>FR990106.1:3490000-4740000 GCA_905404275.2 Hedya salicella | reverse complement strand
TGTCTATCTTCTTTAATGAATACTTTTTTCTGTCTCATTTGCTTAAAGGTCAACTCTAAGACATCCCTCATAGGGCATAGTTCGCCTTTGTACATATCGGTGTTTTGTAAATACCTATTTTTTTATATTAGTTTATGTGCAATAAAGTGATTACATACATAAATACATACATACATATGTTTTACTTAAAGAATACTTAATTTCTGCTAAGCTGTATCATTGTTTATTGTCCGCTATTTTCGATGTTATCGTGAAGTCAAATAACGTCAAAATCATGAGGAACTTATTACTAATATAAATTAAAAACAGTACGACACAATACTTAATTAGAGAAAAACCAATCTTCAACTGAACGCCCCTCCACTAATCGACCTATATGAATGCAAATGTAGGGTAAACTCGGTGGCGGGGTGTTCATTAGGGTTCCGTACCAAAAAGGTACAAAAGGAACCCTTATGGTGCGACTCTGTCTGTCTGTCCGACTATAAGAGCGCCACATCTCAAAATCTATCTATTTAAAATTTTGAATATTTATAAACATGGTCAGCCCACATGTATTGCACAAGAAATATTTAAAAATATATTTTTATTTAAAAAAAACGACTAATATGTAGGCAAAAAAACTAAAAAAAAATAAGCAAAAAATAAATAAAGGCAAAAGTTAAAAGTGTAGCTACTGGGTCGAATGGGGTATCGTATGAAAGGGCTTGTAATTAGATTTTGTTTTGTTAGGGAATTTTTTTTTGCAAAAAAACCTATTTGAACAACCCGTTGCGTTAAGTTTGCACCTCATTTGTATGCAATGCCATAGACACCAGGTGCAAAACTCAACCGGTACCGGGTAAAGAAGTAAAGGTAAGTGATTTTTTACGGAACCCTCGGTGCGCGAGTCCGACTCGCACTTGACCGGTTTTTTTTAAGAATGGTTTCACTCTACATAATTGTGGTGAAGTTCGCATGATTACATGTGCAAAGAAGTTTCCTTGTAAAATTGATCTTAGATTAGCTTTAGCTTATACACCTGCGGCCTTCGAAACTATAAGTGATTCAGGAAAAATCCCGTTTCATTTCCATCAACATGGCGATCCTAGTTTTAAAGCTCATCGCACCGCTGCTTCGCGTTAGGCGACGCGCTTCGATCCGCCATATCTAACCAACTGAACCACCGACACTTGGCCCTCGCATCCCTATTCTTCACCCACAACAATACAAGGAACCAGACAACCAGAGTTTAAGAAACGCTGGCCAACTTAATTTGCTTCCAAAATTTGTGTTTTAGAGTTATTTGGTCGGATATTTTAATGGAAAGAGCGCGACATCCGCTCTTATGCTTCTGAATTACATAAATTATGCGCGATAATCTCCCTACTCAACAGTTTTAGTTTTTTAATGGGTAATTGACGTGAGAACAAGGCACTAATTAGGCAGTTTTTGGAATTACGCTCAAACGTATATTTGACAAACCCTTTATGTTTCGTGAAGCAACAATTTTTTGAATGCGTAAGTGGAAAAATTGGCTCAGCAATATACCGAGCGCGGTTATAATAGGCTCTCACAATGTGGACGAATGACCTGGTACGGTAGAGTTCGCTGGATGAGTGCGGGGCAATACCGGACATGGTGGCATTTATTGAGGCAGGCCGATGCCCAACACTGGACGGCTTTTAGCTGATGAAAATGTTGAGGAAGATATAGCGAGCAGTCGCTCGACAAAAATACAACAGGATAAAGTTTGATAGAGCTCTTAATAAACAGTCATGAAACTTATAAATTGAAATTTATTTATTGTTAAAACGAACGTCGAGAAAAAAGGTGGTTTGTTAGTTTATCGTACGTATTTGTCAAACTTGTCGACAATTGAGAGACTTTTTATTGAAGAATCCATTACACCTATTCCGTAAAGGAATATATGGTTATATAAATTTAATTATATAAATTTGTATATTTAATTTAAATAGTACTGGTTTATTTAGTTTTAGTATTTTTCCGACGATCCCATATATGTAGGTGATGATGTCATTTTTATGTAGTTATTTATATAGATATTACCATTTCACATACTGTTTTACATTTAATTCAAATTTAAATTTTAGTCTGCAATAAAGGGATTTTCATCGATTTTTGTCATCGTTATCTCTTCTGTATTATTTCACATTGTACATAATTTATTGGTGAAAATCAATACATTTTATACGTTATTACATGGATCCATAGTTATTCATGCCAGATCATGAGTACAGCGAAGGACTCGAGACAAACGCCACAAACGGCCGTATCTATGAAAATCCAGTGTTAGCAGAGCCCTACTCCTCAGCATAATGTACGCGGGTGTTTGATTATTTTATATTGGTTACTGACATCAAAGTGCAGGCATAAAAATATACTGTTTTTAGTATTTTTTGTTATTGCGGCAACAAAAATACATCATCTGTGAAAATTTCAACTGTCTATCACGGTTCATGAGATACAGCCTGGTGACAGACGGACAGACAGAAGGACGGGTGGACAGTAGTCTTAGTAATAGGGTCCAGACCCTTTGGATACGGTACTCTACAAACGAAAGTAATTTAACTCTGTCTGACTGTTACTTGTTCACGCTAAAACTTATGAATCGATTTAAATAAGACCAGGACATAGTTCGAGATCTTGGGAAGGACATGCAATAGTTTTTATACACGGGGTAGAAGCTTGTACGGGGAATTTCGGTAACGCGGGTGAACCCGAGAGTAAATACTAGTATGATATATTTTCCCTTCTAGCATGAACCTTTACCACGGCGTTCCACCACGATATTTCTAATTAATAAAGTATGCATGCCAGTCACTCCATAATCAGCGATAAATCACCGTGATTAAATACACGCGACTAATTGTTTCAAATCGCCCACTTTTCCCCAATTATCGGCGCTGAGGGCCCACAATAGCATAATTACGTTTCAACGTATATGACACTTACTACCTTATTAATACGCGGACACTGCCTAATTTCTAAAATTACGAATTAAATTACAGTACTAATGCGATATACGCCCTTATGTCAGGAAATTTTAATAATGTTATAAACTTAAGGGCTCGGCAAGTTGTAAATTAACGTAAATTATTGCCGACTGCAGTTAAGTTTTATGTATTACTTTAGGAGATAAATATTAATCTTTATTTCATTACGTGAAATGCTTAATTAATAAAGACATTTATTTGTCTTCAGAATTACGAGTACAATAAAGAGTACGCACGGAAAAATTTAACATTTAGGGAATGCCATTTAACAATAAATGTAAAAATGCTACTTTAAGCTTAAAACAGTTATAGACTGCTCAAAGTGTTGGCGCATACAGATGCGCCTTTGGCCTGCATTAGACAGCTAGACTTGACTAATGATCTTTGGTATGTAACAAATTCATTAAAATTATATTAGTCATGCAACCCCCAGGACCTCTAAAGGTGCGTCCAGACTTGTATACCGTATCCGATCACCGTGGCGTGGCATGACTGCGCTACCTGGACGCTCACTGTCAGCGCGGCCATAAGGCCGCGCTTGTCCGATCTCAGTGTGTGATACGCGTAGCAACATGGATTTTGAGCGATCGGATCGGCGCAACGTCCAAACGCGTGATCGTGACACGCGATCATGCCACGGGACGAAGATCTGATCGGGCAAATGATACAAATGTGGACGCACCTTAGCACCGTGATACACGACTCTTTGTCGCGCGACTAAGTTTGTCTGTCTCCTCCCTTTCAATACAATGCGAGAAAGACGGGTGATGCTATGTTCCGCGACAAGCGTAGTCGTGGAGAGTTCTGCCAGACCGACA
The DNA here is from genome assembly GCA_905404275.2 of Hedya salicella. Lineage (NCBI taxonomy): Eukaryota > Metazoa > Arthropoda > Insecta > Lepidoptera > Tortricidae > Hedya > Hedya salicella. The sequence goes on along the minus strand of FR990106.1, from coordinate 4,736,186 downwards.
GATCCGTATCCGACACATGGACTGAATACAGGTATTCTTTCCATAGGGGTAGGTAGCCTAAAGCGGGTAAGCTAACGTTCGGGGTTCTAAAATGTTAAGTTTTGTTTGACTATGATAACAGATTTCATACTGTTCGATAAAAAAATATCGAACTCCAGACTCACTTGATGAATCTTTGGGATTACGACGATTTCATCATTGCATTTTGTAATATAGCCTCACTTCAGGTCAGGACGCTACTCTCCCTTGCATAACCGGTATTAAATTTCGGTATCTTAAGGTGCGTCTACACTTGTATCATTTGCTCGTATCCGATCACCGTGCCGAGGCATGACTGCGTATCGCGCTGCTTGGACGCTTACTGTCGGCGCGCCGATCATGCCGTACTCGTCCGATATAACTGTGTGATACGCGTAGCAAAACGGATTTCGAGCGATCCGATCGGCGTAACGTCCAAACGCGTGATCGTGACACGCGATCATGCCACGCGACGATGATCTGATATGGGCAAATGATACAAATGTGGACGCACCTTTATATTCATCATCATCATAATTTCAGCCTAGACACAGGCCTCCTCGATTGACTTGTATATGGGCCGGATAGAGGAGTCCCCGCAATCCTAAACAGGTCGTCCAACCACCTTGGCTCGGATTTCTCTCCGAGATCCAATCAGAGATGAGGAGATTCGTAGACGAACCAAGGTCACCGACATCGGTAAGCAAACTGAAGTAGCAATAGGCAAGGCACACAGTTCGAGAAACCGATGTCCGTTATGGCAGAAAGGTTCTCGACTGGAGACCGCGTACCGGCAAGCGCAGCGTGGACCACCCGCCACCCGTAAGGTGGTCGGCCGACGGTTATTAGGGTTATATGACACATTTTTATATGTAAATGAGCTAATTTCAAAATTCAACACAAACTAAATACCGTTTATTATTAGTAATTTTGAAAAGTAATGCAAAAGTTGGAAAGATATTTCAATTATAATTATGAGCCAACACTTTGAATGCACTATAATGATTTTAAAAACAGAACTTTGGTTGCGAAATATAAAATTTATTTGTTCAAGGAGACTCGTTTTAATGCAAATATATAAAAAAAACATCTCTCCTTTTAAAAAAGTAAAATTTTCATGGGTAAATAGCTTTTCCATCCCTAGGGTGAAAGTATTTTATGGTTACGATTAATAGCCACAGAGTCAGAGAATAATTGAGGTACTGGTAATGGTGATGATGATGGTAATGGTGATGGTGATGGTGATGGTGACGATGACGATGACGATGACGATGATGATGATGATGATGATGATGATGATGATACCTACTCGTAGAAAAAGTATTGTATACAATAGTTATATAATTAGCTTTTTAAGTCTCGTACCTTACTTAGGCCACTCAGCAAGCTCGACTGAAAAAGCATTCATTATATAACGATTGCATGAAATACTATTCAATTATAAATTTTAATTGAATACCGGTAACGATCGCCGACGGCCGTACTTGCGTTCTATCCCTCGGGTACATTTATGATGTGGATCTATGGACTCGTACCTTAACTTAGGTCAATTAAAATAATATTTTTCTACTCGTGTACTTAATCTGTAAATAAAAACTCTGCGAATCATACTAAAAAGGCATATTTTAGATTGGAACATCACTCTATACTCAATGGTTTATATTATATGCCACTGAACTATAATTACATATTATACAACTCCGCGCAAAACTATAATGAATTAAAAAAAAAAGAACGCAGTGTTTTAGCTATTAATTTTTCAGTTGTGTTTAATTTATGGGTTGCTCGTAATTAAACGCGGTACTCGACTGAAAAAGCATACTATTGCATAAAATACTATATTATGTAACGATTGCATAAAATAGTACTTAAGACTAGTAATAAACTAAATCTACATCTATAAATTAAACCAAAATAAACTAAAACCTGATAATGTTTCGCCATCGAGAAAACACAGATTTACGACTGGTTCTGAAGTATCAATGAGTTATGGTACTAAATTGTGGACATGTTTGCAAAACATTTAATACGATAATTGATTGATAATTCTGGTTTTTGTTACGTTTCAAGTTTTCCCGATAGCAATTCTTTATACACTATCACTACTTTATGTAAGCCTATATTAAATAGTTACAGATATACTAACCTATATAAGCTACTTATAGAACTAAAAACCGATGGTCACAAATGACCTTTTGTTTTTTTGTAGGAAAGAGAATATTGCACGCGATCTGCCCAAGGCGTACGCATTTGCGACTTACTTTATTTTTTACTATAGGCGGTGGAGAAAAAGTAATAACCCATCTTTTCCTCAGCGTCGTCGGGTACAAAGTTTCTAATAACCATCTGTGGACGCCCAGCTACCTATATATACACGTACCAAAAATAGTTGAAATCCGTTTAGCCGTTTTGGCGTTATGAAGCCACAACCACACATACAATAATAAAATAAAAAAAAATAACGATTTTGTGACCTACAAATAGTCTATGACAGTACTTTTTGAACATATTCTCAATTTACTTATAGATATCTAATTTTCACAAGTTTATAATGGTATAGAGTATAGATTACCAGCTGTAAACTCTAGCAACGCAAATACAACCATATCTCATTTCAGAATAAATAGCTCTTGATTATCCTACATCAATAATTTCAATTTTGTTCGGATGTAACTCGAGTTACGCCCTTATGTCATTAACCACACGACATGTGACTTTTGTATTTTTCAATCTAAAAGGATAACAACTTCCTTTTAAAGCGTAGCCGCTAATTAACGGTTTCGTTTATTAAATTAATTAAAAGAACATTAATAATGTTATTTCACGCACGAGCGATTCGTGGCGAAACCTTTTGAAAAGTGTTAATTAAAACTGAACTATTGATAGCGCGGTTTCGACTTTTAAAACTTTTTTTTAATGTTATAGGGGCAAACGAGTGGACGGATCGCCTAATGGTAAGCGATCACCATCCCCCATAGACACCCTAATCCAATCAGTGGCGAGAAAAAAGAGGCTTTGCCCTACAAAAGGTGGTGTAGAAAATGTTTTAATTTGTATTCCTTAAGTATAAGGCTAGTCATGAAAAATGTAAGTTTTCGACCTTGTGGGGTCACAGCGTTAGCCGCCATCTTGAATTAAAGAGGCCAAAATTGGTTATTTTTTACATAATGCTTCAAAAGTGGACTTTATGTCAAAAATGTCTACAAGAAGTATATCAAATCAAATCAAATCAAACCAAAATATTCTTTATTCAAGTAGGCCTAGTTACAAGCACTTTCGAAATGTCAGTTACATGAGAGTAAGAGAATGTTTGCTGGGAGAAATACGATATGATCCAACATTTGCTGCAAGGATTAGGGAAACCCAGAAAAACCTAATCAGATCATTTAACTTAAATGTAATATTATTGATAAAATCATCATTTTTAAAATTAAAAAAATCAATAAGATAAATCCCAAAAGGATTGTCAATAAAAAATAAATAATCTAGAATGTGTCTAGAATAAAATTCTAAATGTCAGAGTATATAAAACAATTAAGATTAAAATAATAATAATACCTTAGGTATTCGTTAAAATAATTATTCATATACCTACATGACGCTATTATTTACATTAATCCCACGCGGCTTCATCATTCATGTAGTCTTGTGTGCTATAATAAACTTTAGAAAATAATTTTCGTTTCACAATATTTTTGAATTTACCAATAGACAACTCAGTTATGCTGCTAGGAAGTTTATTATAAAATCTCACACAGTTACCCATGAATGATCTCCTTATTTTATGGAGCCTAGTAGCAGGCACTGCGAGCTCATGCTTATTTCTAGTATTAATATTATGTATATCACAGTTCTTCTTAAAGTCGGTAATATTTTTATGTACATACATAATATTCTCATAAATGTATTGACAATGCACTGTCATTATATTAATGTCCTTAAACTTATCTCTAAGCGAGATTCTATAGTAATATATATATAAAGACAATACCGAACCATGTAACGAATATATACAGATTTATTATTTACAATTACAATATAAAGAAAGCTTTCATCGCTCAAAAGTATACCATGAGCACCATGGTCCGTATTTCGACAAGGCAGTCGTCTTTGTCAATCTTAACATTCTAACAATGCCGTGTCTCTACATCCTAGTTTTACACGAGGGAGATATGAGTCCAGCGAAGATAGTTTCGAGACAGTAGACAGAACCCCGCAGGACGGACTTAGAATAACTTAAAATAGGCTATCATTGTGTGCGAAATCAAGCAGCTAAATTATATAACTGTTAGCCTAACGATAATAAAATTATTAGATAATGTTAATATCTGTCAACATCGACTGGGACTTATTGATACAAAATACTATTGTAATGTTAAATGATTTAATTTGCAATCAATAAATTATATTCATATTATGATGTACCTAATTGATCTGACATTCATAATTCGTAACATTCATTGTCGTATTAATTAACCAACATTAAATTAATTCATTTATTTATCTATACTATTATAAAGTTGTAAAAATGAAATGTCTGTACATTGAAGTTATTTTCAAAGAAAATATTGTTACGGGCTATTTGGAGGTCACTAAAACGAAACATTTTTTTTTTGGATTTTATGTATGTTTGTATGTGTCGTTGTGGCTTCATCACGCAAAATCGGCTAAACAGATTTCCACAATTTTTGGTACACGGGTAGCTGGGTATCTCCAGATGGTTATAGGATACTTTTTACCCGACTATGCTGAAGAAAACACAACGGGTTATGACTTTTTCTCCTCCGCGAACGAAGTTGCGGAAGCCTTCTAGTAGTTAATAAGCGTCATCAATAAAACAATTTTAACGGATTATATCGCGTATATTAGAGTACAACATGTTCACGGGTTGACAGTCACCCCGTGTACACGGAAAGCTGAAAAGCTTCCGAAACGTCGAAAACTCAAAGGAAGAAGATTATATACGTGATATAATCCGTTAAAATTGTTTTATTTAAATGAGTAATAATCGCGGAAACAGAAGAAAGTATTATATAGCTAAGCATAATATAACATTGTTACATTTGAATTACTTGAAAACATTATTTTCAAGTAATAGACATAAATGCCTACTATAATCGATACATAAAGTTTAAAAATTAAATGTCTGTACTAAACGGATTTCTACTATTTTTGGCAAACGGGTAGCTTGGTATCTACAGATAATTACAGAATACTTTATACCCAACTAAGCTGACGAAAAAGAGAGAGGTCATGGCTTTTACTCCTCCGCAAACGAAGTTGCCCACCTTCTAGTTATAATATATTTCGGACACGACTGTAATTATTATGGAATTATCTATCTCTCTAGAACCTGAAGCAGAGCCGGGCAGAAAACATTTTTGACGTTCTGGGGAGGGCAGGGGAGAACGGCAAAATCACCAGCGTTTCTGATAGAAATAATAGTTCACAAGACGCGCAAGGTATAAAATTATAGATACCTACTTCGATATAATAAGCAGATATACCTTAGTATATAATTACGGCTTAAGCAACGGTAGCCATTGTCTGTCGGATTTCTAGCCCGGGGAAGATCCATTGTGGTGCGGCCCTGACATTTAGGTATATCAGCTAAATGAGCACTTTGTGCAAAATTCCATTGGCATCGGTAAAAGCGTGAACATCTGTACAGTCGCCTGCAATTTGACCTGTGCTATTGACACTTTTTATAAATAGGTAGGTATTGCACAACAATTGACAACATTTCTTTCCAAGAAATATAAAATCGACACCCATTTTGTTAATTCATTATCAAGGAACCCAATTTTTTTTATTGTAAGTTTTGAAGATATTCAGGAAAATGTGTAGCAAGCATACGGCTCTCGATATTAATTCTCATTATGACGTCACTACACTAGGTAGGCAAAGTCACACCGTACAAGAAGAACATTGCAGCAGCACAATTTCTATCTAAATCCGCTTGAAATTATTTCTTTAATATGAAATCGAGATATATTCGAAAATTTTACAATGTGGTTATATTTAATTTTTAATCCTCTGTTTGATTTAATCGAAGAAAAAGCCTGGTTAAAAATGAAACTTTGTGAATTAATTCAATCGATTACAGTAAAACTAAACCTAAAAGTCTACACTAAAACGAAATAAATCTAACTAAATCCTACAAAAATGGTTTTTTTTGCGAAGATGCTGACCACGTTTCCTGGCTGAATCGCCAAACTAATTTTTTGAGCGAGGAAACCGCCAGCTTAAAATTGTGACAAAATATTAACTTTTACTAAGCTTTCATTTTCTTAGGCATCAAGACATTGCACTTGATTAAATGTAGATACCAAGATCATATCCTGCTTGGGCTGATCTCTCTTTCTCACTCTGGGGTCGGTCCCTCATGTCTGAAGATCTTGGTCAGCATCAGGCTTACACCTGGAGCGGATGATCTGCCTCCACCGGTTTCTGTCTAGCGCGTCTCTCACAACCGTGTAGAATTTGGAGGACGACGGGTCGTTCAACTGATCGGTCCATCTTGTTGGTGAACGACCGCGCGATCTTTTGTCTTCAGTGTTCCCAACCACAATCGGTTTTTCTAAACTTGCGTAGCCTCTGTGCAGCAGCGTCGCCTCTGGACACATATGGAATCGTATAATACTGATAACCTGGTATGTTTCTCTCTCAAACATTTCAAAAATATTTGCGTGAGGTCTTCGTATGACAGCACTTGTAGACAGAGTAGAGTTGAGAGTAAAAAATAAACATGAATACTCGGTATAAGCTGTTTAAGTGTTAGTAGAAACCTTTATCACATTTAATTTTTTCTTTCTTAGCCAATCGGTTGAAACATACATTTAATGAATGAAAGAAATTATTTACTCCAGGCAACATCCAAGTTATAAATAGCTCATAGACTAAGTTACTTACATATTAATTAAAACAATTAGAAGAAACTAAACACCAAACCTTTTAATCGTAGCGAAGTCAGATAATATGCATTTAAAAAAGTGTAAACCTACCTTTTAGCTTAGATTATGGACTTTGTGTGTTTCGTTTTATTCAAAATAGAAAGTATAAGAACACTGTTGATTTCACGAATAAAAAAATGTCCCAAAAAGTTGTATGAAAAATCTAATCGTCAGTTTAGTAACGGTCGTACAAAATAAATGTGCTAAAAAAACGTCACAAAAGTGACTTTTTAAACTAACTTGTATCAAAATAGATACCCGCTCCCCTACTCTTGATTCTAAGCAAAACTAACCTCAAAAGTCCATAATTTTAAATATAATAGTCTGCACGAAATTGTCTGTAGCATCCAAAGTTCCAAATAATATCGCAATACGTCTTTATTCTTATACACATAAAGGTACGCGACGATATATTTCGCGCTCTGAATGCTACCAAGGACATCAGAGCAAGTATCTTTCTTTACACCCAAGCCGAGAGCAAGGGGGAGTGACTCCTGACTGTCATGTGCTCCTGGTGCTGTAGGAGGTGGTCAGACGACTTCCACTTCCAGGAACGGAAAGTGTTGTTCGAATTCCTAAAGATATAAGGTACCTAGTAGCTCCGCGCTGTAATGTACTCCTGGTACCACAAACACAGAATCTGTCGAGACAGCCGGTAAGCTTCCACTTTAATGTGCCCTGGTCCTATTATTGTAGTAAATTCGGTCTAGATGGCATTGCAAGCAAAACCGAGAATGTTGTCAACTGAGTTTTAGTACCTTTTGTCAGAGGGCTTGCAGTGGGCGGGGCGAACCGAGATATTTACCTTCTCGCCGGCTAGACCGGGTTGTGGCGATCAGTCCGGGGCTGGCGCCGAGCGAGTAAGCACGCGTACGCTACGATCTGCCGTCTGGGTCGATCGGTCTCGGAGCGTGTCGTATCGCGCCATGAAATGCACTTTGAAATGAGTTTACGTGAATTGTTCTGTGAATGGATGTTTGAATTTGAATACATATTATAAGGACGGAAAGTACTCTTTTTTTTGTTAAATTGTGATCAGTAGGTAATTTTTTATTATTATTTACGAAGTAGATACGTGTTTATTATAAAACGGTGTTTTGAACCGTTAATTAATAAGATTTAATAAGCATCTACAGAAGTACACAGTAGGTACTGTGTGTGTAAAAAAGATAAAACACTTTACCTTTATTTATATTGTTTTAAACTACCGCGGTTATTAGGTAGGTATGCGGAGGTGAATTTTGCGCGTCATATATTATAATAATAATAAATAGGTTCATTATTACATTAAAGTCACACAATTGTAAATACATATATTTGTTACGAATTATAAAATTTGTGTCATTTTTGTGGAACGCATAGTAAGCTCTCACAACATCCTATCCTTTCCTATCCTGTTATCTTTACTTCCTTTTAAGGATGACATAAGAATTTGTTAATTAAATAAATGTAAATTAAATATGTCTTTTTTTATCACTATGTTATGTGCGATAGCTACGCAACGGCTGAGTTGTCGATTTAATGGACATATGTGAAGTAGCTTGTACAGTCAGCGTCAATTTGACATATGCCAGTAGTAAAATCGTCAGCTACTTTTGATGCTGACTGTACTTAATATCGGCTCACTTTACCCAAACGACATCTGATAAGCTACAACACACTTTGTCCTCATCGATGTATTCCTGGCGTGACAACCCTAGCACTACACGTGCCGCGTGCGAATGAATACAAGTTATACGATAGTCAGAGAGGCATATAGTAGGCACGCTTTAACACTTTACCGCCGGGGGCTGCGGTCGCCCCGGATGGTGGTGCGATCGCGCGTCCGTGCCTACAGAAACACGGGAGGGAACGGCCTCTTGTATGGAAAGCGACAGCCCTCTTGCTTTAATCGTCGTATGATGCTACAGACTACTGTACACGTTGATTTAAACTTACACTTTCTGCTTACACGATCTTCACTCATTATAATAACACAACAGAATGGTTCTCCAGTGGAGACCGCGTAACGGCAAGCGCAGCGTGGGTAGGCCACCCGCAAGGTGGTCAGGCGACCTGGTTAGGGTTGCGGGGACTCGCTGGATGCGGGTCGCCTCTATCCGGCCCATCTGGAAATCTATTGATGATGAACAAAACGGGGCTTAATCGCGTATAACTGTGATTTATTGTACCTTTCCTTGGTAATTCTTTGACGTTTCGGACGTCCTGTTTCTTGTGTTGCCCAGGTGAAAATGCCCAAATACAGTATTCGAGTCGCCTTCTAGACTTCCGTATTCTAGAAGGCAAAATATATTTTGATTTTGAATTTTGAGGAATCGAGATGTTTTGTTGCACTACAATACAATACAATAATTATTTATTGCACACCAACAACAGAAACAGTACAATAGAGCCTTAACATAAAATACGGTACACAATAGGCGGACCAAATTGACATTTCATCGATGTCTGTTATAAAATTAATTATTGATTATGTAGAAATTTGTTAATTCAAGTAAATATGCATCAATATATTATATCAGTTTAGCTCATATTAAGTGTCATTCGCGTGTCAGTTGTCGAATTAGTCTATCGAATAAAAAAATGGACTTTAGTCTCAGATAGTGTTGGACCATTCTCGAGAATATCTCCAAGTTTGTATGGTGCGCGAATGGTCTCGAACATTAGCCATACAACACGGAAAACTTTTCAGAGAACTCAGAAGTATTCGAAGGACGTTACTAACTCACGGTATATCATGTCGTTATGTCAATAAGGGCCTCCACAGTTTCCTGTTGCCTTGAGATTTACTTTGACAAGTATTTACACGTGTCTCATAGAACTAATCATAGCGAACGCGGCTATTGTTCTAGTACTTATACGTATAATATGTAAGTGTAAGCATATTTTATATAGGAAAGTAGAGGAAGCTTTTGCTAAGGGAAGGGAAGAGTGGTTTTAGGGATAATATAAGATTAAAGACACAAATACAATTTATAAATACCAATAATTCAGGAACAAAAAAATGTTATATTTTGGAAGTAATTTAAATATTTTTATTATGCACGTTCGGAATTTCGTATCTGCGATATACCTAAGTGTTTTTGACAAAATATATCGAACTACATGTCGTACATGCATGATAATAAACTAATCTCAGCAGAAGCACCCTACCCGTTTTATTCACATTTCCTTTCTTCTCAAAGAAAAATAGAAATTGACATTTTTTTTAAATAAATAAATCACTATCTGTTCATTATTCTAAAAGTAATACACAATATCAAAAACTAAAAAATAAAAAGCAAAAATATATTCCAACTCTAGGCCCCGACGAGATTCGAACTCGTGATCTCCTGTTTACTAGACAGGCGCTTTAACCAACTAAGCCACGGCGCCGGTTGACTTCAACGGTGAAATTTTGTATCAGTTCGCTAATGTCGAAGAACGACTAATTTATCTCTGCTATCACTATTCGTTCATATCATTCTGAAAGCGTAGAATTCATTGATTAATGTTGGTGCATTTAATGTTACTTATTTATTATAGTTGCTTGAAAATGAATTTATTAATGTAAATAATTTCAGGTAATTTTTCATGCCTTTATTTGTTTCCTTTAGTTTTAAATTTGGATGGATGGTTATTTTTTTATCTTTTTAGTATGTAACTGTGAATTCGATTATAGGAAACAATTTTATCTATACATCTATTATTAACCCCCGACGAAAAAAGAGGGGTGGTATAAGTTTGATTGACGTCTGTATCTGTGTGTTTGTTTGTGACATCGTATCTCTTGAAAGGATAGACCGATTTCGTTTTTTGTGTTTGAAAGGTGACCTTATCGAGTGCGTTATTAAATCGGTTCATTAAAAAAAACTGCCGTTTCCAAATGTGTCGGTTTTTTTATCGATTCACATAACTGGTTCCATTATGTAAATATGTGAACGTCATACATATGCACTTTACACCTTTGACTATTCATTGCCTACAAATCTATTCTTAGTCACACAATAATGACAACAATGTGTGTTATGACAACAATATAATAATTGCAGTTTTTTAACTACGTGCGCAAGAGTCGGGCACCGCGCGATTTAGTCCATGGCCACGAAGAGCCGCATAAACTGGAAGTTAATGCTGATTGTTGCGGACACGCCACACTCTGTGATTATGGACTGACAGCAGAAAAAATATTACATATATCTTTTATTTATGGGAACACGACACAAGTAAATATATAACAATAAAAAAACCTGCAATTTTCCGCTAAAGTATTTTAGCACCTTAGTTAAATCCAATTATTAAGCGGAACCTATCTCTCAGATGTTAGGCTCGTCTTCTAATGTATCACGGAAATTAAAATTGTTTTTCCCCCGATATTTACGTCCGAAAAAAAATATATAATATATCGTCCGATAAGGGGCTGTTCATAAATTACGTCATCTATTTTTGACGATTTTGACACCCCCCCCCACCCCTAAAATCAACCAACCATCATAATTCGAATTACCCCCCCCCCCTCCCTGCCAAAAAAAATGATGTAATTTCCAATTAATGCGTGTTTAGCACCAGTTTATAGAAACATGAATTTCATTCCTTTTTGTACTCATTGAAACACTTTTTAGAGATGCGATAGATGATGTCATCTTGGGAATGACGCCCCCCCCCTACTTCGTCATGCTACCATCATCCGATGTCCAGACCCCCCCCAATTTGAAATAACGTAATTTATGAATAGCCCCTAAGTATTTTTATCCGACTCCCAAAAAAGGAGGAATCCTTTTTTTTCTTATGAAAGTAAACCTTGGTGTTACAAAGTAAAATTACTAAAACGCAAAAAGTGCTGTTTCGGTCTGATGCACTATCCTTGGTATACTATATGTACTTGGTATAGTACATTCGGTAGGTAAGACTACCGCTGTTGATAAGAAAGAGGATTTACGAGGTTTATGTTTTTTCATGAATGTTACAATATAATTTATATTTTATTCAACTTCTCAGTTCGCGACATTAGAATGATTTGATAAAGAAAACAATTGAGTATATAACATCCTTTATACGAAAGTATAAGTAGTATGGAAGGTTATTCAGTGTTTTTTGTAATATCGGGATGAGAAGAGTTTTTTTTTCTTTAGGCAATAAACAGTCGCAAACTTACATGGCTATTATTTATTTATTTAAACTTTATTGAACAATACAAACTGTTACAAATGGCGGACTTAATGCCTTAAGACATTCTCTACCAGTCAACCATAAGGCCAAACAGCAACTAGTAGTTAGTGCAGGATCATTAATGTTGAGAATACAAAAAAAAGGAAAGAAAAGAGACACAAATCAACAAGTCAATATGGGGATATATACGTATATATATTTATATACATACACACATATTATATTAAAATACAAATAAATAAATACAATACAATTATAATATATATACATATATATATATATATATATATATATATGTATTATTATTACGGTAAATGACCTGAAGTGCCATAACTAGAGGTTATATAAATCTATTTTCTACTATGTAGATACTCAAAGCGTGGGACATATTCCCAAGCTTCTTTTCAGAAATCTTATCCTACGGTACAATTAACCGTACAATATGGGGTAAGATGAACCCGGAGGAACATTTAAATATAGAATTTGTTTTGGTGTCGGTCCGTCGTTATCGCGCGACAGGACAGCGCTGGGCGTGAGAACGGTGCACCACACTATATTTTCTATACTATAATAAAGTTGTAAAAATTAAATGTTTGTGTGTTTGCATGTGTCGTTGTGGCTTCATCACGCTAAATCGGCTAAACGAATTTCAACTATTTTTGGTACACGGGTAACTGGGTATGTCCAGATGGTTATAGGGTTACCCGACTATGTTAAAGAAAAAAAAGAGGGGTTGTGACTTTTTTTCCTCCGCGAACGAAGTTTCGGGGCCTTCTATTCTACTATATATTTGTACACAATCATATTTAGGTTTAACAACACTATCGATCTTGTAAGTACAATCTTTTACTACAATACAATGTACTGCTGGTTAGAAATAAGCAAGTGTTTTTTTTTTTATTATTATAAAATAGATGGGCATTTGACTGCAATCTCACCTGTTGTTAAGTGACGATGCGGTCAAGGATGTATCATGCCCGTCTAGAAACAGCCTATTCACTCTTATCTTAAACACGCCCAAATTATAATGGTCGGGGAACACACTCGCAGGCAACGAGTTCCACTCCTTTGCGGTACGCATGATAAAAGTTAAGAGTGTTGTTAGGTTTTCACTTCATCTAGATAAGATGAAACACTTATAAGACGACTTGATACTACAGTCAAATATTAATACTTAACACGATAGGGACGTTGTCATATTTTTCCGTGGTATGTTATAGAATAACGTATCAATAATAGAAATATTGGTAAAAAAGTACCTCGATCTCATAAAAAAAAGAAACAACAATGTTTATATCACATTTTTGGAATTTCCCATAAAACGCTCCATCCTAAAGCCTTACAAACGTGTGACGTCACACGTTCCCACCTTGTATGGGAAAAATAAACAACTTTGTTCTGCAGTTATGTTAAAACTTGCATTTATCCAAACGGTTTCATAAAAAAGTTACCGTACATTTCATGGGTAATTATTTGTTAAAAATATTATCATACTTTTAAAAAGGAACTTCCCACACAACTTGTCACGGGGCCGCAAGAAAGAAGCACAAGAACAGGGACAGGATATTTATTGATGTATTTAATAAAGGAAAATAATAGTATTTATTAATCCAGATTTGTTGTCAGTGACAGACAAACAGTATAGTTTTAGAATCAAATACAGTTTACACGTATTCAAATAAGAGTCACTCAAAGCACTAGAATCAGGAATAAAAGACTTATGTTTATGACTATGATTTTGCATAGGCTTAAACATTTTAAAATATTGTTTATATGAGTAAGGGACTTAGACCGACATCTGATCAGGTCCGAAGTTCAGAATTAAATGAATCTCGAGTGTGGAAATTTAATATAATTCTGAATTTGCTGTCCGAAGAATAATTTTAAAAAGCTGTGCATAGCCAGACAGTTTGTAAGCAAGGAGTCGTAATGCGTAATGCGCCTCGGTAGAAACTTTAAAGGCTCAAAACACAAGCTACAGATAATGTATCAAACTCGATTTTTTTTCTGTAGCATTCTGTCATACAAATTACAATTTCGCATCAAAATTGTATCTGTGTTTGAGTACAATTAACATCCCTATTCCTATAACATAACTCAACTTGCAGGTTTTATTCATAGACCTCTGAATCATTTATTACATCCAGTGTACGTATTCGTAAGTTGACTAAGCAATTCCATTCACCAAAAGGTCCAAATATAGAATGAGTCACTCAGCTTATTCATAAAAGTAAAATTGTTCCAAGGTCTGACTCACGCTTCAAATTTGGTGCGTAAGGGGGTGGTTTTCCCTTAAAGGTCCAGTTAGATATAGGTTAGGAGTGCGTGTGCCCCTTAAATATAGATTAAAACATGCCCGATTAGGGAGCGTTCAATTATTACGTAACGCAATTTTTGGAGATTTTTGACCCCCCCCCCCATGTAACGCGCCGTAACGTTTTTTGTGTACCCCCTCCCCCCTAGTAAAACGTTACGTAACCACTAATTTTTACCTAAACTGATCATACCATTTGAAATTTTGAGACAAACAAATGTTAAAGTATGCATGAGATAATCTGTGTACGCGACCGTTCTGTAGGGTTCAATAAAACAATGTTACGTAACGCGTAGTTCAACCCCCCCCCCCCCCCCGTAACGCATCGTAACGTTTAACGAGACCCCCCCCCCCCCCCCCCGAAATCCGTTACGTAATACTTGAACGCTCCCTTACTTAACAAGACACGTCATTACAGGGTAGATTCCCCCAATGCATGCCCTTAACGTTTTAACAGTTCTTCAATTTACCTTAGATGTTAGAATAAGACTGATTTAACAGGAGCCTTATATCCTATTTAGAAACTGTTGTAGAATTAATCATAGTTGTATGTGAGTAGATTTATGTTTTATTACTTAAGAAGGTAGGTCTGAATAAATTAGTGTCCTAGCATCTGTCTTTCACTTCATGGCGACAGGGGGGGCGGCACTGGTTATATTAAAGCTTTTGTTTACTTGTTGTTATAACATATATATATCTTTTTTAATGATTATTTCAACTAGAAAATATCAGTGAAATAAGGAACTTTACTCTGTAAGTAGGCCGCAAGGGCACTTTTACAATGCTGAGTGTATCGGGGTGAGACTCTGACATCTATACTACTATAAACTAGTAAAAAATGAAATGTCTGTACATGTTAGATATTTTCAAAAACAAAATGACTGTAACAGATTATTTGGAGGTCACTAAATCGAAAAAAATGTTTTTGGATTTTTTGTATGTGTTGTTGTGGCTTCATCACGCCAAATCGGCGAAACGGAATTCAATTATTTTTGGTACACTGGTAGCTGCTATCTTCAGCTGGTTATAAGGATACATTTTACTCGTCAACCCTGAAGAAAAAAATAGGATTACTGACTTTTTCTCATCTACGAATGAAGTTCAAGATTATAAAACGCATTCGACCTTAGCGATGTGAGTAATTGTAATCTTAATTATTGTTAAAGATAAATCAAAAATAATGTTTCTTGTGGAGTAAAACCAATCTTAAACTAACTCTCTAAAAGCATAGATGCAATTATCAAAATTAAGGGTACACTCAAAAGTGGAGGGTTCATTTTAAGATTAGTTTTATTCTAGGTAGATACCTAGAGAATTAAATAATCTTTTATAAAAGGTGAACATTAGGCCTGTCTCGTCAATCGTCAAGACGACCACGAAACTGTTTAATATGTAAAGATTAATGATCTTGATGATTGACGTTATTTGCTGATACGTGACAACTAAACGGCCTCAAAAGGGTTAAAATAAAGTCGTTCAAGAACACAATCGTATATAATTAGCTTAATTTAACTTATTTAAATTAGATTAAACTGTTAAAATATGCGCGAAACTCGACAGCAGACGATCGAACGAGTTCATTAATGATTCCAAATTAAACCACCCATTATAATTAAAAAACACCGACGCAAACTAATCAGTTAAACATATACTTAGCACTATCCGCAAACTGAAGGCACAAGTCGCAAACTATGACAAATTCGTTTCAACTTAATTACACAGAATTAAGCATGAAATTTAAGTAAAATAATAGGCGTATTTCAAGTTTTCATTTCGAATTTAAATAACGAATTTTAGAAGACGCACGCCATCCACTATAATATATTTCAAACAGAATTATTGAGAGACAAGTTTGAATTTGGAACTTCATCATTTTCGACTCCGTTCCAAATTGATATTGATTTAACCGCCGATTTCACCGTTTATCTAAAAATACTTTTTATAGTCGTGATCTTAGGTTAACATTTTCTGGTGCATTGTCTGTGAGTATTATCCACAGCCAATTCATTGAGTGCCAAGGCCGACTCATTCATAACCGGGTAACGTTCGCATATAACAGCCATCATCACTCGGTACTCGCCACATGTGATGTAAAAATGTGATCCTCATTAATCTGTTTTTTGCTCCAGTACAATCAACTCCTAATGTGTATATAAGCCAAAACGGGTCCAAACATATCAGAAAAAACACTTAGGCGTACCTATAATGTTGGAATTAGATATAGTTGAACCATTTTGCTTTCATGTCCATACCGCACACGCACAGAGTCGAAATGTTAAAAGCCAATTTGTGATCAATTTTTTGAAATCGGTGACGCGAAAAGTTGCCCTCACAGGACGAGTGGTCGTTAGGTACATTTTTAGACCCACACTTTCGAAGTCTCGATGTTACCGAAAATGTCTCACGAGTTACCAAGAAATCGATCTTCTAATGTGATATTTTCTGTGTATTCGGTAAAACGTACACGATATATTTTAGCCAAGAGAAAGCATTATTTAATAAAGGCGTTATTTTACAACGAAGTTTAAAAATTGTGGACAGATTAGTGTGGGTCTAAAAGTTTACTCTCCCACTCTCTCAACAGCAATAATTTTGGATTTTTCGCCAATCAGTATTACTTACTCAAAAATATTTCTACTTTTAGGTCAATTGTCTTTCAAATTCCATTAAAAATATCTAAGCCGATGTACTATTTCAAAAAATAACCTTTACACTATTTTCTCTTCAGTACATATAAACATAAAGGCTATGGCCGACTATCGTCGGGTTTCCATAGTAAGTCGGCCCCTATATAAATGGGCTCGGGTTTTTTTTTGTGTGAGTACCTTTCTTATAGTCAAGAATATTTTTGCCGAGTATGAATATTCTACTAGTTATAGTTTTTATGACTTGTAATATGATTCTTTAACACAAAAAAACCCGGGCCCATTTGATCTAAGGGCCGACTTACTATGGATACCCGACTATGGCCTTTATTGAAATAATATAAATTACTTTAATAATGCTCAATACCTAAGAATTTACTATAGAGTTTATTGAACATTGATACTCAACTTAGTATGAATCCGGAGGAAAAATAGAAAAAAAAAACATTAAGAAAAATAGACAAACACAAACACAACAACAAGGTTTTTAGTTTTCTACTTACAGTATAGGACGCGGATATTGGCGATTATGGTGAAAAAGTCATCATCGTCATCTATTTAAAAGCTAGGATCTTGTCGGTGGAGTAATTTCCAGCTTATTCTACATTTTACTTTGTCTTTTACTACTTTGTATGATGAAGCATTAATTTTTCTTTTATTTGCTCCATGAATGTTCTTCTAGATCTTCCTCTTTTCCTTTTGCCATCTATTTTTCCCTCTATTATTCTCTTCATCTAGTTTTCATGCCGTATAAGATGACCTAACATCTTCCCTCTCCTGTTCTCAATAATCTTCATCAAGTTTATTTTTTCCTTTACTATATTTAAAAATAATATAATTGAAATCCGTCCGGCCAGTTAGACGTGATGAGGGCACAGTGACATATACAAACTAGAGGCTGCCCGCAACTTCTTTCGCGAAGGAGAAAAATCATAACCCCTCTGATAATTCAGTCAGCGTAAATAGTCCTCGCTTATTTTTTTATAAATATCGTCAAGGTACAGACATTTCATTTTAACAACTTTATATTATAATAGTATAAATAGAATAGATATACAAAAAAGAATCCCACAAATAATCCGTTTTTTAATATCTTTGTATCATTTACAGCTTAAAATAAAACAGAATAGAATATAAAAATCTTTGTTGTATAAAACTGTGTAGATACACAGATGGTGCAGAATGTTTTAGTATGTGTTTCAACAGTGACCCTTCCGGGCATACAATGTTTTTAGGGTTCCGTAGCCAAAATGGCAAAAACGGAACCCTTATAGATTCGTCATGTCTGTCTCTGTCTGTCTGTCTGTCTGTCCGTCCGTATGTCACAGGCATTTTACTCAAAAACTATAAGATGTACATAGATGAAACTTGAAGCATAGGTGTCGTGTGTAAACCGCTACTTAATTTGATAGTTAAATAAAAGATATATATATTTCTAGGCGAGGCACTCCATATATGTAACCGAAACTGAAAAAAACATTTTTCAGCAAATATCAATGTGTGGCACATATTTCGACAGTTCTTCTAAAAACATTTTGAGGTTTCTAAAAAAATTTTTGATTTAGTGGACATTTTCCGATATATTCGCTCCGAAAGTAGCAAAAATTGTGTCTCTATTTTCTAAACGTATGTTCAAAAAATGTTAAACATTTGCAAATATAAAACTTAATAAATACTTCCAACGAAAATTATTTTCAACATTATCGGACATACCGTTTTTAAGTTATTGCCAAAAAACTGCGCTTCTCAGCAAAAGGACGTAAGTGCCGGGGAGATAAGCTCTTTTGTTAGTGTTTTTTTTCATATCGTATTTTTTTTCATCTGTAGTGCATTTTTTTGTATCAACGGCTGCGGAACCCTTCATGGGCGAGTCCGACTCGCACTTGGCCGCTTACTTGCTCTTAAAATCGAATTCACAATTGCTCTCATAAAATTCTTTTA
This sequence comes from Hedya salicella, assembly GCA_905404275.2. Classification (NCBI taxonomy): domain Eukaryota; kingdom Metazoa; phylum Arthropoda; class Insecta; order Lepidoptera; family Tortricidae; genus Hedya; species Hedya salicella. The sequence continues at coordinate 4,717,167 of FR990106.1, read as the reverse complement.
CATTATAGAAGGCCTTGTCTATTAGGCACTTTTTTAGTGTCCGTTTAAAAGTGCTTCATCTATACTTTTTATATCAGTGGGAAAATTATTGAATACATTAATAGCTGATACTAAAGCACTTTTTTATACATTGAATTGTTGATCTTGGGAAGTTTAAGATCTGACTTATATTGATATCGAATAAAAATTATCTATTAAAATTGTTCTGGCTGATTTCTAACATATAGACATTAATATCTATAGAAGTTACAAAAACTCATCGAGGTATCTGACGATCGCTGGGGTCCGACCTTGGGACCTCGCGTTGTCCACCCTCTTAGCGACTAGGCCTCATTAGTCATTATACCCATTCATTAACTTGAATAAATGTATGGCTGTGACCTCCAGTGATTCTTGAATTAAACCAAGTTAACAATGTTACCCGTGTTTAAGACATGTAAAACTTGCCCTTGTGATAACTTCAGCGAAGCGGTATTCGCGAACCAGTTCTTATGGCCTTAAAATAGAGTTCACGTAGCAAAGCGTAACGTAGGTTTTGGTTGAAGCACAGTCAAATAAAAGCAGTATCTTGATTTCATAATTCAATTCAATTATATCTACTCAGAAACAATATATGTACATCGTATTCTTAAAATACAAAGATCTAAATAATGAATAAAATTCAATCCTTTGACTGGAAAATTCACTTTATTAAACACGGGGATCGTAATAATGAAACATCAGATTTTCGTAAAAAAACAATAATACATTGTGTTTGAAAAACTTTTTAAAGAACTTATAGGTAGGAGAATTACATTCTGCAATTAGAATGACTTAAAAAATAAAATTAAATTAAATTTCCATGTAAGACCGAGTGTGCTAGTCACAGTGATATAAGCTACGACTGTTGACGTACAATTTACTCTTAATAAGAGCTCAAAAAACACAGACTTTTAGTTGAAGGGGACAGGACCGATCTTGCACACAACCTTTGGATAGCGGACGGTTTGAAAAATCATTTTCTGAATCGAAACCACGATAATCACATACTATATTTTTTAATTTTTTTTAGTGCTACATTAAAGCAGCTGTCGGCAACCTTTTAGCAGCCAACCTTATAGTAACGAAATTGACGCGGGCCGCAATTTGTTAATAATTTGTGACTTTAGCAGGCAAAAGGTGGGACATTATATTTAAGGTATTATTTAATATTATGTATTTTATTGTAGCCATTGGTAGTCCGACGATAATTGTAACATAAACACTAAAATTTAAACTAGTATAAGTACACTTAGTGAAATGAGACTTGCTTGTCTATTGTAAAAAGTTTGTAGTCGTAGACGGGCGCGTATTGGCGAATTGAACTAAGAAGTGAAGAAACTGGTCAAATTATTTACACTGTGGTTAGGGCCCGCGATTCTGGCGGAAGCATAAAAAATGCGTAAGCTACTCCGCCGGGTCAGGCACCACGCCAAGGGCACGCGGACTCATATTTGTATTGATTAAAATACGTTGTGAAATATTTATTTGCGCATGTCTCTGATTTGCCGGTCTCATAGAATGTATGACGTGTACAATCAAAACCCAAAAATGTTAAAGTATCCAAGGACCATTAAAACAATTGCCATGGTTACGTCTTCTGGGTCACTCTTTAAAAGTACATAAAAAAAAATAAGAACACCCAAATTCGAAATATTTTATTCCGAATTTGCTTTTTCCGATTGTTGAAATTCCGAATTTTATATATTTCCTTTGTATTAAAATATCGATTATTGAAAAGCACGAAATTTACTTTACAGAATATCTAAAATACGAAATTTTAATATTCCGATATTTATAACCCCGAAGAATCGAAAGCCCGATGTTTTTTTGCCCCAAAACATAATAATCCGAATTTGAAAAATCCGAAATGTCATTGCTAATTCGAAATTTTGACATTCGGAAATATAAAGCTCGTGATTTTTAATAATCGGAATTTTGAAATTCGGTAATATAAAGTTCGTGTTTGTTAGGTTAGGTTTGTATTGTGGTCATGTATAGCGGAGCGTCAAAATTTTTGCTTGCATGTACACAACTGACAAAATGGAACATGGGCCAAAAACCGAAAATTATAGGTTAGGTTATTCTGATGTTTCGGACTTTTGTTTAATCGGATTTATTATTGGTCGGTGTATTGATATTCGGAATTCGTACTTTTGATATTTCGGATTATTATTCAGTCGGACTTCTTATTGTTCGGTGTATTGAAATGCAAACATATCAATAGTTTTTTTTTACTTTTAAATAAGGCGAGGCGTCTTAAAGTCAATCCAAAGTATGGGCGCACGTAGCGTCCCTCTTTCCCAAGATATTCATTTTAAATTCTATTTAAAATAAAATCCATTTACAGCAGTAAGTTCTTTAAATGGAAGAAATTAGGCCAATTCCCAGTTGACTTTCAACTGAGCAACTGAATAGAAATAAAAAGCGGCCATGTGCGAATCTGACTCGCACACAAAGGGTTCTTTCTGCATACCACTGTACCTTCAATTATTTTTTTTAATTTGTTGCTTTAAACGCCCGAGCGATTTTTAAGAAATAGGCATGATTAATATAATTCTAATTAGTAAGTCAGTTAGATAATAAAAAAATATTGGATACGTAATTTTTGCTTTTTCAAATTAATAAAAAAATACTCAGATAAATCGCATTAAAGTTTAGGAGTGGGGCTCGTGACGTCACTCCTAAGTAAAAATGTGTACTTAAGAGTGACGTCTCGTGACATTTTGACTGATTGTATCGCCTTTATTTTTTGATAATATAAAAAAAGAAAAATACCTGTCCAATATTTTTTATTAAAGGCCTGCATCGTCATTCGTCAACCACGCCCCAAACGCCGAGCGGGCCAATGGGCATAATTTGTAACAAGGGACGCATTTATTGCTCGCGCGCATCAAAGAAAGAGAAAGCTACACTATATGCTTGGGGTTTTTTGGCGTAAGCGCCAGATGTAAACGTAAAATGAAATCGAAGATATTATTATGTTTTTTTACAGCATTTCAGCTTATTCTGTATGGGTCTTATTTTGCATGTACCTTTAATGTAATGGTTGGGAACTTTGTGAAAAACAGTTTCACCGCCAAGCCACCTAAGCATATCTCATCTCATTCCAGCGAAGTGTATACAGCGTAAGAATCATAGCGTACAGCGAGATCTGATAGCATCTTAGTACTAATAGTACGATGCCACGGGGGCCCTTTTTAGGGTTCCGTAGCCGAAATGGCAAGAACGGAATCCTCATAGTTTCGCCATGTTCATCTGTCCGTTCGAATGTATGAAATTACGCGTTGAGAAACGCGATGCTCTTAAGGCCAAAGCACCGACGGCCATCAATTACAATTATGTTGACGGTGTCCTTACGTGCCGCTAGACGGTTTAGGTCAGTTTCGTCTGGTTCCCTGTTCGTCTAACTAGTTAATGCCCCGTTCGCCTGTTTCTCCGTTCGTCTGTTTCCCCGTTCGCCTGTTTCTCCGTTCGTCTGTTTCTCCGTTCGTCTGTTTCCCCGTTCGCCTGTTTCTCCGTTCGTCTGTTTCCCCGTTCGTCTGTTTCCCCGTTCGTATAGTTATGCTCCTCCTGTCCTACTGTCATCACATCATACATCTAATATACCCCAGACGAAATAACCTTATACATTGTAGTGTCAATAGCGGACTGGACACTGTCATTACTTGCATAATTAAATTCTATTTATAATGATAGTGTAGGGAGTCATAGTTATTTATGTGACTGGTGCATAATGAGAGGTATTAATACACGAGTGTGGTTTTATGAAACGAGCCGATAGGTGAGTTTCATAATAAGATCACATGAGTGTTTTAATGCCTAATTATGCGTACAGTCGCATACGTAACTTTATCTACATATCGTAAGTTTTCTACGATATGTGACAAAATTGTATCATGTTGCTTTGTATCTTAATGAACCTGCATCATAATGTTCACTTTAAAGTTTACATCAATAACCGATACTTTAATGACATATAATACTTTAATGTTAACATTAAAGTGCAACCACCGATACAGATTTCTTAATATAGGCCATTTGCTTATCGTTTCTTAACACATAATAGGGAAGTTATGATATGGATGTAGATAAAATAATAGAATGATGTTATTTGAATTACACTCCCTTATTATCATCGTAACGTGACCATTTTCAAGGCTCGTAAAAACGCCAGTCATTTTGAAAGCATAACCCTGTTCCGTACAACAGAGACTTCCTTACGATATTACGACATTATGTATTTATTAACACTGTGGCATTTTGTAGACAACCTCAAACTAATTAATACTAATTGCCTTATTTTAAGGCTGGATAGTCGTCTGCCATTTTAATACTGGCAGACAGTCAGATGCGTATGTGTGTTCATGTAACTGGACCCTAATGAAGTAAAATATTTCATAAAACCGTGTTTTAAGGCCCACGGAAAAGAGATTAGTAAAACAAAAATGAATATTCCAATATTTTTATTAAGCCAAGTGCTCATAGCTTTGCTTCAACTGGACAAAGACCTAGTGTGCATTAATATAAAATCAATATTAAGGCTTCGAATAAGCAGCAATTTCTACTTGAGGATACAAAAAAAAATCCTTGTTGAGGTTGTCACACCACAAAAATAAACATAAAATATAATAAATCTTCACACAGTTTAGACATGTACAACATGTACTGTACACGGTAAACTAAATAAAACTAAATAATTATTAAACTTAAATAAAATTCGAAGCCACTTTTATACTCTTAACACTAAAGTCTTGTTATTGCATATTTTACTTTTTCTCTTTTTCTTTTTATTTTACTTTTTCTTCTTTTAATCTTATATAAATAAGTTTATTTAAAAAGCCGTTAACTGTAATTTCGTTATCATTTAATTTTTTTTAAAGTCTGGCATAAGTCTTGTCAAAATTAATATCTTGATGCTTTCTGTTATTTTGTTTTGCCTCCTGTTTATTATAAATACTTTGATATACTTTGCTATCAAAATACCGGGCTTCTTTCTTAAGCACTTGTAAAAAATAGTATAGGTTTGGCGTTTTAGGGAGTTTGTTGTTCAACCTGTGGTGCCAACCCTCCACAGCGTTATTAGTGCGATATAAGTCTCGAGAGCAACTTAATATCTCTAACGGTATTTTTTTTAACCATTGCGTCTGGAAATACTTCTTAAATCGCTTAACAATTGCATTTTCCGGGATATCGTCAATGATTGAGGACCATGCTTCTTTAATTTTATTTGAAGGCAGCAGCGGGATAAGAGAAACTTTTCGAATTAGTTTTCGCCCATGTCTTGTTTTATTGAGCTGTAATTTCTTTGACTGCTTCCACACAGCCCTGCTGAAGTGGTACCAGCATCCTGTGACATCAACTTGAGGAAACACTTTACGAACTGCGTTTAATTGAGCTAATTCGTAATCGCATTTAAACTTCACTATGTTAATGCCAAGGTGCTCCTTAACCAATCTAAAAAATCGACAGTAGGTAGCTTCTTCTTTATTCGGTAGTAGAGCGTATATTACCGGAATTATGTTTTTTGCAACACTAGTTGATTTGCAGTCTAAATGCAGTACGTATAATTGGTAAAAAGGGCTTGGTGCCGCCTTGAACGTGCCGTCTCCATAATAAAAACCTTTAATACCGTCAACAAGATTTTTACAAAGAGTGGATGCAAAAATGAGAATTTTATCCTTGTGTCCATCTTGACAAATCAAAAAGTCTTCAGTAAATGGTCCAGATAAGTTTACATCTTCTAAGGTCTTAAAACTTAATCTATCTGCTTTTAGAAATTTCTTTCTGGCATTATAAATCCCATTCTTCACTGTCTTTAATAAAGGTACGTGCTTTCCAAATTCATGCCCTTTAGATTCGATCACTTGTTCAACTTTGTTTTCGTATATTGACTGGACAGAAATAAAATTCTTGCAAGCTTCTTTTTTGCAATCATCCAACATAATATTAATTTCATTTCGCACTTGGTCAGGCTTGCAAAGATGACTTTTCTTACGAAGTACGATTTCTTTTGTCGGATTTAATGTAACTGTCGCACTGCACGTCTCTCTGTTACTGCATCTCCATAAAGTCGTACCATCGCCATTATTGGCAACTAAATTGTATTTAAACCCTTCATGTAATAATACAGGTTTTCCCCTCTTACTTTTCACGAACGTTAAATCCATTATTTACATTAATTTGCGTTTTTCAATTTATTATTGTGCAAAGAAACTCATTTGACAATGACAATAATATAATGACATGACACGGTTCAAGTGTTTTCGATGCATCATTTTATAAGTGGCCAGTTGTTATCAATACAGATAGTTTTGATAATAAGTATATTAAACTTAATATTAATATATTATACTTTGTAGCTACAACCCACATTGCACATTACGTTTAATCGTCTTCAAAAATACAAGTTTTCTCTTTATATGTCTCACTCTTTATAATTTTTTTTATTAGTATTCGCGGATGACTTCGTAGTGAAATTAGTTTTTAATCTTAAACTTAAAAACCTACTGAAGTCAATGCCACTTAGAAAAATATAACTCGCAGCATGGACGAATGAGGAAATAGACGAACGGGGAAATGGACGAGCCGGGAAATGGACGAGTGGGGAAGTGGACTAGCGGGGAAATGGACGAATGGGGAAATGGACTAGCGGGGAGATGGACGAAGGAGGAAATTGACGAACGGGGAAAATGACAAACTGGGAAATGGACGAACGGGGACCGAGTAGACGAACGGGGAAATGGACGAAGGGTTCCGAATTGCGCTAGACATGGGTAGTTCGCGAATGAATAATTCAAATGAAGTACTTCACTTGTTTCACTCCTTCATTCACTAGTTCAGCTCAGATTCATTTAGTTCAATACTTCAGTAGTTCAGTTTATATATCCGTTTGGTTACTGGCTCACTCGCTCAGACTCTAGAGTGAAGTGATAGATAATTATCACATCTGCTCACAAAAAATAAATAATTAGCTTTTTCCACAATAGATTCTAAGGTCCATAATGTTTATGAAACGTTTTCGTAACAAAGCGATTGAATTGCATTAATTAAACGTCATTCGATTAGTTCCATAAGGGAATGAAAGAAAAAAAAATACATCGTACTTATATAAACTGAAGTAAATGAATCTGCTGAGCTACTGACCTAAACTGAACTAGTGAACTAAATGAATGATATACTTCACGGTGACCAAAAGAAGTATATCAATCTTTTCTTTTTAGTGACACATTGTGCGCATGACTACGTGCCGCCAATGCTCGCGCACGTTCACCCACAAGATTGGCTATTGTAGTCATCTTGAGATGCGTCCACACTTGTATCATTTGCTCGTATCCGATCACTGTGGCGTGGCATGACTGCGTATCGCGCTGCTTGGACGCTCATTGTCGGTGCGGCGACCACGCCTCGCTTGTCCGATCTAAGTGTGTGATACGCGTAGCAACATGGATTTCGAGCGATCGGATCGGCGCAACGTCCAAACGCGTGATCGTGACACGCGATCATGCTACGCGACGAAGATCTGATCGGGCAAATTATACAAATGTGGACGCACCTTTAGGGCACACGATAGGGCCAATCACCAGAGCTTCTAATCACTGGCTAGTACCTAGCAGTCACCGTAGCTGAAATCGGCAAGGGATTAGTCTATCTATGTATGAAATTATTATTAAAACTACAAGGTATATATGGATGAAATTTGGAGTACATATACGTGTATTGTACAAGCCGCTACTCAGCTTAGTAGTTAAATAACAAAAATAAATATTTCAAGTTATGTTTATTCAAAAACCTGCAAAATATGTTGATGCGTGTTTAAAAAAAAATATAATGTATAGAGTGATCCTTAAATTATGTTTATAGTCATTTAATTACAAAATTATGTAGCGGGGCATGAAAGGCACCAATATTCTAAATTAGGAAATATACATATTGTAGTTTTTTAGTTAAACAAACTAACATACATATAGAGAGGCGGGTGGACATAATGAAACTATAAGATTTCCGTTTTGGAATTTATCATGGAACCCTAAGAATAAATAATTCTCAAGCTACATAGAATCTGAAAAGAAAATGAACAGAAAATTAAATGAAAGCGCTACTTAACTTTATTAAGGCAGTGATGGATATAACATTATATTTGACGTAAAGCTGAGACAAATATTTGATGATTTATTGGCATCGAAATATCTATGGTATTATTATAAAGTTGTAGAAATGAAAAATTTGTAAGTACATTGAAGACATTTAAAAAAATTATGTGTTACGGACTATTGAAGGTCACTGAATCGATTTTTTTTTATCTATTTTTTGTATACCTACCTGTTTGTGTCATTGCGGCTTTATCACGCCAATATGAGCAAGAATTAAAAGTTTAGCTACTAGGTCAAGTAGCATATCATATGAAAGGGCTTAAATCTGCACATTTTCAAACATTTTATTTTTCCTTTTTTATTGCAATTAAATTCTTATTCATAATTTCCAAAAAATTGGGAAAAGTCTCAGAAATTTTACCTAGATTTTTAGGGTTCCTGAAAAGGAAAAAAGGGAATATCAATCATAATCATAACATTCATACATCATATAACGAAATTATTCTCATTAACTAACTTAAGTCATATTTAGTCCCAAAAATACACATGATCTTGAATACGTGGAGAGGGGGTAGCGTTATAATCACCAATGGGGGTCAAAAGCAGGCCAAATATGATCACATAATTTTTGGACGAGCCCTTACAACAGAATCAAGGCCAAGTCGAATACGGTCTCAAGGGCCCAGGAGGCTATTACCACGGTTTTATGGACTTTATGACTCTGAAGACGTAAGGATTTAATGACTGCGCACCAATATTTCACCTGAACGTAGTAAAGTATTTACAGGTGATCTCACTTGTAATGTGGGATATCTAAAGTAAAATACAACCTTTATATAAATGGGAGAAAAAAAGATAACCCCTCGTTGAATCTTCACTGTAGTCGGATAAAAAGTATCCTATTTATAACCATCTGTGGATATATCCAGCTACCCGTGTACCAAAACATTTTGAAATCCGTGTAGCCCATTTTTTTTTATGGCATAGGGGGCAAACAAGCAGACGGGTCGCCTGATGGTAAGCGATCACCGTCGCCCATAGACACTTGCATCACCAGAGGAGTCACAAGTGCGTTGCCGGCCTTTCAGGTAGTCTTGAAAATATATTATTATAGATTTATAGTAGACGAGCTTCGGCCCGCGACTTCGTCCGCCTTAAATTCGTTTATCGCGGGTAAGGGTATTTTTCCGGGATAAAAAGTATGTCCTTCCCCGAGGATCAAACTATCTACATACCAAATTTCATCCAAATCGGTTCAGCGGTTTAAGCGTGAAGAGGTAACAGACAGAAAGACAGACCGACAGACAGACAGACAGACACACTTTCGCATTTATAATATTAGTATGGATTGTTTGACAAGGGGCTAAAATAAGTGATTATTTGGACGAGCTCACGAAGTGAGCGAGGACAAATTAGTCTGAGTGTCATAATAGCTTTTAACCACGTATTAAAACACTCTGCTTTTCACTTCGACTGCGAGAAAATAAAAAAGACTCAACATTTAAATAGTATATTTCATGAAAAACTAAAAGTGCAGTTTGAGCAATTCTTTCAGAAAGTTTGGCCAATCTGATCAGGTTAATTTGTTTGTTTTTAATTATTCGTAAGGAGTATGTAGCCGGCCGCAAGTTTTTTTTAGTGTCATAGAAATTTGTATGGGATTATATGGTTTTTTTACAACCAAGGGGCTAAAATTACTATTTTAGTATCTCTTCGCGAAGCTAATATGACGTACTTTTGAGCAGGAGAAGTGAAATATATTAAATTTAATACCAGTGTTCAGTACCATTCCATATATATTGTCATACCATAGCTGTTGCAATAAATAATTTCTTTCTATTTTATTTGTACAACCTCCAGCATACCCTAATGTGATGGTAAATTAAAATTCGTATATTATGTTATTGCCAGCATTACAGACGTCAAACGCACAAACGACTCATTTAAAACGGACGAAACCTTTAAAATCTAATAACTTTTTCTTGGCCTCCGTTTTAAATTAGAAATGATCATAACCACATTTTTCCTCAATTTAGAGGCCCCATTAATTACAACGAGCAACTGCCGAAACGCGGTTTATCCAAACAAGGGAAATAATGATAAAGCCGCTGAAATAACTCATCTCTCTTAACAATCCATGTCGGGTTCGATACGGCAAAAAACTCAAAACAAAGTTCTTTAATTGCGAACTCATAGACCACAATCTTAAGGAAACGCAAATCGCTTAGAAATAAAGTTAAATCTCCGACAAGCGAACTGGCAAGATGGCCGTGTATTTTATGAATGAGCGGCGGAGTGAATGAGGGCGGATGTGACGTCACAAAATGGCGGAGGCGCCGCGGCGCGAGCGCACCCTTTCGCGTCACGCGCTACTCCGCACTGGACCAGATGCTGCGCGGAATATAAATGTATAATTTGCATAAGTATTTGATAATGGTTTTTTTACGACATTAGGTCTACTTTGTTACAAGCAATACCTGTTTAGTATTCTCTTCAGTTTCCGCTATTATAACTCGACCTAAATTAAAAAATGGTTGTCTGTGAATTCGGTTTACGGGCGATAATTTTACGTGATAACTTCATAACAAAATCGGCATCATAATTTTACTACGACATCTATTTTTTGTCTCTCCCTCCCTCTCTCTTTCTCTCTCTCTCTCTCTCTCCTTCCCTCTCTCTACTTGTTTTACTTTAATAATTCATTAATGATGGGTACTTAATTTAATGTCTGTTTTGGGTTCTGTAGCTACACATAAAAGAAGCCGAACGCTTGGCTCGTGACACTTTTTCGTGCGTGCGGCCGGCGTTCATCGATTTATAATAAGTTATCACGTCAATGATATAAAGGTATAATGTTGCGTGTATTCTTTTATATGTATAATTCGAAACGTCAGGGTACTCGATCCAGACTTTCGCGTTTTATCCGGCATCTGTGGTCGCAGGGTGTGTGCTCTAGTAGTGTGTTTGCAGGTTTATTTAATTGACTTTCTAGTCCATAAAAACGTAGCAACACATCGACGTAACTTTATAATAGAAACAGAGCATGGGCCGAAGAGTGACATAAGCCACTTTTTATCCTGTAAAATTGCACAGCTTTTTAATACAAAAAAAAACAAAAATAGAAAATCGTTTATTAACATACAGTGACATTACAAGTGAATAACCATATATGGAAATCAAGGATGGGCGTAAAATGAACACTGCACGATATTTTTACACACAACAGGAAGTAGTCCCCTACACTAGGCTCAGCCTGTCTCGTAGGTTGACAATATTTTAAGATTGACAGTTGCAGTTTATGATAAGCAAAGTAATTTTGCTAAGCAGGCAAAGCGGGAAACCCTTGGTACTACTCAATAAGAGCACAAGTCTGTCTCTACTCTCTAGGTTGTACTTGTTTTATCGCAAAAGGTTCAAAAATTCTTCAATGTAATGTATAGACATTTAATTTTTACAACTTTATAATAGTATAGTTATTTCTATTTTATTGAGGTTCCGGTTAAAATATAAACGTTGTGTGTATTGTGAAGAAGCGCCAAGTGGAGCACACCGTTCACATGACAATCGTTCAGCGTGATTCACTCACTGTCTACAAGTGCATTTTTTAACCGTCTGTAGTGCGCGTACGCAGCCACCATTCAAATAGTGCAGCGCGCATGTGGACTGTTGCGTCATTTTATCGCACGTTTTTAAAGCGAACGTGTAATCTCACGGATTAGCAAAATTTTACGCTTTTTTTTTACTGCGACATTAAAGTAGCCTTGATTTTTACGAATCCGAGAAATAGCAAGACTATATGTATATGAATGCATTGAGAACAGTATATTTTTATGGCAGGTCATATTTATAACTATTCCAAATTTCAAATAAGTAGATATCATAAGTAGTGCCTCAGATTTATTTCATCGTTTTCGCCTCAAATCAGAGACAAAAGGGAACAATGAAAAAAAGATATAACGTTGTATTAGTCGAACAGACAGACAGACAGACAGAGTCGCACCGTAATTACTTTTTTACCTTTTCGGTAGGGAATCCTAAAAATTACGTAGCTAAGGCAACTGTAGATTTCGTTCGCACTTTATAAAGTAAGTGTAGGTTATATCAATTGGATAAATTAAAATAATGAAATTACAACAATTATCGTGCAAGTCCTGTTACAATGTACAATACGAACAAAATAATAAAAGCCCACTCATAGAATTCATTACTTCGTTAGACGAGTACATAGTACTACTACCCAGTAATGCTCGCTCATAAACCAACAATGCGCGGGGACTCTACAACGACCAGACCTGGCAATAGTGGCAATCCTGGCAAACGGTAACTGTCCTAGTCCTCGACTAGGACAGTTACCGTTTGCCGTTTAGAATATTGTGACGAGTCCTGTCAATCTCGTCACAATATTTTTTTTTTTACTCCTGTACTATAATCTGTGAATAAGAACTCTGCAAATCATACTAAAAAGGCATACTTTCTTGGATTGAACCATCACTCTATGGTTTATATTATATGTTACTGAACTATAATACCTATATTATACAACTCCGCAGAGAACTCTAATGAATTTCACAAAAAATAACGCAGTGTTTTTGAAATTATCTTTTTAGCTTTGTTTCATTTACTGTTGTTTATTGGCCGCTTTAACGTTTCGAAAGAAGAAGCTGACTAGAGCTGTGATCCAATTGCGTATTTTTTGTTTTGAAAATTGTATTTCGAGCGATAAATTTAATTTTTTCATACTCTATTAACGCACGCAGATTCGCGGGAAAATCAGAATTTGCTTATCCTTTGAGTAGGTACTAAACTTCTTTGTTGGAAAAACACCTATGCCAAATGATCTATGCTCCTATATTAAACTAAAATGCAAAAATCGGTAGATATGATTTTTAACATTGGACCGCATTTGTATCACAGCGTCTCTTAAGAACTTTTTATATTTTTTCTGATAGATCGATAAGCAGGACAAATATAATAAAAAACTTACACTCATGCCGGGTCTAGCATAATGCGAGGTCTACGCACATTCGTAGCATTATAATAGCAATAAATAACTCAATATCAGGCACATTTCTAAGCTAGACGGGCCATTCTGAAACTGTTTCCATTTGGTTAGAGACGAAACATTTTTTACTGAATGAAAATAGTGAATATGATAGAGACAAGTAGTAAATATTTCACATGTTATGAAGCGTCTTTACATAATATATTACTGATTCCTCACTTAATATTCCATTCTGTTTCCACGATTATCGTTCATTTAAATAAAACAATTGAAATGGATTATATCGGGTACATTTTATCTCATTTGAGTTCAAGACGTTTCAGAAGACTGAAAAAAGACATTTTTTTCCTGTCAAAGTTTGTGGCAATTTGTGGAAACTACCCACTTTGAGAAAACAAATGAAGGAACGCGGAAGCTGCAAAGTTTCCGAAACGTCAGCAACTCAGATGAGATAATATACGCGATATAATCCGGTTAAATTGTTTTATTTGAAAGACTCCTCATTTGTTTCGTAGTACTTACAGATTCAGTCGCCTTTTAGACAAAAAAAATCCAAATCGTGTCATCCGTTCAGGATCGACGGCGAGCGACACTGATCTATACAGATACGCCTTGTTTTTGGCCGTGGTTCGTAAATAAAACCACTGTCCACATACCCAAAATTTGCGACTCGTAAATGACGAGGCCGTCGCGAAATTCGCGGGCGACAGAGCGGACCTGCCGCCGCAATTGAACCCATTTCCTTATTGCCCGGTTACGTCATCCTTGGAGCCAGGACGCGGCGAAGGACGCGCCAGGGCTGCCGACCGCGCTTTTTTATATCTATATCTATCCATACTATATACTATACATATATTAATATTATAAATGCGAAAGTGTGTCTGTCTGTATGTTACCTCTTCACACTTAAATCGCATCACCGATTTGGAAGAAATATGGCATGGAGACAGTTTGAGTTCCCGGGAAGTACATAGGCAGTATTTTATTCCGGAAAAATACCCTTGTCCGCGATAACGAATTTAAGGCGGTTGCGGGCAGAAGTTAGAATTGTAAATTTGTTAAAATGAAATGTGTTGAAGATATTTTCAAAAATAGTAGGTATTATATAACGGACTATTTGGAGGTCAGGTATTTTATTTTTATTTTTTGTATTTTTGTATTTGTCGTTGTGGCTTCATCATGCCAAATCGGCTAAACATATTTCAACTATTTTTCGTACACGGGTTGGTTATGGATACTTTTTACCTGACTACACAGAAAGAAAAAAAAAAGAGACTTTTTCTCATTCGCTAATGACGTTGCGGGGCATCTCTATCCATACTAATATTAATAATGTGATAGTGTGTCTGTCTGTCTGTCTGTTACCTCTTCACGCTTAAACCGCTGAATCGATTTGGATGAAATTTGGCATGGAGATAGTTTGAGTCCTGAAGAAGGACATAGGCTACTTTTTATCCCGGAAAATCCCCTTATCCGCGATAAACTAATTTAAGGTGGACAAAGTCGCGGGCAGAAGCTAGTATATTATAAATGCGATAGTGTGTCTGTATGTCTGTTACCTCTTCGTACTTAAACAGCATAAGCGATATGGATGAAATTTGGCATGGAGATAGTTTGAGTCCCGAGGACTTACATAGACTACTTTTTATCACGAAAAAATACCCTTATCCGCGATAAACGAACTTAAGGCGGTCGCGGGCAGAAGCTAGTACATAAATACTATGTAAAGATGTAAAAATTAAATGTCTCTACATTGAAGATACTTAAAAAAAACTTGAACGAGTTCACTAAATCGATTTTTTCTCTGTATGTTTGTATGTGGCGTTGGGGCTTCATCACGTCAAATCTTCTAATCGGATTTCAACTATTTTGGTACATGGGTAGCTGGGTATCCACAAATACTTTTTACCCGACTACACTAAAGAAAAAAGTGGGGTAACGACTTTTTCTCCTCTGAAAACGAAGTTGCAGGCATCTTCTAGTTATAGTTTTCCTGCAAAGCAAATAGATTATTTTTGTTTACCAAGGAGTGCGTAATTTACCAAATATTCCCGCCTTCAAAAGCATCAATAGTGTTTTCGCGGATGTTGCTAACTCGGTAGACGAATGACCTCAGGCACCTATACCTAAAGGCCAGCGTAAACATGGCGCCCTTGGCGGCGTAGACAAAGCACCAAGGTATCGCATAAATTTCGCAAAAACCTCGCTCGCCGGACACTTCTACGAAATTTGATGAAGTTTCAACATACTTCAAAACTAGACGGTTAACAATTCCTTTGTCTTCTTTGATCTAATCATTGACTATTTAAATTGTGACTGTTTTTGGGAAAAGGTCCCACTTTGTCGATATGGAGTTATGAGTAGTTCCTAATACTACAGATCATACACTATCTTTTGGTGAAAGATATATGTCTCTAGGTGCTTTAGTTATTTATTTTAAATTCTTCAAATTTGCAAAAGAGAAAAAGCAACAATGGAGAAAACGTTGGTTAAAGTTTGGGACGGCTAGAAACACACTTGTGCTTTGAAGTTATGGAGTGGTTAGTATCAAACGAATTGGCATACTTTAAGGATTTTAAATTAGTCAAAATGTTATAAATATAGAAAATAAACCCATATTCAGGATTGGACATATTTTCGTTCTGTTTTTATGTTCAAGCCTCCGTAACATTCAAACTACTAAGGTTACATACATGATTTTGAAGAATTTGTAATCCTTAAAGTATGCCAATTCATTTGATACTAACCACTCCATAACTTCAAAGTACAAGTGTGTTTTTTGCAGTCCCAAACTTTAACCAACGTTTTCTCAATTGTCGCTTTTTCACTTTTGCAAGTTTGCAGAATTAAAAAAAAACTATAGCACTTAGAGACATAATTTTTTCACAGAAAGATAGCTTATGCTTTGTTATATTACAAACTACTCATAACTTCATATCGACAAAGTAGAAATGTTTCCCTATAACAGGCACAAATATGACATCGACGATTTTTTTCGGTATTCGACAAAGTGGAACGCCGGGCACTAAACTTTGAGGCCTTAAATAGGTGCTTAAATTGGTCATTTATGGGTCGAGATCAAAATCATAGATTTATTAAAGTATGTTCTATCAGTTTTCATTGAAAGTCGATTTTCGGTAGGTTTTGCCATATTTAACTAAACTGCCCGTAACTCCGAAACTAGAATCGACAAAGTGGGACGTTTTACTAAACTCCCTCACAATTAATGAATGTAAGAATTAAATCGGTTATTTCAGGTATCATCCCAGCCCATGTATACTAAAATACATATCAACGGTGGAAAATAGAAATGGGATAAGCGACATTTTCGAGACATTGACGTATACTCCTTATAAAGTGAGTTAAATGGGTATATTACTAAACGCCACAAAGCTAATGTGTATCCCTTTTCTCCTTCCCACCGTCGATATGAAATCATCATCAGTTCATCATCATTTCACTTAAGAGCTGCGCGTTGGAGTAACCGATGTTCCGAACGGAACAATACTATTTTTATTATAAACTTTTTAAATTTCATGTCTATGGTTAATAGCATAGAAGAAGAAGAAAAGTATTATAATTTTGACTTGACGTAACAAAAATGTAGTAGCGAGTTGTGATCTTATATTATAGTTATTGAAGAAAGTGAGTTGTTTTTGTCCCGGTCACGGGAACCAGTATAATTATATTGTCCGGGACATAAAATTGGTCCTTCGAACCGGAATCCGGCTCGAAGGACCAATTTTATGTCCCGGACAATATAATTATACTGGTTCCCGTGACCGGGACAAAAACAACTCACTTTCTTCAATAACTATAATATAAGATCACAACTCGCTACTACATTTTTGTTACGTCAAGTCAAAATTATAATACTTTTCTTCTTCTTCTATGCTATTAACCATAGACATGAAATTTAAATAGTTTATAATAAAAATAGTATTGTTCCGTTCGGAACATGTTGGGGGCGAAACCAAAAATAAACAATAACATAATTTGCAAAAACAAAAGTGGAAGTTCAGTCATAATCGATTGGCAAAAGACAGACTTTCATAATAGTAGTTTTTACAATAAAGCCCTTTACGGTCTTGACATGCAAGGCTCTGACTTTGCCATCTTTACCCGGTTGAACATTCACAATCCGACCCACCGGCCAACACAAAGGAGAAACCTTATCCTCTTTTAATAAAACTAAAGAACCTATTTTTTAAAATACAATTCCTTAAGAATATTATCGGCACTTTTATAATAAGCTGCATTGTCACAATATATTTTGGTTGGCTTATTTCTACGAGCTATAAATCTTTTTAAGCAACCTAAGAAGGTGTTAGTTGTCATATCTGATGCTAATTTAATATGAACTGCTTTAGTAACAAAGCAAACGAAAATTACAACGTAAGCCTTTGTAATTACAGGATTCCTGATACGAGTTTACTTTACATAGAAAGGGCCAGCATAATCAGTGCCCACAATTTGGAACGGTCGTGACATATTAACCCTATCAAGGGGCAAGGACCCCATCAACTGAGTTGCATTCTTTGCCTTCAATATAAAACATTTCAAACATCTATGTAAAACAGCTTTTATTTCTCTATTTGCATTCATAATCCAATATTTCTCATTTAAACTGCTTAGCAACAAAGTATTGCTGGCATGTTGTAGCCTAATGTGTTCTTTGTGAATAATAATTCTTGTAATATGAGAACCCTTGGGCAAAACAATAGGATGCTTTTGGGAAAACGGCATGTCTGCATTTTGCAACCTGCCACCGACACGCAGCAATCCATGAGAGTCCAAGAATGGATTCAATTTACTTAAACTTGATTTTAAAGGCAACTTGCAAGTCAATTTTTGAATGTCATCTTCAAAACAATTATTTTGTTCACACTTAATTATAAATCGCAAAGCAGAATCCAATTCATAAGGACTCAGATGCCCCTGCCTTTTTTCAGAATGATTGTTTTTACAGTTGAAAACAAATCGCAGGATATAAGTCAAAATCCTGGTTAATTTGTCAATATTAGAGAATTTTGACAAAAGAGCATGAAACGAATTCGGTTTCACACATGTGTTGCAGATCTTTTACATGGACTTTAGCTCTGGCAAATCAGCCTTCACTATGTCATACTTTATTGTTTGATGACAATAATCTTTGTCTAATAAGTACGGAGGCCCATGCCACCACAAACTGCATTTTGCTAAAGCTTGAGGCTCGATACCGCGGGATAAAAAATCAGCGGGATTAATATTAGTATTTACATAACGCCATTCAAAGTTTATTGACAACTTATTAATCCTATCAACTCGGTTTCCAACATATATGTTAAGCTTAACTGGTAATATTTTTAGCCAAGCTAACACAATCATTGAGTCGGTATAAAGGTAAGTGCTTACCGTGTATTTTAACGACAAGGCAGTGTGCACCTTCCGAGCCAGAATAGCCAGTAATAAAGCGCCATTTAATTCTAACTTCGGAATACTTAAGGTCTTATTCTTTGGATTTATGCGAGATTTTGAGCATAAGAGGTTCACTAAAACCTCGTTATTAACACCCATCACCCTCAAGTACATACAGCACCCATGGGCTAAATTTGAAGCATCACAAAAACCTACAAATTCAAAATTGGTCCTTCGAGTTAAAGATTTTAATAAATATTAATATACAACATATTTTGTTGAAATATGACGGAAGTTGGTTGCTAAGAAAAAAGAAGATTTTTTACTCAGTAAGAAAATTAAGCAGAGAGAGTTGAAGCAAGTTGTGAACGGATAAGCAAATTTTGCAGGGAAGTTTAGAATTCAATTATAACATTAGAAAAATATACACATAAATATTTTAGTTCGCAATAAAATTTTGACATCTGACGACGAAAACTGTCAAATATTTTCCATACGAGCGCAAGTGGTGTGCGTTCGGATGTCGACGATTGCTTTATTGGTGCTGTGTTGCTGCCGTTGCGGGCGCTCCATCTGTGCGTGTTTTCGAACGGCGCTGAAAAACGAAGCTGTCAAGTTTGGTGTCAGTGTCAAGTGAATTGGTGAAAAAATTTAAAATTTCGTCAATTTCAGGAAGTTATTATTTTAAGTTTTGTGTATATTTATAAAGTTAATATTAGTTATAGTTGGTGTAATATAAGGTGGATAGTTGTCATTTCAACTTTGTATATAGGATCTTCGGTGCGAAAATGTCCCAATTGCCAGAATTGGTTGCCGCTCGCGGATACGTTAAGGGTTCAATAAGCAGAATCCAAAAGTTTTGTTTAGCTGATAGTTTTGACTCCGCTTCGGTAGCAATTATTACTGAGAAAAAGCTTAGGTTAATCAAATCATTTGAGGATTATGAAAAATACAATAGAGCCATAATATGTCTCAACCCAAACGATGACGAAGACTATGAGGCGGTAGAAGACAAGAGGGACAACTGTCTTGAACTCATAAACAGTCGTTTGCAAGGCAGTGCGCATCACTCCAAGCCGGGATCCCAGGTAGGACAGTTTAAAAAGCTACCAACTGTAAATATTCGCACATTTGATGGTTCATCCATCATGGACTATTATCCATTTGTAAATATGTTTAAAGCAGTTATCCATGCAGATAATAATTTAAGCTGCTGCGAAAAGTTGTACTACTTACGTACATTCCTTGCCGGTGAGGCATTGGACCTCATAAAAAATTTATTGCTGACAGATGAATCCTATGAAACAGCATTAAAGTTGTTGGATGACAGGTATAACAATATACCAAAGATTGTAAATTTTCATGTAAATAATATATTAGAGTTGCCACATTGTACAAAATGTACAGCACCTGCATTGCGCAATATTGTGTCCACAGTGAATATGCACATTGCTGCACTAAGAAATTTAAATGAAAAGGTAGAGCATTGGGATACAATACTGGTCAATGTCTTGTCTAAAAAGGTGGATTCCTATACTATTCGCGGCTTTCATTTGGAACGTGACATGAAACAACTGCCGACTTTAAATGAATTCCTTACCTTCTTAGAGAAGCGTGCCATTGCTTTGGAGGCTACTACAGAGGAGAAGTATCAAAAGTCAATGAAGTCTTCAGTTAGTGCCGTAATCGCTTCTGGAGTGACATGTAAGTACTGCCATGACAGTCATAAAATTTATGAGTGCATAAAATTTAAAATGCTGCCTCATAAAGAGCGATATCAGTTTGTTGATGAACACCAATTGTGTAAGTTGTGCTTAAATAGCCACAGAGGTCGTTGCATGTTAAAGCTGAAATGTGCGACTTGTCATCAGTCACACAATACCCTCTTGCATTCGTCTGCTAAATATAATGCAACAAATGTTAAACCCAATGAAGTTCGCATTCAGACACCAAAAAGGGAATCCAATTTAGATGTAAGTGAGTTGCCAGCTAAAACATCCCATGTGAGTACCAATACGACAGTGAAACGGCAGTCTCAAAGTGTCTTATTGCCAACTGCCATGGTAAAGTTAGTAAACAGTGAAGGTGCTGTTACACATGCTAGAGCCCTCCTGGACTCGGGGAGCCAAATTTCATTTATATCAGAAAAGTTATTAAAACATGTAGATAGTTTTGTATATACAACAGATGAGTTAGTAACGGGAGTTTGTGATGTGGCAAATAATGTCTCGAAAAGGGCAGAATTAACTGTCCATTCTAGTGTAAGTGACTTCAAAATCAGTGTATCTTGCTGTGTAACTAAAAATATCACATGCCCACTTCCACAGCAGACATTTGACATCTCCCAATTCAATATCCCAGCTCATGTCAAATTGGCAGATGAGCATTTCAATGAAACGGATGAGATTTCTCTTTTACTCGGATGCGACATATTCTTTCAGGTTCTACAACGTGAATCACTTCCGTTGACGCCTGCAGGTCCATTTTTGGTAAATACCAAATTTGGCCATATTGTCGCCGGGACGCTGCCAGTTACTGCTGGCAAAATTTCAACATGTAACTTTTGTGTTACGGCTCAAGGTAACCCCTTACATTTTAATACACCAGACATACAGATGGAAGCTTCATTTTTTCCTAAAAAAGCAGTGAAGCCTGTGTTGCCAAATGATGATTCTTTGAACATTGAGGAGACAATGTTAAAGTTTTGGGAGTGTGAAAAGGTCCCTGATGTCATAAAAGAAGTTGGTACAGAGCATGAATTAGCAGAACAGATTTTTCAGGAATCTGTCAAATTAGAAAATCATAAGTTTACAGTGGCTTTGCCTGTAAAAGTTGAGTTGGAGAAATTGAATTTAGGTAATTCTTTTGACAGTGCGTTGCAACGATTTCTTAATTTAGAAAAAAGGTTTCTGAAGGACTTGGAGTTGTATAATAAATATAAAAAGTTCATTCATGATTACATTGATCAGGGACATGCAAAATATTTTGACATTTCAAAGTACGACTTAAATTCTGGAAAGGTCATGTTTCTGCCTCACCATCCGGTGATCAATCCTAATAGTAAAACGACTCCAGTTCGGGCAGTTTTTGATGGAGGTGCAGCTACAAAACATAACATGTGTTTAAACGATATACTTTTAAATGGCCCAGTGGTTCAGCGGGGCCTTTTTGATATTCTGATTTTATTCAGAACGTTTAAATATGTGCTGTTATGTGATATAAAAGCTATGTATCGGCAAATTCTCATTGAGGATAAGTATCGTTGTTTACAAAATATATTATGGCGTAATTCTCTAGACGAATCGGTGCAGTGCGTTCAGTTACAGACGGTAACATACGGTTTAAAGAGTTCTGCCTTCTTAGCTACTAGATGTTTAGTGGAGCTTGCTCAGAGATATAAGGATCAATTTCCTTTGGCTTCCTTTGTGCTTTTGAACACTAGTTATGTTGATGACATCCAATGCGGAGCTAATGACTTTGATGAGCTTATTGAGATGAAAAAACAGTTAATGGATATAATGAAGCTGGCTAGTTTGTCTCTTCACAAGTGGTGTTCTAATGACAAGAATGCCTTAAAAGATATCCCGCCGGAGTTGCATCAAATTGATAGCAAGAATTTTGATAAAAATAACGAATATGTCAAAACTCTCGGTTTGACTTATGATGTCAATGCCGATGTATTGAATATGAAGTGCCCGGTAAAAGAAGTCCAACAAAGATATACTAAACGTCAAATGCTCAGTTTTATTAGCAAGTTCTTTGATCCTTTGGGCCTCTGTGGTCCTGTTTTGACACAGGCTAAAATCTTGATGCAACAGGTGTGGTTATTACAAAATATAAAATGGGATGATTACTTACCAGATGAACTCAATAAAAGATGGTTAGATTTCGCTAATAGTTTAGTGCAAATGTCGTGTATTTCTGTAATCAGAAATATTAATGTTCAGCAGGCACGAAGCATGGAACTTGTAGGTTTTTGTGATGCTTCAAATTTAGCCCATGGGTGCTGTTTGTACTTGAGGGTGATGGGTGTTAATAACGAGGTTTTAGTGAACCTCTTATGCTCAAAATCTCGCATAAATCCAAAGAATAAGACCTTAAGTATTCCGAAGTTAGAATTAAATGGCGCTTTATTACTGGCTATTCTGGCTCGGAAGGTGCACACTGCCTTGTCTTTAAAATACACGCTAAGCACTTACCTTTATACCGACTCAATGATTGTGTTAGCTTGGCTAAAAATATTACCAGTTAAGCTTAACATATATGTTGGAAATCGAGTTGATAGGATTAATAAGTTGTCAATAAACTTTGAATGGCGTTATGTAAATACTAATATTAATCCCGCTGATTTTTTATCCCGCGGTATCGAGCCTCAAGCTTTAGCAAAATGCAGTTTGTGGTGGCATGGGCCTCCGTACTTATTAGACAAAGATTATTGTCATCAAACAATAAAGTATGACATAGTGAAGGCTGATTTGCCAGAGCTAAAGTCCATGTCAAAGATCTGCAATACATGTGTGAAACCGAATTCGTTTCATGCTCTTTTGTCAAAATTCTCTAATATTGACAAATTAACCAGGATTTTGGCTTATATCCTGCGATTTGTTTTCAACTGTAAAAACAATCATTCTGAAAAAATGCAGGGGCATCTGAGTCCTTATGAATTGGATTCTGCTTTGCGATTTATAATTAAGTGTGAACAAAATAATTGTTTTGAAGATGACATTCAAAAATTGACTTGCAAGTTGCCTTTAAAATCAAGTTTAAGTAAATTGAATCCATTCTTGGACTCTCATGGATTGCTGCGTGTCGGTGGCAGGTTGCAAAATGCAGACATGCCGTTTTCCCAAAAGCATCCTATTATTTTGCCCAAGGGTTCTCATATTACAAGAATTATTATTCACAAAGAACACATTAGGTTACAACATGCCAGCAATACTTTGTTGCTAAGCAGTTTAAATGAGAAATATTGGATTATGAATGCAAATAGAGAAATAAAAGCTGTTTTACATAGATGTTTGAAATGTTTTATATTGAAGGCAAAGAATGCAACTCAGTTGATGGGGTCCTTGCCCCTTGATAGGGTTAATATGTCACGACCGTTCCAAATTGTGGGCACTGATTATGCTGGCCCTTTCTATGTAAAGCAAACTCGTATCAGGAATCCTGTAATTACAAAGGCTTACGTTGTAATTTTCGTTTGCTTTGTTACTAAAGCAGTTCATATTGAATTAGCATCTGATATGACAACTAACACCTTCTTAGGTTGCTTAAAAAGATTTATAGCTCGTAGAAATAAGCCAACCAAAATATATTGTGACAATGCAGCTTATTATAAAAGTGCTGATAATATTCTTAAGGAATTGTATGAGCTGCAGAATTCCACGAATCACCAAACCTCTGTGTTAGATTTCACCTCTTCAGAAAGAATATCTTTCCACTTTATACCTTCTTATTCCCCGGTTTTTGGTGGTTTGTGGGAAGCTGGTATTAAAAGTGTAAAATATCATATGAAACGTGTAATTGGTAATGTAGTGCTCACCTATGAGGAATTGTACACAGTATTAGTGCAAATTGAAAGCATTTTAAATTCTAGACCGTTAACTCCAATGTCTAGAGATCCTGATGACATGACCTATCTCACCCCTGGACATTTTCTCACTGGTGAATCACTGTCTTCTTATCCGGAAACGGATCTTGCAAATGTTAACGTTGGACGACTAAGTTTTTGGAAACAATGTGTTCAATTGCAGCAACATTTTTGGCAGCAATGGCACAAGCAGTATTTAGTTATGCTACAGAGTAGGCCTAAGTGGAGAAATGAGTCTCCTAATATAAAAATAGGTTCTTTAGTTTTATTAAAAGAGGATAAGGTTTCTCCTTTGTGTTGGCCGGTGGGTCGGATTGTGAATGTTCAACCGGGTAAAGATGGCAAAGTCAGAGCCTTGCATGTCAAGACCGTAAAGGGCTTCATTGTAAAAACGACTATTATGAAAGTCTGTCTTTTGCCAATCGATTATGACTGAACTTCCACTTTTGTTTTTGCAAATTATGTTATTGTTTATTTTTGGTTTCGCCCCCAACATGTTCCGAACGGAACAATACTATTTTTATTATAAACTTTTTAAATTTCATGTCTATGGTTAATAGCATAGAAGAAGAAGAAAAGTATTATAATTTTGACTTGACGTAACAAAAATGTAGTAGCGAGTTGTGATCTTATATTATAGTTATTGAAGAAAGTGAGTTGTTTTTGTCCCGGTCACGGGAACCAGTATAATTATATTGTCCGGGACAACCGCCACATCTATACTTTTATATAGTTGTAAAATTAAATGTCTGTACGATGATACGACTATTGAATAATACGGTAATTGAAACGAAAGATATTTTTCTGGATTTATAGAAAATATGCAAGAAAATTTAAGAAATATTAGCGCTAATCCCACAAAAGCTTGCCCTTTCCAACCTAACGCCACAAGAGGCTACTCTCAAGTCGAAGTTCGCATCGTCTCATCCCTCTTGCTCTCGTGTTAAAATGTATCTGTAAGAGTGGGACGACGGCATATGAACTTCGAATTTCGAGCTTCGAAGTAGCTTCTCAGCTTCGTTACATACTAAGTGTACGGTATTACAACCAACTTATCTAAACCTCGTCAAGCCCCTGCAACATGGACAATCTAACATTTAACACGTGGCGATATCACACTCTTGACCCCATTTTCCCACACAGCCATCATCGCCGCCGGATTGAACCCGGAACGTATCGTATCGCAGACGGAAGCTCGCGATAAGCCTATAAGGCCGGCATGGCAACTGATAAGGTTGTGGCTGAGCATAGGCGGAAGCGGTTTGAAATACGTAAATACCTAATCAATTAGGCATCAAAATTGGCGCGAATTAAGTATTTGTCCACTATCACAACACAACAAACGGGGCTTAGTCGCTATTAATATGATTTATTTAATTACCTTTCGTTGTTAATTCTTCGACGTTTCGGACGTCGCGTTACGTTGGTCACCAAGGAACGTAACGACGTATGACTGGACGTAACGCGACGTCCGAAGCGTCGAAAAATTATAGGAATCATATTTATACGCGATTAAACCCTATTTATTGTGTTTTTTTTTTATGTCAATTTGTCTCATGTTTTGGTCATGACCGGCATTTTCGAGGCGTTGATGTGGCGCAGATGTTGTTATAATGAGTGAAAATCGTATTAGTTAAAATCAAAGTAGTTGTAATCAAACTATTCAAAAAGAATAATCATGAGCCCATATTTCAGATGGCGTACCTACTTGGATGGATCCACTTATTCTTGTGTCCCGTAACTCAGGAGACAATAGTACATGGTGTTTGTTTGTCTATATTCTTCATAGTTATATCTTCACTCTCTTGCTCAAATGTTCACTGGAAGATATCCCTAATAGGGATTCGCCTTTGTATAGTCGAGGAATGAATTAGGTTGATCATTTTATTTTAGACTATGTGATGGTATTAAGGTTGAAAAATGATCATCCTTTTCATTCCACGACTGTACTTATATCTTGTTCGTTGATTGTATTTATAACTGATTATCATGTCCAATAAAACGTTGACATACTTACATACAAACAGCAACGCACTTAAGTGACCATGTGTCTTTAGGTCTATGTCAATAAAGTCTTACAATGGTCAGGTAAGTATGTGGCTGATGGTACAATAGCCACAGTGTTCATTAGAAAAGTCCTTATAATGCAGGCTATTGCTCGTAACATACTGACGAGACGAGCCCTTGAAAAATGGACCTACTTATACTGGATAAAATAAATATTTTTGATGCCTTTACATCGTTTAAATTCGTAGTTCTAGTGAGCTACTGAGTTCATGCAACCATGTGGCAATGCAGTAAAGAAAAAAGTTGATTGACTTACTTAACAGATTGTAGTATGTTAACATGAGTTGCATCGATAATTTAACAGGTTAATTACCAGCAGTCAACCCCCAAAGACACCGAACCAGAGAGAGAAGGCACCAAATTACAAAATTCATTCAACTCATTCCTTTTTTTTCACAGAATGGCATGTTGCCGGAGCCTTGCGGCTGTACCGGCGATCGTGGCTGGCGGGAACGGGGTTACTCAAAAGAGAATCGCCTGTTCTGCCTTGGAAAGAAGAATATGCTGTGCGTCCATGACCAGCTACAGAGAAAGATTTGATTGTGTGGTGTAGGTGTATAAATATATATAAAATTACTGTCCAAGTCCAAGGAGACAAAAGTACCACTTCAACACCGCTCCGTACAATTCTGATCAAAAACGAAGAAACAAAATACTTACGGACAAAAAATAATTTCAAGAGGCGTTTCTTCCATCAAAAAAAAGGTGTAAAAAAACCATATCACTTTTTAACATAAACGTTTTAGTATTAAGCTAACTTGCTTATGTTCTTGCAGTTATTACACATATCACGCCACATTGTCTATACACCTTTATTACCGAACGTTTCAATTCAACAAGAGTTCTTTAAAACAATGTTGCAATTTACACGTCTGAAACAAGTTAAAGTAAATCCGCTTTGCCTCCCGCTTCGTCTATCACCATCCGCGGCCTTTAAGGCGCCATTGCGTAATATACAACGCGGAATAAAGGGTCCGCAACTGGATTCCGCAAACACGCCACATGTAGGGCTGCTACCGACTTGGGAGGGCCGGTACACATAATGCTTATTCTACTCGTGTACTATAATCTGTGAATTAAAGCTCCACGCATCATAATACAAAGGCATTTTTTTAGATTGGACCATTACTCTATATTATATGGAACCGAACAATAATAATAGTACATTGTTGGCGTGGCTGGGAAGTGAGGGATTGCCGGACGCGTATAAGTTTGCAAGGACGAGCGATAGCGAGGCCTTGCTATATACGAGTCAGACAATCTCCTTTCCCGCCGAGGCATATATAGTGCTTTTCTCAAAAATGACAGAGAAAAATAATAAATAATAAAATTGTTTTAATCAAATATATACAAATTATTTCATATTAAACGAATTGTGCGACATAGTACAGTCGCTAAATGTTAAATTGACACCGGGAACACTCATATTAGTATGCTGAATTTCAGTTTGTGTAAGTATTTGATACATTAGTCATCACTTGAACTTATTTTACAATTTGTGAGAAAAAAGCCGAGAAAATATTATCGCTATACCACCTTTGTTTTTAATAATAAAAATTGCCAGCATTTCTCTCTAGAAAACGATAAGCCATTGCGGATAAGGATAAAAACGCAGCGTTTTTAGAAAAAAAAAAACTTTTTAATTTGGCTGTATACGATTTGTACCTTCATTTTATGTAGCCGTTTCAATTTTTTTAAAAAGTTAATAACTAGAAAAAAATGAGCATCGTATGAAACATTATTGTCGTCCAGCAATTTCCCATTTTTTTTAAATTCAGATTGACCATAAACTATGCATTCGATTTCTAATATTAAGACAATACGGACGACTTTTACGGACATTTTTGAGAAAATTATATTAGGTATACAACTACGCGCAGAAATATAATAGATTTCGAAAACAGAACGCAGCGTTTTTGCAGATTTGCTTTTTTAGCTGTGTTTCATTTATTGTAGTTTACTCGTAGAAAAAGTATTGTTATATGATTAGCTTTTTAGGTGTCTAAGTACTCGACTGATAAAGCATACATTATGTAACGATTGCATAAAATACTATTTGTTAATAGCTTGCAAACGAAGAGTATTTTTTTACAGGAGCTGCCAAGTTTTTTGAATATAAAAGTAAAAAGTCCTCGGCTTAAGTACGGATGAGTTCTGGAATGGCGACCACGTGCCGGAAGTCGGGCTACAGAGACACAAGTTTTTGAAATTCGTTTATGCGTCTGCGTCAGAAGGCATGCATGCAAATAAATTAATGTAATGTAGGTATATTTGTATTTTGGGCCGCACTGCACCCTAAACAATGTTATACCTATCAAGTGAATTTTACCATGAACGAAATGTACGCTCAGGACGACTTCGTCATTTTCCTAAACTTGTCATTTTTCTATCTTGTCTCTTTTTTAACTTTCTTATCTGGTCTCTTTCCCAAACTTGTCTCCTTCCTAACTCGTCTCTTTTTAATTTGCCATTTTCTTACCTTGTCTCTTTCTTAAACTTGACCCTTTCCTAACTCGTCCCTTTTTGACTTGTCTGTTTTGGTCCTACAATAAGTTATCGTTTCACCACGCCAACAGCAAAGTTGGCACTTCGGTGGCCAAGTTTGTTTAACCCCCGTACCTTTACATCCTCGCACACACTTATTTTCGTTCTTTAAATAAACAATAATTAAATTTTAAATAAAAATACCGAATACCCATATAAACCATTTTATTCTTCTGCTTACTACAAAATATGAAATAAAATAAAATTTAAATGCTTCGTTTAACTTAAAATAATATTATATATACCCTTCACTAAGAACACTGTGCGAAACAGTCTATCTATATTATATTTACTTTACAAAAAGGATTGCATAGAGTTGAAAAAAGATTATTTGAAAGTAAATTGAAGGCACTAAATTACTTTATTTTAATTATTTTATATTAATTAGTATTTTTTGGAGTCGGTTATTATGTTCTTGTTAAAAAAATATTCCGAGTGTAAAAAGAAGTCCTCACCTTAAGTACAGTCGAGTTCTTGAATAGAGATCTTTATCGGAATACCTAACGTCGTTTGTCCTAATGTATCGTTTGTCCTAATGTATCGTTTGTCCTAATGTATCGTTTGTCCTAATTTATCGTTTGTCCCAATGTATCGTTTGTCCTAATTTATCGTTTGTCCTAATGTATCGTTTGTCCTAATGTATCGTTGTTCTAATGCATTTTTTTATGAAACTAAACTTTTCAGGATTGTTATAAAACAAACCGAACCTAACCTAATCTATACGATGATTTTATTTTAATCCTGAAGAAATTACGGTTTCTGAAAAAAATGCGTTAGGACAAACGATACATTAAGACAAACGATATTAGATCTGGGTTTCTGAAGGAGACCCCTTGAATAGCGACCACGTATGGAAAGAAAAAAAAATACGTCAACGGCCGCACATTCGCTGTGCTGAGATTACTACATATTGGTTTAAGTGACAATATTTTTATCAATTCTATCTACCCTAATATTTCGGGTATCACGAGTTTCTCATTAATGTTTTAATGTTGATTTGTTTAAATTTAAAGACTTTAAATAAATCAAGATGGGAACTATAAAATTTTGGTCTTAAATTAAAAATCTAAGTTTAGTACTGATGAATTGGTAAAGGATTACCGCACGATGGCGACGGGACCGGCCACGGTGGCGTTTAGTTCATTGCTTTTGGCTGATGGGTCTCCATAAATAATAAATATTAAAGGGACAATTTTACACAAATCGAACTAGTCCCATGGTAAGCTCAATAAGGCTTGTGTTATGGGTACTAGACGACGATATATTTAATAGATATATTACTTATATACATAAAAAACATCCAAGACTCAGGAACAAATATTTATGCTCATCACACAAATATTTGCCCTTACCGGGATTTGAACCCAGGACCTCAGCTTCGCAGGCAACGTTACTCCCACTGAGCTACACTGGTCGTCAAAAGTCTCTAGCCAATCTACATATTTACGCAAGAAATCACGTCAATGTATTGCCATTTCACCGTTATCGCGTTGAAGAAGGACAGGCCAACATACATACTTTCGAATTTATAATATTACTAAGACATGTGTGTAAAACCTGCACATGAGAATACAATAAATTAGAACCTTGAAAGCGGTTTTTAAGGAAATAATTATACTCGACCCCTATTTTTTACAATAATCGAGGCTGAACCTATTAGTGTCTGACCTGAATTTTAAAAAAGTCTAGCTCGACCCATCACCTACGAGTCACAACCTACATCGAGGTTTGCCACGCCTTCCGAGTTTTTTAACACTACCTACATCGTGATCAAAGAGGCGAAGTTTCCTAAATTTTTTTGACCGAGAATGTTTTGGCATTATATTTAATGGCATACACTTCTCGTTTATCCTATTAATTTGTGCAATACATATTAGGAACATCACAATTACTTATGCACATTAATCATTCGACAGTTAAATATTAGACACAACAAACTATAGGACAAATTGTATAAATATTTACGACAAACGATATTAGGAACACCAATTACGGCAAATAAAAAATATCCGGAACAAAACTTATGTTGTATGTTATTCAGAGAAAAGTAGTTATGCGACAAAACAATAGGACCAACAATTGTATTCCACAAAGATGAATATTATACATGCAAGGGCCAACCAGGGTAGATGTGCCTATGGGGACAAAAGCGTCCTTTAAAGATTTCATAAAATCTGAACAGTTGAAGACTGCCTCTGCCTATAGTTTGATACTACGAGTAATTAATATGAATAAAAAGTAGTTGCAAAGTGTTGCTTTTAGTTAATATAATCAAAGGATGTATTTGCCCCACCAGACGCATTACTCCGGTACAACCGATTTTTTCCGTGTAACCTTGTATACTTATATAGCAAGCATGTAAATAGAGGTAGTATATTCTGAGTTGTGTAATCAGTGATAATTATTAATAAGTATAAGATAAGACTGCAGGTATACGGACATATGGCGTGAAATGCTGGCCTCTCCAGAAGCAGCAGTCTGACAAGCTTATAAGGTCTGGCAGAGTAACAGTTTTGCACAAAACCAAAAACCATTCCATTAGTGGTCCATGCAATGCAAGACCTATGCAGAATAAGCTGATGGAGGCACGACTTCCATGGTATGGCCATGTCATGAGGAAGCTAGAAGACTACATGACCATAAAAGTTCTTAACTGTAAAACCGGACCGAGAAAGAGTGGACGACCCCGTCTTACATCTCTTTGTAAAAAAAGATCTAGAAAATAGTGGAAACATGGATCCAAGCGACGACTCAGAAGCAACATTTCTGGACACGATAAATTAGAAGAGCTGACCCCAAATAAAAATGGGACAAGGCTAGATGAAAAAGCAGAAGATAAGACTATAGGTGTAGTAAATAAAGTTTTGCCAGCGAAAAAACTCGGAACTCGGAAGTCCCGAAGTGTCAATCAATTATAATATACAAGCCTTAGGACAAGCTTTGCTTAATTTTGGACTAGGTAGATTTGTGTAAGATTGCCCTGTGTTATTTATTTATTTATTAAAATTGGTTATTAATTGATTGGTTAATAATTGATTAATAAATATTACATATTAAATACGTACAAAACGCCGAGAAAGAATGCTTATATTTATGGTCATCTTAACCTTTAATTTATTTTACATTACAGGAGCCATAAACCATACATAGTCTGTGATAATTTCTAGTGTCTAACTATTACCTTATTATATACTAAATATACGCGATATAATCCGTTTAATTTGTTTTATTTATTTAAAAGGAGAAAATATTATTACCTACAATTTTAAAGACAAAAAACCCTATGACAGGCAATAGTGCTTTAGTAATAGAGTCCCGTTGATATAGGGTCACAACTATAAAAAGTATGTTCCAGTGATTGATATTTAAAAGTTATCATGATTACTTATCACATAATAAATACTCTGACTATTAATTCAAAGTAATTCGGCCGGAAGTGCAAAAAAACGTATAATGTGAAGTTGTCAAAGCTAGGGGGAGATATAGGCCTTTGTCCTGTTGTATCAGTATGTGACTTAATGTGACACTCATATTGGCTGATAAAAAAGGGATACAAAACAGTTTTCGCAGCCCTGAACGGCTTCGCGGAGCTATTTGTTTTTTTCATTAACCTAAGCCTAATTTGATTTGATGCGCATTACAAGGGACTTTTTGTCTCTCGGCTCAATTACATCTAATGCACTTAGCAGTGTCCTGTGGTAAGCACGTTCGGTTTAATAATGGGTTTCTACAAAGCTTTAATTTGTATGTTAGTACGACAGTTTGAAGGGTTAGGTTTTTGATCTATAAGTTAGTCAGTGAGTGAGTCCGTCAGTCAAATTTTAAACGTCATTTTATCAAGAAGTGTATGACCTACATTTATGAAATTTTGCATTGTAGATGAGCTAAGGGGTTGGTTAAATAGGTTTTGAGTTGTGAAGGGGTTAAAAGTAGCTCAAAATGAATATTACACACCACTGTTGCAGTGCCAGTTCCATATCAAATATAGGGTTGCAAATAAGTTTTCACACTCTTTCAATGGTTTCACACAATAATAATAAATTAGGCAATGTTAAATATTTTATTCTGTGCGATTTTTTTCTTTGTGCCATACATATAAAATTGTAAAAATGTAATGTATGTATTTGAGATATTATAATGAAATAATGATCTTTATTCTGTAAGTAGGCCACAAGGGCACTTTTACAAGTCTGACTCTACGGCGTTTCCCAAGAGGATACCACTGAAGAGAAGAAAGTCGAAACAAACTCAACAGTCAGTCATTTTTTCGAAATAACTCTCATATCTATTACAATATTTGTACTTAGCCTATCCTAAATATATGTTTTGAGTATATAAACTCAATGCGTAGTTCTTCAAGAAAGCATATCAAAACTTATAAAAGTAAAAACAAAAAATTGAATATAAAAAAGCAAAACAGTGATTTTTCATTTCAAACAACTTACATACGTTTCATATGCCACCTTATAAGAACCGTGTCCCGGTAAAAGTAAATAATTTGGTTTCTGTTTTGGGCCATGCATTTTTGTCTGTTAAATAGTCCTCTACCCTATAATAAGCCTTTGCCATTAGGGACTCTTTTAAGTACTTTTTGAGAGCTGGAAACGATAATTTTAAAGCATCATCTGGTAGCTTATTATAAAAATGTATACATTGGCCTACGAATGATTTGGCTACTTTACGAACGCGGAACTTTCTCATAGCGATTTTGTTTTTATTTCTAGTATTAAAATTGTGGATATCTGAATTCTTAGTAAAAGACTCTAGGTTCTTAATAGCATAAATAATATTCTCATAAATATATTGGGACGCTACGGTTAATATGTTGATTTCTTTAAAAAGTTCTCTTAAGGAGTCACGGTAGTTCAAGTTATATATAGAACGAATCGCTCTTTTTTGTAACACAAATATAGTCTGTATGTCAGCTGCTTTGCCCCAAACCAGAATACCGTATGACATGATACTATGAAAATAACTATGATATACTAAGCGAGCAGTATTAACATTGGTCAATTATCAAATTTTTCTAATAGCGTAAGCTGTTGAACTTAATTTACCTGCAAGTACTGCTAAATGGGGACTCCATTGCAAGTTCTTGTCCAGTGTTTTACCTAAGAATAATGCCCTATCCACCATTTCTAAACATTCACCATTGAGCGATATAGTGGAATCCATTGCTCTAACATTCGGTAAAGCAAATCTAACACATTTCGTTTTCTTAGGTATTCAATAGCAGATTATTAATATTAAACCAGTCAAGTACTTTAACTAGTACACTATTAATTTCGGCATAGTCTGTTGCTTTCATGTCAACTTATTTAATAAAAAAAAGATACAAACCGACTATAAAAAGTACGTATATATATTTTGCTATTATTTGTACGCGTCCTCATCGCGTCAAAACGACTGGACCTAAACTACGTTTAGCCCTTTTTGACGGTTTGGTACACGGGTAGCTGGTTATCCACGCATGGGTAAAGGATACTTTTCATCCGAATACGCTCAAGAAACAAAGGGGGTGATATGGATAGGGCACCTTCTAGTATTTTATTTGACGACCGGTTTGGCTCAGTGGGAGTAACGTTGCCTGCGAAGCTGAGGTCCTGGGTTCAAATCCCGGTATGGGCATATATTTGAGTGATGAGCATAAATATTTGTTCCTGAGTCTTGGATGTTTTCTATATATATTAGTTATTATATATCTATTAAATATATCGTCGTCTAGTACCCATAACACAAGCCTTATTGAGCTTACCATGGGGCTAGTTCGATTTGTGTAAAATTGTCCCGTAATATTTATTTATTTTTTTATTTTTTTATTAAGGCCAGTAACTTCTCTAGAGTTGCAGGTGTCTATGGATGACGGTAATCGCTTACCATCAGGTGATCCGTCTACTCGTTTGCCGCTTATAACATTTAAAAAAAGTCGGAGTATCCGAGCGCCTTGCTACTAAGGCCGAGTTTAAATTTGTCGGACTGTTTGCCTGTTACATATATGGCTCTATATATCTAATTATAAGTGAAATAGATACTTGGAATTATCACAGATATACTGTATTAAATACCTACTTTGGCCGCTATAATAATAATAAACAAAGTCTAAAATGAAAGGGAGTTTCCAGACAAGAAACCAGTACCTTCCTAATTTTTTAATGTAATAATGATATGTATTTCGAAGACTTGCGACAACCTTTCGTGGGCTGATCCTAGAGTAGAGCTGCCTGTTTAATAATTACATAATAAATCATTCCGCGATCAGCGTTTTTGTGTACGGTGGTGCGGTGGTCGTGCTGCGCAAGTCCTCGCATTTGGCCAGTTGTTTAAAGTAGATACGACTTTTATTTCACATCAATGTGACAACCCTACGAGGGCCGGCCCTAGGGCTGTCTGTTTAGTAATCACATAATAAATAATTCCGCGTTATCGCAAACGCGCCGCTCGGGTGCCCACGCTTCTAACGCGTTTATAGATTTTTATGGCGCTATTGCCAGTAATTAAGTTGTTTCTGATATTATAGCATATAATCATGTTTTATAAGCTGCGAGCTGCGTTGTAATACACAATATTTGATTTAAAATCACTATCTATAATAATATCTTTAGAAAAGCTGTACGTTTTAAATAAAAAATGATTAAAAGACGAATGATTTTACAAATGAAGATTTGTGAAACGCAAATATGAAAAGTAAAATAAAAAACTTACGAAAACTAAAACAACTCAATACATTTTGACAATTTTAACTTAATTCGAACACAGGCAAGCAGTAAAAAAAAAACTCTTTTTTTATATATAACCAAAATACCAATTTTGTTCCCACTTTACTCAGCTCAACTCAAGCCTAAATATATCCGCGATGCACATCTAAAGAAAACTTACTTTTGCTACCAGTAATACTCGCTATAATTTATTTTATCCAGAGCCATGAATACATCATTATATGAAGGGCTACGCTTGACAATACATATTTGTATTTAAATTAATATTCTCGAAGCATCCTATGAAAAGGGCACATTACCTATTCCCTAAAACTCTTACATATTTAAATAGGTCTGACAGGAAAATTATAAAGAGTTAGGTATACGCTGACATGATATTAATTTATTATAAGTGACAGTTGGTAAGCGGATGACACGTGCAATTATTATCTACATAACCAGTTTTGTGTCTCGTGCGTGGATCACAAAATGTCTGACTACGACAGATTTACCCTAATTGACCGTGGACACGAAAATTGCTGGTATGTTTATGATATTTACTCATTCTAACATTATTTTATACAAGCACTTACATAATATTAAGAGATATACTATAATGTAATAAAAATTAAACGTCTGCACATTGAAAGATATTTTCAAAACCATCATTATAACGTAATATTTTCTTCTGTTTCCGCGATTATTACTCATTGAAACAAAACAATTTAACGGATTATATCGCGTATATTATCTCATTTTAGTTCCCGACGTTTCGGAAGCTTTTCAGCTTACCATGGTCACGGGTGGACTGAGAAAAGATATATCTCTGAACATGTCACTGACAAAACAAACCACTCAATTAATTTTGATAAACCTTCGATCCTTGTCAAAGAAAAAAGATATTTTCCCAGTATGCTACGCGAGGCTATTGAGATTAAAAAGCATCCTAATTTCAATAGAGAAGATGGATTTTCGCTACCACCAGCTTGGGATACATCTCATCAAAGAACAAGCGAGACACAGAGCTGCAAAACCTTAATTTCCGAACGGTGTAAAATATCTATCTGTTTTAAAAAGTAGTTTAATAGTCTGTTTTCTGTAATGAGGTAGCCTGGGAGTTTTTCTTTGCAGTGTTTCTTTTCTCCTCAGTACGCCTCATTTGTGAAATGCTGCTTGGTAAATTATTAAAATAAAATAATTAAGCCCTTCGGGCACATGTGTAACTGTCTTTACAGCTAAGGCCCATCTGGCATGTATGTACACCTTTATTTGTTTTCTCAAAAATGGGTAGTTTTCATATATCTTTTCTCAGTCCACCTGTGACCACGGTAAGCTGAAAAGCTTCCGAAACGTCGGGTACTAAAATTAGATAATATACGCGATATAATCCGTTAAATCATTTTATTTCAATGATTGTAACGGTCCATTTGGAGCTCGCATCGAAAAATATTTTATTAAATGTGTTGTTGTGGCTCGGTCACGCCAAATCGTCTAAACAGATAGTTAGAGGATACTTTTTACCCGGCTACGCTCCAGAGAAAAACGAAGAGTTATGACTTTTTCTCCTCCGCCAACGAAGTTGCGGGCGCCATCTAGTATGAATATATTTTTATTTCTTTTAGGAATAAAGTACAATATTAATTAACTACTTACGTAACAAGAGGTTCTATTACCATTGCCATTAGTTGATCTCACACTACTGTGTTGAAAAACATATTCATACTAAACATACTAAAAGGCGCCCGCAACTTTGTTCAGTTCAATTCAACAAATCAGACAAAAGTATAGGTCATGCATGATGGTAGGTATTATAAAATCGTCATTTGTTTTAACGTCTATCTATTGTCCAAGCGCGAATTAAACAATTAAAAAAAAACTGGTTTAGTATTTCACCTATTCCGAGCTAGGTACCAAAGCTAATGCAAAAAACATACAGGTTTCTAATATTTTCGTGCGAAATCCATAACAATCATGGTCACACGAACATCTAATAGTAAAGCCAAGGTCGCGGCATACAGACCGCGGCCTTGTATTCGGTCGGAGACCCACGGAAGTACGATTCTTGGAGCCCACTTTATCCTGGCCCCCCATGAGCCACAAAACAACCACTTTCAAGGGTCTACGCTTTTGGTTTTCGGTTTTATGTCACAGTATCACGCGGCCTTCAGTTTGATAGCGTATTAATTTGATTGTATGAATATTTTTGGGAGGTTGCCATTGAGTATCACTTGTTTTATTTTGTGATCGATTTCAATAATGTTAATTATTGGGGTTTGGTAGGGTGATTTCGATTGTGATGCGGTTTGTAAATTATCATTTGAATCTGACTGACAAACTTCATTAAAAATGTAAAGGTTTAATTTAACAATGTCCAGTCGGTCGAAGATATTTATTTCAAAGATCTTTTTTATTTGATCAGAAATTTTGAAACTGTTTTTATTCAAACCACAATATATTTAAGAGTTTAAAAATTCCTGACGAAACGAACGATATTCAACGGAAACCTCCCATAAATATCCGTACGCTATGAAACTAGTATTTTTGAACGATTTTAAGTATTCTTGTCTTTAAATATTAGAAGAAATAATTTAATCTTTTGGAGGAAAAAAAAAGGATGATATAAATTAATTTGTATATTATGCAATAACTCTTCAGATTGAGTTTTATTAAATATACCGATTGGAAGTTCCATTATATCCTCTTTTGTTTATATTACCCATTTAAATACAACAATTTCAACGGATTATACCGCGGATAGTATCTCATTTGAATTCTCGACGTTTAGGAACGAAATAATATTCGCGACATAATCCGTTTAAATCGTTTTATTTAAATGGAAGTTAAAAGTAAGTGTTTATAGTTGTATAGGTATTGGTTTCGTGATATTTTTTGAGTCGAATTATTGTATTAATTTGGTAAACCTCAGGATGTAGATAAATTTGACCAAAAGTTAAAGCAAGAGTGAAGGTATTAACAGTCTTTAACATAGCAACTAGGGTTTGGATTATCCGCTACGCTTGATATTCGAATTTGAATTCGAATAATTCGGATATTTTGAATACTACCAAAAATAGACGGTGTTCATTATCTTGAACAACACTAAGAGATATATTGTTATTTGTATTCCTACGTTAGGTTTTAAAATCATTTCAATAATGATTTCTGATGTAAATTAAGTACTGCATACCTTGGGTTGGCGGAAGAGGTGGAAGGATAACAGGGTAAAGAAAGGAATTGTACAAATTTAGACAGGAGAAAGAGTTTAAGGATACTACTGTCCCGGAAGACTATGTATGAGCCAGTAGCAGCTCGGGGAGCCGGGGTCGCATACCGGTATACCATAACAAAAATGCCGGAAAGGCAACTTCGTATGAGTAATCCCTGGCATTCGGAAAAGTTTGGACAAAATCGAAAAATTACAAATTGGAGCAATCACAGCTTGACCGAGGGCCGTAGGAACAACGATGAGCGTCGAAACATGCGTGAGACGTGAGAGGTGTGGAGCGTGACGTTGTTACGCGAGCCAGAGGGCTCGAAGGGCCCGCATGGCGAGCCCACCCAAAAACTTTCTTTACCCCATGTAATTTTAGCTCGACTGAGGGACGAAAGCTTGGCCTGCAGCCTCGCGCAGCGATCGCGAGGCTGCAGGCCAAGCTTTCGTGCAGCACCGAAGGTGCGGAGTTTTACCACCGGCTTCCACCTACGAGGGCCCAGGGGCCCTGTGGGTGCATTTTGCAAGACTTGCTCCTCGGCTAGTGAGCCCGGCGTCGGCTTTGAGCCGGCTGCTGCCCAACGTGGGCGACCCGAGGGGCTTATGCCGCAGGCTCTTCGCGGGGATTGTGGGGAGTATGGCCCTATTTGGGCGGACCGGCTTTCGTTATAAAACAAGTCCCTTCTCCGGAGGCCGCAGCGCGTGGTGGCCCTCCGGATTATCCGGGGGTATACCACAGTCACACCACCCTGGGATCTTGACACCCAGGTGCTGGCTGAAAGATACCGCATAAGATCGGGGGCAAGGGCGAG
This sequence comes from Hedya salicella, assembly GCA_905404275.2. Classification (NCBI taxonomy): domain Eukaryota; kingdom Metazoa; phylum Arthropoda; class Insecta; order Lepidoptera; family Tortricidae; genus Hedya; species Hedya salicella. Next base: position 4,677,738 of record FR990106.1, on the reverse strand, counting down.
GGGAGAACGCCCGAATCCCGAGAGAGCCCAACGACAAGCGATAGACATAGATAGATAGAGGAGTTTGGCCACTTATCGTATAGGTTGACACAGGTGATGTCCGGGCATGGCTGTTTCAGACATTACCTGCATCGAATCGGGAAGGAACCGAGTCCAGCATGCCACCAATGTCCCCAGCACACCCTGCAATCGTGCAGCAGGTGGGACGCAGAGCGACGAGACATGATCGCGCTTATAAGAGCTGCTGACCTCTCGCTGCCTAGAATATGCCATGCGTAGCGAGAGGGCATGGAGGGCAGTGGCCTCCTTCTGCAAAACAGTAATGCCGCAGGAGGCCGAGGAGCGGGAGCGCGAGGAAGACGTGAACGCGCACCCGCTCCGTCGCAGGCGGAGGGGACGGAGACGGAGGCAATTCGCCATCCATCTGAACCCGTAGTGTAGCTAGTGGGTTGGGGGTCCACAATCCATGGCTCCACTCGTTTGGGGGAGGGTCGTAGCGTTTGCGATACCTCCCTCTTTGGAGCGGGTCTCCCGGCTAATAGTTGGGCCGTTCTGCGTAGCACCGAAGGTGCGGAGCGTCACGATTAGCTCTCATCTACGCGAGCCCAAGGGCTCTAAAGGCCTGCAGGGCGAGCGTCAGCCAACACGAGGCCGAAGGCCGAGCTTCAGAAGGTGTGGAGCGTCACGACCGGCTCCCACCTACGCGAGCTCAAATGCCCACAGGGCCTGCAGGGCGAGCCCACCCGGATTTTAGCTCAACTGAGGGCCGCAGGCCCGAAGGCGAGTGACAGCCTACGCTAGGTCGAAGGCCGAGCTTCCGCGTAGCACCAAAGGTGCAAAGCCTGACGACCGGCTCCCACCGACACGAGCCCGGGGCGAGCCCACCTTGACACTTGCAACCTCCTTTTCTTGTCAAGCAAACACACCCGCATGCAGACTCCTTCACCTTTTCACTCTCCTTTCACTTTCCCGATGCAAATTTAAAAACTCGAGCGACTCCTGCCTCTCGAATTATACACGAGTGCAACTCCCAATGACAAAACATAGCCCACACAAGGCTCACGGGTCGCTTGTGCTCCCGCGCACAATGCGAAAACCAACGTTGTTGACTTAGATTCACACTTGTATTTCTAACGGCTAATTTTATAAGTTTGAGTATGTTTATTGTTATGTACACTTTTATTTTGCCTTATAAAGACAACCTTTTGCTATTAAACAACTTGGAGCCTTTTTTTTCTACAACATGGAAATAATCCGAAAAATCCGGATAATTCGGCCTGCCAACATTTATTTTGGCAGGCCGTTGTTGTTAGGCCACCGAGGCAGTCGAGACGGAACGCTATAATACAAAGTATAATCATCACTTTACAAATAATAAATACGTAGGAAAAATAATACTAGCAACAATATTGGGCCACAGGAAATGGAAACGGAATGGAGACGAGTGACGCTTTCGAACGTATCAACTTAAAAAAAGCTTAAGACGCAGTGGAACCAATACTAAATTCAGTTTCTCTTGAAATTTCACAAAACGATTGATCTTTGACATTCACTTCCAACTAACTTAGATAAGAAAATTAAGTTACCAACTTACAACTATACAAGTGGAGCTCTTTTGGCTATAGGTAATATGGGTGATTATAAATCAAACTGATTGCGAGATTATAAAATGGTACTTTTTGTTGCCAGTCACAAATTATTCACGAAACCAGTTGCAATGAACTGATTTAATAAGAATCGGCGCCTATGAATGAATTTATCACAGATGCCTCGTTAACATTACGTGTATCAATAGAAGATACTTTTTGCAAGTGTCTCGAAGTAGGTACAGGTACATCGCAACTTTGCACTGTGGTCAAAGTTTGAGAGGTATAAATTTTTAGGGCCTTTTCAGGCCAATCTCACGCTGGTGGTTACGAGATACGGGATTAACTCGACAGGGATTTCAGGGGTTGTTTTGCATGAAATTCCCATATTTTGTATTGAAGTTGTTAAAAAGTCACGGCAGACAGTCAAGTCAGACTTTGAGTGTTCAGATAATGGCCGTTCACAAAAAAAATAATATTGTGTTATATAAATATTTATATTATAATTATGTTTATTATTTGTAGTAATGATTATGAGTAAGGAAGTCGATAGTTAATATATATAAATAAAAAATACAAGTACTGACGTTTTGGAAATGGCGTTTTCCTGTGTAGGTACGAGTACATAGTAAAACTACAAAAAAAGACACTCACCTCAACATTTTCCGCCTATTGTTTGGATGCAGTCTATCCGCCATGACTGGATCTATGCTCATCAATCTTAAATGAATATCTTCGTTCGACAACAGCCTTTCGTTATCAACTTCATATTTTATCTTTTCTTTGTCTATTTCATCAGTAATCTCAATTGATACTGGTTTAATTTTATCATCTTCACTTTTACTAGACTGTACCATCGGTTCTTCATCATTGTTTTCATAGTTTTCAGCTGTAGCTGTTTTTTTCGTGTGTGGTTCATCAGTGCTAGCGCCAGCATCATCTATGCCTCTCTTTATTGTGCTTCTATTCCAGAGGAGTTCTTCAGAGTCCGACATATCTTCAACTAGAATGTTGTACACTATGGATTCCATGTAGTAATTTGTCCCTCCGACGACTATTGGGATTTTTCCTTTGTCCGTTAGTTCTTGTATCTGAATTAATATATTAAGGAAATTTCGAAATAGCATTCTTTTCGTGGATATAGAAAACATGGATAAAAAAAAGTCACTAAATAATATAATTTACACTTGAACGAAATTAATAATTATCCTTCTTTAAAAACGAAAGTGTTTGTTGTATGTCCTTTTTTGCGGAACAGCAAGTCCACGATGTGTTTTTTTTTGTACGCATAAGATGGAGCAGAATAAATATTTTTTTGTCCCAGAGAGCCCTGTAATCTCGAAAAAGAATGTTTTATTTAGACGAAGACCAGGGTCTAAAATTAGTAAGATATAAGGGGAAATGAACGAACGGCGTAATTTAATTGTGGGTGAAATAGCCAGAAATAGCACGAACCCACTTTCAACATCTCATAATCATGCAAAATAAAGAGGCCCTTGATAATTTATATTTAGAATAATCCCATGATAAGATTGGAGACTGGAATTTCCGCAACGGTTTCGGAGATCCGTGAAAGACGCTGTCAATTGGATACTTTAAATTAGGTACCCCAGACATTAAACATAATTCACAAAAATATACACGTTATAATCCAATTACAGTTATTTTTGCCTTTTGAGTATTTTATAAATAGAAATAATCATATAAATTTTGCAACCATTGCGGCGTTAAGAAAGTAAACGTTCACGCGTTAAGCACTTTATGCGTCAATGTATAACACACGCACGGCCTCTTGACTAAGTAAGGCTCCCTGTAGGTTTTTTTTTTACTGCGCGGCATCATCGCGTCTGATGAAAGTTTACGGATTCGAGAGCTATTATAACATTTAAAATCTCATTATGCTCGGAAAGTGCCTTTTTTATGGGTTAATATCATTTAAACAAGTGGCAATAGGCTCAGATCTCAGTGTATGCTATGAGCTTATTGAGCACAGCGCTTTTTTTCAGCCTTTACTAGACTGATAATAAGTAAAATAACTTCCGTACGAATTAAAATCCTCGATGTAGATTCACGCTTTACCGTTTTTTACCACGTCTAAGACTCACTCAGGACGACACATGCGAGATCTAACCAGATAAAGTAAATTAGTTAACAGTAAACTCACACCGCTCCTTTGCGTGTACCTTGCATAACACCTTCCATCTTATTTCGAAGCATGAAGACACTTTTTCCATTGATTATCGTGCTACATTGAAATGTAGTGTTGCAAATAAATCGCATTGCCTTCCAGATTAGATTAAAAGCCATCATATTAACATTGAAGATAGCATCTGTTAATTAAAATTAGAAGTTCAAAGCGATATTGTAGTTACAAAGAGTGCCGGCGGTTTTTCACGGAGAAACGGAGACATCAAGCGTGAGTCGGTCGCACGGAAGGGTTCTGGCATTATTATTATCTTTATTTATCTTCATTCTTAGGCTAGGTTTCTTACAATAAGGATACAAAAAGTAAAATACAAAATAAAAGCACATTATAAAAACCTAACCTAGGGTGCCGCCGGCAGCGGGGCAGGGCTACCGGTAGTTAGCTGCACAGAGAGGACCCTCCTGACAATGCGGGCCGTGTCCAGGATTACCGCCTTCGGCATCTGACCCTTAATCCAGCCATTTAGCGAGAGTCTATTAATATTATTATTGTAATAAAAATCGAGACTCTTCGCTAAAAGACCGTTTACCGAAACGACTATCGGGACAATGATCGTTAAATCAACATCCCACATGGCGGTCACCTCGTGAGCTAAGTCAAGGTACTTGCTAAGTTTGTCCTTCTCGGCCTTATTACTATTATTAGTAACCTTTTGAGCGCCAAGCAGCGAAGAAGTAACACGACGTGACCCCGACGCCACGGCAATAAAATAGAATGAACCTTCAAAAATAAAATTGTAACGACGACCGGGTTAGCTCAGTGGGAGTAAGCCTAAAGAGTAAGCCTGCGAAGCTGAGGTCCTGGGTTCAAATCCCAGTAAGGGCAAATATTTGTGTGATGAACATAAATATTCGTTCCTTAGTCTTGGATGTTTTCTATGTATTTAAGTATATCTATTAAATATATTGTCGTCTAGTACCCATAACACAAGCTTTATTTTATACCTATAACACAAGCTTATTGGGCTTAACATGGGACTAGTTCGATTTGTGTAAAAATTGTCCCGTAATATTTATTTATTTAATTGCAGAACGAGGTATTGATATTATACTCAGCCTTTGAAAAATTAAATTTGTACGGCAAATGCCGACGCTGACGTCTGTGGCATGAATTCTCGATAACGTGATTTTGCCGACTGTGGGCGTTATTATTTATCTTTTTAATCAATTATTTATTTAATGGAAAAACTACCGAGACTCGGACATATTTACATTAGATTAGCGGTTACTCACTCCGTAAAAACCGAGTACTGCTCGACATGTTTCGTTCCATTCCGAAGACCTTAAGTCATGAGCACAAGTGGACCGCGACGCTTCCCATCTTGCCCTGAATGCAAACATGTCGAGCAGTACTCGTGTTGAAAGATGGTAGTGACAGCTAATGTAATATGATTATTTCCTTTCTATTCAATAGTGGCGCAGTGGCAGTGTGAGATCGGCAATGTGAGTCAGTTGAGGACAGCCTGATCATGGATCATGATGACTTCAAAAAAGCATTCTGCGTAGAAATCAGGGGAATCCTACTGATTTCCATGAACCATAAGGTGCCAATTCTGGCACTAGATTGTTAACAGTAAAACCAATTTGTAACTAGTGGCTCCGTGATCTGTATACCTCGCGAGTTTGTTTCAAAATGGTTGAATTTAGTAATTGTATACCTTTTTAACCCATGGGGGTTGAATTGAAATCGTGGGCATTTTATTAGGGTTCCGTAGCCAAAATGGAAAAAACGGCACTCAGTTTCATCATGTCCGTTCGTCCGTCCGTCCGTATAATACTGGCATTTTACTCAAAAACTACAAGATGTACATTGATGAAATTTGGAGTATAGATGTCTTGTGTAAGCCGCTACTTAGTTTAATAGTCAAATAATAAAATTTAAAAAATCTAGGGGGGCACTCCATACATGTAACCGAAAGTGAATTTTTTTTCCAGCAAATGTCGATAATTCGACAGATCTATAAAAATCATTTTGAGGTTTCTAAACGATTTTTTGATGGTTGTACCACTTGATCTATATTTACGAAATTTCTGGTTGTTTGGGGTTCTAGTTATGTCCGTACATTGAAACTATTTTCAAAAAAATGTTTGTAAGGGTCTATTTGGAGGTCACTGAATCGAAAAATATTTTTTGTTTGGATTTGTATGCGTCGTTGTGGCTTCATCACGCCAAATCGGCTAGCCAGCTTTCAACTATTTTTGGTAAAATGGTAGCTGGGTATCTCCAAATGTTTAAAGGATACTTTTTACCCGACCACTCTGTGTCAAATGTCTTTTTCTCCTCCGGGAACGAAGGTGCCTTTCTAGTGTTAAATAGATTTTGAGTTACGTAGGGGTTAATAGTGGCTCCAAATGGTTCATGCAATATAATATAACAGTCGGCCGCTGCGTCATAGTTCGTCGCCAGTTCCTTTCTCTTGAATTTGGCTTGACACGCTGCCGAGTTTCTAGATCTACTGGCAGTCTCTGTCCTGAGGTCGTTGTAGTCGAATGTATACCAAATTGACGCTCATGGTGCATAAACGAACACGCACCTTTTGAGCGCCGCAATGGTTCAAAATTTGCGCGGCTTTCGCTAAGAAACTATAGAGATTTTTCCATATATACTTGTATAATTATTTATTTTGGTTGTGACACGATAATAAATGCAAGTTTACATACAGATATACCTAGTGTATAATAGTTTTCCTTCCTCTTTCAACGGAAACGTACGAAGGTGGCTTGCTATTTCAGTCGGTCACAGTACAAAAAGTACTGAAGTTGACTGAAGTAACATGACAAATACGAACGTTTCCGAGAAAATACGGTGAAAAACATTACATCTTTACATACGAAAAATAGCAAATTCATTTACGGGCGAATCTTCGAGCGTTTTGGCTGCGTGGTGCAATCATCATTGTTGTCTCATATCATTATCACAACGGAAGAACAACTTGTGACAACCTCGATCCAACTAAACTCAGCCTCGGGGCTCATAAGAAGTTAATTCTGAATATGATTTCATTTAATTACATTTTCTGCGATGACGATGAAGAAAAATAAACGCCGAAAAAATGCTGAAGATTGACCTGTCTCCCTAAAGCAAATCCTAAATCAGCGCCTGAGGTTAACAGGGGTCAAACATAACTCCTTCCACATTTATAGTCCTCAAATTTACATGTGCGTGATATCAAGATGTTTATCTAGTATAATAGCGTGTCCACTAGCAGTTAATAGCATATTTCGCATAAGGAACCCTGTTTTTCGAATTGAATAAGAAATGCACTTAGGTAAGAAGAAAGGAACACACCACCGGCGGATGCTATGACATTTCACGCAGAATAGTCACGGTGGTGGAGCCCAACGGACTGATCCTGTTTATATTAATGTGAAAGTGTTCTTCGATTGAGTGTAATGCTTAGATGACACGGCACCGGCTGTAAATATAAGGTACAGTATGTACTTCGTCATCCGAGTAAATCTGTCTGTTACCATTTCATGCTTAAAGCGCTAAACCGATTTCGATGAAATATGGTATGGAAATAATTCGAGACCCTGCGAAGGACATAGGATAGCTCATAACTCGGAAACTCCCCCTTAAAGGCGTGAAAAGAGGGTGGATTTGTATGAGAAATCATTCAATACAAAACATGGGACTCAGTTTCCGGTAACGCGAGCGAAGCCATAGTAAATGATAGTAATATTGTAAAAAAGTTGAAGGCAATCATCCGAGAGGTCATGGTCCAGTCAGATGGTCAGACTAAATCCACTTTACGCTGAACACCAAGCTTCGCGATGCAGTCCAAGATGCCAAAGACAGGAAGAGGTGGCGAAACATAATCAGGAAAAAGATTACTCCAGGTTCAGAGGATCAAGACCCTCAGTAATGAGGAAAACGATGGCAGAAGGATTAAAAAATATATAGTGCAAACGCAAGTTATGTAGTAATTAAACCTTTTAATGAACATAGATAAGAGTGATAAGGTGGCGCAACATAATCAGGAAAAAGATTAATTCAGTTAAAGGGAATCACGACCCTCAGTATTGAGGAAAACGATTCTAGGAGAAGGATTATTAATAGTACAGTTACACAATACGTTAAGCCAGTTACTGAACTGTTTAAAGATGTCAGTGGCCCCGCGATCGCAAGCTAGACAAAAGCCTGTAAAAAAGGAATATGACAATCGATACCATCTCAGTATCAAAGCTAACAGTAACATATCCAGTTTATTTGCCCGCAGGCGCCGACCATGTTTACCCAGCCGCAACTGCTAGGTGCTGAGACAATAAGTTTTTACGAACAGAAATTTACTTTATTGTCATAAATATAATGCGAATTATGCCAATATTTGGCAACGTCTGCGTGTCGCTTCAAGGCTGTTCGAGTGAGCTAGCGCATAAGTTTGAACAGTATGTGGTAAATGGGTCATTTGAGTTTTGCTTAACTACTTTGGTTTTTCAAACGTATCAGCAATATTCAATGACAAGTATATAAAATTAATGTTCTATACAAAATAACCGATTTATGGGACATTATAGTTAAAAATTACACAAATTGATTATTAACGCTGTAAGAATATGGTAACGCAGAATAAAATCTATACTATTATACAGTTGTAGAATTGTCTGTCATCACATTGGAGATATGTAAAAAATAAGTGATATGGACTATACTGACCTTCAAAGGTCAGTGAATTAAAAAAAATGTTTTTTGTTTTTGTATGTTTGTATGTGTCGTTGTGGTTCACCATCACGCTATAACGGCTAAACGCATTTTTGGTACACGAGTAGCTGGACATTCCCACATATTATAGGATACTTTTTATCTGACAACTCTGGAGAAAAAAAGATAAATATCATTTTTTTTCTCCCGCTGACGAAGTTGCAGGCACCTTCTAGTTACCAATAAATACCTCATCCATACTAATATTATAAATGCGAAAGTGTGTCTGTCTGTCTGTCTGTCTGTTATTTTTTCACGCTTAAACCGCTGAACCGATTTGGATGAAATTTGGTATGGAGATAGATTGAGTTTCGGGGAAGGACATAGGCTACTTTTTATCCCGGAAAAATACTCTTATCCGCGATAAACGAATTTAAGGCGGACGAAGCCGCGGGCAGAAGCTTTCAGCGGTTTAAGCGTGAAGAGATAACAGGCGCACACTTTCGCATTTATAATATTAACATGGTTGGAATCCTTATAGGATCTCTTGGTTGTCCGTTTGGCCACCTGTCTGTCAAGGTCAGGACCTTGTGATATGTGTCTGCTCCAAGCATGATGATATGCCTGCTCCAAAGATACATTCATAAAAAAAAGATTATTTCCGTATATTTTCTAGGGAACCCTCGGCGCGCGAGTCCGACTCGCACTTGCCCGGTTTTTTAGATTTACACGCCCCAAACAATCTGATGATCAGTTTTTGCCTAAAAAACTTTTTACGTTAGCATGCAAAAACAAAGTGGCACTCTAAATGTAGACAATCGCCACTAAGTAAGTACTTATAATCGGTTCTGCGCCATCGGTGACCTATGGACTCCGATAACAATGGACAAATGATAGGACAGGTGATACTAGGGTCAATCGCTGGTCAGTTTATGATAATAAAAAAAATATGGCTGAGGGGGCCGACGAGTCCTTGAGTTAAGATAGTGTTCTAAAGTGGGATTTTTAATTAGCTGGAGTAAACCATTGAGCTATTATTACGTATAGAGAAGACGGCGCGAACAAAATCTGTGCTACAAGCGCGGCAGTGCGGGGCGCGCGCGGGCGGGAGGGGGGCGGCTAATGAGTCATAGATGCGATGTCACCGTCATAGGCGCGACACTGAGTGAACTGGGGCCGGCCGACTGCAGTTGAACGGAACACTAAGTGATTAAGCGGCGTCTTCTCTATACGCAGTAATTAGCTTAATGGAGTAAACTGACGTTTACCGACACAAGTCGACCGTGATTACTTTATTATGGCAGAAGTACAGTATTTCTTATGAATAAAAGTTACCATAATATCACAGGTTACATGTTTTTTCATGTATACTTTTGTACAATTCTTTCGAAACAACGAAATATTCACGTTGACACCTGTCAGTTTACTCCAACAAATTATTTATTTCCAGAAAAAATACCCTTATCCGCGATCGACGAAGTCGCGGGCAGATGCTAGTAAATAATAAATATCAGGGACAATCTTATACAAATCGATCTAGTCCAAAACTAAGCAAAGCTTGTATGTACTATGGGTATTAGGCGATGATATACACAATTTAAAGAAAACATCAAAGAGCCTGTAACCAACCTTCGTGCTCATCCACAAACACTTGCCCTGGCCGGGATTCCACCTGTAACCAACTGCCCAAACGTGTCGTCTCGTCTAAAGTGAAAAGGATACGATTTTCAGCGCCCGGTTCCGAAAGTCGACGACGGTGAAGTTCTGGTGTGGATCCAGGATGTCCAGCAGGTGGTGGGGCGCCAGCGCTCGCTCCGCGGCGGTTGCCTTCGCGGTCACCACGTCCAGGCCTTTGTACACCTGCCAACAAACAAACAATCAACTGCTGTATCAATACACAAATCCACGTAGTACCAAATTTTAAATTTAAAGCATTTAAACGGCTAAAGAGTCGGATGCACCATACAGAGATCCATAAGCAAGAACAGATGACAAAATTCGTCGACGACTGGTATTCGCCCCGGTCTGGCTCAAGGCACTGCAGCACTGGTTCAAGTCCAGTATCGTCGATTTTTTTTTTCATTTGTTTCTGATCTTTGTTTATAATAATAAAGCTTTTACAGTCAGCTGCAAAAAGATATACACGATTCCTCCTCCTCAATCGATCCCACAATGCTGATCGTGACTCAGCCTACGTAGTCTAGCGAGTATCACCGTCCATAAAGCTCGATCGGTTGCCTGTTTAAGGGCTGCATTAACTGGCATGTCAAGGCACTCCGTCACCTTGTTTACCCATCTTTTAGGGCGTGGTTGTATGTACGCGATTAGTCCATTCAAAAATATCTTCTGTCATCTCTATTGAGTCTAGAGAAGATATTTTCGAAAGTACTAATAGTGTATATTTTTTGCAGTTGACTGTAGGCACTGTGTGTAGGTGCTGTCTGCTGTGGCTGTCAGCGCCGTAATAGGAAATTTTTCTCGTGTCAAATTGTACATCATGCTGTCAATTTCATTTTTGTGACAAGTTTTTCCTTTTTACTTTTCATGGAACACCCAACACTCATCGAATTGCATTATTTTATTTCTGAGTTTCTATGTCACTCGTGCTTCATAATCAGATCAGCTCGACGCGATGGTATCATACTATTGCATTGTCAACGAACTTTCATAAGTATGCCAAATTTTAGCTCCATTGGAAACCGAAAAATAGGGCAAGATTCCACCCGAACTTAAATAAAAGCATGTAAAAAACAAATGCAATACGAAACCAAACTAACGCTTGTTGTCTACCTCTAATTGTGTTTTCTAAGTGCTTCATTTGTAAATCCCTGCATATTTGTGTGCAATAAAACGTTTTTGTACTGTGTACATAGATAGCAGTCGTAGAATATAATACAACATTAGGGTAGTTTGGAAAAAAGATATTCTGCTAATTAATCCGTCAGTTATATTATCAAAAAATATTGAACACGTATTTTTTCTTTTGTCAATCAAACAAAAAAAGACAAAGATAAAGCGCAAAACAGTACAATAGAGCCGTAACATAAAATACTGTAGACAATAGGCGGTCTTATTGCTAAAGAGTGAGCATACGTACATTGCAAGTTAAATCAAAGCTTGCAATAAAAAATAATGCATCTCCCTTAACTGATGATGTCCTCTTCATCGGATCCGATGACAGCGACTTCAAGAAGTTGGGCTCGTAGGAGTCCTACGACGGTGGGCGCGAATATGACTCGCAAAACCCAGTTTATTTGAGAATATACGGTCGCAGCGCGCGCAGTGGAGCTCACCACGGTCATTGTAGGTGTACGCGTAAGATGGCTTCGGGTGTGCCTTGCCCTCTTGACGTTCAAAATCCAGCGCTTGGAGACGTGCTTCTTCAAACTCCTTCACACTATCGCGGACAGTGGAACGCCATACATCCTGTTTACGGCTCATGCCTTCCCAACTATCGGGAGATATACTACTGGCGGTTAGGTGCCTTTATTAACACTTTATTATCTCCCTTATTAACACGTATAGGTTACCATCTTCAGAGAAAATGAGTTCACACGGTAAATCTTAAAATTGGAAGCCCACTGAATATGCAAAACGCTTGTCCCTTTTACATACATTTCATACACTTTGTCTGCATTTGCATAATTGTAGCATTGACACCGAGGACGCGGATTTATGAGATACTAATACATATTGCTACGTCTATTTTAGCAGAAACTGTGACCTAGTTACATAAAGGCTTTAATGTCAAGATTTTGATGATAACATACGTCTTACCGTGTGCGTCGGTCAGGAAATCCAAAGACAAGAGAATCGATGACGTAAGCAAAAAAATAAATAAAGAATTCGGATTAAATCACTATCATTAGGTACCATGCATAAAGATGAACGAATTTTATAGAATAGTAGTTACGCTTTTTACTTGACTCTTCCGACTGTGTCAGAAAGAAGGTTATGATTTTCGCATAGATATATATATAAATGTGTGGCACATATTTCGACAGTTCTTTTAAAAATAACCTGATTTCTGAAAAAAAAATGTTTTGGTAAATATTTAAGCAAAATAATCGCTCCGCAAGTAGCTTAAATTGTGCGTTTTTTCAGTGCTGTTCTAATTTTGTTCGTAAGTCTTTTCTAACCTAGTTAGCCAGAAATGAGACTTAGTTGACCTAACCCTAACCTGATCTAACATCAACATAATTCTTAATACCTAAATTACACTACGTAAAAGAGAACCAAGTGTTCTAACTTGGGCTAAATGTTTGTTAGTTTAACTTGTTAGAATGGAGCAACGGATCATCGTGATTTATTGATTAAAGAAAAAAATCAAAAAAGAAGTCGCTTTTGTGAATTTTCTTAGTCAACATCACAAGATTTAACTTGGTGTTTTTTTTTTTACTTGTATCCGTCAATGGTCATACTGATCTATTATGTAAATTAATTCATACTCCGAGCCGTTCTTCAAAAAAATCCCGTTATCGTGTTTTCACTTTTCCATTTCGAAGTGTTCGGGTGATTGCGAATATTAATTTAGACCCATGAAGCCCAAAATCGTTTAACATAATGAGATGCAACAATGTAGAGGTACGTATACCTACCTACAAGACTCGTTATCTCCGAGATTGCATGTGGAACAAAAAATGTCGCGACTAACTTTGAAAGTCAAACTAATTATCACATTTGCGTAAGTGATCCATAATAAACACCAGATTTGGGGGTTATCGGGAGGACCCGGGTACCTTCGAACGCAGCTAGGGTTGCCAACAAGGCTAAATCCGAAATTTTAATCAAGTAATCTGTTTCTGTGGTTGTTACTTTATAACTGAAGATTGTGTGATTATCGGGCGTATTATTTTTAGAAAGAAGAGCTTGCTTTTATCAGATTCTACTGTCATTTGCACAGCACCGCAAACATTCAACAGATTAAGACAGTGGTTCAAAAAAGCCAGGTGCAAAAAAAATACTGGTCATTCGCGATCCAAACTAGAACCCGACGGTTACTTCGAAGTGGGAAATTCGAGGTTCGTATCGTGCTGTCGTCGCTCGCTATCGTGTTAAATTTCAGTGAGTAAGCACGACGTCACAGGAACTTCGAAATTCAAACTTCGGAGTAGACCCTCAGCTTTTCTAAATGATTTCTTAGTATATCAACAACATGTTTATAGAACTTGGGAATCACAGCAGGGTGCTTTCTCGTCACTTCTACTACATTATACCTTAACTTCAGTCAAGAGGCATTATGGCCCACTGCTAGGCCTCCACCAAAGAGCCTGGCAAAAGACGGAAGACCGTCTTTTACCATTGATCCGAGTTTTAAGATTTATTTATTTAGTCCCTTTAGGACTCCAAATATGCGATTCATTACGTAGTAACCGGTTCATCTTAAAAATACCTGTACAGAAATTGAATTCTCATGCACACTTAATCAAACTATATCAAATGAATCGTCAAACTAAGACTAACTCAGCATTAACAGCTTTTTCAAAAATGGATGCCATTGCCAAAATGTCAACATATTACAATCATTAATATTTAATTATGTAATTCAATTACATATTTAAATTCCACATTGACAACCCTATGCATCCTTCATTCACAAGTTTAAAGTCAAGCTCTTATCTCGAGCGGATGCTTACGTAACTGTTAACTTATAGGTAGCCGAAATGAAAATGCGTAAATGAATTAATATCTAAATGACAGCTTGACACCAGCCACTAAGAGCCACGAAATAGTTGACCTGTTGATATCGACGTGATTGGGACGAATAGTTAAACTATGTTGTCAGATACACGTGTCCACTGTCTATGTGTTATCCTTTATCGGAAACTAGATTTCGTTCTGCTATTTTGTCCGTGTAGATGTACCTATTTCAAACTTTTCATACATTTTTTCATGTTCCGTTTTACTTTTTCAGTCATTGATATTTGAAAATCCTGTCTTACTGCACGACTACAATTTCAAAGGGTTGATTGAAACCATAGAGCACTTAACCACTGCTGATGACAAGACGTGTCATTGCCGAACAAATTGTTCATCCATTTTCAGCGGGGGGCGAGGTAAACACGTACCTACGCAACATAGCACACTACGGAAATAATCCTATTTTTACAAACGCACACACTAAAAAAAATCACCTTTAAAGAAAAAAAATACCAACACACTAATTTTATTCCGTACACCGACCCGCAATTTTGCTCTAAGTTTGAAACAGATGGACTCTATTGGAACTTTAATGATAATAAGTTCCAGTTAGTTAAAGCGCGGGAGATGACTTACACACACATTCCTCTGTGTCAAAGTACATAAGAAATGTCAGGTCAGTCTATACGATAAGAGTGTGTGTGTATTTTCGTTTATATATGAATATTTCCGTAGTGTGCTGTACACTCGAGGGCAGAGATAAGTTAAATTAAAATCGAAAACTTATTTATTACTATAACTTGTTGTGTACATATTGTTGATACTTTTGGTGTGTATTTTTCTTAGCCCTTGACTGTACGTGGTTCTCAATGTCTCCCACTACCCAAAGGTTGTCTGGAAGAGATTCGCTGTTTAGCGATAAGACCGCCTGTTGTTTACTGTTGTTTCTTGAATGTATTGTTTTCTGTACTCTGTTTTGTGAGGAGTGCAATAAAAAGTTATTGTATTGTGGGCATTTCGCCTCCCCCTAAAACTTCATAAAAAAAAGTTGGATATTAATACTTTGCCACCTTCAATGGTTAAAAAGCATACAAGTTGCAATTGGGAAGCTTTCAGTACTTATGAAAGCCTTAGATTGGGCACGAATTGTATTCAGTGATCAATTTAGAGGCTATGACAGCTAAGGAAGCTGATGATGGTGATTTGAGGATGATTTAAAAAAAACAGTAGCCTTATAAAGAAAGCGAGTGACAATAACATTCCAATTCGAATTTCGATTTTCGAATTAGACCCCGAAAAGAGAACAGAACCAAAACGCGTTCGGATAAGCGAATTAGAATTTTAAAACATCTGCTGAAGATTTAATGGCGATATATTTTTTCATTATTATAGAACTATTAAATAATTTCATTTCAACACAAAATATAGTTATTTCATGCATCTTATTTTAAAATTACAACGATGTTTATGAAAATTAACTTATAAATATTAATTTTTAGTTTGACCTACTACTATTATAAAGTTGTCAAAATGAAATGTCGGTGCATTGAAGATATTTTCAAAAAAATATTGTATCGGACTATTTGGAGGTTACTGAATAGAAATATATCGTTTTTTGGATTTCTTGTATGTGTGTGTGTCGTTGCGGCTTCATCACGCTAAATCGGCTAAACGGATTTTAACAATTTTTGGTCCATGGGTAGCTGATATCTCCAGATGGTTAAGGGGCTACTTCGCCTTTCGTAAATCACGCCCCAAACGCGGAGTCAACCAATAAGCAAGATTTGTAATAAGGGACGCATTTATTGCTCGCGCGCATCAAAGAAAGAGAAAGCTAATACACTACATGCTTGGGGTTTTTTGGCGTAAGCGCCAGATGTATAAGTACCATGAAATTGAAGATATTATTATGTTTTGTTAACATTTAAGTTAATCACTTAAAAGATAATGGGAAGAATGACATTTTAACATAATTTAGCCGTTTATTAATTTGTCGTTTGTACAAACTAGACAAAAAACGAGAAATGAAGACGCGTTTTCGGATAACTTTTCTATCGAGGAAATTTTCTTTAAACATGTTTCCGCGTTAATCACTGAATAGATGATATAGTCCAGAAACACATATCTGAAAACCAGCCTGATTTATATACTAGATTTGACAAAAAATGCGCTACAAAATAATCCCCTTAAAGGATACCTTTACCCGAGTACACTGAAGAAAAAAAGAGTGTTATGATTCTTTTCTCCTCCGCGGATGAAGTTTGCTCAGAATTGCTTTATCTAAACACTGAAAGTAATTGACGAGAGTTCTCTATGTATTAAATACGCACAACATGCCGCGCCGTTTCCGTGCATGCTGTTTCTAAATCCCGGCTACCGTGTATTAACGGATTGATACAAAGTTTTAACTTATAAATAAATCCGTAGGCATATACGTAAGACCTGGCAATCTTCAGCGAAAGTAGTTTCCAGAGCCAACACGTATTAGTTGGCATCGCGTAGAAAGGGAAATTTGGCAGCGCGTAGTGTTTTGTTTACCACACGTGGCATGATGTGCAATAATGCATATACTTTGTACTAATAGCCAGCTATTGATTCTTTGTAGTGGGTAGCGTGGCTTGTACCGGAGGAGAGTAAGACTGAAAAAAATTGGCGGAATAAATAAGCGGCAGATGGCCGGACGGGTCGAGAACGGATGGCCGTTGGGGCAGCACATAAAGTCCTAGAGTGGCGACCACGCATAGGAATTCGCAGCGTAGGACGGCCCCCGACTAGGCGAACGGACGACCTCGTGAGGGTCGCGAACAGTCGGTGGATGCGGTCTGCGCAGGAACTATAGGGGAGGCCTATGTTCAGCAGTGGACGTCCGTGGCTGATAGATAAATTGATTCCAGCCCCCGTATTGCCTAACGCGTTTGACGCTCGCAATCGGAATCAAGTGTCACGATTTTGTATGGGCTATGACAGTTGATTCCGATACCAAGTGTCAAAATTTCGTTAGGCAATAACCCTGCAGATCCCTGTGAAGCATTTGCTCAATACTCAACCATTCCCGACATTCATCGTTGACGTAAGTAAGAGTGGACTATATAACTATAGTCTAACCAGACTATAGTTATATAGTCCACTATATTAGCCGTCTATATGTCGCAGGGAAATAGAAAAAACGGAAATTTGAACAAATCTCTAAGGGATATGACCAATGCATGACGATTATTTTATCATTTGCCTAGTCATTTGATAAAATCCCTGAATCTGTTTAGTGAAATTACGAAATAACCCAGAAAAGGCAACTAGTTTTTTATTTCACCAGATTGGTTTAGTGATTTGATAAAATCTCTGAAATACGTCAGCGAGTTGACAAAACGAAGTCAGAAAGTCAACTTTTTTATCATTTCACTAGACTCGTTTAGTGGTATGATAAAGTCTCTATTGTTACATGGTATGGGTGATTTGATCAAATCTCTGAACTGGTGGTGGCATAACATCTTTACTTTCAGTTTCATCAATCAAAAGCACTGTTGAGCACGATCCTTTAGAGATTTTTTAATATCACTGAACGAGTCTAGTGAAATGATAAAACGAGCTGACTTTGCAAGTTCGTTTCGTCAACTCACTGACTTGTGTCAGGTGTTTTATCAAATCACTAAAACAAATCTGGTGAAATAAAAAAACGAGTTGCATTTTTAGATGAAATTCGTCATTTCACTAAACAGATTTAGTGATTTGGTCAAATGACTGTTTTATTCCAGGCACATGATAAAATGGATTCGCTATTTTTACATCCTGCGTGATTTGGTCATATCCCTTAGAGATTTGTTCAAATCTCTGTTTTGGCCATTTCCCTGCGACATTATGTACAATGAATCCAGGGCAAACACTTTGAAATAAGAATCGGATAGTAGTCCGTTGCCTGTGGAGATGGAAGCCGAGTGTCGTCGCTGGGTCGCCGCGCCATCCCTGACGAAGACGTCACGCTGTCTTGTCCCCGTACGTCTCCCCCGTGTTTAAGTCAGCTGATGCTTAGCAATAGTCATAACCCTTTATTGATAATATAAAAAAATACACATATTTTCAGAGGTTTTATCTTTTTGCATGTCTGGAACAAAGCTCCACACCCAATGCTTATCATTTAAACAGCACTTATCGAAAAACCTATCACTAGCCACCTACATATAGCCAAGGTCGTTTCATGACATTGATGCGGTGGAAAACATGAGAGCACTTGTGGTAGGACGTACCCACGCCACTGGTTACCAAAATAACTCAACCTTTGAAGCAGACTGAATTGCTCCTTATAAGAGGTATGTTTAAAATAGCTTTGAATAGTTCTAGTATTGCAAGAACTCTGGCGGGAAAATGATTTCCAAATTAGATTGCCCCGCTGCAACGCGACCGATTTGCATAGATCTACATCGCCCTATATGTTATATGAATGTTTGTTTATTCTTAAAATGGTAACACGGCATGACGCTTCAGTGACGCATTTAAAAAATTGTATAAGGCGTGTTCTTGGGCGTGAAAGCAAAATTATTCAACTAAAAATTTTAAGCATTTTTACTCGTCGCATAGAGGCGTGTTTAAATTATGCATGTATTTGTTATTCAATGCAAATAACTAATTAAATCACTAGTAATTTTATTCAATATCACTTTACTTTCTTGCGAAGTTCCCCTGATTTTTAAGAAGATGTATTGCTTAACTTATGGTAACTTATAAATATTGTGATTGCCATCAAACATATCCAAAAAATACGCGAAGTTGTTAACCACTTAATAGGGAAACGCACGTATATTGATCGACAGGATTAGGAGCTATGATGGAACAGACACATATAAATAATATATCAAAATAAGGAGGAAGATACCGGGTTCTAGAAAATTCTATCGCATGTAAATGAAAAACATTATTCATTCACAGCGAAAGGAAACTTTGAGTAAGTGAGTCGAAATGATTACCAGTGGAACTTGGACTCCGACACAAGATAACGTTATTCTGTCTTGTTCTGAACCGCTTTATGTTAGTTGAGCCCATTTCAGGGTGATTAGGTTTTAGGTATATGTAAAATTTTGTGACACAAATGATGAATAATTAAGTTGAAGATTCATATTTCGCTAGTGTCGCTACCTGAATATTTAGTTAAATATCCGAACTGATGGCGAGTCGTTCTGATACACTCACATGAGTAAGTAAAAACGCTTATTGCGACTGATTCAATCTCGAAAAGTAACTCTAAGCCTTTGCTTTCAGATCGGCCAGAGGCGTGAGTCTTGAGTGACCACGCTCGGAAGACGCAGCGTAGTTTGCTGACCAGGTGGACTGCTGCCGTGCTGAATATCGTTTGTTTCCGCTGGACCGCGCGGCGCAGAGCGGGTCGTGGTAGAGTTCTTAGGGGGAGGCTTCTGACCAGCAGGCCGGCTTTTGGCTAATGATGATGTTTTTTCATGTTCTAGGGGGCAAACGAGCAGATGGATCACCTGATGGTAAACAATCACCGTCGCCCATAGGCACCCGCAACACCATAGGAGTCACAAGTGCGTTGCCGGCCTTTCAGTTGGGAGTACGCTCTTTTCTTGAAGGCTGAAGGTCGCATCAAGGCGATAAATACTTAATTTAGAGATAAAAAACAGAAAGCTACTGCAACACATTGCGCATTCAAATGTATTAATATTTTTACAGAGTTCACTTATCTACCCACTCAAGAGTTTTCCACAGGCTAATCTTGTCTTAAACACAATCTCTCCCAATCCTTTCACTG
Organism: Hedya salicella; assembly: GCA_905404275.2. Lineage (NCBI taxonomy): Eukaryota > Metazoa > Arthropoda > Insecta > Lepidoptera > Tortricidae > Hedya > Hedya salicella. The sequence continues at coordinate 4,657,907 of FR990106.1, read as the reverse complement.
ATTATTCTTACTACGTTTTATTTGGGTCAATTGGAAGATTTTCAATCTTATCTGAGCCCTACGTGCAAAGGCGCATGTACGGCGAAAAATCTAATACTAATAAAATGTACGAGTAACAATTGGTTACAGATTTCGCAAAGGTCAAGATCAAAGTACCAAGCAAAATCCTTAACCCTCTTTACGAGATAAAGGCTTTTCGTCAACATCGATATCACACACGCGCAATGTATATGTATCCAATGGCTTTTAACCATTTATATAGTATGGCCGTAGTGGTAGCTGATTACTTACTATGTAGTAGCTGATTAGCTGATGTTCGAAATTCGAAGTTCGTATCGTGCGGTCTCTCTTGCTCTCGTGTTAAAATGTATTCGTTTGAGTGGGATGGATGGATGGACGCAATCAGAACTTCAAATTTTGAACTTGACAAAGTTATAAGACATTATTCTCCCGACTAAGATAAATTAACAAGAAATCGGCGTACCGATAAAAAACTGATATTTTTCAAACGGCTGAATTGTTCAAGAGCTATGAAAGCACAGACATACAGATATTATTTGCACCGATGTATGTTATCGCGATATACGTCTACGTGCAGTCACGCACACGCGTTCGGTGTGGCTCGGACTTAAGAATGGCACGCGCGTTAACGAGACCTTCTTCTGTTTTCCATTGTATAATTGTATAGAAAGATACTTTAAAGTTAAGCCGAATCGGTGCAAATTATATTTCCTCAGAACAGAGTCACGGACTAACATGTAAAACTGAAAACATCCCTCTTTGTTCTTTCGTGACACTACCACGGTCCGCAGGCGACGGGGGAAAACCCCGCTGTATCCCCCCCCCCCCACCCCCGCCGCTGACCACGGTAGTGTCACGAAAGATCTTGTCAAGCGAAAATACTAATCAATAACCCTCATTTCTTCATTAAGAACTCGCATGCATCGCTTATCAGGTCATTAACGAATATTTAAAACTGCGCATTACTACAGAACGATCGCGTAAAATATAAAAAAAAACACAATCGCCTGAAGAATGCAACAGATAGCGTAATCACCGTATGGAACTACATATATATAGCTATACCTAGTTATAGTAACCGCAGAATTCAAGCCTACAACTACATACAAGCCAACACAAGCGAACATGGTATGTGTTCGCAATTAAAGATGGCTCTAAACAGATGAAAAAGTAATGTTTGGAGGTATTTAAATTACATTCTAGCGGTTACTCACATGTTAAAAGTCACATTGTAAAAGCCGAGTACTAACTGCTCACATTCCGCATTACTTCGGGTGTGTGAGAAGAGCATCGTCGGGGTCTATAAGGTCCTCGGAATAGACCGAAACCTATTGAGCAGTTCTCGGTTTTTACGATTTCAGTAACCGCTAATGTAATCTAAATATGTCCGAGTCTCACGGTACTTTTATTATTACGTACTATATGGCGCCCGCAACTTCGTTCGCGAAGGAGTAAAAGTCATAACCCCTCATTTTTATTTAGCGTAGGTAGTCGGGTAAAAACTATCCCATAACCATCTGGAGATACTCAGCTACCCGTGTATCAAAAATAGTTGAAATCCGCTTAGCCGATTTAGAGTGATGAAGCCACAACGACACATACAAACATTTAATTTTTACAACTTTATAATAGTACAGATTATGTATTCATTTAGTGGCTAGTATACTCATCTTCGTTTGCATTGATCACGTGACAGCGACGCGGTGTAATGATTGTATTAAAATGTATGTGGCAATTCAATTTTAGACACAGCGCCGCAGAGATATCAGTTGCCATGAGAACATGAGGGCGTGCAAGTCATGAGAACCGGCGGTTTGAATACCAAGAGCATGGTTGGGGGCGTGTGCTGCCTGTCTAAGGGCCTGTTTACATTTTTATTATACTTATTCTGAACGGAAAACGAACTGACGACTGGTATACTGCTATCTCTTTCACACCCGTTAAGACATGTAGATTTGTATATGTGGGTAAGTTCATGAAATCGGTCTATCACCAGCCTTTGTGTGTGTCATTGACTCCCCTGCCTACATAAATATTTTACATGGCGCAGCCGGTAGCATCCATGTAAAATAACTATATAGGCAGGGTAGTCAATCACACACACAAAGGCTGGTGATAGACTGATTTTATTAACTTACCCACATATCCAAATATACATGTATGGCAAACGATATAGTATTATGATCACGGTCACCAGTTCGTTTTGCGTTGAGTATAATGACTAGAAGGTACCCACCCGCAACTTTGTTCGCGGAGGAGAAAAAGTCATAACCAGTGATCGTAAATTTGATATCATTTTTGGTGCAGCGAAAATGGTAGAGTGCCCTTGGTATGGCAAATTTCAAGTGAAATGATGGATGTGTTGACAATATGAACTTTTGTCTAATCGTTTAAATTGGTATTTTTGACAACTATAGCGCACACTAAAAATGCTACCAAATTATAACGATGCAAGAGTACCCCCCTGGTACGCGGGTAGCAACCCGCGTACCAGAAATAGTTGAAATCCGTTTTGGCGTGATAAAGCCACAACGACACAATACTAACCTACAAAATATAAAGAAATAAATATTTCTCGATTCAGTGACCTTCAAATAGTCCATGTCACTTGTTTTTTTTTAAATATATTCAAACATTTAATTGATACATTTTTATGATAGTATATATTTCTACACATAGATTTTTTTAAATTAATATTATCAGTTTCTTGACGTGTTTACACTTGGACCACACACCAACGAACGCATGAAATTCGCTGATAACAGCAATCAGCCAAGGCTACGACTTTATCACACTATTTAATACACACATGTCACTATTTCACATGCAGGATTTTTTTGAAATTATCAAAGGTGTCATTTTAATTTGCGAAATTTGATTTATTGCTTCCCGGGTCGCTAATCTGGTCTATCAGACAGGCTTTTTGGCCAAGGTATGCACGCCACTGTGTAGCTAAAACAGAATAAAACTTAACGTGCGTAGAAGATTAAGACGGCAATAAAGAAAAGACAGAATGTGCTGCGAAATATTTGCTATTAGCTGGGCTCTCGTGAGGTAGAATTTTGAGATGGGTAGATAAGTACTAGAATGTCACTGGTCACTGGTGACCGCTACCGCGTGGGAAATATTTATAAGTAACCATCATTGAACAATTTCAATGGTAAGCTCAATAAGGCTTGTGTTATGAGTACTAGACGCTGATATATTTAATAGATATAACTATAACTATATGTGTCGGGAAAACATCCAAGACTCAGGAACAAATAATTATGCACATCACATATTTGCCCTTGCCGGGATTTGAACCCAAGACCGGCAGCTTCGCACACTACTGAGCTAAACCGGGTGTAAAATAACAAGGAATCAACAAGACATTAAAGAAAAAATATATATTTTTGTCTCTTTATCTATATGTCTACGACCATGGATTAGTGCTACGAGTATTTACATGTCAATCCTTGTGTTCAAATTTGGGATAAGGTACTCGGTTGCTTAGTCAGACATCACTACAAGCCTCAATAACCTTTTAGAATGCCAATGACGCATATCTACAAATCAGCTCCAAGGCCAACGCCGGGTTACTAATTCACCACAGAGCGATTGTTGATATAGTAGATGACATATAAGGGGATAGGAGGATAGTGGGCGGAAGTCGTCCCCGTTAGTCGCCACGTCCCGCGTCTCTCGCTTACCACAGGCGGCGACTCAGTTAAGTGGGCGGAATCCAGATAAATAAATAAATATTAGGGGATAATTTTACACAGATCAAACCAGTCCCCAATAAGGCTTGTGTACAAAACATCCAAGGCTCGGGAACAAATATGTATGCTCATCAGCATCACACAAATATTTGGCCTTACCGGGATATGAACCCAGGATCTTCAGCTTCACAGTTAGCGTCACCCTGCGGAGCTAAACTAATGCACCTGCACAAAGTCCAACTGCCAGTTTGACGTAGCGTCAGAGCGAACCGCTTTTGTGTTTGACGTTGAGTCGCATCGAGAAGGTTAAATAAAAAATAGGTAATAAGCATAAAGATGTGTATTGTAACAGCACAATGCGTGCACGCACACAGCACACACTAGTTGTTGGGTCATGTGCGTAAAAATTGTGATAAGCGCCTACTGACATTGTCCGCATTTAGCAACAATTGTGCGTTCGCTTGTTGGGACTAAGTCGAACAAGGTGGTATAATAAGTTAGTCATAAAAATAGCACATGCCTATAAACACATATGAACCACGAAAACATTATGAATGGAGTTTCTATACCTACAAAGAACAGCAATTTTTAACGCACATTAAGAGATAATAAATATAACGATTTAAATAAAACAATTTAACGGATTATATCGAATATATTATCTCATTTGATTTGAGTTCCCGACGTTTCGATGTTAAATTGTTTTATTTAAATGAGTAATTATCGCGGAAACAGAAGAAAATTTTAAATATAACGATTTCAAACGATTAAGATAAATTCTGGATAGTCGTCGGGTCTAGACAATAAAAAGCTATAGTGTGTAAAGAGGACCAAAAATTTAAAAATTATAGTAGCAGTTACTTCAGGCGGAAAAAAGAAGTCAACTACACCAAATACAGAACTTCACTAAAATTGTTGTCTTTTAAACACTCCGCCACCCAGAGGTTGTCTGGAAGAAATTGCTATTTAGCGATGAGACCGCCTGTTGTTTACATCTTACTATAATTGATTGTTACTATCGTGTTCCGTATTTCTGTGTATCTGAGGTGCGCAATAAAGAGTATTTGTATTGTATTGTACAGAAACCTTGGTTCTGCTCTACAAGCAAATATTACAAATCCTTAATTGTCAATCGGTTACGATCTTAAGGGAACTTCTTCATGTACATTTGACATTTACTAATACACTTACAAACAAGTAGTCTAAGTAGTGCTCCCATCAAAACTGGAATGGAAAACCAGTTTTAAGGAGGTGTAGGGGGGGGGGGGGGGGGAGTGGTCATTGGAATGGAGGAAAACGGAACCGAATACTATGATATGTTCTGAAGGATACTCGAATTCTTAGAAGTTCTCAAGGTTGCTTATGCATTCGGTTTTGATCACGACCTTACACAAAGTGCATCGCAGTATGTATGTATGTAAACACTTTATTGTGCATATTAACCATTTAAATAAGACAATTTTAACGGATTATATCGCGTATATAATCTCATTTGAGTTCCCGGCGTTTCGGAAGCTTTTCAGCTTTCCGTGTTCACGGGTTGACGGGTTGGGCGGAACGACGGGAACTGAAATGACGCGTTATAATCCGTCAAAATTGTTCTATTTCAATGAGTGATGTTCGCGGAAACGGACACAATTTATGCTTCCGAAGCGATTATTTCCGAAAATAACAACATTATTTTTATTTTTTTTTGAATCCTCAAAACGATTTTAAAAGATAGCTGATCGAAATATGTGCCACTCATTGATATTTGCAAAAAATAATCAGTTTGGGTTACAGGTATGGGCCCCGCCTAGATTTTTAAAATTTTGTTATTTAACTATCAAACTAAGTAGCGGCTTACTTACACAAGACACCTTTACTCCAAATTTCATCAATATACATCTTGTAGTTTTTAAGTAAAATGCCTGTGACATACGGACGGACGTGATGAAGCTATAAGGGTTCCGTTTTTGCCGTTTTGGTTACGTAACCCTAAAAAAACAAGTTTAATATACAGGGTTTACTCCGAAATGCAGATCAGATCCTGGTCAGATCTGATCCGTGACAACACCAACACAATAGCCCAAGAAGCACTTCACCTGCCGAGTCGCAGTAAGTGGAAAGCGATTGCCCACAAAATTGAACGTGGAGGTCACGACCCTTGAGAAATACGACACAAGGAGGCAGTGATCCTGAATTTCAAAATTCGAATCTCGAACAGCGTTGTCTCTCTCACTCTCTGTTTAAGCTATATGAATGAACGTCGTAGAGCGGGATGGAACGAACCTCCCATGCCAATTTTCAGAGTAACCGCTCAGGTATCTACCAGATTTACACACGATCCGTTGGTAGGTATGTAGTATTTGGTGGAATTCACTATAAATACGATAGACGTAGTAAAGTGTCCTCTAGTTATCGAATGTCACAGCCGTATTGAATGCAGATATCCTATCAGGCGCCGAATTTTACGTCAAGTTACTTAAGCGTAAGACTCTTACTTTACTGCGCACCATTGCATCATACGAGTTTATCAAATGTTTTGACAACCTTTTTATCATTTTACTCTTTCAATGAATATACTAACAGCAAAGGACTTTCCTAGATAGCGGCAGCTGGTTTTTCTTAATTTCAGAAAACCGTAGGTAGATTACAAATAGATATATTTTAATGTCAAAATGGCATTTAGCCATGCATTATGGATTTAGCACTTCATTTCGAATGTGAGAAAAGAGCGGAAACCTATACTCAGTCACTCTATATACTATTATAAAGTTGTAAAATGGAAATGTCACTAATACGCATATCCCGAGATTATTTCAGGTGCCTACAGATAGACGGACAGACAGACAGTGGAGGCTAGTAATAGGGTTCCCTTGGTAAAAATCTCTAAAAAGTGGATCATTACTTTTGACTTCCCAACGCAAAACGAAGTTGCCGGCGCCTTAGTGATTGTAACTTTATTTGTTTAATAATAGGTATGGCTGGATGCGGGTCACCTCTATGCGACCCATTTGGAAATCTATTGAGGAAGCCTGTGTCCAGCAATGGACGCCCTATGGCTGAAATGGTGATGATGATGATGGCTCAAGGTATATTTAAGTCGGACTACTTAACTGCAACCTCAAAACTACTTGTTAACCTACTGCAGCCGGACTCAACTCTCCTCTCTCTTGTCGACATAGAATCGCCCATCTTTCTTGCACTGTATTGAAAGAAAAGAGACAAACAACCGTTGTCGCGCTGCAAAGAGTGGCGTATCACACTTGGGCTTTAGGTGTAGGTGACATAAGCGAACGACCAAAATGATTGGCGTCTGTGACAACAGCGCGAGCGATGCCGATAAGACAATACCCCGCACGTGTCAGATATGAGCTGATTCGATCGCCCCCGCGCGTAATCTTGTCGCCAGACTAGTTTACTATCTCATTGACATTGAGTTTAGAGTTTTGACGAGTATTTACACAAGTAAATATCAAGGACAATCTTACACACATCAGTCTAGTGTCGAACTAAGCAAAAATTTTACTATGGGTGACAATATATCCAGGTACACCTTTTATTATAATACTAACTATTAAAAATAAGTTAACGGTGTATAACGGACTCATGACGGACTCACTCAGACGGAGGTCACTTGATTTTTTTATTTTTTTTATTTATTTTGTGCATGTTTGTGTGTTTGCTTCATGACGCCAAATCGGCTAAACGGATTTAAGCCACAAGAATACTCGTGGCTGTTGGATATCTGAGGATGGGTAGAGAATCCGAGAGAATGAAATTTTAAACATTTTTATTTATTTATTATTCATTCATAGGTAGGTACGCCACTGATTTATGACATAATGAAACCTCTTTAAGGTTCGGTAGCTACAATGGCTAAAACGGAACCCGTTAGTTTCGTCATGGCTCGTCCGTTCGTCCGTATATCACAGGCATTTCACTTACAAACTACAAGATGTACATTGATGAAATTTAGATTATAGGTGTCTCGTATATGCCGTTACTTAGTTTGGTATTTGGTAGTTAAATATCAGAAATAAATATTTCTAAGGAGGGTTCTCGACATATCTAACCGAAGGGGATAAAATTTTTTTTCAGCAAATATGAAAAAAATCACAAAGATAAAGCTTAATAAATACTTGCAACGAAAAATATTTTCATGATCGCATATATTGTTTTTGAGTTATTGCCGAAAATTTGCGCTTTTTAGCATTATGACATAAGTGTAAGGTGCCACGAAGATACGCTGTGTTCCTGGTGCACTTTTTCACATCGTGATTTTTTTCATTTGTAGTGTATTTTTTTGTAGTAACGGCAACGGAACCCTACACTGAACATGGTCTGACATGCTCAGGGTTTTTTTTCAGTGTGACTTGGGTAAAATGTATCTCATACCCATGGTTAGGTATGTGTCGTACTACAACAGCTGATAAAATGTTTAAAAACTCTTGAAGGAAAGAGTGAATAGACTTTTGTTGAACCAGCGAGCTACATCCTTAACCCCTTAGTCGCTTACCATATCAGCCGGTCTAGCACAACGCTCGGCGACATCACTTCTCGCGCGATGTAGCGTTACTCGTCTTCCCGCCTTGCGTCGTATTCCTCAGTAATGAGTGTCGTGACCTCCCTTCTGTATCACTTTCTCTCGAACGATCTTCCTCCATCTGTTTCTGTCTCTGGCGGTGTGGAGGGCGTTGTGAACTATAGAGTCAAGAGCGGTGCGAATCTGATCAGACCAACATATTGGGCTGCGTCCACGAGACGTTTTCCCCTCTACTTTACCGGTCACGATAAACTTCTCGAGGTTATTACTCATCTTAATCGCACTGTATTGAAAGGAAAGAGACAGAGAATATTTGTCGAACGACAAACAGTCGTGTATCACAGTTGTGAGGTACTGTATACCAGCACCTCTGTGCTGGTGATACAGTACTGGGGTCAATCGCTGGTCAGTTTATCTGTCCAGTCGTTATGGAGTAATGATGACACATCGATATTCCGAACGACAAATATCGCTGTAGTAGCGACCCTTATCAATAATGCCCACATTAGCAATTCGTGCATCATACTGTTTGCTCGGAATCAGGACTCGGGTAAGGCGGATGGATTTTTTATTTTAAAAATAGTATAGATATATGTACAAACCGAAGGCAATGAAGCTGTGATCAGTGTTTTCCTGTGGACAGAATCAGAGATCAGAGGAATCAGAGTAACCGACATACGAGTAGCTATAAGAATCGAAAAACTTAATTGGCAATGGGCACAGCACAATGCTCGTAGAATTGACGGCCGCTGGAGTCGACGGGTGAGTTGCGACTACGCCCTGAAGACGCATTATTGGTAGACTCAACACAAGGTGAACTAATGACCTGTTAAAGGTAGCTGGAGTCTGTCGAATGCGGGCGGCGCAGGACGGGTCATCTTAGCGTTTTTTCGTTCTCAGCACACAGACCTGCCAATGATAATGATGAAAACCAGAATAAGAAATTAGGAGATCCGCAGCAGAACCAAGATCGTCAGCAAGAAATCTTGACATCCGGAGAAAATAAACGTTAGTGTGTGGTGATCCAAGGTATTTTCCTAGAGAGGAGGTGGTCCGTGTGGTTTCATTTTACTGAAATTCTGTATTTGTGCGCCACTGTACATGACGTCATGGGAATGGCCGCCCACGATATATGTAGGTATTTGATCTCCATTGAGTGCATGGGCGTTAGAAAAAGCGCTTTTTGGTTAGCAGACATTTGACGATGTTACACCAGACTACTATCTCAAACCCGGATTGATATTTCACTATACAAAGGAGCTACAGACGTTATATTCGTGATAGACCTAGAACAGGCAGAAGATTAATAATTAAAACGCTGGGACATAGGAAAACTCAGTTTGACTAAATATCCCATCTGGTTAAGAGTACGAAAAGATGAAATTTTTTATGCATCGAACGTAATTTATTTTCTCGAAGATCACGTTCAAGCATACCTAATGTGTATTAGTCAAAAGGATCAATTTGTTGAAAAAAATCGACCTGTGAGTAGTTGGTAGGTTGCTTTGTCGCCCGTGGCGGCTCGGTGAGCAGTTTCAAACGTGCATTCAAACCCCGCTCGAAGCATACAACTTTTTGCTATAATATTAACATTTAGAATTCGTTATCAGACGTTTCAGTTTTAATACAAATTCTTTATCCCATTTCAATCTACTACGACGGCAGAATATGGTAGTTTCCTGGGTAAAAAATATAATTTTAATTAGTTCGTCAGTGAGATTATCAAAAAATATAGGACACGTATTTTTTCTTTTGTCAATCAAACAAAAAAGACAAAGACAAAGCGCATCAAAGTTCGGGAGTGGAAGCGGATGACATCACGCCGTGCGAAAAAGTGTCGCACGGGGAACTTCAACGGGGCTATATCTTCATATTTTTATGTTTCATCGACAAAAGAAAAAATAGTTATCCAATACTTACGATATAACACCGCCCACGGGATGTCTATAGCCCTTATTTTATCCTGAAAAAGCAAAATGTAACTTGGCTCCGCTGCACACTTAAAGGTTAAGACTATGAGATACATGATAAACTTCTTCTTCAGTCTTGATCTATCTAATGCTCATTTTAGCCCACTTTGTGCGGTCTTGCGTGTTTCTCACATCATTGGATGCGGATGGACTGATTGGATTTGATACGAGTCGCTGGAAGGCAAGCCTTCCCAGCTTTCGTATCAAATCGTCAGTCCATATTGCGGGCTGTCTTCCTACATTTCCGCCCAGTTCGCAGTCTTCACTAGCCTAGTAAACGAGTACTGTTGAAATATATGCCAAAACCGTGTGTGTAATCACGTTCTGGATAATCTCGACTCTGCCCTACATTTTGGGATGAAGGGAAACACGAGGGCTGGCTAGCAGCGTCCGTCTGCAGAACAAACAAGGGAGTCGCCTGGAGGTCAGGCAGTTACCAAAGTGCATGTGCAGTTACATTATCTTATTTATCAATATCGTGGCATAAAGCTGAGTTGTGACTCCTTTACAGCGTCCTTAATTGATTGTTTTATTTGTATTTTTTGTTTATGCTGGTGTTGAATAAATATGTTTCCTTTCTTTCTTTCTTTATCACTGCAAAAGCCGGCATGTTTTGTAGTAGTTTCATATTTAATCAATTACCTACTTAAGAAACTAGGCCTTAGTATTTTTTGTGTACGGATTTGTGCACTAAAATATAGATAAGACACAGGAAGCTAATGGGACATCGGGTAGAACCTACCATAATGACGCAAACGATAAGTAAGTGACACGATGAACATATAGGTGTAGGTATTGTATGTTCATCATATATGATGTTTTTGATGACGCAATCTCGGCGCGATAGGACTAATGACGTCACTACTCTATCAATTCCTGATGTGAAGATTGATTTTATTCGTGAAAAGACGAACGAGATTTTAATATTGTCACCTAACTTACGAGTACATATAAGTATGCCAAATTTTAGGTCAATCAAATTTAACTTCCAAGATTTGACCCAAATATATTTACATACTGATACAGACATACTATAACACGGCAAGTAGTTTGTAAAAAAGACGTATGAATATTATTTAATCCGTGGCACTATTATAAAATTATGATGATAATTTAAATCAGACTAAGACATATAATAAAAATTGTAGGTGTTCCGCTAGTGTAACGGATAAAAAAAAGTTTAAAATGTTAGGTATTTAATTTTAAACTCGAACTGTTTAACATTAAATACTTAACATTCAATTATTTTATAAAGAGGTCTAAGAATATGAGTCAAAGTATTTGGGTGTAAGGGTGAAAATCTTACTAAAATCAATTAGCACCACGGACATTAAATATCAATAAATCTAGAAAATCGACCGGCACAAACCAGTCAAAGCCCTTTCAGTTCCACAATTCGATTCCCCTAAGTTGGTCATTGACATACAGTCCTATTAAAAAAATAATGTAAAAGACGCGCTTTTTTGTATGAAAATACGTCCTTTTGTCACAGAAGGGCTAAATACCATGAAAATATGCAAAAAGACGTGTGTCCTTAGAGGGTTCATGTTGCTTAATTCCTTTTAATACGGACGGCCACCGACATACATAACTCACAGAGGTAGGTCAGGGTCTGAGACACAAAGAGAACGGGTTCCAGTGACCTCCAGACGGCAAGATGGCGTCTGATCTGACCCGGAATACACTATACTGTCGTAAAAAACGACGTAAGCGCCGGTGAAAATTAATGAAGTTACGCCTTTTAGTGTGGTTATTAGTTAGCAATGGCAGATAGCTAAAGGCGTTCTTTCATTCATTGCAAACTTGATATGATGGGATTTATAAATCTATACATACAGCCCCCGGTCGCGTCTGTCTGTCTGTCTGCGAGATCTGGGAAAATACTGCACCGATTTTATGGGCGTTTACATCCAACTAAATGACGTTGGGCTAGGTGGATGTAATTTCAACAGGAGCATAAGCTCGGGCAGAAACTAGTTTATTTGAAATAAATAAAAACAAATTGAAGAAGTGTATGTCTGCGTATCACTTCCGAAAGGCGGCACCTATTTGGCTACTTCTCTTTCGTTGTGTTTTTAATTGTCAGGATATGGTTTGTATGTATGGAGATATACAAAGAATTTGAAAAAAAGGGTGCTCTTCAAAAACGTACTTCATTTCATCATTCATCAACGGGAAGTACAGGTCTCTTCTTCCTAAGTACTGCACTACTTACTACTACACCCAAGCCTTCGGGTGGCTAGTCTATTCTATTACAAAGTTGTCTGTATATTGAAGAAATTTTCAAAAAAAAACAAAAATGAACTATTTTAACGTCATATTTTCTTCTGTTTCCGCGATTATTACTCATTGAAATAAAACAATTTAACGGATTATATCGCGTATATTATCTCATTTTAGTTCCCGACGTTTCGGAAGCTTTCCAGCTTTCCATGGTAATCATGATAAGCTGGACTGCGAGTGTGGTCTTTCATACATTGGTCAAACGAAACGCAGTGTATCAACCCGGGTGTAGGAGCACATAGCAGATGTCAAGCACCGTCGGTGTAATAGGTCTGCAGTTTGTGAACATGTCATTGACAAACCAAACCACTCAATTAAGTTTGATAAACCTTCTATCCTTGCCAAAGAAAAAAGATATTTTCCCAGGATGCTACGCGAGGCTATTGAGATTAAAAAGCATCCTAATTTCAATAGAGAAGATGGATTGTCACTACCACCAGCTTGGGATCCTGTAATACATCTCATCAAGGAACAAGCGAGACACAGGACTGCAAAACCTTAATTTCCGAACGGTGTAAAATATCTTATCTGTTTAAAAGTAGTTTAATAGTCTCTGTTTTTAAATATTATAATTAGTAATGAGGTAGCCTGGGAGTTTTTCTTTGCAGCGTTTCTTTTCTCCTCAGTACGCCTCATTTGTGAAATGCTGCTTGGTAAATTATTAGAATAAAATAATTAAGCCCTTCTGGCACATGTGTAACTGTCTTTACAGCTTAGGCCCATCTGGCATGTATGTACACCTTTATTTGTGTTTTTTCAAAAAATGGGTTCTTTGCACAAATTGTAACTTTGACAGAGGAAAATACATCTTTTCTCAGTCCTCCCGTGACCATGGAAAGCTGGAAAGCTTCCGAAACGTCGGGAACTAAAATGAGATAATATACGCGATATAATCCGTTAAATTGTTTTATTTCAATATTTTAACGTCACTAAATCCAAAAATATGTATATTATTTTTATGTTTGCATTGTGTGTCATTGTGGTATATGTCCCTTTATCACGCCAACTCGGTTAAACGGATTTGAACTATTTTTGCTACACAGGTAGCTGGGCATCCACAGATGGTTACATTTTACCTTACTCCGAATCTTTGATGCCTTTGTGTCGTTTAAAATCGTACTTTTAAAGAGTAGCTCAGGATACGTAACCATGGCAATGAGATACAGAAGTTGATTGACCCATTTACACCGCCATCATTTTTTCCTTTCAGGTCAGGAGTACGCTCTTTTCTTGAAGGCTTGAAGGTCGCATCGGTCCAACGGTTTCCCGCGATCTTCACCCGATCATCGGTCCATCTTGTTGCCTTCCCAAACTGCGTCGTCCTGTACTCGGTCGCCACTCGAAAACCTTTCTTACCCTAGCGGCCATCGGCTCTACATACGAGCAATGTGCCCCGCCCACTGTAACATAACTAGTAATTCTTTCGATCTCCTCTTTTCTGATTCGATCAAGCAAGGAGACTAAGTACTAACACATGTTATTAATAGTTGATCCTTTTACAATGAAAATATAATTCTAGGAACAACCAGTAAATAGTTGCCGGGCTGATGTTTGTTTTAAACGTATTCAAGGTTCTTATAATAACATACGACTGAGCAAATATAACTTTTAGTTTGTGATCCGAGTGTTGTTTGATGGGATATTTACCTCCTATTAATATTAGCTAGTTAAGTTAAAATATAATAACAAAGATATTATTCACTTTCGATGATATCGCTTAAATTGTAGGCGCATAGTTATTAACTGAGCTGCCGAACCGAAATCTACCTTCGAAATTCAGCAGTTTTCCTCGTACTCACATTACTTTGTAAACCATTTGTTAAATTTTATACGTTATTTTTGCATTTAATTTAGTTTACTGTCTATTATGTATTTCTCGTTTTAAGTGAATGTTTTTTCGTATCTAAAATGATTGTCTTAAACTATTAAAGTATCTCCTATGAGTTTTGAGATTTCGGAAGCTGTACAGCTCCCGTGTTCACGGGCAAATTGGTTTACGTAACGTCGGGAACTCAAATGAGTCGCGTTATATAGGGAAGGCCCAAAAAGTTGGATCATCGTTAGCCGTTGTTAACCACACAAACTTTAAATGTTCCTTTGTGCAACGAAATATACAATACAGTATATGGTTAATTGTGCGTCGCACAACGGGAACTTTCATAGAGATAATTACGTGAGTTAACGTCGTCGCGCGATTCAAAATATAGCGGTTGACAGTCCTCTTACTTTAACGGTCCTTAGAATGAGGAAGGACAAACCCATAAACTCATTTCCACATTTACGTATAAGTAAGAATGGAGGATTGATTAGAAAATGCATGGAATATCTGTGTACAAAACTGCACTTTATCATCTATTGTAAAATTGCTATGCCCTGCCAGGGTCCATGACGAACAATTAATTATATTAGAACAAAATGTGTAACATGGTTGCAAATAAAGACTATTACTAATTCGAATCAGAAATGAGGATATTCGTAGACAAACCAAGGTCAACAACATAGCAAACAGGGTAAGCAATCTAAAGTGGCAATGGGCAGGGCATATATTTCGAAGAACCGTTGGCCGTTGGGGCAGAAAGGTTGTCGAGTGGATACCTCGTACCGGCAAGAGCAGCATGGGTGGCCCCACGCAAGGAGGTCGGATGACCTAGTAAGGGTTGCGGGGACACGTTGGAAGCGAGTCGCCTCTACCCGGCCCTTGTGGAAATCAATTGAGGAGGCCTGTGTCCAGCAGTGGACGTCCTATGGCTGAAATGATGATGACGATGACTATTACCTATATCCTTACCATCAATAACAGGTTTATGAAAATTTATATGTTTTTGAGAATGGCAAGATTTAGGAAGTATTGCCACTGGTTTTTATCAGGAAGGGTTTTAGGGACACCTCTTACATTAACATAATTGTCAAAAAGATAGAACTTATCTACGGCGTAAAAAGCAAAAAGGACTTTATGACGTTAGTTTATGTGTAAGATTTCTGGGTTCCGTACAAGATCGTCCCAAAAAAATATTTTACCCAGTCTGCAGTGATGATCTGTCTGTATGTTTGTTCATATGTCGGTTTGACATAAAGTTTGAACAGTAAGTACACAGTGTCATGTGCATTTATGAAACTATACGAGAATCTCTGACTAAAAAACTGTTGGTGTATTTATTTACACACAGAATTATAGAAAAAGTGTACTCTTAAATAGGTATCACTTCTTAGTTTTATACCCTTGGCAGAATAGTAGAGGTCATGCAAGTTGTTGCACGGGCTTTTTAGGGTTCCGTACCCAAAGAGTAAACCGGGATCCTATTACTAACATTCCGCTGTCCGTCTGTCTGTCTGTCCATCGGTCACCAGGCTGTATCTCAATGCACCGTGATATAGCTAAGACAGTTGAATTTTTCACAGATGATGTATTTCTGTTGCCGCTATAAGAACAAATACTAAAAATAATATAATTTTATATCTGTTCTATGTCAGTAACCAATAAAAATTAATCGAACACCGCGTACATTTTGATTTTCAGAAGTAGGGCTCTGCTAACAGTGGATTTTCATAGATACGGCCGTTAGTAGCGTATATTTTGTGCGGAACTTTCAGTGCGTGAGTCCGAGTCGCACTTGGCCGGTTTTTTATTGTCTCCACACGCACTGATTTCGGGGTGATTCCGTGAAGGCTTTTACTTGAACGTCCTTTGAGTCTTGAACCATTCAGTCTTCCAGTCTTCCCTGAACAACAAGTCTTTCCATAGAGTCGTCCTCGTTATGCATAATGAGACCAAAGTTTTAGCTCTATCTATCTATCAGCCACGGACATCCACGGCTGAACATAGGCCTCCCCTATAGCTCGCCACAAGGTGCGATCCTGCGCAGACCGCATCCACTGACTCCCCGCGACCCTTACGAGGTCATCTGTCCATCTAGTACTGCGCTTTCTTATGCGTGGTCGCCACTCCAGGACTTGTAGCTCTATATTCATATTATATATTTAATCTCGATAGTAGGGGAGGCCGGGTAAGGTTGTCTCCCGGGTCGGTTGTCACAGCAGCCATAATGGACTATGAACCGGTCTGGAAAGATCGCGAGAGCTATATTTTCCTCATAGATAAAGCACTCGCGATCTTTCGACACCGGTTGATGAAGCACAAACATTTAAAATTATGATGTTGTATAATAAATAATTATTCAGTATTTGATATGATATTATCATAATTATATATTGTACCTTAACCCATTAACGCCCAACAATACTTTTTGGAGGAAACCCGTGAGACCTTACCCAGTCTCCCCTATGCGTTATATGTACTCAGATGGTTTATTTTTATGTCACATTGTTTTGTAATCTCTTTTTTTTAAACCGGTAAGTGATATTTGTCCACGACAATCGACTGTATACATTTTTACTTTAATCTCTACAGATTAGCAAGTAATGTTAAAAAGTTAGCTAGCTGTCAATGTCATGATTTATTATTAATTTTCTTACTAAACCACATAGACCGAAGTAAAAAGTATACAGACGATTTTAGAGAAAAAATGTCTCAACAAGGTATTAAAAAATATATCTTGACGACCGGTTTAGCTCAGTGGGAGTAACGTTGCCTGCGAAGCTGAAATCCTGGGTTCAAATCCCGGTAAGGGCAAATATTTGTGTGATGAGCATAAATATTTGTTCCTGAGTCTTGGATGTTGTCTATGTAAATAAGTAATATATCTATTAAATATATAGTCGTATAACACAAGCCTTATTGAGCTTACCAAAGGACTAGTTCAATTTGTGTTTTGTCCTGTAATATTTATTTATTTTATGTATATCTTAACCACGATACGATATTAAAATAGATTATTTGTAGAATTACGTGTAAAATATAAAATGTACATCTCTGGGAATCTTTATGTTCTCAATGGCCGGTAATTTTGTTTAACCTTTACTAGTAATTTTTTTAATGGACACTGGTCCTACTTAACCGAAAGATAAAACCTAAATTGATAAGATTTATCCAAAGAAAGCATTAGTACTAAAAGTCAGCCCAAAACGAGCTACGTGAAGGTAGGTTTATAGATACGTTCATTTAATAGTTAATTCAGAACAGCTGTTACATTCCACCGGCGGCCTTTTAGCCCTTATGTTAATTTAATTTTAACTGCGAAAACCCCCTTCACAACGTTTAATACTACTTTAGTTTAATATTCAAACATATTGTGGAATTTCGTTATTCTACATGAAAATAGCGTATTCGCTTACTACAACCATTCAAAGTAGGAAGGCACTAAGAAGGTAATAAAGTTATATACACATAGTGCATTCTGTTTCTGGATATTTCAGCTAACGATGGTGTAAGGTGCACAGGAAGCGACTGCAAAACCTGCATTCCTCATATACCAAATAGGCAAAAAAACTTATGCAAAGGAATACGCACCTTATACACATAGCGTAACTTTCATTTTTCACGGATAACGGCACACAATTCAACAAATAAATTAGTATGTTTGCTAATAAAATGAACGAAAGGCATTTTTGTAATTGGAAGCGTATTAAAAACAAGCAGAAAGTGGATTTTTTTAACATGTAACGCGATAGGCTTGACGGCAGTTTATGATGTAGAGACTATTTTCTGCCCGCGCCTTCGTATGCGAATTTGATACTATCAATTCGTAAACATATCATTCGAAGCTCCGGTAGCCGAGTGGCTTAAGCGCGTGACTTTCGTGGGTTCGAATCCGGCTTGTGGCGTAGTCGAATAAAAAGTATCCTATAACCATCTGTGGAAACCCAGCTACCCGTGTACTAGAAATAGTGGAAATCTGTTTAGCGGATTTGGCGTAATGAAACCGCAATGACACATACAAACATATAAAATATCTAAAAAAAAAAATTTTTTTTTTTTCAAATATTCCGTTACAAGTAAAGGCTGTTAAGGGCTATGCTCGGGGTTTCTCTTCGTGATAGAATCAGAAATGAAGATATCCGCAGAAGAACCAAAGTAACCGACATAGCTCACAGGATTGCGTGGTTAAAGTGGCAATGGGCGGGCCATGTAGCCCGGAGAACGGATGGCCGTTGGGGCAGTAAAGTCCTGGAGTGGCGACCACGTATAGGATAGCGCAGCGTAGGACGGCCCCCGACTAGATGGACGGATGACCTCATAAGGGTCGCGGAAAGTCGGTGGATGCGGTCTGCGCTGGATCGCACTCTGGCGAGCTATAGCGGAGGCCTATGTTCAGCAGTGGACGTCCGTAGCTGATAGATAGATAGTCTGTTACAATCATTTTGTTGAAAATATTTTCAATGTACAGACATTTCATTTTTACAACTTTATAGCAGTATAGATGATAAACCATTTTTTAACAAAACTATGCCTTGATAAACAAAAATCAGAAACAAATGAAAAAATGAAAAAAAAATCGACGATACTGGACTTGAACCAGTGCCTTGAGCTTGAGGTTTAAGTCCAGTATCGTCGAATTTTTTTTTCATTTGTTTCTGATCTTTGTTTCTCATAATAACGCTATTGGAGTGATCCACTAACAAAAATTGCAAATATTGTGATTATTATCATGATATTTGTAAAAAACAAAAAGTAAAAATATGCCTTGTTTAACGAGTTTACAGCCATACAAATCATAAAGACTGTTAAAAAGTGCGTTTAAGTATATAGTTGTCATATACTGCTACATTAATTGAATTATAAATAATCTCAAAGTAACGTTTAATTTTCTATTGGACTTGAAAAAGAAAATTAGGTCGCAAATAAAAAAAGGAACATTTTATTTTTTTATTTTCCTTTTTAGGCTCAATTTGATATGTCTACGTTTCTATATTAAAACATGAAATAATGATCTTTATTCTGTAAGTTGGCCGTAGTTCTGACTCTACGGTAAAGTATTACAGTAAGTATGAAAAATAAACACATTGCATCTTCTCTATTTCCAAATTATAATTTTTTTCGCGTAGGTAGGTACTTTAAGTTGACAGACGGCTTGAGACAACCGGCCCTAATTTCAAATCAGCGTCTTTTTTGGTACATATCTGTTTCTTTATCGCTGTGCCACTGTCCTGGTGACCGTCAAACCAGTTGGTCCGTACATCTCGAATACATTCAGCCGTCTATTCAACTCAGTTTCCATGTAAATGTTATTAGGGTTTTCGGTTTATAACCAATTAGGACCCTAAAAAGTACTTATATATGACAGGACAAAATGCTCGAAAAATATTTATGCCAAACGTAAAATACTGGCTGCACTTTGAAATATTTTATCTTTGGTTTTGGTTTACACATAGATTAGAGGTATTTTTTGCTTATCCCTTAGGAACAAATAATTAAAATAGCGGTCTTCGGCCCAGATTTTATCTCAATGCAAAATCATTACGTTCGGTCCGTTACTACATTATTGTGTCATAGCAGGATAAACAAAAAATAATTAGTTCCGACAATTATATAAAAACTGCCTGAGGTATGAGCTTCTTTATAAATTTGAATTCTATTAGCAAAATAGAACTCTAAGATTCTCAATAGATGTAGCTGTAGGGGAGACCGGGTAAGGTTTTTACGCAGGTTGGTTGTCACACGACGGCCATAACAGAAAATTGAACGAACGAATAAGGTCATAGACTAGTGTCGAATGATCGCGAGAATTTTATCTATGAGGGAGATATAGCTCTCGCGATCATTCGATACCGGTTCATAGTCCATTATGGCCGCTGCGACCACAGAACACGTGAGACAACCATTTTTAATCCAGTAACGACCTTGATCCAGCGGGTCTAAATGTACCCAAAAGGACCCTATATAAGGACTATAACGAAATAATTGTTAGTATATCTCGATGAGACAAATATTTCTATATAAACTAACAATTTTACAAAAGTAAATTAACTAGAAGATTAAATATTACATACACAGGGTGAGTCCCAAGTCATGAAAAGAAAAAAAAAATCTAAGCCCTAACCTGCCCTACAGGCTTGAGTAAGGGCAAAGACAAAATATAATCTTTTTGCGTGAAAAATGTATTTCCTTGTTAATTCATCATAATCATAACTCATGGTCACCCTACATTTTTCTAGGCATTTGACACTTGAATGATAAGTTACTAAAGCTAAAATAGGGTGACCAAAAGAAGACTGGAAAGACTGGAAAGAAGGTTAAAGATAATGTTAAATGTTCTTGCAATACCATTTACCATTTAATACTATTTTCTCATCTAATTGCCATTATAACAAGATATTAAAAATCAGCATATAAAGGTACATCGAAAAATAATATTTCTGTTCATGATTTAGGAGTCACCAAGCAGATAATATTCTATACCCACAAAGTTAACAACTCAATTGGTTGTTATCAAAATCGCTATATCTCATGGAATTACTATCGTATATCATTTTTGCCGACAATAAGTGAAATGATATATTAGTGTAAGTAGCCGGCAGCAATTGCTAGGTAGGTTGTTGCAATACGAGTCTTTAGAGAGCGCAACCTGTTCACTTTGTTAAAAGAGCATTTCTAAAAACATTTCTATATCAATTGCCGCGTTATTTTTTATATTTTGTAACCAGTTTTTTAACTAATAGAATATTTTTAGTTATTTTATGTTGCTGTTAGTTATTAAAAGGTGGGCACCTTTTAATAACTAACAGCAAACTGCGTCCGCGGAGGAAAAAAAATCATAACCCCCTTTTTTTCTTCAGCGTAGTCAGGTAAAAAGATCAAATAACGTGCTATAACTATCTCGTGATAGCTAGCTACTCGTGTACGAAAAATAGTTGAAATCCGTTAAAATATTTCGATTCAGTGACTTCCAAATAGTCCGTTACAATATTTTTTTGAATACATCTTCAAAGTACAGACATTTCATTTACACATTTTTATAATAGTATAGAAGATCCTACCGAATATGTATTTCTTTGATTATGAGAAAGAAACAATATATTAATCAAAAATTAGTAGTCATAAAAAATAACGGTCCGAAACTGTGAGGAGCTAAAGATTCGTTAATTCATGTGCAGTATAGAAATGCTCAAAGACGTTTTTGACCCCGACACAAAAAGGAGAGCGTAATAAGGTCTTTTGACGTGTGTATCTGCGTGTCTGTATATGACATCGTTGCTTTTAAACGCGTGGAATATTTTGGATACGGTGCCTCAGCAATAGGGATGTTGACAACTTTTTTGTGTGGTATGCCATAGAACGACCTTTCAATAATAGAAGTACTGGTGAAAAAACTACTTCAATGTCATAAAAACTCCACAAGATGCAACAACGTTAGAATCACATTTTTGGCCAAAACGCTCCATACAAAACCCCAGAAAGGTGTGACGTCACACCTTCCTACCTTACATCGGGAAATTAAGAACTTTGTTCTGCAGCTATGTTAAAACTTGCGTTTATCGAAACGGTTTCATAACAAAAGCTACCATACATTTCATGGGTTATTCAAAATCAAGATGGGTTATTCAGTATTTAATTTGTTATAAATATTTTCTTACTTTAAAAATTGACTTTTCCACTTATTTTTAAAAGCACATAAAACAAGATACACATAAGATATCGAACCCACAGTTTTCTTGTTTAGGATTTTCTTTATAAAAAGTAACATTTCGCATCAATATTTTATTTTTATTTGAGTACAGTTAACATCCCTATTCACTGTCGAAGCGAAAGAAATACATTCGAATAGAAGAATTTACCTATTGTTGTTTCTTCTTTATTTAATAACGGAAAGAGTGTTTACATTTTGGTGAAGATTATGTGAAATGTGTGTGCGAGAGTGTAGGTCCTCCAAAGGGACCCATGTGCAGGTGAAGTTGAGATGTCGAGTGTCTGCAATGAGCAGTTTGCTCTCCCCGCAATTGTACGGTATGTAGAGGGCATGAATCAAACGCTTGAACAGCGATATATCAAGCGGGGTGCACTTGCCCTTAACTTGTGGCCCGAGTGAGAGGCAACGCTACTGCCATAGCGCTGTCCCTTTCTTTAAACAATGTAACAATTTTTACATTTTATGTAGCTTCACTTGGTATTTGTTCTCGAAATTTTGCACTTTTTACACCCAATTCCAGAGGGTCGAATGTCTAGAAATTGAGCATAAGTGAGAGACTGATAGCAGATGGTGCCGACGAGTTCTTGAATGGCGACCGCGTATTGGAAGATGCACTATGCTTAGTAGGTCTCGCACAAGGAGTGATGATCCAACTTGTGGGGGGCCGCGGGAGAGCAGCCAAGGTGGGTGGGTATTTTCATAAAGTCCCATATTCGTCCAGCTATGGGCATTTTTCGGGTTATGAGTTATGAGCACAATAGTAACTTTTTTCTGTGGTATGTTAATGAACGACCTCTCAATAATAAAAAAATGCTGGAAAAACGACTTCAATCTTATAAAAATTCATTGGGGTACAACAACGTAAGAATCAAATTTTTAGACTTTCCTAAAAAACGAGTCATATTAAATAATGGGACTAGCTTAGTGACGTCACACGGGTACTACCTTGTATGAGGAAATTAAGAACTTTGGTCTGCAGCTATGTTGAAACTAGCGTTTATCGAAACGGTTTCATAACAAAAGTTACCATTAAATAAATCTTCCAAACATAATCTTAAATATTAAACAGCGCGGTTTACGGTTATAGGTGTATTGAAAGTGTCCCCATCACGCCAAAAGTACCTACTAGACAGATTTTAACAAACTTTAGCACATGTGGACATGTAAGGATGGTTACAGATTATGGTACATAATTTTACCATGCTACGCGGTAGGAAAAAGTAAAGTTATTTGGATATTTTAAAAAATCGAGTTATATAGGTACGCCTTTTTTGTCCGCCGTGAATATTTGAAAATTTTAGGCAGCTAAATGCAATTTACTGGATTTCTTCACTTTCTCCGTCGTCTGACTGTATACCTAGACTTTAATTTAATACTCGATGCCAGCGCACTTGGGCGATATTTTCATCTTTAAAGCATAATTATGCTATAAAAATAGCTCGTTGAAACGTAATAACAGTAAAGCCGAAGTTAAAGGTTTATTTCACTTTCCGATGCGGTTACGAAAGTAACCGCAGACGAAGGCCGAGCGGTTTTTTATAGAATGCTTGGGATAGCTTGGCAGAGTTGCACACAGGCTGTAAAATTACCGATGTAAGCTTATCAACCTTTATGATCAGAGTCACTCAGCGAGCTATAGAAAGGGATATGCTCGGGTTATCTCTACGAGACCTTAAAATCAGAAATGAGGTGATTCGTAAACGGACCAAGGTCACCGACATAGCAAACAGGGTGAGCAAGCTGTAGTGGCAATGGGCAGGGCACATAGTTTGAAGAACCGATGGCCGTTGTGGCAGAAAGGTTCTCGAGTGGAGACCGTGTACCGGCAGCCGCAGCGTGGAGAGGCCGCCCGCAAAGTGGTCGGACGACGTGGTTAGGATTGCGGGCACTCGCTGGATGCGTAAGAATACTTTTTATCCAGTTACGCTGAAGCCAAAAACAGGATAATGACTTATGTCTCCTTCGCGTACGAAAGTGCATGTTGCACAAACTGCTTCATAATATACGGAACCCTAAAAATAAGTTGGACAATCAAAACGTGTTTCCGGGATCTTATTAAATGCCTAAGCATTTATTGCGCCATTCCGAACGCGAGCCTCTGGAAAATTAGGAGCCCTTCAAGTTTGAAACTTATTAAAACAAAATTACTAAACTGCTTTTGAGGTAGATATCGTATTCTAAAAATCCCCTACTAGGGTGAAATATGAAAATTAATTCTTCTATGTAAGAGGTAGAGAGTTATGCATTTATACTAAGTATAGTGTGAGAAAATTGTATGCACATATCAGAGTGAATATTTCGAGTAGTTTTCAAAATCAGAACCTTGAGCTAACTGATCTGACAAGCTTCCTTAAGTCCTCGGGTTTAGGAGTGCTGCTGACGTTAGGTCTTGGATTTAAATGTTTTTTTTTGAGATGCTTGTATGCAACATATTCCAAAATACTTGCACAATTGTTTTTTTACAATACACTACAGTGAAGATCGAGATAGAAGCAAATCCCGGAAAAAGGTGACACTGTTCCAGATCAAAAGTCGAAATATATGGACCCGTCAAGAAGATTGTCAAAACCTGACATGTTGATTTTCTTTGATCTAAGTTCTATAAATGAAGACTTAAAAGAATATTGTTTTAATAAATACATATTGTCAAAATTGATGTAGGAAGAAGAACCCAAGAGCAAGGTCTATGATTTAAATTAAACAATTCAACAGATTATATCGCGTATATTATCTCATTTAAGTTCCCGACGTTTCTGAAGCTTTTCAGCTTTCCATTCACGGGTTGACTGAGAAAAGATATATTTTCCTCTGCCTAAGTTACAATTTGTACCTACAAACTACCCACTTTGAGAAAACCATGGAAAGCTAAATAGCTTCCGAAACGTCGGGAACTCAAATGAGATAATATACGCGAGATAATCCGTTAAATTGTTTTATTTACCTAAGTAATAATCGCGGAAACAGAAGGAAATATATAAAGATCTATGATGTCTAATATTTCGATATGCATCTAGGGGTCAGATTATAGTGGCGACGCGTTCGCTGGCAGCGCTGATAACACATTAAAGAATGGGTGATTCCACGGGCGTTTCAGCTATTACCAGTCTCTACTCCTAAGTATTAGACATGGGCCATAATATGCGTTACATTCGATGTATGAAAATCTGCTGCTTGGTGTAGTTCATTATTTTAATATTTATGACTAGGGACTGACTTCGATTGAATCGTCCGTGGGGTCAACCGAATACGAAAACCTCACTAGAAACTCGATCTTCTCTCGATTCTCGCTGAATGAAAACGAAACCACAAGTAACGTTTTCCCGCCAATGGCCGTCCCTTTTGAATGTTAATTTCGAGAGCCGCAGAAACGCCCTTCTTAACCGAGCTCATGGCGGAAAAATAGGAGATTTCTCAAATCAAATTGTTTAGATATTAAATTTATAGCAGGCAATCCCGGCGGGGGCAAGAATTATATGAGTTTCGAGTTGTTTTGAGGAGCTAGAGTCCAAGTTTACGTTTAATCTGTAATACTTCAGTCTCAGTGGTGATTCTACACCCTCTAATGAGGCATTGCTCCCCTTGTATGTCTTAAATATTTTAATTGGGATTTTTTTGTCGATGATGACAATCGATCTCGTTTTGTGTAGGTATCAAATATCTATATATATGGGACTAGCTACAAATAGAGTGATCCAAAAGCAGTTACTTAGGAGTTCCACATCACGATGGAACACATTTAAATGTTCCATATAAGTTGGTACGGAGCTACTTAAATCGTACCAATGGTGTATCAAAAAATGAAAAACATTTTTTATTTCATTGAATTATATCAGTGGCTTCGAAGTTTCGTCTTTCTAAGTAATTTATATGTTGTTTTTTTTCTTTATTGTATATTACAAGGTTTTTTTTTAAATCACGCCTATTAATTATCTAAGTTTGCAATCATTCAGTCGGCGCAGTGATAGTACAACCTCAAATTTCGGATTGCCGCCTTGTATGTCGTAAATGTTTTAAGTGCTTGCATTTCTTCGAGGTTACAGTTTACTATGGATAAATGACATTGTGATTTATAGTTTATTGCGTAAAACTAGAAATTTAGTGCTTTGATTTAGCCGCTGAGAGTTAAATCTGCTGGTAATGTCCCGATTTGCGTGGAACGTCCCGTTTTCTAATGGTCTATGAACACGTTCCGACTGACCCTTAATCAGGCAGGCAGCTGACGGGATTGCCAGCACTAAATTCGAGCGATTACACATAATTGAAGAAAACAGTAACTGGAGCACAAAACTCCAGGTAAAAGCAAATTACAATTTATCGTGCAACGAATTTTACAGATAGGCAATAAAAAATGTACAATTAACTAATGTCAGAAAAATTCAGAATATGAATTGAATAAAACGAAAATTGTGTTCTATTTGTAATGTTCCGATTTTTATTTAACCCAGGCCGAGATTTCTGGTATACTAGACCCGGCTTCAGTAGTTGTGCAGTTAGGCACATGATTCGTTGACTGTGTGCTACTCTAATACCTATGGGTAAAACCATTCGCAAAAAATCCGTAAATAGTAGTGCTACATACTTACTGTTGGAGACTTTACTTTGTAATTAAGAAGATATATAAAAAAAGTGATACGGCAATTTGAAGATCACTGGATCGAAAAATATTTTATTCATATGTTTTGTATGATTGTATGTGTCTTTGTGGCTTCATCACGCCAAATAAGCTCAACTAATTTCAACTATTCTTAGTACATGGGTAGCTGCGTATCCAGAGATGGTTAAAGGATACTTTTTACCCGATTACGGTGAAGAAGTTGCACCCTCTAGTATTACATAAAAGCAATAACTACAGGAAAACAAGCGAGCGACGTCTACAAAAACACTTCTAAAATACTTCAGCAGCTACTTACTACGACCTAATCACAAGCAAACACGATAAAAAATCCCTTCCTCTTACGATAACCACAATTTTCCAGCAAATTAATTGAACTCCGAAACCCGGTTCCCCAATTAGCTTGGTTTTCGAAAAAACCATGCAATAATTCGTAAAAACATCCAATTATTCCTTCAATTAGTCACTATCGGAGGCGGAAGTTTGTTAGATATGGGACCGCAACCTTCCGTCACAGTATACATAACTCTAGAGCAGTAAAAGCAATACTTTGGGACGATGAGACTAGCCTAGTTGGCGGTTGGCGACGGGAAGTCGGGAGTAACCTTGCTTGCATTGTTAGCGATCTGCGTTTCAAATATTTGTGTTATCTATGGGTCTTGTCTTTCCGCCATAGTATAAAAAAGGGAGAAAAGACAGCGTTAATCTTTGGGGTTGAGACTGACGTAGCTTACGAAACTAGTGGCCTCAGGTTCGAATATTTGTGCTATATGTACCTTATGACCCTAGCACCCAACCTCTTAAATGTTTTCTAAACATTTAAATCTTTCTTCACGACCAGATCCGTTCACGTAATATTATCTGTGATTAATTTATTTCGGTGACGTTACAATATTACGCACTCACCTGTGTGTCCCCAGTCTAACGCAACTAGGAACAAAAAAACTTTTATGTGGACTTTGCATGGCAAACCGTTGCCATGACACTGGACCAGTACGTCAGTACAGTTTATATGTCATGTCATACATTGTCAACCATATTGCTTTGCTTGTCATTGCGGCTCACGTGTTTTGTATGTTTGTTTTTAGATTTCTAATTAAATTACTCTTAATTGTTATTTAAAGTAGTGAAATGTGATTGAACACAATTCATCTAACTTGATCTCAATTCATCTACCTTCTCGTGCATTAAAGCCACACTTGTTAGTAGGAAATAAGGCAAAGCAATAAATGAAATAAATGTTTATTTATAATTTACGCTTAGTTAATAACGGTATACAACTTAAGTTTAGCTAAAGTTATTAGTTAAGGTGGAGTAAGTAACAATAATTTTGTTATAGTTAAATTTTACTGGTAATTCGTGCATGCTGTGTCCTTCTGTAAGTAATAAGATGCTTAGTCTTAAGCTGTAAATGTAAATTATAACACATGTAAAAGTATGCTTATTGTTGAAGGTCCAAATAAATAAATAAATAAATGAACACTATTTAGTGAATACACTTTGTGAAAATGCCACCGAAAGTCTTTTCGGTGGCATTTTCACAAAGTGTATGGTTTATCACATGTGAAATTTGTGGAAATCGAGCTAGTCATGAAAATTGCGATAGAGGATGTTTAAGGCGAAATTTCTCTGGAATGAAGGCCGGTAAGTATTACTTTAGATTCTTTTAGCCATATTTAAGTGCAGCATGCTAAATAAATAAACAAAATTAGATATTTTACATCTATTTTCATTGTGTACTAGGGATGTACTGTAACTATCGATAACTACAGGCTTATTTGTTTATCAGTGGAAATAATTATACAAAATAATTCGAATTGCGTGAGAATTTGCATGAAATATGATCATATAAATACTTCGTACCTACGTTTCAACTGAAAAGTTTACTGCCATCCATACCAGAACATGTGAAGATTGTTACATTTATTTGTTGACTTATTTAATATTTTGACCTTAGATAAAAGAAAATATATCTCTGTTGTAATTATAAAATATTTTCAGATGCAGACAGTGGGCCAAGTCTCAAAAGAAGATCTGATAATGCCAGTAAAACAATAAATAATTACATTAAAACAAAAAGCTTGTTATTTTATTTCCGGTTCACGTTTAAGTCCAACCTTGTATTAGCACATTTAAATAAATATCCACTGTACAACATAGTCCTTAAACGTGAACTCAATCCTAAACCAAATTATGCTTACAAAAATTGTTGACATGAGCCTATACTCCAACCCAGTCCATTTTATATAATATAAAAATATTTATATTATATAAAAATATTTATATTATATAAAAATATTTATATTATATAAAATGTATCGATAAAAATTGTATAGCCTACTACACTATTTTTAGTCTGTTAGATTGGTACTACTGCTGTTTGACGGTTCTTTGACATACATGTTGGTATGAGTGTGCCAAGCAGAGTCCCGCCTCTTAAAACGTAGTGGTTATATTCTCTTTGTGTGTCCCTACAAGGAATCTCCCTAGTTCTAGCTACCACTTTTCATCCAATTAAGTACTTTGCCCACCTCCAGTATTGACGTTAGATCAAGTGCGTGAAATCGCCCCAAAAGCTTAGTTCAGTTACTGCTTATAGCTCATGTACTGTGATACCATGACTTTATCGGTGGTACAGTCCACAAAAACCATACATTATACAACCGGAATCATTCATGTAAAATGGTAAGGTGCAGTCAATGGAGGCGCTTTAGACGTCAGAACGTCTCACATGGCTGTCAATCTATATTGCTGTTGTATGTGTTCCGTCTACATTAATCTACGAAGGCTGAGGAGATCAATCTATCAGCCGCGGATGTCCACTGCTGAACATAGGGCACCCCTAGACTCGCGACCCTCACGAGGTTATCCGTCCACCTAGTGGAGGGCCGTCACAAACTGCGCTTTCCGATGCGTGGTCGCCACTCCAGGACTTACTCCCCGTTCTTCAGGCTACATGGCCCTCTTTTAAAATTACGAATTTTTACTATTTAACAAAAAAAATTTGTATATATGGGCCTTGTTGTTTGAAATAAACGATTTCATTTATATTCATTTCATTCAAGCATTAATTCATTAATTCAGTGTCGACATTCATGAAGGAGAAGTTCTGATACAGTATTCGCTAAATGTGGGTCATTATCAAACACAGCGCTGACGGAATCGTCGTCGCTGCTATAATATGACCTTTAGACATTTATGTAAACTATTTGTTTTCATAAGCCTCGCCCTTGGTTCTGTTTAAGCCAGTTTGGACAAGCTGCTTGACGGAACAATACTATTTGACCTGCGATCTGGTAAATCTACCACTACTTCACGTATCTAGTTATATTAGGGATTCACTGAAGGCGGTGTGAAGCGAATTTTCAGACTGATTCCTCTGTCAAAGCGTCTACAACGAGTGGGCCTTAAAATGCATGTAAAAGACGAAAATTATGTCTAACACTCATGTGGTGTCCACTCTTCGAAAAGTTGGACACTTTACACTCAAAGTTGTAGATGACTATAATATATTTAGGACAAACAATCCAGTTGGTTAAATACAACTTTGAGAAATGATTCAAATCCAACTCGGATGGCCAGCGTTCGGAAAATTGGGAAGCTACGATATATAAAATATCTTCTCGTCCTAAATACCGCAGTGTCTTAAGACGGAGATTTTTAACCAGTGTGTGTTGCCAGTGATAACATACGGTGCTGAGACATCATCGTTCAGGATGGGCCTCATAAGAAGGCTCAATGTCACTCAAATGGCAAAGGAGCGTGCAATGTTCAGAGTTTCTTAAGCTTAAGAAAAGAGATCTTAAGTTTAAGATCGAAGCAGATATGAGGAGATCCGCAGAAGAACCAAGGCCGTCAACATAGCTCAGACATTTAGACTTTTAGCAGCAGAGTAGGCACATTTGCTCGTAGAACCGATGGCTAGGGCAGAAAGGTTCTCTAGTGAAGACTGCGTACACGTACAGTCGTAGCGTGGGAAATTCCCCCAACAAGATGGTCTGGATTTGGTCAAGATCGCGGAAAACCGATTTATGAGGGCGGTGCAAGACCGGTCATTTTGAAGATCCTTGGGGGAAGACTTTGTCCAGCAGTAGACGACTAAAAGCTGATATGATGATGACAATGACCTATGGCCGAAGGATGTCAAATTCCGGCGTTTTTGGCGACACGCAGAAATTGCGTCACATGTTGGCCATGTTGCCAATTAACTCGTCACGTGCTAGTCATAGATTAATGGATTATAGTTCCTTAGTTTTGCTGCGAAATACTGAATTGGAATTTGGTTAAATGTGACAGTAAATTGTGCTCACATGCGCATATTCTTATGAAACAAGAAGTCTCCTAGGGTGGACGCCGCGCGCTGGACCGACAACCTCTCCTGCATCTCCTGATGATGCCTCGATGAGAGGCGAAACACGTGTCCAGGATTATACTGCCCGGTGGTGGTTTGTTGTATTTGCATGCTTTCTTTTGTGAAAACTGCATGAAAATATGCGCACGTGAACAGAATTAATTCTATTATAAACAAAGATCAGAAACAAATGAAAAAAAATTGTGATTATTATCATGATATTTGTAAAAACAAAAAGTGTAGAATTAATTCTAACCAAAGCAAAGGAACTTAATCCGTTAATCTAATATGGAAATCCGCAAAGAAACGCCTGAATCTATCAATTGTTCTAAGTCCTAGTGCAATAGCACTATTATTTTAATATGAATGTTATTATGTCAGGTGATATTTTTACTGTGCATCGTGTGTACCGTTATTTGCAGTGATATCATTTAAATGACTACAGTCACGTGTAAAAATATGGGTCGACTAATTCATTTCAAAACTATGTCCCATCACTCTCATGTCGACGAAATAATTTTTTGGTTCATATTTACGGGAGGATTAACGATTGGTAATTTTTGCACTTGACTGTACAGGGAAAATGAATCAACTTCGGGAATAATTAGTATGTTAGTAACAACAAACTCCATGTTTGGCAGAACCTGTCAAGGTAGACTGATGACGATAACCGAACCATCAAATAGACTTATTTACTTAAACTTTATTGCGCAATCGAAAAATATACAAAGGGCTGACTTAGGCATACTCAACCAGGCAAACAGGAACAGTTTATATGATGCCGGGCCTGACTAAGAGAACATTTAAGAAAAATATAATTAACAGATATACTTATAATACATACGTTCATAAATTTACACGAATACACAAAATACCCAATTAGTATACCTACATCTGGGGATTCTGTCGCCATGTCGAGCATTTTATTTTATTTCACAACTTTTTGCGGTAGAAGAGGTTGCAATAGATTTAGACAACTTCGTCAGTGGAAGAGAAAAAATCATAACCCACTTTTTTTCTTCAGCGTAGTCGAGTAAAAAGTATTCTATGACCATCTATGGATGCTCGACTACCCGCCGTGTAACCAAAAATAGTTGAATTCCGTTTAGCTGTTTTGGCGCGATGAAGCCAAAACGATTTGTACAAAAAATCCAAAAAAAAAAACCATTCAGTGACTATCAAATAGTCTGTGTCACTTTTTTAATCAATCAATGTACAAGAATTTCATTTCACTCCTTGGCTAACAGTTCACGAACCTTACTTATATGTAGTTACAATATAGCAACAACTCATTCATTGGTACTTACTATTCTTAAACTGCTAAAAACCCAGCAAAGAGTATGTAATTATCTACGCTTTCTGAATGTATGTTATCTATGGCCAAAATAAAGGACACGTGTATATCAAGGTAAGACATGTTACATAAATATAATAATATTATGAATTATGATTGTACATGTTTGATCTATGAACTGGCTACTCATACATAGGAAGCCACGATAACGTCCTATCATCGTTCCCACAGTCCGAATTCACAATGACAGTGTTTACATTACTTAATAGAGCGTACGTATACCACCTAGGGTTGCCAATAGGCTATTTGACAACCTTTTTCGGTGGTAAATTATAGAACGATCTTTTAATAATATAAATAATGGTGAAAAAACTACTTGAATCTCACAAAAACTGCGCAAAATACAACAATGAAATTGGACTTTCC
Source organism: Hedya salicella (assembly GCA_905404275.2). NCBI lineage: Eukaryota > Metazoa > Arthropoda > Insecta > Lepidoptera > Tortricidae > Hedya > Hedya salicella. The sequence continues at coordinate 4,625,197 of FR990106.1, read as the reverse complement.
CAATAAACACTCCATAATTACAACCTACGATCTTGTGACTCACACAAGAACTTTCATAACAAAAGTTACCTTTAATTTTATGCGTTATTCAATGGTATTATTAGTTATAAATATTTTAATTTCTTCTTTCGGGAAACTTTAATTTTCATGGGTAGAAAGCCGGGTGGAAAATTGCTTTTTGAACCCTAGGGTGGAAAGTATTTTTTTATTGTTACGATTAGTCACGATGACGAAGATAATTGAGTTACATCATAATATTAAAATAAAATATTTTTTAATATTTTATTATATCTACACTCAGCTCTACATTAAATGACGTGTTAATGACGTAATCATTAATGTAGTAATGTTGATATTAAATTAATTATACAGTTGGTCTATTTTGTAAATTTTGAGTGTAGTACTTTAATTTCCTCGCAGTCGAAATGAAAAGTATAGTAAACACTATACTTGGGTGTAAATACTCATTCCACCTTTAAACTATTGCCGCGGACGGGTGAAAGGTGTCACTTTCCCTTTAGTTAACAATCTGCTATTTCATACTTTAAAAAATGGACTTTCCAACCCAACTCTAAAGACTCATAAAATAAGCTACACTTAAGGTGTCGGCTACTCAAATTCTTAATTTAGTTCCTTATTTTACTTGTTGTATAAGGATCTTAAATATTTTTTAAAAATGTTGAGATCAGGCATCCCTATTGCCTACTGTTCGCGTTTTTAACCGACTAAAAATGTAGGAAGTTCTCATTTCGTCGATACTATAGCCATTTGTGTTTGATTATAGATCTCACGTTATAGATGTGTATGTGTTACATTACTGAGATACGATAAACCGATATATGCCTTATACATAAAAACAGCTACGACAAGGGATCAAATATTTATTTTCATTACACAAATATGTGCCCTTATCGGGATTTGAACCGGCCTTTAGCTTCGCTGGCAGGGTCACTACCGCTGAGCTAAACCGGTAAAGTAGCCTAATGTTACAATCAATGGTATGATCTATATGTTTGTTACGTTTAATTTAAAACCGATCCACAGTTAACGCGTTTTTTAGTACCTAACAAACATAAAAACGTTTTTGGAAAAACATCTTGATTAACTATCACATTTATAATTATATTGGCATTTATATGCCCGGGAATTTTTCCAGTTTTGCGCGTGCCAACCCTATTGCCCACTTGAAGTATTGTAGAGCAAAACAGACTTTATGCCAATAGTATAAGTTAGATGATATTTTATACATAATTAGTGACCTATACAAAGTATATAATACGACGTTTACAAATAGCGCGAAAATTAAGGTGTCATATATCAATGTCGACCACAGTATGAACTACATCGATACAAATACGTCTGTTTGTTACCTTTTTAAACTTAAGCCGCTGCACTGATTAATATGACAATTGGGTGAGGCCCAGAGTGTTGGACCATCGGTAGCAGTCGTTAACCATTACAAACTCGATTAAAGTGAATATTAAAGTAAAAAAAATCGTATGGTTAATTGTTCGTCGCACAACGGACACTGTCCGAGAAATTTTTATTACGTGAGTTAACATTTTTGAACTCCGCCCAGGTATGGATATAGTAATAATCATTCCTTAAGTGAGCAAAGAGTAAAGTGGAAGTTTGTATGGAGAATCAATAATTAGAGTATGCAAATGCTACTCAGCACGCCTGTTGTCTTTTACATTTTTAATACTAGAATTTTACGCGGCTTATCCCGCATAGCAATGGTATTTAACTGCCCCCCTTCGGGAACAATGTATATTCCGAATTAAAAAGAAACCTAATTATATTATTATAACATTAGGTTTATCTCAGAGGTTTACGTTGCCTGCAAAGCTGACGGTCCTGGATTCAAATTCCGGTAAGGGCAAATATTTGTGTGATGAGCAATAAATATATGTTCCTGAGTCTGGTATGTGTTCTGAGTATATAATTATTAAACATAGGGGACTTAATCGGATGTCGCGTTACGTCCATAGTCTCGAAGGAACTGTTTCAAAACCTCGCAATTAAATATCTCAGCCACGCTGTAAAAATGATATTTGTAAAAAGATCAGATAAAACACTATAATTCGATACCTTACGTGGAGCTTATTTTATGAGCCTTTGAAATTGGGTGGGAAAATCCATATTAAATGTATGAAAATATTAATAACTAATACTACCATTGAATAACCCAATAATGTTAGGTCATTTTTGTTATGAAACCGTTTCGATAAACGCACGTTTTAACATAGTTTTAACATATGGAGAACAAAGTTCTTAATTTCCCCATACAAAGTTCTATCTACTGGAGTGTTTTTTGAGAAAGGCCAAAATTGCGATTTTAACATTGTTGTGTCTGGGGCAGTTTTTATGAGATTAAAGTAAATTTTTCACCTATATTTCTATCATTGAAAGGTCGTTTTACAACATAGCACAGAAAAAAGTTGTCAACATCCCTATTAAATTCGTCTTTGTCAAAGTTATATTAGCGTTAACTTTTTTTTTGAGCCTCACTTTGCACTAGCTAGGTCTCGCTATTCTATGTTCGAGTTTCACGGTAGTTTTCTAGCTAAACAATTATGTTCTATCTATCATCTTAATTTTCATACAAATGCACATAGTTAAGCCTCAAAACCACCAGGTCAACCAAATAACAATTACCCACACAAAGCAATAGAAAAGAAACTTAACTGTAACTGAACATGATCCATGGACGAAAGTCATTTTCGACAATAGTCGCACACAAAGACTCCGCTGGCCGTCTGTCAGCGAAATATACCGATATCGGAGGAAAGGAGTAACTTAACTACATATTAAGCCCATATGCACTTACGACATTTTGTTGCATGTCGGGAAATATGGTGTCGTAAAGATAAAGAATGGCGAACGCTTAGCAGCCATTATGAAAACAAGTGAAACACAATGGGTCGAGAAATGTTACTTTCAACCGAACTGCAAATGATAAGTTATGTAGTGCGTGTGAAAATGGCCGACTTCGTAATAGACGATTATATTTCCTACGAGTACATATAGCCACGTCTGAAAATATGAATACACTTCGAAACTTATGTTTGCCGAGTAAGGCTTAAGCCTTGAAAATTTTAATTTTAACGATTTTATAATCGTTAAATTTTTTTAAATGTAATCAGTGACAAACGGGCAGACTGGCCACCTGATGGAAAGTGGTCTTCGTCGCCCATAGATTTGGGCATGGGGATATACCTACTTTGTTCCTGTTTGTGCATTTATTTATTATTCAATTTGTTTACACAGTATTACAGCAAACCAATTCAACGATAAACCAGATTATTTAATTAACAACTATACAATTAATTAACAACAAAGCGGCGAGACGGAGGGCAAACGACTGCGGAATGACGAATCAGAGGCTGCTAAGTTTCTTCGGAAGTTTCGTTGAGATCCGTTTAGTACTTTTTAAAATAAATTAATAGTTTAAAAAACACTAGGTAAACACGCTTTACAAGTTTTCCAACAAATCCAAACACAGCTATGATACGGTTCCATCATAAAGTTCCAGTTCATATCTTCCGGCTCCATCAGCAGATCAGAGGGGCTACTCCGAAATTCGAAAAACGAAGTTCGTGTGGCGCCATCCCGCTCAGTCAAATACAGTGTAACATGAGAGCGAGAGGGACAGCACGTTACGAACTTCGTTTTTCGGGTTTCGTAGTAGGCCCTCAGTTCGACAGTACCATATTATCATATTGTCATCAGAACAACATACAGCTGCCAATTTTCATGGCGCTACGATCCTTGGAACATGGTTAAAGCCCGACCAGGAAAATAAAAAACTTCGCCATATGGCGGAAAACTATCGGAACTAATTTCTTCAACTGGCAATAGTAACTTTACAGTCATTAAAACCATCTGTCAATTGTTAGCAAAGTGAAGTGTTGACTGTGCATGGTCTGTTTTGGGATATTGTGAGTTATTTGTGCGTAAAAATGGCGAAAAATATTAAAAGTCACTTAAGAAAAGTAATTTACAATATGATGAAGTATATGTCGGATAGAAAGTCTGAAGGATTAGACTCTATCCCTCTAAATAACATCTCCGACCATGTTGTCAACATGACTGGCAGGTACGTCATATTTAGTGTTGCTAAACTTATTGCTAATTTAACGCCCCCAGAGCAGGTATTTTATTTTCCTGGTCGGGCTTTAAATTAGTTACCATAGATTCCATTACATACTTAGTTACATACAAGTCGACCTAATAAAAGCGTGTTAATTAAGAAGAACGGAAGTACATACATACATCAGTACAAACTTTCTCGTAAATAATAATAGGTACTATTAGGATGTCAATAATTAATCAATAGAGTGGAAAAGTAAATAAGAAAATCTAAAGTAATGCTTTTATCGTGTATTTTTTTTTCATATTAGGTATAGTATTCTGCTCTGAGTACTCCCATTAAAATTCTGTACAGAGGTTTATGGCCACTAGTAACTTAACATTATTACGACCGGCTTGACACTATTTTTGAACATTATACGCTATCTTTATTCATCATCAATAAGAACGCTGCGTAATGGCATCTTTCTTAACCCATAACTCCATGTTAACTATACACTCCCACACTTTAACTGGTATAATTGAGCAAAAAAGCTATCGATCAAAGTCTGATTAATTCAATTGGACATCAATAGATGTTTAGCATGTAAAAGAATGAAGTTAAGCATAACACAATAATGGAAGGGATTTATCCAATTAATTTGTGTCTGTCAAAGTTAAGTGTAACACAATCGAGAGGCTGTCATTCTTCGTTACGACTTGGCCGCTTCACTGGCTTGCATGATTATTAGTTGGATTGCACTGAATTTAAACTATAAATATAAACCTATAACTTCCTTGACACGTCTTAATTATAAGGTTCATTGCACCCTATTTTACTTAAATAAATGAAATAAATCCTGGGTAAGGTCACGGAGCGGTTTCACAAACAATCCAGTGTGTTACTTTAGTAACTTCAGTAGGTAACAACTTCGTTCGCGGTGGAGAAAAAGTCATAACCCCTCTTTTTTTGCGACAGCGTACTCGGGTAAAGCGTATCTTATAACAATCTGGAGTTATCCAGCTACCCGCGTGTACCAAAAATAGTTGAAATCTGTTAAGCCGATTTGGCGTGATGAAGCCACAAAGACACATACGAACATACAAAAAACGGTTCAGTCACCTCCAAATACTCCGTTACAACCATGTTTTTAAAAATATGTTCAATGAAGAGACATTTCATTTTTACAACTGTACATTAGTATAGTTAGTATTAACAAGTTGTAAAACTGAAATGTCTCTTCATTGAAGATATTTTCACAAAAATAAGTGAAATGGTCTATTTGAAAGTCACTGTAACGGAAAAAAGATTTTTTTACATTTTATATGTTTGTATGTGGCTTCATCGCGCCAAAACGGCTAAATGGATTTAAACTATTTTTTGTACACGGGTAGCTGGGCTTCCACAAATGATTATAAGACACTTTTTACTACGCTGAAATGAGAGCGTTATCATTTTTTCTTCTCCGCTGACGAAACTGCGGGCAACTTCTAGTTTTTTCGATTATGTGACCTCCAAATTGTCCGCTACAATAGCGTTTTCAAAAATATTTTCAATATACAGACATTTAATTTTGATAACTTTCTAATTGCGATATTATCTTTCACGTACAGACATGTCATTTTAACAACTGTATAATAGTATTGATTACTTAGGTACATCGTTAGGTAAGTCGTTTGTTAAGCCGGTCCAGTGGTAATTTCCACATTATACCTTTAAACAATTGAAAATTATTAATTTTAAACTATGAAAAATCGCTTAATAAACACGGGGTATTTTCCGATACAAGTAGGTGCCAGAAATCTAAAAATAATAATGGGCTCACTTTATTTGGACCATTCTGTATATTATATAAGTGAGATTTGTTGGGTTCACTTATATTTGCCCTTGACTGTACAGGAGATTGATTTAAACTTACACGATCTTCACTCATTATCACGACACAACAAAACAGGGCTTAATCGCGTATAAATATGATTTTTATTTAAATAAATCATATTTATACGCGATTAAGCCCCGTTTTGTTATTTTGTGATAATGTACAGGAGATGGTTTGAGGTATATTATAAACTTTTTAACAAAAACATAAAACCGACTCCAAAAAAACTAAAAAGTAAAAAAATAACGCCATAATTCAGTTTCTTCAAATTACTTACAAGTAACCGTTTGTATTCTCAATCTATATACAGTATATACAATTAATCTTATTTTGGCGTCGGTGCCATATAAAGAATGTGTAAAATATTGAAAATTGTCGATTTTAGTAAGTTGTGACACGATGGCACCGATGGTAGCTTCTGCCCGCGACTTCGTCCGCCTTAAATTCGTTTATCGCGGATAAGGGTATTTTGCCGGGATAAAAAGTAGCCTATGTCCTTCCCCGGGACTCAAACTATCTCCATACCAAATTTTATCTTAATCGGTTCTGCAGTTTAAGCGTGAAGAGGTAACAGACAGACAGACAGACAGACAGACAGACGGACGGACGGACGGACGGACGGACGGACAGACGGACACACTTTCGCATTTATAATACTGAAGTATGGAAGTATGGATTAGTTATTATTCCTACATACTGGCATTGTATGTTTAGTTTCTTTGCGAATCGATTAAGTTAACGACAATTGTTAACCTTATTTATTTTAACGATTTTCCGCATCAATTTCCTTAAACCGTTAACAGATTCAGTGATTCATCAACAACGTTGAATAAAAGATCGTTCGTAAGGAAATGAAAGTACGACAAGGAGTGATTCTACAGAATTGTGTGTCAAGAAAATTTCACATAATAACTAACACTTGACTGCGTTTAAATAATACCTGTATTTTTTTGGATGATATGACCCACACACTTTTGACATTTTTTTTTCTTCCTTCGATCCTTATCTCGAGCTCGACTCACATTTCACCGATAAAAAAATAAATACTCCCTAGAACTTCATTCCAAAGGTAATAAAAGTAATAAAACTGAGAATTAAACACGAGACAGATATATTTTAATAAGCCGAAGTACAATATGAAAAATTGTCTATATTTTTGAATTGGCTTCACCTAATATACAGGTATCCAATTTGGAAAACCCCATTCAAATTGCTCGAGTTTGGGCGCTCCGATGCCACAAACTTACGAATTCAAACTTAGAACACCCCTCTATGAGCGGTGACGGTTAAAAATATATAAGTAAAAGAATATAGGAGACAACTGAACGCCGATAAAGTTTAGGGTCAGGTATTTCCCTAACGCATTTCAATGTCTGCCAAAATTCTCCGGTCCCCGCCTATTAAAAAGTCAACAGAAACACCCGAACCCACTTTAAATTTTGTATCTGTCAGCAAGGATCGCATGACGTCACATGCATTCCTGCGCGAGGAAAACGAACGCGCCAATTCGAAGAACGCACCTTTGCACTATTTATACACTTACTAACTTCCACATTTCACTACTAAACCCAACAGCCAAACGATTTTAAGCCTTGTGTGTCGTAGATAAGGGAGTAGGCGCTATTAATCGACAGCAATAATAGCGTGGTGTGGAGTTCGCGCGGGAAATCGAAGTGACTAATGACGTGGATATTTAATTACCATTGCATTTATCACAGATTTGCATTTATCACGGATTTAGAATACGAAGTTATTTTGTAGAACTATTTACGTCATTTTGTAATTAGTATGTCCATTTGCGACACGGCCAGAAAATCGTCATTTTCCAGCTGTGAGAAAAATTGTGTTACATATTTAGGAAATAACAAATATGTAAACACAAACAAAAAGTGTGTTTACATAGAAGACGCCCGCGAAGTTCGTTCGCGAAGGAGAAAAAGTAATAACTCCTCTTGTTCTCGACTGTGTAGTCGGATAAAAAGTATCATATAATCGCCTGTGAATACCCAGCTATAGGTGTACCGAAAAAAGTTGAAAACTGTTTAGCCGATTTGGCGAGATGAAGCCACAACGACACATACAAAAAAAAAAAAAAAATTTAATATACAGTGACCTTCAAATAGTCCGTTACAATTTTTTCGAAAATAATTTCAATGTAATTAATTTTTTTTACAAATGTATAATATAGTAGGTATAGAAGAGCTGCCGTTTTCTGGCTCTCGACTTTCTCCTTCAAAATAAAATAAGTATATCTGATAATTATCAAATTTGCTGTTAAGTCACGAGTGTATGTTACTTCCCTCTGACTTCCAATACCTAATTTAAGTTGGCAAAGAGCAAGAGCTTACAGTAGGTATAAGTATGCAAAAGAAGAGATTTGAAAAATGTCTTTCGTAATTTGTATGCGACGCGATAGGTATAGTCAATAGCAAAAGTCAATAATCATTTTAATTCCTTGTCACTTTCACTACTTTAACGCTTCCCAATTGTGTCGCTGTGTTGATATGTTAGTGCGACAAAGTACTAAAATGATCATCTACTTTTGCTGTTGACTGTACCAGGTGCAAACGTTACCGAACACACTTGCTGATTTCTTTCTCATATCAAGCACTATTAATACAGGAGGACTGTCAATTTCCATACAAAGAGCTGTTTCCCAATATGTACAACGCCATCTATGTATAATACTTATTTACAATCATTTAACTTTGGAAGTATTTAAATGTTATATCTATTTATCATTAGCTGTTTACTAACTAATTGTTACTGTACTATGTTTCTTTATTAAATTATAAAACTGTTATATTATGTTTAATTTTAAAGCGCGATCTAGTTTCTGCTTGAATATCCTTGCGATCGAGGCACGTTCCAAATTATGACAATTGACAGTCTTCTTGTTTTAATGTTCCATGCTTATATTTAGTAAATGCGCATTATTCATCACGTCACTGTTTTTAGGGTTCCGTACCAAAAAGGTACAAAAGTTACCCTTATGGTGCGACTCTGTCTGTCTGTCTGTCTGACTATCAAAGCGCCATATCTCAAAAACTACTTATGCTAACTATTTGAAATTTGTATTATTTATAAACATGGTTAATCCACATGTAATAATAATGATATAAATAAAAATATATAGACATAAAATTCTAGCTAATGTGTCAAATGGGGTATCATATGAAAAGGCGTGACCTGCACATTTACAAACAATTTTTTTATTGTGATTAGTTTTTGTTTTATTAAGGAAAATGTGAAAAAAAAACACCATTCCCCCCTTAATCTCCGAAGTTTACCAATCGAAAATTAGGAAATTATCACAAATTTTATGAATAAACATAAATATGACACGAAAATTATAGCCATGTCTCTAACTAGCTAACTTTTTTTTAATTTGCAAAAAACCTATTTGAACAACTCGGTTGCGTTAAGTTTGCACCTGATTTGTATGCAATGCTATAGATATCAGGTGCAAACTTAACTCAACCGGTACCGGGTAATAAACTTAGGGTAAGTAAAAATTATTATTATTTATTTATATTATTAAACGGAACCCTCGGTGTGCGAGTCCGACTCGCACTTGGCTGGTTTTATTAATTCTATTAAATGTGTTACCTTGCGTCGGTTTTAGTGTCCCATTTGCAAACGACAGCAGGGTCAGTCTTCTTTTTTACCGACATTGAACCTGTCCCCCCCCCCCCCCCCTATCTTTTACCATAATAGCTTTGTAGGAAAATTGCATAACATTTTTACATTTTCATGAGGTTATCTACGCCCCCGACAAGTAGCGGGCCGTCACACATTTTTAATATGCAAAAGAGGAACAACTCAGCAACATAATGTAACGTTTATTTCCAGCCCTCAACACATGTTGCCCTTAATACATACTCGTGTCTGTGTTTTATTTATAGGTGTCTCAGTCTGGTTGACGTCACAGGGTCCCTGGGGACCGGCGCGTGTGGCCTCCGACCGGAAGGCCGAGTACGGCGACGACACTATGCTAATCCTAGCACTTACACTTCGATAAAGCGACCTGCCTAACTAACTTTAGAGCATTTGATCACTGAGTTAAAATCGGGAATTAAAAAAGAACGCACCGCGAGGGGCGATCTCAGTCTGGGATTCCTTCACACCTTCCTCAAAGCTGCGGCGTTCACTAGCCTCCCTCGTCGGGTCGAGGTTATGCCTCCCCGAGGCTTGAAGAGAATCTGCGAGTGGCTCGGGAGGGGCTCGTTCCCCGCCTGTGCTTCATTCCACATTTCAAGACGAGTGCTTCGAGACCAGTGATTCGCGCTTCTTCCATCTTCTCGCGTAGCAGCCTTGGCCGATTAGGTTGCCCACGTAGGCAGAGCAGCAGCTCCCTGCGGCTCCCTTTACGCGATAAAAAGCACCTGAGGGAGGTCGTTTTTCCTGATATTGAAGTCTCAACAAGAGAAAAGGCTGAGAAGCGGCTATCTCCTCATCACCAAGAGAGCTGGCTGCCAGCTCATACATCGGCTTGCTCAAAATCCTATCAACCATCCGGTCGCTTGGTGAAGCCTTAAGTTTCTTCTTGGCTACGGCTAGCGCCGAGGCTGCAACTGGCGAGATGTATCGTATCAGAGGCCAAGATTCACTTTGGGTCGTAGTGCCGACGGAGTAAGTAAGTAAGCACATTTGTGTAAATAGGTATATTGCCGCGTGTCGCAGTTGTATTAGTGGTGCTGTACTGTGCCATCAGTGCAGAAATTGGTCTACTACATTCGAACCTATATACACATGAAATAGAGTCGAATAGTGGTACTTACACCAATTTCTTTCCAGTTTCATTTCAACTTTCTAAAGAAATGTCATACAGATTACTTCAAGAGTAAGAGTAGACATATCTCGGACATATATCGTACATATATTTAATATAGGCGCAAAGCAGTTATATTTAATAACTGCTTTGCGCCACCTACATATACGTACAGTTTATTTTTTTAACGTCTCCCACTATATACCCAAAGGTTGTCTGAAAGAGATTGCTGTTTAGCGATAAGACCACCTGTTGTTTACCTCTCCGTGAAAGTATTGTTTTCTGTACTCTATTTTGTGTGGTGCCATAAATAATAATAATAATAAATATTACGGGACAATTTTACACAAATCGAACTAGTCCCATGGTAAGCTCAATAAGGCTTGTGTTATGGGTACTAGACGACGATATATTTAATAGATATATTACTTATATACATAGAAAACATCCAAGACTCAGGAACAAATATTTATGCTCATCACGCAAATATTTGCCCATACCGGGATTTGAACCTGGGACCTCAGCTTCGCAGGCAACGTTACTCCCACTGAGCTAAACCGATCGTTAATAAAGAGTTATTGTATTGTATTATATATTATTTGCCACATTGAGTTTGACCTCTGGCGTTCCCTCTCAAGCGACATTTATTCGCGGAGATATAATTTAATAACTCGACCTGCACTTGTAATCCGGTATTAAAACGGGACGGTACCGTCCGGATACTTGTGAAGCGTTTCAATTCGCCGTTACGTACGGCCCAAGTAGTACGGTAAAGGTGTATAATCACAATAATAATTCTCCCTCTTTTTATCTCTTGAGCCTTTTTCCTATTAGCCGTCATCTCATCGCTTACTTCCTTCTTATTCTTATAATTTTTCAGACAGACCATTCATATAATCTCAGTCTTCCACTTCTTCTATAACACTCCAAATTCCATTCTTAACGTTTATCTCGTCACGTGGCTCTCCTGCCGCATTATGTGCCTATATCGAGTACCAAGACTAGCTGTTTGCTAATAATTTGTGCTACTTTCGGGGTTTATAAGGGGAAGTCCCCTTATAAACTGAAATATGAAAATAATATACACATCATACATATGAATACAGGAAGAGATCCCTCGCACAGATAATTTCGCCCGTATACGTTTTCTAATAATTTTGTGTGTTTATGTGCTAAGTAGTGATTACATACATACATAATATATCTTACAAGTAATGCGCAACAATAATATAGTAAGCAACAATCGTCTGTGGACCGTCCGAGGTCGACCCTTACCAATAGATGAGCTCGAGATCGACTGCTTATTACCTGTAAAAGGAGACGTTTTATTTCTTAAGCCACTACGTTTTCTCTCACTTTTATTATTCATATATCAAAAGTGTTATGTTTATCCTTGGGATATATCCCATCGTACCTACATTTCCGTGATTAAAGTTGCCTATATCACTTTCCGGCCCATATCATATCTCTAAATATCACTTCCATCCCAATTGCCCCATTGTTGCCTTAAATTAAAGGATAAACAATGAACACACTTTCGTGTTTATGGATAAAGAAAATAATATTATTTAGGAATTTTGAAAGCCGGATTCAGACGGTGCAAGACCGGCCGTGATGGCATTTGGAGTAGGCCAGTGTCCGATAGTCGGAGTTTTTTAGCTGATGATGATGACAAATAATAATTGAAAACCTAGATGATGATGATGACCTATGATAATGATGATGAGAAATAATTATGGGACCGCAATCTCCTCCTACTTGCGCCAGAGGCTATCCTTACAATGTTGCTGAAAGTATGCCTTGCGGTGCGCCCGCGCTGCACCAGGCAAGAAACAAGATCGTTTAGCCGACCCGCCGCCATTACAATAACAATGTTAAGAATGCGCATGCACATTAAAGGTATCGTGATGGTCTTCAAAAAAAATGAATGAGGTAAAGTCAGAACTTACTAAAGTCGGGTAAATTAAGGTACTTAAACATATTTTCAGGCTCACTATGTCCTTAACCCACAAGCAAACTATACGAACTTCAAGAAACAAATCGAGTTTCTTAGGCTGGTCCAAAATTCTTCATAAATCAAAATCACCGCGACGAATCTTAATAGAAAAACCGCATACAAAATGATCCAAAAGTGAATTGTGATGCCACAGACAGACCTTCGTTACTAAAATACACTCACTTACAATAATTGATACCATAAAAAAATCAGACAAGTTGAATCATGGGTATTCTTACACTTTCAATCAAATGATGACACGTTTGGCTCAGTGGGTTGAACAACGGCCTACGAAGCTAGCGGTCCCTGGTTCGAATCCCAGCCAGGACAAGTATTTGTGTGATGAGCACGGTTGTTTGTTCCTGGGTCTTGGTTGTTTTCTATGTATTTAAGTATCATAATTTATCTATATAATATGTATATAGCGTCGCCTAGTTCCCATAGTACAAACTTTGCTTAGTTTGGGACTAGGTCGATTTGGGATTGTCCCTGATATTCATTTTTTTATCAAATCGCCTTTCAAACACAAAAAATTAGAGCTAGAGTCCATATAGGCGCCTACCTGTAACGTGGCGTCAATATATAAGCCGATGCCCACCGGGTTGCCCAAGGCTTCTAACCACCTTTTTCTTTAAATATGAGTATATGAATACGCTTTGGCTTCCCTTGTAATTTTCCTGACTCCACGCTTCTGCTGCCTACCTTGAACGAACATAGCTCTATACAAGCGCAGAGAAACTGCCTACCCTGAAGCTCTGAATGACCATGGCTCCATATAGGCACAGAAAACAGCCTGCCATGGCGATAGACCCTGAGCACGCCATTGTTTTTAATTTCGAACCCCCGAATGTGTATCTGGATGGAACTTTATCTTGTTATTATTGTATCCTGTAACTCAATAGAATTACATCGAAAACATACAATAGTTACTTAATCTATATTATTTACATATTGACGAGATGGGCCCTTGAGAATCTATATTGGCTAGAAAAAAATATTTTTGTTGCCTTTATATAATTTTTTTTTCTACTCGTCGACTTTAATCCCTCAATAAGAACTTCATAGAGTAAACTTTAATAGCATACTTTTCAATGTCGGATACTCTATGGCACTTCCAACTGAACTGATATATTCATAAGCCAACACTTTATTTCATAAGCCAACACTTTGAATTGAAGTGTTGGCTTATGAATCTGTCGAATGAATGAGTCGAAGATAATTGAGGTACGATAATGGTGATGATGACGGTGATGATGGTGATGGTGATGGTGATGATGATTGTGATTGTGATGGTGATGGGGATGGTGATGGTGATGGTGATGATGATCGTGATCGTGATCGTGATCGTGATGGTTATGATGATGATGATGATGATGATGATGATGATGATGATGATGATGATGATGACGATGATGATGATGATGACGACGATGATGATGATGATGATGATGATGATACCTACTCGTAGAAAAAGTACTGTATACAATAGTTACATAATTAGCTTTTTAAGTCTCGTACCTTGCTTAGGCCACTCAGCACACGGTACTCGACTGAAAAAGCATACATTATATAACGATTGCATAAAATACTATTTCTGTTTCCGCGATTATTATTCATTTAAATAAAACAATTTAACGGATTATATCGCGTATATTTTTTCATACATTAGTGAAACGAAACGTATATCCGTGCCAAAGAGTAAAAATATATTTCCAGAATGCTACGCGAGGCTATTGACATAAAAAAGCATACTAATTTCAATAGAGAAGGTGGCTTGTCGCTACCACCAGCTTGGGATCCTGTTACATCTCATCGAGGAATAAGCGAGACACAGGACTGAAAAACCTTAATTTCCGAACAGTGTAAAAAAATTTTATCTGTTAAAAAGTAGTTTAATAGTCTTTGTTTTTAAAATATTATAATTAGTAATGAGGTAGCCTGGGAGATTTTCTTTGCAGCGTTTCTTTTCTCCTCAGTAGGCCTCATTTGTGAAATGCTGCTTGGTAAATTATTAAAATAAAATAATTAAGCCCTTCTGGCACATTTGTAACTGTCTTTACAGATTAGGCCCATCTGGCATGTAAGTACACCTTTATTTGTATGTTCAAAGTGGGTAGTTTGCACAAATTGTAACATTGACAGAGGAAGATATATCTTTCCTCAGTCAACCAGTGACCATGGAAAGCTGAAAAGCTTCCGAAACGTCGGCAACTCAAATAGATAATATACGCGATATAAAACGTTAAATTGCCTTTATATCAGTTAAAATCTTGGTAATGAAGTCAGGAGACGTCACCTTGGCAACGAGGTACAGAAAGTTTATGGCCCCAACTGTGTATCTATGTGTCTGTGCCATCGTGAGGCCTGAAAGTATGAACCGATTTTGCGTTTATTTTTTTATGTTTAAAAATGACTTCATCAGTGGCGTGCTATCCATATAGGCGCTGTCTACCCTGAACGTCCATGGGTCCAAGCACGGAGAAACTGCCTACCCATGTGATCAAACCATTTTAACTGCCTACCTTGACCAAAAACCTAATTTTCTTAGCTATGTTCAAGAAAATTGGTTCAGCCGTTTAAGAAATATCAATTTTTCTCTAAATGTGTTGGAGATTTTGACCGGTTCCCCGATTACTTGTGTATTCATCAAAGTGTACTGTCAGCCAATAATAGAAATTGGTCTGTCTCTTTTCGACACCATGTCATGTATATTAAGGTTTAAAAGTGGTAGACCAATTTTCTTGGCCAACCGTACATATGAGAGCACCAATACAAATAGTCCAATACGGTTATAATTACAAAGAACCGGCTGGATTTCCCTTCCTAGTCAAAGTTCAATGACGTCCACGAAAATAAAGAACTAATCTACCACATTTCCATAGTTCGATACTCGCCCCGAAGGTTAGCTTAGCTAAAAACCTCCTCAAGCTAATACAACCTCTATTACAGTAACTTAAAGTGTAAGCAAATGTTTGTAATGTGAGCGGAAAAGCCTAATACAGAAAGGTCAGCATATTTTGCGCTATTCATATTGAAATAGGTTTAAGTAATGGACGAACATCAATGAGTATGAGATAATAGATTAATAAGTCACTGTCCGAAGCGTATGTCAAGGCTTTCCTTTTTTTTGTACAGTTATATAACTAGAAAAGTAAGTTAAATAAATGCCTGGTTTACCCTTTATTTTCTTTTATAGAAAAAAAAAATCATAGACATATAATTTCTTAATTTAAGAGTCCCCGGCAAGCTCGGTTCTCCATACAAACGTTGTTATGCTCTCATTTTATAACGACTCGCTAGTTTGTTCTGAAACCGTGTACTTAGAATAAGTTAAGGTATATCCACTGGATATTATCCAGGTATGTAATTAGTTTATGTAGCGACAGGTACAAAAAAAATGTATAGCGAATGTAAGTGTTTCATACAAAACATATTTATGCTGTATTTCGTTAGTTTTATAAACTGGAGTCATATCAACTAATTACAGATCTAGACATACCTCATGTTATTGTATATGCAAACTTTCGCTACAATCGAACACGTAGTTATAAAATGAGAACGAAACTCTGTTTGTATGGGAAGGTGAAATTCGGCCGAGATTGCCGGAGACTTTTAAATTAAGAGACTATATGTCTATGAAAATTATCTGTCTATATATCTAAAGGAGAAGGCTTTGCTTGGCAGTGAAACACACAGACACACAGGCACATGCCTAACCTGAATGGCCATCGCTCCATAAAGACACAGAGGAACTTCTTAGCCGTGTGATTAAAATATTCTAATTGTCTGCCTTGGCCAATAATCACGTGAACGCCAAAAAAAAATCAATTAATATCTTCAAGCATACTTCCAATACTTTTTGACTGTGTATTTGCAATTAGAGTGTATGTACCTATTCTTTTTATTAAACTTAAAATTAGAGTTAAAGCCAACTGGGCCAATTGCGTCTATGGGTAAAATGCGTCTTTTAAACATGTGACGGTATCCGAGCACTTTACAACTACCCCTAAATTCCCCGCTTAATATTTGGCACTGTTACTGATGCGAAGATGAAGAAGCGAGGGTCGAAGTAAAGTGTTCCGTATCTAAGACATCATTAAAATACGCATTTACCCCATAGACGCAATTGCACCAGTTGACCTTGTGTCATTCCAAAAAAACTAGGAAAAATTCTCCATTTTGTGAAAGTAATGTTATCGAGAACGTTCTCGTTGCATACAAAATAGGGAACGCTCTCGGGAACAGCATAACTTATATTGTAATTATGTATGAAGCTAAAGTCCCTATGGCTATAAAAAAGACGTCGAAAATTACCACGACGTTCGACTCTACGATAATATTTTCCATTACCCCATTGAAAAGTTATACATGCATTGAGTAAATCAGAATGCAATAAAAAAAGGTGACGCATTTCACTTACAATAATGGTTGTTTCTTATCAATTGACGTCAGTTTAACATCAATAAGTGGCCTACACAGTCGACTCACTGTGCCAACGTAGATATGGCGAAAAACGGTTACATATTTATGCAAATAGGTGGCTATCATTGTATAAACACCCTGTATTTTGCATGCTAGCTTTCGCGCCATAGTATGTTTGGTTTACAATCTGGAATAGGATTTATGCGAGGTTGCCATGAAATACAGTTAGGTATGTATTTTTCGCACTTGTAATTTTGTTTTATTTACGTCGGTTATAATTCCGAACATTTTGGGATGGTTCGCCTTTGAACAAATTTATTACTTTACCGTCTTTGTTTTAATGTTTTTATGTACAATAAAGTGTTTTCAAACAAACAAACACTGTACCGTTAGCAAAACCTAGTTTAATCTTATATCTATTATATATAAATAAAAATCAACTGAAGAAATATATGTTCGTAAATCTCTTCATAATGGTGGCACCTAATTTGACTAATTATTATTTTATTGTGTTTATAATTGTCAGGACAAGGTTTTTACGTAAGCCAGTACAGTACAGTACAGTACAGTATACTAAAAATTGCTTTGAATAATGAATATGTTGGGTTTCAAAATCTCCATATAAGAATTGAGTGAGATAAAAGATATAATAGAGATATTCAAAAATTAAAGGGAAGTTTAGGTATCATCCTCTTCCTTAGTACTCCCGTGCGAAGCCATGGGTGGGCAGCTAGTTTTAAATATATTTGTCATGAGTTGATTATGATTACATTCACCTATCCATTACCGACTTCACAATAAGGGTACACGAGGCCAGTGCCCAGGGCCCCTAACTTCACGGAAGCCCCGAAAATTCTTTGACGAAGTTTTTTAGAGTGCAACGAGGTCCCTAAAAGAAATAACTGAATATCAAGGGCCCCCATTCTTGAGTACCCGGGGGCCTCGGCATGTATTAAGGCCTTGCCCTTATCGGCCTTGACTTTCCCTTCAATTTTTTTATACTTAATATTTTTACGCCTTCTCGACAAATCTGAAGAATACGTCCAAGAAATACTAGCCCCATCATCTGCATTCAGGACACATTTCTATAATAATTAGCCTTTTGAACGCTAAGCGGCGGAGCAATTTACCGTGCCAGTGACGCCAGAGCAAAAAAATAAGAAGAGCTCCAAAATCAACAGGGATGGAAAAATACTTGTAATCCAAAGTTTTTGATCATTGAAATTTGGACGGCTGTAGCCGACGTGGCGTCAGTGGCACGACTTTTAGTTGTCGGCCACAGCCGTCGTTGGCGGTCAAAGGGTTAGGGACACACAATTAATGAGCACAAAAATGCTGTAGAGTACAAAAGTAAATAATGACTTCATTCTTTAAAATATTAAAGGAAAATATGACACAGAAACAATTGACGATAATCATATAATCGTACGCATACCTTACGTACATAAAGGTCTATACAAAAACCCTTATATCCATATGTAAATATAGTAGGATGTCTGGTTCACTTTCCTCTAGTTTCCTGATATACCAAACTAGGCACTATAGTACCTAACAGTATTGAAATTTTCCCTATCTTATGGTTAGCGTTAGGAAAAATCAAAATTTCTTGACCCCACTGGGTCGTTTTAAATAATTATATTGCTAAGGGCTATAATTTAACTAAATTTTATTGATTCCTTTCTGTAACAAATATTACCCATACAAGTTTGTATGACTAACTTTCGTTACACAAATTAATCGATTCTAAATTTGTTGCCTACAGTTATTTTGAAAACGGTCACACTATCGTAGCCAATGAGATTAATATAATAATTAAAAAAGAAAAAGGTACGTACTAAATCAAATCAAATCAAATCATTATAAACATTTATTTATTTTTGCACTTATCTTAAAAAAACATACATTAAAAGTTTTACATTTTAATCAACATTAAAGGATTATAACGTAAAGTATTATTTATTTATGCATTTATAATCAACAAAAATATATATTAACTTGCTAGAAGACGCCCGCAACTCCGTTCGCGGAGGAAAAAAGTCATAACCCAGTATAATTAGTTAATAGTCATAACCCAATTCGTCAGCGTAGTTGGGTAAAAAGTATCCTATAACCATCAGTGGATACCCAGCTAATATGCCACGTTTTCAGTTTCACCGGCTTAACTGAAAACGTCGCATATGTTTTCGTTTTGCTGCATTACTTTATGGTATTTGAATGAAATTTTAAAGTATGTTTCATACAAACTCTACACCTTTAGCATTTATTTTGTGTTTAATGTATTAAACACAATATAAATTTATTGTATAATACAAGAAAGTACAGATGGCGGACTTAATGCCATAAAAGCATTCTCTACCAGTCAACCAGTAGGCTAAACTAAGCAGAGACACTATTGATGCCGGATATCGGTATCAAACTTGTACAAATTAATAAATACAAGAGTAACTCACCCACATTATATACTATACAAACGATACAAGTACATATATACGTCATAATTATAAATTTAATACATATATACATACAATGTTTACCAGCTTCTAAATTACTATGAAATGAGGACTCTTAAAGTTGGAAATTTTCCAAGAGATGCTTGCGCAACTAACGCTTGAAGGAGAATTTACTCTGAACTTGTCGTACACTTAAGGGAAGGGTTAAAAAAACCGGCCAAGATCATGTCGAACCATGTTAAGTGTAGGGTTCCATAGCCGTTCTAACAAAAATAAAGCAATACAGATGGAAAAATACAATATGAAAAAGAGCACTACCAAAAGAGCGTATATACCTCTATGACACTTACATATCATTTGCTGAGAAGCGCAGTTTTTCGGTTAACTCGAAAACGGTATGTCTATATCCGATCATTTTGAAAATAATTTTCGTTGAAAGCTCAGATTTATCTTTATCATTTTTATTATATTTTTATGACATAAGGTTTACAAAATAGGGGGGAGGGGACACAATTTAACTATCAAACTAAATAAGGGCTTACACAAGACACACCTACACTCCAAATTTCATCAATACATTTTGTAGCGTTTGATTAAAATGGCTCTAACATACGGTCGGACAAACAGGACGAAACTATAAGGGTTCCGTTTTTGCCATTTTGGCCATAGAACCCCAAAAATAAATAAATCCCTAATATTCAGTTATCGATATATAAAGTTGTAGTATTTAAATCATATATAAATCGTGTCGGTTAAAATCGGCATACTTTTCTAGAAATCGCTCATTGCAGGCTTTCCCAATAGCAAATGCAAATGACATAGGTGTGCACTTATGGAAATATGCGTGACTACATCCTGTAGCAGATAACGGTACTAGGGCTGTGTTAAAAGGTGCGGGCTACGTCAATGATACTATGTTTACTTAGTTAATTTATAGACGTCAGGAGGGGAGAGCTTTGTTTCATTTTTGTTATAACTTAAAATGTTAAGGAAAACTATAGAGTAAAACATCAATATCGACCTAGTCTAAACTAAGCAAAACCTATACTGTGGGTAGTCGATGATATACATACTTAAATAAATCGAAAACATCCAGAACCCGGAAACCAACATCCGTGCTCGTCACACCAACTCTCGCCCTGACTTTTGGGGATTCGAACCTGGGACCGCCAGCTTCGTAAGCCGTTGTGCAACCAACTTAGCTAAATGTGTCGTCTGCTAGCAATTAAGTTTTTTTTTCAGCTTGTTGAATGTTAATCATTAATTTTAAAAAGTAACAATTAATAAAAAACAAGCTAAATTATAACTAAGTTATATAGAAACTAAAAACTAATGCTAAATTAAATTAAAATTATACCTAGCCGCTCAAGAAAACGCTATTCAGTCACTGGCCTTGATGGCTTGTAGTATAACATTCTAGTACAATTTAGTCTGGACTAACACTTTTACAGTACTCCACCAGTACCGTACTGGAGGCAGAGTAGGTCTGTTTGCAGAAATATCACAATACTATCGGTTTTACCGAAAACTGACAAGCGGGCGGGACAGATGAAACTCAATAAAACCTTGGTAAGGTCCTGACAGAACACCAGCGTAGTGCTTGCCACTTCATTATGCTGAGTCAGCGCCTTTCCTCAGCCAGGACACATGGTTTCTCTCTTTTTTCATTTTCCATTGCTGTTTTAGTTTTAAGTGTCTCGTTTATTGTTTTATTGTGCATTGTGTAACCATGTATGTTGTGGATATGAATAAAGTGTTTATCTATCTACCTTCTACAAACGAAGGAAGATGCGGTACAATGTTAATGACTTACATTAAAGGTGTATAATGTTTACCTACGGCCTATGGTTTCGTACCACCGTGTGCATAATAACGCCTCAAAAACATGTTTTTCGTACTCGTATGGTGAGCACAATAACCTTCAACTGTTTAAATTACTGATCTATATGTTGTTATAGTGACTACAGTAATACATGCTTTGTGAGAATACGTTTCAATAGAGAACCCTGTGACTGACAGCGGATCCCTTGTTCCGAGACCCTTTGGGCAGGCAACGCACTCGTGACTCCTCTGGTGTTGCAGGTGTCTATAGCCGACGGTGATCGCTTACCACCAGGTGATCAGTGTGGTCGTTTGCCTCCTATAACATAAAAAAAGTATAAGGAAGCTCAGAGTCACTCAGCGAGCTATGGAAGGGGCTATGCTCGGGATCTCTCTACGGGATCGAATCAGTTATGAGGAGATTCGGAGCCGTACCAAGGTCACAGACATAGCAAACAGGGTAAACAAACTTAAGTGGCAATCAATGGTCAGGGCACATCGTTCGAAGATCCGATGGCCGTTGGGGAAACAGGTTCTCAAGTGGAGACCGCGTACCGGCAAGCGCAACGTTAGTAGCACGAGAACGCAGAATAACTGGTTAGGGTTGCGGGGACTCGCTGGATTTTCGGGTCGCCTCTAGCTGGCCCATGTGGAAGCCTATTGAGGCGGCCAGTGTTCAGCATTGGACGTCTTTTAGCTGAAATGATGACATAATGAAAATAAAAAGAACCGGTCAAGTGCGAATCGGACTCGCGCACCGAGGGTTCCGTACAAATTATACGCTATGTAAATCCAGTGTTAGCAGATCCCTTCTTCTGAGCAAATTGTACGCGGTGTTCGATCATTTTATATTGGTTACTGATGTAGACAGATAGATATAAAATTATATTGTTTTTAGTATTTGTTGTTATACAGGCAGAAATACATCATCTGTGAAAATTTCAACCGTCTAGCTATCACGATTCATGACATACAGCGTGGTGACAGACAGTCAGACAGATAGACGGACAGCGAAGTTTTAGTAATAGGGTCCCTTTTTAGCCTTAGGGTACGGAACCCTAAAAAACACAATTTTAGAATATCTAAATGCAGGTAACTAGGTTCTTAATATTGTCTTCTATTTCCACGATTATTACTCATTTAAATAGAACTAAATAACTATACGTTTCTTAATGTGTATGCTACTTTAGCTTTTAATAGTTTTAATTTCATTGTGCATATTAACTTGTTGGTTTGTCTATCTGCGTTGATGTTTATTCTTCTCTCTCATTTGCTCTAAGGTTAACTGGAAGAGATCCCTTAAAGGGATAAATTCGCCTTTGTACAAATATGTTACTTTAATTTCTTTGTTTTATTGTTTTTATGTACAATAAAGTGTTTACAATACAATACAATAAAACCAGCAATGTGGTGGTACCTTTTGCTACCAGCCCGCTTGTAGTAATTGCATCGAATATGGTTCTCCGCACCTTCAAGTTGAATGCGAAGAAACCCTCTCTCGTTTACAATTAGGCATTTTGCATCGGGGATCTTTCGCAAATGTAATCCCGGGCTCTCGGTATTACCCGGAAAAACCCCGGGATTGGATGACCTAGTTTACAATGTTTAGAATGCATTCTTCGCTACTGTCACAACTTTCGCGGGTTCCTTGGTTCCGCAATACTTGGCAGACTATGTCTACTGCTCCATTCTCCAAGTGCAAAAGAACGTAACTGACAAGGACTCACTACTACAATAAGGCGTTTTGTATCCGCACGGCGCTCACGTCCTATTCCTGGCAGCGCAGACGTGTGTCTCGCTTAGAAATAGGCTGTCGTCATACGTCGGGGAATCCGGAAGGCGGCGTACTGATATTACATGTCTTATGACGTAGCGTTAGGAATACGCCATGAGTTTTAAGTTTCGGTGTGGGGATATCCTATATTATTAGAACCGACAGGGCTATTCAAGTTTGGTATGGTACGTTTCTTAGCGCTTCAAACCACTCGAGATGGCATACGGACGCATTCTACTCTGCGATTTTCCTAACAATCTTTGGATAGTTCATTTGTCTCATCTCTCGTGCACCCTAACTTCACTGGTTGTGTATCTCTACTGCCTTAAGGTTGTTTGGAAGAGATCGCTTCATAGCGATAATAACACGTATTGTTTACCATTTCTTATACTGTCTTAGATTTAGATTAGAATCGAGTAATGCTTTATTCAGCTGTGCCTACATGCGTGTCTCGAGCTCGAGCAACGTGCCCCATCCACTGCCACTTAAGTCTAGAAACTCTTTGAGCTATCGATCTCCGTATTTCTGATTTGATCACGCCAGAAGACTCCGAGCATAGTTTGCTCCATTGCCCTTTCTTCGCTAAAAACGAAAAAAACTTGATAATAAAGGTAAATAAATAATAACGCATTAGACCCAGCATTTATTTTAAGTTATAGGAGGCAAACGAACAGACGGATCGCCTGATGGTAAGCGTTCATCATCGTCCATAGACACCTGCAACACCGAGGAGTCACAAGTGCATTGCCGCCTTCCAGGTGGCAGTACGCTCTGTTCTTGAAGGCTTAAAGGTCGCGTCGGTCCAAAAATACTGCCGGTGACAATTTATCCCACAGTTCAATCGACATATTTATGTTTCATTATGTGTACAAACCTGGAAAATATACAGTGTGAAGAGAACCTTGCTACCGACACACTTTTTCAACATTTAATGGTTTCCCGGTTTGCAGAAATAGGTCAAAGTCAAGAAACCGTATAAAAACCATGTGAAGCTTGTTTACAACTAAATTTCAGAAACCAAAACAAATTACGGTGGAGCGTTTATTGTGATCCGTTATACAACGAAAGCAGAAAAGATTTATTTCTGTTTTGATTAGAAATAAGTCTTTTCTTGTACGGTTTACGAAAAACATAGAAAGAACTGAAGAAAAATTGTAAATAAAAGTAGAAGGCCTGATAGATGGAAGCTGCATTGTTTTTTTTTACATTACCATTCGATCCGATTTGTTGTGACTAAGAAATTATATATTTTTGTATGATACCGACCGTTGAGATCCATGGTTAGTCATACATAACTGCTGGGCGTTAAAACGCCCTATACAAATCAAAACACGTGTGACGTCACCCGAGTCACAAGTGTATGAAAAAATCAGCATTTTTCTTATCGTGGACGTTAAAAAGTGCGTTTCGGCACATTATATAGTTGCCATATTTTTTACTTCATTGCACCTTATATATTTTAACATTTTCATTTTTATTCGACAAGAAAAACA
Organism: Hedya salicella; assembly: GCA_905404275.2. Classification (NCBI taxonomy): domain Eukaryota; kingdom Metazoa; phylum Arthropoda; class Insecta; order Lepidoptera; family Tortricidae; genus Hedya; species Hedya salicella. The sequence goes on along the minus strand of FR990106.1, from coordinate 4,600,519 downwards.
AACTAATTTTGCACTGCAATAACAAAAAAAAATTTTTTTGCTTATTTCACTTTTTATGCTTAATTTCATATTTCTACGTTTGTTTAATAGTTACAGAAATTTTATATAGTATAAATAAACGGATTGCATTTTCCCTACCTCTTTTTTGTCGGTCGGTTAAAAAGTATAGTATAACCACCAGTCAACGTCAAGCATTTGGCAGACGTAATCAGCCATTAACGGTTAACACACCAATTGTAAAATTAAGCCTTAGTCCCTTGAATTGAAGTTGTGCGACGGTATACGGTATCGGGGATGCGGCCTGCGCTCCTGCGCATTTTGGTGCGAGCTATAGGGAGACCTATGTTCAGCAGTGAACTTCGTTAGTGCGAGGGCACACAACATTTCAGTGTAGAAGTTTAACTAAATAACATATAAGTACACTACGAAAACAAAATAGGGGCCACTTAATTCATAGGTACAGTTACCTACTACACGTTTGAGTATGTTCCAGCTGGCCTATGGTGGTCGCGTTTATCACGCGATAAATGATATGATAACGCGTCTGTCACTCTCACCCTCACATACGTGTCAGAAGGTGACGGCAGCTATTTCATTTATTTATCGCGTGACAAACGCAACCATCATAGGCCCGCAAGTGAAACAATAAACAACTTCATTGCGCGATCATTAGCCTAAACAAAAACCCTGTTTTATAGTTACTTAAAACTAATACAGAGTAGATACACTGAAAAAAAAAGATTGGTTGACAGTAGCAAAAATATTTGCTACATGTAACATAACTTGAGTGACTAATAAACTAAGGCTTACTAGTAGCTAAATACTACTCAAATACTGGAATGCAAGTAAGACCGCGGGAAATAACTAGTATAACAATGAAAACTGTAATGTAAGACTATAATTTAATCTACACTTGTTAATATGTAAATTCGCTCATGTCTACAAGGGTCATCGCTATCAGCGGTCAATCAGAACCGGCCGGTCTGTGACAGAAAAATGACACAAAAAGGTGTGCAAAAACTGTTACATACTACATTTGGTTGGTTGGTCCAATCAACTGTCTGGCTTACAACCTTACAAATGCAGTTGCTCGTGTCGCCACTGTCTTCAAATCAGTACTAAATTAACTCACAGGAACATTCTTTTAATTATTAACCACCGGCACTTTTAATTTGGCCGCACAGTCGGCCTAATACCTCCGTTTTTTTTTCAACCTAACGGTCCGATTCTAAGTCGGTTTGATTGTATCTGTGGTCAGAACAAAGACCAATCAGATGTCACGTCGGATTCAGAGTTATTACTGATGTACAGATTGGTAATTTGAATTGAACTGGGTCTTAATCTTCTTCATTAGCCTACTGAGTATCATATCACTAATTGTTTAAGAGAATTTACATGCTAACTTTCACCCATACTTTTATGCTTCTATCATTATTTCACTTAAGAGCTACGCTCTTCTCGGTGGAGTAACTGCCACTTTTCTCTGTCTTCAGCCAGAGACTAGACTTCTTGGTACGACCTGACGTTTACTTTTTCTTTTACTTGTGCAAAGTAGGTGCGCCTGGGTCTTCCTCGTCCTCTCTATACCATTATATACTATATATATTATAAAATTGTAAAAATGAAATGTCTGATCATTGAAGATATTTTGAAAAAGATGACTGTACAGTTCACCAGCATCAATATTTGCCATAATGAAAAAATCCAAAACTTTCATATAATGATCGCATCTGCTCACAAAATTTCACAAGAATCGGTTGAGAAATGCGGCCCGTACCTAGAAGAGAACAACCGGACATCCGGACAAACAAAATCACTTTTTCCCAAGCTAAACCGAAAACGCTTCGCTCGCTCGGTCAGTAATTTTTTACACGATTAGCACTTGACCGATTTTTTTAAACTTTATCTCTTTCGTTGCTGACCTATCAGAACATATTTTACATTCTGCAACAAAGTAATAATTAAAAAAAATCGAGACATTTCAGAAAAGATTATATCAGTATCTTTCCATGTAAGCAATTAACTTAAATAAAGTGACGCTAAATTATCTGAACCGTCCCAATTGTGACTGATTGTGGTTCTTGCAACAATGTAACATGGTACTATGGGGTTCATAGCCGCTTGTGCCTTTTTTCTTTAGTTGGTATATTTTAACCTCTGAGCTGGGGCACTTATCAGTAGAAAGGGAGATTAAGTAGAAATAAATAAGCTCCAAATATCGAAAGAACGTAATAATCTGCTTTTTTAAGTTTAGCACAAAGAAAACTAAAATTCAGCCAGTAAATTGGTCCTTACAATTTCCTTACTCAAAAAAGCCTATTATGATTCTTAAAAATACTACTTAAATAATAATACATTACCAGCTAAGGGCATATCGTAGCCGTGACTAAAGAGAAACATATTGCAAAAAAAGTAGAAAACATATAATTTTTGTCAAATCCTTTGTCCTCTTTCCCTCTAAGGACTTTGTGATCCTTTAAGGTTTTATAATCTGATTGACTTAGCTTTGGTCGCGTACCCGCCGATTTTGTAGTTTTCGAGGATAAATCCTATCTAGATAACCTTGAAAAACCAAAATAGGCCACATACTAAATTTTATACCAATCGTCAGGGCCGTTTCCGAGAAATCGATTATATATATATATATATATATATAAGTAATATGTATATGTGTGTATGTAGCTCGTTTAAAGAAATAGGATTTAGGTGTTTTTGTATCTGAAAAAATTTGTTAAGTATTTATTTCAAGACTTGCATCGTTTCGGCGCGGCTATCTAATTTCAATAATAGTATGTAAGTACATATACTTAATTAAATTCATCTAGCTGCAAATTCGATAATGTTGCAGTGCTCTAAGCACAGGGTTTCATAGCGGTAAATGTGAATGTACCATCATGAAATTTACCTATGAAAAAAATAAATAAACTGAAACAGCTCAATGTTTTATAACATTATTTCAATAATGGACGCCCTGTCTGTATCGGCGTGAAGTTAGCAGCCTAAAGTCAGCAGCCCAAGATAACCCGACCAAATGAAGAAGTCTTGCTAGATTTCTACAAAAGTGTCAAAAAATACGTATTATTAATGACAAATCAAAAGTGATTCGCATGGAATTTAATTTTTCACCTTTTATCGGACGCATTAAAGTGCGAAATATACTCAAATACCACAAAAATCGTTGGTCAGCTAACTTCACAAACCTGGCAGCCCGATTTCAGTAATTAATTACAATCCCGACATGGAGATGTCTAGATTACACTTTTTATCTACATTGATTAGAAGCCTTAAAAGTGCTCTCTAATAAGTTGCATCGTGTAAACATTGAAAAGAGATGGTTATGTCAAAATAAGAGAAACTACACAAATAGAAAATAACCTTAAATTTTCGAAGATTTATATAGGCGAATAAACCGTAATTTTCAATGATTTCAACATTAAGGACCGTTTTAAATACGTTCTTGCTAAAAGCTCTAGACACTGAGCTTATACAAATAATATACAGTGCTAACTTACCACGATTACTACAGCCACTGTGGGCCAAGTTAAGTGACTAGCCTAACTTACTGCCGGCTAGTAGCCATTAAACAGTACTTTTGCCCGATATCAAGATAACAGACCACTTTTGCAAGACACAGTTAAAAGCAATAAGGAGTTAGCTATTAGAAACTGCTTTTGAAACTCACTAAACTTGCCAAGGTTACTAAAGAATCTGCAGCTGATGGAAAGTAACCGGCCTAAAATGATTTTCACACCAATAAAGATTTTCAACTGAAAGACAGAAGACCACTTTGAATTGAATGATTTTAAAAGCTTTGAAGGTAAAGCTTTCTAAACTAGCTTTTAGAACTGACTTGACGAAATTACTACATCTTTTGTGGACGAGAACAAATCAGCGGCCTAACTCTCTGTGGTAGGTTATCTAATAAACCATTATTTTATTTGATTTCAAGCTGAAAGACCACTCCGGCGTGGATGTCGCTAAAAGCTCTAGTGCATAAGCTTTCAGAAACAGTATGCAAAGCTAACTTGCCGAGATTACTACTGCCTCTGTGGGCCAGGCTAAGTTAGCAGCCTAAGTAACTGCCGACTAGTAACTTTTAAAAGTAATTTTGACCGTTATCAAGACAACAGACCACTATTAAAAGAAAACAGTTAATAGCAAAAAGGTGTTAGCTATCAGAAACTGCTTTTGGACCTCACTTGCAAAAAACATTACAGAATCTGCAGCTGATAGAAAGTAAGCAGCCAAAACTGATTTTCATACCAATTGTAATTTTCACCAACCTCCAGACAAATAGCCACATTGAACAGCAAATTTTTGAAAGCTCTGAAGATAAAACTTTCCAACATAGCTTTGAGAACTGACTTGCCGAAATTACAAGAGCTTTTGTGGGCAAGACCAAGTCAGCGGCCTAACTCTCTTTCGTAGGTTATCTAATAAACCGTTATTTTATTTGATTTCAAGATGAAAGACCACTCCGGCGTGAATGTTGCTAAAAGCTCTAGTACATAAGCTTTCAGAAACAGTATACAAAGCTAACTTGCCGAGATTACTACTGCCCCTGTGGGCCAGGCTAAGTTAGCAGCCTAAATTACTGCTGACTAGTAGCTATTAAATAGTAATTGTGACCGATATCAAGATGACAGACCACTTTTAAAAAAAAAACAGTTAATAGCAAAAGGTGTTAGCTATCAGAAACTTCTTTTGGATCTCACTTGCAAAAAATATTACAGAATCTGCAGCTGATAGAAAGTTAGCAGCCTTAACTGATTTTTATAACAATTGTAATTTTCACCAACCTTAAGACGAATAGCCACATTGAACTGCCAATTTTTGAAAGCTCTGAAGATAAAACTTTCTAAAATAGCTTTGAGAACTGACTTGCCGAAATTACTAGAGCTTTTGTGGGCAAGACCAAGTCAGCGGCCTAACTCTCTGTGGTAGGTTATCTAATAAACCGTTATTTTAATTGAGACCAAGATGAAAGACCACTCCGGCTTGGATGTTGCTAAAAGCTCTAGTACATAAGCTTTCAGAAACAGTATACAAAGCCAACTTGCCGAGATTACTACTGCCTCTGTGGGCCAGGCTAAGTTAGCAGCCTAAATTACTGCTGACTAGTAGCTATTAAATAGTAATTGTGACCAATATCAAGATGACAGACCACTTTAAAAAAAAAACAGTTAATAGCAAAAGGTGTTAGCTATCAGAAACTTCTTTTGGACCTCACTTGCAAAAAATATTACAGAATCTGCAGCTGATAGTAAGCGGCCAAAACTGATTTTCATACCAATTGTAATTTTTACCAACCTTAAGACAAAAAGCCACATTGAACTGCAAATTTTTGAAAGCTCTGAAGATAAAGCTTTCCAAAATAGCTTTGAAAACTGACTTGCCGAAATTACAAGAGCTTTTGTGGGCAAGACCAAGTCAGCGGCCTAACTCTCTGTGGTAGATTATCTAATAAACCGTTATTTTATTAGATTTCAAGATGAAAGACCACTCCAACGTGAATGTCGCTAAAAGCTCTAGTGCATAAGTTTTCAGAAACAGTATACAAAGCTAACTTGCCGAGATTACTACTGCCTCTGTGGGCCAGGCTAAGTTAGCAGCCTAAATTACTGCCGACTAGTAGCTATTAAAAAGCAATTGTGACCGATATCAAGATGCCAGACCACTTTTAAAAGAAAACAATTAAAAGCAAAATAGTATTAGCGATCAGAAAATGCTTTTGGATCTCACTTGCAAAAACTATTACAGAATCTGCAGCTGAAAGAAAGCTAGCACCCTTAACTGATTTTCGTAACAATTGTAATTTTCACCAACCTTAAGACGAATAGCCACATTGAACTGCCAATTTTAAAAAGCTCTGAAGATAAAACTTTCCAAAATAGCTTTGAGAACTGACTTGCCGAAATTAGTAGAGCTTTTGTGGACAAGACCAAGTCAGCAGCCTAACTCTCTGTAGTAGGTTATCTAATAAACCGTTATTTTAATTGAGACCAAGATGAAAGACCACTCCGGCGTGGATGTCGCTAAAAGCTCTAGAGCATTAGCTTTCAGAAACAGTATACAAAGCTAACTTGCCGAGATTACTACTGCCTCTGTGAGCCAGGCTTAGTTAGCAGCCTAAGTTACTGCCGACTAGTAGCTATTAAAAAGTAATTGTGACCGATATCAAGATAACAGACCACTTTTAAAAGAAAACAATTAATAGCAAAAAGGTGTTAGCTATCAGGAACTGCTTTTGGACCTCACTTGTAAAAAATATTACAGAATCTGCAGCTGATAGAAAGTAAGCAGCCAAAACTGATTTTCATACTAATTGTAATTTTCACCAACCTCAAGACAAAAAGCCACATTGAACTGCAAATTTTTGAAAGCTCTAAAGATAAAGCTTTCCAAAATAGCTTTGAGAACTGACTTGCCGAAATTACAACAGCTTTTGTGGGCAAGACAAAGTCAGCAGCCTAACTCTCTGTGGTAGGTTATCTAATAAACCGTTATTTTATTAGATTTCAAGATAAAAGACCACGCCAACGTGAATGTCGCTAAAAGTTCTAGTGCATTAGCTTCTCACGTTTATTTTTCAAAAATGCCTCTCTGAGGGAATCTTCCCTAAATGTCTCAAAAAAGCCGTCGTAGTTCCCGTTTTCAAATCCGGCAAAAAAGACCAAGTATCAAACTACAGACCTATTTCGATATTACCATCAACATCTAAAATATTGGAAAAAATTATTAATGACAGACTAGTCCGATATTTAGAGAATCAATCCTTACTATCAGTAGGTCAGTTCGGTTTTAGACCAAAGTTATCAACTGCCGATGCTGTTCATGTTTTGACTAATCACTTAGTACAGGAACTGGATAAGGGCAATAAGACCATAGGAATTTTCCTGGACCTTGCTAAAGCTTTTGACACCGTTTCCACTCGCATCCTACTGCACAAGCTCGAAGCATTAGGTATAAGAGGTACGCAGCTTATACTTTTTGCACATTATCTAGATGGACGCTCGCAATGCACAAAAATAGATAATATTATTAGTTCTGACCTGGCAAACGCCCCTGACGGGATCCCCCAGGGGAGTATTATCGGTCCTACCCTATTTTTAATTTATATAAATGACCTCTGTAATCTGAAAATCAATAATTGTAAAATTATTTCATACGCTGACGACACTGCCCTACTTTTTTCTGCAAAATCATCAGATGAAGTTTATGTTGACGCGCAACGAGGTTTTAATGAGGTTAACAACTGGCTTCAGCATCATTTGCTAACATTGAATTCAGAGAAAACACATTTCATAAAATTTTGCATGCGAAAATCAAATTCGTCTACGACTGACCTCCCGCTGTATGCACACAACTGCAAGAATCCCTCAGATGATCAATGTCAATGTCCATGTATAGCTATGACGAACAAGTTCAAATACCTAGGAATTTTAATCGACGGGTCTCTCTCTTTTACATACCATATAGAAGCCTTATGCAGCAGAGTCCGTAAATTAATATTTATTTTAAAAAAACTACGTTTAGTCGCGGATTCTCGGTTAATCAAAAGAGTGTATTTTGCACTATGTCAATCAGTGATAAGTTACTGCATAACTACCTGGGGTGGCACAGCCAAAACGACAATGCTGAACCTAGAAAGAGCTCAAAGAGCAATTCTCAAGGTCTCTACTTTCCGTCCTTTTCTTTTTCCCACAAACCTTTTATATAAATCGTGTGAAATTCTGACAGTTCGCCAACTATTTATATTGAACATAGTCCTAAAACAGCATACCAAACTTCCTTACAACTCTGATTATACTAACAAGAGACGTAAAGATACTATTTGCCCTATTATGTATAGTAGACATCCATTCTCCTCAAGATTTTTTCTATTTTTAGGCCCATTACTATACAACAGACTTAATGCGAGGTTTGACTTGTTCCCGCTTACTTACCTGATCTGTAAGAAAACACTTAATGTCGCCCTACAAAACATGTCTTACGACGATACAGAGAAGTTATTAACTGTATTAAAGTGATTTTAGGTTAAGGTTATTATACATAGGTTTTAGTTTTTGGTTTATATACTTTTTTAATTCAAGCACGCATAGATATTGTACCAATACTGTATAATTTCTTAATTTATTCTAATAATTAATAAGGATTATGTTGTACAACTTTGCATATGAATTAATAATTAATTGTTCGACCTTTTTTTTTGCCTGAAACACAGGATAATCCTAGTTCAGGCGCGTAACATTGTTATCTAATTATAAGTATGTTTAGCCCGTAGTCATTACAGCTGTAATATGTTTTTAATAAATTTTATTATTATTATTATTATTAGAAACAGTATACAAAACTAACTTGCCGAGATTACTACTGCCTCTGTGGGCCAGGCTAAGTTAGCAGCCTAAGTTACTGCCAACTAGTAGCTATTAAAAGTAATTTTGACCTTTATCAAGATGACAGACCACTTTTAAAAGAAAACAGTTAATAGCAAAGAGGTGTTAGCTATCAGAAACTGCTTTTGGATCTCACTTGCAAAAAATATTACAGAATCTGCAGCTGATAGAAAGTAAGCAGCCACAACTGATTTCCATACAAATTGTTATTTTTACCAACCTTAAGACCACAGAAAGCCACATTGAACTGCAAATTTTTGAAAGCTCAGAAGATAAAGCTTTCCAAAATAGCTGTAAGAACTGACTTGCCGAAATTTCGAGAGCTTTTGTGGGCAAGACCAAGTCAGCGACCTAACTGTTTGTCGTAGGTTATCTAAAAAACTGTTTTTTTAATTGATTTCAAGATGAAAGACCACTCCGGCGTGGATGTCGCTAAAAGCTCTACTGCATTAGCTTTCAGAAACAGTATACAAAGCTAACTTGCCGAGATTACTACTGCCTTTGTGAGCCAGGCTAAGTTAGCAGCCTAAGTTACTGCCGACTAGTAGCTATTAAAAAGTAATTGTGACCGATATCAAGATGACAGACCACTTTTAAAAGTAAAAAGTTAATAGCAAAGAGGTGTTCGCTATCAGAAAATGCTTTTGGATCTCACTTGCAAAGGATATTACAGAATCTGCAGCTGATAGAAAGTAAGCAGCCTTAACTGATTTTCATACCAATTGTAATTCTCACTCACCTTAAGACCACAGAAAGCCACATTGAACTGTAAATTTTTGAAAGCACAGAAGATAAAGCTTTCCAAAATAGGTTTGAGAACTGACTTGCCGAAATTACTAGAGCTTTTGTGGGCAAGACCAAGTCAGCGGCCTAACTCTCTGTGGTAGTTTATCTAATAAACCGTTATTTTAATTGAGACCAAGATGAAAGACCACTCCGGCGTGGATGTCGCTAAAAGCTCTAGTGCATTAGCTTTCAGAAACAGTATACAAAGCTAACTTGCCGAGATTACTACTGCCTCTGTGAGCCAGGCTAAGTTAGCAGCCTAAATTTTTGCCGACTAGTAGCTATTAAAAAGTAATTGTGACCGATATCAAGATGACAGACCACTTTTAAAAGAAAACAGTTAGTAGCAAAAAGGTGTAAGCTATCAGAAACTGCTTTTGGACCTCACTTGCAAAATTGTTACAGAATCTGCAGCTGATAGAAAATTAGCAGCCTTAACTGATTTTTATAACAATTGTAATTTTCACCAACCTTAAGACAAATAGCCACATTGAACTGCCAATTTTTGAAAGCTCTGAAGATAAAACTTTCCAAAATAGCTTTGAGAACTGACTTGCCGAAATTACTAGAGCTTTTGTAGGCAGGACAAGTCAGCGGCCTAATTCTGTGGTAGTTTATCTAATAAACCGTTATTTTAATTGAGACCAAGATGAAAGACCACTCCGGCGTGGATGTCGCTAAAAGCTCTAGTGCATTAGCTTTCAGAAACAGTATACAAAGCTAACTTGCCGAGATTACTACTGCCTCTGTGAGCCAGGCTAAGTTAGCAGCCTAAATTACTGCCGACTAGTAGCTATTAAAAAGTAATTGTGACCGATATCAAGATGCCAGACCACTTGTAACAGAAAACAGTTAAAAGCAAAATAGTGTTAGCTATCAGAAAATGCTTTTGGATCTCACTTGCAAAAAATATTACAGAATCTGCAGCTGATAGAAAGATAGCAGCCTTAACTGATTTTCATAACAATTGTAATTTTCACCAACCTTAAGACAAATAGCCACATTGAACTGCCAATTTTTGAAAACTCTGAAGATAAAACTTTCCAAAATAGCTTTGAGAACTGACTTGCCGAAATTACTAGAGCTTTTGTGGGCAAGACCAAATCAGCGGCCTAACTCTCTGTGGTAGGTTATCTAATAAACCGTTATTTTAATTGAGACCAAGTTGAAAGACCACTCCGGCGTGGATGTCGCTAAAAGCTCTAGTGTATAAACTTTCAGAAACAGAGACAGACCGACAGACATGGATTTTATCACATGACATGGCGTTTTTAAATACGATAAGTGATGAGTTTGCCTGCACCGGGACCTCAGCAGTGGACACTCTGGCGGCAATGCTTCGCGGTAGGCCATACGGCGGGACGGCGCTATTTGTGGCGTAGAAAGATGTTTCCATCTGCCTCGTTTATACAGTGCGACAATGTTAGGATCAGTGCGCTCAAAATAATGTCAGGTGATAAGCATTTATTAATATTTTGCGTTTATATGCCGGTCAATTGCGTTGATAACCTGCCAGATTTCGTGCAATGTATGAGTGTTATGAGCGCTATAGCGAAGGAAAGTTGCGTCGAAACTGTTTACATATTAAGGTGCGTCCACTCTTATATCGTATTTTCGACGGCCTGCTCAATTTGCAGTTAGACAAGTATTAAATGATGCACAGTTCGGCTTTCGCGCCGGCTTATCTACCGAAAGTGCAATTGTTTGTTTGAAGCAGGCTGTTGAGTACTACACTCGCAGGAAGACGCCTATATATGCGTGTTTTTTAGATCTCTCTATAGCCTTCGATCTCGTTACCTACGACTTTTTTTGGAGGAAACTTGACGAAGAGCAATTTCCTAGGGAACTCACACGCATATTTAGGTGTTGGTACAGGAGCCAGCGAAATAGTGTTCGTTGGGGTGATGCAATATCGGACGAATATGGCTTGGATTGCGGGGTCAGGCAGGGAGGGCTTAGTTCCCCTATGCTTTTCAATCTGTACATGGATGCCCTTATCGGCGGGCTTAGCAGTATGCATGTTGGTTATCACATAGACAGGGTTTGTTTGAATAACATAAGCTATGCTGATGACATGGTACTGCTGAGCCCTTCGGTGGGCGGTATGCGTGTACTGATTGAGAATTGTGAATCCTATGCTGTGAGTCTCGGCCTGAAGTACAATGTGCTCAAGAGTGAGTACATGGTATTTAGGGCGGGGAACAAGTGCCCATCACATGTCCCACCCATTTTTTCGAATGGCGAGCAACTAAAAAGGGGTTTATACATTTAAATATCTTGGGCATTTGGTCACCGATGACCTGCGTGACGATGCGGACATAGAACGCGAGCGTAGAGCAGTGTCCGTCAGGGCCAATATGATAGCCCGGAGGTTTAGCAGGTGTAAAGCTCAAGTTAAAGTAACACTCTTTCGAGCGTACTGTACTTCGCTGTACGCCTGTAGCCTGTGGTCGAGGTACACACAGCGTGCTATGAATGCAATGCGTGTACAATACAATGACGCGTTCAGGGTACTGTTGCGGCTGCCGCGACACTGTAGCGCATCGGGCATGTTCGCCGACGCGCAGGTGGATGAATTCCACGCCACGCTGCGCAAGCGTTACGCCGCGACACTCCGCAGAGTGCGCGCCAGTCGCCACAGTCTCCTGACCGTCGTGGCAGAGAGATGGGACAGCGCCCTAATCAGGCACTGGACCTCTCAGCACTTAAGTTTAGGTACTAACATAGTTATTTAAGTTTAATTGTAATACTAACACTATATGGATAACGTTGTCCGAATTAAATGTTTTTTTTATTTTAATTTTTTTTTTATTCATTGATTTATTTATTTTTTATTAGCATTCAGAAACAGCTTTCAGAGCTCACTTATTAAGATTAGTAGAGCTTCTGTTTCATTCTATCACGAAATGTAATATTATTCGAAGTAAACCATTCTACTACTCGAAAAGTTTACATTTCATAGAGCGGATTTATAAAAACAAACCAAACATAAAGTTGTTAAACGTTAGGTTGGGAAAATATAACGAATTCTTTTGATAAATTGACACATGTTCTTTCGGCGAAATAAAATTATTCGAAAAATTGGTTGTGAACTGATAATCGGCAATAAAATATTTGGCGATACTTTTGAGAACCCAAATAAATTTGTATATGTATTTGGCAGATGGGTCTAATGGGTAGACGGTTACACATGTGCCAGAAGGAATTAAAAAGAAATTTAAAAAATATACCAGCGTTTGAAGACCTTTTACGCACGAGTACTTTTTATACGTTTACACGGCACAATTCGCATTTCCCCTGATTTTGTTTTTTTTTATCGAAAGCATCTATTTTATTTTTAATTTCATCTATAGTAACGTAACATGTTTTATGGAATTTGCGGCAGCAAATATCACAGTCAATCGAATCACGGGGTTTGACCTTTTTTGACCGACTTCCATAAAAGGAGGTTCTCAATTCGGCGGGTTTTTTTTTTTTGTTTATGGATGTTCACCGATTATTCAAAGACTATTTGACCGATTTCAAAATATTTTTTTTTGGTTTTATAGGAGGTACTTTTTTGTTGGTCCGATTTAATTTTGGTGAAGATCTGCTGATGGAATCCATGAGGAATTGAAGGAACTTCTCAAATATTGTAGGCATACATATAGCGATTTTGGTATTATAAGAAACATAATAAGCATTTGCATTCAGAAAGTATAAATTGGTGAAGTGGAACTGATGCAGAAGACCACAGAATGCCATCGGAACTCCTCAGTGATAAACTATTTACGGGTGGCGACAAAATATCTTGATTAATTTAGTTAAGCAACTTCATAGTTACAAATTTAAATGTTCTTGATGAGAATGGTACCATCGAATTGATTTGATGATGGAGCCGGAAGGTAGGCACCAGATCTATGTAATAAAATAATGTATCCTAGCCGTGTTTGGGCTTGTTTGAATCGTCACGAGATACACTTTTAAGTAACGATTAACTAAAGTGTAAAATAAATAAACTTTTTAACAAAAACATAAAACGGACTCCAAAAAAATCTAAAAAGTAAAAAATAACGCCATAATTCAGGTTCTTCAAATTACTTACAAGTAACCGTGTGTATACTCAATCTATACAGTATATACAATTAATGTTATTTTGGAGTCGGTGCCATCGTGTCACAACTTATTACGTTTTAGTTTTTTTTGGAGTCGGATTATTTTTTTCTTTAATTGAGCAAAACAAACAACGTTGTTGCATGGCATCAGTGTGTTTTAGCAAAATTCTTTTTAAATTTAATCTATATTTATCAAAGTTTTTCTTAAACGGTTGTTTCGTTTTTGTTACAATGTGATGAAATATATTTCATAGTATTGGTCCACAATTGTAACCATCCCTTTGTAAATAATGTTTAATGTTTGTGGAAGTTTTAAACTCTTTATTTGTTTTTTTCATTTTTAAAAGCATGTTGATTTTAGAAACATAAAGTTCCTCGTAAGAGTTTTCGTTTCCTTGGGGGTCAATAATGGTGAGCGTGTCCTCTCTGATTGATAATATTACCATTGTGTAATGACTACGGCGGCAGATGGGAAAAACGGTATCTTTCTGCAAATCTATTGAAATTAAATCCAGAAACGTATCGCGTAATTCAAATTGCCCAAATATATATGTACATCGCTCCACTGATACTAGATGGTAAGTGTTTTTATTAAAAATATGCAATATGTGGTCCATGACTACGTCCATTACGTATCGGTTCCCGTCCAGCGTGAGAAAATCATCAATTAGTATACTCTTCATGGTTGTCTGCTTTATTTTTTCCATATAATTGATGGAGTACCCTCTCCCGATTTCCTTATAATAATAAATATCAATTAGACCGTTTTCCAAAATCGTTAGGTACTTGGCAATTGGTTGCGTCACTTGAAGGTCAACATTTTCTGTAAGATCCTGGGCATCGAGGCAAGTGCAATGCTTACAAAAGAAATCTTGCGTCTGTAATTCTGGCGATTTACACCCGTCGATTTTCTTTGCACACATTTGATGCACCCACATGTTACACGTGTCACATTGGACCCAAGTAAATTAACGTTGAAGTCTCCACATACTATAACATGTTTTTTGCCTTTACAAGCTATTTTTAAGACATTTTCCATCAAATGTATGGAAATCAGCAGAAGGTGGTCTGTAAATACATATAATTAAATAGGTCTCTAATTCTACACAAGCAATTTCTATAATCCGTTCTATTGATAATCTAACAATATCTTCTCGCTCTTTGGATTTCATGGCCCTTTTAACAATTATTAGAGAACCCCCATGAATGGCTAATTTTCTAGCAAAGACACTTACTAACTTAAACTTAATAAAATCAAAAAGTAATTGTTCCTGTTTTAGCCAGTGTTCAGTAATACACATAAGTTCAATATTATTATTATCTAAAAATAAACCTATTTCTTATTCCTTGCTGGAAAAACCCTGAATATTCTGGTGAATAATGTTAATATGCAAAGGTGTTTCCGCTGTCTTACAATTTAGTTTAAATGTGGCATGGATCTATTATCACTATGGGCATACTGGAGACTAGCTAATGTGGTATTATATTCTAGGTTCTATGTTAAATGCTAAAAGATCTGCTATGGTCAAAATATATTTCTTTGGCAAGATATTTCTTTCTGACATTAGCGTGAAGCGCTTGACAAATTTATTTAAGTCAAACAAATGTGTCTTTTCATTGAAACATATGGCATCATTGTACATCATTGAATTTAGGTGTGCTATTCTATTGTTATAGTAATATGGCATATTCTGAGAATATGGTAGTGCACACAGTATGATTTTACCTATGCCAGATTTTTCAATATCATTTATTGTTGTCATCAATTTGTCTACACAAGACTTGTTTACATTAAAAGTATTTCCTATCATAATCACTAAGGTATTTCTGTTATCATGACTTCCTTTTGTAAGTAAATCACACAGTTGACTCATATTTATGTTCGGATAACAGAAGTGGGTAGGTAGGTAGGTAGGTGGGTACTTAGGTTGGTAGGTAGGTAGGTAGGTAGTTGGGTGGGTAGGTAGGTGGAAAGGTAAGTGGGTAGATAGATGGGTAGGTGAATGGGTAGGTGGGTAGGGTAGGGTAGGGTAGAGAAGGATAGGGTATGTTAGAACATAGAGTTTAAACGTAAACCTATACAAACTCGTATAGAATACGTTTTTCTTTTATATGACAGTTTGCTATGTTTGTCTGTCGGCCCTTGTCTTAGTCACAATAAATTGCGAACAGGTGAATCATGGAAAAGGCCAGGTGCATGCTTGAGGATGCAGGTCTGAAAAAGGAATTCTGGGCAGAAGCAGTGAATACGGCTGTCTACCTAAAGTCAGATAAAATTACGGTTTTTAGATAAACTCGCAAAGCAAGTTAGGCCGTTGACTTTGTCTGGCCCACAAAAGCTGTTGTAATTTTGGCAAGTCAGTTCTAAAACCTGTTTGCGAAAGCTAAAGCTACAGAGCTTTCCAAATTATTCAATTTAAAGTGGTCTTTTGTCTTCAAGTTGATGAAAATCACAATTTGTCTGAAAATTATTTTAGGCTGCTAACTTTCTATCAGCTGAAAATTCTGTAGTGACCTTGACAATTGATGTCTGAAAGCTGTTACTTAAGATTATCTTATTGCTTTAAATTGTATTTTATGAAAGGTGGTCTTTCAACTTGTTATTGATCAAATTTACTGTTAATTGGCTACCAGCTGGCAGTAAGTTAGGCTGCCGACTTAACCTTGCGCACAGAGGCAGTAGTAATCTCAGCAAAGTATCTCGGTATGCTGTTTCTGAAATCTTATGCAATAAACCTTTCAGCGATATCCGCGCTAGAGTGGTCTTTTATCTTGAAGTCAGATAAAATAATGGTTTATTAGATAACATCCCACGGCAAGTTAGGCCACGGACATGATCTGGCCAACAAAAGTAGGAGCAGTTTTGGCAAATTAGTTCTTTAAGCTGTGTTGTACAGCCTTATCTTCAGAGCTTTAAAACACATTCAAATCGAAGTGGTCTTTAATCTTGAAGTTGGTGAAAATCACAATTTGTGTAAAAATACCTGTAGGCCGTTTACTTTCTATCAGCTGCAGATTATGTAGTAAACTTGGCAAATGAGGTCTTAAAGCTATTTCATAAAACAAGTATCTTATTTCTTTAAATTGAACTTCATTCAAAGTGGCCTTTTACCTTGTTATTTATCAAAGTTACTACTTAATAGATTCAAGTCGGCAGTAAGTAAGGCTGCTCACTTATCTCGGCAAGTTAGCTTTGTATACTGTTTCTGAAAGCTTATACACAGCTTTTAGCGACATCCACGCCGGAGTGGTCTTTCATCTTGAAATCAATTAAAATAACGGTTTATTAGATAAACTACCACAGAGTTAGGCCGCTGACTTGGTCTTGCCTACAAAAGCTCTAGTAATTTCGGCAAGTCAGTTCTCAAAGCTATTTTGGAAAGTTTTATCTTCAGAGCTTTCAAAAATTGGCAGTTCAATGTGGCTATTTGTCTTAAGGTTGGTGAAAATTACAATTGGTATGAAAATCAATTTTGGCTCCTTACTTTCTATCAGCTGCAGATTCTGTAATATTTTTTACAAGTGAGGTCCAAAAGCAATTTCTGATAGCTAACACCTTTTTGCTACTAACTGTTTTCTTTTAAAAGTGGTCTGTCATCTTGATATCGGTCACAATTACTTTTTAATAGCTACAAGTCGGCAGTAACTTAGGATCCTAACTTAGCCTGGCTCACAGAGGAAGTAGTAATCTCGGCAAGTTAGCTTTGTATACTGTTTCTGAAAGCTAATGCACTAGAGCTTTTAGCGACATCTACGCCGGAGTGGTCTTTCATCTTGGTCTCAATTAAAATAACGGTTTATTAGATAAACTACCACAGAGTTAGGCCGCTGACTTGGTCTTGCCTACAAAAGCTCTAGTAATTTCGGCAAGTCAGTTCTCAAAGCTATTTTGGAAAGTTTTATCTTCAGAGCTTTCAAAAATTGGCAGTTCAATGTGGTTATTTGCCTTAAGGTTGGTGAAAATTACAATTGTTATAAAAATCAGTTAAGGCTGCTAACTTTCTATCAGCTGCAGATTCTGTAATATTTTTTGCAAGTGAGATCCAAAAGCATTTTCTGATAGCTTACACTATTTTGCTTTTAACTATTTTCTTTCTAAAGTGGTCTGGCATCTTGATATCGGTCACAATTACTTTTTAATAGCTACTGGTCGGCAAACATTTAGGCTGCTAATTTAGCCTGGCTCACAGAGGCAGTAGTAATCTCGGCAAGTTAGCTTTGTATAGTGTTACTGAAAGCTAATGCACTAGAGCTTTTAGCGACATCTACGCCGGAGTGGTCTTTCATCTTGGTCTCAATTAAAATAACGGTTTATTAGATAAACTACCACAGAGAGTTAGGCCGCTGACTTGGTCTTGCCTACAAAAGCTCTAGTAATTTCGGCAAGTCAGTTCTCAAAGCTATTTTGGAAAGTTTTATCTTCAGAGCTTTCAAAAATTGGCAGTTCAATGTGGCTATTTGTCTTAAGGTTGGTGAAAATTACAATTGTTATGAAAATCACTTAAGGCTGCTAACTTTCTATCAGCTGCAGATTCTGTAACAATTTTGCAAGTGAGGTCTAAAAGCAATTTCTGATAGCTAACACCTTTTTGCTACTAACTGTTTTCTTTTAAAAGTGGTCTGTCATCTTGATATCGGTCACAATTACTTTTTAATAGCTACAAGTCGGCAGTAACTTAGGATCCTAACTTAGCCTGGCTCACAGAGGAAGTAGTAATCTCGGCAAGTTAGCTTTGTATACTGTTTCTGAAAGCTAATGCACTAGAGCTTTTAGCGACATCTACGCCGGAGTGGTCTTTCATCTTGGTCTCAATTAAAATAACGGTTTATTAGATAAACTACCACAGAGTTAGGCCGCTGACTTGGTCTTGCCTACAAAAGCTCTAGTAATTTCGGCAAGTCAGTTCTCAAAGCTATTTTGGAAAGTTTTATCTTCAGAGCTTTCAAAAATTGGCAGTTCAATGTGGTTATTTGCCTTAAGGTTGGTGAAAATTACAATTGTTATAAAAATCAGTTAAGGCTGCTAACTTTCTATCAGCTGCAGATTCTGTAATATTTTTTGCAAGTGAGATCCAAAAGCATTTTCTGATAGCTTACACTATTTTTTTTTTAACTGTATTCTTTTTAAAGTGGTCTGGCATCTTGATAGCAGTCACAATTACTTTTTAATAGCTACTAGTCGGCAGTAATTTAGGCTGCTAACTTAGCCTGGCTCACAGAGGCAGTAGTAATCTCGGCAAGTTAGCTTTGTATACTGTTTCTGAAAGCGAATGCACTACAGCTTTAAGCGACATCCACGCCGGAGTGGTCTTTCATCTTGGTCTCAATTAAAATAACGGTTTGTTAGATAACCTACCACAGAGAGTTAAGCCGCTGACTTGGTCTTGCCCACAAAAGCTCTAGTAATTTCGGCAAGTCAGTTCTCAAAGCTATTTTGGAAAGTTTTATCTTCAGAAATTTAAACAATTGGCAGTTCAATGTGGCTATTTGTCTTAAGGTTGGTGAAAATTACAATTGTTATAAAACTCAGTTAAGGCTGCTAACTTTCTATCAGCTGCAGATTCTGTAATATTTTTGGAAGTGAGGTCCAAACGCAGTTTCTAATAGCTAACACCTTTTTGCTACTAACTGCTTTTTTTAAAAGTGGTCTGTCATCTTGATATCGGTCAAACTTAATTTTTAATAGCTACTGGTCGGCAGTAATTAAGGCTGCTAACTTAGCATGGCTCACAGAGGCAGTAGTAATCTCGGCAAGTTAGCTTTGTATACAGTTTCTGAAAGCTAATGCACTAGAGCTTTTAGCGACATCCACGCCGGAGTGGTCTTTCATCTTGGTGTTAATTAAAATAACGGTTTATTAGATAAACTACCACAGAGAGTTAGGCCGCTGACATGGTCTTGCCCACAAAAGCTCTAGTAATTTCGGCAAGTCAGTTCTCAAAGCTATTTTGGAAAGTTTTATCTTCAGAGCTTTCAAAAATTGGCAGTTTAATGTGGCTTTTTGTCTTAAGGTTGGTAAAAATTACAATTGTTATGATAATCAGTTAAGGCTGCTAACTTTCTATCAGCTGCAGAGTCTGTAATATTTTTTGCAAGTGAGATCCAAAAGCATTTTCTGATAGCTTACATTATTTTGCTTTTAACTGTATTCTTTTTAAAGTGGTCTGGCATCTTGATAGCGGTCACAATTACTTTTTAGTAGCTACTAGTTGGCAGTAATTTAGGCTGCTAACTTAGCCTGGCTCACAGAGGCAGTAGTAATCTCGGCAAGTTAGCTTTGTATACTGTTTCTGAAAGCTAATGCACTAGAGCTTTAAACGACATCCACGCTGGAGTGGTCTTTCATCTTGGTCTCAATTAAAATAACGGTTTATTAGATAACCTACCACAGAGAGTTAGGCTGCTGACTTGGTCTTGTCCACAAAAGCTCTACTAATTTCGGCAAGTCAGTTCTCAAAGCTCTTTTGGAAAGCTTTATCTTCAGAGCTTTCAAAAATTGGCAGTTTAATGTGGCTATTTGTCTTAAGGTTGGTGAAAATTACAATTGTTATGAAAATCAGTTAAGGCTGCTAACTTTCTATCAGCTGCAGATTCTGTAATATTTTTTGCAAGTGAGATCCAAAAGCATTTTCTGATAGCTTACACTATTTTGCTTTTAACTATTTTCTTTCTAAAGTGGTCTGGCATCTTGATATCGGTCACAATTACTTTTTAATAGCTACTGGTCGGCAAAAATTTAGGCTGCTAATTTAGCCTGGCTCACAGAGGCAGTAGTAATCTCGGCAAGTTAGCTTTGTATACTGTTTCTGAAAGCTAATACACTAGAGCTTTTAGCGACATCTACGCCGGAGTGGTCTTTCATCTTGGTCTCGATTAAAATAACGGTTTATTAGATAAACTACCACAGAGTTAGGCCGCTGACTTGGTCTTGCCTACAAAAGCTCTAGTAATTTCGGCAAGTCAGTTCTCAAAGCTATTTTGGAAAGTTTTATCTTCAGAGCTTTCAAAAATTGGCAGTTCAATGTGGCTATTTGTCTTAAGGTTGGTGAAAATTACAATTGTTATGAAAATCAGTTAAGGCTGCTAACTTTCTATCAGCTGCAGATTCTGTAACAATTTTGCAAGTGAGGTCCAAAAGCAGTTTCTGATAGCTAACACCTTTTTGCTACTAACTGTTTTCTTTTAAAAGTGGTCTGTCATCTTGATATCGGTCACAATTACTTTTTAATAGCTACTAGTCGGCAAAAATTTAGGCTGCTAACTTAGCCTGGCTCACAGAGGCAGTAGTAATCTCGGCAAGTTAGCTTTGTATACTGTTTCTGAAAGCTAATGCACTAGAGCTTTTAGCGACATCTACGCCGGAGTGGTCTTTCATCTTGGTCTCAATTAAAATAACGGTTTATTAGATAACCTATCACAGAGAGTTAGGCCGCTGACTTGGTATTGCCCACAAAAGCTCTAGTAATTTCGGCAAGTCAGTTCTCAAAGCTATTTTAGAAAGTTTTATCTTCAGAGCTTTCAAAAATTGGCAGTTCAATGTGGCTATTCATCTTAAGGTTGGTGAAAATTACAATTGTTATAAAAATCAGTTAAGGCTGCTAACTTTCTATCAGCTGCAGATTCTGTAATATTTTTTGCAAGTGAGATCCAAAAGCATTTTCTGATAGCTTACACTATTTTTTTTTTAACTGTATTCTTTTTAAAGTGGTCTGGCATCTTGATAGCAGTCACAATTACTTTTTAATAGCTACTAGTCGGCAGTAATTTAGGCTGCTAACTTAGCCTTGCTCACAGAGGCAGTAGTAATCTCGGCAAGTTAGCTTTGTATACTGTTTCTGAAAGCTAATGCACTAGAGCTTTTAGCGACATCCAAGCCGGAGTGGTCTTTCATCTTGGTCTCAATTAAAATAACGGTTTATTAGATAACCTACCACAGACAGTTAGGCCGCTGACTTGGTCTTGCCCACAAAAGCTCTAGTAATTTCGGCAAGTCAGTTCTCAAAGCTATTTTGGAAAGTTTTATCTTCAGAGCTTTCAAAAATTGGCAGTTCAATGTGGCTATTTGTCTTAAGGTTGGTGAAAATTACAATTGTTATGAAAATCAGTTAAGGCTGCTAACTTTCTATCAGCTGCAGATTCTGTTATATTTTTGCAAGTGAGGTCCAAACGCAGTTTCTGATAGCTAACACCTTTTTGCTACTAACTGTTTTCTTTTAAAAGTGGTCTGTCATCGTGATATCGGTCAAACTTACTTTTTAATACCTACTGGTCGGCAGTAATTTAGGCTGCTAACTTAGCCTGGCTCACAGAGGCAGTAGTAATCTCGGCAAGTTAGCTTTGTATACTGTTTCTGAAAGCTAATGCACTAGAGCTTTTAGCGACATCCACGCCGGAGTGGTCTTTCACCTTGGTCTCAATTAAAATAACGGTTTATTAGATAACCTACCGCAGAAAGTTAGGCCACTGATTTGTTCTTGTCCACAAAAGCTGTTGTAATTTCGTCAAGTCAGTTTTTAAAGCTGTTTTAGAAAGCTTTACCTTCAAAGCTTTTAAAATCTTTCAATTCAAAGTGGTCTTTTGTCCTTAAGTTGTTGAAAATCTTTATAGGCTTGAAAATCATTTTAGGCCGCTAACTTTCTATCAGCTGCAGATTCTTTAGTAACCTTGGCAAATTCAGTGAGTTTTAAAATCAGTTTCTGATAGCTAACTCCTTATTGCTTTTAACTGTCTCCTGCAAAAGCGGTCTGTTATCTTGATATCGGTCAAAAGTACTGTTTAATGGTGATTAGCCGGCGGTAAGTTAGGCTAGTCACTTAACTTGGCCCACAGTGGCTGTAGTAATCGTGGTAAGTTAGCACTGTATATTGTTTCTAAAAGCTCATTCTCTAGAGCTTTTAGCAAGAACGTATTTAAAATGGTCCTTAATATTGAAATCATTGAAAATTATGGTTTATTCGCCTATATAAATCTTCGAAAATTTAAGGTTATTTTCTATTTGTGTAGTTTCTCTTATTTCGACAGAAGCAGCTCTTTTCAATGTTTACACGATGCAATTTATTAGAAAGCAATTTTAAGGCTTCTAATCAATGTAGATAAAAAGTGTAATCTAGACATCTTCATGTCGGGATTGTAATTAATCACTGAAATTGGGCTGCCAGGTTTGTGAAGTTAGCTGACCAACGATTTTTGTGGTATTTGAGTATATTTCGCACTTTAATGCGTCCGGCAAAAGGTGAAAAATTAAATTCTATGCGAATCACTTTTGATTTGTCATTAATAATACGTATTTTTTGACATTTTTGTAGAAATCCAGCAAGACTTCTTCATTTGGTCGGGTTATCTTGGGCTGCTAACTTTAGGCTGCTAACTTCACACTCGTCCTGTCTGTGTACTCTATTGCAATTAAGAGTAGTTAAGGTTTAAAGTACAGTCAGCAAAAGTAGCTGACAATTTTACTACTGCCATACGTCAAATTCCGTAATAAAATTGTCACTAACTTTTGATACTCACAGTTCCAACTCTTATATATATAACTGGCAGATTTACCTTGTTGCACGTATATTTAACTAGAGATCACAACAACGGAACTATTTTATGAGTCATATGATTTATTAATGTAAAATACTCCAAGATGATAACGAAAAAAATTACATTAACACTTTCACGACCAAGAACCCGCTAAGTGGGTGGCTCATAGTAAATTTCGCTACATACGCATTTCTCCATGTCATCGGCAACGTAACTACGAAAATATTGGTATTGAAAGTGTTAAGCTTAGGGTCGATTTCACCAACGTAGTATAAGTCTTATTCGAATAATAAATCATTAATTACACGTGAGTAAACTCATTTTACGTTTCACCAATAATTAACCTAAAGATAAAATGTCTAAACTAGACAATAACCTTACACCGCCAACTTCGGCTGAGTAAACTGTTAGATGTAGATTAGTATTGTCATTGTCACTGTCATGTGAATTCAATACTTACTTCACAATTGATGTATTACTCGAATACATTTAAAAAATACGCAGCACCATTGCTCAAGCATGTGACAAATTGTCTATCTTACTTGAGTGCATTACGATTTCATTCAATTAATTCAACGTTACTAAGTAAGTATGCGAGAGAGTGCTATCCGTAGACTAGCGTGGTGAAATGGAAATGAAGTTAACCGTTAGTAAATCGTTAGATTTAGTTTATACTGGGTTAGCCACTCTCGTGTAAATTGATTGTTGGTCAAATCGGCCCTTAGTATGATTCGCGGAGTTTTTATTTACAGATTATAAGTTCACGAGTAGAAATATATAATAATAAGATTTTTCTGGATATCTCAATGACGGAACTGTTTTATAAGTATGTAGACCAATGTACAGATGTTTTTTTGCAACCACGACCTATGTCACCCCAGTCATTCTTATCACATCTTATATTGTAAACATGCAGTCTTCCTCAATGCAAGTATTTGGCAGTTACTGATACGGTATCAGGCTGAACTGCCGACCTATCGCACCGTATTGAGTCTGGTTGGTAACACGGTTCGATTTGGCATTGGAGTTCCTTAAAAACAATATAATTACACATTCAATACCTAAGTTAGTAAGTTATGAAACCCTTTTCTATAAATAAATAAATAAATATAACGGGACAATTTTTACACAAATCGAACTAGTCCCATGGTAAGCTCAATAAGGTATATATGGTTTGTTTACTTGAAGCAAGGTCTCTGTGAGTAAGCTGCCTGAAAAAATACCAATAGCCCTTTTATTACAATTTATTTCATAGGGGAAACTGGATAGCTGTGTTCGAATTTGAAAAGTAATGGACTAGAAAAATTCGGATACTTGCCATTTGTTTTTTGGAACGCATGGGTATTTTTTGTATGAGTATGCTCGTTAGTATTAAGTAAACTTTTGTTACCCAAAGTATAAATACACGTATTTTTTAGCTTTATTCAAATTAATATAAAAATACTCAGATAAATCGCATTAAAGGAATGCCGGAGTACGTGCTCGTGACGTCATAACAAAGTATAAACTGTAGGTACCTTGGCGTGACGTCACATGAAATTTTGACCCCATCCATGTATATCCATTATTTTTCGACTGCGGTACCGACTTATTTGCTGATTTATTTTTTTATTCAATTTTAAACTTATTGCACAATACAGGATGAAAACAAATGGCGGACTTAATGCCTTAACGAATTCTCTATCAGTCAAATATTATAGGGTCCATCAGAAACTAGCCCATAGTACAGGATCATTAATGCCAAAAAAATTAAATACACACAAATTTATAATTTATGTATCGTACACCTACTGATATATATATATTTTTATGTACCAGTACAATTCTAGAGTAAAATCGATCTCTGACAAAGTCATATGATACACATTAAAAATGTTTTACCTTAGTGCAATAAATCACATGTATTATTATGGTTGTTGCGCCAGTGTCGTAATCAGTTACATGTATTTGAAACGTACCGTTTGACGGATCTCACAGGTTGAATAATTTTCTCAATAAAGCGGCGTTTGGGCCATTATCTGACACAAGTTTATAAATAATGTTTCCCATTTCACCGTTTACGATCACCGTGACACTCATATTTTCACAAAGACATAAAGACTTATGTACATTCTTAGTTTCTAGGCGAATACGCCTATGTGGATCAGAGCGTCGCACGCGCATCCTTGTAGAAACGACTGATGGGCTAAATTCAGCATTTGATGGTACAGCGTCAAAATCTGATATGCGGAATTTATTGTTTAACGATATTACGTAAAATCTGAAAATAAGTTGTGTATACTATCTAATAAAACTATCTACTCTGGCACACATACTATCCCCAGAACTATACGCAGACGAACCGCGGAAGGTTCCGAATGGAAAAAAGGCATGCGCACTGATATGCCGATCCGAGAAACACTAGACCAGCTGCCCCACCACTGACTTCCATCAAAACACATAATCTGGACTGATAAAAGCCTAACAACCTCCGACCTGCCGGCGATGTGGCGCCAATCCTGGGAAACCATGACAACCTATAAAAGGAACTATCTTCAGATCCCACAGATAAACGTGCAGGTGAAATTAAACAGATTCCGTTCAGGACACGGGCGGTCCAACCACTATCTCTTCAAATGGGGACTAGCAGGACTAAACTCTGCTCCATATAGTCGAAGAATGTCCACTTCACCATTTCCCTGGCGGTCTATCAGAACTAAGTAAGCTTTCCTTAGCAGCAGAGGATTGGCTACAAAACCTAAAAATAGACATCTAAGGAATAGATAAGGAAGGGATTCTGAGTGCAGTGTAGTAAATCAGATGCCATACGACATGACGATGATCTAATAAAACAATGTATGATTAAGACGTACCGAAAATGCCTGAAAGAGCTATTGGTCCATGAAAGAATTCATAAAGGGAGAACTCCCCATTACTTTGAAGCGAAAACTCGTGGGCATGTAGGTATACATCCTTTCGATCCTCACCTATGAAGCCCAGATTTGGTCTTTGACTAATGCTCAGGAATATTCCCTCAAAGTTTGCCGGAGGGCAATGGAGCGTAATATTTTGCGAGTCAAATTAACAGATCGCATCAAAAATACCATCTTACGCTTCAAAACCCAAATTACCGACGTAGCCCTAACAGCCGCTACGCTGATGTGGGACTGGGCTGAACACATTTTCAGCATGCCGAGCGAACTGTGGGCCAAGAATACCACTAACACCCCACCCCATAGAGTCCGGCGTCGCGGTAGACAACGACGGAGATGGTGAAATGATATGACCTAGGCTTGTTCCGAAGGGATTAGTCTGTTGCTGCCTTAAATAGGGACAAATGTAAGAAAGAGAGGGAGGCCTTTGCCTAGCGGTGGGCAGTGTAGGCTGATAATAATAAAATAACCATATTAAAGTGATTTTATCACATAAGTGATACATCAAGTCAACATTATGACAGGAAATGGTCAGATTATGTCGAACCACGATGTTGCCTCGGCATTCGAGGATTATTTTTCCAACATTGCAATTAATACTACAAGATATATTCAATCATCTGCGACCGAAGCCCATTTGTTACTTAATGTTAATTTTAACAAATGCAATGTAAGCTTTGAATTTAGTCAAGTAAATTCAATAGACGTTATTAAAACATTTAAGTCACTGAATTTAAAGAAAACAGAGGATTTATGGGAAACTTCAGTAAAAATTGTTCATCATATAATAGATTCAATTGCACCCTATCTAGCCTTGATTAATAATAATTGCATATCAGAGGGCGTGTTTCCAGATGTTATGAAACTTAGTAAAGTCATACCTCTTTTTAAATCAGGTGACTTGAGTGACTTGACTAATTTCCGTCCGATATCTATACTACCTGTATTAAGTAAAGTTTTCGAAAAGTTAATGTTGATGGATCTGCTGGGACACTTCAATAGAAATAAACTGCTTAGTAGTAAACAGTTCGGTTTCACAAGGGGACGTTCCACGGCTGATGCAGCATCTGTACTCATTAAATATATTTACAACATCTGGGAGAAATCTTGTGATGCAATTGGAGTTTTTTGTGACCTTTCTAAGGCATTTGATTGCGTTGATCATGGAATACTCATTTTTAAATTAGAACATTATGGCCTGTCTATAAATGCCTCAAGCCTTATGTCTTCATATCTCAGCAATAGAACACAAACAGTTGTTGTAAATGGAACCCAATCCAGTGGAGCTGCAGTTAAGCTAGGAGTGCTACAGGGCTCTATCTTAGGGCCATTTCTATTTTTGGTTTATATAAATGACTTACCATCTATAGTAGAAAATCTTTGTGATATAGTACTATTTGCTGATGATACATCATTAATTTTCAAAGTTGCCCGGAAAGCAACAGACTATGCCGAAATTAATAGTGTACTAGTTAAAGTACTTGACTGATTTAATATTAATAATCTGGTATTGAATGCTAAGAAAACGAAATGTGTTAGATTTGCTTTACCGAATGTTAGAGCAGTGGATTCTACTATATCGCTCAATGGTGAATGTTTAGAAATGGTCGATAGGGCATTATTCTTAGGTATAACACTGGCCAAGAACTTGCAATGTAGTCCCCATTTAGCAGTACTTGCAGGTAAATTAAGTTCAGCAGCTTACGCTATTAGAAAAATTTGACAATTGACCAATGTTGATACTGCTCGCTTAGTATATCATAGTTATTTTCATAGTATCATGTCATACGGTATTCTGGTTTGGGGCAAAGCAGCTGACATACAGACTATATTTGTGTTACAAAAAAGAGCGATTCGTTCTATATATAACCTAAACTCCCGTGACTCCTTAAGAGAACCTTTTAAAGTCATCATCATATTAACCGTAGCGTCCCAATATATTTATGAGAATATTATTTATGTTATTAAGAACCTAGAGTCTTTTACTAAGAATTCAGATATCCAAAATTTTAATACTAGAAATAAAAACAAAATCGCTATGAGAAAGTTCCGCGTTCGTAAAGTAGCCAAATTGTTCGTAGGCCAATGTATACATTTTTATAATAAGCTACCAGATGATGCTTTGAAATTATCGTTTCCAGCTCTCAAAATGTACTTAAAAGAGCCCCTAATGGCAAAGGCTTATTATAGGGTAGAGGACTATTTAACAGACAAAAATGCATGGTCCAAAACAGAAACCAAATAATTTACTTTTATACCGGGACACGGTTCTTATAAGGTGGCATATCAAACGTATGTAAGTTGTTTTAAATAAAAATCACTATTTTGCTTTTTATATTCTAGTTTTTTTTTTACTTTTATAAGTTTTGATATGTTTCCTTGAAGAACTACGCATTGAGACTCGGGGTATCTATGCGAGAATTAGAAATGCGATGATTCGTATAGAAACCAAGGTAACCGACTATATGCTCAAGAAGAATTACTCATCTTGAGTGGTGTATCTGTGGTGTATCTGGTGAACATCGCGGGTAATTTTGAGGGTCGTTATTCGCGGGGTACGTTGCTGGATGAGAGCGGCGCACGTCCAATCATTATGGAATCCTTGAAGAGGCCTTTGTCGACCAGTGCACGCTGGACATCCTCGGGCTCATGATGAAGTGGCACATTGCGTGTGGAAAGGATGGCCGATTAGGTTGAAGAGTTCTTGACGTACTCGTAGACTCAGCGCAGACCGCGAAAAAAAACATAGGTATTGCTATTTTATCTTCTTTTTAACCGACTTCCAAAAAAAGGAGGAGGTTCTCAATTCGACGGAATGTTGACGCAACTTCATAGTCACAAATTTAAATGTTCCTGATGAGAATGGTACCATCGAATTGATTTGATGATGGAGCCGGAAGGTAGGCACCAGATCTATGTAATAAAATAATGTATCCTAGCCGTGTTTGGGCTTGTTCGAATCGTCACGAGATACACTTTGAAGTAACGATCAACTAAAATGTGTAAAATAAATAAACTTTTTAACAAAAAAATAAAACCGACTCCAAAAAAACTAAAAAGTTAAAAATAACGCCATAATTCAGTTTCTTCAAATTACTTACAAGTAACCGTTTGTAACTTAATCTATACAGTATATACAATTAATGTTATTTTGGAGTCGGTGCCATCGTGTCACAAGTTACTAAAATCGTCAATTTTCAATATTTTACACATTCTTTATATGGCACCGACGCCAAAATAAGATTAATTGTATATACTGTATAGATTGAGTATACAAACGGTTACTTGTAAGTAAATTGAAGAAACTGAATTATGGCGTTATTTTTTACTTTTTAGTTTTTTTTGGAGTCGGTTTTATTTTTTTGTTAAAAAGTTTATTTATTTTATACAAGTTTTGATATGTTTTCTTGGAGAACTATGTACGCATTGAGTTTATGTATACTTAAAACATATATTTAGGATAGGCTTAGTACAAATGCATATAAATAGATAAGAGTTATTTAGAAAAAATACTGAGTATCGAGTTAGTTTCGGCTTTCTTCCCAACAGTGGTCTCCTCAAGGGAAATGCCGTAAAGTCAGGCTTGTAAAGGTGCCCTTGCGCCCTTCTTCTATTCTATTATAAAGTTGTAAAAATGAAATGTCTGTAGATATTTTGGTTTGATTTCAATCGGTTTTAAAAAAAGGCATTTGTTAATTTCTTATTATTGTTACTTTGCAACAAGTACCTATTTAAGTACTCTGTAACATACTTTGTTACACACTTATTGCAGCCAAATGTTCGTCAGAAGTATACTAGGAACATCCTGTTCACTTAATTGGAATTTGGTTTGGAATAAAGATGGACATTAAATTAAATGGCTTCATTACTTAATAGACGTAAATCAAGAACGCGCATTCCTCATGAGAATTACGCAGCCGAGTTATAATATAAATAGCTGACCAAAATTGCCTGTTAAAATTTCGCTTATGTTTTACAAATATTATAAAGTGTTGGTGTTTTTTTTTATATAAATTTATACAATACTTTTAGGTTTTCACGCGCCAGAAGTGTTTGCCTGTAATGTATACGAAATTTGCATACCTCTTTCGCTTTGACAACTTTCTTTAACATTGATTTAAACTTACACGATCTTCACTCATTATCAAAATACAACAAACGGGGCTTAATTGCGTCTAAATATGATTTATTTAATCAACTTTCGTTGGTCTTGGTTGAGTGCATAGTGTAGGCATGAAAATAAATTATATTTTATGAACATAATAATGTCATTTGTTAATCGAATTTCGTAAAAAGTTACTATCTCGGTGTTTGTTTTTACAAAATGGGACCTGGGCGGCTCGCTCGCTTCGCTCGCTCGTTAGGGTCGCAGTTCAACCTAACACTCCTCCTCGCTTCGCTCGTCGTCGTACCTAACCTAAACCAAGTCGGACCTGCCTTGGAACTAGATTAATGGGTTTTTAATCGTGACGGTAAAATGATATTGGGGGAAAATGAGATTTAAATTTTACGTAGCCTCGGAATTATGAAAAGGTGGTCAACAAAGCAGTTGTCAAATAATAAAATTGGCAATTGCTCTTCTGGTTATCGAGTTTCGGGAAAACGTTGAATGTGGGAAAACAATCTGGCGACATTTCAAAAGTATGGTAAACAAAGTATATGGATTATAAGAATTTAGTTAACCGTTTTCGGACAAGTGTGTTTCGGAACTTCGATAGGTTACCGATATTATGACATAGAAATGAACCCCGGGTAATTAATTAGGACACATGCAGTTATGATTAGTTTAGGACAATAAGTATTATCAAAATATTTAAAGTGTTGTTTCAGATAGTAGAATTTAAACGTTTATAATAAACGTTTAAATCCTAAAGCACAAAAAGGAAATTTTACAATTAGGACAAATACAATTATGACTGAAATGATTTAGGATAATCGATACCGTATGGGAAAGAGAAAATATGGGTATTTAACATTATGACTAAAACCATTATGGCAAAAGTGTTATGGTGTAAAGACTTTAGGATAAATTATATTATGACAAAGAAATGAACACCCACATTATTAATTAAGGCAAAATCAATTATGACTATATTGATTTAGGACAATTGACATTATAACAAAAAAGTGTTATGTTTACAGATATTAGGATAAAAACGTTTATTACAAGCCAAATTAGGATAATTTACGATTAGGACAAACACAATTATGACTACAATAGTTTAGGATAATCGATACAGTATGGGAAAGATAAAATATGGGTATTTAACATTATAATTCAAAGCCATTATGGCAAAAGTGTCATGGGTAAAGACTTTAGGACAAATGATGTTATGACAAAGAAATGAACCCCAGTCGAATCAATACAAAATAAACAAACTAAAACATCTCAAAAATATACTGAAAAGATTTTATTCACGCTCGTGAGTCATACAGGTTATACATACAACCATACAGATATATATTAGACAAAACACACCACAATCGGCGCAATCATATTTTTTAGTCAAGTGATAGTTTTTACTTACACACACAACACCACAACGATATTGTATACCTATTGAGCATTTCTTAAGTTTAAATTCAAGAAGTCTATTATCGCTTACCATATACGTCTTTATATCCTGGTCTTAACCAGAGTCGATGTACTGATATATTTTTTGAGCTGTCGGCTTCTCAAAAAACAATTTAATTTTACTAAGCTCGTACATCACTAAATACTGTAATGTGAAATCAAACTGTCGCTATACAACACAGAGTTCACTTTTAAACTATAGTGTATAAGAGAAGCGAGGTACAGACGTTAGGTAACTCATAATTAATCGCAAAAAATGAGATAGCATTTGTCAGGCCGTGAGTGTACGTGTGACCGACTTGGGAGGAGGAGGTTTTGTTCAGCATAAATGTGACGATTACCAAACTGAACAGGCGAAATGGAAATGAGGTTTCTTTAAGAGATACATCTTATATCCAAGGAGATATAACTGTAAGATAATTTAATTTTTAGCTAACTAACAGTTAGCTAAAACACCGACCAGCGGTGCGGTGCGATGCTGCTGTACTGAACTCCGTGGTTAAACATTCGCAGTTCAGACAGCTTGATATACGAAGATCAAATTTCAAACTTTTAAACCACCGAAATTAGCACAAATGCTTGATACTGCAGTACAGAATGCATACACTATACACTGCGCAAGAGATGGCGACAAGATGGCATCGATGAAAAAGTTTTCTAATGACATTACCCTCAGTATGTAACGGACATCCAAGAGACCTCGTCCATTGTGTTCTCGATATTTTATTCGGTCAGCTTAATTAGCTTCATCGTTTCTGATGCGCTATGAACTGGCTCCGATCGTTAGTATGTCTTTGAGAATATAACGAATATCTTGAAGTGAAAAGGCTGTATGAGATACTTAATATCCGTGACATAATCCGTTTTTTTTTATAAGTTATCAAACCGCGGAAACAAAATAAAATATCATGTCACCTAGTGGTGACGTGATATATTATATAATACTAGCTTCTACGCGCGTCTTCGTCCGCCTTAAATTCGTTTATCGCTGATAAGAGTATTCATCCGGGATAAAAAGTAGCCTATGTTCTTCCCCGGAACTCAAACTATCTCCATACCAAATTTTATCCAAATCGGTTCACCGGTTTAAGCGTGAAGAGGTAACAGACAGACAGCCAGCAGACAGACAGACAGACAGACACACATTCGCATTTATAATATTAGTATGGATTTTTCTTTCCCTGCCTGATCCCAATACGATTTATTTCAACACCTACATTGTTTATGTTTTAAGTGTCAAATTACATTGCAAGAACTACAAAATAGATTACAGTGTTACAGTGCTAGCTGACAAAATTGTTCACAATAATACGTTTTATATTTCCTTCCCCACAGCGGCGACTCAAACGATCTTGTCCATGTCACCTAGACCCCTGGACTATGTACTGTCCAAGGCTGAAGTAAGGAAAAGGAAGAGGTGACAGGGCTCAAGGTATAAAAGTCAGAGGTTGATGGAATGCGGGGCTCGGGTTACAAAGTAACCGCCATTTTGCAATAGAGCTAATACATATTTAAATTTAATCCCATACAGCTCAGAGTGCAAGGAAAATTGTGTATTTAAGCAACTTTATAGGTACTGCCTTTTTCTAATAGCCGCTTTTTGTTACCAATAGACAACTTGTAATTTATATATTTTTTATGTTATAGGGGGCAAACGAGCAGATGGATCGCCTGATGGTAAGCGATCACCGTCGCCCATAGACACCTGCAAAACACCAGAGGAGTCACAAGTCCGTTGCCGGCCTTTCAGGAAGGCTTTCTTGAAGGCTTGAAGGTCGCATCGGTCCGGAAATACTGGAATAATGGAAATATTGTCGCGTAGGACGATGGCGGAAGGATGCGGCTGGGATCAATCCGAATAATTCCTCGGAGCACTGCCCGTTATACAAGCGATAGAAAATTCAGAGCGAGGCTACATCTTTACGCAGTGCCAAGGAGTTAAGCCTTGGCAACCGACGAAACGAGTCGCTCTCCTTAGAGAATGCGGTCTAGAGGTAGAAGCTGGTACTAAGAATACTGTTCTCATCTGTGGGCGAAACTGCGCCTTGAGCTGTAGGCGGTGGGCTGGAGTGAAATACCGCTTCACCATGTTCCAAAAATATAACAAGTATTTGTGAACCGATGAAAACCGACCGGACCCGACACGTGTACAAAAAAATTATAATTTTCCAACAGCTGAACCAATTTTCTGGCTAACAGTGGATGAATGAAGTGACTTGTAATTTTAGTCCAGGAAAACCACTTTACAGTACCTACACAAGATATCGTTTTTTTTTTTTTTAATCTATGAAAGCAACTTATTTCTTGATAAGCTTCATGAATGGCTATTCATTGCAAAAAATTGATCAATCCCAATTAGAATGCTGGTCAAGTTTCCTGACAGGGTGCGGCATCTACGTCCAACATCCATACACATCGCTAACAAAAAGAGGGAGAAAAAAAACTCCATTACATATTCAAATAGAACATTATTCTATATCGCGGGGTAACGACCCAGTGATTGATAGTCATTATCTCCCGTTTAGATGTAAGTCTTTTAGTGCATATTTTTGAGTTGGTACTTAAGATTAAAGGGATTAAGTATCCATGTATTACTCAGGTGCTTGTCACCTTTTTCACTTGTCTAAAATTACCGCTGTAAATTTAGAAAGGTGTATCTACATGGGGTTTTCAATGGCAGTTAGGCCTTTTTTATAAGGAAGTTTCATATATTAGATGAGTCAGGCTTTTTTGGCAATGGCCTGAGGCGGAGGCCTGAATCCTGTCCATAGAACTGGGGCCAGTTTCACGAAAGCTTGTAACTTGTATAACAAGTGGAAGTATTTTTTGAAAAACTAACTATGTAATGGAATCTATGGTAACTAATTTAACCATCTTCCAAAGATCGTAGCGTAATGAAAGTTTGCAGCTGTATGTAGTTCTGATGACAATACAATAATATGGCACTGTCGAACTGATCTGATTATGGAGCCGGAAGATATGAACTGGAACTTCATGATGGAACATCGTATCCTAGTTTTTGTTTTTACGTGCATTTATTAAAAGCGTGTTTTTCTAGTGTTTTTTAAACTATTAATTTATTATTCATATTGTTGGAAAGATATTTCCGCTTGTAAAAACAAGCTTTTGTGAAAAAGTACTATTTTGAGACAAGAAATGTATTTAACACAACCCGTGCAGTATTAGTAGTTTATAATATGACTAGAAGACTCCGCAACTTCGTACGCGGAGGGGACAAAGTCATAACCCTCTGTTCCTCTTTAGCATAGTCGGGTAAAAAGTATCCTATAACTATCTGGAGATAAAAAGCTAGCCGTGTATCAAAAATAGTTGAAATCTGTTTAGCCGATTTCGCGTGATGAAGCCACACGACACATACAATTACAAACATACAAAAAATAAAAAAAAAACAATTCAGTGACCTCTAAATAGTCCGTTACAATATTTTTTTCGAAAATATCTTCAATGTACAGACATTTAATTTTTTACAATTTTATAATAGAATAGATTTAAAAAAAAATACTTTTGAGTTATTTGTTTAGTTTAGTCGTATAGTTTCGTTTTAATCATATTACTTTAATTCATACCTACTTATAGATATTACATGATTTTTTTTACACATATTAAAAAACTAATCCGATGGTAAGTTCAATAAGGCTTGTGTTATGAGTTATGAGTATAAGACACGATATATGTAATAGATATATTTACTTATACACACAGAAAACACGCAAGACTCAGGAACAAATATTTATGCTCATCACACAAATATTTGCCCTTACCGGGATTTGAACCCAGGACCTTCAGCTTCGCAGGCAACGTTACTCCCGCTATCTAAAACGGTCGTCAAACATCATACTTAATAGTACCTACTAATATAATTATACTATTTAGAAGATACCCGCAACTTAATTCACGGAAGACAGAAAGACAGCGTTGGTAGTCGGGTAAAAAGTATCCTATATAACTATCTACGGATACCCAGCTACCCGTGTACCAAAAATAGTTGAAATCGGTTTAGCCGATTTGGCGATATGAAGCCATAACGACACATACAAAGTAAGTATTCGGATTTTTTTGGAGGTTGTTTTGTATTTTTGTAAAACATAAAAAAAATCAAAAAAAAAGATACTTTCAATTCAGTGACGTCCAAATATGTATTTAAAATTAAAATTCAATATTTTTTTTAAATATCATCAATGTGCAGATGTTTCATTTTTACAACTGTATAATAGTATAGACTATTTTTGCCTGCAGCTTCACTTGAGTTAAAAATATTCTAAGATTATACCTACGGTAAGTATCGTTTCTCAAAGGACAGTAAGTATGTACCAAGTTTAATTTGAATTATTTAAACGTTTTACACGTGATTGAGTGACATATACGTATTGAAGCTTTTTCAAAAAGTATGGTTTATAAAAAGCGTGGACTGCGTAAAAAAACATAATTAAAGCCCTTCTTGTATGTAGTGGCAACGTTTCCTTATAGACAATTTGACGTTGCATATTAGTAAAAGACAAAAGACATATAAGCTCCATACCCATATGCACCACACCAGTACATCCGCAGTTCACTACTACATGCAAGAGTCGTTAGTTAAGTTTTTTAGTTATATTCCATTGAATAAAATTATTTACCTCATAAATTAATAATCCATTAAATTTGGCGTTAAGTACACCACCTAATCTAATTTGACGTCACCTAGCACCTGGCCGCTTTACATATATAAATAGTAAAATCCTTTAGGTACCTATTATTTTAACCGGATGACACAGTGGTACAGTGTGACCACAAGGTTGTGGATTGGGTTGCCAACCCTACTATAAAATATAGTATCCTACTATATTAGGGGATCAAATACCTACTATATTTCTTTTATTTGCAAATATCAGATTTCAAAAATATTATTTCTGGGATAAGTTATTCGTGTTTTCAATTTTGTCTTTTCCAAACCCTAGAGTGCAAGTACGTCAGACAGCAGTGACGTCACTCGGAATATCTCCTAGGCAATAAAACAATCAAACGTATCCAAATGTAAAATGCAAAATATTACAATCTTAGAATAGCCTATTATACAAAAAAAACAAGGTCATTTTTTGATCCCAATCCCAATCGGCCGCGCGCAATAAAGAACCAGAGCATCACAGTTGATCAACAGGTCAGTTCAAGCCTAGACTGAAATCGGGAAGATTTTAATTATATTTAGAGGGGATCAAAATTACAAGAATAAGCTTACCTCGGTCTCTTCTATTAAAATTGTTATTTTTAAAATTATGAATGACTAATGATTCCCATCCGATTTTCTCCCGGCAAAAATATTTATATTTCAACCAAATCCTCTTTAGCTGAAGTCAAAAATCGCTAATTAGAGCCTTAAAAGGCGTCTGAGCTATTGAAAAAACGCCTTATACAACAAGACACCTTTCCCTTGTTTACCTACTAGAATAGAATAATAAAATATATAATAATAGAAATAGAATAATAAATAAATAGAAAAATAGAACATATTTATTGCCACCTAACATGAAAAAAAATATATAAATGAAAAAAACAGACTTAACTTCATTACTAACAGAATAAACAGTGTGACAATAAGGGTATTATGGGCCGCAACAATAGCAAAGATCAGTCACAAATCCGCCACCCATCCCACAGCTATCACTTTCAACGAAACACTTAACCCACTTCGCGCAGTCGGTCAAAAACAAACACCCAAAACAATCCCACGGCAATAGTCATACATTTCTCGTATAATTGCCCAATTTACAATTATGCGGCCATCGGCGGCGGTGACGTAAGTAACCGGCCAATGCCAAGGTTCGGGTCGACGAACTGTTGCCGGCGTCTGTTGATTGGTGTCGCCACGTTCGGAGGCGGCCGCGGACAGGTTGGATGGATGTGGGTGATCTCGGGGTGTCCAATCTCTGTGGCTGGGAGACAGCGCCTTGTGACGTTAAGTCCGTCAATTGTTCATACATGAATATATGAATGCTATTCATCCATCCTGATTTGGATGCCTTTTTGCGTCCGTCTTCGGGCATAGGCTTCCTCTTCATTTTGCCATGCCTGGCGATCTATTGCCGTCTGCATCCAATCTCTGCCGGCTTGTTGGCAGACATCGTCCTTCCATCTCATGGTGGTCTGCCCCTGGTACGGGTGTTTGCGCGAGGTCTAATCTCTATGCAAGTTTAAATAAATGTGTACATTTGTTGTGTTGGATGACCATCTATAGAATAGAGACTGGGTGTCCGATCCGATACTCTCAGACTCATGGCATCTGATGAGTGGTGTCGCCATGTTTGGAGGCGGCCTCTGAAAGGATGGATGTGGGAGATCTGTCAGTCGAAGATACGTCCTTGTGGTTGGGAGACAGCACCATGTGACATTAAGTCAACCAAATGTTCATGTATCGTGCGATGAAGTCTAACACATTCACGACCAACATTTTTGTCAGCTTAGTTGATAACATGGGAAAATGGGGCGTAGGTAGCGAAAACTTGCTACCAGCAGAGCGCCCACATAGCGGGTTCCTGAAATAAATGACACAGAGAGTTATATATGTATTGAAAAAGTCAACATATCTTATTATTAATGTCTTTTTATGAGGAAAATCGTCACCATCGTCGTAGGAAACCAAAATAATTTAATTTTAAACACCGTAACAGAAATCTGACAGATTTATAGGTAGTTTTAAGTACGCCGGAATAATATACTACCGCATGTAATATAACATTTAAAAATGGAGATTCATCATTAAAAATACTGTAAGGATATCTTTATGAAGTAGTAAAAATTAAATGATATTGAAGATATAAAAAAGTGATTCCAAATATTCGAATTGTATTAAATCGAAAAATATATTTTAAGGATTTTTCGCATGTTTCTACGTGTCGTTGTGGCTTCATCACGCCAAAACTGGGCAGTTGGGCATCCATCGATTATAGGATACTTTTTACCCGACTACGATGAAGTAAAATTGAGAATTATGATTTTTTTCTCTTCCGTGAACAAAATTGCGGGCTCCTTCGTTCTAGGTATAAAAGTTTAGATAACGCACTGATGGATGAATCTGGCTAAAAAATCTGTCTGCTAAGTAACTAGTACTACGATAACAACGTTCAGTTTTTTTTTTTCAGATTATTTCCTGAACAGATTTACGCAACATAAACGTAGGTGTTCTAGACACGGGTAAAGTAAGTATTTAGATGTAGAGTACATACTCGTACTTTCAGGTTTTTTTTTTTTCATTTCACGAGTTGTAACTATAAAAAAATATTTTCTAACTTGAATCGGGAGTCGTTTAATCTAGCTCATTTTTAACTTCGTTACAAGTTTTTGAACTTGAAGTAATTAATCTGAGTCCTTGTTAATGTTGTGTGGACATCTTCTATTTCATTTGACACGTATTGGACACGGCAATAATTACAGATTTGTCACAAAACATGGCTATTTACAGCTCGGTACACGGCAATTTACGGCTCGGTACACAGCAATTTACGGCTCGGTACACGGCAATTTACGGCTCGGTACACGGCAATTTACGGCTCGGTACACGGCAACCCCAATTTTAACAGGAACAACACTGCGCTGAGGAGGCGGCACGATCATCATTATGATGATGCATGTTTGCCACAAATTTAGTTTCTACGTGTTAGAGTTAAGTTACTTTATGTTAATGCTATATTTAGTAGGTTTATTTTATTTTTGTATTATTTAGTTGTAGCAATTAATAATTCTTCTTTTTTCCTTTCTTTCTTTCCTACAATAAATGTGTAAATGATTTGTTGCATTAATTGGGAATGACGATCTATATATAGAAACGTCTATGGGAGACTGACTGTCCGATACTCTCTGACTCATAATATCTGATGATTGGTGTTGCCATGTTCATAGGCCGCCACGGACAGATTGGATAGATGTGGGACATCCAGGGGTGTTCAAGATAGATCTTTGTGGTTGAGAGACGTCTTTGTGTCTTTAAGCCCGCCATTTGTCCATGTAGATGTGGAAGGAAGAGATTTGGTGGGATATGGTATAGGATGTCGATTCGATTCGACTTTCGAACATAGGCATCTATGTTTGGAAGATAATGCCTAATGGTGTTGAGTCTGTGTTCATGTGTTTATTTGTAAATTTAAAATGTATATCCGTTGTATTCAGAATGACCGACGATAGAAACGCCATCAATCCCATACTCACAGACTGCTTTACTCTGACTGATGGCATCTGTTGATTGGTGCTGCCATGTTTGGAGGCGGCTGCGAACAGGTCGATGCGATCCAAGATATTGTTATATGTTTGGGCGAGGATGTCTTGTGTTGTTAAGTTCACATTCATGTATCAAATAGACGTTTAAATAAATAAATATGGTGGTGGCTAGTTTTCGTCCATTTCAGAATTCAAATGTCTTAATTCTGTTATCCAATATGTTAGTCAATGCAATGCCGACTTGATAGACTTAGTTTACGACGCATGATTACAAATATACATAGTAATAAAAAGTCAATGCAAATTAGGATAAGATCAAAACATTTTCGATGTCGAAGTAGTATTCGATGTGTCTAAAGTCCATTTTTTTCATATTACATATTTCAATCATAAAAGTTAATTATAATGGCCTAAGTATAATTATTACAAACCTCTTATGAAACGAAGAGATTCCCGGATTTTACCGAAACATATTATCGAAGATTCATTTCATTTACGAATATTCTTCATTTTCCGTAAGACTGTGTTTTAATCGTCTATTAATCCATATTACTAAGAAAAAACAACATAAATTCAGGATGGTTTACAAAACATGGTGTCACTAAACAAACTTGAAGAATTTGAGGAAACAAAACATGGTGAATAATTTGAGGAAATCGATTAAATAACTTGTGGGACAAGACAACTTAATCAGAATCAGTCATGATCGCCTGCCCAGAAGCACAAATGTACATTAGGTAATACCTACGCACGTTTTCCCAGCCCACTTAATTAGAAGCCTCGAATTCGCCGACAATGTGTCATGCAAAGACATTATGATATTGATGTCAAAATCAATTCCTATAATATCATTATGCAATTAGCCCAATCAATGAGAATTCTGATAA
The DNA here is from genome assembly GCA_905404275.2 of Hedya salicella. NCBI lineage: Eukaryota > Metazoa > Arthropoda > Insecta > Lepidoptera > Tortricidae > Hedya > Hedya salicella. The sequence goes on along the minus strand of FR990106.1, from coordinate 4,560,133 downwards.
AATCAATACTGTCAAAACTGAAATTTCAAATCAATCTCGATAAAACAATTATCTCGATAAAATAATTAGTCCTGCCCGCGGCATGGTGTCTGATGATAATCCCAAATATTTTAGCATTACTATTGATTTCTATCGCTATCATTTTTCGCGAACTAGTGTAAAATTTTGTATCAATTTCGATATTAATTACACAATTACATAGTTCTATGATGAGACTAGCTCGCCCGCGGCGTGATGTCACCGATGCTAATTTCGATGGAATATAGTCAATATTCAAATTTCAAATGAATTCTGGCAGTAATTACACAATTAGCCCTCTGTCAGGACTGTCCCGCCCTCTGCATGGTGTCACCGATGCTAATCCGTCTTAATCAGTCACCGCCAGCACGAGCGTTTACCTACCACGTTCATTTATTATGCAATTATGCCGGCTACATACCACGGGGCCTCAAGGTGCGAGTTTTACCAAATTTCGGCCGGTTATTGAATTATTGTGGAATCGTATGTGTAAAGGTCTTAAGGGCGCTTATGGCGGGTTTAAAATTAGTATTTCGCTTGTGCTTGGTAGAAAAAGGTCGCAAGTGACTATGGATTTAAGTGGCACGTGCGATATTCTCTAGGTTACGAGTTTTATAGAATTGCAATTGGTGTTTAAATTAAAATCATGGAATAATGGCGCATTATGGACGTATGACGTTGAGGTTCGATTGTAATATGTTTCGTCCGTCTGTGCTACCTTTTGATCTTGAGACGGATTTATTCAATCGTGGAAAATTTACATGATAATATCAAGCGCAAGTAGAACACATGTGACTACGGATCCAACAGGCACATACCACGTTCCATAATTTCTAGAATATTGGCGTGATGTCACCCTCGGAAGAATACAAGCATGTGTGCTTATGGATTTTCCAAGCGTATACGCCTTTTAAAAACTGATACAAGCACTAACGTGTCGGAACCGGATTTCATGTTTCTGTTCTGTATTTGAGTGTTGTTTTAACTATTTATCTTTTGTCATTAGACGACATCGCATCTTAGACCGAATATGTAAAGACAATTTGGATACTATGGTAGGTACCATTAATTATGATAGTTACAGTTCATTGAAATAATATTTATACAATGCAGAGCATACGCGGGAGAAGTGGAGATCATAGAACATCAGTCAGAAGAGTCACAATCGTCAGAACTAACTTAGACAAGTATATTTTTACAGACTTGTATATCAATAGCGAAATCATGAAAATGTAGAAGAATAAGAATAGACAATGCTCGGTAGTGACTCTTAAGGTGCGTCCACATTTGTATCATTTGCCCGTATCAGATCATCGTCGCGTAGCATGATCGCGTGTCACGATCACGCGTTTGGACGTTGCGCCGATCCGATCACTCGAAATCCATTTGCTACGCGTATCACACACTTGTATCGGAAGAGTGCGGCATTATCGGCGCGCCGACAGTAAGCGTCCAAGCAGCGCACGGTGATCGGATACGAGCAAATGATACAAGTGTGGACGCACCTTTACGCTCCTAAATAAATCCTGAAGATACATCTATTTCATAAATTGCTTGAACTAAACTAGAACTATAAACTATATGGTATATTTATAGCAAAAATAGTGTCCTATCCTGGAGATTTCACATGATTGTTGCGATTAGGCCCTAACCGCACTGCGATATTTCACGGCGCCGTTTTTTTTCGGAATTTTCGCACAATTCTGTAACACATTGAATCTTATACGAGTGCACTGGATTCGCTCGGAAAATCTGTGATCTGATGCAATATATTTCGCGAGAGTAAATATCAAGCGGTGAAATATCGCAGTGCGGACAGAGCCTTAGTCCTGAACGATCGAATTGTTGTGCGAAGGCGAAGGACCCAATGATGATCTTACAATAACGAAAACAAGACACGTCCAAACGACGAGCCAATCTCAATTGATTCCATCAGAAGCCCTTACAAGGTCTGCCTCCAATCCCTTTGACACATTACCAGTAACAAAGGTATATGACCCTTACACCAAACTATTTTATGATCAAAGAAGTTATAGTACAAACTTATTGTTATTCACTTTAGGTTCAGGTTGGGTTGTTCTGATCGCATAGGAAGGTTGTAATGATATGTTGAGACTGATCATGCCAATGTCACGGTCTCTGGCCTAATATGTAATGATTGTTAAGGTGGAGTCTCATTGCCGACTACTAATGATGTTGCTTGTAACTATGACACGTGTCGAAGTTTTTTTTAGGAGAGCTATGTTGGAGTAGAATGGGTTTTAGGTGAGCAATATAAAGAAATCAGTGGGAAAAACCTAGTCACAAAATTTTGGAGATTTTTTTAAAGGATACATGGTATTTTGGATAGTTAGTCCGGTGGCAATGCAATAATATGATACCATTAAGCTGATCTGATGATGGAGCCGGAAGGTGGTTACAGGAGCCCTTAAATAGAATAATGCAATCCTAGGTCCGTCTTATTGAGGGCTTGCCTACACTGCGTTGTCCTGTACACGGTCGTTAATCGAGAAACTTTCTATCGGTTCTTAAGTTTAGCAACGCTTTGATTTATGTCGACAACCTTGGTTTTTCTGCGGATCTCCTCATTTCTGATGCGATCACGCATGAAGACTCCGAGCATAGCTCGCTCCATTGCCCTTTGAATCACTTTGAGCCTTCTTATGAGGCCCATTGTAAGGGACCACGTCTCAGTGCCGTATGGCATCACTGGCAGCACATACTGGATAAAAACCTTCGTCTCAAGACACTGCGGTATTTGAGACTAGAAGTTATAAGTAACTTCTCGAAAGCTACCTCCAGGTGCGTCCACACTTCTATCATTTGCTCGTATCCGATCACCGTGGCGTGGCATGACTGCGTATCGCGCTGCTTGGACGCTTACTGACGTCGCGGCGATTACGCCGCGCTTCTCCGATCTGAGTGTGTGATACGCGTATCAACATGGATTTCGAGCGATCGGATCGGCGCAACGTCCAAACGCGTGATCGTGACACGCGATCTGATCGGGCAAATGATACAAATGTGGACGCACCTTACAACGTCGTAATATTACTCGTAACAATCGATTACTACTTATTTCAAAAACAAAAATAAACTATTTTTTCCGAATGCCATTTAAAAGTTTAATTGCTAATAACGCAAGTTAACAATAAAACAAACAGACACTAATGTTGTTTTTTAACCGACTTCAAAAAGGAGGAGGTTTATATGTTCCACTGTATTTTTTTTTATCTCTGTTCGCCAATTTCTCTGTGGTTTTAATTCTTTTTTTATTCGAAAGAGTATAATACTCCTGAGATGGTCCCAGGGAAATTGAGGGCAAGCCTCAAATTTTATAGGAAGCGGTATAGCGATTTCAGTATTTTAAGAAACAAATTTAGCATTTGCATTCCAACAGTATAAATTGGTGAAGGAAGGAAGGTGTCGCAGAAGAGACCATAGAAAGCCACCGGAACTCCTCAAAGATAAGTGATTTACAGGTGGTGGCGATACGATAGCTCGATTTAGTTAGCTAATCGACTAGTTACAATTTTAAATGCTACTAATGAAAATGATACCTTCGAACTGATGATGGAGCCGGAAGATAGGCACCGGATCTCCGTAATAAAATAATCCATCCGAGCCGTGTTTGGGCTGGTCGAAAGCGTCACGAGATTAAGTTTTCCGGAACGATTCACATTTTTTTTCCAACAACCAACTCCAAAAAATTACTAAAAAGTTAAGAATAAAGAAATTTAGTTTTAATTAACCTTTAAAACTCAATCCATACTATATATAAAATAAATGTTATTTTAGAGTGTCGGTGCCACTCGTGTTGTACCTAATAATTATCTTACTAAAATCGTCAATTTTGAAAAATTTGGTAATTTTGAGAATAATCGAGTCAGTTGTCACCGTCAGTAAAATGGCTGACTACTTTGTGTGATTAGTGTCTTGTGTAATAAATAATACTTGGAAAATGACGGAACCGAATCCGGTTTGTGAGATCGGCACGCACATATAGACAGACGGGCTTGTTTTACAACGTAGTAACTCCGAAAACCTGTTTTATGTGTCTGTACATTCCATTCAAGAAACAGAACTGTTGAGTAAGTTAAAATATTATATTTAAAAACCAGCCCAGTGCAAATCTGATTTGCGCACCGAGGGTTCTGTACAAATTTTCACTTCCTTAAAGTTAACTGGCCGGTTAATTTTGCACCTGGCATCTAAGGCGTCGCATAGACATGAAGTGCAAACTTAACCTAACCGTAATCCGGTTAAAAAATGTTTTTTAATTCTCGTATATTATATCTTTAATTTCCTGTAATATTCATGAATACTAATTTGTATAATGCGAGGAAATTTCATAATATTAGCGGTAAAATTTGTATTTTATTCGCATTGTGTTTTTTCCACATTTTCCTTAATAACTCGGAATTTATACACAGTTAAAAAAAAACCTTTTATAAGAATGTGCGAATCAAGCCCTTTCATTATAGCTACCTGGACTTAGTAGCTTAAATTTGAATTTTTGTCAATTATAACAATCATGGAATATCCGAGGGTTCTGTACAAATTTTCACTTCCTTAAAGTTAACTGGCCGGTTAATTTTGCACCTGGCATCTATGGCGTCGCATAGAAATGAAGTGCAAACTTAACCTAACCGTAATCCGGTTAAAAAATATTTTTTAATTCTCGTATATTATATCTTTAATTTCCTGTAATATTCATGAATACTAATTTGTATAATGCGAGGAAATTTCATAATATTAGCGGTAAAATTTGTATTTTATTCGCATTGTGTTTTCTCCACATTTTCCTTAATAACTCGGAATTTATACACAGTTAAAAAAAAACCTTTTATGAGAATGTGCGAATCAAGCCCTTTCATTAGCTAACTGGACCTAGTAGCTTAAATTTGAATTTTTGTCAATTATAACAATCATGGAATATCAGCCGTGCGTCTGTAAAGCATGTAAATCATTTGACTTCTATCTCACATGTGGGTAAGCTACTATGGAGCATGCTTACTTAGATAGTGCCTATTCACTCTCGTCTTGAAGAGATCCAAGTTATATCATGCTGGATGAGAGTTCTACTCTTTAAGCGTCCCAATGACGAATTTAGAAGCAATTCGTAATATCACTGAAATTCAAACAAGTTTCTACATGAGTCTAAATCATCCATATTACATAATAAGCATTAAGGAGAACCGGCGTAACCTCTGAAAACCACTTTTGATTTCAATGGAAATGGGCCATCGCGAGTTATATGGTAATGCCTCGTGGACTCGTTCTGCCAGTGTGCACTGTCAACGTTTACGTAATGTTTGACCGTCAAATACCTATCGGTGTCGATTTCGTATTGATTCGATCGAATGTTCTATAAATGTTCTGTTTGATTAGTCTAAGGTCCCGCGATTACAAGTTTGACTGATACACGAATATGAACATGTTTTACGTATTGATTCATTCATTAATTACTTAATAAATGAATGAGAGTTGCATTTCATTCGGCTTTCTCCTCAATAGTGGTTTCCTCATGGGAAATGCGGGTAGACTTAGAATTGTAAAAGCGCTCTTGCGGCCTATTTCATTATTATTTAGTTTTATTAATAATGTATGTATGAATATTAAATTTTGCTTTAATTAAAGCTCATTCGTGTAACAAACAGTAGACACAAATAATTTTTCGAATAACTATAAAAATAACCACCAAACAACCAACCACCAAGCCACCAAACCAAAATACACGAGTAAGCAAGCCATCAAACATTTCATTCCATCTCTTTCTAGCAAACCAGAATTTATTATGGACTTTATATGGCCGGAGTGCACTATGACGTAATAGTTTATCTCGAACCTCTGTGTCAAATCCCTGTCTAACTAGTAGTTTAAAATGGTATTTCTTAGCCGATTTTAATTTCACATTTTGAAATCGTTTTTACGATATTTTGATATTTAATATATAATATGTGTGTATGTACATAAATATATATACGTATATATCCCCATATTGACTTGTTGATTTGTGTCTCTTTTCTTTACTTTTTTTTTGTATTCTCAACATTAATGATCCTGCACTAACTACTAGTTTCTGTTTGGCCCTGTGGTTGACTGGTAGAGAATGCCTTAAGGCATTAAGTCCGCCATTTGTAACAGTTTGTATTGTGCAATAAATTTTAAATAAATAAATAAATATTTCGTTAAGAAAAGCGATAAATATAAATGGTTTTATGTGAAATCCCTGCTTTCCCTGATCTCCAACTCCAATACCTTATGATAATAAACGTAGGTTTTCGCGCATTTCCGCCAGGAAGAGCTTATTAGAACCGTGACTACTTTTATATTGTAATCGGATTGGGTTTACATATGAAGTCAATCTAGATGTCAAAAGTGCGTGAAAATTGACATGCAAGATATGCGACCATGCAAGTTTAATAAAGTCTATCTAATAAAAAGTATGTCCATCCTTGGCTCCGTTGTTGACAAAAAGAAGGATGAAGTGGGAGGCAGAGATATTGACATTCCATAGATTTCCGCCAATTTTTTTTATTTGGGAACTTAATACGTGATAAGTAACTGTATCTGTTTGTATGTTACTCTTTCACGCTTAAACCGCTAAACCGATTTAGGTGAGATTTGTTATGAGGATAGCTTGAGACCCTAAATAACATAGGATATTTTTGATCTCGGAAAACGTCCTTTTAGGGGGTTAAATGGAGGTTGGAAGTTGGTACGGGGAATCTCGGTAACACTGGCGACGTCACAGGTAAATTCTTGTGAATAATTAACAGGGTTCGGATATTCGGTGAAATATTTACCTAAAGTTGCCAAAAACCCGGCAAAAGTTGGGCAAATATGGAGTCGGCTTCTTAATTAAGTTATTTTTATAATATAAGTTCTGAAATTGCATAAAACGACACGAGGAGGTAAAAATACACAAACATGTGTAGTATATGGCTATTTATGATTATTTTGGTAAGCACGTACGTTGTTATGCAAATGTAGGTAATGTAATAATGTATGTAAGTATTATTTGTCGTAATCGCTGTGTAAATTGATTTAATTTCAAGGTATACTTATGTAACATAAGTATAATAAAACAACCATTATTTTTTCATAAAATATTGTATGAAATTAGAAAATAAACTTTTACATGTTCAGCACAAGTTTTCAAGAAGTGATTTAACACTTGAAACTCTTAAATTATCTACAGTAATAATAAGTTTATTTATATTCTTGAACATGCGTTTTGGAGGTCGTGTTACAAAATTTAGAAATCCCGGGAAGTTTATTAGGAAAATTAAATTGAGTCCGTCTCCATACCGTTCAACATAGACGCCGCCGCCAAACTTTAGGTAAAAATCTCACCGAATATCCGAACCCTGATAATAAATGTAACATTATAAGGCTCAAAGGTCAGATCCGACCAAAAAACACGTTATAACACAAGTAATTTAGCAAAACGTCGCAAGAGAATTACATGCCTTCGGTGGGTCTTGTAAGTGTTAATTTTATTTTATTTTTACTACTTGTGGGGTCCCTAATGAGGATGCATTTAGCAAACAGCGGACATAAAGATAAACGTAAAAACGTGGTCGTAGGGCGAGTCTTAACGGCGAAAGGAGTACATTATGTACGCGCAACGCATTCCTGCCTTGCTTCCTGGGGCTTTTCCAGAAAGGCTAACAGAACTGAGCGCTTAGTGTTACAGCTGTGGCAAGAATGTAACAAATGTGGACAGTGGCAAAGCAACACAAAAAAAAAGTTTGGTATTTTTTCACAATGTATATTTTTATTTTCTTCTGTTTCCGCGATTATTACTCATTGAAATAAAACAATTTAACGGATTATATCGCGTATATTATCTCATTTTAGTTCCCTACGTTTCGGAAGCTTTCCAGCTTTCCATGGTCACGGGAGGACTGAGAAAAGATGTATTTTCCTCTGTCAAAGTTACAATTTGTGCAAACTACCCATTTTTTGAAAAAACACAAATAAAGGTGTACATACATGCCAGATGGGCCTAAGCTGTAAAGACAGTTACACACGTGCCAGAAGGGCTTAATTATTTTATTCTAATAATTTACCAAGCAGCATTTCACAAATGAGGCGTACTGAGGAGAAAAGAAACGCTGCAAAGAAAAACTCCCAGGCTACCTCATTACTAATTATAATATTTTAAAAACAGAGACTATTAAACTACTTTAAACAGATAAGATATTTTACACCGTTCGGAAATTAAGGTTTTGCAGTCCTGTGTCTCGCTTGTTCCTTGATGAGATGTATTACAGGATCCCAAGCTGGTGGTAGTGACAATCCATCTTCTCTATTGAAATTAGGATGCTTTTTAATCTCAATAGCCTCGCGTAGCATCCTGGGAAAATATCTTTTTTCTTTGGCAAGGATAGAAGGTTTATCAAACTTAATTGAGTGGTTTGGTTTGTCAATGACATGTTCACAGACTGCAGACCTATTACACCGACGGTGCTTGACATCTGCTATGTGCTTCATCTGCTTGTCATCTGCGATATAATCCGTTAAATTGTTTTATTTCAATGTATATTTTTCTTTATTCAAAATCAGCAATTATTTATTGGAATTCTTATCCGAAGACCGATGTACATAAATATACGCACAACCCAATCCTGAGTCTTTTGCTGGGGTTTTTCAAGAAAGGCTCAAAACTGAGGGCTCGAATCGTTAACTCTGTGGTCTTATGGCTGTGGTAAGAATGTGACAAATTGTCAACAGTGATAAAACTACAAAAAAAAGTAACTATTACTCATAATATTTTCTTCTATTTCCGCGATTATTACTCATTGAAAGACCATGATGTCCTCCCGTGACCATGGAAAGCTGGAAAGCTTCCGAAACGTCGGGAACTAAAATGAGATAATATACGCGATATTATCCGTTAAATTGTTTTATTTCAATAACTATTACTCATTATTAGATTTTTAAACAAACTGGCAAAAAGACGCAAGAAAAAGCGTTGGCAATTGGCAACATTTCTAATTTTCAAGTTATATTGAATCGACACCCATTTCGTTAATTCTTTATTACGGAATCCAAAAAAAATTTTTATAACAACTAGTCTTGTCCATAAGTCCTCTTGTTTATGAATATTTTTATCGCATAATCACATAAGGCATAATGATCTATAAGCATAATTTTATTACCTACACCGAATCCTGTTTTCGCCGAATCTTTTTTCGCCGAATGGTCTTTTCGCATAACTTTTTAATGCCGAAAACCTACTTTTCTGGCAGCAGTCATCTCTTGTTCGGGATTGCAGTTCTAACCTAACCTAACCTACTTTACTGTCAGCAGTTTTTAATTGTTAGAAGTTGAATTTGCAGCGAACTATAATTCGGCGATACTAAATTATGCGTATTTAGATTCGGACAAATAATGATTCAGCAAGATGAACATTCTGCGAAATCAAATTATGCGAAAACTATTCGGCGAAATCAGTTTCGGACATAAAAAAATATGCGAAATAGATGTCTTTGTCGATATTTGGGAAAATCTGAAGGAAACATAAGATTCTCTAAATGACGTCACTAGGTGGATATGCCAAAGTCACAGCGCACAAAAAGAACAACAGTACAATTTCTAGACTAAATCCACCTTAGAATAGTGATTATCTATGATTTTCTACGCTGTGACTGTCAGTAACGTTCTATGTATCACTTAAGCGCTTTTATGATGAGAAACATTTGTTATTGATTTTTATTTTTCATTTAATTGGGGTATTTTCGATCATTTTAAATTAATATATTTTACACTACTAAGAACTGAATACTCTATACTTATTTATTGCATTGCATACTACATAAATATACAGGAATTTACAAATAATGCATTTACAAAACCAAAAAATATATTAGGTATGTAAAGGGGTATTATATTATTTTATTTTTGAACTTCTATTTGATTTCTACGAAAAGAAGGCTGTTTGAAAAAAAAGTGGTCTCAATTGTTTACCTACATATTTATAATAAAGGTACCTATTGTTTTTTATCTATTTTAAACAACTATTTATTACTCTGTATTCAAATTCGTATTTTTAAGTCTCGCAAACTAAAGACCATACATGATTTGTAAATGACAACTGCGTACCTCTAAAGACCATTCACAAAACTGATAAAGTGCAGATTATTATGGTAATTTGGTTAACTCGACGCGATCCATACATATCGTCATTATCTTATACGCAAAGTATATTGGACTTGGAACCGTTTCGCCCGAAACGAGGCACTTTGCGTACCTTAAGGCTTTTAAGGAGCTGTAGAGGGTCGGCAACCTTAGATTATGGAGATAATTTGCAACCTTCTTTGGAAGCAAACGTTGAGACTTTGTTTATACAGAAAGGGCGGACGAAGGACGGGGCATGGACGCGTCCATAGTGTAGTCATATTTGTCTTATAGATATTATGATACTAGCTTCTGCCCGCGACTTCGTCTGCCTTAAATTCGTTTATAGCGGATAAGGGCCCGCTCACGACATAAAGGTGCGTCCACATTTGTATCATTTGCCCGATCAGATCTTCGTTCCGTGGCATGATCGCGTGTCAAGATCACGCGTTTGGACGTTGCGCCGATCCGATCGCTCGAAATCCATGTTGATCGGACTAGCAAGGCAATGATCGCCGCGCGGACAGTGAGCGTCCAAGCAGCGCGATACGCAGTCATGCCACGGCACGGTGATCGGATACGAGCAAATGATAGAAGTGTGGACGCACCATTAGGGAATTGCGGCGCGGCAAGCGTTTTATCTGTTCATCGCGCGGTCGAGACTCGCAACGAACTGTGGTTAGTTGGGATCACAAGCAATGAATTAGAAAAACCGCTGCCGTTGCCGCCGCCGCTCGATGTCGTGGTCGGGTCTTAAGGGTGTTTTTCCGGGATAAAAAACAGCCTATGTTCATCCAAATCGGTTCAGCGGTTTAAGCGTGAAGAGGTAACAGACATACAGACACACTTTCGCATTTATAATATTATAAGCATGGATATATTGTGATTGATATAGTAAGTAATTCTTGTTTTTTGATGAATATTATCAAACCAAATATATCCCCCCAATAAGAATCATTGGGATATATTTGGTTTCATAATTTTATTTTTGCACTTAAATATGTGCCTGTGTTTTGACATTAAATCGTTAATATAACTATTTTACCTTTCCTTTATTTATTAATTTATTATTTTCATTATGATTGTTTATTGTTCTTAACGGTGCGATAACGATCCTTATCGGGTGAATCGATTTGAATCGTAGTTGGCATTTTCTTATTATTTTATCTTGTTTTGACAATAAGTATATTGTTTATTTTTAATATTCCTTATAATTTAACGATCATGATATAAATCCGTATAATTTTGACATAAGCAAAATTTGTATTGTAATTTTTATCGTGAAATAAAATTATCTTACCATGGAACTAGTCCGATTTGTGTAAAAAATGTCCTATAATATTTATTTATTTATCTTAGTTATCTTATACTTTATAAAAGAATTAATTCGCAGAGGATAAAAAATAAAGCCCTATTGTTTTTCCTCAGCGTAGTCGGGTAAAAAGTAACCTTTAGGTAACCTGTGTATACCCCGCTGTGTACATGCGTATGTACGAAAACTTCTTCTATTTAGTACTGGACAAACGCTTCCTGGGCTAGTAGTCCTAAATCATATGAGGGGAGAGTTGAATCAACTACTATGCCGGACCAATTCTCTTTATGATTAACGTACGTTAACTAAATTTTTCCGTTGTTTCAACATACTATTTAAACTAACGAATATGAAAAAGCTACGATGTCATTAACAGTCGAACCACTAGTTAACGTCACAAAATCGAGTCCTTGTACCGATTTAGAAACCAATAGACTAACAAGGTTATTAAGGTTCCGTACCCAAAGGATAAAACGGGACCCTATTACTAAGACTCCGCTGTCCGACTGCCTGTCTGTCTGTGTGTCTGTCTGTTACCAGGCTGTATCTCATAAACCGTAATAGTTAGACAATTGAAATTTTCACAAACGATGTATTTCTGTTGCCGCTATAACAACAAATGCTAAAAACAGAATAAAATAAATATGTTGCTTTTTAATTTTCAATAATCAGTTTTGTACAATCCGGTTGCGTTAAGTATGTATTTGTATACAACGGTATAGATACTAGGTGCAAACTTAACTTAACCGGCCAGTTAGGTTAGGTTAAGAGAAAGTTTGTACAGAACCCTCGGTGCGCGAGTCCGACTCGCACTTGGCCGGTTTTTATATTTAAAATACAAACTGGCTTATCGAATATCTGGCCGAGACCTTCGGTAGGTGTGTCCAATGTCTTAATCTACAGCCATACATAATTCAGCTGCGATTGCAAATGTTGACATTCTAACGAATGTTAATTCTTTTGCATAATACTTACATTATGGCGGCGCGAATTTGTCAGGGTCTTTCCGGGTTGGAAAAAATGCAAATTTACTTAATAATCGCAAAATGTCTGGTTTTAAATTAGAACACATCCAACTACTAAATAAAAGAAATAATTTTGACGAATCACAGAGAGCGAACTACGCCATTTTGTATTCTATAGGCCTAACCAGCGTCATACCCTGTGCAACAACTAACTGAAATTCTTTCAATAATTTTGACAGAGAATTTGAACTGGATTTTACACACCCAAAGCAAAAACTATTATTAATAAATCAACATTTTGCAGCACACTAACCTTTGAAATGGAATACTGCACAGATGTCTCAAATAAATTAAATGCCACATTGAAATATAACGTTCAAAATACAGAAGTCAAAATCAGTATTGTTTAAAATATCACTTGCTCGATTACTATTTCTGGAACAATCGTTAGCCAGTCAATTATGCACATTAGTCTTAGTTGCAAACTTTATCGTACAATGTAACAGTTTGATGGAATGTTAATAAAACTTTATAACAGCGCCGTATAATAAGTTACTAACCAATCTTAAGTTTCCGTAAAAAGTCAATTTCCTTATTTTGAATTATTGTTATTGTTCTTTATATCTAGAAATATTTTTTCTACCTGACGTCAGTTTTTCCAAATTTCTAGATCTGCAGTGTGTTTGCAAATTTAAAAAGACTTAATTTCACAACAAAGTAAAATTCATCATTGTAAAAAGTAACAAGGAAATAATCGCAGATGTATGCAACATAGCCATTTTTTTTTCAAACAACCTTTGTATAGCGGAAGCACTGGGAGCAGTGAGTATAACATGAAAGGGGGGGTATTACTTGCAGGATAATAGCATTTTCCTGGAATATTGCAATCATTGCATGGTTTTAATACGTCAATATCACACACACGTGAAAGCACAAACGAACGATGTTTCGGATTTATCATAATAACCTTAATAAACAACATTTTAAATCCAGAGCTTACAATCGCAATGTTACCGAAATTAATTATGGGTATAATTAACTTTATTTGCTTGGCGTTAAAATTATAATGAATCTTAAAATAAAGCGTTTCCGGTTCTAAATTTAGTCTTTTCTGTACGACTTTTTGCTACGAGAATCCGCAAGAGTACAAATTAGACCGAGGTAGTTATTTTGTGGGTATTTTGGTTCCGTATTTCAATTATGAATCAACTTCCCAAATTTATGTATAACAATTACTGGTTATGAAACGGACATATAATGAAAACGTATATTTGTCTTGCTTTGTTGTATCAACTTGTAATTCGTATTGGTACATATCATTTTACTTCAGCCATTTTTAACGAAATCGTTAAAATCCACTGTACGAATTAAATTTTATTGTCATTTCATAGCCAACTGAAAATTATCAAGGATGTCATTCTTAAATTTCGCACTCGACCGCCTTCAGTCCGTCCCTAATATAACTGGACACCTGAAGTAGTGGTGCATGTTCCAGATCACAGGTCAAAATATATTGGTCCGTCAAGCAGATTGTCAAAACTGACTTAAGAAAACGAAGCCAAAGGGAAAACGAAGCGAAACCTATGAAAATGAATAGTCGATATGTATGTCGGGTCATATTATAGTAGCGACGAGTCCGTCAGCGCTGCGTTAGACGCTGGCGCACATAATGTGAACGTTATAGCTATAGCTTGAAAAGTTCTTTCGTGACACTGCCATGGTCTGCGGGCGACGGGGGGAAAGACAGCAGGGGCGAGTAAGAAGTGTGCGCGCGGCAAGGTTAACGTGCACCGCCACGCACACACTTCCTACCCACCCACCCCCGCTGTATTTCCCCCCGTCACCCGCAGACCATGGGAATGACACCAAAGAACTTGTCAAGCTATACTTACGACTGTTCGTAGCATACACTGGGTTCTAAAATCCATGGTGCCGCCATATTTTAAATGTAATCTATTGAAGTTAACGTTATATTTTCGAGATTTTCTTTATATCTTACTATTGTAAAATTAATGGCATATATGTATATAACATGTATAATAAATTCTTTTGACTTTGTAAAATATTATTTTACAACTTAGCGGCTCCATGGATTTTAGAACCACGGTAAGCTACGAAAAGTCCTAAGCCTAGTTATAGGAGTACAATTTTTTTATTGATAATTAACTATTAATTATAAATGTATAATAATAAAGTTTTAAAGAAATGAGCTGAACCTTCCCCACCGAGTCAGCTGATAATGTTGAACTTGGTATCTTAGGAATTCCTTCGTGTAAGAACTTAGTTGCAATTTGGAGTAGATCTGCATTTCAGTAAATTCTGCGCCATGAACTCTCTATAATAAACATTTAAATAGAAAATATGTATAAAATGGTGGTTCTGATTAGCAACTGCATGGTCAGTCTCCGGTGAGATGCTCAGATGTTTGGAAATCCTGCAGTCCACGAAATTACGCAACAGTCATGTATCCAAAACACAGCAAATCAGATAATTGACCATTCCATTCACCGCAATGTTAATCAGTTTCTATCTTTGCCCCCATCTATTAATCTGGTACGGATCTTGGCTACAATAACGAAATTGAATAGTCCAACTGCGGTAGAGAAACCGTACCATAAGCCCCATAAGGCAAGTACCGAAATGGTCTCGTCGCCTATTTAGCTGCAATTATATTTGATTCACTGAGACGATTGTCATCTCAGCTGGCTTGTTAGCAAAGTGTGTGGTGCCACCAAAACGGGATAGCAGGCAAATCGTGATGCCTTTCTTAATTCTTTATTTAGTTGGGATATCAGAACACTTGATAATATTGAAAGAAAGAAAATAAAGCCTTTTAAAACTGAGTACCTACCAGAGGCGTGGCGTCAGGAAAATTACAAGGGAAGCCGAAGCAATATCATTTACTCATATTTAAAGAAATAGGTATATAAGCCTTTCCTTGAGCAACCCGGTGGGAATCGGCTTATATGGACGTCACGCCACTAGTACTTACACTTACAATGCTAGGGGTGAGTCGCATTGCACGCCTTCAACCAAAACTTCAACTTTCGAAACCAAATTCGGCTTTGCAAGCCGCATTCGGGCACATTGACTGACGGTCGTGATATTCGTGAAGCCAGGTTCGCCGTTGACGGAAACGAACGATAGAAGGACGATATAATTTAGCCCAAGTATTTTAATAGTTAATCGATGATAATATGCGCAGTTGGGGTATAGTAGTGTGTAGACTAGGTATGTCAACATAGTTGGGTGCGGCTCAAGTGCGTTTCAGTCGCCAGTTCCCGTGTGTTGACGGATGAAACCTTCTGTTTGAAGTCCTGTACAAATTACAAATATAGCGTTTAGCGACTTCGCCACTTAATAAGAAGCTTATAATTGTATTTGTTTATTGTTGTTGATTGCTTATGGCACACGTGTACGGCGGTTGAAATGCTCCCGAGCAGATTCATGCAAAAATACGGCAAATCACTTGTGCTCAGTTGTTTTGTTAAGAGTTAAGACATAGTAGATTAATGCAGAGGCCGGGAAAATAGGGATTGCCAGCAATGTAAGGTTTAGACCTCTCGTGTTGCCGCACCCGAAACGTACACTTCGAGGCCTGTTATAAGGAGCACAAAACAACGTCAATATTTCATTGCCTGTGTGAGAAAATTTCTTATAACTTTACGCCGAGCACATTTGGAATAAAAAGAAAAAAAACAAGTCCCGTACCCTAGAAATTTGTTAAGTTATAATGTAAATGTTTTATGATTCATGATCGATACTCACATAAAACAAATAATAAATTCTAATATGGAACATAGCGATTTTAGACAGTCAGGACCCATAAGATCTAGATCGAAGCAAATCTTCCCAACAATGGGTCCCGACTGTTTAAAATCGCTATGTTCCTTATTACAATTTATTATTTGTTTTATGTGAGTATCGATCATGAATCATTTCCATTATAACTTAATAAATTTCTAGGGTACTGGACTTGTTTTTTTCTTTTTAGTTTTCTTACGCAGTCGGGTTTTTTGGTTTTTTAATTATTATTTTTAATTTTATACTTTTTAGTTAAAATTATAAGTCAGTAAATTTCGTAATCTTTATCGTCGGGGTTATTGAGAAGCTTGCACAGATTTATTACAATTAAATTAAATATTAGTGAGAACGGCTTGCTAACTAACTTTAAATCGTTATAGTTCCTAACTGGTAATTCAAAATTAAAAATTATAAAGGAAACCTAATAATGATTTTCAAATCCCTATTCAATGAAACCCTACTCGATATAGTACATTGATTTTCATTTTTTTATTTTTCACTATATGGCGTCTCATTATCGCCATTTTGAATTTTCATCATTTTCATGTCTTCAGTGACATTTGGACAGTTAAGACGAATCGATTGATGTAAGAATCACCAAAATCGGTCCACGCGTTCGGTCTCTAGAGTGCCAGATAGGAACAAACATACATACATAGACTGATAAACACATTACCCTCCTTTGCGTCGCACAGTCGGGTAAAAAGAGCAAAAAGGCACTGACTTTGATCACTTGAATGCTATTGATTTTAGATTCATTTGAAAATTAAACGGAATCATTTGGAGAAATTCGATGATGTAGACGGTTACTTTTGCTAAGCCTTTCCATGTTTATAATCTGAAAGATACGTTCGTGTCATTTATTTTGTATGGAATGGGAGAAGAATGCTAGCTGTTGCCCATATTGGAAATAAGGTTAAGGGCTAGGTCCAGGCCATTCGTTTCGTGCGCCCGATTCTCGAAAATCAGCGCAACCAAGCTGCGCAAGTCGGCAGATTCGAACGTTCCGGAACTCCAATCAAATTCCGAAATTAAAACGCCTCACGTATTGCCACGTAGTATTTATGACTGCGCTTAAACCGCCCGTATTCGTCTGTTGTAGTTTTTTCAATCGAATTGTAGGTCGATAACCGGCTGCGCAGATAAGCCATAAAAACTAGCCAAACGTTCCTTTGGCCTTCGAGCCAGGCGTTCACCTACCTAATCTCAGTTGAATGATAAGTACGGCACACCGCGGTGTGCGCGTGACGAGTGCGGAATAAGCGAATTTGGAGGTCCTTCTTAGGATTGCTGAACGAATTGTCTGAAAACGGCAAAGACAATGGAGATTGTTAAGTCTGGCGATTGGAGAACCGTTTTGGTGGTACTAGAGCCAATGTAGCGAAGCGTAAAAGTAATACCCAATATTGTCGGACCAAAACAATGGGGGTGTTTGAAGAACGCTTTGGTGGTTGAGAAGCACCGAAAATGTTCAATATTGAAGAGAGATATTTTCAATGAATACGATATT
Organism: Hedya salicella; assembly: GCA_905404275.2. Taxonomy (NCBI): domain Eukaryota; kingdom Metazoa; phylum Arthropoda; class Insecta; order Lepidoptera; family Tortricidae; genus Hedya; species Hedya salicella. Next base: position 4,542,396 of record FR990106.1, on the reverse strand, counting down.
TTTAAGAAAACAATCAATGTATGCTTATTATTAAGATATTCTTATTAAGGAATTACGTTCTGGCGATAGATTAAATAATCCATTCAATTGGTTCATTGGATACTCGTTTGGTCCTCTCTGTTAATGAGACTAAATAACGTGGTCTAAAAACAATGTACCTACTTATATTAAACTTCGTTAGGTACTCAAGTAAGGTTCATGATCATCATTTCAGCCCAAGGACGTCCACTGGTGGACAAAGGCCTCTCCCAAATATAACGATTAGTCTTCTTCTTCTTCATCAGATCATTGGTCCACCATGTCGGGGGGCTTCCCACGCTGCGACGTCTTGTACGCGGTCGCCACTCGAGAACCTTTCTGCCCCAACGTAAGTAATGAAATATACAAGTAAGGTTTACCGGGATAATAATTAAAACACAATATTTTGCAACTACCCCCGCTCTCTTTTTTTATGCTAGTAGTGCCAAATCTTTTGCTAACAGTGCCAAATTGTAGGCAGTAAAGGTAGAGGTAAGTTAAAAGTGTTCGGATATTATAAAATGTTTAAAACACGCATTTAATCCTGGCTGCCCCAAGAGGAAACTTTAATGCGAAGTTGTAAAAAAGGAAGAAAAACAAAGCAACTCAAAAGCCAATCAAGTCTTAGACGTCCACGATTCCGTCAATCTGGACAGGAATCTATATCAGGCACTATGCAGGTCATAACACAGTTTCAAAGTTGTATCTGACCTCCCTAATGCGGCTATATCTTGAAGGTTCTCGTGAAGACATATAATTTCATAATCAAAATAAACGTTTAACATAGAGGGCCATTTAAGGATATGGGAACGGGTTTGATCTAACGCTTGGCACCGGGCTATCAATCAAGACTGACTGGTCGTGAGATTCTAGCCTGCCCATAACATAATGTTCATTTGATACACCCAAACGCGGATTGGGTCAATAAAATCACAGTGATGGAAATTTAGGTCTTAATTTCAATACACCTGTTGCAATTTGAGCCCTGTGGTTGCGTACATTACTAGAAGGCAACTTCGTTGGCGGAGGAGTAAAAATCATAACCTCTCTTTTTTGCAGTGTAGTCAAAGTATCCTATAACCATCTGGAGATACTCAGCTACCCGTGTACCAAAAGTAGTTGAAATCCGTTAAGCCTTTTTTTTCGTGATGAGGCCACAATGACACATAAAAACATAGAAATAATAAATAATAAATACTTTTCGCTCCAGTGAACTCCAAATAGTCCCTAACAATGTTTTTTTAAATATCTTCAATGTACAGACATTTACATTGAATTAAATTTGCGGCAATAGTGCGCAAAAAGGCAGCATCTTTACTTATAAGGACAAGAGAAAGCCCAAACAGCATTCTGAAGATGATCGCTGATCATGTTTGCTGTCCTATAATAACACATTTAATTAAAATTGTAAAATCTAATTTAGTATTTAAGTTCTAACATAGTTTATTTTTTTAAGTTTTATTGTAAACTAACAAAGAATGAGATCTCCGTTATCTTATGGTAATAAATGATTATTATGATTATGATTATGATAATGATAATGATTATGATTATGATTATGATTATGATTTCATTTTTAGAACTATACTGTACATATTGTTCCTATAATATTCGATACAAGAGAAACCGGGAGAAGGAAATAAGTGTTTTTTTAAGCGGCTGGTGGTCTTATTCCAGTTTCTATTCACTACGAGTATAGGAATCTGAAAACAAGTCAGCCTGCACGATTATAGCGAAGTTGTAAAAAAAAATAGTTTGTACATTTAACTTTTTTGGATCTACTATAAATTTTCGACATCCTGTATGCATAATTTCGGCTTTATGTATAAATTCGGAGCTCTGTTCTTTTATTAATGAATTTTGTAAATGCTGTTGATGTTTGAAATAATAGAAGAAAATAAATAAATAAAATAAATTGAAGATATCTTCAAAAGTATAAGTGAAACGGACTATTAAAGAGGTCACTGAGTCGAAAAATATTTTTTTGGATTGTTTGTATGTGTCTTTATGGCTTCATCACGCCTACACCTAAACAGATTTTAACTATTCTTGGTACACACGGGTAACTAAGCATCCACAGTTTTAGGATATTTTTTACAGCACTGAAGCAATAATATGATTATAGCTTTTTCTCCTCCGCGAACGAAGTTGAAGGAGCCCTCCTTCTATTTGTCATATATAACGATAAAACTGCTCTGCTTTACTCAATTACTGCCTAACTTTCAAAAAGGGCTCAATAAATCCTAGTAATATTATAAAAGCGAAAGTCTTATATCGTTGTTTGAACGATCGTTATGAAACTCAATCACGCTTAAACAGATAAACGGATGATAAAATTTGGAACAGATATAGAACAAGTAATGGATTAAGATTAAGATATATTTATATCCCCAAAGGCTTTAGCGCGTGCAAAGCCAGGAAAAAGATAGTATCTAGACACGCGGCAGCGTGTCACGCCAAGTTCAAGCAAAGGAACTGGCTACCAGCGCCAAGTGTAATTTTACACGAACCACTTGGTGCCACTTTTGACCCTTCTATAAGTCAAAACCTCTTTAACGTAAACATATCAGTTACAAACGCCTACTTTCGTTTTACTTATTAAATTCAAAGAAAGATTTTATAATTATCTAGACACATACGGGAGTGTGCCAGCCAAATTCACAAAGCAACAAGGTGACACATCGCCCGTGGATACACGAATCATTCGGAAGACTTGACCCCCCAATAATCTAAAAGTACAAGCAACTCGTCAGTTATTTGAATATGGTGTTTTAAACATTAGTATTCAGCCAAATACTTGTTTAAACTACCAGCTCAGAGAACTTAATGTAGGAAGGTATATTTAGCAAAATGTTTTACGATATTACTTAGACAAAAGTCAGCGTTTACCTCTAGTTGCTGCATTTATACTGATTACCGGGGCGCATAGTAACTAGGCGGGGCTCGAAATTTGGTGCATTTCCGCTGATCAAAAGTACGGGCTTTGGAATAGCGAATTACACTTGGCACCGCGCCATGTCCGAAAGAAAATACAAAGGAACCAACTAAAATAAACTTAACTTGCAGTTCTGTGTGAGAACCGGAAAATTCATGTTTAAGCTCTTCATCCGATTTCAAAGACAAAGACTTATTACAAGTATTATGGGTCATACAGATCTTAGAATATATCCGTTTTTCCAATAGATAATACAAGTTTATGGCTTGGCCTATATTTTTATCGTATGTCTTGGGTAGTAGAGAATACACTATATGTATTGAGTATTTTGTATAATATATAATAGGCTTGATTATGATATTAAACACATACCTTTAAAAATGTTTAAAAGAAACCTAAAAGCATGGATTGTGGAAAAGACTTTCTACTCCGTAGCTGAATATTTTACCTCCTTTGAAAGGTCTTGATTATTGAGTAATTAAATTTTTAGTTGCTATGTTGTAATATGTTGCATACCAGATGCTGGTGAAGTATGTATTGTTCTAGAATATTGTCTCATACAAATAATCTACACATATGACTCTTATCGAGACAAAGAGGACTGTCATAAGTTTGAAGACTACGTTCGTAGCATTGAAACGCGTGTTTTGATTTGAATGCAGTTTTCTTTATTAGGCAGCCGGTATTATAGCGGTGTTTCTCAGCCGTGCTTGATCGAGAATGAGTCAGCTAAGTGAAGACATCAGAAGAAGACATTTGTAACGGCATTTACATTAGGGCATGTACTTTTTCCTGGTTTGTCATAGGGCACAATTGGAAAATGGCGCCATTTGGTGTTAATATTATGTCGAATATTTTAATATTTTCATTTTATTGAAATAAAACAATTTAACGGATTATATCGCGTATATTATCTCATTTTAGTTCCCGACGTTTCGGAAGCTTTCCAGCTTTCCATGGTCACGGGAGGACTGAGAAAAAAGAGGAAATGGAGTTGGAAAATCAAAATTCACTTGCATTCTTAGATGTGCTAGTAATTAGAGGTCCTAAAAATGACATAGGTCATACTGTATATAGGAACCCTACGCATACAGATAGGTATTTGAATGGCAAATCTCACCACCATCCCTGTCAACTTGCTACAGTGGGTAAATCTTTGTTTCAGAGAGCCAGGGGTATCTGCGAAAATCAACATCTGACTGCTGAGTTACTGAATGTCAAACGTGCGCTTCGAGCCAACGAGCTCCAGACGTTCCAAGCAGAATCCCAGTATGAAGAAACCAACAGTCGAGCGTAAACCTGCCGTATTACCATATGTGAAAGGGGTCACAGACAAGATCGGAAACATCTTGAAGCGTGCTTCTATAAAAACATATTTCAAGCCGTTGAAGAAGGTGACTCAATACCTTAGACCCGTGAAGAGTAGCACCCCTTTGCAGAGTGCAGGCATTTATAAGCTGGACTGCGAGTGTGGTCTTTCATACATTGGTCAAACGAAACGCAGTGTATCAACCCGGGTGAAGGAGCACATAGCAGATGTCAAGCACCGTCGGTGTAATAGGTCTGCAGTCTGTGAACATGTCATTGACAAACCAAACCACTCAATTAAGTTTGATAAACCTTCTATCCTTGCCAAAGAAAAAAGATATTTTCCCAGGATGCTACGCGAGGCTATTGAGATTAAAAAGCATCCTAATTTCAATAGAGAAGATGGATTGTCACTACCACCAGCTTGGGATCCTGTAATACATCTCATCAAGGAACAAGCGAGACACAGGACTGCAAAACCTTAATTTCCGAACGGTGTAAAATATCTTATCTGTTCAAAAGTAGTCTCTGTTTTTTAAATATTATAATTAGTAATGAGGTAGCCTGGGAGTTTTTCTTTGCAGCGTTTCTTTTCTCCTCAGTACGCCTCATTTGTGAAATGCTGCTTGGTAAATTATTAGAATAAAATAATTAAGCCCTTCTGGCACATGTGTAACTGTCTTTACAGCTTAGGCCCATCTGGCATGTATGTACACCTTTATTTGTGTTTTTTCAAAAAATGGGTAGTTTGCACAAATTGTAACTTTGACAGAGGAAAATACATCTTTTCTCAGTCCTCCCGTGACCATGGAAAGCTGGAAAGCTTCCGAAACGTCGGGAACTAAAATGAGATAATATACGCGATATAATCCGTTAAATTGTTTTATTTCAATGAGTAATAATCGCGGAAACAGAAGAAAATATTATTTTCATTTTAGTTTCAGTGCCTCCGGATTATGCTTCAAAATGTTTAAATGTAAAGGGAGCTAAAAAAATATTTATCTGTTTATAACATATCTGTTTTTTTTCATTTTGTACACTGTACACATGTACTTGTAATGTACATATTTGGCGATCATGCGATGATCTTTGAGCCTTTATCCAGCAGTGGAAGTCAGCTGATACGATGAATGATGATGATGATATGGCTGGGAAAATTCACAAAACGTGCTCCTTAGAATGACGAGCCATATATATCCCGCGTAGACTTCAGAGGAAAATATGAAATACCTATATACCAACGACATAGTCGGCTCGGCAAGATATTGATTTTCTGATGAAGAACAATGTACCAGGATTGCAGCATCCTCAGACAGGACGTACCTGAAAAGAAAGAAAAAATATCAGTTTTAACTTAAACTATTAAATCGATTCGTATTGATGAAATACTCAGATAATTGGGTGAACAAAAAAATAGACCCTGTTTTTATTCCTTTTTTTCGTTAAAATAGCCTATTCTAAGATACTAATTTTATGCGTTTTACATTTAGATGCGCTTATTTTTTATTACCTAGGAGATGCCCTATAGGTTTAATTCCTCGGAAATTTGTATGGCAACACCTTTTATAATGTCTGTATCTTTTGATTGTGTTGACTTCTAGTTTAACTTTTTCACAGCTCCAAGAGATTGCAAACTTGAGCAGATATTTGATATTCATTTCAGCTTGATACCCCACGCGTTCCCGAGAAAAAGGATTTTCACAGACGGTCAGACAGTTAGACAAAAAAAAAGATCCTATAAGGGTTCCGTTTTTTCTTTTGAGAACTTGAGACACTTAATATACACGCTGCACATCTAAAAATCTAATGTTGAAATCATCGTCATCATCATCATATATTTAAGAGCTGGGCTCTTGTCAGTGGAGTAATTTCCAGCTTATTCTACATTCTGCTTTTTCTTTTACTTCTTTTTATGATGAAACATTTATTTTTCCTTTATTTGCTCCATACATGTTCTTCTTGGTCTTCCCCTTTTCCGTTCTATTTTTCCTTCTATTGTAGTCCTAATGTAATTATCGTGACGTATTAAGAGATGACATAACATTTTTCCTCTCCTGTTCTGATGTTGACAATCAAGAACTAAATCTAAATGGACTTTTCCATTCAGGAGCTATAATGCCCCAGACACAGACAAACAGTTATTTATGAGAAACTTTAAACTTATACCTCCCCTCTTTTTCGTGGAAGTTAAATAAGTAATATCAAACTGACAACTAATTGCGAAGCCAACATGAAGCAATTAAATTCGTTATAATTGAGCAAGATTTTCAATTGCTGTTCCTGTCAAGTCTGGAGGCTCCTGTGGGAGAAGCGAGCCAAGGATGTCAGTCAGATAATGCTACAGATCTCGGCAACTGTTATGTTAGGACGTATTACTCTGTACGTTAAACCAGCGGGTTTACAATAGGACTTAATTAAAATCAAACGCGTTCGAAACACAACCGATCCGTTTAACCGACTTTAAATAATTAGGTTTCCATGTTGGCTGTATGTTTTTTACACGATACTATCGTGGACTGGCTGGTTTAGCTCAGCGGTAATGACCTGCAAAGCCGACGGTCCTGGGTTAACATCCCGACAAGGGCAAATATTTGTGTGATCAGCATAAATATCTGTTCCTGAGTCTTGGATGTTTCCTATGTACATAAGTAGAAATAAGGCGTACGCGAAAGAGAAAAAGTCATAACACCTTTTTCTACAGTGGGGTATAAAGTATCCTATAACCATTATCAAAAATAGTTGAAATCCATTTAGCCGTTTTGGCGTGATGAAGCCACAACGACACATACAAACTTACTACAATAATTTATGTTTTGATTCAGTGTCCTGCAAATATTCCGTTTTTTTACAAACATTTCATTTACTTATAACCTAACACTAGCCTTATTGAGCTCACCATGGGACTAGCTCGATTTGTATTCAAATTGTCCCCCAATTAATAGTCGTCGTCAAATGTAAACAGATTTGAATTTGTTGGTTTTGTCAAATATAGTTAAGGGGCTATTACCTCCGGGACAGTCCCATTAAAGTATGAAGTAAACATTTCACTTTTCAGAGAGGAAAATGAAAGGGAAAAGTTTTCAACGCGTTTATCTACCGTAAAAAGGGTTTATTAAAGGTTGATAAATGGGTAGTTCTACTGGTGTCTCAATGTTATCAATTTCCTGTCGCATATATTTAAGAAGTGAACACTAACTGTAACATTTAAATAAATTAAGCTTGCATTGTACCGCAAGCTCAGTATATCTTTTCACCAAATTTTTACTTTTATTTTGGCTTATTTCTTAAGAATATTGTGAAGGTATTAATACCTCAGGCTAGGCCCAGACTGATAGGCCGCATTTAAAAAATAGTATGTCGGCAGTATGTGTCCTACATTTTGTTAATACGTTTAGTCTTAAGAGAAATCTTGAAGAGTGAAGTATATAAGTGAAGTTATATATAGAAGTTATATAATGTTACTCCGTCCTTGTATTAATCTAACCCTGCTAGCTGTTAACCCTCACAATATGCAGTTAAAACGCTTGTAGTACCCAAATTCGAGTATCAAAGGAATTTTACTTGAGAAACTTGATGAACTGGGATCAAAAAATATAATAAGATGGTTATTATTGTAAACATTGTAAAATATCTGGTAACGCGTCATACGAAACATAATCAGGAATGAAAAATAAAGTTATTTTAAAAAGACTGTCTTTTAATAATATCATAATTAAAAAATACAACCGAATTGACAATCTTTTACGAGTCGGTTAAGCAAACAAATAATAATATTTTCTTCAATTATTATAATAAAATAATTAAGCCCTTCTGGCACATGTGTAAGTGTCTTTACAGATTAGGCCCATCTGGCATGTATGTACACCTTTATTTGTTTTCTCAAAGTGGTTAGTTTGCACAAATTGTAACTTTGACGGAGGAAAATATATCTTTTCTCAGTCAACCCGTGACCATGGAAAGCTTCCGAAAAGTCGGAAACTCAAATGAGATAACATAGGCGATATAATCCGTTAAATTATTTTATTTGAAACAAATAATACGCAATTTCTTACATTTGAGGCTGAAAAGGTCAGTGGCGTGGGGTTCATATACTAAGCCGATTCCCACCGGGTTGCCCAAGAAAAGGCTTTTTCTTTAAATGTGAGTAAATGATTACGCTTCGGCTTCCCTGGTAATTTTCGTAACGCCACGCCTCTGAAAGGTAAAAAAAAATCGGTGTGGTTAAATAGTTTGAAATTAACTCAAACAGATTTAAAGGTGTACTGGTCTACTAGAGCAACGCACACTGAAATCTAACAGTCCTTCGACTTTCGCCTCTAGGATTAGGAAAATAGATTCGTATTTTACATAAACCCCGCTATACTTTATCTTCAGTATTTAAAATGTTATTTTATACAACTTCTATCTTAACCAACACAGTATTTAAAATGCGAGCCTATTGTCCTTACATAAGGTTCATGTTCAGAAAATATATACAGAAGTGTTTGTTCGATTTATGAATTACTGTTTGTCAACATTTTTATTCATAGATGTTGTTAACCTGACGTGAAAAAAGGGTTGTGAAGTTGCTTTTGTTTTTGAAAATGTATTGAGGAAAGTCGCGCCATCTTTATAGAATAATTTCGGAGGTATCTGAAGGTTTATAGTAAACTAGCTTCTGCCCGCGACTTCTTCCGCCTTAAATTCGTTTATCGCGGATAAAAGTATTTTTCCGGGATAAAAAGTAATCTATGTCCTTCCCCGGGACTCAAACTATCTCCGTAACAAACAGACCGACAGTCACACTTTCACATTTATAATATTAAGTATGGATATTCTTTGTTTTTAGTAATAGAGTATTCAGTATCCACCACACCGAAGCTAAAAATACTCAGACAGTGCGTTTACGCGGCTGAATGTAGATATGTATGCAGAAAACGTCATGAAAAAGTATTAATATCAATTGTAACATATGAAAAAGGGATTGAGGTTTAAAGCACGAGTTATATGTGTTACAAAAACCAAGTCTGATATTTTACTATTGAGCTACTTTACTTAAAACAACATTTATAAAGTTATAAAAATTACATGTCTGTACATTGCATTTACATTGTATGCTGGACCCATGTTGTCTGTAGCTGTAGTGAATAAATGATTTGATTTGATTTGATTATTTAAAAAAAATGGATGCGGACTATTTGAATGTCGCTGAATCGAAAAATATTTTTTTGTATGTATGTGTCGGTGTGGCTTTATCATGCCAAAACGGCTAAACGGATTTCAACTATTTTTGGTACACGGGTAGCTGGGTATCTCTAGATGGTTATAGGATACGTTTTATCCGACTACATTGTAGTAAAAAAGAGAGTTATGACATTTATCTCTTCCCCGAACGAAGTTGCGGGCACCTCAGTGAATTCATAAATCTACAGCCTTGAAACAAAATTCAACAGTTAAACTGCCTTGCTTATTTTTTATTTAAATACATTTTAAAGTGAAAATATACATAAATGGCGGTTCTTTTATTCTATGTATTTTCGAATAAACTATTTAGCAAGGGCCCGGCCACGACAATGGCGCGGCGAGCGTATTCCTAATACATTGCGTGTGATGCCTACTAACTGCTGAGCGGTGAGCGTCTCGACCGCGCAATGAAGAGAGAATTCGCTTGCTGCGTCGCTAGTCGCGCGTTGTCGTGGCCACAGGAGTTGCTCCGAAACTCGAAATACGAAGTTCGTAACGTACCGTCTCTCTCGCTCTCATGTTAAGCTGTATTTAAGTAAGCGGGATGGCGCCATACCAACTTTGTTTTTCGGGTTTCAGAGTAGTAAAACTAAGCCGACGATTTGACTAAATTCTCGCCCAAAGATTGAGAGGCAAAGGAGGTATAGACGTCCTGCCTCCAAGCGTCCGAACCCCTTCGCCGTTTTACCCCCTCACCTCCCCCATACCTCGGGCCAGGACGCTTTTAAACGGTCACATTACCATGAAATATTTCGACTACAGTCAAACAGTACATCGCGACAAGCTAAAGCACATGTGTGCGCGTGCGCGCACGTGTGTACGCTGGAATGCGAGGCATAATTGATTTACCCGCTTTTGATTGAGATAATACTTCCATGCGCTTAACGTGCTACTATTTCAGGCAAATTATTCGTGTATTGTTATAAGCTGAAATTTGTTTTAGGGTATCTAATGTGATTACATTTTTCTTCTGCGCGAAGTGCACCTTCTAGATTTCCATACAACCTTTCATCCCCTACAAAGAAATACATTTTGAATTTTTTCATTGATGGTTAATTAGGATTCCGAACCCTATTATTCCCTAATTTCGATATCGAGGTGACCCATCACGCACACCATCCCATCAGGCACGCGGTTAACTGTAGATACTTATAACTACTTGTATGTAAATACATTACGACTGCCTTATCATCATCATATCAGCCGAAAGACGTTGTTGGACAAAGGTCTCGCCCAAAGGTGCGTCCACACTTGTATCATTTGCTCGTATCCGATCACCGTGCCGTGGCATGACTGCGTATCGCGCTGCTTGGACGCTTACTGTCGGCGCGCCGATCATGTCGTACTCGTCCGATATAACTGTGTGATACGCGTAGCAAAATGGATTTCGAGCGATCCGATCGGCGCAACGTCCAAACGCGTGATCGTGACACGCGATCATGCCACGCGACGATGATCTGATACGGGCAAATGATACAAATGTGGATGCACCTCAAGGAAATCCACAACGAGCGGTTGTGCACTCCCTCATCCAACAATATCAGTCCTGCCTAAATGATGAATTTTGCATTATCATTAATCAGTGTAGGGGAAATACAAGAACATCTAAAACCTAAAAACCATATTACGTAACCTTAAATTATGTTGAAAAATAGTGTCCCTATTCCGATTTAGTTTAATGTGCATCCGTTTTTGAAAAAATATCATATACTCGTAGCTAACCGTAAACAGATCAGAAGCGTCAGTTCGCAATAGGCTTAAGTAATAAACTCATAAATAAACCGGGACTCTGTCATACCAAGGGCTGTAATGTATACACTGTTCGCCGCTCCCGTGGGCGGCAAAGGGCGTCAAATTAAATTGGCACCAAATGGAGTGCGACTAACGCAATTACTCCCAGCCTTAGCCCAAGGCTTAACTATGTAGGCTAGCTCTAGGGCACGTGTACTAGTTGTAAGCCTTTAGGGTTCCGTAGTTAATGGATTATGAACTGTTATAGTTTCATGTCCCATCGCGTTTATTAGAACAATGTATTCAGATATTGTTAAACCAATAGCTGTGTGAATTATTGAGCGTTTTAAACGCCGCATTATTGGCCAATTTATGAAACCAAACAGCATAATTTTTCTATGAGAACTGCAGAAACCTGCAACGTCTACTAAATAGCCGAAAATAACACCATGCACAATGCCACCAATACGTACTGGCAGCAACTATTTTTGAGAACTCAGGTGGTAAATATCAGATTTGACCAATTATCATAGAATCTTACAGGTTTTGATAAATTTTGCACTAACATACACGTTTTCGTTTTATATTTTTTTTAATGGCGAGAACCGTAAATCATGTCAAAAAATGTGATAAATAAGGACGAGTTATGTTTTGTTTTAATTATGAACCCTACCGCCAATAAAAGGGAAAAAGCATTCCAAATTTTTTGAGTTTTTGTCCATACGTAAAAAATACCGAAATCAGTATGTTCAATTTTTTTCTTGAACATAGAACGAACTCTCAATAATAGAAACTGGTGAAAAAACTGCTTCAATCTTATAAAAACTCCCCGAGACACAATGTTAAAATCATATTTTTAGACTTTCCAAAAAAAAGCTCCATACAAAATACTAGGAACGTGTGACGTCACACGATCACGTTCCTACCTTGTGTTAGGAAATTAAAATTTTTGATCTGGAGCTATGTTAAAAATGTAGTATGTTGCGTTTATCGAAACGGTTTCATAACAATAGCTACTAAAGATTTCATGGGTTTGTTTAATGGTATTAGTTATTAATAATTTCATACTTTAAAAATGGATTTTCCCACCCAACTTTAGAGGCTCAGAAACAAGCTACACGTACGGTGTCGAACACTTTTTTTTAAGTTAAATTTTGCATCAAATTTTGATTTTTTTCCTATTCAGTCAACATCCCAATTATCGAAATACTGAAATAATAGTAGATTGTTTGACAAAGGGCTAAAATAAGCCATGATGACACGAAAAGATTATTTGGACGAGCTCACGAAGTGAGCGAGGACAAATATGTCTGAGTGTCATAATGGCTTTTAGTCACGTGTTTAACACTCTGCTTTTCACTTCGACTGCGAGAAAATAATAAAGGCTTAACATTAATTGAATATTTCATGAAAAACTAAAAGTTCAGTTTGATCAATCCTATCAGAAAGTTTGGTCAATCTGATCAGGTTGGGAGTTTTGTTTTTAATTATTCGTCAGGAGTATGTAGCTGGCCGGAAGTTTTTTTTTCAGTGTCATATAAATTTGTATGGGATTATATGTCTTTCTTTTAAGCCCTAGAGGCTCAATGTACTATTTTAGTGTCGCTTCGCGAATCTAATATGACGTAATTTTTGAGCAGGAGAGCTTTTTCTTTTTGATACCATCATGATCTATTCTTATTAGGACTTTTCGAATATTCGCGTTTTTTGTATTTAATTAAATTTACGAAACCGTCGGTATATCAAAAGGTCCCTTCATCTTATTATTTACCTGACAGGTCATCAACACTAGGTCGCAATGCACCCGTTACGCCAGGAAGTGGCCACGTTTTAACTTTTACGGCCGCCATAAACGGAGCGGGCGTGCGCGGTCATCACACACCATAATATCTCATGAAATAAAAAACAACGGTCTGTCATTATGTGTATTGTTTTTCATATACATGCTACCATACATCCCAAAGTTAAGGTTCGTTTTTGCAGAGGGTGGATGGGAAGATGGAGTGACGTTGGGTGTTTTGCAATTTGTCTAATTCGGTTTTGCGTGGGAAACCGGAATCCCTCGAGGGGAAACCATGTTAAACTGTCAAAAGCGAAATGATACGGATGTGTTATTAGAAGTAGAATTTGCCCTAAACTTCGTTCGTGAATTGTATGTGAGGGGCTTCCCTTTACCAAGGAAATTCTGCATCACCGCGGCCCAGAATAATAATTCAAATCCGTACTATTAGAAAGTTGTAAAAATGAAATGTCTGTACATTGAAGATATTTAAAAAAAATTGGTTGTTTTGGACTATTTGCAGGTCACTAAAACAAAAATATTTTTTTTGGATTTTTGGTATGTTTGTATGCGTCGTTGTGGCTTCATCACGAAAAATCGGCTAAACAGATTTCCACAATTTTGGTACACGGGTAGCTGGGTATCTCCAGATGGTTATAGGATACTTTTTACCCCACTACGCTGAAGAAAAAACGACGGGTTATGACTTTTTCTCCTCCGCAAACGAAGTTGCGGGCATCTTCTAGTTTAGAATATTTTTTTTGGCTTATGGTCGTATAAGTTGATGTTTTTAAACCATGCTTCAACAGACTGGTTCGGAATAACAACCAAATTCTTGGTTGGCCGTAACCAGAAAAAAACATAGTAAAATAACCGGTCAAGTGCGAGTCGGACTCGCGCAACGAGGGTTCCGTACAAATTTGTATATACGTAAATACTTCGTCTATGACGGAAATACCAGTGTTACCAGAACCCTGGTCGTATGCAAATGTACGCAGAGTGGGGTTCTTTTATATTGGTTACTGACATAGTCAGACCGACATACAAAGTTAAGATTTTCAGATTTTTCTCATTGATTGTGCTGGAGCTACCGTCATATCAAATTTCAAGGAACCTAATTATCGACCTCATTCGATGCACCTCTACTGTAAGAGTCTACAACATTCAATGTTACTTCAAGGTATACACGAATGCTTTAGCAGTCCAAAAATATTTTCATTGCATCATAGGAAGTACCTTAGACACTCTGTACCTTATCGCCCTAGATGTGTAATGTACAGGATTTTCGACTTTATAGATTTTCAAGAGATTTTCAAGAAAAGAGCGTACACCCACATGAAAGGCAGGCAACGCACTTTGACTCCTCTGGTAATGCAAGTGTCTATGGGCGACGGTGATCGCTTACCATCAGGCGACCCGTCTGCTCGTTTGCCCCCTATGCCATAAAAAAATAGAAACTGGTGCTCTTTATGTGTATGAAGGGTATATCGAAATATATGCACAGAGCTAACATCTTCATAGTTGAGTTATGGGTTGATTTTATGCCGTAAAATACTTTCAGTGTCTTCCAGGATTCAGAAATATTAAAATGTTCAGCCCAACGTTTAAATCTACCAAAACAGCGTCAGATGTTTTGGTCCATTCACCGAAACCTTCTAGGAGGCACGCAGGAATATTAAAATGCCAAATCCAACGTTCATTTAAAACATAACAGAAGCCCGAGATGTTTTGATACATTCACCCAAAGAAACTTACTTATTCATTACATGATATTTGTAAAATTGAATCTGGAAAGCTTTCACTAATGTTATTGAACTACACGCAAAACATTTAACAATGCCAACCTTAAAACTATTCCAAATCTTAACAGACAATAGGAAACAGCTGTGAGCCATTACGCGTGTACCTGACTGGCCTTCAACTTAAAAAAAATTGCGGCGTCACACATTGGCTTAATAAAACTCCCACCAACTTACATTTACCGTCACCAAAACTCGATTCGCAACTAATCTATTACTAGATGGTTGAGTTACGTTTGCACCTAGCGACTATAACGCTGGATACTAAGTAGGTGTAAACCTAACCCAACCGGGTATGGTTTTCGTCAAATATTCAACGGCAAACTTAATTTTGTGTTTCCGCATAGACAGACAAAGTTATCTAATACTGAGCCAAGCGATTATACCCGTGTTGTAGAAGTATTAAGGTGCTTAGAGAGTGTTTGTATAATGTGGTGGTAGACGGTTTCGGCCTCGTCGGGTCGTTCGCCTAACCTAGGCCTTCGAGGAGTGGCGTAACTCATTAACGAAGTGGGACGATTTAGTAAGGCTTTCTGTAATGTAATATGCTGGACAAAAGTTAGGTTGAACTAGGACAGTTGGTTCACCCCGAGTTAATGAGGGCAAAGTCAGCTATCCATACGTCACTTCAGTTGTTGGGGTAAAGGGGGACGTCCATTACTTACGTGAGCCATTAAGGGGTGAAGCCGAATCTCATCTAATCTTACTTCGGTGAGGGGGGGCAGGTCTCGGTGAAAAATTTGGTTAAATTAGGTAACACATTAATATAATTCCCGGTATTATAATAAAAATACTTATTGGGCAAATTATGTTTTACTACAATAAATACAACGAATTTACACTACAAACTCACATTTTGAAAAATCATACATGAGATTGGGTTGAGCCTAGACTCACGAGATCCTCACATAATTAATAGTCGTCCTCTAACCGTGTTAAGGCGTCAGACTAAGCGTAATCCAAAATTGCCATACTTTTTCCTAAGGGCAGTAAAGGATATGAATCAAATCAAATCAAATCAAATCCAAATATTCTTTATTCAAGTAGGCCTAGTTACAAGCACTTTCGAAATGTCAGTTACATGAGAATGTTTGCTGGGAGAAATACAATATGATCCAACATTTGCTGCAAGGATTAGGGAAACCCAGGAAAACCTAATCAGATCATTTAACTTAAGTGTAATATTATTGATAAAATCATCATTTTTAAAATTAAAATAATCAATAAGATAAATCCCAAAAGGATTGTCAATAAAAAATAAATAATCTAGAATGTGTCTAGAATAAAATTCTAAATGTCAGAGTATATAAAACAATTAAGATTAAAATAATAATAATACCTTAGGTATTCGTTAAAATAATTATTCATATACCTACATGACGCTATAATTTACATTAATCCCACGCGGCTTCATCATTCATGTAGTCTTGTGTGCTATAATAAGCTTTAGAAAATAATTTTCGTTTTACAATATTTTTGAATTTACCAATAGACAACTCAGTTATGCTGCTAGGAAGTTTATTATAAAATCTCACCAGTTACCCATGAATGATCTCCTTATTTTATGGAGCCTAGTAGCAGGCACTGCGAGCTTATGCTTATTTCTAGATTTGATGCTCGAAAACCTTCGTATTTTATAATAATAAACTCTAAGTATGTACTTCATTTCTGCATCTGCTGTGGCAATGGGCAGGGCAAAGAGCGGGGCCGAAAAGTTCTCGAGCGGAGACCGCGTACCGGCAAAAGCAGCGTGGAAGGTCAACCGTGGTTGGTCGACCTAGTTAGGGTTACGGGAACACGCTGGATGTGGGACGTCTATATCCGGCCCATGTGGGATTTAATTGAGGAGGCCTGTGTCCAGCAGTGGACGTCCTATGACTTAAATGATGATGATTTCTGTGTTTGTATTTGTAAACATCTCATTTATTTACGATTTTATCTTCTATATAGCTATGCATATTTGTACACTTTGCTACCCCTGGCCAAGCCAACGACATCGTTAAGAGTAGACAATGTAAATTTGGAAAGACGATATTAAATTAAGTTGATTATTTCTTTCTTGTAATATTTTTTAGATTTTTGTATGTTTGTTACGCGTCGGAATTCCACCGGATTTCAACTATTTATACTAAACGGGCAGCTGGGTAGCCACAAATGGTTATATGATACTTTTTACCCGACTTACCCGACCGAAAAAAGAGGGGTTATGACTTTTTCTCATCCGCAAACTAAGTTGTGCCTTCTAGTATATTATAAGGACGGACAATCAGTATGAAAAAATAGTATCTTAAAACTACCGCAATATTTATCGGTCAATGCGGTGGTTTTGCGTCTTGTTTCGACCGTTGACGCTGCAAGTTGTGATTGATTAACAAAATACTATGTGCAGAGGCAGTATTTTTTGGATTTGAATAATTTAATTCGCTCGTATAAATTGTCTGTTATCAGTTATCACCTTATGACGGAACTCAATATTCCCGCTTGACGTAAGACATAGAAAACATAACGGTATTATAGTATATTAATATTAATATATCAGTGGAGGAGACATAATCAGATTCTTTATTGGTAACTACACATTTAAATTAGACATATATAACATTATTTATTATTTTATATCGTGTCATTACTATTATATTTTGATACATATTTTGATAATATTTTATGGTGTGTTGGTGGGAGAAAGCTTTAATGAAAAATACTTCTGGGCCAGTTTTTTCAGCTTAGGGAAATATATCATCACGCCAGAAAACCAATGGATTCGGTAGATATCTATTATTCAGCGAAAACGAATACCAACTCGTGTTCGTTTCATCACTATTCATTTAACTTTTTATGTAGCCCGTAGCCGTTTGGTTCAGTTACACAAACACATACCTACTAACTATAAGTTAGAAGGACTGTGCATGAATAATATATGTATTAGTTATCCCTAAACAGTGACATTTTTGAACCGTTGTATAATCCTGTAAAATCCAAACCACAAAACCACAAAATTGGATGAGTGGTTTCTTATATTCATATTTATTATTTAAAGTAACAACAGCAATTACAAACTTATTATTTTAAACTAAATTAAAACCTACTTTCAAAGTCCCTACATTATATTAAACTAGCTTCTGCCCGCGACTTCATCCGCCTTAAATTCGTTTATCGCGGATAAGGGTATTTTTCCGGGATAAAATGTAGCCTATGTCCTTCCCCGGGACTCAAACTATCTTCATACCAAATCGGTTCAGCGGTTTAAGCGCGAAGAGGTGACAGACAGACAGACAGACAGACAGACAGACAGACAGACAGACACAGTCACATTTATAATATTAGTATGGATATGGATGGATTAATAAACCGGCCAAGTGCGAGTCGAACTAGGGCACGAAGGGTTTCATAGTCTCGTACGTACCCTTAGTACGTACCCCTTAGTTTTAAACTTTATTCTATTGTTATAATCTCTTGTTATCTTGATCAGAATATTACACATTCTGCGAGCATTTAAATTTCAGTCTTCTTAATAACGGTTCAAGAGTTTGAACCCCATTTACAGACAGTGGAGATTTAATGATGGGGTTCTGATTTGTGATAAGGGTATTTTAGTGTTACGGGTACCAACCCTTTGGAGTATGAAACTGTTCGGCACAGGTGATGACTTGTAATTTGTAATGTAATAATTTGCTATTTTGAGGGGTTATTTTATTGTCATATCAAACGAGCGTCTAAAATATTACGCGTATTATATTGTGATTCTTGTGGTGCTTACTACGCTTATTTAGTCTCAAAAGTATTCGTGTTAAAATGCTTTACACAGAAGAAGGTAACACTAACTGCAGCGTAGGGTACATTGTATCTAAAATAATGACGGTAAAAAGGCGAATTTGGAATTAGATTGTGAAGCTCCAGAGCATAGGGGAGCGAGCAGTTTTCAAAAAACGAATATATATTAAGATTCTACGGTTTAATTACTATAAAATACTGATATGACACTGTAACTTTTCCTCCACCATATCAAGTGAAAAGAATATCATAACATAACTATTGGTACTAATTTCACAATTACCATTTTTCTAGAGAAAGTACGGTGTTACAACTTGCCCCGTGTTTGGGGTGAATTGTAACATCTTCTAAAGCAAGTATATAGTAACGATAACGAATAACAAAAATAAGACACTTTTAATCATATCGGTCGCGGTAGTCGTGGTTGAATAAGTGAGACTTATCGGACCATTTAGAATCAGAATCAGAATGAAAATACGTTTATTTGTAAAACATAGGTACAGTACAGATAAGTAAGGTGACATGTTTTAAATGTTATGATCCTCTATGCTTGACCCACAAATGCAGGTGTACAAATTTTGGATTGACTTAACATGCATTAAGTCACATGAAATTAAATAAAAGGCGGTACTATTTTTCGTTGGCTAAATTGCATTATATATGTTTTGTCTAGGTTTATTTTCAAATTGTTATTTTCTAACCATTTTATAATATTTTTGATCGTCGTATTTACATCTTGTTCATAATTACCATTTGTGTCGAGTTCAATGAATATAGTACAAATCAGCAAACAAAATCATTGGATGGTGACAGGAATTCACAATATCATTTATATAAAGAAAGAAAAATAAGGGTCTCAGTATGCTACCCTGCGGCACCCCGTATTCAATTTTCCTGCAATTTGACTTGTGTGTCATTTCTTTTCCAGTGGTCATGGAAATTTGAGTGTTCTCAGTGTATTGTTCCCTACTTTAGCATGTCAGTTTACAGATTTATGTCCAATAGTGAACTGCTGTATAGACTGGTGATGATGTATTTGTTTGTGCTACTGTTATTGACATTTAAGTCGCGTATAAAGTAAAACTAATCGCGGCTGGTGTAAAGCTGATTACGGAAGATCATACAGAAGTGTTTACGAGTATTGTCGATTTATTTAATATTCGATCTGTTTTCAATACAAATTGATAGCTTAACATTGAATTATCACCGTTTTTTGATAAATTTACTCTGATTGAATATTATTGTCGATTGCAGCTATTCTAGTGTAGTCGTAACTAAGTAAGTATTTTATTTAAAGTCAAGGAGAGCACATTGACTTTAAATAAAATACTTATTTAACTATAAAATACGAGAAGGTGCAACTTTGCATTTGCACGTGAAAAAGTCACTCTCTTTTTTTGATCACCGTTGTCCGATTGAACGTGTCCTATTACTATCATCGAATGTTTAGCTTTCCTTGAATCAAAATTAAACCATAAACCATCGGCATGCCACCAATAGAACATGCACTCTAACATAACTGACGACCGGTTTGGCTCAGTGGTAGTAACGTTGCCTGCGAAGCTCAGGTCCTGGGTTCAAATCCCGGTAAGGGTAAATATTTGTGTGATGAGCATAAATATTTGTTCCTGAGTCTTGGATGTCTTCTATGTATATAAGTAATATATCTATTAAATATATCGTCGTCTAGTACCCATAACACAAGCCTTATTGAGCTTACCATGCCACAGTGATTCCGCCGTAGGCCATAAATCGAAAAAAGTCATGAGCGTATCCTGGACTAAAAAGTAAGTAAAATGATTCACCGATAGACAATCTTCTAAATACTATATATAGCACAGCAATAAAGTACTATTATCATTTACTTTTGTGCAACGAAAGTGAACGCATCTCGACCCTAATTAGTAGTGTGTTTTTGTCGCCGCAACTTAATCACTTTGTTATTGTGTACTATTATTATTATTTGCGTGTGTCCACGTGGTATTATTATGGAAATCCAAGAAGAGGGTATGTACTTTATTTTTCAATTATGTTTTATATATAAATATGCGTGCTTATATTTTAAAATAATTTTCTAGTAGAGGTCTGTCGTTTACGATTAATTTTTAAGAAGTATGATTTCATTGAGAGTTATACTCTGATGCCGAGGTTTGCCGCACTTGACACATATATTATGTTATAGATGGAAGTGTCCTTAATAAGGGCTGTAACTTTCATCGACCTTTTTTGACCTCTTCTTAGGTAAAAGGGGTTTCAAAGAACAAGAGTAGGGTAGCCGAAAAAAATCCGATTTTTAAAAAATGTTTTTATCTTTGTTTTAGGTACATTTTTAAGGTGTTCTATTTCGAAACGTAGTGTTTTTGATATTTGGCACTCTGGACAAGGAACTGATACAGAAAAATTTCAACATGTTTTTACTACACTGACGGAAACATCAATTATTTCGGATAACATCGAAAATATTGGCATAGAGAATTTAAGGGTTAAAATAAGGAATTTATGTAAACGAATTGCATGTTATTGGAAAAAAACAAGATGTACAAAGTCTATATTTCTACATAAATATGCAGAGTGGCTTAATGATGTAGAATACATTGATGTGATCCAAAGTATCGAGCAGCGTATTTCTCAGCAGAATGATAACGTCGACCCCTCCCCTTCCACTTCTCGTGGCCGTCCGAGGAAAAACTTTAATGAAAGTAGTAAACGCACTAAAAGAAGGAGACTGGCGGAACTATCTAATTTTGACGAGTCTGCTGTAAATACACTGCTCAATGCTTCTGCTGATTCCAGCTTAACTTCTACAAAAGTCGACGAAAACAAAGTTTTGTCACTTATTGCAGAAGGTAAGATTTCTAGAAAGCAATATCTATTAATTAAGAATTTTATACATAATAATATACTGAAAGATTGTATGCTTTCCTATCAACGCATTGTAAAGGCTAAAAAGAGATGTTACCCTACAACTGTAGCCGTTACTGAATCATCAGCCGAAGTCGAACTTCAGAGTTTGTTAGATCACACTGCCACTCGGATTCTTGAGTCTCAAAAAGATATTTTAGATAAAATACCTGACCAGTCTTTAAATAAAATATCTTTGGTTGGGAAATGGGGATTTGATGGTAGTACAGGACATAGCGAATACAAACAAACTTTCTCAGATTCTTCTCTTGTGGATAGTAGCTTGTTTGTTACTTCATATGTACCGCTTCAACTTATTTTAAACCCGGATAATAAGGAAAACTCAATCATTTTGTGGAAAAATCCTCGTCCTTCTTCAACTCGATACTGCAGACCTATTCGCTTTCAGTTTTTTAAGGAAACAACTGCAGTATCAGTTGAAGAGGAGACTTATTTCAAACAGAAAATAAGTAACTTGCAACCGACTATCTTCAAGACAAATGCATGCGAATACACAATTAATCATAGCTTACAACTTACTATGGTCGATGGTAAGGTGTGTAATGCACTTAGTGATGTTTCTTCAACTAGATGTTATATATGTAAAGCTTTACCAAGTGAGATGAATCAAATTGATGCATGTTTGTGCAAAGCAACTGACGAAAGTAAATATGAATATGGCATGTCTCCACTTCACGCATTGATCCGATTTTTTGAATATTTCATTCATCTCGCTTACAAGTTAGAGGTTAAGAAATGGCAAGCTAGGTCTGATAGCGATAAACGACTTGTAGCTGAAAAAAAAAAAACTTATACAATCGCAATTTAGGGAAAAGTTAGGTCTTATTATCGATAAACCCAAAAGTGGCGGAAGCGGGACATCGAACGATGGCAACACTGCTAGGCGGTTCTTCTCAAGCTCAGATATTTCAGCTGAAATTACGGGTATTAAGAAGGATCTCCTAGATCGTTGTTGGACTGTACTTCAGTGTATCAATTCGGGATATAACATTGATGCGACAAAATTCAGAGATTTCGCTTTAGAAACTGCACGGCAATTAGTTGCCGAATATCCATGGTACTATTTGCCTGCTTCTGTCCACAAAATTTTGATTCATGGTGCTGACATTATCAATCACGGCCTACTGTCTATAGGAGAACTGTCTGAAGAAGCAGCTGAAGCGAGTAACAAATACTATAAAGCATTTCGACTAGATCACACACGAAAAATGAACCGCGTTTTGACTAATACTGATTTGATTAATCGACTTCTTCTTCACTCAGATCCCCTAATATCAAGTTTGAGAAGGTTACCTGTTAAAAAAAAAAGTTCTTTGTCTAAATCTGTATTGGACTTGTTGTGTGTAAATAGTAAGTAGGTAATATTGAATGTATAAATAGTAAGTAATCGCTTTGTTTTAATATAACCTTATTTGTATATATGTAAATAGTCTTGAAATAAATATTTTTATTATTTATGTAGTATGCTGTTTCATTTATGTTTTCATTAATTACAAATTTTTTTTATCTAATGGCTTTATGTTTAAAATAATAACGTTTTATAAAATGGTTTTGACTACAGATATTTTTTTAATAAAAATAGTCACACAAGTTTATTATAAATGTCTAAAAATGTTATTAATGATATATTTCATGCTTGTATAATAACCCTTTATAGTTTAAAATCGAAAAAATGGCTTTTTTTGGAGTTGAGGTATTTATGGCCGCCCTTGTACGGGAGCGGAATCACCGTGCCATGGGGCTAGTTCGATTTGTGTAAAATTGTCCCGTAATATTTATTTATTTATTTAACTGTACGTACCCTACTAGTTGCATAATGCCGGTGAAGTAACTAAAAATTTTGATTTCATCCAATACATCGATTATTCACATGCTAGAATCTATAGTACATTTTAGACTGTTTATTACTTTTGTTTTTATACATTTTAATACTTTATTAATTGTGTGTTTGACATAAGAACGGTTACTTTTATAGGGCTATCCTGTTATAAATACCTACTTATTGACTAAGGAAAATATATATTGAATCTGTTCTGGTCATAGAGTGAGTCTTAGGACATATTATTTTCGGTAATGAAGACGAAGCCGCTGATGAACGCTAGTCGTGTATACTTGATCACAAAAAGCAGGACATAGGTCATTTCGCTGGCGATGACCCGGCAAGGCCGTGACACGCGCACAATGGCGGTTTCACTTTCGGCTTGTTTGTTTACCGGCCGGCCGGATACCACCCGATACTGTAACCTATCGCAACAGAGAATTTTGTTTCCCTAGCATAATCGCTCGTAAGTGGGTCATTCGATTAAAGCTGAGAAGATTTGTAATTCTTACCCGAAATGTTTAAGAAAAAATGCGTTTGGAGATTTATTCACTGCATTTGTTACATCCTGGAATATTAAATAAATGCTTTTCAGACAAACGAGAATCTAACGTCTAGGCATGCTAGATATATTACCAGTACTTATGTTTGTGGGGTGACAAGCGAGTCTAACTAATTTCCAAAGTTATTCTAGATACCCAACCAGCTCTGTCATTTGACTAGAAAACTACCGTGAGGATCAGACATAAGGTCAACCGGGCCAAAGGCGACTACAGGACAAATCCGTCTTTTGAAAATAACATAACAACGTATCATTTTGCAACTTAGCCCTGCTCTCTTTTTTGATACGTAACTATACTGCCAAATTTTAGGCAGGGAGTAGGATGGGTAGTTTTAAAGTGTTTGGATTTTGTCCCATAGTCGCATTTTTCCCGGTAGACCTTATTTAGATTAGTTTAGCGGTTACTCACGATATAAAAGTCGAGTATTGTTCGACATGTTTCGGCCCATTATGAGGACCTAAGTGTGCGAGACAGGCTAGTGTCATGAAGTCTTACAGTAGGTTACTAAACTACTTCAATATGATGTTTAATGACTATTCATATACAGCACAAAAGCACAAGGATAATCTATACTACATATAGATTCGCTTACGCAACCACATGTACTTAGCCGGACCTTCGGACTGACTAACATTTTCCCTATTTAACACCATTACAAAGATTTTAAAAAAACTAAACGCTTTGGCCTGGCTGAATGCGTGCAGACCAAGATGCCATACATAACACATTAAAAAGAAACGCTGGGACACTTTTCCATTTTCAAATACCACAGCTCGAATCCAGGAACAAAAAGCACAGATAACACACGATCGCGTAATTAAAAGTAACCGGTAAACGGAACGATACGCAGGGCGGCGAACGCTGGGAAACTGTCAATGTCACGGATAATGTTTGCACGAAAGTGAACGCTTTCGTTTGCGTAGCCATTGTGTTGGCAGTTTTGACTTTATACCCCAATTTGAATAATTAGAACGAGGGGTCTCTATGGTATTTCGGTTGCGTCAATGTTTCGGCTGTTCGCAAATTTGTAAATAAATATTCATTTTGTGGATTTTTTGTATGTTTTTAAATTTATTTCAAGAACACACATTTTACACGTTACGATATCTGCCAAACTGCATAGCAGTTTGTTGGCAGAAAAATGTGTCGTTCTGGCTTCATCACGTGAAAACGGCTAAACGGATTTCAACTATTTTGGTATACACCCGTGCACACACAGCTGGGCATCCACAGATAGTTATAGAACACTCTTTATCCGGCTACGCTGAAATAGAAAAGAGGATTATGACCTTTTTTTTCTTCGATGACGAAGTTGCGGACTCTTTCTAGTTTCAAATATTATTATATCAAATAAATGTGAAACACTTTATATCCTGCTGCATTACGTATTTATTTTACGAAGAAAAAATAACTAAACTACTACCGGTATGGTGCATCGGTAAGCAATAAATAAATTAAACATTACTTATTATTGTTAGTAAACATTAATTGAGGTAAAACACGATTTTCCTCATATGCCACGACGATCACATCGTTTTATAATAAACCGTTTCTCATTTCCTGAGAACGATAGAAAATTGTATAAGTAAATTTTATATGATATTACTGCTTTTAAAAATCGCTAGGTTTTGGGACTTCCGTTGCCAGAATGGCAAAAACGGAACCCTTATAGTTTCGTCATGAAATTGACGTCATGATAACAAAAATAAATATTTCTAGGGACTCGATACGTGTAAAGGAAGCTGATTTTTTTTCATTACGCTCTTTTACGGGTGTACTTTTTCAAACCGTATTTTTTTCATCTGTAGTTTATTTTTTCTATAAACGGCTGCGCTGTATCGCTATTGAGAAGTCTTTGTGTCAGAAAGCTGCCTGCGCGTGGGTCCGCTATTGCCTCCCTCAGACGCTTACTGAGTTCATTGTGGAGCCCGCATGCACCCTGGTTAGTGGGTTCAGAAACCCATTGGCGAAGTGTCTCGAAGCCAAAGGGTATAAAGCCGTATTAGGCGCCGAGACCACTGTATTTCGTAATCTTGGTTCGCTCCCGCGCGTCCGCCGCTGTGGTCGGGAGGTAGGACGCTGTTAGTGTTTTAAGAACTCATTCTTTGTATGTATAGTTCCACATTCCTGACGGTGCGATTGGTACACCATTTAAGGTCGCTCAGCGAGCTATGGAGAGGGCGAGGCTCGGAATTTCTCTGAAGGATCGGATCCGAAATGAGGTGATCGGACAGAGAACCAAAGTTTTCGATATAGTTCAAAGGATTAACAGACTGAAGTGGCAGTGGGCCGGTCACATTTGTAGTAGAACTGACAACCATTGGCGCAAACGTGTTCTGGAGTGAAGACCGCGTCTTGGCAAATGTAAGTGTGGGGTGCCAAGAAAAGTGGCAGGCAGCAGTAGGAAACAAAAAACTCAAGACCGAGCTCTGCTCGAGCAGCATCCATGGGAGAGGCCTATGTCCAGCAGTGGATGAAGGTGGGCTGATGATGATGACGTTACCCCGTTTCCTATTCTCCCTTATTTTTTCTCTCTCTCAAACGCCTTAATTCGGGTTGAATAGAACCCCGCTGCCGCAGTCTTTGTGCCTTGCGCACGTGCCCCTAGTCTAAGTGGCCGCGGATCGTATTCCCAATGGTGGGTTTGCGATACCCCACAAAATTTACTAAAAATAAAGTTCAAATTCAGGTTCTAAAAAACTCGCATGAACTATACTATTTTAAGGTTGCTAAAATACGTTTCTGTACATCGAAGATATTATAAAAAAAGGTGAAACGGACTCTTTGAAAGTCACAGCACCGATTTTTTTCTGTATGTTTGTATGTCTTCATCACGCCAAAACGGCTAAACTGATTTCCACTAAGAGGTTCCGATTAAACTAATTGAGTCTTAAACTAATCCAAATTGTGGATTCGAGGAAGCAGAGTCGTGAATGGGCAACAATTAAAAGGCGAACTGCGTAATAGTTCAAACAGCGCGCTTGGAGCATTGCCTTTAAAATTAGAAGTTGATTCGCGGACGGTTATACGCTAGCGCCACACTCGGTTAGAAGACGCCCGCGAGTTACTGGGCGAACTAAACTGGACTAAACTGACGTGCCATTAAAATTTATGAGCATTGTGATGAGGATATATTTGATAAAGTAAGGTCGATGTATTCTGACGCCCAGAGAGTTATTGAAACTAGGCAGCCATCATGTTTTCGGTAGTCTACGCATCTTTTAACTCTTTTGATATTTTATTGTGAAGGGTAGAAGGTCATTATTGATGTTACTTAAATCAAACAGCTACTAAGGTATATTCCTAGCACCGACAATGTTACCAATACAAGACCCCGCTTTAAATGGTCATCAATGGTACGACACATAAGTTGTGACAGTGAGGATTTATGTAGTTATATAGCAACAATCGCGCAGTACCTATGCGTCACACAATGTCACATGCCAAAAACTCCTAACTTTATATTCTCAAACGCAGCTGTTTCCTACGACGGTGTAGCCTCATCGGACCACATCGCGCGGCCTCGGTAGGTCAGTGGCTCATGACGTCACATACCTAGCTAAATATGTCTAACTTTATAGTCTTAAACGCAGCTGTTTCTTACGACGGTGTGGCCTCATCGCGCGGCCTCGGTAGGTCAGTGGCTCATGATGTCACATACCTAGACGCGTCAAATATTCCGCCATGGAAACAAGAACGTTCTTCCGTGTGTTTACACGAGTTTGCCTTTTATGTTTATGTTGTAAATGTGAATTAATAATAGCGTTTATCACGTTAACTTTGTCATTTATTATTGTAATCATAAAAATGTAGTATAACATAATTAACGTATATAAAATAGTAAGAAATCGTTTGACTATATTAAATTTAAACATACTTATGTATTAGGTCGTAGATATAACAGGCGTGTCTGTAGACTGAAATAAAAAAAAAAACCTGATATCGATTACAGCCACAATATATTCAAATACCATTTTATTGCACACATCAAAAAACTGTACAAAAGAAAATAAAACATTCAAGGAGAGGATATCAACAATACTTTTTACAGAATCTTACAAACCCTAAATCAAGATTAAACGCAAACAACAGACCGTCTTATCGCTGAAGAGCGATCTCTTTCAGACACACTTTGAGAAGCGTAGAAATTTAATTATGAAAATTCTTCACACACGGATAATAATGTTATACTGATGGGAAATACCAGTATTGAGTTACGTAAAAATGGCCGAAGCAGTACGCGTGAATCGCACATTTATCCGCGTAGACGCACGCCGCAGACTTCTGGTAAATAAACTCACACGCATATTCGACGACACGTTTAGCTCAGTGGGTTGTTGTACAGTCAGGTGCAGAGAAAAGTAACCCCCCTGCCATACTAACATTAAATGGCAGAGGGGTCACGTTTCTCTGCTGCTGACTGTACAACGGCCTGCGAAGCTGGCGGTCCCGGGTTCGAATCCCAGCCAGGGCAAGTCTTTTGTGGGATGTGCACGAATGTTTGTTCCTGGGTCTTGGATGTTTTCTATGTACTTAAGTATTATAATTTATCTATATATTATGTAAGTATATCCTAGTCCCCATAGTACAAGCTTTGCTTAGATTGGAACTGATATTTATTTATTTATTATTCCTCACTGAATATTATGCTATCTATACTTACAGTACCAATATCGTACTGTAATTTCAGCTTTCTATGTGTCATGATCTTATTAATGAAATTGGTAAATTTAACAGAGGTAGGGCAACAATAGGCGAATTTTAAGGTAAACAGCAAATATTAAGTAGCAACAGCATAGGAAACTGGATTTAGCATGGAGATATATGGAGGGGGTTAAAGGAAGGAGGTAAGGGGTCCCGGAGAACTCACTTTTTACCGGAACGAGCTGAAGAGAGGTTGACCTCGGCAGAAGAGGTCTTGCAGTCTAGCATTTTTAATATATGAGTGTCCGTCCTCTTTATTTATTTCTTTTGAACTTTATTGCACAAAACAAGAGTAAGTACACGATACACATAGGGTCAAGCACAGACGCATGATATTATTATATACTAGAAGGTACCCCAACTTCGTTCGCGGAGGGCACAAAGTTACAAACCCTCTGTTCTCGTCAGCGTAGTCGGTGAAAAAGTATCAAATTAAATCAATCATACAAAAAAAATCGATTCTGTTACCTCCAAATAGTCGGTTTACAGTATTTTTTTTAATATCTTCAATGTACGGACATTTCATTTTTACCAGTTTAAATAGTAGGTATAGATAAGACTTTAATACTATTTTAAAGTTGTGAAAATGGAATGTCTGTACAATGGATATACAAAAAAAAGAAGTGTTACGAACTATTTGAAGGTCATGGAATCGATTTATCTTTTAATTTTTGTATGTGTCGTTGAGGCTTCATCACGCTAAAACGGCTTAACGGATTTCTCTGCCGCGAAGTGCATTGTCTATCTATACAATTACAAAAGTTAAATGTCTGTACATCGAAAATATTAAAAGAAAAAGTGTAACACGGACAAGTTGGAGGTCGCATGATTTGATAAATATTATGTGCCGTAGCGGTCACGCCAAACCGTCATAACAGATTTCAACTATTTTTGGTACACGGGTAGCTGCAGGTTATTGGATACTTTTTACTCGACCACGCTAAAGAAAAAAGAGGAGTGTGACTTTTTCTCCACCACGAACGAAGCACGAAAGAAATACGTTTGGCCAAAAATAGTATCAAAATCGCAGCATAAATCGAACCACAACTCTAATACGCAATAATCTAATCCATTTGATAATTGGCTAAACACCAATTTAACGATATTTAAGCCCGTTCCATAGTTAATTTATGCAAGTTACCACCAAATGTAGGTCCGCTTATGCATACAATTGTTACACGACACGATGTACCACTGATACCTTAATTGCTTGCCATATACTTTGAATAATAATTGTAATTTAGTGTAGCACGCTGGTTTAGGTGTCGCCGTAATTGATTAACAGTTACGGATTCTATTGTTATGCATGTTTTGATTGATCTATTTATCCTCACGTTAAATGTCACTATAGCTCGACAAGTTCTTTCTTGACACCCATGGTCTGCGGGCGACGGGGGGAAAGGGGGCGAGTAACAGACCATGGGTGTGTCACGAAGATATTGTCATGCTATAGAAGGTCATTTTCGAGCGCATTAACCGCCTGATTTTAATGGACATATTTTTGCTGAAGTGTCAGTAGATTTTTGTGCCATTTTCAATTATTTGGTGAAGATTCCAGAGTTGTAAGGAATAGTTTAAAATCTATTTTTGATACTATTCTCACGGGAAAAAGTCAAAGACTCATGTTTATACCCATACTTATAATTTTAAAAACATGTATTTTTAAATCCACTAAATCTGAGACCAGCAACGGACTATACAAGAAAATAATTTTGTACCCTATTTTCTTTTAGAAAAAATGAAATACAGTCATGTTTTAGGATAAAGCTAAGGACGAACAAAGGTCTCTAGGATGTGTCGACGAAGTTCTTACAGCACGAAGCCAAGGCCAAGATACCAGCTCAGTACCTACTACTTGATTTTTCAAAAGCCTTTGACTGATTGAATGTTCTACTTCTTGTTTCAAAATTAAATTATTATGTTTTCCAATTCGATGGTTTAAGAATTACTTCACTGGTGGTGAAAATTATCCAAAGTGACGGGAGCTGTCTATCGTCTCACACAATGGCTGTGACAATTGGAATACCACAGGGTTTTATACTGGGCCCGTGTTATTTATCCTTTACAGTGCCGACGTAATTAAATCTTGTGTTAGATATTGCAAATAGCATTTGAAGGTATGCCGACGAACTTTATTTCTCGTTTCAATCCAGTGAGACAGATTCAGCACTTGCTAGAATAAATTCTAAATGAAACCGTATCTCGGAATGAGCTTGAAAATATATATTTATATATGCATAGATCAGGATATATGCATATATTTTCCTTTAATAAAATATTCATATCATATTCATATCGCACAATATCATATCATCTAAGAAACCGTTGTAAATGGAACACGTCGCCCCAAATTATTCGAAACTCAAATGTACCCGGCGTTTGTCAGAGATCAAGGTCGAACAACGAAAGTGACTCCGCGGAATACAGAATAAGTGTTCTAGCAACATTTAACCGTATCGAAAAAGCAAAGAAAATTCATGTAAGTACAGAGTTACAGCTCTAGCATGCCCTTATCTAAAATATTATTAAGTTGGTATACATAATGAAGAAGTTATGCGGACTATTTGACAGTCATGGAGTTGAAATTCATTCTTATGTTTTTTTTCTATGTTTGTAGTTTGTACCCGTCGTTGGGGCTTCATCACGCTAAAACGGCTAAACGATATTCAACTATTTTTAGTACCTACACGGGTAGCTGGGCATCAACTTTGGTTGGTTATAGTTATAGGATACTTTTTACTTGACTAAACAGTAGTAAAAAGAGGGTTATGCTTTTCTAATCCTCCGCTGACAAAGTTGCGTGCACCTTCTAGTACATATTAAAGTGTTGCAGTCTGAACAAGTCCAGTGCTAGTGCACTTTATCAATACAATATTTACTCAACAAACTGCTTGACCGTATCAATGCGCGGGCGCAGGTCACCGTGTCAAGTTCGCGCTATTCATCGTTTGTTAAACGTTAGATAAACTAATTAATTATCATTCTCAATGAGAAATGGTAATATTACGCTGTTTATTTGTCAATTACGTTATTCGTGTCAGTGTTCATTGAAATAAGGTTAATAATACATTTAGCTACAGTTAATTTAATGTATAAGAGGCCAAATCAAAGATCTTGAATGGTTGGACGATGTGAGGAAGTTAGCTAGAAACGATGAGGGGGGAGGAAGGGGGAGGGCAACACGACACGAGGTTCTACTGTGGTATAGCTACTAGAAGGCTATACGGTGCTGTAAACCTGGGCGGCCCCAAGCTCTCAGAGGCCCTTGGCTCCCGACCAAACAACCTCAAACTAACATGGGGTCCCAATCTTTTCTTTTGCACTGGGATCCTTTAGTCAACATAAATCAATTCAATTTTGTGCATTTCATATGTTTCCTAACTGCATCTTAATCTGTGAATTTGGGCGCTCTAGTGTTAACTGGCACGAAGCTATGAGGGTTTGAAAATGAGACGAAACGGTTCGAGAAAAGGTGTGTAAAAATTTTGCCCCGCTTCATTTTTGTTCGTCTTGGCGGAGGCACTACCGTGCCCCCAGATATTACAGGACAATTACGCTCAAATCGAACTAGTCCAACGGTAAGCTCAATAAGGTATGTGTTATGAATACTAGACGACGATATATTTAATAGATAAATTTACTTATATACATAAAAAACATCCAAGACTCAGGGACAAATAAGTATGCCCATCACACAAATATTTGCCTTTACCGGGATTTGAACCCAGGACCTTCGGCTTCGCAGGCAACGTTACTCCCACTGAGCTAAACCGGTCGTCAAAAGCTTAGTAAGCTAGGTATTAGGTAAGCTAGTAAGCTTCGCCACTGAGGGCCTATAGCCCTGGCAGGCTTGTCATATCAGAGACAGAAGTCCAGCAGGCGCGACTGATGATGAAGAGATATGTTGAGACTGCGATAATCCAGTCGATCTAGTCGTAGTAGTTGAAGTCCATCTTCTTCCTCTATACTTTTTCTCGTATCGTTTAGAATCGGAATAATTTCGCACCAAATGACTTGCTGATACAGTTTTGTTATATTTTGTAACGAGGCGCATTACGACTCGTTGCTTACAAACTGTCTGGCTATGCGCATCTTTTTAAAATTATTCTTCTGACATCAAATTCAAAATTATTTAAAATTCCACACTCGAACGCACACTCGAGATTCATTAAATTCTGAACTTCGGACCTGGGGGGTTATTGCCAAACGAAACTTTGACACTTGGTATCCGAATCAACTGTCATAGCCCATACAAAATCATGACACTTGATTCTGATGATTTGTTTGGCAATAAGGGGGCTGATCAGATGTTAGTCTAAGTCTCTCACTCATGAACAATGATTTAAAATCCTCAAGCCTAAGCATAAGTCTTTTATTCGTGTATCCTGATTCTAGTCCTTTGAGTGACTAATATTTGAATACATATAAACTTTAATTTGTATCTATAACCATACTGTTGATTCGTCGATGACAACACGTCTTAATTTATAATACTGGGCACGGAAACGTAAGTTCATACATATTCTGTAATTGATTCCTGTATAAAAATGTAAATGATACTAGGTAGCTAAGGATTGGCTGTTTATTCCTCAGGTGCCTTTCTTTTCCTTTATTCCCTGGTCTCGTGCTCCTTTATTCCAGCTCCCGTGACAAAGTTTTTCCAGGTTTATCCGTAAATTCGCTATAGGAGACACATTGGCTCAGTTGCACAACCGCCTGAAGCTGGCGGTCCCGGGATCGAATCCCGGCCAGGGCATGGTTTGTGTGATGAGCACGAATGTTTGTTCCTGGGCCGTGGGTGTCTTCAATGTATTTAAAAATTATAATTTGTCTATCAGTATATTATGTATATCGCAAGGTACCCATAGTACAAGCTTGGCTTAGTTTGGGACTAGGTCGACTTATATAACATTGTCCCCGAGACATTTTTTTTCACAAATCAAACTACATAGTAAGCTTAAAATAAAAAGCATAAGGCTTGTGTTATGTGCACTAGACGACGATTTATATTTTAATAGATATATTTACCCAAATACATAGAGAACATCCAAGACTCAGGAACAAATATTACAACGCAACTTCCACGTTTCAAGGTAGCTCCCGCTGAGCTAAGCCGGTCAAAAAGGTCGTATACAACGGAAACGAATATGGATTGTATAACGACGTGTTAATCTTTATTGTTTTGCCAAATTGATTTATCCCTTTTGTAACACTTGAACGATTAAAATATTACGGTAGAAAAAAACGTAATTTACAATTTTAACGATTATTAAGCGTCGAATCGCTCTCATTGCGTGTCCAAAAATCGATTTAATTTGAACGCACAAAAAATTAATTGATTTGAATATAACGTAAGGGCTTCGTAGAAGGCCGAGGCGTGGCGGGGTGGACAATACCTAAATGCACCAACCTCGTTAACCTGAACTGCGACGCTTCTATTTTTAATGACACCAGTTTTAAGATTCCGGAACTGTACAGGAATAAGTTTTTGTCAAAAACTTGTTTTGATTGCTGACTGTAGGTACTTTTCTTTGAACATCCAACGAATACTCATGGAGACGCTTCTAAAGAGCTCAAATTCTGTAGGATTGCGTTTCTTGATTACAGAGTTCCTATAACCACCTTCTACGTCCATCACCAGATCAGCTCGATACTATAATCATACTATTGCCAAATTTCTTCATCGGAAACCGAGAAGTGGGTCAAATTTAACTTGTAAGTTTTGACCTTAAAATACAATACCATACTATACAAGACAATACAACTATTCTTTATTGCACACCAACATCAGAAACAGTACAAAAGTGCCGCAACATAAAATACAAAGATCTAAATAATTAAAAAATTCAATTCAATCCAATTTAGTCCGTTTAACTTATTTTTTGAAAATATCATCAATGTACAGACAGAAATTTAATTTTTACTACTTTATCCATACTCCTACTATATAATATATACTTTATACTATACTTATACTATAATATTATAAATTCGAAAGTGTGCCTGTCTGTCTGTCTGTTACCTCTTCACGCTTAAACTGCTGAACCGGTTTGGATGAAATTTGGTATGGAGATAGTTTGAGTCCAGAGGAAGGACATAGGCTTCTTTTTATCTCGGAAAAATACCTTTATCCGCGATAAACGAATTTAAGGCGGACGAAATCGTGGGCAGAAGCAATTAGTAGTATAGATATTGCACTTCGTGGTAGGTAAGGTAAACTCACCAAACTTGATGCGCCGTGGCGTGTCGCGTAGTTCCGCTGTCGCATTATATAATATCAAACGGCGCGACGCTGGTTTGTATCTCAATTTTACTAATTACTTCGTCATGTAGTCATGTAGATAAATAAAAAATATTGAAGTAGTATTTTTCTTTTTTTACGTCACAAAAAATAAAGGCGATAGATACATTGAGTCAAAATATCGCGTAACGTCACGAGCCCGACTCCTAGACTTTAATGCGATTTATCTGAGTAGTTTGTTATCACTTTGAAAAGGAAAAATACGTGTCTAATATTATTTTATTGTATAACTTACGGAGAAATTAGAATTTTGTTTTTCATACCCCGACATCGTGCCTACAATATTTTGTCGCATCGCCTCCGTCGCGTCGCTCCACTGCTGCGCAGTACAGCTATCGCGTTCTTACTTTGGTCCGAACTCGTCGTATGTACAAGCAAAAGCTGCGCATTTCGGCGCCACTGACTTATACTAGGTAGAGCCATAGCGTCGCACGGCGCACCGCTGCGGCATAGTCACGCCTATAATCTATTTTTAGGGTTCCGTAGCCAAAATGGCAAAAACGAAACCCTTATAATTTCGTTATGTCCGTCCGTCTGTTCGTATGCGTATGTCACAAGCATTTTACTCAAAAGCTACAATACATTGATGATATTTATAGTAAAGGTGCGTCCACACTTGTATCATTTGCTCGTATCCGATCACCGTGGCGTGGCATGACTGCGTATCGCGCTGCTTGGACGCTCACTGGTCGGCGCGGCGATCATGCCTTGCTTGTCTGATCTAAGCACAGACCACTTAACCCTATAGACCCCGCTTCACACAACTTTATTTAGTATCTCATCTCGCTAAAATGGCGGGGCGCGGGGGCAGCAACTGCACCGTGATTGGCTAGGTAAGGCGAGCGAGCAAGTCACGTCGACTGCGAAGTGGCCCGATACTAAGAGAATGATTGGGGGCGTGGCGGCTGCTTGGTGCTTTTTGAGCTTAAGCTTGGCTTACGGGTGCGCCTTTGTATGCGGGGTCTAGGGGTTACCTAGTCCATGGATCTAAGTGTGTGATACACGTGGATTTCGAGCGATCGGATCGGCGCAACGTCCAAACGCGTGATCGTGACACGCGATCATGCCACGGGACGAAGATCTGATCGGGCAAATGATACAAATGCGGACGCACCTTTAGGTGTATAAGCCGCTACTTAGTTAAGTAGTTAAAGAACAAAAATAAATATATCTAGGGGGGGCACTATTTAGTGAATATGTTCGAAAACAATCGCTCCGAAAATAGCATAAACTGTATCCCACCGCTAAAGAAATACAAAGGTCAAGCTTAATAAAATACTTTCACCGAAAATTGTTATCAACGTCATCAGATAATACCGTTTTTGAGTTATTGGCAAAAACGGGCGCTTCTCAGCAAAAAGACGCCAATGTAACGAGGATACGCTCTTTTGCTAGTGCACATTTTCACATCGTATTTTTTTATCTGTAATCTAATTACTCTTTGCTATACCGGTACGGAATCTTGCACTGAGCATGGTCCGACATGCGGCCGGTTTTTAAAAGTAAGATTAGATGAGATTCAGCTCGACGTAACTGGTCACATAATTAATGAATGCCCTCCATATTTTTGAAACATATATTTTCTCCTCACTAGCTCGGAAAGCCGTCTTTTATCCTTAAAGACAAGTGGGTAAAAACGCATTTTATCCACTAGTATGGTAAGTCATTTGACCTTGGAGCGTGTTAAACTCTTCGCTTTTTATAACAAAACGTAAAACGCTCATAACAATGATTCGTTCGATATCTATTATCATTAAATAAATCCTTCAAGAATTTAATAAAAATTGGTATTTAGCTTCATGTAATGATTTAAAGTCATAAACCCTAAATTCTATATGAAACATTTGTTTTTTATAATTATGTTGCATATAATTTTGAACGCATAACTGGAGTCGATGCAATTACAAAACGCATCGTCAGAAATGTCAACATTAACGGCAAAATTTTACAAAAAAAAATTATATTGATGATGATTCTAATTAGCCTGATGATTATTATAATGTGTATTAATAAAGACTTATTTTTTATGAGCTGTTTTTTTGCATGTTGCACTTTCCTCGCTATAGTGAGGTGAAAAAAATTGTGTTACAATTCTATTT
Source organism: Hedya salicella (assembly GCA_905404275.2). Classification (NCBI taxonomy): domain Eukaryota; kingdom Metazoa; phylum Arthropoda; class Insecta; order Lepidoptera; family Tortricidae; genus Hedya; species Hedya salicella. The sequence continues at coordinate 4,505,423 of FR990106.1, read as the reverse complement.
TAGAATTTAAGAACCATTCGCTTCGCTCGTGGTTCAACTACAGAATCCTTTCGCATGTTCTTGTTTCAATTCCACACTCGCGGGTAAAATACAACTACGCACCCTAGTATAACAAATAACTATTTAAAGGCCGGCAACGCACTTGTGACTCCTCTGGTGTTATAAGTGTGTATGGGCGTCGTCGGCGTGATCGGGTTAGTCTCAAGGGGTCTAATTAGCAACTCGTCTATAGAGCTGGTCGCGGATCGTTTATGTCGCATTTCGTCTAAAAAGTATTGGTCTACATTTTTTTTTGAGTAGCAACCCGTCTATTTAGCGACTAGTCTAAGTAGCGACTCAACTTAATAGCAACTCACCTAGCTTTGTAGTACAGACTTAATTAAAATATTTTTAGTAACAAAACAACTGGAGGAATGTAGCAAGCGAGTTGCTACTCAAAAAAAGGGTAGATCAGTTGCTGTTTAGAATTTTAGACGAAATGCGACATAAGACGATCCGCGACTTAGACGAGCAGCTCTATAGACGACTTGCTAATTAGACCTTGTGAGACTAACCTGAAAAAAAAGGGGTAATGACTTTTTCTCCTCCGCTAACGAAGTAGCGGGTACCGTCTAGTATATATGTCACTAGATATCCCTATATTAATAGTAAACAATGAACATAATGAGGGTTTTCTAAAATTGAAATATCACCAGTTGACGCCACCATGACGTAAGGTCTAACTGACAAGAAGTGTCAACATCCACCAATCACAGCACAAGATTTTGGCGCCAGTAATAGTCCAGTTGGCGCTGGTGATATTACCATTTTGGAAAACCCTTATTATGTATTCAACAGTAATTTTGGTCAATGTGATTTATTTCTCATCATTTCTACTTTCAAATTTAACGTGATCAATGCATTTATTATTTGACCACTATGCGCATGCGACAAGTTACTAAAACTGTTGTGAATTTACGCAAGCGTTGTAATGTTGTTTTAACGAGATGATTATTGTCAGTTTTGTAAGATCAAAGTGCGCAACTACTAATGGCTGCCCTGTGAACAATTGTCATGCATAAGGACACGGGTGAGCAACCAGGGGCAATTTTTTTCATCATCAGCAGCATTTATGTCGCCCGCCTTCGGACCTAGGCCTCCTCCAAAATCTTCAACGAATGCCGGTCTCGTGCGAGCATCCAATAGACAATATGCAATGCGTAAATTTTTCATAAAAACAATACAATACAATAGTAGATTGTTTGACAAGGGGCTAAAATAAGCCATTATGACACGAAGTTCTATATGGGTGAAGCTAAACAGGTTCCGTACAGGACACGGGCGGTCAAACCACCATCTTTTCAAGTGGGGGCTAAAAGATCCTCCGGCTTGTGACTGCGGCGCCCTGGACCAAACCATGCTCCACATCGCCGAGGAATGCCCGCTTCACCGTTTCTCTGGCGGCCTACAGGAACTCCATCAGCTTTCACCAGCGGCAGTGGACTGGCTGCATAACTTAGGAGTAAACATCTGGTTCGGATCCAAACAGCAGTGATAACCAAAAAGCCATACGATATGATGAAGAGTGTCATAATGGCTTTTAGCCACGTGATGAACACTGCTTTTCACTTCGACAACGATAAAATAAAAAAGACTTAACATTAAAATTCTATATTTCAAATTAAAAGTACAGTTTGAGCAATTCGATCAGAAATTTTGGCAAATCTGATCAGGTTGGTTTGTTTATTTTTAATTATCGTTAGTATGTAGCTGGCAGCAAGTTTTTTTTTCAGTTTCATAGATATTTGTATGGTATTACATGGCTTTATTTTAAACCCTAGGGGCTAGATGTACTATTTTAGTCTCGCTTCGCGAAGCTAATATGACGTACTTTTTGAGCAGGAGAACTGAATATACGCGTTATTGCACACCTCAGATACACAGAAATACAGAACATGACAGTTACATTCGAATTAGCAGAGGTAAGCAACAGGCGGTCTTATCGCTAAATAGCGATCTCTTCCAGACAACCGGGTAGCGGAGTGTTTAAAAGACAACAGTTTCAGTAGAGTAACAGTATCAAACAAACGTAGAAACATGAAATTGAGCCTAAAATAATGCAGTAAAGAAAAAAAAACTTTTTTCAGATATTGCAACGGATTTTCTTTTCTTGTCCATAAGACAATTAGACATTATCTTGTGTCACAAGATTCTGGTGGTTCAATGAAGAAAACAATTTATAACAAATATACACTTTTTAACGTCCAAAATAAGAGAATGTTCGTTTCCCAATACACTAGTCTGTGTTGTACGTCGTGTTACGTCACGCGACACGCTCGATTTAAACGAGCCGATATGCTTGACTTTGAATTTCGAATTTAAACGTTTCTAGTTCAAAATTTTCAATGGGTATTTATTGTTTACATTTCTTAGTCATAAGAAACCGAATCCATTGGTATCATTAAAAAAATGTATATTCCCTATAAAGACACGAATGGTGTTTGACGCTACTCAGCCACCTTTCGGGTGAACCTCCACTTTCTGGTGTCGTTTCCCTTGATCGCCACTCCAGGGTCTTCCTGGGCCTGCGATATTTACTCATCCGAGTAACCCTGCCCCGCTCCATTCCCGTTACTCAATAGTGGTAACCATAATAACGACTTTAGTTTTATCTAGAAATCTACCGTCACACTCAGACACTACTTTTTGAAAAACTCGTATCTCATTTTTCTCAAACTAAAAACGCATTAAGTGTATATGGACTTGGTGTGTACGTCGTGTTTCCTGGCGATTTTTTGAGATACAAGCTTGTTTCAAAGTACCTACTGACGATATTTAGATTACAATAGCCATTGTGTGATGGGGCTTTAGAGTTTGATGTGGTCAGTATCGTGTGTAACCCTATTGCTGACAATATAAAAGAAAATTCAACGAGAGCTGTTTCCGACATTTTGATTATTAGACGGACAGTAACAAAGTGGTAATAAATGCAAATGTTTAGTTAGTTTTCATTTATCTTATAATTTAGTTTAGGATTTTATATATTGTTATTAAATAATGCAAATTTAACTTAAAGAATGTAAGTACCTTATAAATATGACTAACTGTAATAAAAACTTATACTTAACTATTTATATAGGTACATATCATTATAAATATCTTGTTTCTTGAACATACGAACATCGACATGAAGGAATGACACATTCCGGGATGGGGTAGGAGGGCCGACTAGCCGCAACCGGTCGACCACAACCTGCCGATTATGCAAGTTTTAGCCAACATTATAACAAAATAAAACCAATAAAGTATTTAAATATTGAAGTTGAAGGACCAGGACACAAATTTTATTTTAAACTTTTTAGATGTATTTTTTGTGTTGGAGCTTTTTAATCTTTAATTTGATTTTTATTCCAGAGTGTACTATTGTGGTGGATATCCTGGCTGCAGCATCAGACCAAGTATTACATAATCTTGTGTCTCATACATAGATATTTCAAATTTTAGGTCAAGCTTATGACTTTGAAACGGCTGAACCGATTTTGATAAAACATGTCTAAGAACCACCAACAGACAAAACGCATCCAAATCAGTTCGCCCGTGTAATAGCTACGTTGCCACAGACAGGCACACACACATAACGGTTAAACTTAACACCCCTCTTTTTGAGTCGGGGTGAAAAATAACGGGTTGTAACCCCCTGGTTACAACCCGTTATTCCCGTTGGGCTTCTTTGTGAATTCGGAGTTCGGATCGTGGTATCCCTCTCGCTCTGGTGTTAATCTGTATTTTAGTGAGTGAGACGGCGCTATATGAAGTTCAAATTTCAAACATCGGAGTAGCCCGTTAGTGACGACATAACTGATGATATCTAAACTATTGTTCCCAACCATTTTTAAAAACAGTATTATACTTTTTTTTGCTCGTTAACACTTCTTACTGTTCTATTATAGGTACAAAAACAGTACCTATACAAAATACTGCTTTTGTATTCAAAGTAAATGTCCAAACGTCAGTAAGGTGCTAAATGTGCGGTTGTACAAGCAGCTCTAAAAAGTAAATTTTTAATATATCAAAAAAACAATACTGTTTACTTTTATAAATACTGTTCTGTTTTAGTTATCCGACCTTATACTTTATTTCTCATACAAGGAAATGGGAACCCTAATCTGAATTCACTTAGAGATGATAACTGGTCATAAATAATTGAGTTATTATGGTTATCGATTGAAACTATCCACCAAAAGTCCATTACTACATAAATCATCAGCATCATTACTACCTACAGTGTCACCATTTATTTGTAAATAGACCAGCCGTACGTTCGTCATAACACTAAAACCAAACCACATTCTAATCTCAACCTAAAATCAGTAAATTACAATTCATTTTGAACCATCCTCTGATATTTGGCTAGCAACAGAGCTCAACTAATAACGAAGTATGTTTATAAGAGCTTCCAAGCACATATGCCCTTTGAATAGGAAGATGGATGATACTTGATATGAAATTTTACACTATTTTCAGCGATTTTCATGGTGTCTACATCCTCGATAGTCTGTTGACCTGTTGGCGTCACGCTTTTGTCAAAGTTAACTTTGCTGTCGTTTTTCAATAGAATCACGAATTTGATACGATAAAGTGATGGTTCAAGATTTTGGCAAAGGTATTTATAAGTTTGTAACGCACTATGTTTGGGTTTTTGTAACGTATGGTTAAGACTTTGACCTGAAATATGCATAATTAGGTAGAAAATATGTTTATTTATGCACGATGAGCTCAAAAATATCTACACGCGTGAATAATGAATTAAATAATTAACCGTGAAGAGTAGCACCCCTTTGCAGAGTGCAGGCATTTAAAAGCTGGTCTGCGAGTGTGGTCTTTCATACATTGGTCAAACGAAACGCAGTGTATCAACCCGGGTGAAGGAGCACATAGCAGATGTCAAGCACCGTCGGTGTAATAGGTCTGCAGTCTGTGAACATGTCATTGACAAACCAAACCACTCAATTAAGTTTGATAAACCTTCTATCCTTGCCAAAGAAAAAAGATATTTTCCCAGGATGCTACGCGAGGCTATTGAGATTAAAAAGCATCCTAATTTCAATAGAGAAGATGAATTGTCACTGCCACCAGCTTGGGATCCTGTAATACATCTCATCAAGGAACAAGCGAAACACAGGACTGCAAACCCTTAATTTCCGAACGGTGGAAAATATCTTATCTGTTTAAAAGTAGTTTAATACGAGTAGTCTCTGTTTTTTAAATATTATAATTAGTAATGAGGTAGCCTGGGAGTTTTTCTTTGCAGCGTTTCTTTTCTCCTCAGTACGCCTCATTTGTGAAATGCTGCTTGGTAAATTATTAGAATAAAATAATTAAGCCCTTCTGGCACATGTGTAACTGTCTTTACAGCTTAGGCCCATCTGGCATGTATGTACACCTTTATTTGTGTTTTTCAAAAAAAAAATGGGTAGTTTGCACAAATTGTAACTTTGACAGAGGAAAATACATCTTTTCTTAGTCCACCCTTGACCATGAAAGCTGGAAAGCTTCCGAAACGTCGGGAACTAAAATGAGATAATATACGCGATATAATCCGTTAAATTGTTTTATTTCAATAAATAATTAACTTTATTTTTTACATAATATTGAAGTGTTGAAACTTTCACTTTAAAACAATCTGTAGGACCTACTTACCAAAATCAAAATAAGAGATCTGTTATATATTTATTAATTATTCACAATTACACACTCGTATATTAATTACATACTCGTATATTAATTACTCACAATTTTAATGCTAACTCGGCAAAAAATCGAAAAAAGCACATAACGGAATTAGTGATCCTAGGCGATATGTGACATTAAATGTCCTTAAAAAGTCACGTTTTCTATATTCGGACGATTTGAGATGTTTTAACGAAAATCTAGCAGTTTATAATATTTTCTTCTGCTTCCGCGATTAGTACTCATTGAAATAAAATAATTTAGCGGATCATATCGCGCATATTATCATTTTAGTTCCCGGCGTTTCGGAAGCTTTCAGTTTTCCGTGGTCACGGGTGGACTGTCCACGATTTTTTAACATCTTCAATGTACAGACATTTAGTTTTTAAAACTTTATAATAAGTAGTATATATGTTATAATATTAATCCTACAATATCTAACTCGGGAGGTCACTCATTTTTAGGGTTCCGTAGCCAAATTGTCAAAAACTGAACCCTTATAGATTCTTCATGTCTGTCTCTCTGTCTGTCTGTCTGTCTGCCTGTCCGTCCGTATGTCACAGGCATTTTATTCAAAAGTATAAGATGTACATTGATAAAATTTGGAGCATAGGTGTCGTGTGTAAACCGCTACATAGTTTGATAGTTAAATAAAACAGATATATATTTCTAGGGGGGGCACTCCATACATGTAACCGAAACCGAGTGTTTTTCACCAAATATCAATGTGTGGCACATCATTCGACAGCTCTTCTACAAACACTTTGAGATTTTTGAAAACAATTTTTGATTTAGTGAATATTTTCCGAAATATTCGCTACGAAAGTAGCAAAAATTGTGTCCCCCCTAACCCTCTACTTTCTAAACAGTATGTTCAAAAATATGTAAATATATACAAATACAAAGCTTAATAAATACTTCCAACGGAAATTGTTTTCAACATGATCGAACATACCGTTTTTAAGTTATTGCCAAAAACTGCTCTTCTCAGCAAAAGGACGTCAGTGCCGGGGAGATACGCTCCTTTGTTAGTGTTTTTTTTTATAGTATTTTTTTCATCTGTAGTGCATTTTTTTGTATAAACGGCTGCGGAACCCTTCATTGGCGACTCCGACTCGCACTTGGCCGCTTTTTATTGATAGCTTTTTTTATTATCTTTGCAACTCGATGTCATAACTTAATAAGTAAATTGATTTCTTAGAAACGGCTCCATCGATTTAGATGAAATTGTGTATACTACATACCACGTTTTCCTTTCCGAGTATTGCATTATTTTTGGGAGTATAATAAATTCTAAAGTAATTTAAAAATAAGATATTATTTTCGCGTGTTAGACAGAAATAACAATAGCTCATTAGGTGTATTTATGCAAATATATACTGTATTTTGTTAGTTAGTTGTGTAGCTGGCTTTGTTATTACTAGTGTAGTTGTAAATATAAACTAGTATAGAACTATCTACTTTTGTCGCTTAGCGAATACAGTGCTTCCAAAACAGAACCCGTTTCTAGTGTCACAATAAAAAAAAAACAAATCCGCCATTCCAACTTTCGCTAACCTCCAGGCGTATTGTCTCTCGCCGAAATAGAACATGTTGCTTTTTCTAGGCGGGAACGCCTTATGTGCATCAACGTTTGCGATTCATACGTCATTCTTCTTTTATGGTTGTGTCGGCAATCACATCGAAAATGTCGTAAGCACAAAGTTTTATGTTACACATGTGCTGTTTCGCTTCTGCGCCGCCTGGGGCCGTCGACCTGTCCCGTCTACCTAGGACGCGTGACTGTATTATTAGCACTAGATGCGAACACCTTTTACTTTAATTTGTGCTAGATTTATGGCACAGAAGGCTCACTTAAAACTATAAACCTTATACCAAAGTAATACGTCTTATTAAATTATGTCTTTGACTGTACCGTCGAACATGCCGATCGCATTCGGCATTTGTTTTGGAACACAATCAAAACAAAGAGATTGAATTGTTTTGATCGAAAATAGCGTTAGTGGATGGATTTATTTAACATTAAGTTTTTGCCTGGTATTTTCCTAATCCTTTGGGAATATCATTTATTATTTGGAAAAATTCTAATAGGTAACATTTTTACATAATTAATTGCAATTTGCGCCTAATAATATTATTTTGCAATCAAATTCTTCAATACAAAAAGGTTGTCTCGAAGAGATCGCTCTTGAGCGATAAAACGGCTTGTTGTCTACCCCTAATAGTGTTTTGTAAATGCATTATTTCCAAATCCTAGAAGTACCGTTGTAAGGTATTTTAATTCGATACCAAAAATCTTAGAACTTCAGGATAGAAATCAGTATGGAAATATTACCGGTATTCAGTATACGGATACATTAAGATCTTCATCTTCACATACTAAATATATAACTAAATGAAGGTGAAGTTCAAATACAAAACTTTATTGTGCAATTCGGCTTACATGTTATACAATAAACAGAAATACATTCACAATTTTCATATTGACATTATAGTTATATATTAATGTAACAGACAATATACCTGAGTACACTTTTACAGGGAGATGTATGTATATTGTGTCTGGGTCCATTGGATTATAGGCAACTTAAACTGGTGAAAAAAGTAAAAAATAATATTAAAAAACCTTCTACTAAGTTTAATGGAGATTTAGAGTATCCTTCGTTAATTTTTTTAACTAGGACATGTAAAAAGTCTCCGTGGTCAACAAATTATTTGTTTTAGTGTAATGTGGTTCTAAACATTAAATATACAAATTAAAATATAAATATTACATCAGAGAACAGACTATTAAGCTGACAGTCATCACAAACAAACAAATAATACTATATATGTAAAAAAACTATAAAATAATATTACAAAACAAAAAAACACTGAAAGAGCCGGTAGCCGCGACGCCATAACCTCTTCGAGACCCTGCCCGTATGTTATGACGCCTTTTGAGACGGAATGACCGACATACTAACCTATGTCTCTTAATTATTACATTATATACCTTTTGAAGGAACTATAAGGCAATATCCATATATCTAGCTTAGGGGTATTTTGTTGTAAAAACGTATACAATTTGCCTATTAACGATTTCTTCATCTTCTCGAGACGAAACTTGGGAACAAGTAATTTATTTTTGTTCCATGGTCTTCGACCTTGGATATCAGACAGCCTCTTTAAGGAGTTTACATTTTTGTGTACTTAACATATAAATCTATTAAAGTAATAAAGACATAGGGTGCGTTGGGATAAAACGGAAGTATGGCAAAGTTCGACAATTCGAAATGTGGACTTTATTTCAAATCATTTTAGAGCATTTTTGATAAAATTTCAATCTTTCCCATACTTCCGTCTTACCCCAATACACTTTAATAATTATTCAAGTTATAATGATAAGAAGCATAAGGCCTTCCTTATGTGTGAAAATCTAGTCACCCCAAGGGTCTGTCAGCCACAACTTAAATAAGTTATACCTATGATGCCACAGTACAGATTCAATCCAGTTGTGGTAACATTTATTACCGTACTAGCTTCTGCCCGCGACTTCGTCCGCCTTAAAGTCGGTTATCGCTGATAAGGGTACTTTTCCGGGATAAAAAATAGCCTATGTCCTTTCCCGGGACTCAAACTATCTCCATACCAAATTTCATCCAAATCAGTTCAGCGGTTTAAGCGTGAAGAGGTAACAGACAGACAGACAGGCAGACAGACATATTAGTATGGAAGTATCGATTAGTATGGATAGTTAATTAATTACCTTCCGTCGGTAATTCTTTGACGTTTCGGACGTGGCGTTACGTCCATAGTCTCGAAGGACCTGAAGAGGCGGGTATCAACATCTTCTTGTCGCGCGAGTTTTTCGATCTACCCGTACTTGGTGTTGATTATAAGGGTCGGGCCGCGAAGCGTTTCGACCGCCGATACCTTTATGTAACACATTACTGGTGAATAAAATTGAGATACGCATCGGAGTTTAAGGTATAGGGTAGGCAAGGCATCATTTTCTATTTCTATTCAAAAAGTTCATCGAATTTCGTCACTTATGATGTAAAAAATTCGTTACATAACCTCCTGGGGTTCAAAGTGATAATACTAGGACAAAACCAGTTTGCAGTGAAAGCCCAAGTATTAAAATCGAGACTTGGAGTAATGACCCACTGTGATAATACTAGAACAAAATATTTATTGACACCTGGTATATCTATATTACGCGCCATGTCATTTCTACGTTATCGGTCAGTCTGTGGATATATTTGGCATTGTGGCAACACTGCTTAAAATGAGCGGGGAGGAGTATCGTCATGAGTCATCGCAGCAATGACACTTGCAACGAGAAGAGGTTAGTTTAACTTATTAATATCTTTGAAATCTTTATCTTATACTTACTGTATTGTGTATTGTTTTCGAGATGAACTAATAAATTATGTGTAAATACTGTTATTTTACCGTAATGCCATCATTTTCGACATGTTTTTTTGATGATAGTTTATTGTACTAGTACTAGTATTCTGGGCGTGTATACTTTAAATTGCTTTTTTAATGGTTTTGCATCCTGCTTAATCTAATGAGATTTTGTATTCGTGTGATAAAAAAAGAAAGAACGGGATATTTATTTTTGTACCTAAAAGTATAATTTATCTTAGTTTTATGTCGTTCGGCTCATAGTCTCTTTTTTACAGTGTTGAAAGATAGTCAAGATCTTCAATAGTCCGATTTCTAAAACGATGAGGACGATCCCTTCGGAGACCATCATATAAAAGATGAGTACCTTCCACGTAGAACCAGAGCTGGCAAAATTGACAGTGGCAGCAATACCAGCTCAGAATCAGAGCCTGCGAGCCCAACACCAGTCTCGCAACGTGGCCGAGGACGAGGTCAAACGCGCGCTATCCCGTGGTCGATCATGTGCCAGAAGAGGTTGTGGATTTTGTTGATCGTTTGTTGATCTCTGCTAGTATTATGAGATTTCCAAGACTGTTCGATTTGCTTTAGATTATATGTGACAGCCCAATGTGATAAATAAAGAACAAAAGATTTTGGCGTTTTTTCTTTTTGTCTGACAAGCCTACATCAATATTATAACACCTGTATATGTTGAGGTTAACTAGATACGAACATTTTTTGGTGTGGGCGTTCAGTACTTTATTAATTAGTTCTAATATTAGGACATTGGGCCTTCCTCGGAAGTACCCTGAGGACAAAAGTGCAGCGGTTGAAACGCTCCGCGGCCCGGCCCATTAGGTGGAACACTAAGGTTGTCTCCAGACACACTGCACTCACGTCACGATCTCTGGCGATTTATTTGATGATATTTGATGTTGTTTACATTTACTAATAACTAATGTTGTGATAGTGAGTGAAGATCGTGTATGTTTAAATGAATGAATTGTGGTAAATTTAGCGAACTCGTGCTTAAAATAAGTAAAGTAAATCCTTTTATTAAGGTTATTTATTTTTTCTCCTTTCCACAGATATCCAGAGCTCCAGTGGCGTGCGGTCCATACAGGCCAGGCACAAAGGCACTTCCTACCCTGAACAATCATGGCTTCATATACACAGAGAAACTGCCTAGCCTGGAAGACCAGGGCTCTATATAGACACAGAGAAACTGCCCACCTTGGCCAAAAATTTTCTGTACGGCTGCTGCAGCTGCGGCTGTGTAGGCCGCTAAGCAGGGAATATACCTTCTATTTTGTGATGCTACATAACGCTTCCATGCCAACTTAGAGCGTATTTAAGGATTTTTGCTGTGTGAGTTGATGTAGCTGTTATGTTGTCAATGATTTCCAGTCAGTTGCGCCAGCCTGTATCATTCTTTAGCTCCCTAGACGTGTAATGAGCGAAGTGTCAGTTTGAGGGCCAATTACCCAAGGCGTTGAAACAATTTCCTCCCTCTGACAGACGTGTCCAAATCTATTCATAAGAAACGCCGTGCGCTAAGTTTTCGTCGGTTCTAAATATAAAGCCCTACCTGTTCCAAAATCTAAATAAAGTGTCGTCTGCTGTTAAATACACGTTTTCCATTTATTTCATAATAGTTCATTGCCCTTTACTAGACTCCTTTTCGAGAAGAATGTTGATAATATATTATCATATCTATATGTTTTGAAAAGTCTTACTAAACGTCACGGGAAGCCTTAGCTCGAATAACACTTATCCTAACGGACAGAGAAGCAGTAATACGTCGGAGTCATGATTATCGTCATCATCATATCAGCCTAAGGACGTGCACTGCTGGACAAAGGCCTTCCCCAAACATCACCATATCGACCGTTCGTGCACCGCCCTCATCCCGTTTTTCACAACTTTCACCAGATCATCGGTCCATCATGTTAGGAGCCTTCCCACGCTGCGTCGTTTTGAACGCGGTCGCCACTCGAGAACCTTTCTGCTCCAGCGGCCACCGGTTCTACGAGCAATATCCCTCGTTGGAGAGCGTTAACTCCCTTCCTCATTTAGGATGCTTCACGCATTTTGAAGGCCTTTGTTTTAAAGTGGAATACTGATCATCGTCATCAGCCAAACAAAACCGGGGTAAGTTGAAGCAAAGTTGGCTTGATTTATCGATACGACTCTGTCTGTATGTAGTATCGCCAACTGACTTAAAAAGATAAAACACAACACTACCCAGAAACAATTAATGAATGTCTAATAATAACATCAGATTTTTCACGTGACCAAAACATAGAAAGCGTCAATGTTTCATTCCGAACAAACCACAGACAATGACCCTTTCAGTTCTATGATTTGGCAAAGGCACTGTCTCCCCGATTACTGTTGGCACACTATAATAGACAAAAATAATATAGTTTTTTCAAAGGTTCGAAGACCTGCGACGGTGTGCCAAACTTTGCATGTAATTGCCAGTAATCCAGCAATGCACAGTATTTAAAACAGAAACTCAAAATGAAATTGAAGCAAAAATAAAATCAAAATTTGGCAATCTTCTTTATAACCTTTTTGGTTTTGTAGCATTCACCTTGCGAATATCAATTACTAATGTTGTTAATATGTTATCAAGCAGTGTCGATGTCAAAGATATATGTATAAGTAGGTATGCACTTTTTAAATTTATTGCGAATGACAATCCAAAAAGCCTGAAAGTCCAGAAACATGTAAAAGCCGCAGCACTGAAACGACAACCTCAAAACATAAATAGCTGGCGCATGCGATCAAGGAGAGTACAAATAAATGGGACAAGGGAAGGAAGAACAAATGGAATACACGTTACAAATCATTGTTACATCATCAGATCAGCCTATATATGTCCACTGCTAGACAAAAGCATCTCCGAGATCGCCATCGCCATAACGACCGGTCGTGCGCCGCCCTCGTCCATTCTTATCAACATATAACAAAAACCATAGGCACTGATGGAGCTTGAACTCGATATTTCACGATTTAGTCTCCCTCTCTCTCTATGCTACCAACGCTCTTGCTCACAGTTAAAAACTAGTAATACAAGACTTGTAACTCATGGAATAGGCACCGGAGCACATGGCCGATATAGCAATGCTTAGATAAAAATGATCGCAATACTTAAGCATATCGGTGCCAAATTGGCATTTCAAGGATATAACATAGCAGAACTAAATCACGCATGTGTCCTGAGTATTAAAACGCCCCCTTTTGGAGTTTTGCGTCATCTGCATATGTTGAGTCCTGAGTAAATGACTCATCTACGCCCAGACACATCTCTGGACATAGAAAGCCAGAATTTAACATGATATTATCTACTTCTCATCATGTATAAGGACGGGTTTTTCGAAATTGCCATAGGCGAAACTATTTAGGTGATGTCGCGAGCAAAACTTGTAAGGCGAGGAATATGTCCCCCAATAGGACACCGCAACAGTTACCCATTTACAGCATAGTGTAGCCCTTTGGTAAGCGACTCCGTCTTGCTCTTGGCCGACTTTACTTCATCGTAAATAAATTGTCGCCGGCAGTATTTCCGGACCGATACGACCTTCAAACCTTCAAGAAACTGAAAGGCTGACTCCTCTGGTGTTGCAGGTGTCTATTGGGCGACGGTGATCGCTTACCATCATTCTTACGAGACAAATCAGGTTGCACACACAGCTAAAAAAGTCTCTCTCGGACTCACTTCAACGCGCGGTGTGTAAGCCCTCTTAGAAGATCCACTACATTACATGACAGAAAAGTTGGACGTCACCAATACCGTATACATATACCGTATACAAATAGGATTGGATGCAAGGCATCAGCTCTATGAAACTTACGAGTTTTAAATAGACTATCCGCACTTTACGACATGTCTAGCCATAGATAACGTCATCGACACCTACTGATTCAAGGAAAAGATATACGTAATTGACGCACCGAAGGCAAATTTTACGAGTAACATTTTGAAACACGCGACGTTGTCGCCAGGCAGAAGTTTTGCTTAGCCTGGTTAGATCACTGAGGAGCTAGGTGCGAGACGGTATAAGAGCATTTTCAATGAAAGTGTACCCTCTCCCCCTCTTTTTTCTCTGTCTGTCTGTCTTCCACTTGAGCGACGTTCAAGGTACATCCACATGATCATTGCGATGTATTTAAAAAGCCTAAATAAAGGAGATATTTTACATGTATTTTCTTATATGTATAATATAAGTAGGTATTCTGAACTGCTAAAAATTCATTGCTGCAATAGCCCTGAATTACTGTAGCTACGCTTTTATCGGGGAATTATGTGATCGGCACTGAATAACTTTACCCATTCGATCGCGTAAGTTTAACATTGAACTTTTTAAAACTTACACGATCTTCACTCATTATCACAGCACAACAAAACAGGGCTTCATCGCGTACAAATATGATTAATTGAAGCCTCAAAGGACTAAGGTTCCTTTGAGACTATGGACTTAACGCAACGTCGAAAGTTTCAAAGAATTAGCAACGAAAGGTATGTATATAAATAAATCATGTTTAAACTCGACTAAGCCCTGTTTTGTGGTGCCGTCAATGTTAATTTCGTATTTGGCCCATTTAATGTAGTCATTAAATCTAGCCGTGTGCAATTTAAATACATTTCGTATCTAGCCAACACTAGGTGCTAGAAACGCCCCATGATTCACGCTGGGATCATGCACATGGCCTAATCGAGTGATGTCATGCGCTGGAGTCGATTATGATGCGCGGGCGCGTGATGGCTGGGCTTAGTTAGTTTTAGTGACATCGGCATACCAGCCACCTTTTTATGACCCTTTAATTGAAAAGGGGTAATTAGAAAGAGCCCTACGCGAAAAAAACGCTGTTCGTAGCGCCCGCGCGCGGCAGCCCCCACACGCTAGGTGCTGAGGTTACCGTGATAACCTGCCGCCTAGCACACCGATGACGGTAACAGTTTTCTAACTGCCGTTCAAATTAAACTACGACATGACATGACATGATATGCATGAACTATAACATAAATTCAATATCAGCACGACTGTACGTACCGCCGCTGAGTGTACATTTGTCACATACATCTTATTAGCAGGTACGGAGGCACCGGCGGGGGCTGGCCTTGGGCGAGGCGACGAACTCGGCGGAATGCAAAAGCGACCTGCCGGCCGCTTGCCGAAATTCACAGTATATGCGTACGCGCACATCCAACTGACGCGCAAAGCTAACCATATTTAAATAAGTACAATAAATACATGGTCTTTGGAACATTTTCAGTTCCTGGATACCTGGAATCCTAAAAACATGACCAATAGAAACCAATTTTATTAGGAGCTCAAACGCAAGTGAAAAAAGTGTACCCACATTTTTTTCGATTTTGCTTTTTTTTTCAACTCGAACTTATTGAGCTCGTGCTTGTAATCTAAGTAGAAATTACATAAAGTTGCAATATCTAAGAAAAGCATTTTCCAAAATACTACAAAAAATCGTTCACATGTACAGTCAGATGATCACATTAAAACGGGCCATTCAATTTCAATTTACTAAATTTAATTATTACAACAAAACGATGAATAGATAATATAGAGGAAAGTCCTTCCGAGACTATGAACGTAATGCGACGTCCGTAACAGATAATTAAACAAATTATATTTATACGCGATCGAGTCCCATCTTTTTATGATAATGTGTGAAAATCGTACGTGTAAGTTTACATCAATATCTACTAAATCACATTTATATTGATGGTAAAGTTTTCAAGGCACTTAATACAAACAATCATCCCCGCCATGACATAATTCTGTCTGTCAACGCCGGCGCACCAAATGAGGCATATTCGATGCAACATTATTAAAACAGCCCAACTTATAAGATTTTGAAAGGAACTTACATCCTTTTCATCACCATACATTAAGTGGCGTAAGGAACATGAATTTCAAATAAAATATAACATTTTATGCAAGCAGAACGATATTAAGTAACTTCAGCCAAATATATTTCTACAACAGTCACGCAGATAATGTAACACGCATGCGCTAATGTGAAATATTTGTGACTATTCGATCGCCACAATTAATTAACACACATATGCCTATATTCGAGAGTGTATTGACCAGACATGGACATATACGGAATTTTACAAATAAAAATAATGCTAATGCAAATCAGAAGGGTCCTTAATGGCGACCGTTAGGATATTTTTTACTTTACTCCAATCTTAACTATGTGTAGTACCTATATAAAATCACACAATTATGGAAAGTTAGATGGACACCGTTTATTTGCTTTTAAAGTTATTGCTGAAATATGATAAGTGTTTAGTATATACACACCCGTGTCGTGACGTCATCAGGCCTTACGCGTCAGCAAATTCTCCTGTCACACATTATGTAAGTTTTATTGATAATTTTGTGAGGCGATGTGTCATCATTTAGATCAATATGGACAATAACCCTCTTTTTGACGAAGTCGGGTAAAAAAAGCTCTTTCGTAATTGGGAAAAATATCTCGAGAATTACGGATTTCGAAGTAAAAGATTAGAAACAAACACTTTTCTTTGATTCGAATAATAGAATGATTTAATATATAGTCAATATAGTGAAATATAGTTTTTTTTTACTACTAAGGTGGCAAACAAGCGTACGGCTTGCCTGATATAAACCAGTCAACGCAGCCTATGAACGCCAGGGGCATGACGTGCATGTTGCCGACCCTTTCAAAACCTATCCACTCTCCTCTTGAAGAGCCCCATACTGTAAGCTCCAGGGAAAACCGCGGCAGGGAGATCATTCCACATTCGGAGTGTGCGGAGGTGTAGTCCTTCGGTTCTTGAAACAAACAAACATTTACTAACTAATGTGGGAAGAGTAAATCAAAAGCGAACATAAAAACGATGAATCGAGAAACAACCATGCACAAATACTTCACATTTTTCAACGGTTAGTTAACCAATCTTGACGAACAATAGTAAAATATCATCTCAGTCAGGGTCGACTGAGGACGATATATAAAAATTATGAGGTGACAAATATTAAAGATCACGCCGGTGTATAGATCCGCCAGTAGTCGTCACTACTTTTACGACACACCACCATTTGTGTTTGTCTCAAAACCTACCTTAAATACCTTTCTAGGTATGGTTACTGGAAAGGCAGGTAAGGAATCTAGGAGATTATAATTTTGTCCAGAAGTCTCATCCGAGCCAAGGTTATTTAAAGGGAGAACTAGGTAAATCACGCTGGCGGAACTCTCATAGACATACGTCTATAAATATAATAGGGAATAAACAATAAAAATTGTATGAAATATGTATGTTGTGATTTTAACGGCGTTTGCTATTCAATTAATACAATTGCTGCTGATTTTATATTCTCTTTGGGGTAAATATTACACAGAAAATATCTATCAATCTGTTCATACACGCGCAATCTACACGCGACGTTGTGTGACGTATGAACCCAAGGTTTCTTTTGTGAATATATTTAACTTAACGAAACGAAGGTCTCGGAATCTTCAATTGTTCAAGGGCCATTATAGCATGGAAACAGACTGTAAATCGTTCTTAATTGATATGCAAAAAGGCGTGAATAACGAATTAATTCCCAAGGTTCAAGTTTAATGGTTCAAGCTCCATGTGTTGACATGAAGGTCTGTGAATAGGTAAATGATCAAATTTCGGCAAATTACGCCTCCAAATACTCAACGAACACTTGATGAGATGACAACTGAAGCAAACAGAAACAGTGTCAGCAGCAACAAGTTTTATTGTTCCATTCATGTGTGTTTCTAAATGCGTTGGTTAGGTAATAATAAATTCTATCCCCTATTCCTAGTGTATACCAGGAGAGAAAAAGAGAATCGGAAAAATAACAGAAAACATTATATACTAGAAAATAATACGCAATACGTTTTTAGAAATACCGTAGTATTTTTAACCGATTCCCAAAAAACAAGGTTCTCAATTCGTCGAAAACTTTTTAAATATTTGTTTTCTACGTATCGAAACGGTTTCATAACAAAAACGCGAAGATGATTTGACGATTTCATTTTTTTTTTCTTCGATAGGAGTTGGTCCCATATGATTTTGGTGAAGATCTGATGATGGAATCCATGAGGAATCGAAGGAACTCCTCAAATATTAAAAGCATTAATATACCGATTTTAGCATTTTAAGAATCGAATTATTATCTGTGTTTTCGCGTAGTGGAGTAAGCGGAACGGTATGCAGGTCTAATACCAATTATAATTCGAGGGATTGGAATCCCTTTACACAATTCAATAGCGGTTGCAAGCTATAGAAGACGCTTAGAACGGAAACGTTTTGCTCCATTCTAGACAAAAACGTCAAAAACTTCAGAACTCCGGCTAAATCTAGATGCCTCCTGAAAAATCAAGATTCAACCGGACTCTGTTAAATCCAATTCTGCATTTGGCATATACTGCGACGTCGGCGACCGCCGCGAAGGCTGCGGCCCACGTTATATAACGATGTAGACAAACTCGACCATTCCCACCACTCGCAATGTTTTGACTATTGTTTGCTTGCAATGAGGGGTTACTCCGAAACTCAAAAATCGAAGTTCGTAACGTGCTGTCCCTCTCGCTCTCAAGTTATGCTGTATTTGAGTGAGCGGGGTGGCGCCATACGAACTTCGTTTATGAGTTTCGGAGTAGCCCCTCTGGCGATGCCCCACGAGATCGATTAACGACCATAGTTAATCGTTGGAAGCCGATGAATAAAGAAGTGTATTAGTTTCAGAGGCAGCTCAGAGAGGAATCGTCCCGGATGGAGAAGCCCTGGCTATACGACGGCCATTTTGCCAAGAATGACGTCAAAGATGCGCACTGACTGATAACCGTCAGTTGCGGATGTCTTCTGATTTCTGAGTAGAAAATGAAAATTATCTTGAGTCTGATCCTTATTGGTAATAGCAAAAAAACGTCAAAAAATAATTCTAAATCAAGTGGTTTCTATACTCAGTGTTAAGGCCTCTTAAGGAAGAGTCACTCAGCGAGCTATGGTAAGGGGTATGCTCGGGATCTCCCTACGAGATCGAATCAGAAATGAGGAGATTCGTAGAGAAAACCAAGGTCACCGACATGGCAAACAGGGTAAGCAAACTGAAGTGGCAATGGGCAGGGCACATAGTTCGAAGAACCGATGGCCGTTGGGGCAGAAAGGTTCTCAAGTGGAGACCGTACCGGCAAGCGCAGCATGGGTAGCCCACCCGCAAGGTTGTCGGACGACCTGGTTAGGGATGCGGGGACTCGCTGGATGCGGGTCGCCTCTATCCGGCCAATGAGGAAATCTATAGGCCTGTTTCCAGCAGTGGACGGCCTATGGCTGAAATGATGATGATACTGAGTGTTAAAACAGCCCATAATAGTTTGAGAATTTGAGGATTATTTATTTTATTTTTGAAATTTAATGTTTTAATATAGGTATTCCAAAAAATACTGCTTTCAAGTATATAGTCCTACATAGCATTTATTTTATTGTGACAAAAATCTGATAGTGTCGTAGATTTGCTGAGATTTTATAGAATATCGCCTTATTTATGAAATATTCAGATGAATTTTCTTAAATTTTCTTTTATTAAAGTAAGTTTTTTCAAGTTTTGTACGAACTGTTAGAGAAAAGTTTTTCTCAGATTACCCGGTGAAGCTTCCGAAACGTCTAAAAATCAAATGAGATAATACCGATATAATCCGTTTAAATAGTTGCATTCCAATTTAAAACACAGTGAAAGTAAATTCATTCACAACTACACACGTGTGACACGTGTGGAGAGTTGATAACGCGACCTCTGTGCTCGAACTTTCATCTTGCGCACAAACTATGCGATTATTGCTAACTATGTATGGAATTAGATTAGTTGAGTGTGCATAATAATGTAAATGTGCGATACTGCCCTCTTCGTGATGAGCATGGTTCGGATATTCGGTGATATATTTACCTAAAGTTCCCAGAAACCCGGCAAAGTTGGGCAAATATAGAGTCGGCTTCTTGATTAAATAACTTTAATAATCTAAATAGAACAATTTAACGGATTATATCGCGTATATTACCACATTTGAGTTCTCGACGTTTCGGAAGCTTTTCAGCTCTCCATGGTCACGGGTTGACTGGGAAAAGATATATTTCCTCTGTCAAAGTTACAAGTCGTCGTCGTCGTCGTCGTCGTCGCCGTCGTCGTAATTATACTACAGCGAAACAAGTGCCAATTGAATTCACTTCAAGTTATTACTTTACTGTCATGTTAATAAAACCTTATTGATTCCTTTCAGTATTGTTACTGATTCTTCATGCATCAGGGTTATAATTATAAGCGTACGCACTGCAGCGCATGAGATTTAATTAAAACCTGACGTCCGAAACGTCATTGCCTTGGAAATTCTCAGACGTTTCGGACGTTGGGTTACGTCCATCATTTCGTTGGTTCTGTTTGAACAAATCGTATTTACGCGTAGATATACGTGATTAAGTAACGTTGTTATCATACTCGTTCGTAGATTCATAAATATAATCCAATATTTAGTTAGTTTATAAGTACTTATTTATAGTAGCAATTATTGATTAGTTATACTTGTTACGAATACAGTATTAACTGTTCATTTTGAAAATATAAACCGGTAATATTACAATTTATTTCAATACTGGAACGGAATTCAGGTACATCTAAAATATTAAATACTCACTTCTCCTTCACTATCAATCTTAGAATTAAGCCACGAAAGTCCAAAATCAAACGGCGGTCGACCAGAATCTGCTATTTCTAAATCTAGTTCTGCGATCATAAACCCAATTCCAAAAATACACAACTGTAAATAAAACGCAACAAAATATATGTAATCATAATCATTCAATCTCACGGTCAATCAATTACCTCACGATGATTACTTATAATTAATCTATTACGTCTAACGTCGGTCAATGACCGGGCTGTGAAGGTTTTAGTTTTTTGCATTAGTTGCAAAGCATATAACCCGATTAGATTAAGTATGCACCTCGTTTGTATGCGACGTCATAGACAACAGGTGCAAACTTGATATGGCCGTTGTACTAAGGCTTACGGGCGTTTTGACCGATAGATTATGTTATATTTATATGTATTATAATTATCTATGTAGGTAGTTAGGTGTAATAATTCAGTATTGGTGTTACTATTGGGTGGGGTCTGTGCGTCATGATTGGTTAAAGTTGCCTAAAACTAGTTTCAGACGAACCGTCATATAGGAATTATATTTAATCAAAACCGAAATAATAGTTTCCCGACATATCCCTTTATTGTGAGTTTATTTGTTTGTCCATATTTCACGCAACAAAATCAACGTGTTTTTTGCATTGGATAGTTTAGGTGCTTTGGGGTAATTTATAATTTGGGGTATTTTCGAAAAATTGCTCAAAATTTCATCATGTCAGAGCCGTCAGAGGCTAATATTACTGAGCACTATCTGATCTGCCCAGATCACATGTTCAATATTTAGAGCTTTCTGTAGTCTAGATATAATAAGTTCATGAGTGCCGACCGCGTATAGGACGATGCAGTGTGTGAAGGCCCTCAACAAGATGGACCGATGATCTGCTAAAGAACGCGGGAAACCGTTGGGTCAGGGTGGCGCACGAGTGTAGATCCTGGGGGAGGCCGTTGTTCAGCAGCGACGTCCTTGGGATGATATGATTATGATGATGATGATGACATACCTATAGCAAAGTAATTACATTTTCCAAGTTACACTACTATTAGATATCATTCGAAATTATGCCCAATGCACCTTAAAATAGACAAGACGTGGGTAAAAAATCTAGTCTAAGTAATCAAAAAAAAAACACCAATAATATGATTTTTTTCTCTTCCGCTGACAAAGAAAAATCTTCTAGTATAAGAATAAAGTTCATGGCATTCATGCCAAGACCATCTAAAATAAATTACATACTTAGATTCAATATTATTAAATCTAACTGTATTGTATATGTATGAGGTCTGATGATACGTAAGTGTTATTAATAAACTTAATAGAGCAGATCTATTTAAATGACAAGATCAGATACTACTTCAAATCTCAAAGTAGAAATTTTTACATTGGTTAGATCCAACATGATTCAAAACACCAATTCCAAGGACCAATGCGACCTTCAAGCCTTCAAGAAAAGAGCGTACTCCCACCTGAAAGCCCAGCAATGCACTTGTGACTCCTCTGGTGACGCAAGTGTCTATGGGCGGCGGTGATTGCTTACCATCAGGCGAACCGTCTGCTTGTTTGCCTCCTATGTCATAAAAAAAAACCAAACCATTGAGTTTTTGCTTTATGCCATTCTATGAAAACTGAACTAACATATATATAATTTTTTTTATATCCTATAAGAGTGTCCCACATCTAGGCAAAGGCCTTCCTTTGCCCAGCAGTGGGATACTCATTTACATACATACATACATACATCCAATCACGCCTTTTTCCCAATGGGGTAGGCAGACACTACCTCCTTCCACTTGCTACGGTCCTGGCATACAACTGCCACTTCATCAACATTCATTAATCTCTTCATGCATGGTCGCCGGTTTAGAGTACTTTTCACTTGGCCTTTTTTCAAAATCTCATTTAGGCTATTAAAATTGCCTTTAGATCTCCACAACTCCCTATTGCCGGCTGCCTCTGGCCAATCGTCTAGCTAGGAGGAACATATTATATTAGACTTAGATAAGTTAAGAGATAGATTACTTAAGATACTATCTATACTATTATTAAGTTTTAAAAATGAAATGTCCGAAACATTGAGATTAAAAAAAAAAAATGTAAGGGGGGGGACTATTTGAAGTTCCCTGAATGAAAAATTTTATTTGGATTTTTTGAATGTTTGTATGTGGCATTGTGGCTTCATCACGCCAAATCGACTGAACAGATTTCCACTATTGTACATGGGTAGCTGGGTATCCACTATTGTTGGCTAGATGGGTAGGTGGGTATTGACAACACATTCATCTTAGTGGGTTGTACAACGGCCTACGAAGCTAGCGGTTCTGGGTTCGAATCCCGGCCAGGGCCAGTGTTTGTGTGATGAGCACTAATGTTTGTTCCTGGGTCTTGGATGTTTTCTATGTATTTAAGTATTATAATTTATCTATATATCATGGATATCGTCGCCTCGTACCCATAGTACAAGCTTTGCTTAGTTTGGGACTGGGTCTATTTGTGTAAGATTGTCCCTGATCTTTATTTATTTATTTTATTTATCCACAGATGGTTATAGGATACTTTAAACCCAACTTTTTCTCCTTCATGAATGAAGTTGCGGGCGCCTTCTAGTAAAAAATAAAACTCTGTTTTGAGACTATGCAAAGTTTGCATAATTGGATCTTCAAGTATGCAATGTTGCATAAGAGATCCTTCTTTGATCAAGAGAGTTCAATAGGGTTGAAATTGAGAATGGAGAGTCCACCGGGTATTTGGCGGACTCTTAAATTAAGTAAATATTTGATATAAGAAATAAATGCTCATAATCATTGATTTATTGCTTAGGATACTTGAGTTTGAGTGTGCTATTATATTATAGATAATTATGGTAAATCAAATTCTTAAAAACTGTTTTAAAAAACAAAATATGAAATCATTTGCAAACGCTATTTGTCAACTTATCTTGTTAGATTTTATGTAGGAAATTAGTCTTATGATTGCAATTTCTATTTCAAAGAGGTTAGAATTTACTCATTTGTTTTTCCTTTTTTTCGCTAGGTAGACACCATTACTTGCAGTAAGTGTTAGCATAAATAGAGAAGAATATATTTTGAGAAGATTTTAATTCATAATAGAACGATTGGAATGACATAGACCTCAATTATAGCAAAGTAAATAACCTTATAGGTTATGATTGCTTTGCTAGCACTTACCTGCATAGAATCGGCACTAATAATCTCCGTCTGAAATTTCTGGGCCAACTCCACACTTAACTTTGTCTTTCCGGTTCCTGTAGCACCTAAAATGATCACCATGGGTATTTTGGAAGCCATAACAGACCGCAGAGCCATCACCTAGGCTAACGCACGAACTTCACTGTTATTATTATTGTTGACAGCCACTTCAAAACCGCTGCGTTCCATTCTACGCAATGTTGAATATGACAGGTAAGTTTTTTCGTTATATTCTGTTCTTTACAATATACGACAATTTCTTTCAATAGACCTCAGAATTAAATTATGCGAATCCCTCATTCTTTCTAAATTTAATTATTGTGACACTGTTCTCGGCCCTTGTCTTTACCAAAAGACCCGAAATTTAATTCAAAAGGTGCAAAACGCTTGTGCCCGCTTTTGTTTCTCCATCCTTCCGCGTACATCAGTATCACCATACCTAACCAACGCCAAGCTACGGAAGATGAAACATAGACAACAACTTCATTTTGCCAGTCTTCTGTTTGGTGTCATTAAGTCAGATAAACCATCCTACTTATTATCAAGCTTATTTGGCGACAGCAGCGGAGAACCGAGCGTCAAGGACAAGGATCTAACCATAAGCCGCTTATCATCCCTCGGTACAAATGTGCAGCATTCCGGGGCAGTTTCCGGTTCCAGGCTACCAAATGCTGGAATGACTTACCACCTCCGCTTAGAAATTGTGGCTCTAAATTTAGTTTCCAGCGAAAATTGCGACTTTTGTTGTTGGCTAGCCAGGCACTGGAATCGGGAATAAAGGGACCTATGCCTTCTTCATATTCTCAATATTTTTAATCCTTTTTATTTATTTACCTATTAATTTTCATGTAGCAGTTGAAGCACCGAGTACTCTTTGCTCTCTCAATCTTCACACATCCCTACTATCATTACATATTTATTTTCATGACACTGATAACTATTTACTTGTATTTGTTTTCTATGGTATCGTTGATTTTTTTTATATATTACCAAGCGTTGTCATGTTTAAATCGAGCTCCCTGTGGGCTTTGACAGAATAACAGCGTTGCAGTTCTGCCGCTCGCGAACTGCAACACCATGCTGAGTCGGAGCCTTTTCCTTAACGCACACATTGCTGGACCCATTGCAGACAATTTACCTAATTAACCTAAAAAAAAAATATTAATTTTATGCAAATGATGTCCTGTCTGTGTGTGCTTTCTATGGAATAAATATATTTTTCTTTCTTTCTTTTTTTTCTTTCATCTTATAGATTTTGAGTAAAATGCCTGTGACATACGGACGGACAGACAGACAGACATGACGAATCTATAAGGGTTCCGTTTTTGCCATTTTGGCTACGGAACCCTAAAAATGGTTGGAATCTGTTTAGCCTTCAAATAGTGCGTTTCGATATTTTTTCAAAAATACCTTCAACATAACAGACATTTCATTTTCACAACTTTATTATAGTAGGTATAGATGTCGACTGGTGAGGAAGCGAAGTTAGTTCAGCCGGGAAATTGTATGAAATCTTTTATGTTAATTACCAATTACGACTATTATGCTTATGCATATGCACCTTGGGCGCATGCATATTTACGTACCGCTCACGTTTTTGTCTAGTTTATGACGGCAAAGGTGACATTCATATTTGACAATAATTATATTCCGAAATTTCGACATGGTAACTCGTTTCATACCTAGGTTATATGAGGTACTTACAGTCCGCATCAAATATTTATCATCGTCCAAAGCGCTTAATTTATCGTCACGTGTGTCATAAGAATAATGGTGTCACGATATATTTGGCACTGGAAGCTACAGACTATTTGGTACTTACTGTACCTACCATCTTATCAGCCGAAGACGTCTACTGCTGGATAAAGATCTTCCAAAGGACCGGTCGTGCACTGCCCTCATCCAACGATGTCCTACTATCTTGATCAGATTGTCGGTCCACCTTGTTTAAGCTACATTTGTCATCAAACACCTACATGGTCAGTATTATCTAAAGTGCCAAATGTATGGCGAAAAATCCTTTTTCCTCAGCGCATAAAAGATAACGATTTATTTTCAGCCATTTGAAAGTTGCTGACTATTTGATGGAGGTGAAAAGATTTTTTTTTACCCGTAATAATATGTTCCAAGTTGTTAATCTAAAGGATTGTCACCTACTACTTTACGGTCTTAAAATAATCCTTGATAAATAAAAGCTTTCGAGCCAATGAAGGTGGCACGTGGCAGTAATTTGTGTGTAGGTAAGATCCTAATATCGTTTTAGCCTTGGCCATCATCTTATTTCCAGTAAGAACGTCAGTTCCATATCAGTAGGCACATTTGTACGTTAGAATTAGACAGATTTGAAACATTACGAGACTTCATTCAGGATAAAGGTGGCATTCAGAGACGGGCTGCAGACCGCAACCGCACGTCCCGATGCACCCCAAATTGAACCTTCACTGTAAAGTGAAAAAGGTCAATTAACAGTGTGGAGTATAATAAGCAGCGGCTGCACGGCGACACTTCTCAGCACACGGAAAATTGAACCTATTTTGATTTAACATTAAAGTTCAATTTCGAGTGCAGCGGGACGCGCGGTCGCCTTCTGCAGCCCATCTCCGAATGCCACCTTTAGGGCGACCCCACACTATCCTCGTTGTCACAGCGTTTCCATACAAAATCTTGCGACGTAGCGCACAATTTGCAACTACGTCGTTAGTGGGTTGTCTCCCTAAGAGGAATCTTAACATTTTTACTGTAGGCTTTACAAAACACCCAATTTAAATTCGAGAATAAAATCCTTAATAATCAAAATAAGTGCTTACGCACCGTGCCCTCGCTGTCATTTTACGAATAAAGCTCGGCATTTCTCTCGAGTTTAAATAGTGTGTGCCATCAACACTAACAAGTCATCCCCGTCGTGTAGGCGTTTAGTGACACTAGCAAAGGATTCGGAAAGAAAAAAGGCCAACTTTTTTTTACAGCCAGCCAAGGCAGAGCTTTTTATAACTAACCGCCTGTACCCCGAGGTACGAATCACAGAATCAAAACCCTAATTTAATAATCACCCCCAACAGTATAAAAATCACAATCAACTAGCCAACGCGTCCAAGCTCCGCCCCGACTAGGCCCGTTTATTTCAATATTTTAAGATTATCTTAATATTTTCGATACACATAATTAAGGAACAAAAAACCAAAAAAACTTCTCTCAAATTTCTCAATAATAATAGTATCCAAAAATCAGATGTGGTAAGTACACAGGTCGTTATACGCCGCTTCAGAGATTGCAGCGCGCACTTTCAAAATTAGGCGGAATTAACGTTGCGCGCTGCACTCGCAGTAGCGCGCGGGCGGCGCGTGCGCAGCCGCGGACCGCGCGCGCGCCGCCTGATGTTGCTCTCACTGCGGATACTACACAAAGAAAAAGTAATAAAAATTAAACAATAACATGACTTAATCATCCAACCCTTATTTTTATAAAATTTACAAATCAAAGTTGCTATGTATTTATATTTTTTTCGATTACTTTTATATTCATTTGGCAGTGGTGGAAATGTGCCTTGTCACAAAATGTGCAGTATTTTTCGCTTTTCCTTTATCCTGATCTGTATACAGATTATAAAGCTGTCATTTCTTACCATTAACCATTAAACTACTGACTTTTTCTTATGTGAAACCTATAATTTTTTCCTTTGCTATGATCACAAGAAACCAATTTCACTTGCGGATAACTAAATCATTAGGTAATCCTTCTATTATCATTAGATTATCTTTATTATTTATGTCAAGAAGATAAACAAAAAAATTAAATGCAGGTACAACATTCGAGAATTCGAAACTATTCTCCAGTTCAGAAAAAAAAACTAAACAATTACTAGAAAAAAAAAAAACTTGTTTTATAAAAAACCGTTTAACATACATCTATGTTCTAACCTATATGTACATGTAGAACTACTGGAAGATAAACTGCGAATCTTTAACACGATACCTCGGCCCCTCGTGTACGGCTACTTATAAATCAACTACCCTACATAATATTTCTCACAAAAAATATTTCTTGCAACTAATTCGAGTATAAACCTAATTATCATTTATATGTACACAGCAAGGCACATTCCGCACACAGTTGCAACCCGCCAACCACCGCGGCCGATGCTCCGAGCTACTGCGATACTTCACTACCTAACTTACTGCAGTAAAAAAACCTATAAAGAAATGCAAAATTTACTATAAGTAGGTACTATGAGGAACTATGTCGTGGTTATTTTTTTATAAATCTCCTTTAGGAATATATGAAATTGTAGCTTTTGATGTTTATCAAAATACAGGTCTAGTTACTGAGATTATTTCACTGTCAATCGGACATCTTAATATACAATAACAACTATTGCGGTCGTTTAGTCATTACCATTAAAGTAACATTTTACTTCCGGGCGGAAAATAAATTTAAAATTTCATAATCTATGTCATACTGGTGATTTTATAATGCGAAGCCATGATCGGAATACGAAAACATTTTACATCAGCTGCTTCATACGAGGCAAATTAAATATATACACGCTTAAAATGGTCCAATACTTCGTTAATTTAAGTGATAAAATAGTGAATCGGAGTTAATTGCGCCACTATATGTAAAAAACATTTAGTGTTAAAATTTTACAAAATAACAAAACGCTAAAAAACATAAGCGAACTAAACTAAGTATTCTTTAAACTTATAGTAATATCAATTAAAACAAGTTATCACTACCTCGGCCCGGCGCTCGCCGCGCCAAGGACTGTAATAGAAAACCTACACAACGGCCCGAAAACATATATATTGGCCAGCATGTCTGCTCCCTCTCGCTCGCCGCGAGCCGCGCGGCCGCCCGCCGGCGAACATTCGCTCTACCCAATCCTATTTACAGCATCGCCAAACTCACTCGCATACATTTAAAACGTGACACTGAAAAACACTATGGTACATTATCAGTATTATCACTTACATTATCTTAAAAATGGAAGGTCCAGTAAAAAATCTTCGTTACTGTTTCGAAACTATATCAACAAACGTCATATTTTTTTCGATCATTCAACACGGAGTAAATCTGTTTATGCGCTATGTCAACTATTTATATGTACTTTAATGATAATTCAAAAACATTTTAGAGGTATAACCAGTCTACCAGTTCACGAAGCAGTCTGTAAGATAAGATATTTTACTGAGAACCTAGGAATTTATAGTTAACAACAGTTTTATGGCTCACTTTGGCACTGCAAAATATCGTTTGAGCAAAACATAATAACTCCATGTTATCGATTTAAAACTTCAGTACGTTCCGACAGAAGCAGAGTAAGCCGTAAAAGCTGATTCATTGTATAACACACCCCGACCACTTCGGGACTTTAACGGGCTTCCTGGAGCGCTCACGACGTCGCGCTCGTCCGGGGTCGCCCCGGACGCGGAGCTAAGGTCCAGTAGGGTGCGAAGCTACTCACATACAAAGGTAGCAGTCTATAGTGTCACGTCGATGAGGCCCGGGGAATTCCGACAGGAACAAGCTAAAACCAACTAGAGCTTCCGCGTCGCTCAGTACGGCCGGAAGCGCGCGGCGGCAAGCGTGCGGAGCTTTTTCAATTTGGCGAGGAGTTTACTTTGCTGCTTTCTGAGACAATCCCGCTCGAGCTCCTCTTCGCGTAATCTACGGCAGAGGGAGGCGGCCTCGCGGAGAATGACGACTTTGGGCGCGCGCTCCTTGTCCTTGGTGGCGGGTATTTGTTTTTTGAGCTCGTCGAAGAGGTTCTTGAGCCCGATTCGCCGTAGGCGTTCCATGTCGTTGTGTATGGAACGGCGCTCCATTTCTGGGGCTTCCGCTTCGGAGTCGGTGTCGGTGTTGGAGCGGCGGCCGCGGCGGCCGGGCCCGCGGGCGCGGCGGCGCGGCACGGCGGCGGCCATGGCGGCCGGGGGCACCAGGCGCTTGCGCGCGGCCGGCCGCGGGCTCATGGCCGACGCCACGGTACGCTGGATGTGCTGCCGCTCTTGGGCCGACGGCACGCGCGGGAGCGAGTCAGTACGCACGTGCGGGCTAGACGCGAGCGGCAGTTGTGACGTGCCGAGGGATACCACGTCGATTTCCTCCTCTGTAACAACGGAGAACATCTTTAGCGACTTGCCCAATAGTTGAATCTCAAATTGAAAAGGATAATAAACGATGTAGATGATTCCTTAGTTTTTTTTATGCTAGGGCGCTGTCCAAAATATGGTAACGCACTACCCGTCAAAGTAATGAGGATGCAATTATAACTCGCCCGAATTGAAAGGATAAATGCTTGAGCGAGGTTGATTAAGCGCGAAATTAAATCCTTGCACGTCCCGTCCGCATAGCGTTCATTGAGCTATTCGCATGGTGCACAGACGCATCTATAGGCGAGTAGATCTAGGATGCGACTGCAGCGGGGTGGGGCGAGGCCGTCGACCCCGCCGTACTACCGCAGCGTCTGCCGGCATCGATCCGGACGGATGACGTCACGTTTCGCGCCAAAACGAGATGCGCTGTACCCTGAATGGAGTACAAGTACGGATGGTCCCGCTAATACGATCACGTGACCACAAGGGTTACCAGCGATGGGAGCGTAATGATACATGTTTTCATTGGTACTGAGTCTATTTAACGAGTCGTCAGGCGCTTTTTTAAAGTCTGTAAGACGAGAACTCTGCTAAAAATGTCATAATTCACTAACAACTCTCATCATATATTCGATTCGATACTAATGTCCTAAAAAAACGTAGTTTCAATATAATTTAGGTGTTATATCCGACATCCCTAACTGCGCTGCGACATTTCGATATAAATAAATCGGCACATCTTTTATTCAGCAGTTTTTTTACGACACGCGCGGCTGGCTCGTAAAAGCTAGATTTAGACGGTATGTTTAGACCTACATGTATGATTCAGTTCACATAGCATCTAAGGCGCCTAAAATGTACCAAGTTAATATTAGGTCAAAACTAGAACATGTGTATCTTTATAGCACTTCGTTTTAGCCACAAATAGTCGAAATAGTGGGTTATAAGGATAATTTTATGCATAGTTGTGGCTTTGGGCCGGAATAGCCACATTACCGCCTATCGGTCAAGGCAGACCGGTCGTTAAAACCTAAGGGTTCATACAGACAGTACCAAGTCCCAAATCGGACGAGTTTAAGAGCGCCTTAGCAAAACTTTATTAAATGCATACATATAAATATATAAAGGTTTGTGAGAGACGTACGGGGTTGCTTGGCGTCAATGGTAACACCTCAATACGGGCGTCTCTCTTTAATCTGCCTGCTTTTTCTAGAACCGAGACCATAGGGTACAGGGCTCCCAAATGAGCAGGGAATAAATAAAATATATATTACACATCCTACATAATTATATAAGTAACTAGCTAATTTCTACGTCATAAAGAAGAGACAGAATACTACATAGTACACCACGAATTTTTGTCAATTGCCTTTGGTCTTTAAAATGCGCGTTAGAAATTTCAGCAACAAAACAAATGTCTGGTTCGTTTTAGCATTCGCCTGCTTATACTTATGCAGTTCTCACTGGACTGCACCTCGTATGCGATTTCCGGAAACAATCGTACGAACACGCGATCCGGTTTCGCTAACAAGTAATTATGTCAGCGGCACAACAACATACAAATCATAAAGGGCTTATAAACTTTGAACGTTCAAATACTTATTTGATCAAAGCCTTTATTGATATAAAATTGATGCTAGATTAAATAAAAGAGATGACAGGTGATAAAACCGAATACATGTGTCACTATGCGGTAAGTGGCGCCACACGGGACTAGAGTCCTTGAGAGTACTCAAATAGTCGACTGATGATTAGCGCCGCCATACTACGCATTTGACTGTTCGTTATCTCTGAAATGAATTCCGCTTTGATAAAATATCATATGTTTTTGATAAAAGATACAAGAGTTCTATTGTAATCGATTTTAAGAGACTATTATTAAGGTAGGTCCATGCGCTTTTAAGGTAACGTCAGCTGATGAATGAACGCCAAGAGAACGGTATCCAGCTTTAAGTGAACGCGATTTAGAGCCGACCAAGGACGAGAAATTCCGATTGCATCTCACTAACCCAGTACTTATCAGCTGGAAATAGAAACGTGTTCCGACAGCTGTTCGAATTACGAAACCGAACTACGCAATTCAGAGTTTACTACGCTGCGAAAAAATCTGCGTATCGGTGAATTATCGCGACCAATTTACATGATTCCGCGTAGAAACAGCGTGTGGGTTCATAATAGGCGCCTCGTAGTCCACGAGCCAACCGTGGGTGGCTATTGTGTGTTGGGACATTTTCACGTGATTTTCTCTGGCGCCGCGATTAACGGAGCGGTATTTGTTTCAGTCGTGTAAGCGATACACCCGGTATTGTCGCGGTGTGCCGCCGGATCCGGTCTAGTGCATATCTATTATATCGCCATCATTCTAGACGCGATTCTCAGAACCGCCGCCGTTCCAATTTTAAACGATACCAGAGATAATCCGCTTTTTATTGTTCGCTCAAGCGGCCGGTGCTGATGCCGGGTAAAAATGGCCAGCTCTCTCCGCTGTCTATGGACGGCCTACCGACTAAGCTACTTTTTTTAGAACGCTGATATTTAAATTTCGAACTCATTTAAATGTACGACTTTGCCGAACGATATGCAGTGCAGTCCGTTATCTAGAATGAAAGCAAATACCGCGCAGGTACTATTTCTAAATGTGATTAGTCACAATTTCTAAGTACCTCTACTGTTGCAATTTCGCCGTGAGAAAGACAATGAGTCATAGTCGCGTAGAATTTATAGAGGGCTAGACTTAATCGCAAGTTGAATAGTATACTGTAATTTAAACATGTGTTCCTCCGCTAGATCTTCATTAAGCGAGTTTGTCGTGAATCAAATTATAATTTTTGCAACAGACGGAAAAGTTTCAAGAGCCATTGGGAGTTAAAACTCGTTTCATTAAGCGGGTGTAAACGGGCCCTCCGTGCCCATTTAGACGAAATTCCAAGTCCTTGTTCAATAGCGTTGTTAGTCTTAAAAGATTGAATAAGATTTCGGCAGTTCGTAAACCTAAAACTGATGCTTGTTACAAAGCACTGCAATATTAATTTATTCAATACGGCTCGTATTTGCCCTTTTTATCTTGCCGAATCAGAGATTGACATAGTCTTTATGTTGGCGTCCGTACATTGCGTACCTGACTATACTGTACATCTATCAAACGTAATTTTGGCAGCAATGTAAAAAATGTAATGCATGTACGAAAATCGAGATGACAGTAGGATTGACGAGAACATCAATATGACAGACGTCAGTCGACCTGCTAAGGCAGGGGCCGGCACGCTCCGCCGCGCCGAGGCCAAGTTCACTGGCATTTGTGCGCGATAATTAAAAATTATCGTGACGCCGCGCACGCCATCTCGCATAGCGTGCCCGCAACGGCCCGCTAAGGAAAAACCTGGTTGTTAGCCGCGCGATAATAAAACGTGCCAGTTCTAATTTCAAAAATTTAACGGCCGTCTTGAAAATAGCGCGTCTATTGTTTTAATTCGAATTGCAAAATTGCAATAAGAAACTGTAATGTGTATCGTATCTTTTCGCAAAGACTAAGTCAGCTGAGAAGTACCTACCTAAGCAGTTCTTTATCAAATAAAGATTGCCAGTGGCATGTAAAAGATAACGCTTTTATTACACACAGGGATTTCCTTAATTTGATAAATGATACGAGCAAGATTTATACACCTGTCCTTGAATTTAAGAAGTTGCCTCGCCCTTTTTATAACCACCTGTAGGTACATCGACGGAACATCTAAGAATACTAATTAGCAGGAACATCCGTTTTCTAATACAAACTCGTTGCTATAAGCTTTTAATAAAACGCTTTTTCATTTCCCCACGGAAACCGTTTGCTTTTTAACATTTATTAATTAAGTTTTATTATCTTATCAAGTTATCAATTAGCACAGTACTTCCCTTCCTAATTTTTTGTTTGTCATTAATTGGATCGCGCGCGTAAGATTTAAAAAAAATAGTTATCATAGACATAAATTTTACCCCAAACCATTAACAAATACCGAAGTTGTTTTAAAAAGTTACATCTATTACACAACTAAGAAATGTCGGTCATCTGGCCCGTAACCACAAGAGGCTAAAACAGACGATGGTAATTTATAGGGCGAGGAACATGGTGGATCGATGCCGCCATTTTGCGACCTTGACGAGGTTATACGGAAGTTCATGGACGCGCGCGTGCGTATAAAAATGTGACGCAAGATCTCAATTGGCTAATTTGGACAAATATTAATAAATGCTTAATGTCTCTTACGCGTCTATGGTTGAAAATAGACGGTGACTATGTAGGTAAGTCCTGATAATACTGAGTAGGAGAGATGTTTAATTAAGTAGGTAATTGTATACACTAGTAATAGTTGTAATGTTATGAAAGTGAAACCAATGATAATGGCTATTTTATAGTACGCGAAGATCATTTTACTCTCTATTATTTTATGTTGTTAACTTGTTAAAAACTATTTGATCATATACATATTGACTGACTGTGGTAATTAAACACAAACTATTTAAAAAAAGGATCGAATATTAAGTAGACATGCCGAGCTTCATATGTTTATATACCGCTTGGTATTTTATAAGCGGTCTTAGTATAACTCTACGCATCCAATGCTGGCACGTGACTAACCGGGCGATGCTTCCGGAGCCGGAACATAATTCGTCTAAGCGCGCGAATGTTGCGTCATTACTATATCAGCGTTATCTCAGTCGCCACGCCCCTAAACGGCAGATCAAAACCAGATATTCAAATTTTACGGTTCTCTAAATATGTCATTTGTTAATTTGCCGTGTGAACTACGCAATGGAAAATTAACAGCGACGAACACGTGACTAGAGGCGCCGCCGATTAGCGAGATCAAAAAGCAATATTTCAATTTATCTTGTTACTGTGCCACGGCTACTTATCAGTCAGCTTACTTTAGGTTTTTTTCGTGATAAGACAATACGAATTTATGTTAGGGTGTCACATTGCTTATTGTTATCGTTATTGATAAATCGCGAAGGCCACGATGAGGCCAGGCGTTTATAACTGCGAGTAGGTACATGCACATCACGATATTTCTTACAATCAGTATACAACACACAGAGCAATTGTTGAATGTCTATAGGTGTATACTACGCGACGATAACACCAAGGTCTTCTCAACTATGTACTATGCTGTCGCGTTACATAAATTGTTGGAAAACTAAAAAGTACATTTTGATCCGTAGTGTGTAAGTATCGTGTCTTGCTTATTGCAACA
This sequence comes from Hedya salicella, assembly GCA_905404275.2. Taxonomy (NCBI): domain Eukaryota; kingdom Metazoa; phylum Arthropoda; class Insecta; order Lepidoptera; family Tortricidae; genus Hedya; species Hedya salicella. The sequence goes on along the minus strand of FR990106.1, from coordinate 4,470,104 downwards.
TTATTGCAACGTTTAGGTATGTATAATCGAGATCAGGTGTTCTAATGTGTGTCAGGCGCGCTGGTAACCGAGGCTGGGTTAGGTTAGGTTAGGTTCTAAACGATCGCAATATTTAGGTCGTCGTTGAAGTCGAGCCGAATCGGACCGCGTAAATTGCTTTAACTACGCGCCCGAGGCCTTTTATTACACTCAACAACTCGATAAAATATTAAATTCTTCACCCATAACTTCGTGCCCACATCAGGTTAGCATAAAAAATATCGTTAAAAACTAGTTAAAAATTATAACCTTTTTAATAACGCGATCTGTGAAACGTATATTTTTCGCTTCCCAAATATAGTCGTCGAGAGAATGTTACCATTACACAGCCTTGGTTTAGCCTAGATTGATATGACGAGTTTAGGACACCACACCGAAGCGGATCTAATGCCCTGAATGGCCCTTAAAGGACTTACAAATTCAATCGCGCTCGACTGTCCTAGTTTACTGGTTCTAGTTCTACTTAACGCTATTCATCAAGTTACGATCGTGCAATCTGCCAAGATAATGTCCACAGGTCAAAACCACCTAACATTATTAAAAGAGGGTTATCTCTAGTGAGTTTATTAGGTTTTCAGGCCCCGCAAATTAGTATCGTGTTACAAAAGTAGCTCAATTTCGATGACAAACAGAATAAAAACGTGTTTGCACTCAGAGTAAACATTAAAACTTGAATTTATTAGTCGTAGGTAGGATGCCACTGGAACCGTCCGCTTTAGCTAATAAACATGATTTACATACAGAGCACGGCGTTTAACTCATTGCAGTTAAACAACGTTGCAGTAAAATTCTTAGCCATAAAACAAATCATTACAACGTACAGCGGAGTAAATTGGCGCGAAAATGTGTCAACTTTGACCGTTAAAAGTTTGCTACGCGGGCGGAGTACGAGCAGCGGCATTGCGCCGTAAAATGTTCGCGCGTTCCGGGCTAGTGATGTGACACGGACCGTCTCAAATCGAATAATCGAGTTAAATACTTATTCAATCACAACGTGCAGCACTGCAGCCGGATAGTGCTATTAAGAAATCACGTGTGTACACATGTGAATTTTCTCGCCGTTACCTTCATGAATACTAGATGTTACTCAACCATTTTAAATCACTATTATTTAGACGCTGTCTATCAAATTGTCATCCGGCCGCAGCTAGACATGGAAGTACTCATTTCGAACCGGTCTGGCGAGCCGAGCTCCACTCCAATGAGATTTCATTTCATTCCGCTGCATTCTTATACGAGTAACGGTCTAGACACAGTGAGACTGCCAAGACAACCGTAAATCTAACTAGATTCCTTTTTTTAAACTACGCAATCACTAATTGATCTTTAATTACCCATCAGCAATGTCCAGTTACAATGCTGATATGAGCAGCTTGTATTGTAAACATGCCTAACATTTACAGCCATTAATATGCTCATCACTACCTTGCTACTATCCTAATAATGGAAGTACAAATGATAATTATACATTGTATCATTGTAATTAATTACATAGCGATAATGCAGTTTAAATTAAATACATTGTAATAAATTACCAGGCCCCTTTTACTCCGTGAATTAACTAACAGTAATAAGAAAGTACTTTACATGGGCAGCGAGAGTATTAGAATATTTTAATCCATCGAAGTCGATTTCTAATCCTCAATCAATTTAGAAACACGTTTGTAGCACTTATGTGGACGAAATGCACCGTTTCGAGCGGGGCCAGAGAATGTTTACCCGGTCTCCGCGGCGGGATACATCAATTCGCAGAGGATGCGTCAAGGGCAAGTCGCGGTCGACGTCCCATCGACCTTAGTCCTGGTCTAAATGTGACCTTTCACAGAGAACAACGGTAGTATAATTCCCATTGTAATTAAGCATGTCAATCCCGTGAGATGAGCTGCCGGGTGCGGAAGGTTGCGCAATTTGACATTAAGGAAGGTTGGGACGTTCAAGGTCGCAGTGAGCGAAGGTCCCGGAAGAGCGGAGTCGCGGGTGCGTCTAGACGCAGGGGGGGCGCGGGGTGGCGGTCGATACGCGCCGTTTCCCGCGCTCGCTCGGCGCCTGCGTCCTCGCGACATCCCGGTCAACCCAACTTGTCGTTTAAGAAAGGTCTTTCTAATTCGGAAGGGTTCCGCGGAAATGGTTGTTAGACGCATATCCTTTAAAACTTTGAACTTTAGCTGGTGTAGCGTTCAAATAAATTTAATAGAGCCGTTAATCCAGTATCTATGAATTTCTTATTCTGAAACTCGTAACGCGGTTGGCGCGACGTAGCTTGGTATAGAAAAATAATGCGTAATGAAGATTTAATTTGATGAACTAACCTGATTCACAGGAGTCAGATGGTGTTTGCACTCCCAGGTTGTCGAACTGTTGTCTGGCGAGAGTGTAGGAGTGGTCAGCGGCAACGGCCGCGGAGTCCCGCAGTAGGCGTTGTGCTGTGCCGACGACATCGACAGCATGACGGAACTGTGGCGGCTCGTCGCCGTCCAGCGAAGGCGGAGTGTCAGGTCTAGGCGGTGACATGTCTCGTCGCAGCAGGCTCTGCCCCGGCCCCGGTGTCGCTACCCGGGACAGCTCAGATGGAACGAACGTGTTCGTAGTAGGGTGAACGGAGTCGGCACACGAGCCTGCCCACATACAATCATGATGGACTATGTTCTCCTTATGTTCCTCCGGAGTATCCATTATTCTCCAATCCAGCTCCTCATCCTGGAGCATTTCTAGATCTGCTGGCGGCACTGAATCCAGCCTCTCCGCCTCATACTGGACTTGCGTCCAGAATTCAGACGTTTGAGTCAGCTCCATTGACTCCTCGTCCAACGTATCCCAGAAGTCGAATTGAAAAATCTGACTGTCGATCGCCGCCATTCTGTATTATTTCTAAGGACTAACTAGTTTTAAAGCTAAGACGAAGTCGTCGATATCACAGGGCCGCTTATCACAGGGACGATGCGCGCGATGGGTTCAACGCACACCGTCTAGAACAACAAAAAGTTTCAAATTAAACAACCGCTTTTTATTTAAGGTAGGTGCATCATTAAAAAAATGTATAACATAAAATAATAAGTGTCGGAGAGTAGTCGATGCGTCAGTCCAAGTAAAAAAAATGAAACATTAAAGTACAAACAAAATATATTTAATTATAAAATAGAAAAGGTATAATAATAATCGTATTGATTTGACAATATACCTCGAACAATTATTTGATTAATCCCGAATAACAAAGTTCATTATCCGTCCAAAATATTTATAATTCTCACAACACTAGATGCACACAAGTCGAAACTAAAAACCACAAAAATGAAAAAAAAAAAAAAATACTTTGTATACGGGGGTGTTGACCCTCGTATTTACAAACAGTGTTTGATATTTAGGCACTAAAGATTGCAAAACGGGGTAGTGTTCGCGTCGAAGCCCGAAACTAGACTGAAGTCTGGATACGAAACCCAACTGTTATAAAGACTCTGCTGGCCTTGGGACTTATCCCACTTTTGTCTAAAAACAAACACAGGTCTACCTCTAAGCGAGTACAAAAGAGCAATTGTCGATTGTAATTGTTTGGGAATTTCTACCTGCGCACATCACTTATTCAAAGTTTTTGTGCATATCGCTCCAGGTACGGATTTCCGCAAAAAGCCATTTTGTTTACAAACCGAAATTGGCGCGAAATGAGTATTTTGTTTACCAATAATAGCGAGAGTGGAGACCGCTCCGGCAGAGCTGTCAAGTCAAACACTTTCGCGCCATCACAAATTTCATGATTCTTTACCAATTATAATTATTTCGAGAATTCCTCAAAATCATGCCACACAACACATACATTCCTTGCATGAAATGTTTTTATAAAACATTTAAAAAAAAACAGAGAACAGTCTGAATCTTATATGTAACCGATATTTGAAAATGTATTCCAGAAAGACATATTAAATAGTAAATAACGAATAAATACGACATTCAACTACAAAAATGCTAAACAAAAAGAAAAAACATTGCTAATCTACATGAACACTCATCGAGCGACTAATATTGTCGCGATAGAAATCGTGTTATGAGAAAGAAAAATCCTTTTTTTTAGCGCATTGCATGTGAGAACTACAATGTTTATTAAATAAAAAAATACGCTAAAAATGGACACCACTCAGCGTAGTGCCACAGCAAGCCGTGGTGCTGATTTTCAATGATGCCCAAATATTAGCTTAAAATAATCAATTATAAAACTCCGAACAACCTACAAGTTGTGTTCTACGGATTCTACGGCAAGATAAAATTAAATAAAAGGATACAAGATATTGATACGATTTGTTATGAAAGATGCCTCAAAATAATATAGGAACTTCCTGAGTTAGAACAAAAAAACGAAGTAGGTATCTTGGAAATAAGTACTGAACTGAAATTTAAACAAAACTAACGCGAAACATACAATTACGTGAATTTGAACTGGCCCTTCGGCATTAATTATTAATATTGTAAACTACTCACTTGACTTCGACTTAAGTAGATACCTACTTTTTCGAACATAGGTAATGGAGAGTAGTAACTAGCATATTATTCTACTTACCTTTATTTTCACATCTACACATAATATTTCACAACAAGAATTGGAAATTGTGCAATACTTTATTTAGTAAACATGATTTTCATAATATTATGCACCGCTAAAAGTGAAAATCAGACCACTTGCAAATTATACTTTGAATGAAACGAATTATTTTTTTATTGATAACCACCGACATTATTCAACTTATTTAATTACAATAGTTGCAAATAATGTGGATATTTAAGGAAATAATACATTTTTATTTTCCAAATGCGGTTAAAATAAACGGTGGACAGACCGCCGCGATAGAATGCAAGGAATTCGGGCGCCGCCGGTTCGCAGAAAAGTACCCACTACTTGCCGGCGTAAAGGCAACGCCCCACTCGACCGAAAGTATACATAGCTAACTACTTGCAATATCGCAATCCCACTAACACACTGAAACTAACCAACTAGCTGTTAGCAACTACAGAGAACACTAAAAAAATCTACTCACCGAAAAGTTTGTGCAAAACGCTATCCGACCGCGGCCGGCGAATTACACAATTTACAAAAGATTCTTCAGAATCTTCGACAAAGTTTTTTCCGTACACACTGCGTAGCACTCACTGCGACTATGCTGTTGGTTATACAGTGTAAACTATTAAATACGATACTTCTACCGAGACCTCCGATTGAGTTTGGCAAACACTGAAACATTATTCGGGAGCCGGCCTATTGTAGAAGCGCGCGAGCGTCTGAGGTGGCGCCGTGGACACGACTAGTCGAACGTCGAAGCGAGCGGCGAACCGATGCCGCCGCCACGGGCGCGGGGCGCGTTGCGCAGCGCGGCAAAACCCCGCACTCCGCGCGCGCCCGGCTAACTCCAATTCATTCAACTAATTCTCTGAAATTACACCTAAAAACACTAAAAACTCTTCACAGCCCACACAATTTTACATAGTATTCTACGTAAACAAACTTCTTCTAGCTCTAAGACGAGTATACTCTTTATATTCGCAATTTTTGTCAAAGCGTCTCACGGGGGGAGGGAGAGGCTCTCCGCGCGAGGAAGGAAATCAGCGGCAAAGAATACGATAGATATGTGACTGTGTGTATACGGTTTGCTGTGTGCGTGCCGCAGCCAGTGGGAAGGAGTACCCGATGTACTTGTGATAGCTACTAGCTAGTCAAGTCGCGTTAGTCGAGTCATTCGGCCGCGGGCCGCTCTAGAGAGTGGTTATGTCGCTCGGCGCCATGTTAGCAGCTGCGGAGATCGACGAGTGGTCGGTCGACATTCCGCAGTCAGCCAGGTTATGGCGCGAAGCAGAAATACCTGGCTTCTGATGAATTGCCACGCATTATTTATCGACGCGGCGAACGATTAGCATTTGTAAGGTCTTGTGTGTATAAATAGAAGATGCAAGGCATCTTTTAATAACTTTAGTTGCTACCCACGCTGGTGCCTATAGGGAAATCGTCCGAGACGCGAAATGTTCATTTACTTACAATATACGTAGGTAACGTAGATTTATTATCTATCAACTTACTTAATTGCGAAAGTCCTACTGCCATTCAATTGAGGAAGATGTATCTGTTTCTTACATTTTGGCTAGTCACCTACCTAGAGCTACCAATCACCCTACTCGATCGTAATGACGTAATGAATATGTTCACACTTAAATGGGTAAGTATAAATTTTCAGCAGAACACAAGCACCGAAAAGAACTAGCAACCTAGTGCATGTGCATACCTAATCTACTTCTATAACAACTGAAAAAAAGTTAACAAACAGGTAGTATAATATAATTAATATAGCTATCTATAGATAGGGTTTCCAAGTATCTAAACTATCATAAAGTTGTAAAAATGAAATGTCTGTACATTGACCTGGTGTCGTACCAAGTGCTGTGGAATAAGTTAAGAAGGGGCACGGGTTTGCCTTCAGAAGTCATTAGAACATTCAAGTACTGGTATGACAATCAATCAAATGTAGTTCGTTGGGCAGGGGAATACTCTGAGGCCTTCAAGATGGAACGTGGAGTGAGACAGGGGGGATTAACGTCTCCCACGTTATTCAACGTGTATGTCAATGGTCTGATTGAGGAGCTCAGCAGCGCGGGTGTCGGCTGCTCGGTGGACGGCTGTTTTGTTAACAACATAAGCTACGCAGACGACATGGTGCTGCTGAGCCCCTCAGTCAATGGCCTTAGGAAGTTGCTTTCTATTTGTGAAAGGTATGCTGTGACCCACGGACTAAAATATAATGTAAAGAAGAGTGAGGTACTACTGTTCAAGTCTGGCACGAAAACATATCCCATTCCGCCAATAATTCTCAGTGGTTCTCCTCTTCCCATAGTTACAAAATTTAAATACTTGGGTCACTGGGTCACAGATACTCTTAAAGATGATGTTGATATGGAAAGGGAGCGCAGAGCACTGTCGGTAAGGTGTAACATGTTGTCCCGCAGGTTTGCGCGTTGTTCTACTGAGGTGAAAATAACCCTGTTTAAATCATACTGTCAAACCCTATACACGTGCAACCTGTGGAGCGACTACACCAAAAAAGCCTACAGTGCTCTGCGCGTCCAGTATAACAACGCCTTCAGGGGGTTGTTGGGGCTGCCCTGGCGCTGCAGTGCGTCGGGGATGTTTGCAGCGCGGAGAACTGACGGTTTCCAAGCCGTGATGCGCAAACGGGTGGCGTCCCTGAGTGAGCGCGTACGGGGCAGCACCAACGCGCTTCTGAGGGTGGTAGCTGAGAGGATGGACAGCCCTATCCTAGCTCACTGGATGTCTGTGCACGTTAGGTCTAATTATAATTACACTTTCCACTAACAAACTTAGAATAAATTTTACTAACACAATATGGATCAATATTTCCGAAATAAATGCTTTCATTTCATTTCATTTCATTTCATTGAAGATATTTTCAAATAAATGATTGTAATGGACTATTATGGAGGTCACTGAATCGTAAAATATTTTTTTTTTGGATTTTGTGTCGTGGCTTCATCACGCCAAATCGGCTAAACCGATTTCAACTATTTTTGGGTATAAGGGTATCTCCAGATGGTTATAGGATACTTTTTACCCGTCTATGCTGCAGAAAAAAGAGGGGTTATGACATTTTCTCCTCCGCGAACGAAGTTGCGGGCACCTTACTACAACGTAGTACTTTATATAATCTACGTTATTTGGCTTCATTATATTTTATGCTATTGAAAAATAAAAGAGTATCTATCAGCCACGGATGTCTACTGCTGAACATAGGCCTCCCCTATAGCTCGCCGCAGGGTGCGATCCTGCGCAGATAGCATCCACCGACTCGCCGCGACCCTTACGAGGTCATCCGTCCATCTAGTCGGGGCCGTCCTACGCTGCGCTTCCCTATACGTGGTCGCCACTCCAGGACTTTACTGCCCTAACGGCCATCCGTTCTCCGGGCTACATGGCCCACCCATTGCAACTTCAACGATGCAATCCTGTGAGCTAAGTCGTTTACTTTTAGAAACCCCGACCATAGGCCTTTCCATTGCACGTTCCCAAAAAGAGTATCGAAAATAGTATATTCTTAAAATACAAAGATCTAAATAATGAAAAAATTTCAAGCCTCCGACTAGATTTGAACCAGTGCCTTGCCGGGGCGTATGCTCTGCCAATTGAGCTACAGAGCCCAGTCAGCTTAAATTGTCTTCAAATTTTGTAAAATTTGGTAACTATTTGTTATAAGATCTTTGTTTTGCATTTTAACCGGCTTTTTGACGAGTATCGAAAATACTTTATTCCTGTCCTGACTAATACTCACTATGAAGAAATGAACGATGACATGACGCCCAAATAGTAAAACAATAAGATAGTACCTAGAACAAAAAACATGTTTTCAAACATATAAAGAAACTTGAAAAATACTTTTTTTTTTGGAATTAGGTACTTTTACTTTATAATCTTCAGAGAGTATATCCGTTATGTTCCTAAAAGAAACTTGGCAACCCTAGTTATAGATCAGAATCAGAATCATTAAAATGTTAGTTGCCACAACTTACAATGCATATTAGACGTATGTACTAAGTTTACAGGGAATCCTAGTTCAGGCATATTCTAATGTTGTCCGTATGTATGATTTAGTTTATTAGTAATAAGTAATTACTGTAATATGTTATTTGAATAAAAAATCCATATCGATCCATATCCATACTAATATTATAAATGCGAAAGTGTGTCTGTCTATGCGATAAACGAATTTACGGCGGACGAAGTCGCGGGCAGAAGCTAGTATTATCATAAAATATTAATATTAGGTATATTATACAAAAAATCAATAAAATTATGATCTAGTAATAAATATTAAAATGAAGGTCACAATTGTGAGGCAATGGGTCTCAGTCTCAGCATATGCTGGGCATAAACCACAGCGCTGGTTTTCAGACCGAGCCCTAGGGCAGGGGTCGGCAAACTAGGGCTCCGGAGCCACATGCGGCTCTTTGTATGTAAAGCTTCGTTATTTTTATCAAAAAGTACTATTTACTTATTGTTGGCAAGAAAAAAAATTGTGACTATCCAAAAACTGAAATTTTGTAAATTGTAATTTTTCACTTGCGACTCAAAAGGTTGCCGACCCCTGCCCTAGGGTTCAGTCGGTCGCAATCTAAAAAAAATATTTTTTAGATGACACACACCTATGTAGATCTTATCAAGCGAATCTATTGAATACCCGTAATCATTGAGTCTTAATGTAATAATAATAAATAAACTATTATTTATAGTCCTACTTTTATTCGAATCAAAATGTTGATGAGGCAATAGCGTTAGGGGTGTCATTCTGAAAATTCGCGTTAAACCGCCTTCATTTCGTCCCTGATATATATTAAAAGTAGACAGTTAAGACACGTGAAATAGTAGCACATGTTCCAAACCACAGCTCAAAATCAGAATATATTGGTCTGACAAGCAGCTTGTCAAAAGTGACTTAAGAAAACGAAGCCAAGGCGAGGCCTATGAATACGAATAGTTACAAGGTGCATCCACATTTGTATCATTTGCCCGATCAGATCCGATCGCTCAAAATCCATGATGCTACGCGTATCACACACTTAGGTCGGACAAGCCAGGCATGATCGCCGCGCCGACAGTGAGCGTCCAAGCGGCGCGATACGCAGTCATGCCACGGCACGGTAATCGGATACGAGCAAATGATACAAGCGTGGACGCACCTTAATACCTATATATGTCTAGGCGTCATATAGCAACGACAAGTTTATTTCGGCGATGTGTTTGACGCTGACACACATTTTGCGGATATTATAGCAGTTTATTTTCATCAAATTACGCATTAATGAAAAAATATAAGTTAAGACATATTACCTTATGTTGAACCTTTTTAAATATTGCCTAGAAAATGGTCGCATTCAAGAATATTTTTTCTAAGGGCTTTCGTAACACGTAAAAAGTACGCATTCTGTGCTTAGCAACAACGATTCCATCGCAATTTCTATCCTGCTGACTGCAACATTCGACCTAAATTCAAATAACACGAACTTCCGCATAGCAGTCCTGCGTACAATGAGCGCATAAGGTTATGACTGAAGACTTCTTAGTTGCGTTAACTTTGCAACTGGTTCCCATAAAATAAAGTATCGTAACCCAGTTGCAAAAAAATAGTAACACGTTAGACTTTTTTATTTTAATCAGGTGCTAAATTAGTACGATTTTTTTAATTTGAGTATTTTTTAATTTCACGACGAAAATATTGATAGTTTCGACCAAGTCATTCACGTAAGTATACGAAGCGTTATTCTAATTTCAATCGAGCTAATAGGCGGCATTTTTAGGGTACCAAAGCCAAAATGGCCAAAACGGAACCCTTACAGTTTCGTCATTGTCGGTCCGTCAATATGTTTCAGGCATTCTACTTAAAAACTACAAGATGTAGGTATATTGATGAATGAATGAATGAAAAGCATTTATTTGCAAGAATTCAAGTCATAGAATTAGGTGACATTTGATCAGTTAAGAAACATGTGAATTCTGCCTCATAGAGGCGTGCAACATTATAAATCATGCCTTAATACTATTAAACAGCTTATTGCTAATCCATAGTATTATGATAATTAAGAGTTGATATTATTATTATGTCTAATTACATTGCAAGTAAACAACATATTAATATATACATTTAATTTTAGAACTGTGTGAATGTCAATATATATATATATTAGTATTTAATTGTATTGAAATGATTTATATCAATTGTTCATTACTAAATTAATTAACATTAAGCACATTAAACGTTGATCATATAACTTCGTCGTCTAGGTATTCTTTAATTGAGTAGTAGCATTTTTCAATTAGCCATTTATGGATTTTGTCTTTGAATATTTTTTCTGTTTACTTTAATGTTTTTAGGTAGCTTATTAAATACTTCTATTGCCAAGAAATATGCATTGTTTTTAAAATATAATAATCTATACAAAGGAACACGTAATCGGAAGTCTGTTCTTTGAGGTACTGCCCTCTGTCGTATTGATTTGATGATACAATGATATATGTGTCTTGTTTAAGCTTGATTAAGTGCATATTTTCGGAAATATTCGCTTCGAAAATTGCATAAATTGTGTCTCCTCCCCTTTATCTTCGAAACCGTAAATACAAAAAATTAAAAAAAAACAAAGGTCACGCTTAATAAATACTTTGAATACTTCAGCATGATCAGATGTAAGTACCGTTTTTCATTTATTGCCGCAAAGTTACGCTTCTCAACACAAGGACGTAAGTGCCATGAAGATACGCTCTTTCGCTTGTGCACTTTTCGACTCATATTTTTATTGAGAACTAGAAGATGCCCGCAACTTCGTTCCCGGAGGAGAAAAAGTCATAACCCGTCGCTTTTTCTTCAGCGTAGTTGGTTAAAGAGTATCCTATAACCATCTGGAGATACCCAGCTACCCGTGTACCAAAAATTTTGCGTGATGAAGCCACAACGACACATACAAACATACATAAAATCCAAAAAAAAATATTTTTCGTTTTAGTGACCTCCAAATAGTCCGTAACAATATATATTTTTTAAATATCTTCAATGTACAGACATTTCATTTTTACAACTTTATAATGGTATAGACAAATCGATTGTTTTATTTATTTATTTAATAAAATTTTATTGCACAATATAAGTAAGTAACTACTAATGGCGGACAGCCATAAAGGTATTCTCTATCAGTCAACCATTGGGCTAAATAGATACATTATTGACGCAAGATTTCAGCATCAAAGAATCTGGTACAAGGCATGATGAGTGGGTATGAAAATCAAAATTCTAATTAATTCGTCAGCAACATAATAAAAAAATATGAAACACTTTTTTAATTTGTTTCTGATCTTTGTTTATAATAATGACGCTAGTGGAGTGATCCACTAATAAATTGCAAATATTGTGATTATTATCATGATATTTGTAAAACAAAAAGTATAGGACACTTATTTTATGGTTTTTAATAATAATGAAAAAAACATTCAGATAAATCGCATTAAAGTTTAAGAATGGGTGCTCGTGACGTTACTCCTAAGTAAAATTTGTACTTAGGGGTGACATCACGCGACATTTTGACTCAATGTATAGCCATTATTTTTCGATTATGTAAAAAATAAAAAAATACGTGTCCAATATTTTTTGATTAATCTACATGACCGACTTATTATTAAAATGTTGTCGCATCCCTATTCCATGGGAAAGACTCCCAAGTGATATTGTTTACGACTTATTTAAGGCAAAATTAAAATGGCGTCATCGCAAAAATTCCATAATGTTCAATGTGCCCTCACTCTCTCTAACTCAAAACGTCTTATCTTATCTTATTAGCAATAGAGGGGATACCTGTGTGGCCCAGGGTACTTATACGTGCTGCGTACGCAGTGTAATATCGGACGAGTTCAAGGGCATATCCTGCTGGAATAAGACAGACTATGACGACCATAACTTCTATAATTCTGGATGTGTAGATGTATGGAATAGGGATGATCACTAAATTTTAATAATAAGTCTATCATGTAGATTAATAAAAAATATTGGACACGTATTTTTTATTTTTTCACATAATCGAAAAATAAAGGCGATATATATGTATCGCCTCAATGGAGTCAAAATTTCGCGTGACGTCACTCCTAGTACAAAATTTACGTGCGAGTGACGTCACAAGCCCCCACTCCTAAACTTTAAAGCGATTTATCTGAGTGTTTTTTTTATTATTTTCAAAAAGCAAACAATACGTGTCCAATTTTTTTTTATTATCTATCTGGCGAACTACTTAGAATTTTGATTTTCATACACTGTCATCATGCTTATTTAGGATGTGTCTTGTCCTATTTTGGAAGGAAGAACTTATTAGAGCATTGAAAAAGCCATTAAATGACAATCAGTCGGATTTTTTGCTATGTAGCTTTGTGGAAAATGACAGCGCTTGGGTTGATTTAGTGATTGGTGGCTGAATTCGTTTAACTTGTCATTGTCACTAAGTAAATCCCCGACTAAGACAAAAAAATAATATGACGAGTACGAATAGGCAATACTCGTACATATTTTACTCTTCAATCTTTTCTTGTTTTTTTTTTACTTTATATCTATACTATTATAAAGTTGTAAAAACGAAATGTCTGTAACGGACTATTTGGAGGTAACTAATACCAAAAATATTTTTTTGGATTTTTTGTATGTTTGTGTCGTTGTGGCTTCATCACGCCAAATCAGCTGAACAGATTCAATTATTTTTGGTATACGGGTATCTGGGTATCTCCAGATGGTTATAGGATACTTTTTACCCGACTACGCTGTCGAAAAAAAGAGGGGTTATGACTTTTTCTACTCCGCGAACGAAGTTGCGAGTTTCTTATAAAAAATCTTTTATCGTTAGTTTTCAGAGATACATGTGTGGCCAAGGGTACCTAGTGCGACGTGTAGGGTGCGCATCGCAGTGTAATGTCGGGCGGGTTCAAGGACAAATCCCCCTGGAAAAAGGAAGACTATATGGCCATTGTAATATCTATAACTTTGACTTGTAGCTGAACATAATTATAAATAACAGTCAGAATTAGAATCAGACTCAGAATCAAAAAAAATGTGTCTCTAGAGTGAGACACATTTTTTTAACCTATACTATTATAAAGTAAATATGAAACGTGTGTACATTGAAGATATTTTTTAAAAAATGTATGTCATTAAAACGAAAAATATTTTTTTTGGATTTTATGTACGTTTGTTCGTGTCGGTGTGGTATCACGCAAAATCGGCTAAACAGATTTCAACAATTTTTGGTACACGGGTAGCTGGGTATCTCCAGGAGGTTATAGGATACTTTTTATCGGACTACGCTGTCATAAAAAGAGGTGATATGACTTTGTCTCCTCCGCGAACGAAGTTGAGCCGGGCGTCTCTGCTAGTAGTTTATAAGTAAAGTTGTAAAAATGAAATGTCTATACATTTGAAGATATTTTCAAAACAATGATTGTAACGGACTATTTGAAGGCCACTAAATCGATGTCAAATTAGCTTAACAGATTTCAAATATCTTTGGTACACGAGTAGCTGTCCATGTCCTCAGTTGGGATACTTTTTATCCGAATACACTGAAGAAAAATAGGGAGGTTATGACTTTCTCTCCTCCACGAACAAAGTTGCACCTTCTAAGTAGTTATTTTTAATAAGCTATAATTAACAATCCAAGTTGGAATTTTTCGCTATAAAGAAATAGAGCGAAGAGATTAGTTCAGTGATTTAGTTTGATCGCCGGCAAATACCGCTATAGCCGTATTCAGGGATCGAAAACGGTATTTTTTCGTACAAAATATGCGAAATAATTCTTTCTTTTCGTTCAATTACGAGATTTTCATATATTTCGTTAAAATCCTAGTACTTGAATCAGGTGTTTTGTGGTTAATTTCTCTTCTCCTAAATACAGTTTTAAAACATTCCAGTAATAGCGTGTATTTCAGAAGATTTACAAAATACCTGTTCCGATCCGATCCCTGCGTAATTATACGAGTATGACGATCACGTTTAAAGAAGTAATGATACAAATACTATTACTTCTTGTCCCTGTCGACGTTCCTTTTCTAAGGATCAAATGGTAAATCGTAGGTAAAATATCGTCAGTCAGAGTTGAACTCAAAAGTTTGTAGTACTAGAAGGTCCGCACAACTTCGGCAGCGGAAGAAACAAAAAATATAACCCTCTTTTAATCTTGAACGTAGTCGGATAAAAAGTATCCTATAACCATTTGTGCATGACCAAGTACTCGTGTATCAAAAATAGTTGAAATCTATTATGGTTAGCTCAGATGGTAGAGCGTGCTGCCCCGGTCTGGCTCAAGGCACTGGTTCAAGTCCAGTATCGTAGTTTTTTTTTTTCATTTGTTTCTGATCTTTGTTTATAATAATAACGCTAGTGGAGTGATCCACTAATAAATTGCAAAAACTGTGATTATTATCATGATATTTGTAACACAAAAAGTAGTTGAAATCTGTTTAGCCGTTTTGGCGTGATCTAGCCACATTGACAATAGAAAGATACAAAAAATCAAAAAAAAATATTTTTCTATTTAGTGAGCCACTTCGGAAAACTCCTGACGTCTGATAACCCTAGGAATTTCATTGGACCTAGAAAACTGAGATTCGCCACGAAGATTCTCACTATACCTAATGAAGGGTAATTGTATGAATATGCCAAAGGTTTTTCTACTCCAAAAGAAATGCGTGGATGGCTTTAGCCATCTGTGGTGCACGACAAACAGATTCCTGCCGACCTTTATTTCAAAAATTAAAAGTGTTGACATTGCCATCGCTTTGTATCTTTGAAATAGGACGATTTGTTAAACAGAACATAGGCTTATTTACAAGTAAGTCATCCACCACAAGATATCCTTCTCGGCATGGCACTGCTCTCTTTGTTACCCTTCCAACTCAAAAACTGCTTTCTTTGCAAGTATGGCAGTAAAAATATTCAATAATTTACCTGTAGAAATAAGAAACCCATGCCTGAATTTAAATGCAAACAACACAATTTTTTTATGGACCAGCCGTTATTATAGTATTAATGATTATTGGATATGACACCATATTGTAGTAATGAAATTATACAATTTATTAATTAGTAGTAATAATAATGAAATTATGATCTTTATTGTGTAAGTAGGTCGCAGGTGCACTTTTACAAGTCGGACTCAACGGCGTTTCCCAAGAGGAGGAGAAGGATCCACTGAGGAGAAGATAGCCGAAACAAACTCAACAGTCAGTATTTTTTTCGAAATAAGTCTCTTATATCTATTACAACATTTGTACTTAGCCTATCCTACATATATGTTTTGTGCATAAACTCAATGCGTAGTTCTTCTAGAAAACATATCAAAACTTATAAAGGTAAAAATAAAGCATATATCTTTTAGTATTAAGTTAAGTAATAAACAAAATGTGCATGCTTCTTTAAGTAAAATGTACGCACCTTATATGAAATTCTATTCCATCTGTATTTACCACTACATTTTTTCAAATAAAAATATTTTTCTTCTTCTTAAAAAACAAACCGGGGGGGTTATTGCCTAACGAAATTTTGCCAATTGGTATCCGAATCAACTGTCATAGCCCATACAAAATCATGACACTTGATTCTGATTCCGAGCGTCAAACGCGTTAGGCAATAGGGCGGCTTTCGCCAGATTATAACAGGAGAAAACCCGCAGGTAAATACGGATTTGATCTATTTATAAACAACGGATGCACATCGAACAAAGTAAAGGTGATGTTCAAGTGCGAAAAACTTTCCGTTGAACTTTTGTAGCCAAATCTTATCACTAAAGAGATAATAAACTTTACAGCATTCAACTTACAAACGCTGAGGCATAACGATAACAATGGTTCTTTTTTTACCTGTAACTTATTAGACATTTTGCCGCCGAAAACCTTTGCAGGTATGCATTTTAAATCCTATCTAGTGTTAGCGACACATGTCTATGAATTCTCCGATTTTCAATTTTTTTGGCAGCGGCACCCTTTTGTTAAGCGAAATATTTGACGTAGCTCTAACAAAAACGATGTATAATAATTAGTAACTATCTGTGAATACCTAGGAACTCCGCGAATCATACTAAAAATGCATACTTTTTAGATTGAAACATCACTATACTCTATGGCTTATCTATACTTCTGGCACATGTGTAACTGTCTTTACAGCTTAGGCCCATCTGGCATGTATGTACACCTTTATTTGTGTTTTTTCAAAAATGGGTAGTTTGCACAAATTGTAACTTTGACAGAGGAAAATACATCTTTTCTCAGTCCACCCGTGACCATGGAGAGCTGGAAAGCTTCCGAAACGTCGGGAACTAAAATGAGATAATATACGCGATATAATCCGTTAAATTGTTTTATTTCAATGGGTTGTTACGGACGGGTCCGTAAAGGGTCCATACAGTGGACTGTAGATGGTGCAGCAGGGTTTCGTCAGGTCACAAGAAGAAATAAGAAGACTATTTTTCAGGTTTCAGCAGCGATGCGGTGTGTAGTGTGGAGCGTGGGACGAATGGTGGCAAGTGGCAGGTGACTGACTTTACTAGGGAAAGGATTGGTATAAGTTGAATTTATGTGGGGCGGAACTAGTGGGATTTTCGCCCACAGGGCAGGCAAATCTGATATAGTCTAAGGTGCAAGGGGAAGGGGGGAACGAGAGACAAGGATGGAAGATGTGTGTGAAGAGTATAGGACATGTGTGTATTGCAGTGTTATTGTTATGTGTGAAATGAGCATCTTTTATTAAATAAGTACACGAAATATTACAGACAATTCAACATTAATAAAAGGCACAATAAAGGTAACAATCAATAAATCTTATATCTAAACACGTAAATAACATAAACATAAAGCGTAAAAAACGAAACTAAAAGTGAGTCTTTACTCGAATTAAAAAACATAAGCAAAACCTAAATCTACCTAGCTATTATCTTATATACTACCTAGCTATTATTTACAGGGTAATAATCGCGGAAACAGAAGAAAATATTATCTATACTATTTTAAAGTTGTAAAAATGAAATGTCTGTACATTAAAGATATTTAAAAAAAAATGATTGTTACGGACTTTTTGGTTTCTACTAACACGAAAAATATTTTTTTGGATCTATTGTATGTTCGTATGTGTCGTTGTGGCTTCATCACGCAAAATCGGCTAAACAGATTACCACAATTTTTGGTGCACGGGAAGCTGGGTATCTCCAGTTGGTTATAGGATACTTTTTACCCGACTACGCTGAAGAAAAAACGACGGGTTATGACTTTTCTCTTCCGCAAACGAAGTTGCGGGCATCTTCTAGTCTTTAATATTATTGTTCCATTATGACCTATAATTATCGCGGAGCCCCACCAGAAGCTTAGCGGAGCTATAGGGCTCCGAGGAGCACACTATGAGTATTGCTGTTATAGACTAACATGCATCTATACCAGCGGGCCTATATGATGGTTGCGTTTGTCACGCGATAAATAAGTGACATAGCTGCCGTCACCTTCTGACACGTATGTGAGTGCGAGAGTGACAGGCGCGTTATCATATCATTTATCGCGTGATAAACGCGACCATCATAGGCCCGCAAGGGTCTCCAAACTTTTTGACTCAAGGGCCACACTGCATTTTGATATAAATTCGTGCGGGCCAAGACTTTGGTTTCATGTCTGGTCATGAGGTAATAATACATTAGTTGTTTTATTTCGAGCTCTCAAATCCCATTGAGTCGGTCTTATCGCGGGCCGGACCGTGGGCTTCCCCGCTTTTCTTTCCGCGGGCCGCATGAGAAGGGCTCGCAGGCCGTAGTTTGGCGTCTCCTGATCTATCCATACTAATATTATAAATGCGAAAGTGTGTCTGTCTGTCTGTCTATTACCTCTTCACGCTTAAACCGCTGAACCGATTTGTGTGAAATTTGGTATGGAGATAGTTTGAGTCTCGGGGAAGGACATAGGCTACTTTTTATCCCGGAAAAATACCGCGATAAACGAATTTAAGGCGGACGAAGTCGCAGGCAGAAGCTAATTTATACTATTATAAAGTTGTAAAAATGAAATGTCTGTACATTGAATATATAAAAAAAAAGATTGTTACGGACTGTTTGGAGGTCACTAAAACGAACATTATTTTTTTTGATTTTATGAATGTTTGTATGTTTGTGTGTGTCATTGTGGCTTCATCACGCTAAATCGGCTAAACGAATTTCAACTATTTTTGGTACATGGGTAGCTGGGTATCTCCAGAAGGTTATAGGACTCTCGGAAAAAAAAGGGGTTATTTTATGACTTTTTCTCCTCCGCAAGCGAAGTTGCGGGCGCCTTGTAGTATTAATTATAAGTGTTAATATAATACACAAGTCCGAGATTTCAGGTAGCCGACCACGGAGATGCCGGAACATGACACCTTTCGTTTCGACCGGAATTCTTCCTTTGTATAGGCCGCGAGTTAGACTGTTGGGACTCTCACCATGCCACCCTCCTTTGAAGTACCCCAGATTGATCCTAGTTTGGAGGCCGTTCGGGGGGGTTATAAAACTTTTTAGTCAGGGAGAACCAATCAATCAATCATTTATTTATTTGTAAGACATATGTACGTAAGTAGGTATTAAGATGTTACATTAATAATAATAATTTCCATGCTTAGCCATGATATGGCATACAAATGTAGAAATAGGTAGGTTAAAATATTTTGACTAAATTAAATTAAAACAATTAAACGGATTATATCGCGTATATTATCTCATTTTTGTTCCCGACGTTTCGGAAGCTTTTCAGCTTTCCATGGTCACGGGTGGACTGAGAAAAGATATATTTTTCCCTGTCAAAGTTACAATTTGTGCAAACTACCCATTTTTGAAAAAACAAGTAAAGGTACATACATGCCTCGCGTAGCATTCTGGTAAATTTCTTTTCCATTAATTCTTTCCCTGAATGCTACGCGAGGCTATTGAGATGAAAAAGCATCCTTATTTCAATAAAGAAGATGGATTGTCACTACCACCAGCTTGGGATCCTGTAATACATCTCATCAAGGATCAAGCGAGACACAGGACTGCAAAACCTTAATTTCCGAACGGTGTAAAATATCTTATATGTTTAAAAAGTAGTTTAATAGTCTCTGATTTTAAAATATTATAATTAGTAATGAGGTAGCCTGGGAGTTTTTCTTTGCAGCGTTTCTTTTCTCCTCAGTACGCCTCATTTGTGAAATGCTGCTTGGTAAATAATAAAAATAAAAATAAAATAATTAACCCCTTCTGGCGCATGTGTAACTGTCTTTACAGCTTGGGCCCATCTGGCATGTATGTACACCTTTATTTGTTTTTTTTCAAAAATGGGTAGTTTGCACAAATTGTAACTTTGACAGAGAAAAATATATCTTTTTTCAGTCCACCCGTGACCATGGAAAGCTGAAAAGATTCCGAAACGTCAGGAACGGAAATGAGATAATATACGCGATATAACCGTTAAATTGTTTTATTTCAATGAGTAATAATCGCGGAAACAGAAGAAAATATTAAATTAAATTAAAATACATTTTAAAAAAAGACGACCGGTTTGGCTCAGTGGGGGTAACGTTGCCTGCAAAGCTGAGGTCCTGGGTTCAAATCCCGGTAAGGGCAAATATGTGTGTGATGAGCATAAATATTGTTCCTGAGTCTTGGATGTTTTCTATGTCGTCGTCTAGTATCCATAACACAAGCCTTATTGAGCTTACCATGGGGCTAGTTCGATTTGTGTAAAATTGTCCCGTAATATTTATTTTATTAAATTATATTTCATTTAATTATATTAAATAAAATAAAGTAAAAGAAGGGCATGCAGTGAGTTTATTTCTATATATTTATTACAGAATATTATTAAAGAATTATTATTGAAGAACCTTATTGAATTTTTGTGTCCATTTTACTTTGCTAAGCCTATACCCTAACCGTCTGCAAAGGCTTCCCTCAACCTCCAACCGTTCCCATTCTGTGCCTAATTTGGCCAGCCGTTAAGTAACATTCACAGAGGTGGCCTGAAGTGGCCACAGAGTGGGTGCCGCTAAAGTAGGATACTTAATTAAGTCTAGCTGCTAGAGTAAACTGACGCTGACGCCGACGTCGGCTGTGATGGCTTTAGCTGAACTTTAGTTCAGTATTTCTTAAGAATAACAGTTACCGTAATATCACCGATTACACGTATTCTCATGTATACCTAATCAAACCCTCTCATCTGGTACCTCACTTTACCTAGTTTTCAATAAAAAAAAATATTGAAAATATATAAGTATTTTACCATTTTCCTTTGAGCTGGCTATGTTTATTACTATTCCAAATTTCAAAGAGATTAGCATAACTAGTTCCTGAGACATAGTGTTGTAATAGTCGGAGAGACAGACAGACAGAGTTGTAGCACAAGGGCTTCTTTTTTGTAGGTACCTTTTTGGTAGGGAATCCAAAACACCAACTTCAAAGAAAACGAACACTCACAGCGCCAAGCCGGCACCTTTTACAACAGTCATAATAGTAATTAGGTACACACCCAGCGTTATCAGGGGAAACCCCGTAAACTGCATACTTCTTCCAAGATTTTTTGTCTTCTTTCATCATGAATATTGATCATGCGAAAGAAAGCGACGGCCGCCCTACAATTGGTCATTGTTATGATTTTTTTACGGTTCATCGTAAAACTGTAAATGTTATCTTTTTCACTGGACGGGGATAATGTGGCATAGAAATAGATTAGGATTTTTTTCCTCTACTATATTTATAAAGGTTTATTTCTGGAATCTAGATGGACATTCTTAGCAAGGATTGTTACCGGTATTACTTTAAATTTAAATATCTTGCCATCCTCAACATAAATACAATTGATATTTAACAAAAAATCAATGGTATTTATTTTATGTAATCATAAGTAACTTTGAATTTTGCCCATTAAAATACAAAAATATCTAATAACAATAACTAGAAGGCGGCCGCAACTTCGTTCGCGGAGGAGAAAAAGTCGTAACCCCTCTTTTTTCTCTTCAGCGTACTTAGTCGGGTAAAAAGTATCCTATAACCATCTGGAGATACCCAGCTACCCGTGTACTAAAAAAAGTTGAAATCCGTTAAGCCGATTTAGCGTGATGAAGCCGCAACGACACAAACAAACTTCAAAAAAATAAAAATATTTTTTTTCCTTTCAGTGACCTCCAAATAGTCCCTTTCAATAGTTTTTTTTAAATTTCTTCTTCAATATACAGACACTTTATTTTTAGAACTTTATAATAAATAAAACAATTGAACGGATTAACATCGCGTATATTTTTTGAGTTCCCGACGTTTCGGAAGCTTTTCAGCTTTCCATGGTCACGGGTTAGCCGTTTAATTGTTTTATTTCAATGAGTAATAATAACGGAAACAGAAGAAAAACTTTATAATAGTATAGATAAGCGAGATACCGAAATTGAATACCGGTTATTTTGTATGGAACGAAAACCGGTATTCGATCCCTGATTGCAAGTCACTATACTGAATATACAAAGTGTAATCCGTCCAATTAAGGTTAACGCCCCCAGTACGCTCCCAGTGCTTGACAGCTTAATTCCAATAATTGACACCCTATTTGTCAGCTATTCCTTACCCTACCCTTTTTGTATCTTTTTGTATTTAAGGACGAAAGTATTAACTGGGACCAGTGTCGATCACTGGTACATCCACCTTACTTGTTGAATGAAAAATCTGACTTTGAAAAATCATTCAATCTGAGGCGGGTCATTTTATTTATTATGAAAACAGTCATTAGTTTCGTGAAAAGGCGTGTATAATTAGGCTTTTGCGGCGAAAAGAAAGATGAAGTCATAACTATAAGGGAAGCGGAATCAACGAATCGTGCGTTTGCGCATTTTAGGGTTCCGTGAAGACTCTGGATTTAGATGATTGCGGATAGTATTAGGATAATACTTTAACATTAGATATACAGTGTAAAATTATATTATAATATACTAGCTTCTGCCCGCGACTTTGTCTGCTAAAATTCATATACTAAAATATTTACAAAACTAATCAAAAAGCTCGCCCCGCGCCCTTCCAGACGCAAAGGTGCCCATCACGCTAGCAGCGTTGCCACGTTGAACCGCGATAGACAGTCTTTGCATCAGGAAAGACCCGGTGCGAGGGTATTAAAATAACACTACTATAAATAATCGTGAACAGCACAAAATAAACAACCATACAATTTTTTTTTCGATTTAGTGACCTCCAAATAGTCCGTAACGATATTTTTTTTTAAATTACCTGTGAACAGACATTTCATTTTTACAACTCTATACCTACTCGTACATAGATTTCGACTCCCTGAATAATTTATGTTGTTCTAAAGCGATTGATGTCCTGTTTGTCTTGTCCTGTACTAAGAAGCTTATGAACCGACTTTCGTCTTTCACTAATGGTAGCTTGATTGTTGAGAGTGGTTTTCATACACGATGTAATCCGCACTTTATATCGCTTGAACTTCAGATGTTAAACGCAGTCTGATCATCTCAACTTATACGCCGGCGTAAACTCGAAGTGCAGTTAGCTTGCAGAAGAAATGATGACTCATGATAAATTTTACAGCATACTGTAGTTACATGATTAAAAATTAGAAAAATATTAAAAATCTCAATATATAATATTTAGCTCAGTGGGAGCAACGTTACCTGCGAAGCTGAAGGTCCTGGGTTCAAATCCCGATAAGGGCAAACATTTTGTGTGATGAGCATAAAATATTTGTTCCTGATTCTCGGACGTTTTCTATGTACCTATATAAGTTTTCATCTGTTAAATATATTGTCGTCTCGTCATAGTACTAGTACTCATATAACATAACACAATCCGTATTGAACTTACCATGGGACCTAGTTCCATTTCAGAATCCTTACAATGAAACAGGAATCATAAGACAACCACGTAGTTATATGCAGTTTTTAAACATCTAAATACTTGTTTTTCCATATAAATTTGGTATCCCAACTCAAGGATGACGTCACCCTTAGTAGTAATTAGAATGGAGCATTTCTTTTCAGAGCTCAGTAGGAATACCGATCTTTGACTATCTATTTCTAACTTTTAGAGCAGTTTCTTTGTATTTAGACCCACTATATGGTCCGAACAAAGAACGGGATCGATTATCAATTTAATCAAAAAGTCATCCCTGCAATGGTCTCATACTAATCGTAGTTGATGGAGTTTGTCTATATTTAAAGCTAAGTACTTATATTGTATCTACCCTTAAGCCGGGTTACTTTAGCCCTGGAGGGTAATTATGGCCATTAAGATTTACTCGGTCTAGGTTATATTATTGCACTGTAATTATGGACATACATATGCCATGAGGTTGGTTTTAGCTAGCCTTTAACGTTTTTGTGGTTTTCATGTTTGTTAAAGTTACCCTCAATTGACACAAAGTAACCCGAGTTTACGGTAATAGATAAGAGTTATTTAGCACTAGCTTCTGCCCACGACTTAGTCCGCTTTAAATTCGTTTATCGCGGATAAGGGTATTTTTCCGGGATAAAAAGTATCCTATGTCCTTCCCCGGGATTCAAACTATCTCCATACCAAATTTCATCCAAATCGGTTCAGTGGTTTAAGCGTGAAGAGGTAACACACAGACAGACAGACAGACAGACACACTTTCGCATTTATAATATTAGTATGGATAAATGGCTAGTTGTTGAGTTTGTTCCGGCTTTCTTCGCAACAGTGGTCTCCTCTTGGGAAATGCCGTAGAGTCAGACAGCAGACTTGTAAAAGTGCCCTTGCGACCTTCTTACTGAATACCCGTAAAGATCATTATTTCATTAATTGCCTAATAAGGTGTGTATAGCTTAGCTTAATTCCTCTGAACCCTTGTTGACGATCGTCCAAAACGAACTTGCGTTTTTTTTGTTTTGTTTATGTTAGTAATTAGTGCCAACAAATAATTATTAACGAATTACGTTCGGGGCGCGTATGATAAATCATTGCCGCCATTCATGCTTCGGTTTTTTGACCATTAAGGTTCGATGAACTGCTATGAAAGGTAGCGAATACATTGCGGTAGGTAGGCATTTTGGTAAATCGGTGAAATAATGATGTCAATGAATACTTGTCTGTCAAAGATGAGGTTTTATAAGCTGTTATTGAATTTACTTTGTATGTCTTTTTAAAATCTGTTAGTAGGTATATATATATTTCGCATTGCTCCTTATTAAACAGACATAGATATTCTCTGTCTCTTTCCTGTTTTCTTTTTTAATGTTATTTTTCTGGCTTTGAATATCAATTCAAGCACTGACAACAATAAACATGTCAAAAAGCCACCGGTTTCATGAGAACTTCAAGAAATTTGAATCAAAACACGGTCACGAAAATAATAGTTTTTCAAACAACTTTCATTTCCTGCTCTTCCTAGATTCATTGTTAAAAAAATACAAACCAAAACGCACCTTAAATTAATCGGTGGTTACGTCCTTTTTGAGAGTTTCTTTATACGTTTTTGAGCTACAGTGGCGTAAGCGACGATGATCTAAAAGTGGGTTTAGATTGGGGGTTAGAAATGGCAAAGAAATAGATGACACAGCCCTAAGCTTTGGTAACCCTCTCTTGGATAGATTGCGGCAAGCTACTTAATTGGTTAAGTTAGATACGTGTGGATTTGTTAGGGTTCCGTAATTTAGTCGCAGAGTCAGCAGATAGGTATATGTACAAGGACAACAAAGATCTACGTACTTACTTTATATACATCTTCACTCTCTACACCAATAATTACTGTCATATTCATCATCAGACTTGCTCCTCTATATTGCTAACCTTTAAGGCACCGTTTACCTGTTTCTTGAAGAATCTAAACTAAAACTTCTCAGAGCAAATGTAAGTTGCAGAGCTAGAAAAGGTCTCGATCTAGCCTTTTTAGCGTTAAAAAGCAAACTTGCAGATTGGATTTCAAAATGGTAGTGAAGAAAGCCCCAGAAAAGTTTGCCCCGTTGTTGGAAAACATACACACGAACAGCTTAGATTATAAATAAAAACTTAAACAAAATACCACCAGGTCAACGACCCCACGGAACCCCAAATGCAACAAGTGCTCTTGATGAGCAGCTTGTTTAAAAATAGGGTTGACACCCAGTCCGTCATAATCCACAAGGTAGGGTAGCAACCCGTCACTTATTTTATTATTATTTTGACGACTTTGACAGCAGGTCACCGCAATAATAATGGGATTATTAACTTCAAATTTATCTTCATATAAATATAGTTATGTTTAAATTAGGGGCGGTCGTTACGTGCTTAGTCCTTGAATTGTTATTACGAATAAAGGAGTCAACGATGATGCATTAAGTGAATCAATTTAATTTTACATACCTTTTTTGGATAAATTTTTATCGTCTTCAATTTTTGCAATTAAGCTTTAATCGTCGTAATTTTCATCGTTATAATTTTAGATTAGCTGTTAATGCGGCATTAGAACGGATGTCACATTGAGCCTACAAATATTAGTGGATCTGTGAGCTGTAGACCTCTCAAGCCATTGAATATAATCCACCATTTTGAAAAAAAAGAAACTAAATCTACAAAAAAAATCGTATAATTATCGAACCTGCTAACAAAATTTTACGAAAATCGGTTGAGAATTGCGACCTGTAGAAGACAATAGCCAGTCGGACATCCGCCGGTGACGTACGCTTTTTGCCCATGTCCAAGCTGAAACGAAGACTAGCTCGCTCGTTTATAAATATGAAAGCTTATAAAGATAGTATGAATGGTTGTTAACCGTCAAATAGATTTTGATTACATTTGTACGAAGATAATGCACTTGTCCTACCGCCAGCGAGTAAGCGATGAGCTGTCGGCGATTTTCTCGCCCAAGAAACGAACAAAAGATAATCGCTCCCGTGTAAATAAAAGAGAGAGATATATTTATAGCTCATCGCTGGCTGTTCGCACTGCCGGCCATCTATCTCTCTCTTTTATTTACACCTTTTGTTCGTTTCTTGGGCGCGAAAATCGGCGATAGCTCATCGCTTATCGCCGGCGGTGAAACACTTGTTTGCCTAAGGCCGTGGATTAAAACATATAGGCTACTTCACTCCGGGTAACACAGGCGTAGCTGCGGGTAAATTTCTAGTGATATAAACTGCTATAAAACAGCTTGGTTTAACAGTGACTTGACTTGGCTTTACAAAGCATTGTTGTTTACCTGTTCTCCCTAAGGTCTTACGTATACGTAACTTAAAAATTGTTTGTTTTGTCTTTCGTGAGGTGTGCAATAAAGAATTGTTGTATTAAATTATATTTATGCTTTATTTCTTGGTATATCACCTCATTTACCTGCAAGTTCACCTGCGTTTAAATATACTTTAACCTAGCGATTGCAAGCAGTCTAAGATAAGACAATTGGTCTACTTACCTACTTGCCAAAGTTAATCTAAATCCTATCGCCGCTTCACGCCTAAATGCATACAAAGATACAAACATTTTATTTTTACAATTTTATAATTGTATAATACATAGAAAACATCCAAGACTCAGGCAAAAATATTTATGTTCATCACACAAATATTTGCTTTTACCGGGATTTGGACCCAGGACCTTCAGCTTCCCAGGCAACGTGACTTGCGCTGAGCCAAATCGGTTGTCACACACAGAAAAGCAGTATAAACATAACATTCACGTGACATAACTATTTGTAACTCACCATTTGGTTTTTTATCTAAGTGTTACAGTTATATGACCGCTATCTCTGTATGTTATCTGTAAAGTATGTAATTAAATTAATCTCTAGATACTGAAAAACTTAAAATATATCT
The DNA here is from genome assembly GCA_905404275.2 of Hedya salicella. Classification (NCBI taxonomy): domain Eukaryota; kingdom Metazoa; phylum Arthropoda; class Insecta; order Lepidoptera; family Tortricidae; genus Hedya; species Hedya salicella. The sequence continues at coordinate 4,442,724 of FR990106.1, read as the reverse complement.
CGTTGATATAGGACAGCGATAATTCGAAAGGAAATGTCGTCTTTAATCCATAACACGAATTGAGAATATATATTCGTATCCAGTTCTCAAATAAGAAGATATCCGTAACTTTCCGGACGGAGCAAACCCAATCTTCGGATCTGCAGCTAAAATAATGCCGAATAAATAAAATATAATACCAGAAATTGATTGAAAAAAGTCGTTTGACATGATGAAAATACAAAGACACATTGTACATACAAAAGGGTTCAAATCCCGGTAAGGGCAAATATTTGTGTGATGAGCATATGGATGTTTTCTATGTATGTAAGTAATATATCTATTAAATATATCGTCGTCTAGTACCCATAATACAAGCCTTATTGAGCTTACCATGGGGCTAGTTCGATTTGTGTACAATTGTCCCGTAATATTTATTTATTTATACAAAAAAAACTCATAAACCCGTGGCTCGTTTCACTTATTGTTTTGAAATTATGTTCAACTACCTAATATGGTGCCCGCAACTTCGTTCGCGGAGGAGGAAGGCTATAAACCTCTTTTTACTTCAGCGTATTTAAAAAGTTTTCAATCATCTAAAGGTGCCCAGCTAACGGTGTACATTTTTTTTTAATCTGTTTAGCCGTTTTGATGTGATGACTGATGAAGCCACAACGACACATCATCATCAGTCGTTCACTCTTGGCAGAGTGGTCGTGGTTACGGCAATGGTATCCAAATTTGGATCCTCATCCTCGTCCTTCTTCTTCAAGAAGCGAGTTAACAGGGCTCTCAAAGGTTGGCAAAATATGGGCGATTCCTCCGGTGTTGCACATATCCATGGGCGACGATGACTACTTTCCATCAGGTGGCTCGTCTGGCCTTTTGCCACTCGTTACATAAAAAAAAAGACAGCAGCTTTCGCGATGCGTCTCCATTTCACCCGACAAAACATTGATACGACACATACATTGACACAAAAAAAATACGATTCAATGACCTTGAAATACCCAGTTTCACTTATTTTTTAACCGACTTCCAAAAAAGGAGGAGGTTCTATGTTCGATAGATTGTTTTTTTTTTTTCAAAATCTTCAATGTGCAGACAATTCATTTTTAAAGCTTTATAATAATATAGATGTACAGACATTTCATTCCATAACTTTATAATAGCATTGAGTTTGCGATATGTTCTCAATATTCAATGAGACATGCTTTTGACAGTAATTGGAGATTGTAGATCTTTGAATTCACGAAATGAAAAGACTGTAATACCGACATGTGTAATTGCCGTAAATTGCTGTAATTATCTGGCAATTTAATAGATAATTAATTGTAAGCAGCTACTTAATATAATGTGGTCACCTGAGATGTTTGTAAATTAGTTAATCGATAGTCATTCATCCTGATCCTAAAGAATATTATAAAGGCGAAAAAAACGGGGCAACGGTTTGTCGTTATTTTTCATGCATGCATCATATAGAACAGAGGCTGAAGAGTGTCATTTTTTGCACGTTTCCCGAGGGATAAACAAAATAGTAGGCTGCGCGGAGCCTACTGAGCCGCGAGAAAATCGAAGTAAGAATTATAATCCCAATTTGACAATTTTCTGTTAGCGTTAATCGCTGATTAAGCCAGTCAAATGAACGGCATTGTCAGACGTTAATAACAATCAGTGATTAAGTGGCGACCACGCACCGGAAGACGCGCAGCGTGGGTAGGCCCCTACAAGGTAGAGTGATGATCTGTTGAAGGTCGCTGGAGTCCGCTGGATGCGGGCGGCGCAGGGACGTTCTAATAGCGTTTATTTAGGGAGGCCTATGTACAGCAGTGGACGTCTTTTGGCTGATGATGATGATGAAGATGATGATAATGATGATGATCATGATAATGATGATCATGACAATGATGATAATGATCAAGATGATAATGATGATGATGATGAATAACAATCAGGGCATGGGGAAATTATGCCGAAGCCTTTATTTAATCAACAATCCAAGATTCATTCATTCTTATAAGTTAATTCGTGCCCTATATACGGTCTATTTAAACCTTTGTAGAGTAATAGTATGAGAGCAGCAAAGGAAAGGGTATTATTAGGTTTTTGTCAGAGTGCATCTGACAAAGTTCCACAACTCCTTTTCCTTTTCTTGCTTACGGGTAGGTAGATCTCCTAAACTGGACATAATATAAACATTGAATATCGAATTGTTACTTTTGACAATCTGCTTACCTTTCAAAAAGTAGGAAGTAGGAAGCTACTTTCTCAAAGGGAGAAATAACTTCAACAAAAGACTTTAAAAATGTAAAACCGAACGTCAAAAAAAATAAAATTCAAAGTTAAAAAGGTCAATGAGCACCCTAATAAATAATTTATACAAAATCACGCGCAGGGGTGCGTACGCGCATGACAAATTGTCACAACACTACCAAATCAGCCATAACGACTTAACTATGTAAGAGATTCAATGGTGCATACGCCCTTTTTACTAGAGAGAGAATCAGGAAGAGATTATGCCCATTATGACACGAAGTGTAGTTAATCCCTTATTTGGTTAAGCATTAGAGTTTTGTAAAAAGAAGGGGTGTTATGTAACGGTTAATTTTAAGGGTGACAACGGCTTTTATGGTCGTAAAATAAAAATAAAACGCTTTTTAAAATGCTTGCCACTATTTAAACACCAAAGTGTGTTTAACTTTATATTATGTCAACATTATATCTTGACAAGTAATTTATTGCAATATTTTTAATTTTATCACCGTGTCCGAGGGCTCATGGGATTAGATTTGTGCTGTTTTCGAGAACGTTCCCTATTTTATATGGAGCGAGAACTTTCTAATTCATTCAAATGGGCAATGCTTCCGAGAAGCTCTTAAAATCAGCTCAATTCTACTTACTTATCGACTCAATTATAAATGAAGATGTGAGACAATCCTAATTTATCACCGTACGTATTTTTCTTTCATTTTCATCTATTTATTTCACTAAAAGTCTTAGACTCTAATCTTAAGTTTAAAAGATTTCTTAAGGGAAGGCTGCTTATTAACATTTTTTTATAAGTTTTCACCACCTGCTTTTTAGTTTTGTGTGTTCAGTTCAGGTGTGAAATACCATGTAATACTTTAGATGTCTGTAGTTGTTGTTATAGCGTGTCAGTAACCGACAGCGTTATCATTATCGGTGTAACGCGAAAAGCAACATTATCGGCTACGGTAGTCCCAAAACAAATAGTTACAATATTGCTAACACGACTAGTGTCTACATGAGCTGTATTAACTTTACAATCAGAAAAGTCATTCAAAGTTCCCATCCTCCCTTGGCCAGACACTAACCGGTCTGTAAATACTTAAACACATTTCACGGACAGTCGAAAAATATAGGCTCCGATTACAGTGGCCCGTCATTGTCATCATCAGCGGAAACGTTCGCTGCTAGATGGCCTTCCTAAGGAACATCATCTTCTCTGATACTGCTCTAGCAGAATCCAGTGGCTATGATGATTTCTGCACAGAGCAGAGAGAGAGTTATGATTATTACAATCGTAGAAAGAAAGGTTGAAGGTAAGCGAAGAATGGGTATACCTAGGTTAAGCTACGTGAAGCAAATAAAAGAGACGGTGGACGTCATGTCGTTTATGGAGTTCAAGGAGGTGGCTGGATAAGTTTGTGACGGGGATTCTAGCCTGAAGATCAAAAGGAAGACCCGATGCAGCTAGATTTCGTTGTAAGTCTTCAGGAGAAATCTCGTCTATAAAGTCTTCTTGATGAAATATTAATGAGTCTACCGTTATGCGATGCGGATAACTTCAAACAAAATTGGCTCTGTTTTTTGAGTCAGGTATATTTCTTGTTTCTCAGACCTTTTATGATTTTATATGATATAATATGGGTCATAAGCGAACCAAGACACAAAGAAAGTCTCTGTACTCTCTTCATTAAAATTTCCCGACCAACAGCCCACATTGTACTCGTAAATACTTTCTTACCTGAAATAATGAACATTGAACTACATACAGTAAAAGGCTTAAAATCCCAAAATCAGGTAGCCAGTTACACCTTGCATTTTTCCCACGATACACTTCTTGTAGTTTATCCAGTATTCTTATTCCTTTCAAAATAAGGATTCGTTTTGGACGAATATATTGTCCTTATCTAATGCAAGTGCACTGTCTTGCTTCCAAAAGGGCTTACAATGGTAGGAAAGTGATATTTTTACGCCCTTGTGCAGAAAACACGGCACAAGGTGCGGGTGTAGCTTAGATTACCAATATCGCTTACATTGTTTGCTCGTCAAACGTCAGATTTGTCGAGCACCTGAGTTTGCAAATGTACCTACTATTAACTTTACTAAAAAAAGTTCTACAAATCAATTGAATACACCGTATCAGTGCACCTTGGCTGGCATGGAGAGTTCATTATTTGAAAATATTGTTTAATTATATGAAATTGTCGGTAAGATGTGCGTTTCGGCTACAGTTTGTTTTGCTTTGGATAAGAGAAATTATACTTTTGAGTCGCTTTAATTGTCGTTATTAATGAAGTGAGAACTTTGTGATGAACATGACAACGTGAAAAGAAGTTATTCGCATTAACAGCTTCAAAATAGCGTTTAGAGCAGGTTTTTTTACAAATTTATTTCCAGAAAATAATATACATTTTACACGTTACGAATATCTGCCCAACTGCATAGCAGTTTGTTGGCAGAAAACATAATTTAACTAGGAGTTTTGAATAAAGATTTTGGTAATACGACTAATTAGCAAAATGTTGCTCAATCCAGGCCTGTCGACATAGTCGTAGACATTACAAGTACTGTTAATAGGAAACGTGTGTTTTCAATATCAGTTCTGGCCTAACAATCCCCTGATTCTCCTGCAAAATTACTTTCCTATTTACATATAAAAAAAACATACAGGCCTACCACATTTCTTTCTCTTCTAAATACATTTAATTTTGAATGTGGAATTTTTATAGTCAGATTTCTATTTAGTAGTTTTTATTTGACTGAAACGCCAGTTTTCTTAAGTGTAGTCAAGACTTTTATATTAGAACAAAACGTTATCAGTGGCCATGTTACGGAAATCTTAGCGTCACGGGCTGACCCTCTCGACCGTGAGCGCTTCCTGCCTTATCACAGTTATCACAAAGGGTTATTGTGCTAGATTCAATGTAACCTCAATAGTTCTTGTACTGATATGTTCAATAAAATGAAGAGTCCGATCGAAACTGGTTGTTACGACCGAAATTGAAACGGAATTTCGGCAAAGGTCTCAGTTTCGACCGAAACCCAAACTTCGTCACAAGGATCATGTTTTGAGGGAAAAATAAAGAAAACGTTAATATATTTTTTTTATCTGTAAATCACAGCTACGCAGTCTTCGACATTTTCACTTATTGATAATCAACATAACAACCCTTAATTAAAGATTTAAAAAAATGCGCCTTTAAAGTATTAAAATATGATATTTATATTTGTTGACTATTACGAATTTTATTGCACGTGATTTTAGTTTGGGGGTAGGCAATAAATAAATCGAAAAACAGAAATGAAATAATAATTTACTATACGAATACCTCAATCTAATGTAACTACTTACTCATTTATTTATAGGTATGTGTGTTAATTTTACAAAAAAAAAAACTTTGAATCCTTAATATTATCACCACCAATGCACTTATAGAAAGTACCAAGTACCTAACAAATATTTGTTTAGGTATAACATCTATATGTCAATTAATAAAATGACTAATACATTTAATTAAAATGACTATTTTTATAACAGTCGCTATGCGGTTAAATCGGAAAATTATGAGCTCATTCAAATTTAGGGTCATCATCACTATTTCCGCTGAAGGGTTATTAGGATTACTAGGTTTGTGCTAATCGCATCAAAGGCTTCCTGCGCCTGCGCTATGATCTTCATACGATGGTGTATCCAATCCACGTACACTGCTCTCCGTTTGCATATGTATTCTGAGACTTTATTCCTTTCTTCTTTAACTCAATCACTACTCTCTCTCATGCCACTACTTAGGTTGAACTCATGCCACTACACAGCTGTCTACAAAGAGGTCGTGGATGGCATTCTTTTTGTGAACTTTACTGTACCGTTTTTTTCCGTAGCTCCAGCTACGGAGTTATGATGGCCGGTAAAATGGTCCTTCCAGGTCAAGTCACTATCTAAAAAAAATTTTTAGTCATCGTGACGCTTTACTGATGGCAAAAAATCCTTGTTGTAGCGATAACTGGACATTTTATCAAACACGTTTACTTTACGTGTCACTGACTCTTCTGCAGAGACCTTGAGGACATTGAGATTCTTGAGAACATTTGAAAGATTTTTTCAACCGCTATTATTGGTTGAGTTATCGTTGAAAGTTATTGGATTTAACTGATCTGGACTGCGTTGAAATTGAATGGGAAAAATATGCTTAATTGTCTGCCTTCCAACACGCATTCTGTAATCACTAATGTAGTAAAGGGCTTAATTTTTTAGGGTTCCGTAGCCAAAATAACAAAACGGAACCCTTATTATAGTTTCGCCATGTGTCCGTCCGTCCGTCCTTATGTCACAGGCAATTTACTCAAAAACTACACGATGACTTTATTGTATATTAATGTTTGGAGTATGGAAGTCCTGTATAAACCGCTACTTAGTTTAATAACAAAAAAATATGTCTATATCTAGGGGTGCACTCCATATATGTAATCAAAACCAAATATCAATGTATGGCACATATTTCGACAGTTATTTTAAAAACACTTTGAAGATTCTAAAAAAATAAACCGGACGGTTTTATTTTCAATGCTGTGTTGATTTGCATCTCATCTCAAGGCGAAACAATGACTCAATAAAGCGTCTTGTCGTGCAAGGTAGAATGGAAGGAACTAGACCGCGCGGACGATCTCCAATGCGATGGACCGACTAAATAAAAGCCCTGGTGGGAGGCCCCGTACACAAGTGCTCTAGAATGTCTGCCAGCAGGGAGAAATGGCGAGATATCGAGAAGCGAACTACATCTGCCACACATACAAGTGGACCTGCGACGTGTTGACCACGACCACTCCGTCGAGAGTGTTACGACTGAGAAGAAGTTGATTTGCATAGATTCTGATGAAATTGAGCAACTAGATGATATTGGCTAGAGACTACCTAATGACATTTCTTTTCGTTCAAGCTTGCTAAACTCTTTACATCTCTGTACAATTGGACGAGTCTATTGCAAAGAACGACAGTCGGTATACCGACGAAGCTTACTCGCCACAATATCAACCGCAAACAAATAACCATATTTCAAAACTTTCAAACGCTAGTCCACATTATCCCTCTTTTCACATTAAATTGATAAGAATATCCAATATTTGTAGCCGGAAATTGGTAGGTGCGGTCCGAGATAGCTGTGTTTGTGGAGCGCTCGATTAATATTCGATAAATAAACATATATGATACCCTATAAGATATATTCTAACGTATCAGCCACATACGCCCTTATTGCCATGTGTCAAGTCCAAATTGGCTTCCATATAAACTTTTATCCCCTTTTTAACCTTGCTAAGGTATGCTTTTTCTAAATTCCTACAGTAATCGAGCCTTTACCGAAATGATATAAGGAAATCTTGTCCAAGATTCATGCTTCAAGATCGATCAGTTTAGGGTGTGAGTTGTCTGTCACTCAATACCAGAGTTTTAATATTAAGCCGATGACAACACGATGTCTAACGATATGTCATAAGTGCCTTTTGCGGTAGAGTTTTATTCACTACGATATTCTATTTCAATTATTATATTTTGCTAAACTATTTCATATTTTCTTGTAAAGGCAAAATAATCAGCAATTAATTTTATAATTTTTAATGAGGTTCTTGATCTTAGTAAGTCTTGTTTCATGTCTATTTACGTGTGTTTTGAAAATAACTTTATTGGTATCGGCTGTATGTAGATTTTATAGGGTTACGAAAAGCATATCACGACGTGATAACAAACTTTTTTGACAATAACGTCATTACAAAACTACCATATTTTTTTAAAGATAAGTGTTTTATAAATAAAAGAAAGAATTTTAAAGGGACTGTATTAACAAGTAATAAAGTTGAGCGACTGTTGTAGCCCCGGGGGTAACGTCAAATACAACAATCATAATTTAATGCACACTTTACAAAAAAAGCAAGAAATAAACAAAGGAAGAAGATTATATAATTGGGACAAAAGATAAGTAGTAGTGTAAACAGTATCTATAGAAAGTACATAAATATATAAGGAAAAAACCTCCATTTATAGATACTGGTGCTAATGAGAGTACCTTATAAGCTGGTAACAACGCGTTGTGTTAAGAAAAGAATATTTCGCTATCATAATTTATAGTTTATTGGATTTGCAAAGATTATGATACAATGATCCTAGACGACCTACAATCCATTGATAATCGTATCAGCAAATTGTTTCAAGGCCGAGATCACTATGTGAATAGTTTTTGTTAAATGTCAAAGAAAAATGCAGCACGTGTAACCTAGACTTTATAGTGAGAGTACTAAGTGAAACCGCCGTTATTACTAAGTTTGACTTAGGAAATGACACGAGCATTTTTCTAAAAAAAACTAGATCGAATTTCACACCGCATTCAAGTCTGAATTTCTTAGAAAATTAAAGTACACTACGTATCGTACAATCGATAAATTATATGTTCATTACGTAAGTGTTTCTAGCGCAGTTACATATAACTAATATTGACCATCCACAGGCCAGAATGTACACCTGTGTTCACTGAGGGCTGAGGGAATAGTTATTGTGTCAGAAGCGACTTAGAGATCACTAGCAACGAGCTACTTCAAAACACAATACGCTATCGAACCCAGTTACGGATAAGGAGGTATGGCCTCATCCCAAGACAAGCTGGTCACTGTTAAAGCTTGTCCAACTTCTAGTGATTTTATTGTGTCAGAAGCGACTTAGAGATCACTAGAAACGAGCTACTTCAAAACACAATACGCTATCGAACCCAGTTACGGATAAGGAGGTATGGCCTCATCCCAAGACAAGCTGGTCACTGTTAAAGCTTGTCCAACTTCTAGTGATTTTATTGTGTCAGAAGCGACTTAGAGATCACTAGAAACGAGCTACTTCAAAACACAATACGCTATCGAACCCAGTTACGGATAAGAATGTATGGCCTCATCCCAAGACAAGCTGGTCAAGGTTAAAGCTTGTCCAACTTCTAGTGATTTTATTGTGTCAGAAGCGACTTAGAGATCACTAGCAACGAGCTACTTCAAAACACAATACGCTATCGAACCCAGTTACGGATAAGGAGGTATGGCCTCATCCCAAGAATAGCTGGTCACTGTTAGAGCTTGTCCAACTTCTAGTGATTTTATTGTGTCAGAAGCGACTTAGAGATCACTAGCAACGAGCTACTTCAAAACACAATACGCTATCGAACCCAGTTACGGATAAGGAGGTATGGCCTCATCCCAAGAATAGCTGGTCACTGTTAAAGCTTGTCCAACTTCTAGTGATTTTATTGTGTCAAAAGCGACTTAGAGATCACTAGCAACGAGCTACTTCAAAACACAATACGCTATCGAACCCAGTTACGGATAAGGAGGTATGGCCTCATCCCAAGAATAGCTGGTCACTGTTAAAGCTTGTCCAACTTCTAGTGATTTTATTGTGTCAGAAGCGACTTAGAGATCACTAGCAACGAGCTACTTCAAAACACAATACGCTATCGAACCCAGTTACGGATAAGGAGGTATGGCCTCATCCCAAGACAAGCTGGTCACTGTTAAAGCTTGTCCAACTTCTAGTGATTTTATTGTGTCAGAAGCGACTTAGAGATCACTAGAAACGAGCTGCGTCAAAACACAATACGCTAACGAACCCAGTTACGGATAAGGGGGTATGACCTCATCCTAAGACAAGCTGGTCAAGGTTAAAGCTTGTCAAAATTCTAGCGAGTTTATTCAGAGATCTCTGAGCTTTCTGCGACATAGAAATTGAACGTAGAGTTTCTGTAGCTAGAAGTAACGTATAGCCAGTGGCGAGCACAGGGTTCTTGGTCAAGGTAGGCAGTCGAAATGTTTAAATCGCATGGGTATGCAGTTTCTATTTTTTTATGTTATAGGGGGCAAACGAGCAGACGGGTCGCCTGATGGTAAGCGATCACAGTCGCCCATAGACACTTGCATCACTAGATGAGTCACAAGTGCGTTGCCGGCCTTTCAGGTGGGAGTACGCTCTTTTATACATATATGGAGCCATGGTCCTTGAGGGTAGGCACAAAGGTGCCTGTATGGACCACACGCCGCTGCTTATACCCTAGGTGTTCCTGTCCCTCACGGCTATATGCTTGGTTGGCTAGTTTTCAATATGAACAATTTACTAACCTTTGTCTAGTTAGTTCCCACACTATTTCGTTGCATATCTCTTTACCCAACATAAGCTCTTTTCTGAAACCGTAGAGTTACCACAACACTTATAAAACTCACAATTTCAAGGAATGATTAATAAACAACGAAAAGGTTTTCGATTTCGAAGACAAAGGTGAACAAGGCAAAATGAGAGGATTAGCAGTGTTTGCGTATACCTGAGTACATAGGTATTCGCAAACAGTCATATAGGTATCTATCCAATCTTTCAACTATCTAATCTATGGTAAGAATATTACGAACAAGACCTTATTATTTTGTATACAAGCATTGACGGGTTACCTTACAAAGGACATGTTGTCACAGTTGGATATTAGAAGCACATACAATATTGGTGTTTGTCGCATGGACTCTAAATCTTAAGCATTTCAACATAAGGTAGAGAATGGTAGATGATTGGGGAAACAATCATGTAATTAAAATGTTGTTGCGTAAGATAGTGGGCTATTCTTATTTGGATATGTATTGACAGAAATTTAGTTTTCCCCTCACTAGCTCGGAATGCCGTCTTTTATCCTTTAATGCCAAGTGGGTAAAAACGCATTTTATCCACTAGTGGGGAAAGTAATTTGACCTTTGAGCATGTTTAAGTAGCTTTTGACAGATAACAAAACGTAAAACGCTCATAATAATGGTTCGTTCGATATTGATTATCTATACTATTAAAAAGTTGTAAAATTGTAATGTCTGTACATTGAAGATATTTTCAAAAAATTGATTGTTACGGAATATTTGGAGGTCAATAAAACGAAAAATATTTTTTTTTGGATTTTATGTATGTTTGTATGTGTCGTTGTGGCTTCATCACGCAAAATCGGCTAAACAGATTTCCATAATTTTTGGTACACGGGTAGCTGGGTATCTCCAAATGGTTATAGGATACTTTTTACCCGACTACGCTGAAGAAAAAACGACGGATAATGACTTTTTCTCCTCCGCGGTCGAAGTTGCGGGCATTTCTACTAGATTGATCATTTTACTAGACAAGTTCAGTGATATTATAAAGTCTCTTGTGTCTCACGTTTAGTGATATGATAAAGATTTTATCATATCACTGAACGTGTCTCTGTCTAGTGAAATGATAAAACGAGATGACTTTGCGAGTTCCTTTCGTCAAATCACGGGCGTGTTTCAGGGATTAGTGAAATCACTAAACAAATCTGGTGAAATGACAAAACGAGTTGCCTTTTTTGGCTGATTTCGTCATTTCACTAAACTGATTCAGGGATTTTATCAAATGACTGACTTTTTCTAGGGAAATGATAAAATTGATTCTCCATTTAAACATCCTGCGTGATTTGGTCATATCTCTTACGGATTTGATCAAATCTCTGTTTTGGCTATTTCCCTGCGACATACTTATATATAAATCTACATGTAAAGACACAAAGTGCTTCTTCCTTCTGCAGTGGTTAAACTTTGCCTTCGTTTCGGTGGTTTACTTGGACGGGTTAAATTTATTTTTGTTGCAATGAAATGTCCCGAGAAAATGCGCCCGCGACGGCTTTTTTGAATGTATGAGTAAATGCTTTCTTTGATTTCATTTACTACTAAATTAAATATATATTCTTAAAGAGATTACTTAAATTTTACCGCGAAACCATGTTTTAATTCAAGCATAGGTGTTGCAAAGAAAATAATTTGCAAAGAATAATATAGAAAAGAATTCCCACAGCGGCGAGCCTAAAGATTGAAACTTAATAAACGACTTATTTGTTCAGGTGGATAAATGGACAGTTATTTCCTTGACTGTGGGGTTGCGGGGCCACATCACCACGGCGTGTCATCGTTAAGAGTTGCCCTCAAGCTCGGCCGAATTTCACCTTCCCATACAAACGGAGTTTCGTTGTCATTTTAAAACTACGTGTTGGATTGTAACGAAACTTTGCATATACAACGACATGAGGTATATCTAGACCTGTAATTAGTTTATATGGCTCCAGTTTATGAAACAAATGAAATACGGCAAAAACAAGTTTTGTATGAAAAACTTAAATTCCCTCTACTTTTTTAGTGTGGTATCTGCAGCTATATAAACTAATTAAAGGCCTGCATATACCTTAAGTTATTCTAAGTACAAAGTTTCAGAGCAAACTAGCTAGTCGTTTTAAAATGAGAGCGTAACTACGTTTGTATGGAGAACCGAGCTTGAGGGCGACTCTTAACGCGAAATAGCGTGGCGCCTTAAGGTGCGTCCACACTTGTATCATTTGCTCGTATCCGATCACCGTGGCGTGGCATGACTGCGTATCGCGCTGCTTGGACGCTTACTGTCGGCGCGGCCATGACGCCGCGCGTCTCCGATCTAAGTGTGTGATACGCGTATCAACATGGATTTCGAGCGTTCGGATCGGCGCAACGTCCAAACGCGTGATCGTGACACGCGATCATGCCACGGGACGAAGATCTGATCGGGCAAATGATACAAAAGTGGACGCACCTTTAGAAAGGCACCGCGGTACGACACGCACTTTATATCAGTGCTGAGGGACGAGCGCCTTAACTCTCAACCATCTGAGTTCCTAAGTACTAATTATGTGTAATGAGTGACCGTACATTGCTACTTTTAATAAATTCAACTCGAAAATTAATATTTCAATTTCAATATCTTAATGAACATTATTTATCATATTATATTACACGGTGACATACTCATACATTTGCAATTTTGATTACTAATTTCTAATTAAGGCATTATTCTATTTGACATATTGTGGCCAATTGAAATTTAATTATTTAATATTTAGAATTAAGATATAAATATTGTACGCCTCTGTGAGGCAGGACATGATGATTCTGTATTTTTTTAAGATATGTATAACTCATGACCATAGAAAAAACATTATATGAATATGAATTTTTGAATTTGCTGGCTCGATGTATGTGTCGAAACCTATCACCGGCTAAAGCGGAACTTTCTGCCAAGTTAAAATTATTATAGCAAGAAAAAACTTATCACATTTTGTCATTTAATTATTTTTGTGGCTCCAAACCTAAGTAAAACTACGAGCTTGTAAAACTAGGAATATATTTGAAGAAAATAGGTCATTTTGTCAGTGCTCGAAGGGCTTTAGACAGTTCAAATTGGCCTGGCTCTGGTGAGGCTATAAGTGTCCCGCCGTTCATAAATTAGTTTGTACGTCTGTTCTATTCCGGAGGTAGGTATCTCGCGGCAATCGATACTACAATAGTAGCGGAGTATTCCTGACCCCCGTCCTAGTTTCTATTGGGGAATATTTTTATCGTGGTCGAAGCGAGAGAGCAGGAAGCTTCAGGAGTCTTTCCAAAGAAACTATTATAGATTTGTAATGAACATTATTAGGTTACATCTAAAATAAAACTAAGATAAGGTCGTGAAAGGGTCATAACCAGATCCCGGAACTTTCGTGGCACTTTCGATCTGTCATTAGTGAGGTCTCACTTATCGACTTCCAATATAGATAATATATCGATAAAATTCAATACAGAACACAAGTTGTAAAAGATAATTAAATGTAGAGTTAAACAACAGGCAGTCTAATAGCTAAATAATGATATCTTCCAGATAATTATTAGGTAAATGAAAATTTTAAGGTTACTTAGACATTAATATATTAACATCACCTAAACTGTTGTGCTTTTCAATTTGATGTTAAAAATTGATATGAGTGCTAACATGACTCGATAAGTAACTAATAATCTATTTTGAAGTTTAATGTACCGATACATCTGTTGAAAATCGATAAGTTAGAATTCACTATGACAGTTGATTAGAAAATACCACGAGATTTCCGGTCATAAAACAAAAAAAAACATTTGTGCATTTTTTTAGTCTGTATTGTGTTTTATCATCCAATTTTGCGCTAAATTCCGCATTAATCTTTAAATTCCAGTTAAGAGGTAGGAACATATTGGCCGAGTTAATCAGACTTACTGGGATTGAGAACAACTGAACATTTCTTTGGATTCCAAAGTCCACTAGCATCTGGCACTATTCGGCCGAACAATAAAGCCCAATATTGACCCCCCGCGTGTCAAAATATAGGTCAGTCAACCACTAAACGAAAGCTAATCTATTTCCGTCGTGTTGCTAGTTGCAGCGATACGTGCTCACATACAAATTCGTTGATCTCAGACTGATGTGGGCGGGAACGACTTGCCAACTAGGCCGAAATGTCTCCATAACCACCTACAAAAACACTGAAATATCCCCAACAAGCGTCCATCGCTTGCTTTGCTCACACTGTTTCATTTCCTACACATGTTGCAACAGCAACGGATGATATATAGGTGAAAATTGTTGCGGAAAATTTATTTGCGACGTTCTCAAATTGAGAAGTCTCCATTGTTTTGTCTGTTAAGAATTGTGCAACCAGCCGTTAAATGTTTCCTTGTATCCACTGGAAATAGGACGCTTCGCTATAATTGTTTCGTAATGAGGGATCGCATAGTTGCATTTCAAAAGCTGTTATCTTCGGCTTTGTAACTTTATTAGTTTTAGAATATTATTTAATCGTATGGCAAATTTAAGACAGTCAAAGAACAACTTTAAGATGAGGTGACTCCTAACAAAGACGCCTGGCTTAACAATCTTAAAGTCATTTTTAGAATTAATGAGGTGTTTCTAGAGTGCTATATGGAGTTCTTCAAGACGTTTGTAAACAGTATAGGTATTTATTAGCAACATATGGGCAGCTCTACATACGAGTATTGGTCCTATTATAAAGTTCTTTGTTCTATTTTACGTTGTATGTGTCGTTCTGGCTTCATCACGTCAAATCGGCTAAACAGATTTCAACTATATTTGGTACACGGGCAGTTGGGTATGCACAGATGGTTATAGGATACTTTTTACCCGGAATAAAGAGGATTTATGACTTTTTCTCCTCCGCGAACGAAGTTGTGGGCGCCGTCTAGTTTATGAATATAAATATATAGCCGTCACGTATATAAGAAGACTGCTCCGTATCAAGTGTCTCGTCTAAGTACCGATCATTGTTATAAGTATTGCTATATCAAAGACTGTCTCTCGAGTTTCCTATGACTTTTGACCTCATGATTGAGGATAATTTTTAAATAAAACAATTTTACTTGAGCTCCCATTCTACCCGTGAACATGGGAGCTGAGCTTCCAAAATGTCAGAGACTCAAATACGATAATATTATTCGTGATATAGTCCGTTTAAATTGTTTTTTTTTTAATGAGTGATAATCGCGGAAACTGAACATAGTATTATGCGATTTTCTTTCGCGCGATAAAAGTTTTTTTGTTCTTTCCGTTCAGTGCGTAGACATGGGTGATGCTGTGCCTTATTAAAATTAAAGCGTCATTAACGTGTACTAAACTGAAAAAATATTCAACGTGTACTCAATTCGCAGCACTGTACAATACAAATACTTACCAGAAATAAAGGCTTGAGCTCTTTTGATACAAATGCTATAAGAACAAAGGCATTAATGATTTACTCACTATCAAGAGGAGTTTGAACAAGTGCTTTACGATAATTTCACACACATTATCGATGCAAACGACAATGTAAACAGAAATTGAGCTTCGAGGTCACTTAGTTACTTACGAGTATATTTTACTAGAAAGTGCCTACAACTTCGTTCACGAAAGAGGAAAACGCCATACCCCTCTTTTTTTTGGTTTGGTGTAATCGGGTAAAAAGTATTCTATAACCATCTGTGGATGCGCAGTTGGCCGTCTACCAAAAATAGTTGAAATCCGTTCAGCCGCTTTGGCATTACGAAGCCACAAAGACAGACAAGCATAAAAAAATCCAAATAAAATATTGTTCGACTCAGTGTCCTTGAAATAGTCCGTTACACGTATTTTTCGAAATAACAGGCCACGAGTTTGTCGTATGCAACAGTATCACTTGTCTATCTCGCACTGTATCCTACTCTCGTCATTTTACGGATTTATAATTAACTATTTTGGCTGGGGCAGAAAGGTTCTCGAGTGGCGACGGCGTACAGGACGACGCAGCGTAGCTCCTAACAAGATGGACCGATGATCTGGTGAAGATCGCGGGAAACCGTTGGATGAGGGCAGCGCGCGACCGGTCGTTGTGGAGATCCTTGGGGGAGCTGATATGATGATGATAATGATTTTGGCATCGCGATCCATACAGGGTCTTGGCCTCCGAAACGAGAGCTCTCCACCTATCCCGATCCTGTGTAGCTTCCTGCCAATAATCAACATGGAACTGACGCAAACCCGTCCCAAGCATGTCTTCCTGACGCTACCTGGGCCGACCGACTGGATGCCGACCAGTCCCGATGATCATTTCTGGGACCTGGCCAAACTGGGGCTTTCTGGTTGTAGAGTGTGCGGTGAGGACGCAGAAACAATGTAACATACTCTGTGAATTTCATGCCCTCGCCAGAAAGAGGAATATGGTTGGGTACCCACCCAATATAAGGTAACCAAAGCTAAAGGAATAGGGAATATTCATGAATTTTAATTTATGCTTTATTAAAAGCTCATTCATGTAAGAAACAGTATACAAAAATATTTTTTCGAATAACTATAAAAATAACCAAGATTTAAGCCATCAAACATTTCATTCTATCTCTTTCTAGCAAAACAGTATTTAATATGGAGTTTATATGGCCAGAGTGCACGATGACGTAACAGTGCAAATCGAACCTCTCGGTCTAATTAGTAGTTTAAAATGCCTATATCTTGCGTATTTCTTGGTCGATTTAAATTTAAATTTCACATTTTGAAATAGTTTTAACAGTATTTTGATATTTAGTTAAAAAAGCGACAAAAAAAAATTCATGCATGTTCCCCATTCCGGACGCTACGCCACCATTGGTATTTATCATCCGGTATATGGACATGGTAGAGCAAACCATTGAGTAGCAAGAAGGGGTAATTACACAAAAGATCCCACTGTAATATCGAATTGTATCCATATAGTAGTAAGATAAGATAAAATAATCCCTCTTCATTTCATTAAAATAAAAAAGAACAACTTATATATCTCAACGACCCGTTGCTGTGGATCCTAGCTTCCAACTAGGGTTTCTAAACCGGATCTATTTTGTATGAAAGATAATATGAGTCCAAATCCGGATCTTCCCATATCAGTTCTCTTAGATCTTTTTGGTCTTTGTCACTCCAGCTATAGGTACTATACTGCTAGACTATTCTGCGACCAGTCGGATGTCCCAGAAGAGCTTGTCTCTCTAGCTCCCAGCTCTATCTTCCATTTTTTCTCTCTCGTCTCTTACGTGCTCGAGCCAGGGGGACTCTTCAATTTTGGCGGCTTTGCATGTTGTTTTAAGGTAGTAGTTTCTGTAGACTTTCATTCACACAACAACAACGGGCAGCCGGTCGGTGCGGAAGTGTAAATTGGGCAGTTAAACGCCCTTTAATTGCGTCACACTGAGAGCCACAGAGGACATAAAATACAGATACTATAAAGATAGTCAAGTATGCATTGTAATGGCCGTCAAACGTGAGCTACTTGGAATGAGATCTATATCTTATCTATCTCGGGAAAGATATTAACGTCTTTTTGGACATTTACTATAAAAACTACAAAATTAATGAGGTATAAAACGCTGTCAGTACAGTGTCTCAAATAAATCACATTTCATGTTATTTTACAGTAAAAATAACCTTAACCTGTCAACGAAAATCAAAACCATTAATAATTTGTACAAGTATCCTTTGTAATAAACTAGACCAATGTTTTTACATATCTGTTTTATACGACATCTGTAAGTTGACGTACCTACTAAATTCGCTAGGGCTTCCACTTTGGCCTGAACTTTATACAATAGCTGCGCGAGTGCAGCCGTGGGTTGACGTGTAAAACCATGTCTTATAAAATAATAAATGAAACGAAATGAGAAGAGCTCGCGTTATGGCGAACAGTCGGGGACACTGCCAGCGTGCCAGGCGGAGCGGGCCAAATATAATCAGCAGCGATTAAAATGTAAATTTAAGAGACCGGAATCCCATAGAGAAAAACGAACTCTCAAGATGACAGTATTATATAGTTTGCGTCTAAATAGGTGGTTAGTTGTGTGGATCGCGCGGTGCATACTCCCGCCAACTGCATTCTTCGCAATGTCAGATCTTGTAGGTCCACCTACATTATCAACCTAAAGGTATACTGCCAGCAGGCAAACTGGACAGTGGATATTTATTAATATGGCATGCCAATTTATGTGATCCTGGACCTTCCTCATCCAAATGTTCCCATTAAATATCAACACATCGTCTAGCAGGTGGCCTGCCGATCAGAGGCGTGCGTGCGGTCAGGAAAATTACAAGGGAAGCCGAAGGGTATTCATTTACTCATATTTAAAGAAAAAGGTGGTTAATAGCCTTTGCTTGGGCAACCCTTTGCTTGGGAATCGGCTTATACGGACGCCACGCCACTGCTGCCTATAGTACATAAGCATGAGTATGACATGACATGAGTATCATAGGGACGTATGCGCCCGTAATCTCTATTTATTGAATAAAACTTATCTGATCATTCCACCGCCACTATCATCATCTTAGCCAAATGACGTCTACTGCTGGTGCTGGATAAACTCCTTTGCGAAACATCTTTACGTTGACTGGTTTTACGCAACTCGCATCCAACATCCCTAGCTTACCGTCATCCTCAAAAAGTCTATTCACGCTGCGTTTGTGGTCTCCACTCGACCTTTCTACTACTTTCGGCGGTCGCTTCTACGAACGATGACCCCCCAAACTGTCTCTTTAGTTAGTTAAGTCATTCATCGGTCTCACTTTGGTTCTCCTGCGGATTTCAAAGGGAAGCTCAGATCGACAGTTCTCAAACTTTATATGTCATGTTTTTTTTAATAGGTTTATACGATATAATTAAACAATTCTTTATTGCACACCAACAGCAGAAACAGTACAATAGAACGTTAACATAAAATAAGGTAGACTTACAATAATAATAAGTACGTTTATCATAATAATAATAAGTACTCTTTATTGCACACCAAAAGAAAATAACATCAGACACTTAAATCTCAACCCGTATGAGAAATGGTAAACAACAGGCGGTCTTATCGCTAAAAATCTCCATCTCTACTACCTTAAGGTTATCTCTTCCAGATAACCTTAAGGTAGTAGAGATGGCGCAAAGTAAACAACCAATGAGTAATTAAGTGGTGCACATGAGGATGAGACAAATTATAAATTTATTTAGTTTATGTTACAGTTCTCAAAAATAATCTTAATGGTGGCAACCCTAGCCGAGTGCAAACACTAGGATACCTCAAATGGATGAGCGTCCTCTATTCGCACATACTACAATACCTTTATTATGTGAATTTTGACCAATGACTATAATAACCTTAGCTTCTACTCGTACGTATCTAGTCTCCTCTATTTTTTTATGAGTATAAAAACTCACACATGCCATGATCGGTTTAGGAATTGCAAACCAGAAACATAAAAGTTATAAAAAAATTTGTTTGCAATTCCATCTATATCACCCTTGACAACTATTGAATAAACGCTAACATAGTGTACATATTGATAACGCGTAGGATAATTTGTCAAAGTATATCTTTTGTTTCGCGTAGCGTAGCGCCGCCCGCCGGCGCAGCTGGTTTCTGTCAATACCACTCGCGTTGCTATGGTAATTGACGTTATATAAGGTTAGGCACTGTGACTGTGACACACTGTTGTAACGTCTTACAGAGTTTAAATGCGATTAAAATATGGTTCCGAAAATTAAAAAAGAATGGTTTTAGAGTTAAGATAAGTACACACATCTTTAAATTACCAAATAAGATTAGAATATTGGTTTTTTTAACTAAACCACTACCGGAGACTTATATCGATTAATATTGGTAGTTTCTCATGCCGTCAAAGCTAAGTACAGCGAGATATGTAGAGCAATTTCTTAAGAAGGTTAGCTAGCGTCCGGGTCCTCTCGTGTCTTATAATTAAGGTCCTCCGAATGGACCGAGACTTATCGGGCAGTAATCTAAATATTACTGGTATATATAAGTACTAAAAGGGCTTCAAAGGTGCCACAATTATCGGTTCATTGGTTCCAACGAGTTGGGTCTGAATCTGAAGATGACGAACTGGTTTGAATTTACTTGAATCAAATAGACTTGAGTTTCGTTGGACCATCTGATCAGATTGGCTAAAAGGCTGACCTTGGCGGGAAAAGCCAGGGACGACGGGACAGGCACTTTAATTGTTTAGTCCTTCAGTCAGAAATTTATAAATTCTCTGCCCATATCCATTTTATTTGGGGTCTATGCAGTATGTTTTTTTCTTCAAACCCATCATCAAATCTTCGGTTAGAACATTTAACTATAATTATTTTCTCATAACATAAATGTTAATGTATGCTTTTTTATATTATGTTATACAAGGTTCGACGAGGAATCCGAAAGATTTTAACCACGCATTTCTTAGGTCGTAAGAGCAAAATATGTTAATCAAGGACCATTAAAACTAGCGGACTGAACATCTCCATACAAAAAGCCGTTCCCTGATATGTACAGCGCCATCTATGTATTAGAATTATTGTTTACAATTACTCAACTTTGCAAGCGTGACACAGTATTTAAATGTTACTATTTATATATTATTAGCTATTTGCGAACTAATTGTTACTATACTATGATTCTATATTCAATGATGACATCGTTAAATATTTACTTTTAAAGCGCCATCTAGATTTCGCCAGAATATTTGCGATCGGAACTCGATCCAAAGTATGGCAACTGTCAGTCCTCTTGTTTTAATGGTTCTTGGTTATATGAACCCCAGTCAAATCCGGCTTAGTTCTAAAGATACTAATAATATGCTACTAAAGTGCATTAAGCTATTTTGTTCGCGACTCTACTCACCACGTATGTTGTCAAGTTTCTTTTATTAAAACGGATAACTTTCATAGAGAAACGAAATTTATTCAATTTTTACGTACAATAATCGACCAAACTAGTTTTGTTTCTTGAATTTGACTTGGGTACATGTAACATTATTTACTCCTAATGACCTAAGTAATGCGTCGCTAGTATCTTTCGGGTTCCTGGAGCGCACTGTGTATATTAGTTTGATTTTTAACATAATACAGTCTCATAAAAATCGCGCAAAAATGTCCAAGCTGTAGGCAAAGCTCACCGGCGGTACGTGCGTCGCATCGCGCCGCGGTCTACTCCTGCGCAATGAATGGCGTGACGTCACTCAGCTATTGTCACCGGCAGACAGATTCCGGCGATCAGGGTTGTAGCATCTGAAACATTATGTTTCGCAGAGATATTTTTATAGTACTCACACGTTATGTCAAATCTGAATTTACAAATATCAATTTTTTATATCGAATACTTTTTTGGTCATTTTTTTAAACAGCCGACGTGACATTTATACAGTTCTTTATATGAATATATTTTGGTCTACATAGGTTAGTAAGAGAAATTAAAAAGTTAGTTAGATAATATAATGTTTTTATTTATTTTTCATACTAATCTATGGTAATATTTCAGTGTTTTCAGGATTCTTGACGCGCCCCCTGTAATGGAAAAATATTCCGCGATCCGCTTTTCTGCGTTGATTACAACATGTGTTTTAAAATGTTACAAATATCGAGTCCAAATTAAAGTAACCGTGGCCCTCTTCGTCATGACCCACACGCTGAAAAACATTATTCTATTCTATTTTATGCCCAAAATCTAGAAACATAAAATAATTACAATATTGAACAACGTTAAAATGGAACAATATTACCCAGAAAGACAAAGAAATCTCAATGTGATTAATTTTATTTATTACAAACATTGCAAACACATATAGCTAACCCCGCAACAGTTGTAAAAGTTTCTGTCAAAACTTTTAATTTTTGAGACAAGCTTTTACTGCCGACTGTACTTTTCTTTGATCATCCATCAACTACTCACCGAGACGATTCTAAAAAGCCCAAACTCTGTAGGATTAAGTTATTTTATTACGAGTGCCTATGACCACCTTCCTGCTCCATCATCAGATCAGCTTGATGGTATCATATTATTTCATTGTCACCAAATTTACATACGTATGCTAAATTTTAGCTCAATTGGAATCCGGGAAGTAGGTCAATTTAACTTGCAAGATTCCACCCGAACTAACATAACCAACCACACCCGAACACATTGCAAGTTAAATAAAAGCTTGAAAAACAGAAACCAAATAATTTACTTTTACCGGGACACGGTTCTTACATGGTGGCATATCAAACGTATGTAAGTTGTTTTAAATAATAAAACATATCAATTGACTATTTATTCCATTAATCGATTATTAGCTAAACAAACATAAAAGCCTTTTTAGCTGCACAGTGTGTAAAATAAATTATACCAACTAATATACATTGTCACGTTACGATCAAAAATTTTAGTGGCCCCTAAATTGTTTTGAGCAGTATATTTAGGATAGGCTAAGTACAAAGATTTGTAATAGATATAAGAGTTATTTAGAAAAAAATGACTAACTGTTGAGTTTGTTTCGGCTTTCTTCTCCTCAGTGGTCTCCTCTTGGGAAACGCCGTAGAGTCAGACTTGTAAAAGTGCCCTTGCGGCCTACTTACAGAATAAAGATCATTATTTCATTTCACTTGTAATAAAAAACCGGCCAAATGCGAGTCCGACTCGCGCCCCGAGGGAAGTGCAAAATCTACGCTACAAATGGGGGTTACTTAGCCTATACTTAATTATAAATATATATATATATATATATATATAAAATGTCTGTCCATTTCATAATTTTTAATCAATATTAGTGAAATACTTTAGTGGTAGTTGAATCGAAAAATATGGTAAGTCATGTTTGCTTGTGCTTTGTATGTATTAATAAACACAAATGTCTTTTCAAGTTATTTATTAAGAACCACTATTAAATTTAAAATACAATAGTGCACAGCCGCTGTCCATGAAAGCTCAAGGAGTTCTGTCTCATAGGCTTACGTCAAATGCCATAGAGATGTGGTATATGTGACCGAAAATTAGTGACGTCCCTATTCGATGAATTCCCGCTTAACGTGTTATTTGATGGTATATTTGACGGTACCTTAAAACATACATACTGTATGTTTCAAGGTACACCGTAAAAAAGCAAGCGGAAGGTAAGGTATACCGTCAAAGCTTCATAGCGATTAATAGCGATAACATACTTCAAGAGGGGAGTGAATAGGTTTTTAAGGGGTCGGCAAAATGCATGCCTGGCGTTGCAAACGGTGACTGGTCAACATTAGACAGGCCGTACGCTTGTTGACCACTTTTAGTAGTATACAAAATCATAGTTACAGGATGCTTTTATCCTACTTCTTCTCAGTCGTACACTCTTGTCAGAGTGGGCGTGGTTATGGGTTGTCCTCTACTATATGGATTGCAGCTTTTGCGATACTTCTCCACTTCTCTCGGTTTGTGGCACTCCGAACACACTCCGTTAGCGAACATTTCGTCGTGGACTTTATGAGGTCCATCCACCTTGTAGGAGATCGGCTGCGAGAACGTTGACCCTCCACGCTTCCCTGTACTACTAAACGCTCCATCGAATTTTCATTGCGGATGACATGTCCAAACATTTTCAAAATTAGCACAGTTTGTACAATTGACGAAAGTCTTTGTCTGATATTAAGCTCTTTTAAGATGGAGAGATTAGTACGGCGAGCAGTCCATTTTATCCTCATTTTATCCCACTACGATGCAGCAAAAAAAAACCATTTCCTTCCTCCCCGAAAGAAGTCGCGGCTACCCTAGTGTTACATAAAGTTGTCGTCCCGTTATCTCTTGTGTGTGAAAACTAAAGAAAGGTTATCACGCCTTGGTCCTTCGCCAACCCACTCGCAGATATCATCTGCCTGCAGATGTCCTCCGCCGGAATATTGCACTTAGTCAGCATCTCGACGCGCACTTGAATATTTTGACGTCTAGAAGATTTCGACATTGGGTACGCGTCATCAATATTCGAAGGAAGCTAAAAATTTGGCTTACGGACACTGCTTTAAGAGCGGGATGTATAAATAAAAACAAACTAGTAAGGTTTCGGGTTCTATGCATGCTTCGCTAATGAGCCCACTCTGATTTTAATTCTTAAAAACATAGATATTTAAAACTTTGACGGGTTTATAGTAAAATTATATGCACAGGTCAATATGACACAAACTGACAAATGTTGTTGAAATTCTTATGTGTACCTACATCCTCAGTTATTGATAACTAAATTTCTGATTGATTAAAATCACACAAACAAACAAACTCCGATTTATAAGATGAGAGGGTAAAGGTAGCCCGGTTAAGTATGTTCCATCTTAAGTGCATATTACACTTCCCTGTCGTTAGCACTGATTTTTTTATAGTAAGGCTAAGTAAGACAACGCAAAATTGACGCCTTAGAAATGTGGTGCTGGAGGCGTATGCTGAAAATTCCTTGGACAGCTTTTCGCACCAATGTATCCGTCATAAAGAGTTCTTAATCAAGGACAGGTCCACTGTACAATTGCGAATTCTCAGATTCTTTGGAAATATCTCCCGAAACCAGCAGTCCATGGAGCGTCCAGTGGTGCAGGGACAGGTTGAAGGCAAAAGATCTCGAGGGCGAGGCGGTCTCCAACCCGATGGACGGATCTTATAAAACCTGTGACAGACACCAGCATCACCGAGTGTGCTCGAAATGCTGCCAACAGAATAAAGTGGAGACAAATTGCAAAGGCGGCTACCCAAGTCGAGAGGACCGAGGACGAAGATCTGCCGTGTACGATTACATCATCATCGAGATCATGACAAGAGTGAAACCACTAGAAATAAGTAAGACGACCGCGAGCCCGCTAGGCGGATGCTCTGCTCGTGGCAAGTTTTGTTATTGGCTGGGGCAGACGACGGCGGGCGGAATGAAATAAAATGAAATGAATCAGCGGCTGCTCTAAGCTACGGCGCGGTACAGCGGTATTCAAAATCAAAAATCAAAATATTCTTTATTCAAGTAGGCCTAGGTACAAGCACTTTCGAATTGTCCGTTGAGAGAAGTCTTTTTGCTGAGAGACATATATATTGGTCACACTATACGTATTACAATTTGGAATACATACTTTAGTTGGCATTATTCTTATTGGTAACAATACTTCTAAAATACTTAAGAGCAACCATCAGTTCGACAGCGGCGTAATTCAATTTTGAATTTCCATCCAACTTACATAAATATGCAAAATTTCAGCTCAATCGGTTAAATCGATGAGTGGTTATGATGGTTGAGTTTGTCGTGTGATAAACTTAATATATGATAAGGCATGTGTCACTTTCGAACTCCTTACTTACAAAAGTGACGGGTAGTTTGTCATTGATCAATCGATCGTAAGATTTGACCCACACATACAAGTACTAACGAGATAAATAAAGGCTTTAATAAAAGTGTACACTGTACATGAAAATCGTTCGTTGTCAGCCCTGACCGGATGAGGCGCCATATAAAAATGGCGCTAGCGTCTGGTCTGCGTCTGCGCACCGCGTATGCTGCGCGCATCCCGCCCTTCCGGCGGCGACAAACTGCAATGTCGGAGAGGGCACAAGTGCAATGCACCTTAGAAAAAACTATAAGCGTTTCTGTATCATATCGAAATGCTAAACCGGACGGTTCGTGGTCTCCATTGGAGAACCTTTACGACCGATGGAGAGCTGATCTTACTAGCTAGGAGGCTAGATCTTAGAGCTGTTCTACGAACTGGAAGACGCAGCATGGGTCGTCAGGTTCTCCAATGTAACCGGAACTCGGAACGCTGCATCGCACGATAAAGTGAAGTCTAGGCATGACAATGGCTTGATTATTCCGATTCCAACACGCATAGCGTAATATATATTACTTTTTGACCTCTTGTCCGGCCAAATTTGAAGGTGTCCGGTCCGTCCGGCTTATGTTTGGCTTTATATATATATATATATATATATATCATTCAGTTAGAAACGAGCGAGTGAGTCGAGACTCGCGTCAATATATACAAGTTCACATACTGCCTACTTACCCTGTGTAAAAAAATCTTTTTTTTATAAGCGTCCGGCCTTGGGACCGAAAAGTCTGACCTCTTTGTTTTTAGAGATGGCAACACTACACGTTTAATATGAGTAAGGGAGGGAGGGACAAATGATTTATCATTTATCTATAGATAAATCCAGCACGATTAAAGGGACCATCTATCGCCCGCTGGTTGCTCTCCCTCCCACACTTTCTTCTCCAGGGTCCAGGTGCAAACTTAAAGAATCGCTTTACAACCGATTGCGTAGGTGGTTCAATGGATTTTCAATACCACCCTTGAATAGAAGGTCGCAGATATGTGACCCTTACCCACTTGTTGGGTAATGGGTGAGCGAGGGGCCGTGCGACCCGCGCATGAGAACACCCCAATAACCATTGTTGCAGACAAGCGGTTAGAACTAACATTTGTAAGCGATATCCGCGCTTAAGATGCCTTTCGATATTAAATCGAACAAAAGATGCCGTTATGAAACTGTATTCTTGTGCACTGCCTTTTCAAAACAAAAGGACGCTCGGCACAACAAACATAACAAAAGAGAAAAGTGACAGCTGAGATTTTAAACAATGGACGGAACAGTCCGGTCGATGTGGAAGATGAAGAATTCTTATGCATAAATAAATAATAAATATAAATATTATATATTCTATATATTTTATGGAGCAGCGATCATGATAGAATGCCATAGGTGTGACAAATTTCAACCGAAATGATGGATTAGGGTTACTTTCAATAATATTAACTATGTTTAATAATTTAAATTGGTATTTTCCAAATCTATAGCGCAATACCATAATCGCTGCTCGAAAAATGCTACCTTTACGATCACTAGTTATGAGTACTAGCTACGTGTCTAGACCAGGGGTCGGCAAACCGCGGCTCGCGAGCCGCATACGGCTCTTCAAAGGGTCACTTGCAGCTCTTCAAATTCCCCTTAAAAAAATCCTATTAAAATTTGGTAAACAGTGATAAACCTGAAACAGAAAATACCATTTTCATGCATCTCCGTTTGGCCCTATGATTGACTGGTAGAGAATGCCTTTTGGCATTAATTAAGTTTGCCATTTCTACTTACTTTTGTTTTGTGCAATAAACTTTAAATAAATAAATACGTGTATACATTAGGAAACAGCCAAAACTTCACAGGTAGGGTCATTACCGCAGATGAAACAGTCAGTAAAATAAAAAATACAAACTATCGAACATATATATAACATTACCTCCTCCTTTTTTGGAAGTCGGTTAAAAACCTATAAAAATAAAAACCCTAAAGGAAAAGCGACTTAAGTTTTGATGTAAACTAAAACAATAGGTGACGTGACGTGGGTGACCACGTCTCCTACTATTTTATCCTCGAGCTAATAAAGTTATGTCACTCTCAAGCCCCTATTTTATATACATGCAAAAAATCACTCCAATTTGTTCCACAGTCGTCGTGTGAAAGAAGGGCAAGTCAAGAGTCACACTTCCGCGTTTACAATAATAAAAAGTACAATAAAGATAAGGATTGTCTCTTGGTTAGCAGTTCAACATGTTTACCGATCGGCAAATAGGCGAATAGAGCCACCTTAAGCGTGTCCTTTGTCAGCTGTTAGCAAAAACTGCGCGCACGTCGCGACGGCTTGGTTAATTGTCTTCAGATCTCTAGGGAACTATGCCCGTCGGGGTTTCCCTATAGCCGATAATGGATAATGGACATCTATACTACCATGTATTCAACTTTCTACGTCGAGGTCAATAACCAAGAAAATATAATCTCCTCTTCCTTGCGTCGTATTCCTCAGTAATGAGAATCGTGACGTCCCTTCCGTATCACTTTTTCTCGAACGATCTTCCTCCATCTGTTTCTGTCTCTGGCGGTGTGGAGGGCGTTGTGAACTGTAGAGTCAAGAGCGGTGCGAATCTGGCCAGACCAACATATTGGACTACGTCCACAAGGTCTTTTCTCCTCTACTTCACCGGTCACGATAAGCTTCTCGAGGTTTCCAGACCATCTTTCCTTTGATTTTTACTGTACTCTGCCGAAACGCGATTCTGCTTAATCCAGTTTCTGTCGTATCAAGTTTTTGCCTTAATCCGAATCTGCTTAACACCGCGCGTAATGGAGTGAAAAATATATTCTAAGAAAATATATCTACTAAATAATACGTGCCCTTCAGAGCTGAAAGTAACTAAATTATTCTCATCATAGCCACTCGCGCTTTTTAGTCCACTGATGGACATAAGCATACTTATTTAATCATACTCCATTGAAGGCAAACTGCAGTCGCTCTCATCCATGACCACTTGCTTTTTGACACTATGTCAGTTAGTTAGGGTGAGTAACCTATATTGAACCGGCGCTTAAATTGGACCACTTCTGTATTTCTACCAAATAACACAATTTATTTACACTGGCAACAAAAAATTAAGCGACGACAGCACAGTCCGCCATTTTGCATCGACACTGTTCAGTGGTTGCGTCTGTTATCGGAAAAAAACGTTTTTTGGCTGTTTTAATGTAAATGTTGCCTATGTTACCTAAGGACCTTGTTCGTCATAAAGGTGAGTCAGAATTTGGTAAGATATTTTATAAAAAAGCTTGTTTTATATTGTTTTAAGTGTCGGTGAACGAACACATATCTATTGAGGTTATGATTTTATTTTTATCGATGAAATCAAATTCTACCATGGCCCCTATATTGGACCTCTCCATGGTTCCTAAATTGTACTGGTCCAATTTAGGTAACCGTTTTTCTTATTTTTTTCTTAAAAAATTAACATACTTTTGACTGATTTAGATGGCGACTGCTGACAGGGAGAAAACAAAACTATTACAAATGGAGTAACGTAAAACAAAAGTATAAGTAAGTAGTACTAAAGTATCTAAATCTATTACAAAAAAGGTAGTGAAGAAGTCTATGAAACGAAAAAGGTCCCTTTCCAGCAGCGCAAGTGATTCTAATGTCGCAATAGAACTAAACGACGATGATGATGATGAAGATGATGAAAATGTGTGTGCTTCCTGTGGTCTGAACTACTATGACAAAAGAGGCCCCCAAATGGAGTGGCTACAATGCGTGCGGTGCAAAATCTGGCTACATGAGACCTGCACCACCAATCCTGACGTTTGTGATGATTGTTTGAATTAATATTTCATTATTACATTCAGTATATTATTGATTATTTGTAGAGCATTGTTGATTTTTTGATATTTTTGATTTTATATAACTTTAGAGATTGTTACAATGTTTAACAAAATAACATTGTTATTGTGTTGATTTAGTAAGACTGCAAAGAGTTTCCAAAAATAATATCGTTCCTATTTGAAAGATTGGTTACTTTAAATAATGAAATAACAAGTATTGCTGTAAAATGGTGTTTTTGAATTTAATTTCATATTTTTATTTGTCATGGTACAATTAAGGGGTCTAGTGGTTCAATATAAGATACCAGTTTCTTTAATTGGACCGAATGACAACCATTACTAAATATATTTTTTTGACTAGTTGCGAGTATCCTATAGTATTAACTGACTGGTATTATCTAGATACTAAATGAAGCTACATTATGAGTAATGTTTTATTAGTATATCTCTAAAGAATTTGGTGAAATGTGACTTTATGTCAAAAGTGGTTCAATATAGGTTACTCTCCCCTAACCTAAATTGTCACTCAATCTGTATAGGTCTTACACTGCGTCTACCATTTCGCGGTTTCCTGTCAAGGTAACTAGAGGAAGATTTACATGCAGTTCTACGAAACTCGAACTAGAATTAGATGTGTATGGATCGACTCCCGGTTGCAACTTCTTTCTTAAATCCCATTTCTGGTCGTATACTGCAAAATATCGAATATTATTTTGCTAAGGTTATATGTGACCTATATTACAACATTTACAACAATAGTCAATCAAGTAAAGGGTGACAATTCCGATTAAATTATAATTTCTTTTAAATTTTCGCGCAAACTCATATTTGTTTTACTTGGTGAACCTCAGCCCAAGGCCATAATTGACGCAATATGTCCCAATAATTCGAGAATAAATTAATATTAATTCCATGTCACCAAGCAAATAGCACCAAGCTGTTTAAATTTCATTAAGAACAATCGGTTTTAAAATTTTGTTTGAATTTCCGAGTGACTCATCTTTGCAATGGCGCCTTGAATGCCTCCATATTTCATGTTTGCAGGTTAAGAACCTCTTAAGCTTCCTTGTACTACCAATTTGTACCACACGTGTTAGGTCTTCAGGTGCTTTACCACAAGAAGTAACCATGCAATCGAATCGGCTAATGAGTGGTAGACTCGTTGCTCATGCGTCATTATCATCATGAACATAACCTTGCTTGCATACAGTCGTTTTTAGGGTTCCATACCAAATAGGTAAAAAAGGAACCCTGATCGTGTGACTCTGTCCGTCTGCCCGACTGTTAAATATATTTCAGGAGCTACTATTTGAAATTTAGAATACTTAAGTTATAAAAATACCTAGCCGAAGTATTCCAAATTTTTATTTTATAAAAAACGGCAAAAATTTAGTCTGTACATTTTTAAACATCTTTTTTTACTGTAAATAAATTTCGATTAACAAAGGCAAAAGTGAAAAAAATTACCTCCCCCTTTTATTATCTCCTACATTTCAACTGTGTTTGAACAACCCGGAACCGGAACGGAACCCTCGGTACTTGAAACTCTTATAAGCCTACCTAGTACCTAATTAATCGCGAGAGATAATTCCCCCTGATGCTGCTGCTGCTTTATCAGGCATACGGACCGTCCAGCGAGGTTATGATGGTTGCGTTTGTCACGCGATAAATAAGTGACAGCTGCCGTCACCTTCTGACACGTATGTGAGTGCGAGAGTGACAGGCGCGTTATCATATCATTTATCGAGTGATAAAAGCGACCATCATAGGCCCGCAGGAGCAGAACAGTATATGCACAACCGTGCACAAGGGCTATAAACTGAATGTGTTTAAAAGGAAAGGATCCTGACTCCTTGTTATTAGGATGTCAGGCGTGTACACATACAATATCGAAATGATTCCGTTTTGGCAATATTTTCACTGAATCGACATCCCAATAAAAACAAACTGTCGTAATTGCGAAGTAAAGTTGCAATCTCTTTTAATATTGTTGTCTTTTCCCACAATGCGTGTAAACACGAAGTGTGGGTTGAAATAACATACCCGCAGAGGAAGTCACATTTAAAAATTTGCACCACAGCGAGTTCGTGCTAATGAGACCAATAAATAAAATTCTGTCCAACAAATAAATTATGATATTTAAGGAATGATAAGTAAGTGTTTACTCTTGCATTAAACTTTCTGCTGGTGAATAACGTTATTTTTATTACCGGCTACATCTTATTTAAGCATGCGTGATGAAGGAATTATTTAAATGTTCTTGATTTATTTTTCCTTTCTTACTAATTACAGTAAAAATAAATCTCACCAGATTTAAAACTAATAAAACACAGTCGATACGCATTGAAAGAACTTGCACCAGCTTGCCCAGATAGCTACTACTGATTTCATGTTGATCAGCATTATTTAGCGGCACAAAACATTTATTTGTCATGCAAGGCTGCAAAGTCGTTATTTGGCGCGAGTGCTTGAATTGAAAGCTGAGTAAGCGAAGGAATCTAAAATAAAAATATAGATTCCTGAGCGTGATGGCTTTCAAGGCACGAGAAGTCAAAGAATTTTGCAGCCGTGCCATACACACAACTTTTCAACTCAGCGTAGAAAATGTGAGATGTAAGAAAAACTATGAAATAATAACAAACCGACAATTTTATCATTTAAACTAAAAAAAAAATTCACATTAAAAAAATTAAATTCGAACTGCAAATTTTCCACGCTAGCGAATAAAGTGAACTACTCCACGCAAATTTGGCGAGAGTTTTTGGAGATTTTTTACGAGCTAGTGAGGTGAATAAAATATCACTTATTCAATAACAGTAAGTACCTTCAGCCAGCAAGAAATGTATCGGCACGGACAAAGACCCTCTGTAGACCGTTCATCAGTTTTCGCGGAAGAAACAATATTATTCAAATAAAAACTTGTTTACAAAGTAGGGTTTACCATATCCATCCACTGCCCACAATTTTACATACCCACCTGTTTTACTTAATTTATACTTTACTCTTACCATCACTAGAACGTCAACAATTGCATTATTCTGATAGACTGCTCCTGGTTTCCCTAAATGACGTATCATTGTAGAACATTCTTATCTGTTCCGTCATTCTCTATATGGAGGACTGTACAGCCATACGCACCATAACAATACGGTAAATCAATTACAAGTTAATGCAACGCAAGAAATTTCACGCTCCGCTCACGGGCACCCTTCGAGTAACGGCCAGAGCCTTACAAGGCGATCCCTTCGACTCGGGAAACAAACAAGTCAATAACTCTGGACGATCAGAGCTTCGAACACCGTTTTATTCCCAGGATTTGAGCACTCGACTTCTCTGGAGCTATAACTCCAGAAATACTATAGTTGTCTCTCGGGTTTGCGTGACCGCTCACAGAAATATAATTTGTCAAACATGAGGAACCCTCCATAGGACCCGATCTTTTCGAACACTGCCTTGTGTAATGTAATAATACAAATCAACCAAGACTACTATGGCTATTGTCACTCATGTGCACAATATCGTATTATAATCTGGAGAAACTTTGGCCCTTGATTTCTAAGGGCCAAATTAAATTAACTCGATATGCGCTTTTTCAAATGTTTGCTTAATGTTACTTACAGAAGTTTTTGGTGATTTTACAACGATAAATCACAAAACCGTAAAATACCTAAAAAGAAGGCTGAGGGAAACTAATTCGCAAGCCTTATCGGCTCGCAAGGGTTATCGTACATTGCTACTTACTAAAGCATATATGTTTATTTTTGTTTGGCGGTTCTACGGCTGAAGATTTTGAAAATTGATTGGGAAATCCTCCGCTCATCAGTTACGTTGGTTAACTGATACTACTACGACTTACTCGTAATGGGTCAGCGAGCCAAAGCGAGTCTTGGCCTCCGACACGAGTTTGCGTCACTTGATCCGATCTGGCACCGTTTCCCGCCAGTTATCAGCTTGGAGTTCACGCAGATCTGCTTCTACAACATCGATCCAGCGATATCTGGGACGGCCGACCGGCCTTAGGCCAATAGGTCGTCTCAAATATGCCCTTTTAACGCTGCGATTGCATTCTCTAAGCCACCGGAGATATTAGGAGTGGCTACTAGCTCCTCAAATTCAATATTTTACGGATTCGGAAGCTGCCGTCCTCCCTCCGCACCGGTCCTAAGATCTTCCGGAGGATCTTTCTCTCAGCCACCAATAGCTTGTATTCTTCTTTAAGTGTTAGCGTCCAAGTCTCACATGCATACACAAGTATGAGTCTTATGACCGTTGTGTAGATGCGGATGTTTGTGTTTCTACTGTGCAGCTTGGACACTAACACTTGATGAAGAGCGCGCTACATCGCAGTGTTATGGATGCGAATATTTATATCCTCTTCGCGGGTATTGGTGTCGCTGAAAGTGCAGCCTAAGTATTTCAATTTGGCTACCCCTTGTAGACGTTCTCTCTAACATGAACATGAAGGTCTTGCCTTTTAATGCGTACGTCTTTATAGCTTTGGTTGACTGACAGGTATGATTATTTCCTTTAGAGTAACATATTACCCAAAATAAACGCTCCAAATTTTCTCAGTAAGGATAACATTGTTACAATAATATGTTAAAGTTATCTGATGTTGGTTTTCGATGGAATATTCATGGCGTCTCGTCCTTCGGGATCACGTGAGCTCACACGCCGTTGTCTGGTGTCTGTTGACACGGGCGTGTTGACACAACTGTTCTGTGCGCGTACGCATTGTTCTTTTCACTCAGATGCGTTGCTGAAAAACGAATCATGTATAAATGAAGTTTTTAATGAGTTACGGCCTTTATGTTCGGGTAACTGTGAGTGGGTGCGTGTCGCAAAATGCGTACCTATTTAGGTGAGAGGCCTAGGCACTTTATCGGGTGATCACCAATTCACAGTTAAAGTATGTGATTTAAGTGCTTGTGATTAAATAAGTCAGTAGTAGGCGCACGCGCACCAGTCTCCACGAAAACGCCGCGCAGCACAAAATACCTACTGGCGGTCTCAGCCCTGAGGCCTATTAAATGAACGTTCATTATTTAAGCGCCACAATTGTTGCAAAAAATGGTCGCTCACACGCACGCGCGGTGACGTGCGGCTTTAGGTAAGATCAAAAGGAAGTAGTTAAGGGAAAAAGGATCTATCCACCCGAAAAAATATTCAAATTTAGATCATTAGTTCCTAGACAAGAAGACGTCATCTAAATTGTATCCTTTGGTCGGACCATGGGCAACTTTGTATGTTTTTGAACTTTGGGCCAAGCTCCAACAGAGTTGTGAGTAAGGTCATTAAATAGGTATTATACACCAAGCTGAATTCTGTTGCAGATTTGAGATATACATACCTAATATAATCGGAGGTTTTACGTCTTCTTCCGGGTTGGATCATTTTCACTTAACACTTTCGCAACCGGCATTTTCGTAGCGTTACACTCGTAACCAATAATATAGGGAAAACCGTATGTGGCGACAACTTGATACGAGCAGAGCGCCCGCAGGGTGGGCTCACGGTCGTAAATGTGCTACGTCCAAAAGAGTGCCCATATGTATTCCTCTTATTTATTATTTGTGAGTAGAATGTACCTTACTTGAAGCTGATGCTGGATGCAATGTATCCCCAACGTAGCACAACACCATGGGTCAAGTCCAATCAAGGTCTAATTATTTCCATTGTATATGACTATAATTTAATGAAATAAGGATGTTTGTGTCTGTAATTTAATGAAAAAAGGCAGCAGTTTATCATTTTTTTTGTAATTTGTCATCTGATTTGAAGTCAACAATCGACTCTTTAGACCCTTTATATCTTTGAAGTTCTTTAAGTTAACTTAGTCAAAAAATAGTTCCTATGATCACCTTCCTGCTCCATCATCAGATCGGCTCGATGGTATCATACATACTATAGCTTTGTCACCAAACTTAAATAAGTATGGCAAATTTTATTTATCGGATACCGGGAAGTATAGTATATTCCACCCAAAGAAACAAAAATTGCAAGTTATATAAAAGCTCGTAAAAAATGAGTGAAACCGAGGATTAACATATATTTCTTAAAATTGTTGTATATTATTACCTATGTGTCATTGCGGCATCACCGGCGTCAAAACGGCTAAACAGAGTTCAACAATAAGAGGATTATGACTTTTTCTCTTCTGCGAACTAAGTTAAATAAAAATCAAAGCTCGCAAAATCAACATCCGTAATATGTAGGTACATAACTTTTGAATGAAGGCAGTGCATGACATTGTATGCCCGCCTCGAGAAAGGGCAACGTTCTAACTAAGTTATAAAACAATTTTAGTACCCCCCACACGTTCTGGTCGCAAAAATTGTTTAAGTTCCGGAAACGGCCTTTTTTTTCTTTTATTGGCCGAATCTGCATGCGGCCTGCGTTTTGATTCATGAATTAAAAATATCGCACAATGTGTGCATTGAGGCGATGGTCGCCAAATGTTCTAAAATAAAGTGTGACTTTGAACGTTCTAGGAAACATGCTGTGTCGCAGATTGTGCGATATATTGCATATTTCCTGTAGGAATTCGACTACTTGGCGTATTTAACGTTTAAAGGTGAATAAAGAATGGAAGAAAACATTCCTTATTAACCTTTTATGTAAGATATTAATAGTTATTTGTTATGCAAGGCTGTAATGTTGTTATTTGGCGCGAGTGCTTGAATTGAATGTCGAGTAAGCGAAGGAATCTTAAATTGAACCACGAGTGGAGGGAGTGGTTCAAATATAGATACCTGAGCGTAACGAGGCTTGCAAGGCACGAGAAGTCAAATAATATTACAGCCGTCTTAAACATACAACTTTTCACCTTCAGCGAGGAAAATGTGATATGTAAGAAAAACTATGAAATTATAACAACCCTATCATTTTTTCATTTAAAACTAGTGATAATGAACCTACGAAACACAATCACGGCAAAAGAAACATATAAAAAAAAATCGAACTTAAAATTACATTTCCACGCTAGCGGATAATAGGAGCTTTTCCACGCAGATTTCGAGCTATAAATGGAACTTTTCTGAGTGCGAGGTAAAAAATACATTTTACTATTTCTCACTGGGTAAGTAGTTGAAGGCCGTCCACTGGGTTAATTGGAAGCTCAGTATTCTTCCCCAGCTCGTATATTCGCGAACGGGCGATACTCCAGACACAATGCTGCTCTATGAATATACAGGAAACGGCACCCGGAGCGGACGCCCCGCGCTGGACTCCCGCTCAACGCAGCTTGCAATGGCGACGTCACTGTACAATGTACATAGGGCGCCATTTCGGACAGTTTGAATACCTACGTATTCAATTAGAGGAATTTAAATTGTTATTATTTTGATTATGGAAATATCATGTTCAAGAAGGTACCAGGGATGTTGCGGATGCAGATTTTTTGACATCCGCGGATGCGGATGCGGATGCGGATATTACAAGGCTTACATCCGCGGATGCGGATGCGGAAGTAAGATTAGGTATATGTAAGGTACATAAAAAAACAAGAAATGCTAGTTTTAGTAGGATTTGTATTTGTACCCAAAACACGTAGGTATTTGGAAATCTTTTACTAAAATTGTGATTAACTAGAGTAACACATTAGCACTTTAAATACAAATAACATACCTACTTTATAACAACTAGCACATTGAACTCGAAAGAAAGGAATAGGTTGGGTACTACGCGAAAATAAAAATAAAATGTACCGAACAACCATGATAAACTACTTACCTATAACAACTATTGAATTAGAAAAATAAAATATCAAATTTGAAACTTGCCTGATTCGACTTTTTTTTCACAACTTCACCGCTGAATGAGTTGTGTTGGTCCGCGTGCATAGACTTAAGGTGATTTTTTAATGAAGTCGTTGTAAGTACCTTCCGAGAATATGTTTTGTGACATATTGTACATAGAGCCTTTTCACGATCATGTTTGTCAGTTTTAAAATACGTTCTAATCGCACTTTGCGTCGGTGGTGCCATTGTTTTATGTTTTATTCACTTAGTACAAACACATTCACTACGTCACTCACATTGCACGACTAAAATCAAGACAAAACAAACTCGTCCCTTCTTGTCACCGAATGACCGAATGATGCGCTCGATTGGCGAATTGTAAAAACCTAACGAGATTTCTATTAGCCAAGGGCGAAAATGCCTTGCGCGGGCCCCTCACGCGCCGCGGCTAAGTTGTTCCTGTTCTGACTTGCACACATCCGCATCCGCATAAAGCTCCGCATCAATTTAAGCGGATACGGATGCTGATGCGAATGTAGAATTTGATGCGGAAGTTCCGCTGTTGCGGATGCGGATGCGGATATCTGCAACACCCCTGGAAGGTACTTATACTGCTTTTTTTATTTAAATTGAATATTGCCACTCCAGTCTCCGCAATAGCAGTAACCTTTAATCTTAATGAAATACATACTATAGCAAGGTTGTTTTCAAACGGATGCTAGGAAAACATCTGCTGAAACAAGAACTGGAGTAATGTCCGTTTTCCAGGCAGTTCCTATTTTGTATTTAATATTTATATGTTTTTATATGTCCTAATATCAGACCCTCACGCATCACTACTTTTCGACCTAAGGCGGCCAAGTCGAATCTGGGTAAATTTTCCGTTTTGCGCAGACTCTAAACGCTATATAACCATCTCCAAAAACCTCACGGCCTGGATATCTACGTTGATAGTCTTACCAGCTGGAAGTGTAAAAACCAGAAGCCGCATGACATGATGATGCATATTTATTATTTGCTTGTGTCTTAACGCTATCAGCTACTACATTTTACCCACTGCACCAATTTCATGTATCTCTGTCTGGACCCATATGTTTGACTGGTAGAGAATGCCACTTGGCATGTATAACTACTTACTTTTGTTTTGTGAAATTAAGATGAAATATATAAATAAATTAGTAAATATCAGGGACAATCTTTTATACAAATCGACTTAGTCCCAAACTGAGCAAACATCACACAACCACTTGCTTTGACCGGGACTCGAACCGGGACCGCCAGCTACCTAGGCCGTTGTGCAACCAACTGAGCCAAACGTGACGACAAATAAAGAAACCAGTCAAGTACGAGTTGGACTCGCGCACCGAGGGTTCCGTAGAATATATATAAACACAATGTAAAATTGTTAATGAATAAATGTTACGCTACAAACGGCCGTATGTATGAAAATCCAGTGTTAGTAGAGCCCTACTCCTAAGCAAAATGTACGCGGTGTTCGATCAGCCTGGTGACAGACGGACAGACAGATAACAGACAGACGGACATTGGAGTCTTAGTAATAGGGTCCCGTTTTACCCTTTAGGTACGGAATTCTAAAACTACAAAATAACTAAAAGTTGCAATTTAATACGGTGCTGTGTCTACTATGATGCGAGAAAGTCGGAGCGGTTGAAACGTTTGAAGAAATTGCCTAAATAAGTAGGACCGTATAGAAAATTCGAGATGACTGAATTAATTTTTCCCCAACGTTTTTGCCTGCTGATAAAAACTACGCTTTCCAAGAAATATTTTCGCTCTGGCATGAGTCCAGGTGCAGTATTTTTCCAGCGACCAGCTCCAACTAAGTTTCGCCTACAATGCACCGTGATTGTATGTTTCCGTGTAATGATAACAAGTATAGCAATGCAATGAAAAGTCGCTTTTTATGCACCAAAGTACATCGACAGAAGGTACTTTGTTCGACTCGCGCCTTTAAATCCTACTACTTAGTGAATTACCGTGAATTAAAGATATCGACGTACTCGTATCGATAAAGATTACGTGACAATTATTTTATGTGTTCCAAATTCCGACCTACTTCTAGAAATGTCATGCCTATTTATAGCGCGCGACACTGTTTGGTTAGGTACCTACTTAATTGTTTGTAAATATATGAGTGTGTTTGCTTTTTAAGGCGCATTGTGAGCTATTTATTTTTAACACTAGATGAAAGGTTTAAATCGCAGCTAGACCTAATGTGAGCCACGTGAAACTTGTTTTTCATCTCATCATCTCAGCCTGGCCAAAGGTCTCCCCGAATGACCTCCAGTTTTCAGTAAATTTGTGAAGAGGTGTCTAATGGATGTGCTACATATGCCTCGAAGTATTTATTGGTGAAGTAATCACAAATAAATACTCCGTCTATGAACATGAAGAAGCGCTAAAACGTGATTCTATAATACATATTGTATAGAGATGAGAAACGAAAAACTGACTAACTTCTCATGCGTAAACTAAACAGCACTTATTTAAAACATTTATACACAAAATTAAAATAACCAAACAAATTAGTTCCAGTAAAGTACAAAGTCAAATCATATCACGTTAGACAATAACAAAGCAACAAGCATAAACCACATTTTGAGAGTTAATCCAATATTGTAAGTTGTTCACGCAAAGTTTAGTAGACGGCGGCGACAGACAAACGAGCCGACGGAACAATGCTGAGCCTCTATTATGCACCTGCAGTTAGTTTTAATTAAATGAACCCTTCGTGACATTTCGCTGCTCCTACTACGTTTTAACATAATATCTGTCTGTGACATTCATGACAAATATAGCACTGTCACACATTATGTAATAAGAGAGAAAGAAAGAAATAATGATTTATTTTGAAATACACACAGGTACAACATCATCATAGTGCTTATGACTAATGAGAAAAACAAGAGTGAGTGTTGGTGGTATTTCAAAAAAGGAGCCCACTCAGGAATATTTTACTAACCGAGTTGGAACAACGGCCTGAAATTGGTTTTGGATACATACGGACGGTGAGAATCCGGTTCGAAGGACCAATGTTAGGGTCCTAC
Organism: Hedya salicella; assembly: GCA_905404275.2. Lineage (NCBI taxonomy): Eukaryota > Metazoa > Arthropoda > Insecta > Lepidoptera > Tortricidae > Hedya > Hedya salicella. The sequence goes on along the minus strand of FR990106.1, from coordinate 4,402,397 downwards.
TGGGACGTAAATGATAGTGGACTGTATATCTAAATAGGCTGGTTTATTTGCCGTCTTAATTATACATGGGTCCCGGGCAAACACTTCTAAATAAGTAAGAATTGGAAGTCGTCCGTTGCTGGTGAAGGTATTGATGTCGAGTGTCGACGCCGCGTCGTCGCGGGGTCGCCGCGCCGTCCGCACTGATGACGTCGCGCTGCCTTGTCCCCCGCTCGTCTCCTCCCGTGCGTAAATCAGCTGGTGCTTAACGGAAACAATACTTCAATTTGCACGATCCTTCAATTTTTTTTAGGCCATTTTGGTAAACTTTTAGTTTTAGAACCAGCTCTTCTTGATGTACCATTACCTGCATTGCCGAGCAGCACATTCTAGAGTTATGCTGGCCTGGTCGTGGTAATCTGTACACAACTTTCCCGTGTTTCTGTAGGCACGGACGCGCGATCGCACCACCATCCGCGAGCCGCCGGGGCGACCTCAGCCCCCGGCGGTAAAGTGAAAAGTCTTGCACCACTCACTAGCTGAGAAGAACAACTGACATTACCTCCGCATGATAATGTGTGATATATTAATAAGTGACTTCATAAATGCTCCATGACCAATTTTAGTGCTGCACCGTAGTGAATAGCATCCGCGGAGAGTGGGAACGAGCCGGATCCTGCATCACGACTTCCTCTAGCCGAGCTGTCTAGCCAACCCGAGGGGGACCTGTTGCGCGCTCCGGGGAGGGCCTCCTCACCGTCCGTGCTCCTCGCGCCGGATACATCACGAACTCTCGGATAAGACGACACTGAACACCGAGCGAAGAGATACTTCACTATATGGCAGTGAGACAAAGGAGTGACCCGCGCTCTTCCGACCCCCTTCGTCCAGCGGCCTATAGGGTCGTCAACGTAGGGTGCGGTGGCACATGGCTCTTTAGGGGAGCCAGCCCCCCCTTTGCGCGGCGCGGTCCACCGGAGGAGACTCGTCTCACTTCTTACTCAAGCCCAGTACCGGAACTTCAAAATACATCAACATGAAAACTAGAGACTACATTAGGATTACTTATTAAAGTAAAAGAAGATCGGAAGAAAAGACCCAGAAGGGGTCATCTTCGAAGATCTTCGCACTTCACAACAGCTGGCCCATAGCCAGCATCTCATCGGCTTGACAAAAAAGTCCTGGCTGCCACCCGGTCGCCAGGCGAAGCCTTAAGGTTCAGCAGGCGCCCACTTCACAACTCTAAAGCGGTCAGAATTGACTGGAAGAGACTCAAGAATCAACAATAAAAAAAAAAGAACTAACTTTATAACTTCGTTGTAAAATAACGCCTTTAAATAACGGTCTTTCTTTTTTTTTTATTGTGTACGTTAAAACTTTGATCCTCCAGAGACATGTTTGATACATGTCAAAATTGATGGTCTTAATTGATTGACATCTCGTGAAAATCAGCTTTTGAAGCTCACATAGACTCGTCCGCTTCACACTTTTCCATCCCGCTACTGATTCAGATAGTGATATTTAAAACACCGCGACCTACTTCCTCTAAGTCTTAAAATTTATGGCAAATATTACATAAAATCTCACATGTCACGACAGTCAAGGAAGGATTACGACGAAAATATAAAACGGCCGTTATCACAAGCCTCACTGGCGCCTCGGCGCCGGCTTTATCTTGACTTCCTAGATTCGTGTACACACACCGACACACAATGTGATTATTGATAACGTTACACCACAGCCGAATGTTAAGCTCCACAGCTATAGCGAATTGGGTGGACAATTGTTCAAGATGTTTCAAGTGGTACGATTATAAAGTACCTAAGAAATGGACAGTTCTCTAGAGAGAAAGTATGCGTCAAATACGATTTTGATGTTCATCGATTTGCTAAATAGTTACTTAACAAGGACCATTAAAAAATCACAACACAAAAAGCCGTTCCCGATACTTACAACGCCCCGCCATTCTATATATAGGATTTTTTTTAAATATTATTTTAATTTGAAAGCCTTACACAGTAGTATTTAAATGTTAAGATTTATTTTTGTCATTTACGAACTAATTGTACCTAAATAGCTTTTATGTTCGTTAAATGTTTAATGTTTGTTAAATGTTAATGGTCGTTGGTATTGACAAAGCTCAAGATACGAGGTTGAAAACAATCTCGCGAAAATCGCGCGAACATATGGGAACGCGAGACCGGCCATCTTGCCTTTGTCGGTCAATGCATGTCATTTAGCTTAGATGTACAAGCAAAGAATCAGAATTTAAATTTGTATTTATATACAGGGTGGCACATTTAGAACGGTCAGTATGGGAAAATCTCTTCTTGGGAACCATGTCATCGATTTTAGTAATAAGACAAACTGCATTCATACATTTAAATTAACTCAGCTCGGGATTCTAACCCGGACGGTTTGAAAAATAAAACTAACACTATTTCTATTTAGATACCGATTGTTTAGGTCTTAAGCAATAAATGTTACTATGAAACATGATGTCTAAAATGAATAAAAACAATCTTTACCATCATCATCAGAGTTAAGTATGAAATTATGGTGGTGATGATGATGATGATGATGATGATGATGATGATGATGATGATGGTAATGACTGTTTTTATTCATTTTGTTCTTAAGAAGAGTTTTCGTATGTCTTGTAGTTTCTGACTTTCCCATAGTGACCGATCTTAATGTGCCACCCTGTATATAATTTTAAACTGAACTGGTTCCCAACTTTGTTCAACAAGCCAGTCGTAATCGTATTTTTTGCACTTTGCCACTTTAGTCTTCCCTGAAGCGAGAATAGTGTAGTTTATTGACGCCAATGTACATACCTCAGTTTCCCAGTAACTTAAAAAACAAGCTTTTTATTATTATTACTAGCACTGTTTAATTATTTGACCATTTATTTTGGTATCCTTTTCAACTTAAAGCGTCAAGTACTTTTTAATCGATTTAAACTTACGTATTCTATATACGACATTTCCATATTTTAACCGATTACAAAGCGTGGAAAAATTTTCAATTTCAAAAGCCTTCGGTTTTATTTTCAAACGAAAAAAATAGGGGTGTTATAAGCTGGAAGCTTGGCTGAAGTGGCATCATAAGATTTAAATGAATGGACCATTTTTAAGACATTTTTAAAGTCTGAACCCCTATTGGTTCTTTTTGTCGTCCGTCCGTCTGTTAAGAACCTTTTCCTCAGAAAAACGAGGAACTATAAAACTGAAATTAATATCAAAATTCACAATTCTGCTGTACCTCTTATAGACCAGCCAACGCGTAAAGTCTGAATTACCTCACAGTGTGTACATTTTGCTTAGGGGCAGGGCTCTGATAACACTGAATATTCATAGATACGGCCGTTTATTGCATAAATATGACGGGACAATTTTACATAAATCGATCCAGTCCCATGGTGAGCTCAATAAGGCTTGTGTTATGGGTACTAGATGAGGATAAATTTAATAGATATATTACTTACTAGCTTCTGCCCGCGACTTCGTCCGCCTTAAATTAGTTTATCGCAGATAAGGGATTTTTCCGGGATAAAAAGTAGCCTATGTCCTTCCCCGGGACTCAAACTATCTCCATACCAAATTTCATCCAAATCGGTTCAGCGGTTTAAGCGTGAAGAGGTAACAGACAGACAGACAGACACACTTTCGGATTTATAATATTAGTATGGATATACATAGAAAACATCCAAGACTCAGGAACAAATATTTATGCTCATCACACAAATATTTGCCCTTACCGGGATTTGAACCCAGGACATCAGCTTCGCAGGCAACGTTACTCCCACTGAGCCAAACCGGTCGTCACATTGCACGAAACCCTCGCTGCGCGAGTCCTACTCTCCAGATAGTCGTCATTGGCAGGCATAATATAGAACTAACAGTGCATGGTGAAATTAAACCTAATGCTATATTCGCGATTAAATCGCTTTTAATTAATTCGGACAAAATCCGGAACCAGGATATCCGACGGAGAACCAAAGTATAGGTATATAGTGAAGTGGCAGTGGGCGGGGCATATTTGTCGGAGAGCCGATGGTCGATGGGGCAGACGAGTTCTGGAGTGGAGACCTCGAACGGCTTGCCCTGGGGGATGACCCCCGACAGATGGACCGAGGACCTGAAGAGACTGGCGGGAAGCCGTTTGATGCGCAGAGCTGAGGACCGGGTGTAGTGGCGTGAATTAGGGAAGGCCTATGTTTATCAGTGGTAGGCTCCGGGCTGATGATAATGATGAATTAATTCGGTATCGGTATCAATTACTTTACCATCGATACAGTGTTAGTGTGAATAACTAATTCTTAACACTACATTTCCAATGGAGAATCCAATCAGCAAAGACACGGGAATTTAGATTTTACTATCACACGACGAAAATGAAATGATCAAAATGCTTGAGCTGTTATCAGCTGTTTGTTATCTAATCAGTGTGATTAACCTATTTCGGGGCCACTGTGCCGCTTGCGTAAAAAAGCCTATCTTGTTTGAAAAACCTCGCCGCTTATGTCCTTATGCTGTCGGAGGGTGATGAAGTGTAGCATATGCATTCTGTAATGTTTGTCAACGAATCAGTCAAAGTACTGCGCATTGCATTACTCTTATGCCCGTTCTGCTGATGAAAACTTTGTGTTTGTATAGGCAATTTTCTTGGATTTCGACAACATAGAAAATGAAAATGTATTAATAACATACCGTTATATTATAAGTCGATACAATCAGTAAAATTATAATTAATCAATCCATTGTGAATTTGTAATTATCAAACAGTAACTTACATAGTCGTAGGTTCATCAAAATATGCCAGAGATATGACCCCGATAAGTATATAGTAATAATTACAATAAACACAATTAAAATATTTGTTGAGTGACACAGTCGTTGTTTTATGTTGCCATGGTGCATGCGTCGGCGACTGGCAAAAAACCATGTGAGACAGACAATTCACCACAAGTACTTTAGCAATGCTAATCCGTAATGTAGAAAGTACAAGTGATAAATAAATATCAGAGACAATTTTACACAAATCGACCGAGCCCCAAACTCAGCAAAGCTTTTACTATGGGTACTAGGCGACGATACACATAATACATCAATAAATAGAAAATATCCAAGACCAAGGAACAAACATTCGTGCTCATCAGTCATCACACAAACACTTGCCCTGGCCGGGATTCGAACCCGGGATAGCCAGCTTCATAGGCCGATGTGCAACCAACTGAACCAAATGTGTTGTCAAATGACACTGACAAGGTAATAAAGGCACTTAATTTTCTTTAAAAACAATCATATTCATTGAGGTAAACCTTCCAATGCTTGACAACCTAAATTCCAATAACTGACAGTCTGTTTTTAACCTTTATTACTTTGAATTATGCTGGAAGATACCAACTATTGAGGCAGTGTTAATAATAAGCCCGCGACATAAGCGAGAGGAGATATTGCGATACTTCATTGAATTTAGGTCAAATGGGTAAGTTTTTAAAGAAATTGTTAGACTGCACAATTAAGATAATATATAAAGAATAGATAAACATTAAATAAGTAATCATAATTTCCCCTGCTCGTGCTTCCTATTTCTTTAACGCGCCTTCCAACCCATTATAACACTTAGATAAACATACATTGATTGCAATCACTTCGTGTCATGCTAGCTTGTTTTAGCACCTTATCAAAAAAATCTTCTTTTATTACTCGTAGTAATGCACTATGCGTTACACAGCCATTGACGGAAAAATCTGCACTATAATTTATAGCACTTCACCATAACTAAACATATCTAATATCATGTAATAACTTAAAAATCATAAAATAAAAGATACAAATGTATTTATTCTCATTTCCTTTGCCCATAAAGTCATAAAATGATATCTTTATAATTGTATGAATACCTATTATCGTTAACACCTACGCACTGACCGCATTGGACTAATAAAATTACCAACATACGCCATGGTGTGATCACATTATGGATCGTAAATTTCGTATCTGGAACCACAAAATTGGGAGGTCTGACAACCCCAAAAACCAGGGCCTGTCGGTTGGTAGGCGGCAAAAATCTGCTACACCGTAGTGGGCATTTCCACAGAAAAGTGTACCGGTACATTTTGTACAAGCGTCACAAAACGACGATCTGATTATACATACAAATTTAGGTTAGTTAAGATTTAGTTTATTTACGATAGTGTTCTTGATTCTGAGTAAAGCGAGCCCAAAAACTTTATAATCTGAAAAACCATCTCATCAAGGAACAAGCAAGACACAGGTCTGCAAAACCTTAATTTCCGAACGGTGTAAAAATATCTTATCTGTTAAAAAGTAGTTTAGTAGTCTTTGTTTGTAAAAATATAATTAGTAATGAGGTAGTCTGGGAGGTTTTCTTTTCATCGTTTCTTTTCTCCTCAGTACGCCTCATTTCTGAAATGCTGCTTTTATTAAAATAAAATAATTAAGCCCTTCTGGCACATGTGTAACTGTCTTAACAGATTAGGCCCATCTGGCATGCATGTACACCTTTATTTGTTTTCTCAAAGTTTGCAAAAATTGTAACTTTGACAGAGGAAAATATATATTTTCTCAGTCAACCCGTAACCATGACAAGCTGAAAAGCTTCCGAAACGTCGGGAACTCTAATGAGATAATATACGCGGTTTAATCAGTTGAATTGTTTTGTTTAAATGAGTAATAATCGCGGAAACAAAAGAAAATATTACACAGTCAACATCCCTATTATTATGTCAATCACTTTACTTCATAATGTTTATACTTAATAAACAAATATAGAAAATATTGGCTGTTGTGTTTGCAACTCCTGTACATAATCGTATTTTAAGATATACTAGGTCATATTCCAGGTCTTTCAAGGTACACGCGGTTAAGTTGTGGAACGAGCTGCCGTTATCTTTCAGACAGTCGCAGTCTGTCACTATCTATCACTCAAGAGTAAAGTGAATAGGTTGTAGCTTTCCAGTGGTTTGTAAAATGGTTGAATATGATTTATATTTATTAAATACTAGCTTCTGCCCGCGACTTCGTCCGCCTTAAATTCGTTTATCGCGGATAAGGGTATTTTTCCGGGATAAAAAGTAACTTATGTGCTTCCCCGGGACTCAAACTATCTCCATACCAAATTTCATCCAAATCGGTTAGGCGGTTTCAGCGTGAAGAGGTAACCGACAGACAGACAGACACACTTTCGCATTTATAATATTAGTATGGATATGGATATAGATATGGATTATTGTTATATTTTATTTAGTTATATATTATGTATATATAAATAAATAAATAAATAAATAAATAATTACAGGACAATTTACACAAATCGAACTAGCCCCATGGTAAGCGCAATAAGGCTTGTGTTATGGGTACTCGTACTAGACGACGATATATTTAATAGATATATTACTTATATACATAGAAAACATCCAAGACTCAGGAACAAATAATTATGCTCATCACACAAATATTTGCCCTTACCGGGATTTGAACCCAGGACCTCAGCTTCGCAGGCAACGTTACTCCCACTGAGCCAAACCGGTCGTCAAATATATATATATCTATTTATTTATTTATTTATATTTTTTATTGATATACATATAATTTGTACATGGTGTAAGTTTGTCTATCTTCCTTTTATATCTTCACTTACTTGCTCAAAGGTTAACTGGAAGAGATCCCTAATAGGGATAAGTTCGCCTCTGTACTTATATCTTTTAAGTTTATTGCTTTTGTAACTGGTTACTATTTACAATAAAGTGTTTACATACATTACATACATATACTTGGAGTACCTACTCATGATGACGATGACAGTGCGTGCGGGTCGCTTAAGTTTTCGGCGAATGTTCGCGGTCGCTCGGCCACGTGCGGCGCAGGCGCGGCCGGCGTTACACGACGCGATGCCGACGCTTGCGCAGCTTTCCCACACTCACCACTGCGCGGCGCGCAGCGACAGCAGAAAAGCGCGTGCAACTTATGATAAATCTACATCTTAGGCAGTGAAGAAAAATAATTAGGGCAAATGAACGCCCATGATTAAAGAAATCAGTATCTACTCAACATTAGTGATGTGAGTAATCACTCTAAATGAATCTGTACATATCTACCTTACCTACTATCTTTATTCAAATACAATCGTTGATTTTCTGTGTTTGTATGCATATCGTGCAGAAACTACTAATTTCAAAACACGAGCACATTAGTTGAAAAATAAGTGCTAACTCGGAGAATGTCCATAATTATATCACAAAATTTTAAATTTGCGTGTCATTTTGAAGTATTACACAGAGAACAGGGAAAGACGCGGGGTTCTTGCCTAACGAAATTTTGACACTTGGTATCCGAATCAACCGTCATAGCCTATACAAAATCATGACACTTGATTCTGATTGTGAGCGTCAAACGCGCTAGGCAATAGGGGGGCAGGGAGCACCCCCCGGGTAATTTTTGGACCTCGGCCTAAAATTACCCATTGTGAAAGCATCCCAGAGCAATGTTACAAAATGAATATAAGATATGAGTTTCTATTCGTAGTGATTTGGACGACACAGTTTAATCAAAACACAACTGAGTTGCTCTGTAAGAAAAGATTTATTTTATTAATTTACATGTAGTAAGATTCACATGAGTAAACAGTAACAAAAACAAACTTTACCTGTAAGAAAAGAAACGACATTTAATGTTATTAATCACAATGTCGATTCCTAAATCACAATTATCTTGTTTTTGGAGGCTTTCTATTAACAAAATTATTTTAAATAAATTGCTTTCTCATGACAGCACTTATAGGTTATAATTCACCATAGATTATCAAATTAATATCCATCCGTGTATGTTGCGTTCTGTCACGATGACACTTGATGCGCGGGAATATTTATATTAAAGAAAATCATGTTTTTCTTTACATGAATACTACTTTTTTGACATGGTTTTTTAAAATATTCTGAAACAAAACAAGTTTGCAACATATTGAATATTAAATATTTGGTTATTGCAGTAACCAAATATGTACTTGATAGCACTATCATTGGTGCAAATACCAACGAGTTAGATTTATTGGTTGTTTTATTATAAGATAATCCCACTTGTGTACCGAGCTCAATTCACCTCTTATTCACATAATTATTTACATAATTATCTCCCAGAGGATGTAATCTTCACCTAGTGTCAACATCTTCAAAAACAAATTGGATAAGCATATCACTGAACAGCGAATTCAGGTTATAAGTAGATACATTTATAGACTAGCTTCTGCCCACGACTCCGTCCGCCTTAAAATCGTTAATCGCGGATAAGGGCATTTTTCCGGGGTAAAAAGTAGCTTATAATCCTTCCCCTGGACTCAAACTATTTCCATACCAAATTTTATTCCAATCGGTTCAGCGGTTTAAGCGTGAAGAGGTAACAGACAGACAGACACACTTTCACACTTATATTATTATATAGTATGGAAGTATGGATATGTTACATCTGATGATGTTTTTTTTATTTTTTGTCTGTCCTCTGTGATCTCTTTTGGCCAGAGAGGCCATTTTAGAGTTTCTGTAGTGACAACTGATGATGACGATCAGTTCATCAGTGGTTACAACTAAGTTGATAATAAATAAATAAAATAAATTAAAAAGTTTATAATTAACTTGCATTTGTTTGGATATAAGAACTCGTATATTTGTAAAAAAATGTGTCAGCAAGGAGATACATTTTGATAAAGTGGGCGAGGCCGTACGAGATAAGATTGCAGAGATTTTGATAAATATCTCAGTATTTTGTTTTGCTTTAAATATTCTCAGGTGAGATATCATAGAAATCTTAGTGTCACTGATAAACTGAAGATAAATAGGAGTCACTATAATGGGCCAGTATTTGATCGTACAATAGGGATGAAGCTGCATGTACAATTTTACTATAGTTAAATAGCAGTCGTTTTATTGATTGTTACGGAGGTCACTAAAACGAAAAAAAAAATCTTGGATTTTTTGTATGTTTGTATGTGCCGTTGTGGCTTCATCACATCAAATCGGCTAAACGGATTTCAACTATTTTTGGTACACGGGTAGCTGGGTATCTCCAAATGGTTATAGGATACTTTTTACCCAACTACACCAAAGAAAAAAAGAGGGGTTATGACTTTTTCTCCTCCGCGAACGAAGTTGCGGGCGCCTTCTAGTATAGTATAAACTGTGAACTGTGTCCCCATTTATTATATACTCTATGATATGACGCAAACACACCCTGATAATATAACCACATTATTCTTCTTACAACAAATATCATAAAGCTGCTAAAATGAGTCCACAGCGCATTTCGCACCACTCATAAAAAAACATTGTAATACAAAAAACCACATTATCCTTAAAACAAAATTAAATAATTTAGCCCTAACCGCAAACTGAAACGTATCGCAATATTTTTGCCAACGCTACCGCCGCAGGATGTTATTTGGCTTCTTGCAACGAAAAAAAAAAGCGTTAATGAATGCCCACTGGCTTTGCATCGCACGCGCATTGTTTCTCACCCATTCATGATTCTGCATTTGCTTGAAGTTACAGGGCCATTCACGTTTTCCATTCATACTTTTCCTAGCCTTGATGCGGCCAAGCTGCGTAGACGCAATTTCGCGGGTTATTGTATAAATTACAATATTTTGATTTAACTAAATTAACAACAAGAAGATACATTGTCTATGCCATTACATATTGTTTGATTTGTCTTCGAACTTATAAGTTATTTACTTAACATTTTGAGAACAAGTTCGCGAACTACCGCGATATATCGGAAGGGAAGCCGGGGCCCATGAGCGATCGTCCAAATTAATGTTAATGATTGAAACTAAAAGGCCCTGAATAGCTGTGTCTGTTTTCTCTAAAAGGCTGGGAAATTTCCAGAAATGGCTGCAGCCAGCTTACGACGTAGGTAAATTTGAGTACGACAAGACAATATCGAATAACTGTGTACGACGTGAGTTTTTATTTTTGACAAGCGATCCGAAACTTCGTCGAGGGTTTTAATTTTACTGTCTAAGAATTCAGAGAAAGATTGTCTTAACTGTTTTTAAATTGGCGTTATCTACGACAAAAATATTTATTGATCATCAAACTGTTTCTAGTATATATTTTACTACTTTAATTTTAAGGTAGTTGCGGAGGCCTTTTTTGATTTTATGGCGTGTATAATATAAGTGAAAAAAATCCGTAGTGTGAATTTTCTAGTTACAAGTGAGGTTTGACACAAAATAATTGTATGAAAAATCCAAAGATATACTTAGTAAGATTTCCTAATGCTTTTTCTTTCATCTTTGAATAGTCAGCTCAAGAAAATGTAACCATCTAGCGTAGCTTAATTGTGTATCGGTGCATACTTTCTTTTGTTGACTTTACAATACAACACAATAACTCTTTATTGCACACCTCACAAAACAGAGTACAGAAAACAATACATTCAAGGAGAGGTAAACAACAGGCGGTCTTATCGCTAAACAGCGATCTCTTCGCTCAACTCAGATGAGATAATATACGCGATATAATACTTTAAAATTGTTTTTTTTTTAAAGCGATCTCTTCAACTTTGGGTAGAGATAGACATTGGGAAACAAAAACTGTAGGAACGCTAAGCAGTTAGAAATTGAAGTATTGTACAAACACAATAAGTGTATAGATACAAGTAAATACAATGCACATTTTAGGTACGCGTTATATATGTATTATGTAGTTATTATCAAACATATCCAGAAATTGTGAAAAAATATTAGAAAATACATAATTCAAGGAACATATTTGTATGTCTTGTGTATGTACCTAAAATGAAGTGTTTACATGCAAGATATGATAAGATGTATAATTGTTTACGAACAAATATCTAAACAAATACCTACAGAAATTTGTCACCACAGAGCCTTGGCCTGATACGCTGTGTAGAGTAATTTTACATAAAATAAACACTCAATCATACTTAAATTACCTAATTAAATTTTCATAGTTGATTTTAAAACTTTGTGCGATTAAAATATTCGAATATACTTTTAGACACGATGTGTTGCTAACGGGCGTCAGTAGTTTGACAATCTAGTAGGTCTTGACTTTTCTAGGAGGTCATGGCTTATCATGTAACAAACAAGTTGCTATTGGGGTCAATCCCTATACAAAAAAATTCAATAACAAATTCGCCAATTAATTATTTTTTAAATTCATGATTAAAGTTTTGGTCTTCTTTTAATTCTCATCAGTTCAGCCAGAAGGCTCTGCTGGATAAAAACCTTGTTCAAGAATGCACTCGATGAGCGATCTTGGCTTTCTAATAATAGGTACATAATTATTAACTCTATCTAATAATACATATTAATGACAATAATCTAGACACGGAGATCCCGGTACGCATCGCGAATCGTGAGGGCTGCATCTGCTTTTGGTTTGACATGGTATCTCTATAGGCAAGACATCAAGAAATTAGATACCTTCCATGTTAATTGTCTTCGCAACAACCTGAGGATATAATGGGAGGATCGTGTGCCAAACACTGACGTCCTGAGACGCTCACATAGCAGGGCTTGGAGGCAATCGTGATGAAGAACCAACTGAGATGATGTGGCCACATCATCCGTATAACCGTCTGCCGAAAGCAATCGTCTACTCTCAACTTTCAGAGGGTACGCGTAAGGCTGGGGGACAGCATCTCCATTACAAGGATGTATTTTTGGAGACGGTTCTTGCGGTAGTTAAAGTCGATTGAGTGAATAAATGGTAATAATCTTTATTTCCCAAAATGGCTTACTTTTATACTAACACTAGGTTAACAGTTTATTATCTACGTCGGTAGTTGGTAACGTGGTGTTACTTAACTACCGCTATATGTAGTTCACGAAAATATAACATCAAAACATACACAGTGATTATTAATGTCGGTGGTTGGGAACGAAAGGTTTCTCAAGTACCCCCGTAGTCCAGTTGCTTAGCGTGCCCCGACGAGCGCCTATATAATGCGCGCCGCAGTCCGCGCTCGCTCTTCGATCCGGAAATTCACTCAGGACAAAAACATCCACGCAGCGGGCCCCTACGAGCCCACACACTACCGTGACGACGGCGTCAGCACCAACGACGTCATCGACTTCATCCTCCACACAGGTGTAAACTTCTCTCTTAAGCAGGAAGTTCTTCCGGATCTCCCCTCGGATCATCGCCCGGTTCTCCTCATCGTCTCAGCTGAGCCCGTCACCACGCTGTCACGTGCGCCGCTCGTCAAGTACGACTGGAAAAGGTTTGCTGACGCCCTCGAGGGCCAACCCCGCTCTACCATTGTTTCCACAGCGCAGGAGGTGGACGCAGCCGCCGACACCCTGTCATCCAACATCCGGGACGCCTTGCAAGCTGCCGCCAGGACCGTCCCGCAGTCCGAGCGTCGCGACCCCCTGCCCAAACATCTACAGGACCTCATAGAGAGGAAACGTAAGGTACAGCGTCTGTGGCAGCGCCTCAGGGCACCGTCACTCAAAATGGAGTTGAACGCGATCATCAAACAGACGAAGGAGAAGTTTGCAGAGCATCGCGCCCAGAGCTGGGAATCCACCGCCTTTGTAGGAAACTAGGTACCGTTTCCGAGCCAGTCCGCCCGCTACGCGACAGCAACGGGGACCTCCAGTACGCAGCCCAGGACAGAGCCGAGATACTCGCTCACAGGCTCCAACTTCAATTACAGCCGAACCCGGAGAACGACGAGTCACGTGCCGTCCAGGCAGAGCAACACCTCCAGAGCTACTTCGCGGACCCCGTCCTCCCAACGGAGGACCCGGTATTTTTCTCTCCTAACCAGGAGCAGCGCTACATAAAGCGCCACTGCAGCCCCAGGAAGGCGCCGGGCCCCGACGCAATCCCGAACATGGCGCTCCGCCACCTGCCGCTAAACACCTTAGCGGCAGCGGCGCGCCTGTTCAACGGGATCATGCGTTCAATGCAATTCCCTACATCTTGGAAGTTAGGACGAGTAATCGTCCTACCCAAGCCTGGCAAGGATAGAACCAAACCGGATAGCTACCGTCCTATAACTCTGCTTAATACTGTTTTGAAGGTGTTCGAGAAGTTGCTACTCAGCCATCTCCAGCCGCACATCACGCCCAGGGAAGAGCAGTTCGGGTTCAGACAGGACCACTCGACCACGCTGCAGCTCACCAAGACGCTGCACCACATGGCGTTCTCGCTCAACAAGAAGGAGCACACGGTGGCCGTGCTTCTGGACATAGAGAAGGCCTTCGACCGTGTCTGGCACGAAGGCCTTCTCTACAAGCTGTCCATCAGCCCCACCCCCATGCCGCATCATAAAGGTTGTAGCTTCCTTTCTAGATAGACGGCAGTTCCAGGTCATCGTAGAAGGCGCTCTCTCCACAACCCGCCCCATCCTTGCCGGGGTGCCGCAAGGCAAGGTAGTTGTCTTTCCCCAGCCCTGTATGCTCTGTACACCAACGACATCCCCGTCGTTGGTGACACGAGATTAGACCTGTACGCGGACGACGCAGCTTTCTTCAGCACCTCCTTCAAGCCGCACCACGCCATCAGCAAGCTCCAGCCGATGCTCGACGCCCTCCCAGCTTGGCTAGCCAAGTGGAGGCTCTCCGTAAACGTGAGTAAAACTCAAGCGATGTTGACCGGGTACAAAGCTGCCCGTCAGCCGCTCACTCTCCAGGGCCAACCCCTGGCATGGTCTAACTCAGTGAAATACCTGGGCGTGACCATTGACAGGTGGCTCATCATGGCCAAGCACGTGAACGAGACTCGCAGCAAGGCAGCTTACGCACGCAGCTCACTCCATCCTCTCTTTTCCAACAAGCTGCCGAGGCGCACCAAGCTAGATCTGTACAAGCTGTCGTACGCCGCCCCGGCTTGGTACGCTCTGGCCGCCGCCACATCGAGGAAGAAGCTGAAGGCGCAGGAATCCAGGACGCTGCGCACCATAGTCGCCGCCCCCCGCTACGTGCGGAATCGCACCATCACGGCGGACCTCAAGTGGCGCGACCTGGAGATGTTTGTCGGCCGGCTCGCGCGTCGAATGTTCGACCACGCGGACAAGTCCAGCCACACACATCTCCAGGGCATCGCGCCCCACTACGTCCGGCCCCCGGACAGCCGCTTTCGGGGACTACCTACGGGTGGCGATTGGCTGTACACCGCCTCCACCACCGCTGCGAGCACCCGCTCGCGTGGCCCACGCCAGCGGCCCCCGCGCCGCGGCGTGCATCTCCCGCCTACTCGCCGCACTCACCGGCATAGCCGTACACTGGTCAGTGCCCTAGCCGTGTTGTCCGTACCCGGTCCCGCTAAAACGGATGCCTCGGGGAAAGACACGCGGCGAAGGGCTCAAGAAGCCGACCAGGTCCGCTAGCCGCAGGCCTCAGCGAGCACAGCTCGCGAGGCCTGCACCAGCCTCGCTGCCCTCCTCAAAATGAGGGCGCACGCTCGGCCCGTCATCACGGGTCGCGACCCCGCCACAGCCCAAGGTGCCCTAGTGGTAGCACGGGCCCCCCTGCACCCCTCCACGGGGGGGTGTACGAGAAGACACGGATTGGCGCTCGCTCTTTCCGCTGCCGGCCACCGTCGAGTGCACATCGCTCCGTGCTCCGTGCTCCGTGCTCCGTGCTCCGTCTCCAAGCTTCACAACACACCAGCAACAGCCCTTGTCAGGGCTATTCAGATTGTTCTACGCAGAAACCACGTCAATCGAAGTCTGTTTCTGTTTGACTCAGACATCAATCACGCTATCGGCTGTTCGTACTGTTTCTTGGCAGAACACAGCGTCAATCGTTTCATTCGGACGTCAATCACATTACATATTTAAGAGGCACCTAACCGCCAGTAGTATATCTCCCGATAGTTGGGAAGGCATGAGCCGTAAACGGGATGTATGCCGTTCCACTGTCCGCGATAGTGTGAAGGAGTTTGAAGAAGCACGTCTCCAAGCGCTGGATATTAAACGTCAAGAGCGCAAGGCACGCCCGAAGCCATCTTACGCGTACACCTACAATGACCGTGGTGAGCTTAACTGCGCGCGCTGCGACTGGGTTTTGCGAGTTATATTCGCGCCCACCGTCGTGGGAGTCCTACGAGCCCAACTACTTGAAGTTGCTGTCATCGGATCCGATGTAGAGGACATCATCATTAAGGTTTTAAATATTAGCCGTTTAAAAAA
This sequence comes from Hedya salicella, assembly GCA_905404275.2. NCBI lineage: Eukaryota > Metazoa > Arthropoda > Insecta > Lepidoptera > Tortricidae > Hedya > Hedya salicella. The sequence goes on along the minus strand of FR990106.1, from coordinate 4,386,231 downwards.
TCTGTTATTAAAAAATACTCTTAAGACCACCCAAATCAAATGACCAAACAGGATTTGAACATCGAAACTTCAACTAAAGTCCTGCAACATTAAAACTCGTTTAGCGATATTTAAATCTATGTCGCCTCACTTCTTGCTCATTTAAAAAAAATCCGCTCTTGGTAAAACAAAGTCTTCTTACAGTGAGAATTACAGACAGTTACGACATTGTGTCACCGAGGGATATTAAAGGAGCGTCTCGGTGGGACTTCAAACGGATGCCAAATTGTTCTATTTCTCATTTCCCAGTCAATGAACCTTTGTTTCGGCCGAGAAAACTCGCTTCCTGGAACGATACCAATAATTCTTCCGTAGGGACAGTATTGTAGCTGTCAGGGATCTGTCATACGTGTGATATGTAATAGACGCTAGGCGACGTCGTCATCTCCCGCCGGGATGTCAATAAACAAAACCTACTGAGTTCATTGGGCTTAGGGAAAAGATACAAAATGTAGGCTGAACTATAACTGTACCTAGAAAAAAAAAAGTATTTCGGAGTTTTACTTTTCTTACATTCCACGATACATTAATCTATCTTCTATCTATGTATCTATGTTAATGAAAATCAATTGAAGAAATGAATGTTCACACATCACTTCAGAACGCCTGCACCTATTTGGCTAATTATTTTTTTTGTCGTTGTCTGGACAAGGTTTGCACGGAAAAGTAAACATTTTGGGTTTGAAGATCACCGTACAAAATGAATGAGACAGAGAGTAAGACAAACGACAATAAAGGAGATCTCACTTTTTTTCATTATACGGTCCATACAGTACCTAAAGAAAAATTTACGTCTCATATTCTCTCTTAGTGCACCCGTGCGAAGCCTGCGCCCACAGCTAGTAAGTAATAAAAACTTTGGCATTTAATTTGTCCTAGCAGTTTCAGTTTTGATGCTTAGACATATTTAGATTACATTAGCGGTTACTCATGTTGTAAAACCCGAGTACTGCTTGACATGTTTCGGTCCATTACGATCAACTTATTCATGGGCGACGATTGGACACTGACGCTGCACGCCTCGCACTATCTAAATATGTCTGAGTCTCGCCTTAGTTTTCGGGCTAAAAGAGTTTTTACAAAGTTACTTAACTTTGATTGACATGCCGATGTTCCCGAACTGAAACGAATATTTCTAAACGACGAGTTGGTTCCGCTTTTGAAGATAGACAGAAATAGAGCGTTGTGACCCGGGCGATTAGAGCTCGAAATAAATTGTACGTAAAACTTGGCTCTCAGAAGCTTTTGGTCGCAAGTGCTTAACAATTTGAAAAAGCAACCGATGTTTCGATTCAGGGATGCAGTCTGATTGAATCATCGTCATCTGTAGGGCTATGACGTGACTTACATCGTCAGCCCTCCTAGCCTCATGGGGAATATGCATGAATTTTTATTTTTGCATTATTAAAAGCTCATTCATGTAACAAACAGTAGACTATTTTTTTTTTATAATTATAAAAATCAACAAGATATAAACCATCAAACATTTCATTATATTTCTTTCTAGCAAAACAGAAATTAATATGGAGTTTATATGGCCGGAGTGCACTATGACGTAACAGTATACATGTCGGACCACTTTGTCAAATCGCTGTCTAAATGAATAGTGTAAAATCCCTATATCATTTGTATTTTTTAGCCGATTTTAATTTCACATTTTGAAATCGTTTTTACGGTATTTTGATATTTATAATATTTCCTTCTGTTTCCGCGATTGTTACTCATTTAAATAAAACAAATTTAACGGATTATATCGCGTATATTATTGGGGAACTCAAATGAGATAATAAACGTCATATAATCCGTTAGCTATTTTTAGTTAAGAAAAGCCATAAAAAAAATCATGCATTGTGAGACGCGCGTCGGTGATTCCACGGGTGTTTTAAGTCAAATATTTGTGAAATGTGCATAAATATTTGTTCCTGTGACTTGGATATTCTCTATGTTATCTATTGGCCGAGTGCAAAGCGGGTGGAGGGGGTAGCCTAAACGATCACAGCGCTCGCTACGGCTAAAATTGTCATTTTTGTCGCTGACTTGAGCTGTTAAATCCATATTGCAGTAAACATTTTCTAATCGTTTTTGAGATAAAAATATGGCCCTGGTAAGATGTGTTGTTGTGAATTGTAATAACACCAAAAATAACACAACATTTCATTAATATTTTTCACAATATTTACTTACTTCTTGTTTGACAGCGGTGACAATATTGTCCATAATGGCCGCCTATCACGTGGTGCTGTCGTCGTAGAATCGGCTAAACCGATTTTAATTTTTTTTGGCGTAATTTTTACCCGTCTACGCTGAAGAAAAAAAAGAGGGGTTATGTTTTTTCCCCTCCGCATACGAAGTTGCGGGCATCTTCTAGTAAGTAAATATATCAATTAAAAATATTTCGTCTTCTAGTACCCATAACACAAGCCTCATTGAGCTTACCATCGGACTAGCTCGATTTATGTAAAATTTGTTCCGTAATATTTATATTTATTTATTTAATATTGACGAGAACTATATATATCGATGTAGGAAAGTCTGCTGCTTGGCGTCGCTCAATTTTTTTTAAAATATTTATGACTAGGTACTGATGACACTAAAAGCTGCTGATGACAGGATAGGTGTGCGGAAAAAGGCCCAGAAGTAGAAGTCCAACACGCTGGTCTGACCAGATACGCTCTACCCTCAACACCTCAGTTTATGACGCCATCCACGCAGCCGAGGATAGAGGGAGTTGGCTCAAGATAATCCGCAATAAAGTCATTCAGAGAGGCCACGACCCTCAGCGTTGAGGATTATCGACACAAGGAGGAGGAGGATGACTAGGGACTGACAACGGCTGAAACGAACGTGGAATCACCACTTCATACAACGCCTTGGGAACTATGACCAGATTTTTATATATATAATTCTTCGGTAGGCACGTGTGTTTGTCACCTAACTCCTCCGATTTGGATAACATTTTGTGTGTAAATTTGAGTGGGGTTCTGTTTGGTTTCAAAATACAATGGAACCCGGTGGCGTCGTGATCGCGTTTTCTGTTTTGTGGTTTTTGCGTGCATTTAAGTGGGACCCTGGATAATTAGACTCGCTAGGTGGCACTGCAATCGGAGCGGTGCCCTCGAACAAACCAAACCAACGACGGGGTAGCCACCTGATGATTTTCATTCTGGAGTAATGAAATTAAATGCTCCAAGAAATCTCTCATATATAGGCATACATCTGTGGAAAGATATGGAAGACTCCATACCATCCTCAGTGATTGAAATTCCAAATGCCTTTAGTCTAATTACAACCAATTGGCACCTCACAGTGACGTCATGTCGCTAACGTCACCGTTTAATAGGGACAGAACGACTCATTTCATCATGACATATAATTTTATAGTTCCTCTTGTGCCAAACCGAAAGTGATACTGTCGAAGTGATACATATATGAGTAGTATCTATGTTGCATTACCCGCTAAAATAACGTAACTATTAGTAGAAGTCACTTAAAACATTGTATTTATGATCGTCATCATTTAAACTCGGAAATATAAAACTGCTGAAAATAGATCTCTCTTAAGTACTTAGAAAAAACGGTCGTTCTACGAGCCCATGTCCACTACAACGTGCATACTCCGTTATGTGGTAACCTTGGTTCTTCTACGGATTACCTCATTTCTGATTGTAGCACGTTTTACCCGCAAAATTACTTTTTACGACAGTTTAATAGGGATGCGCTGTTTAGATATTTGGGGACCCGAAACGACGCAACGAGTTTGAACAAGTACCTTTGACCAATATCATTTATCTTCAAGGATTTGCCGTGATCTTGACCAGATCATCGTTCTACCTTAGGCGCCTCCTGTTTGCGTCTTCCAATACGTAATCTTGGAGTGCTAACCCACAAACAGCAAAAGCATCCACGATCGTTTAGGGAAGGAACTCGATGCGCATGGCTTAAGGACTGTCGAAGTCTGTGGAACCAGTTCATACTGGATTGTGGCGTGGGAGAAAGAGAGAATCGGACACGTGAAACAATATGAAAATTATGATTTTGCGCGACGCTCTCGGGGAATTAACGTTCACGAATTTCTGTATATTTACAGATATGTTGGAAAGAAAGTAAGCAGCAAAAACGGCCGTAAACAGCAATTTAGAGCAAAATACGATGAATATGTAAGAGCGCGAATGGCACTCGAACCCGGAACCGCGCAGTCAGCAGGCAGGTTGCCAGCGCTTCGAGTCGACACGCTGACACCCCAAATACCTTACGGTACAACAAAGATTAAGCAATCTGTGTTTACAGATGTGACAAAATGGGCTTCATTCACATAATAGCGGTCGGGTCTTTTGGGACTCATCATACCAAACAATGGTTTGATATGTTTTGGTCTTGATTTTTAAACCCCGACGAGAAAAAGGGTCTTATAAGTTTAACGTGTGTACACATCACAGACGATGATAAAGGATGTCTGAGATAGGAAGTTTATCGCCCTCACCTTCGGCTCGTGCGACAAATATCTGTCGTCCGAGACATTATGTATTTTACCGCTCTGTATTTTTACAAAGGTACTATTAATAGATTGCCTCTCTTAGTACGAAAACACTGCTAAGATTGACTCGTTTTAACTAATTGGGTTACTATGTTGTGTATGATAAACTTTGTATGTCTAATCGAAAAACAAAAATAGCGGTGCACGGAGATTATTAGCACTAAGATACAAAATCCCGACACGTCTTCTAAATTGCCTCCCCTCATTTACAGCGCAAAGACAACCATAAAACAAAACCAATATTAGATCCCACGTCCGAAACTACGGCGATTATCACAAGCACCGCTACACAAAAGAGCTTTTATTCGTAAGAACACCCCGCTACATACGCCCTTTTGAGAAAACAAATGACCAAAATACGTCGACCCCTCCTCCTTTTCACATCATTCCGAAGTTTTAACAACAGAGAGATCTTAATTTCTTGGTTATTCTTCACTTTTCGCCAACTTGCTGTTGCATGTGATCCAAGGCAAACTCAACCATATTCTTACGTTGTAAATAATGTTTAAAAGTGTATTAGTGAGGTTACTGTCAGGGGATTGGTCTCACGTTTCGCCCGCAGCGTCCGAGCCGCTAATCTGTCATACCGGATGAAATGGGTATTAGGCAGTATTTAATAAAGGACCTAAGTGTTTTCGTGTTACGATGAGACTTAATTCCATTTAGTCGAGACAAAAGAATTAGGAGGTACAGTTGTATTAGATTGAATAGTCCTTATTACGGCTGTTTTTGTGGGACTCTTAATTTGATAGTAATGCTCTATTAAACTTGTTTGAAGAGGAGAGCTTATTCGGCAAATTGATCGTACCTACTTTAATCAGATAGCAAGGAGTTCGATCATGAACATGAAGTACCGGGTTGAGCTAATAGTTAGCACCTTGTGTGTGCATATCATCTTTATAACGTCACGTACAAACAAGGTGCAGACCACGGAAGATATTCGTATATCTAGTCTAGCCGGACCTATTTGAAGATGAGCTGCGATGAGCTTGAAGAGAAACGTTACTCACTTATTCACGTTCTAACAATACCTTAAAATAAACTTAAATATCAAATTAAAACTACCTACACAAAATATAAACTTTTATAAAAAAACTACATACACGAACTAAAAACTAATATCTTATAATATATTTAAAAAGTTAACCCCTTTGGCAGCGTGCCGAGGATGCTGGCAGCATTTCCTCGCTGAATGACAAAACCTATTCTTTGGGCAACGAAGCTGCCGGCCTTGCGATCCCCGGTGGAGTCCACGAGCCTTCTTGCCAGCTCTTTGAAGAGCCTGTGAGCCTCCAGGCCCCATGGACCTATTAGGGTCTCGATTCCGAATTGGGTGAAATTATATTCGGGGCCGAGAGCACGGTATTTAAAATTATAAATTGTCATTTGGATTTAAGTTAGGTAACAGTACCAAACCTTAAAATAATGAAGAAAATAGGTAAGTTTTTTTTTATTTCAGGCAACTCTACAGTGGAACTCTGTACCTGGCGTGCCTTGTTATGGTTATTTATTTTCTTACTTTGTATATAATAAGTATATTTATTTTGTCTAAGTAATTATGTATGTATATCTGCAAATTGTTATTTATGTAAAAAATATTTGTTTTTCGCCACTTACTCAATTAAAATTAATTAAACACTCCGTAACCCAAAGGTCGCTATTTAGCGATAAGACCGCCTGTTGTTTACGTCTATTTAATTGTAACTCTCATTTTTCAGTATGTCTGTGTATTTGACGTGTGCAATAAGGTTTTTTTACTGTATTGTCTACACGATGTCCTTACACATTTCAAATGTTACGGAATACTCATATGCTTTTATAAAGTTTTTCTATACTTGAGTTACAATTTAATAAAACATTAATAAAAAAACAAATTCATCAAAGTGCACTGTATGCAGTCAAAACATACAGCCACGCCACGTAGATGCGAGCACATCTGTATAAAAAAAAAACGATTAAATATCCCGATTAGATTTTTTATTTCTGTGTTCATCGTTTTTGACTGTGTTATTCTGTACGCAGACAACCGTTATGCAAACCCGGATACAGACACAATCTGCCTGTACAGTTAAAAATATAATTACCTCTATAGTCATTACAGATACAATGACGTAGTATTGACTAGATTTTTCTCACGACATCTGCCGAGGAGACCAATTCTATTTTGATTATTCTTTGGAAATGTATTTTTCGGGATTTCATGTAGTCTACGTCACTTCAGCTCATAATAAAGGGTGCCATCTATTTCGCGTAATTTTTCGTGTTCGAAACGTATTTGGCATAACAGGTTTCGCATAACTGATTTTCGTCGAATGATATTTTTGCATAAATTCTATGCCGCAGAATGCGCAATTTTCAGAATCATATTTTGTTCAAATATTGTATTCGCGTAATACTGACTTCGTCTAGTTTCATTACGAATAAACAAGATTCACATATTTGTAAGTTAGTAGCATAGGTTTGTTAGTCCCAAACCTTGTCCGCAACCATGCCCGAAATATGTTATTTAACTGTGACGGAATCGGACGCGAAATGAAAAGCCGCTACGAAAGTATGCATAAGGAATTGAAGAAACGCATAATAAACTGGACCATTTCACCTTTAGCCTGGTTAGGTTCGTTAATTACCTTGCTCTCTTGCTCAGAGCAGAAGTCGACACCCTCACATCTCTCAACATTGAAAAACATTCCAAACAAACTTACTCACTTACTTACTTAATGGCTGAGCGATCCAAAGCGAGCCTATGCCTCCGACACGAGTTTGCTCCACTTGTCCCGATCTGGCACCGTTTTCCGCCAGTTACCAGCTTGGAGATCACGCAGTTCTGTTTCTATAACTTCAATCCAGCGATATCTTGGGCCTCCGACTGGCCTTCGGCCAATAGGTCGTCCCAAATATGCCCTTTTAGCGCTGCGATCTTCTTGCATCCTATCCACGTGGCCAAGCCAGCGGAGACGGTGGGCCTTTGTTTCCCCAACGGTATTGGGAGTGGATACTAGCTCCTCAATTTCAATATTTTTACGGATTCGGAAGCTGCCGTCCTCCCTCCGCACCGGTCCCAAGATCTCCCGGAGGATCTTTCTCTCAGCCACCAACAGCTTGTATTTATAATATTTTCTTCTGTTTCCGCGATTATTACTCATTGAAATAAAACAATTTAACGGATTATATCGCGTATATTATCTCATTTTAGTTCCCGACGTTTCGGAAGCTTTCCAGCTTTCCATGGTCACGGGAGGACTGAGAAAAGATGTTTTTCCTCTGTCAAAGTTACAATTTGTGCAAACTACCCATTTTTTTGAAAAAACACAAATAAAGGTGTACATACATGCCAGATGGGCCTAAGCTGTAAAGACAGTTACACATGTGCCAGAAGGGCTTAATTATTTTATTCTAATAATTTACCAAGCAGCATTTCACCAATGAGGCGTACTGAGGAGAAAAGAAACGCTGCAAAGAAAAACTCCCAGGCTACCTCATTACTAATTATAATATTTTAAAAAACAGAGACTATTAAACTACTTTAAACAGATAAGATATTTTACACCGTTCGGAAATTAAGGTTTTGCAGTCCTGTGTCTCGCTTGTTCCTTGATGAGATGTATTACAGGATCCCAAGCAGGTGGTAGTGACAATCCATCTTCTCTATTGAAAGTCGTATTACCATATGTGAAAGGGGTCACAGACAAGATCGGAAACATCTTGAAGCGTGCTTCTATAAAAACATATTTCAAGCCGTTGAAGAAGGTGTCTCAATACCTTAGACCCGTGAAGAGTAGCACCCCTTTGCAGAGTGCAGGCATTTATAAGCTAGACTGCGAGTGTGGTCTTTCATACATTGGTCAAACGAAACGCAGTGTATCAACCCGGGTGAAGGAGCACATAGCAGATGTCAAGCACCGTCGGTGTAATAGGTCTGCAGTCTGTGAACATGTCATTGACAAACCAAACCACTCAATTAAGTTTGATAAACCTTCTATCCTTGCCAAAGAAAAAAGATATTTTCCCAGGATGCTACGCGAGGCTATTGAGATTAAAAAGCATCCTAATTTCAATAGAGAAGATGGATTGTCACTACCACCTGCTTGGGATCCTGTAATACATCTCATCAAGGAACAAGCGAGACACAGGACTGCAAAACCTTAATTTCCGAACGGTGTAAAATATCTTATCTGTTTAAAGTAGTTTAATAGTCTCTGTTTTTTAAAATATTATAATTAGTAATGAGGTAGCCTGGGAGTTTTTCTTTGCAGCGTTTCTTTTCTCCTCAGTACGCCTCATTGGTGAAATGCTGCTTGGTAAATTATTAGAATAAAATAATTAAGCCCTTCTGGCACATGTGTAACTGTCTTTACAGCTTAGGCCCATCTGGCATGTATGTACACCTTTATTTGTGTTTTTTCAAAAAAATGGGTAGTTTGCACAAATTGTAACTTTGACAGAGGAAAAACATCTTTTCTCAGTCCTCCCGTGACCATGGAAAGCTGGAAAGCTTCCGAAACGTCGGGAACTAAAATGAGATAATATACGCGATATAATCCGTTAAATTGTTTTATTTCAATGAGCTTGTATTTATCTTTAAGTGTTAGTGTCCAATTCTCACATGCATACATAAGTATGGGCCTTATAAACAAACATTCTCAAAAATTTCCCAGTATTAAGAAATAAATCCATTTGATAAATCTTACAGCATTTAACTAATCGAAATGACAAGCCGTGTCATTACCGAACTTTCATGCATTTTGAACGGAGGGTGAGGTAAACACGTACAGCACACTACGGAAATACCTATGGCTGTGTCTACAAACGCACATAATTAACAGAATTCACCTACAAATTAAAAAAAACACCCACACACTGACAATTTACCGGACCGGATAAACTATCCGTAGTTTTCACGATTACTTTGGCAGAGGGTAATGTATTCGTATGGCATCTCCTGTGGTTGAATGCTCTAAGGATTAAGTAGGCAGAATTTGATTAGCCAAGAGTAACTTTCTGCATAATTAATTTATGCGGATGTATGATTCTGCATTCAAACCATTCGTGAATCTCATACTATGCATGAAAAATATTCAGCCAAGAATAGTTATGCTCAGAATTCAGCTTATGCTCTTTTACAATTATGTGTATACTGATTATGCCATATATAATTTAATTATTACAAAAAAATACGTAAACCCATAATTATATACCTATGCCAAAAAACACGTTGATCAATAATAATTAATCATCTGCTCGGACAATATGGAACCTTAAATGTCACAACACGTCCGCAACATCAAGGTAAATAAACAATTACGCGCGCGGTTAACTCCCGTTGTCCACATATTTACGATACACTATTTATTTCAAAGTAAATAAACTGTAAGTGAAAAATGTTCATTAAAATGCTTATAAGCGAAATAAATATTTATTTTAACTACACTGTTAATGCCGTGTTGCGACTCTCACCGCGTTCCCGGGACAATGGCGACTTAAGCGTTTTATCGTGCGTAATTCTTGATAATTAGACATTCTTAAAGTCGACGAATTTTCACAGTAAATTTATAGTAATTGACAAAAAGGTATTTGCGGATAGCGACACGCGGAAATCGCACCAAGATGCCCCAATAATACTCCAAGGAACTCAGAGGCAAGAATCCGATGGGACTAGCTGTGGGCTATGTAGAAATAGTTTATTTGACGGCTCTGCTGTAACTATACGAGTACTATTTTTATTTTATTTATCGTCGACATTTCCTGCCTCTAAAAGCGAATTGTATTCCACCTCTTGGTTTGTAACTTAGTCCCTGTAGTAGTAGACTGAGATCTCCGTATTAAACCGACTTTCATCGACGGTGAAATCACGGATGCTAAAGTTCTTTGGTCACATATGCTGAAATGAGAACTCGACGGAGAGACGGTGATTCAGGGCGAGGTGGGAAGGCAAGAGAACACGAGGCCGATCACCAACTCGCTGGACTGACCTGATTCAAGAAGCTACTGGGTCCACCATGGTCCAGTGTACTCGCAAATTATCTAACTGGCAGAAATGGAAGCACATCCCTGAGAGAGCGGTCCTCAGGAAAGAATTCTGCGCAGCCTCGATCACTCTGAAATTTAGGAGTAATAATGGACGGTAGTCTAAAATTCGAAAATCACGTCCTAGAAATTGCTCGTAACTGTTTCTACCGTCTTAAGGTTCTGTACCGGATTCGTGCTCACCTAAACATTGACATGCGTATCAAACTCTGCGACACACTTATACTATCAAAGCTCAATTATGCGGACACGGTTATTGGATCATGCCTATCATCGCGTACAAAAATGCAGATACAGAGAATTCAGAACGCCTGTGCTCGATTTTGTTTCCCTATTCCACACAGAGCTCATGTTACACCTTTCTTAAATAATAGCAGACTGCTTAAAATGGAGGCTCGGAGGACACTGCATCTCGCTTCATTGCTGTTTGGAATCATACACAATAAACAACCATCGTATCTCCACAACAAACTAACCTTTTCCAGCAAGCATGTTAGACAAGCCCCCCGCCTCATCTGTCCGCGACACAGGTCGGCTAGCTTCCGCGGCAGCTTCCGATACGCTGCCACGCGATGCTGAAACAATCTACCACCGCCAGTAACAAACGCACGCTCACTGCATTCATTCAAAACAAAATTGAAACTGTACCTCTATCAGGAACAAACTTCTTCTTCTGCATAGCCGACTGTGTCTTATGTGCCTAATGTATTTTTTGTTTCACTGTTGGAAAGTCTATAATATATTTCAATCATAATTGATTATTGTCATTCTAGTTGAGTTATCGCTATATTTCAGGTATTATATATATAAATATATCACGTATTGAACTGTACACTGTATTATTATTGTTTCTCGCCTCTCTTCTCCTAGGTTAAGTTATATGTTTTGTATTATGTTCATGGATCCACTGAAAATCAGCGTCACTGGCGCCTTGCGTCGCGACAAATGCTGAGTGGTCTCCTTTTTGTATAACCATCAATATTGTAAATGTTTCCCTAGACTTAATAACTTGTGTATGTTGTTGATACATGTAATATTGTTGTTGTTGATCCAAATAAATTTTCATTCATTCATTCATTCATTCAGTGTCCGACTCAGAAGAAGAAGAATCTGTGCTTTCTATTCAATCTCTGCCGAGCAGTTCTGATCAGCTATCCTAACAGTAAACCTATGAAATTTTCGACTCCGAGAGCATCATGCTAATATACATTGTAATTTTCGGCGAAAACTACAAGCATTTTACTTGATCATCGGTTAAGCCAGTTAAGAGTTTTAACCAATTCATAAGAGGTGTAAAATATGTGTATATCCGTGGGTTCTGTCTATTCTTTCCTACCCGTTTAGTTTCGGACTTTAATTGTACACCGTAACGCGGTGCAATTTAATTTTTTATTGAACTTGTGATTGCTTGTGTTCATTACAAATTCACCCTAGTCTGCAGAAATCCTGTATTTCCATTCCTGTACAGGTAGTATAATGCTACGTTGTATTTTTAATAGTTGTTCAAGTACTAACTCCAGTCAGGTTAATAAAGTTAGAAAAACTAACATTTCAAAATGTCTTCAGCGCCGCAATAATTTCAAGTCATGAGTGTGTATGTTTGCCTGTGGTTACCTGAGCTCTTGCTAGCCGTAACTGTAAGCAGCTTTCAAATTTTAAAGAAATAGCTGCAGAATCTTAAAAAATGTATCCACACGCACCTACACAAATTTAAAGAAAATGAATAATTCATTTATTCCGTGAAATCTCCTTATTCATCGAATTTTCACGCCGAATTTTTATTGCAAAACAGTTAAAATGGCTTAATCGGCGCGCGCAGATTGCGCTTACGCACGGAAACGGCGCAATTTAATTTAAGCAAGTAAATGATCCTCTGTGCGACACAGTCACCTTTACCTTAAATCTTTGTACTGAGATGAGTCTTTTTTTCATAAGGGTATTATTGTAAGTAGTTGCTTTCACGCTTAATCGCAATGCAGCTTCTTCTTTGAAACTAAGTAAATTTTGGATCTCAACGCGTCTCTTAGAAAGAAGCCCTGTAAAATAGTTGTGAATAGTTGTGAATACATCCTCGAATCGATTGAAACAATTTCAATAAATCATATATCGAGATGTTGGCCTTCGGACTGATTTCCTTTTGTATGAGATTATCCACTCCAGTACTCCCCGTTTTATGCGCTTTTCTGACACTGCTCTGCCCTCTTGATATCCTTCCTATGTATTAATTCATATGAGTAGGTACTTTCACGTCTTATTGTGAAAGTTGGTGACTGTTGTTCTTTAGTGTAAAGCAATCATGATATATCAATATTCTATTTATTTTCAATCGTCTCAATTTTTTGCCCCCCTTCTCGGTATACGTAAACCAAATTCATTAAGTAATATGATATTTATGAAAAGAAAAATTTCGAGTGCTGTATTTTAGTCCAGTTTTAACAACTCCAATTGCTTCTGAAGTAAATAATTATGAACGGTACCTTCATTTTCTCATTGCCCCCATAAATTATCCGGCCGAATTTCCCGTAACCACCTATGGTCGTACAAGGCGTGGGCACTGTATTATTTTAAGGAAAGCATTAAGCACTTAACTTCATAAAATTTGGCGTTCACTTGCCATGTAATTACAGAAATTGCGTGTGCGGCGCAATCAAAGCACTGGAAATGACATCCAGCGGTGGTCCGATGCATGAAACTGGATATTGAAAATAAATTGTTGCACTTTTTACCTTTTCAAAGCAAACGTTACGTATTTTTGCATCATGAAAGTACTGCTGATGCCAGTTCAACCTAAGTGACTACATAATACTTGCGTAGACAGCTAGAGGTGTATTACTCCGTCTAATGCCACGGGCGCTCTGGACAGACGGTACATTTAATTTTTCGGAATAATTATATATATTAAAAGAGTTGTGCTTTTCTTTCTTTTTTATTTATAGTAATTGATTGTCATTTATTAGTTTGCGAGGATTATTAGGATATGTAGCTAAACATGAAGCTATGTTTAAGTTACAAACATAGCTGACTTAACGGCCTCACACCGTGGTAATGTATTTTTCGTTGCTATCATCCGTCTGTTGACAAGGTAGCACAAAGTAGTCTAGTCTTTTAGAATTTGTTCAGAACTTATTTTATAAAAGTTATCTAATGCTACGCATTTGTCTTGAGAAAATCACTACGTAATATATCGGTTAATTATGTGTTTCTCAAATGATTCGTTTTCTAAAAATAAACTAATCCAAAGCTATCGGGTTCAGCACGCCATCAAAAAATATCTGAATCTGTGGTAGATTGGGATAAATGGTTATGTGGGACGAAAGCGGACCGTAGCCCTATCGTCAGTCATAGAAAAGAAATAGCTCTATTCCCGTATGTATGGCTGTATGGCAAATTATCTCTTTGTCAGGCTGTCTATATAGTATATTTGTAGAATCATTGAACACTAAGCATTAGCAAACGCATTAGTATAAAAATGACACATCCATATCTTAATGATCATTGCGAGCGGTCACTGTACCTGCCCGAAAACGGACCGGCAGAAAAATGTTTAAAAGAGCAAAATGATCAACCTCGCCGCTCCAGATCAAATGAGGCCCGGCGGCAGAGTACGCGCGAATCAGATGCGCCTGCGCACCACAATTACACCCTAATCTGTAACTTTAATCTGTTCGCAAATTTTTACCTCGAAACAGTGTAAAGATGAATGAAAATGTTTGGATAATATATTATGTGGGTTTTGTTCGTTTAGGTCAACAAGGTGAGATCCGTAGACGAACCAGACTAACTGAAATAACTCGAAAAATCGCAAAACGTAAGTGGCAATGCGCAAAGCACATTGCTCGTAGAACCGATGGCCGCTGAGGCAGTCGAGTTCTTAAGTGGTGACGAAGACGTGACGTTCTTTGGGGGAGACCGTAGACGTAGAGCCAGATGCCGGAAAAATATAGATTTTCCGGAAGCTCAAAGAGCCGCAGTTTTCTGTTTCAGGTCTATCGCTGAATAATATTTTCTTCTGTTTCCGCGATTATTACTCATTGAAATAAAACAATTTAACGGATTATATCGCGTATATTATCTCATTTTAGATCCCGACGTTTCAGAAGCTTTCCAGCTTTCCATGGTCACGGGTGGACTGAGAAAAGATGTATTTTCCTCTGTCAAAGTTACAATTTGTGCAAACTACCCATTTTTTTTTTAAAAACACAAATAAAGGTGTACATACATGCCAGATGGGCCTAAGCTGTAAAGACAGTTATACATGCGCCAGAAGGACTTAATTATTTTATTCTAATAATTTACCAAGCAGCATTTCACAAATGAGGCGTACTGAGGAGAAAAGAAACGCTGCAAAGAAAAACTCCCAGGCTACCTCATTACTACTTATAATATTTAAAAAACAGAGACTATTAAACTACTTTTAAACAGATATTTTACACCGTTCGGAAATTAAAGTTTTGCAGTCCTGGGTCTCGCTTGTTCCTTGATGAGATGTATTACAGGATCCCAAGCTGGTGGTAGTGACAATCCATCTTCTCTATTGAAATTAGGATGCTTTTTAATCTCAATAGCCTGGCGTAGCATCCTGGGAAAATATCTTTTTTCTTTGGCAAGGATAGAAGGTTTATCAAACTTAATTGAGTGGTTTGGTTTGTCAATGACATGTTCACAGACTGCAGACCTATTACACCGACGGTGCTTGACATCTGCTATGTGCTCCTTCACCCGGGTTGATACACTGCGTTTCGTTTGACCAATGTATGAAAGACCACACTCGCAGTCCAGCTTATAAATGCCTGCACTCTGCAAAAGGGTGCTACTCTTCACGGGTCTAAGGTATTGAGACACCTTCTTCAACGGCTTGAAATATGTTTTTATAGAAGCACGCTGCAAGATGTTTCCGATCTTGTCCGTGACCCCTTTCACATATGGTAATACGGCAGGTTTACGCTCTACTGTTGGTTTCTTCATACTGGGATTCTGCTTGGAACGTGGTATCTGGAGCTCGTTGGCTCGAAGCGCACGTTTGACATTCTGTAACTCAGCAGTCAGATGTTGATTGTCGCAGATATCCCTGGCTCTCTGAAACAAAGATTTACCCACTGTAGCAAGTTGACAGGGATGGTGGTGAGATTTGCCATTCAAATAACTTTCTGTATGCGTAGGTTTCCTATATACAGTATGACCTATGTCATTTTTAGGACCTCTAATTACTAGCACATCTAAGAATGCAAGTGAATTTTGATTTTCCAACTCCATAGTGAATTTAATTTTAGTATGCATGGAGTTCAGATGGTCTAAGAAAGCTGAAACACTAGATCTAGGTAAAATAGTAAAGGTATCATCTACGTATCTTTTAAAGATCCTCGGCTTGACAGGTGCCAATGAAAGCGGTCTCTCCTCAAAGTCTTCCATGAAAATATCGGCGACGACAGGAGACACCGGAGACCCCATTGCCACACCATCAACTTGCCCGTAGAATTCACCATTCCATAGCATATAGCCAGATGTAAGGCAGTGTTGTAATAACTCAGCATATTCTATTGCCATCTGTTGTTCACCCAATCTTCTTTTCAAAATTTCGATACATTCTTGAACTGGTAGGCATGTGAAGAGAGACTGGAGATAAAAACTGACCATAACTTCATGCTTCTCATGCTTCTCTGTTTGGCCCTATGGTTGACTGTTAGAGAATGCCTTTTGGCATTAAGTTCGCCATTTGTACTTACTTTTGTTTTGTGCAATAAAGTTTAAATAAATAAATAAATAACTTCATCATCAGTTAGTCTCAAATCCTTAATCTCACTGACAAAATGGTATGAGTCCCTTGTGTATGCTTCCGTCTTCCCTCGCAGTAAAGAAAGCACACCTGCTAAGTGCCGAGCTAATCGATAGGTAGGAGCATCGATTTGACTCACTATAGGGCGTAATGGAGCACCAGGTTTATCTATCTTTGGTAACCCGTACAACTTTGGTGGCACCGGGCAAGAAGGCACTAAACTTTTCACATCCACATTAAGATTTTCAGAGTGCTTACTTATCAGCTCGGCTGTCATTTTTACTACTTTCGCCGTTGGATCACGCTTAACAAGCTTGTATGTTGTAGCGTCTGACAAAAGTACTTCCACTTTCTGGTTGTAATCACTAGTATCCATAACAACCGTCGCATTTCCCTTGTCAGCTCGAAGAAAGGTGATGTCTGGGTCTTCACGCAAGCTCTTTAAAGCGTTGAATTCAGTTCTGGGTAAGTTAACTTTAGAAGACTTCGCTCGTCTTAAAATTGAAGACACATCCTGGCGTACGGCCTCCAAATCGTCCTTACGCATATGATTTTGGACCAAACAATCTTCCACACCGACTATAATCTGTTCAAAAGGGATATTCCGAGGAGTAACAACATAATTAAGCCCTTTCTTAAGAAGCGAGGTTTGAGACTCCGAGAGTTCTCAAAAGAACTCTCGGAGATTCACTACAGGTGCAACGGCATTTGACGTTGACGTTTGATTACCTCCACGGAGCGTTTCATTCCTAGTGCGTTTTGATTTTAACTTGTCAAACTTAGCATTTTTCTTACGTGTACAACTTTTAAATTTTGATGCTTAACGTCTGTCGCCTTACTTTTTGTTTTACAAATATCATGATAATAATCACAATTTTTGCAATTTATTAGTGGATCACTCCACTAGTGTTATTACTATAAACAAAGATCAGAAACAAATGAAAAAATTTTTCGACGATACTGGACTTGAACCAGTGCCTTGAGCCAGACCGGGGCAGCACGCTCTACCATCTGAGCTAATCGTCCACACCAGTAGTCGACGAATTTTGTCATCTGTTCTTGCTTATGGATCTCTGTATGGTGCATCCGACTCTTTAGCCGTTAGCGCCGCCTAGTGAAGAACTATGAAGTTACTTTCAATCGTTTCGTAGTTTTAAGTCGTTGTTTTTAAGGGGAACTTCAAGAGGCGCAAGTGACTCGCATGCGCTACACTATACACTAAGTATGCAGTGCTCTCTCTCTTTTCGGTGATTAGATACCGCCCTCGATCGTGTGTTTTAAATCTATTCAATTTTTAATGTTTTTTTTTTTAAGTCAAAAGTCTATATCAACAAGCCCACAACCACCAGTGTAGAAAAGAGGAAATTTAACGCTGTATGAACGAATTTCAGCCACATTTATGCAAAATGCTCGTGGAAAATTTCTACAAGAGTGCGCATGTGCCAGCAAAGCCGTGAAGGCCATTTGCGCGATGTGGGTATCCCATAAATAACGCCTGTGTACTTTATGATCATGATTCAATAAAAAAATACAATGTTATGACTAAAAACTGTATTTTCTCTTTAATTCAAATTTACTACATTATATGTACCGTATGGTTTTTCAGAAGCATAAAAGCATCCATTGCCCCATTATAGCGTAATATTAAGAGTCCCCGGCAAGCTCGATCGAATTTCACCTTCCCATACAAACGGAGTTTCGTTCTCATTTTAAAATTACGTGTTGGATTGTAATGCATTTTTGCACATACAATAACATATATATCCTAGGCCTGTAATTAGTTTATATAGCTAGAGTTTATAAAACAAACGAAATACAGCAAAAACAAGTTTTGTATGAAAAACTTGAATTCGTCGTGTTTTTTTTTACAATGCTATCTGAAGCTACATAAACTAATTACAGGCCTGCATATACCTTAATTTATTCTCAGTACAAAGTTGCAGAGCAAACAAGCTAGTCATTTTAAAATGAGAGCGTATCTACGTTTGCATGGAGAACCGAGGTTACCGGGGACTCTTTAAGTATGAAAATAAGCATGAGTATAATTTAATTCCTAAATATTACGTAGATCTTATTTTCTTTATAATCATGATTATGTTATTATCTCCCATGTATGTAACATGGCAAACGTCCAACACAAACAAAGCAACGAAAATTTACCATCTCCATTTTTATTACGTGTCTAATAACTCAATTATTGTATTGTATTACCGTACTCTGTACATAAAATTCGATTGCTGCGCGTCTTAATAACGCGGTGCTGCGAATTTCTCCGGGACCGGTCGCCCAGTACCGATACTGGGGTTTCGGATTTGGTATCATTATCTCGCCGCTTGACAGGTGAATTCTTTTTTGTCAGGCATGTCCAAAATGGAGTAACGAACCAGAATCAGAGCAGCGAATACCGAGAAAACCGCCTGGGAACACGCGGTAATGGACGGTGCGATTACAATTAGGTATGATTACGTTTAGCTTATAATAAATAACGTACTTCACATTAGTAATCATTTGACGTAGATGCTGGGAGGGTAATCGCAAAAAATAGAAATCCAGAAAAAAAAACAATGCGAATTATGTATGTTTGACAACTGAATACAAGTCGACCTAGGTTGTATTCCTTAATGTTGTTTTATGTAATGTTTCTTTTATTATAAGTGCTGTTATGAATATTCATAGATATACGAGTTCACTGTATATTTCGTCAGAAACCCATGAGTAACATATACAAATTATCGTCTCTACATCTTCTGTGTCCAGGAAGAAGTGTTCCGCGGTCGTTTTTGCGAAGTATTTCAGTTGATCTTTCCTAAGATTAAAGTCTGAAGGAATCCACAGCTTCTTGTTCACATACATTATAAACAAGATGTTTACGAATATTTTGGAAAAAAACACTATGAAGGCTTGAATCACATTAACATGTAAATGTCCCAGTACACGACACTGGTCCCATTAGTTGGCACCTTCAAACTCAAGTCATACTCAAGTATTGAAATTAGTCAAACATTGGGAATTTTACCTTATTCTTGTTCGAAAATCATTAATTACAATTCCCATCGGCACTTGCAAAACCAATTCCACAAATCATATTGCAACGTTATCGCGGCGTCCATCAACTTGCGCGCAGCGCGCAATCTATCCACTTGACAGCCAAAATTTGGTGCACTGCGCGTGTGCAGCTCCGGGCGCACCCTCCCACGAAGACCGTTCCATGCACGAAAGGATGCAACCGACCTCAACCCCCTATTAAGATAGGATGTTTTTTGATAAGCACAGGCAGGGTCCGAGTCCGAATAATTTTGAACCAGTTCCCAGACCGTTGACCTCGCCGCCGCGGGCGCCGGAATTTGGGCCAATTTCGGACCAAAAATCGCACGTCGTACTTTGTTTTTACCCACCACATTATTATTAATTGGATCAGAGTTTCATCGTTCATTTTGCTACCCGGTTGAATCGCATACGTCGAAGTTGCAGGGGGCATAATGGTCGCGCCGCGCATCGCGATTTAGTGGCGTTAAGTGTGTAGGTTGTTGAGTTGTTGGTGGTCAGCAAGGGTTGCGGTTGGTTTAATTTAGTTGGGTGCTGTTGGGCGTTGGGCTCCGGTGGCTGCCGTAATTTCGGGACGCCGGTATGCAGACGGCGTCTCGTTTATATTAGCGTAATGAGGGCGGGATGCCTTTTTGCGGTGCAGCAGGAGCGCGCATTGTATGACCACAAACCTACCTTCACCGTGCAAAGCGTCGCTGTCAACTGCCTCCCACCTACTCGTACATTGCGGCATCTCAAATCGTAAACCTGATTTTACTTTAGTGGTTAAAAAATACAGGTATGTGAGGTTTTAGCTATCTTATACCAAATATGGTCGTAACTTGCTAAGTTAGGTAATATACCTGATGCAAAAATCGACATACTTACATTATGTATTACGCTCCGTTTTCTAAAATAATTTCCAGAAAGTCTTCACTAGCAGACACATTTAACATTATACTATACAATTATCAAATAATAAATACCGTCTGGCTCATCAATGCTCAGGTTTTTGCCCACCTTTGGTTTGGTTCTTGAAATATTTTTTTGAGTATTCCTTTAAGATATACGAGTAGACCGAAGAAAAGTAAGAGTTTTCGAAATTATAAAAGCAGATAATTAGTACAAATGACATGTTAGTCACGGTTTCAAATCAAATTAGTGATGATGTTGCCGCAACACGGGGTCAGGCCCAGCGACTTTCCCGACGCTTAGAACTGGGCCTTGAATTTTTAAACGTAGCGGTTAACGCAACCATGCCCTAAGTTCACGAACTTTACTGTCAACATTTTTTGAATGTAAATAGGCGACGACCCTTTCTGTCCCACGAATAATTAATGAATGATTTACATATTCTATTGGTAGTCATTTGTTAAGCTTCATAGTAACTTTTTGTTAGCCTACACGTACTGCGTGCGACCTCCAGGCAAAGACTGAGAAGGGTATCTCGTCTGTAACACTGAACAAACCCTGACCATGGTAACGCTAAGGCCAATTGGATGAGATATCTAAAAGTCACGTCGACTACAGAAGAAAATGGAGAAATAAAGTAAGGAAAGCTGAAGCTAGCACAAGAGTTAGGATGGGAGAAAGAGCTTGGACGCTCTCGGAAATATTCTACTGAACAATATCTATGTCTAATTGTATTGCGTGGAGATTGGAGATATCCTTAGCACTGAGAAAAAAAACTCTATCTCTCTCTCTATCTCTAAGAGTCCTCCTCGCTGTGTCTCATGGCAGTTCTCCGTCAGTTGTTCTTGGGTAGTTTTTGAATGGAGTATGTCACTAGGTCGTACCTAGGAACACTAAAACTTATCAACCACCGCACGTACCTACCATATGGAAGAATTTGCCAAAAATTACATACGTCCCGGTCAGCATTCATCGGATTTTTTTTGACACAGTCAGCGTAATCAGGATGAATCTTCACAGGCACGAAGCTTGTGGTCTCAACTTTGAGTAAGTAAGGAAAAATATTTTTCACCTCACATAAGCTCGGAAAAGTTCCCTTTATAGCACCAAATCTGCGTGGAAAAGACAATTCTATTTAATAGTGTGGAAAAGTAATTTGAAGTACGAATTTTGAAAATGTTTATTTATACGTTTGTTATGCTATGAGTGTGTCTTGTAGGTTTATAAACACTAGTTTGAATGAAAAAAAAAAATGGTTTGTTATATTTTCATCTGCTTTCTTATATATCCCACATTTTCGTCGTTGTAGTGAGGTGAAAAGTTGTCTGTTCACGATCACCGTCGCCCATAGCAACCTGCAATACTAGAGGAGTCACAAGTCCGTTGCCGACCTTTTAGGTTGGAGACGCTTTTCTCGAAAATTTGAAGGTCGCATCTGTCCGGGAATACTGCCGGCGACAATAGGGATTTTGACAACTTTTTTCTGTGCTATGTTATAGAACGAACTTTCAATAATAGAAATACTGGTGAAAAAACTACTTCAATGTCATAAAAACGCCACGAGATGCAACAACGTTACAATCACATTTTTGGACTTTCCCAAAAACGCTCCATACTAAACCCCAGGAAGGTGTGACGTCACTTCCTACCTTATATGGGGAAATTAAGAACTTTGTTCTGCAGCTATTTTAAAACTTGCGTTAATCGAAACGGTTTCATAACAAAAGTTACCATACCCTTCATGTGTAATTCAATGGTATTATTATTTATTAATATTTTCATACTTTAAGAATGGACTTTCCCACCTATTTTTATAGGCTCATAATACAAGATAAACGTGAGGTATAGAAGTCAATTTTTTTTTTTCGTTATAAAAACTAGCATTTCCCATCAAAATGTTATTATTATTTAAGTACAGTCAACATCCCCATTTATTCCACAGTTAATTTATTCCAACTAGACTAAGTAGATTTTTGTAAACTGACGCAAATATACATAAATTTAATCACCTCATCGTGGTCCCTCTCATAGAATTTTCAAAACTAATGTTAGTCGGGCAGACGCCAAAACATTACTAGTATCTTATTTGCATGACTAGAAAGACAAAACGACGAATCACAAATCTGCTTTTTGCTAGTACTGTCATTGATCGATGGTTACTCACTTAGATTTATACAGACGCTTTATCTAGCTATTAAAATTGAATAAGGAATTAACTAAGTTATCTCGCCATTAGGCTAATACGGGGCGGGCTCAGTCCGCAAATATCCATAGTTAACTTTCCGAAAGTCGTATCAAATATAATGATGGGACTGCAAAGACATACTTATCAAGATTATAATGAAGTCTAGATTTCGATATAATGGTAGCGTTAAGTTAGAGTTTCATAAAATATAGTAAGAGTATGCTTTTTTGCCGATTGGAGAAGTGAAATATTGCTCCTGTGTAATGTTAGTGGCGAAATAGATTATAAAGTACATTGTCCTGTCGAATATTTATTTAATGTTAACGGTTCGAGAGATTCCATCAGAATTCAAGGCAAATATAACCGAATAGAAACATAGGTCAGTAGGAATAGCTGTGTCAATAAGATCACTGATTTCACCACGAAGTATTAGTCTTATTCCAATAATAAATCATTAATTACTCGTGAGTAAACTCATTTTACGTTTCACCGATCTTTAACCTGAGGATTAAATCTCTACACTAGGGTAAAACCTTATACTGCCAATTTCGTCTGAGTAAACTGTTAGACGTTGATAAGTATTGTTAGTGTGAGTGTCATGTGAATTCCATACACCCATTTCCCAATTGATGCATTTTACCCGAACAAATAAAAAATAAAAAATACGCAGCAAAATTGCTCAAGTATGGACAAACTGACTATCTTACTCCGGGGCATTATGATTTTATTCAATTCATTCGTTTAACGTTACCGAGTAACTATGTGAAAGTATAAGTTATCCGTAGACTAGCGTGGTGAAACAAAACTGAAATTAACCATCGAGTAAATCGTTAAAGTTATACTGGGGTAGCCACTCTGTGTAAATTAAAATTTTGGTGAAATGGACCCTAAAATAGTTAAATTTGTTTTTTTTTGACAGCCCAAATGAGAGTCCGTCATTCCTGGTAACACGGGCGATGCTATGGGTACGAGTACATACTAGTTTCTAATAACACTATTATATTCATAAGACCTGTATCTCATGCTTTGGATACGGCTAACTATGATCTTCGCTTGTCAAGTCCGCAGTACTTTGACAATATCCATTACCACTTTCCAAATAACGAAATCTACTAAGAACCCAGAGTGGCTGACATTTTGAAGCTTAAATAAACAATAGAGATTATTCGAAACCAGTTTAATCTGGCTTAGGTTTCAACAGACAGAATAGAAACCTAGGCTACTTAGCAGATAAATCACAACGCTCTCTCTCGCTCATTAAGAGCGCTTACACCCCACAAACGAATAAACGAGGATTGCGGAGATTTCTTTAGAATTATTATTTACTTATGGGCTTTCTTGAACAGAAATATTTTCTCTGCCTAACAGCTGCTTAGAATGATAACTAGGGCAATACTCGTAGCATAATCTTTTTGCGATGGAAAATTTATTTCCTTGTTATTTCATCATAACTCATGGTCACCCTACATATTTTCTTACGCATATGACATATGAATGATATGACTACGAGGTAAGTAGAGTGACCAAAAAAAAATAGAGTGAGAACAGAATGAATTTAACGGTTATAAATAATGTTAAATATCATTTTATTGCTATAGAACGAAATAATCTATAATTCTATATACTAGAAAATATAGTAAAGTAAGTGCATCGAAATATAATATTTCTGTTCACGACTTAGGAAATTTTCAATTGAACTAGAAGGAGCCTGCAACTTCGTTCGCGGAGGAGAAAAGTCCCCCCCTTTTATTTAACAGCGCAGTCGGGTAAAAAGTATCCTATATCCATCTGAGGATACCCAGCTACCCGTGTACCAAAAATAGTTGAGATCTGTTCAGCCGATTTGGCGTGATGAAGCCACAACGGCACATACTAACATACAAAAAAATTCCAAAAAAATATTTTTCGATTTCAGATCTCCAAATTGTCCGTTACAATCATTTTTTTGAAAATACAGTGTAGGGTATAAAAAATACTCTGAGTATGGTCCGACATGCTCTAGGGCGGTTTTTTTATTCATCCAACGTGTCGGAGCACTTTTAAACTTAAACCCAAACATCGCGTTAGACCCGTCATTAAGTTGAATATGTACCTACTGTGAGAGTATAGAGTTTTATATCAATTATTTACAGAACGATACGATAATACATTGAATAATTGAATTGAATTCCAAGACATAAAATAGCTTTGCGACGAACAGAGAATGATTTTCCGGGTTTACTTAGTTGATTGGTTTATAAACGAATCGGTTATTACAGAACATTGTTTAGCTGTTAAGAGGCTTATCGGTGTTATTTGTCATAGGTTAATACCTAACTAGACTTAATAGTTTAGTTTAGGGCCGATTTCACCAATCTTTTATTCAGAGATTTACGTTTCATCTCAAATAGTTATATGTCAAATTAATATGGGATTTTGACATTATTATCCAAGAATAAGCGTTTTTCTCAGAATACAAGTTTGGTGAAATCCAGCCTGAATGTACTAATTTTAATGATGCATTTACGTAAGTAGGATTTAAATGTTTTTTTTCTACCATAACCAAACGTAGCCTACCCTCAATAACTATGTGTAAGTTAAGTACTCTATCTAAGAGTGAAATTGCCAGGTCTATTTTATTTTAAGGTGCATAAGAAACCTTATACTGATATTGTAAAAACAACACAAGGTGCAATAAATTATATATATTTGACCGAGCGAGCGCAGCGAGCGAAGGGTCTCCGTTTTCACTTGGGCAAAAATGCTTTAGTATCTATGTCTGTCCGGATGTTCCCCTCTACACATGTCGCATTTCTCAACCGATTCTCGTGAAATTTTGTGAACACTCAGTTTTCCGGTTATTTTTAAAACGGCCGAGTTATGGGAGTCACAGACTCTTTATGGTTAATAGTCACAAGACAACAAATTTAAGATTTCAAAAAAGCTAAGAACCCGTGGATAGGAGAGGAGGTACATCAGCACCTCTAGCACAACTGTTATACGCGACTCTTTGTCGCGCGACAAAGTTGGTCTCTTTCCTTTAAATAAATAAATAAATACAATGCGAGAAAGACACGTGATGCTACATCGCTGCGCGTTGCGCTAGACTGGTAGGCCGTTAGTGAAACAGGCCAGCCGAGTCCGAAACACACATCTTCTGTTCTGCAGAGAGGTCGCGGTCATCATCGGTGTTGGTGGCAAGCTTCACAACACGCTGCCATTCTTCTCTGATGGTCGCCTTCCTTGTGCATTCGTGTAATGATGATGAGCCAAAATGATGATGATGAAACACACATACATACATTAATTTCACCCTCTACCCCGAAACGACAATATCCGTTCCTCAAATGTAGCTAAAATTGTCAAAGTCAAAGCATTACGAACAAATGGACATTCTGCTTTTGATTTGATACGTCCCTCTGAACAATAATCAAACATATTTTCAGTCCTACAGAGTCCAAAATCCAACAGCAGGTATATCAATGAAAATCTTAATAGAGAGGACACAGAAAAAGTCGCCCAAATTAGATGTATTACTAAAAAGTTATTTCTGTTAAGATTTATTGGCTCGAGATTAGATCTTAACTATAAATAATAACTATGTTGACTTTAATGTCTAAACTGAACAGAAAATAGCTATTAATATTAGTGTAAATCTGTGAGTTTGTTTGTTTTGGTGACATTTATTTTAACTGGACGTGTTTTTGCTTTATGGATCGGATGGATTACGAAGTTACGTTGGTGTCATGAATACCGTCCGGGAATAAATGATGGTGCAATTGTGAGGATCGTTAAATTCATAAAAATATCATTCACATCATAAATTGTTGTCGCGATCAAAATAGAAGTAGAATTTTGTGATTTGCGCATTTTATACGACTTTTTCGAGGCTAAGACTATAGTGGAAAATCCCGAAATGTGAGTAAATTATCTATAGAAAAGTTTGCAATTTCCTTTGTCTTGTCGCAAATGTTCTTGAAGTTTTGAAATGATACTCTTACACTATTTTCTAATACACACTATGTTAACATTATATACGTAAGAAACTGAATTAATTGCCTATGACATTTTACATTGATTTTCGAACATTGATTAGTATGCATGGAACTATAAGAACTATCCAGGGCCCTGGAGGGAGACTTAAATCCTTAAGATAGCTCAATTGTATTGTATTGCATTGTAAACACTTTATTGTACATAAAAACAATAAAACAAAGAAATTAAAGTAACATATTTGTACAAAGGCGAACTTATCCCTTTAAGGGATCTCTTCCAGTTAACCTTAGAGCAAATGAAAGAGAAGAGTAAACATCAACGCAGATAGACAAACCAACAAGTTAATATGCACAATGACATTAAAACTTAAAAGCTAAAGTAGCATACACATACACATAAACCCTAAATAATAAATAGTAATATAATAGCATATATATCATCTAGATAAATAAATATATGTGTGTAAATATATATATATATACATAATAAATATACACAAACGGATAAATATTAAAAGATGAGGTCAGGGGTCTGAAAGCCATAACTTTTTTAAGTTATCTTTAAATGATGCCACGGATTGTGACTGCTTAACGGACACCGGCAACGCGTTCCATAATTTAAGCGAGTGGACTCAACTTACTTAATGGAAACATTATTTTCATATTCCTAACATTAATAAAAGCTATCTTAAGGAGTTAAGGTAATTTCGCTCCAGGGCCCATAGACTTTTTTCCACCCCGTATACATTGTACGCATGCGTCACTTTACAAGCCATAAACTATTTACATAATAGATATGTACAAAAAGGTTGTCGCTACCGCTACAGCCGTAAATGGATGTCTTATCTTTGTTACGGTTGCGACGGGGATAAGTGGAGCTAAACTAAAATAGCGGACACTTTAACTAGGTTACCGAAAATCTTAAACTTTGGTAGTCTGATAACTGTGTGGGACTTGAGAGGAAATAGAGGTAAAAGAAGGCATCCTGAATAAAATGGAAGATATTATACACGTCTACCTATCTATCAGGCAAAGGCGTCCACTGCTGGACATAGGCCTCCCCTTTAGCTCGCCACAGAGTGCGATCCTGCGCTGACCGCATCCACCGACTCCCCGGGACCCTCACGAGGTTATCCGTCCCGGTTACCCTCATCTGGCATATTTTTTTTTGTCATAATCATCATTTGGCATAATTCATCATTTGGTATAGCATAATGCATTTTTTCTGAAACTGTAAAATTTTCAGGACTTTTAAGGCATCATCCTATTAAATGCATTAGGTTAGGTTAGGTTTGTTTTATAACAATCCTGAAAAGTTTACGTGTGCAGAAAAAAATGCATTATGCCAAATGATGAATTATACCAAAAGATGATTATGACAAAAAAAATGCCCGATGAGGATCCGCCCACCTAGTCGGGGGCCGTCCAACGTTGCTTCGAGAATCGAGAAGCAGGTCAATCGTCGAATCCAACTCGGTTGGGTATCTTTCGGGAAGGTGCGTCATATCTTATCGTGGAAAATACCCCAGTGCTTGAAGACGAAGGTCTTCGAAAAGTGCGTGTTGCCAGTGATTGACCTACGGAACTGACACATGGTCGGTCACAACAGTAGTGTGGACAGAATTTCCGGCCAAGGTTTTCTGTGCCTATATGGAGCAACGGTAGTTCAGGGCTTTAGGGTAGGCAATTTTCCTGTGCCTGTATAGAGCTATGGTCGTTCAGTGCCTTTGTGCCTATATAGACCTCATGCCACTGATTCACAATGGGAATGGGACTCAAAGTTGGCGGTTCAATCAAAGTCACGCAACGTGCAATGGAAAGGGCTATGCTTTGAGTCTCTCTGCTTGATAAAATCAAAAAAGATGATATCCGCAGAAGAACCAGGAAGACTGCTTAAGATAGTAATGACAGATTTTATTATACCAAAGAAAAATCTCATGTACGAGTATATTATTATAAAGGTGTAAAAATGAAATGTCTGTACACAGAAGATATTAAAAAAGCGAATTTTATTTTTTGTACGTTTGTATGTGACTATGTGGCTTCATCTTGTGAAAACTGCTAATCGTTGGATATTTAAAAAGGAAGCCCAGGAATATTGAAAAGTTATGTTCCTGTTTAATGTAATTACTCTGTGGTGTGTGGCTTGTGGCGGTTTCTCCTTTCAATAACCTATATTCAGACCTAATCAGAGCACTATCTATCCATTATTCTTGTTTCGAAACGGAAGAACTATTTTTCCAATGCCTAACGAACCAAGTCAATTTGGACGTATCATCAACAGACTCACATTAGCACCTCGGGCGCTATGGCGAATGGTAGACAAAGACCCAGCAAAAACGCACTTGGGCCTCATTCTGAAAATTTACCGTTAAACCGCCTCCAGCTCGTCCCTGATATGATGTTAGACACGTGAAATAGCGGTACATGCTCCAGATCACACGTCAGAAATTGGATCCCTTTGTTTCTCATAATCATTGAAGTCATAATGTAATGTGAGCCAAAATAAATAGAACGTTAGAGTCATAAAATTATGTCGGAATCTAGCTAACGTTTTAGAGGAAACAGCAAGTGCAAGTGAGTGGTCCGACTTAGTGTGTGACTCTAACGCTTAGTTGATTTTAGCCCCACTCTCTTTCTCTCTGTGGTCGCTGCCTCATGACTGAGAATCGTGGTGATCAGTGGATGTGGATGCTGTACACATAGTTTTTATGAACTGCCTCCACCGGTGTCTGTTCATCGCGTCTCTGACGACCGAGCAAAGCTTGGTTGATGGTGGGGCCCCTTTTCTCTCTCCATCTGGTTGGGGACCGCCCTCGGGGTTGCTTGCCCTCCGTGTTTCCAACAATGATCAGCTTTTCAAGGCATTAATCTCATTATGTTGCCGAAGTAGGTCAATATGCGCTCCTGACAGATTGTGGATAGGCGCGTTCGGATACGAAGCTGTGAAAGGATGGATATATTGGTGCGCTTGGCGCTTCAGTGTATCCTCAACATACTTTGGCCCCACAAAACTCATAAAATTATTCACCAAATTTAAAAAATTTCAGGATCTTTGAAAAAATCAACCTGTAGAACCCATTAGGTTAGGTTTGTTTTATAACCATCCTGAAAAGTTAGCGGTTTCGTAGAAATTGCGATGGCTAACGAAAAATCGGACATAAAATACTATGACTTTTAATTTTATTGCAGTCAAAATAGACCCGAGAGAAATATATTGGTTCGTCAAGCATGAAATAACTGACTGAAAATATTCGATACGAGTCTAGGGCAGGGGTCGGCAAACTGCGGCTCGCAAACCGCATGCATCAATTTTAATTTATAATGTAAAGTTCCGAATCTTTAGCTCTATCTTCTTTTCCCATTTCATTTGGGATCGGCTCTCCTCGTCATTTTTCGCCAGGTGTATGTATTCTGGTTCGTCGAGACGACAATTTAGACTGCCTTTAGGTCATTGTTGATGACTGACATCCAGGTTACAGGGGGTCATCCTTGTTTCTTTGGATCGGTGTTGATGTTCAGGACTTCTCTGGTCATGTGTTTATCAGCATCAGCATTATCAGGTCGGCTCTCTAGTTCTATAAGCAAAAAAACCTTATAATATTCACCACATTTCTTGACCATTTCCACTCACCTGTCCAAGCCTGACGCCTTAGTTAAAATATTTTAGTGGCCTTTTACAAACTGGGAAATCCAGAAAATAGCTTTTGGCTCTCCGGTCTCAACTGGTTTGGTAGGCAAACCCGTTGAGTCTAGAGGTCTTAGTACAGCTGAGACGAGTCCGCCAGCGCTGCGTTCGACGCTGCCACCACATCTCGCGAATACAATAGCTTGTCAGCAGATTGCCTGTCAAGTTGCAATTGTTCGGGGAAGTAAAAAGCAACTTGTTCACCGAACTCAAAGAAGTGAATGCGTTTTTTATAACGATGTAAATAATAGTGTAAATTATCATGTTAGAGCTTGTTTGCTCTGAATGCGCCGCTTTATATCAATTTATGTATACGCAAGCCCATGCAACTGTGTAGGAGTGGGACTTAATGTTTAACGAGTATAAATATTAGGATGCTCATTAAGAGTGAATCATAGGATGTGACCCAGTGAGCAACATCGTCAGTCATATAGTCTCATACTAGATAGTGCTCCTGGGGTTGATTATTAATTAGGTTTTATATTGTAAAAGTAAACATTTACGGGCAGTCAAAATATTTCTGATAGAAAAAAATATGTTCAATAGACATACAGGTAATTAATATGGACAATAGACTACGAACAGAGTCGTGTTTAAGTATATCAAGATTTATTGCACATAAATTAGGCGAACGTAAGAGAAATTGGGAAGTTGTAATTATTATTATTCAACCCGTCGAAACTAAGTCATCTCTCTCTCACTCCTCGTCCTTGTCTACATCAGGTAACCCTTTTTGCAGTTGCAGACTGTTTTTTAACCGACTCGCAAAAAAGAAGGTGGCTCTCAATTCCGTTCTTTTTTTTTAATGTTTGTTTGTTACCTCAGAACTCCGTCTTTTATAAACCGATTTAGAAAAATATTTTTTTGTTTGAATGGAGGTGCACCCAGATTGGACCCGTTTTATTTTAGTGAAGATCTGATGGTAGGATCCTTGAGGAATTGAAATGAGCATAAGTTTTTTTCCTGAGTCTTGGGTGCTTCCTATGTATGTAAGTATATATATATATATCTATTCAATATATCTTCGTCTCATAACGCAAGTTTTATTACGTTTAACATGGGACTTGTCCGATTTGTGGAAAACTGTAAATTTATAATATCGACGATGGTCGGTTTGGCTCAATGGAAATACTGTGGGAGTGTAGCAGTTGGTAGTCAAACAAGATTAACTATTTACGTATTTATTCTTTGATAGTCAAATCCGTCATGAATATTTTTCACAGTATGATATTACAAAAACATAACATTCTTTATTCAAATCTATTATTTTAAAATAAACGGCCAGGATATGAAAAAGGTGGCTATACACGAGCCACCTCACAGTACGTTGCCTGCGAAGCTGAAGGTCCTAGTCTCAAATCCTGGTAAGGGCAAATATTTGGGTGTAAGAGTGATGATGGGATCCATGAGGAATTGAAATGGGCATTAGTATTTTTCCTGAGTAATAATAATAAAATGTATTTATTTATCAACTCACAAAAGACAAATTTAAATTGTTACATTGATTACATTCTAGTAAATTATGGTGGATATCCTTCATGAGAGGCTGGAGTCTGAACTAGGTGGGTACCTGTATTACAGATCACCAGGCTCGAGTCGAGTCTTGGATGTTTCCTATGTATACAAGTAAATATATCTTTAAATATATCGTCGTCTAGGACAAACCTTATTGAGCTTAACATGGGATTTGTGTAAAATTGTCCCGTAATATTTATTATTTATGTAAAAAATAGAAATAATACATTTATTTGGTCTAGATCGCCTCCCCCAAACGCCCCATAATACCGCACCTATTCAGCCGTTACGTTTTAAAAAGAAACAGTTCACGCGCGGTTTTTGCGAGCGGCGCGCGCGCTGATTACAGACGCGCATAGACATTAGTTCTGGCCGGCCGCGCGGCCTTAAATGGTGATGCTAAATTGCCGATGCACATGATTACGTACGTTTTTTATTTCCCGAATTTCGAATGGTTTGTTTACTTCTAACTCTCATTATCTCATTGTTAAGGAACTGAAGAAATAATCATTTTCAGCTGATTGAGTTTATGTCTGGCATTACGAAACATACGGTTTAGTTTTCGTGCCCATTTGCATTAACTAGACGGTGCCCACAACTTCGTCGGGTAAAAAGTAATCTATAACCATCTGCGGATACCCAGCTATCCATATAACAAGAATAGTTAAAATCCGTTTAGCCGATTTGGGGTGATTAAGACACAACAACACATACAAACAAACAAAATTAAAAAATAAACGATTTTGTGACCTCCAAACAGTCCGTTACGATATTTTTTTTTTGAAAATATCTTCAATATACGTACATTTCATTTTTGCAACTTTATAATACATACATTAATGATTTCGAATTCGCTAGCCTAAATTAAAATAAAACCGAACTTCGTTCGTCTTTTGCCTAAAAAGTCTGTTAGATTTTGTAGCCCAATAATTACTGTAAAGTTCAAAACTCAAAACACGTTTAGATATTGTATAATACGGAGAGTGATACCTAAATTTAAGAGATAATAACTACACTACGATAGACCTTTCCTTGACTATCCTAATATATTCCAGCCATAAGCAATAACATTACTTACCAACACTAATGGGAAACACCTTGTGAAGTGAAAAAATTTGATAAATCGATAAAAATGTAGTAACCAACATTGTTGCTCGCTAATGCTTTATCTTGCCTTGTTATAACTTTATAAGCTAGCCTTACAGACCAAAAAGTCGTAAATTGAGAGGTGTTGCACAGACATTCTAGGGTTCAGCACCTCAAACCGATCTGACATCTGTCCGCCCGTCGGTCTAGAATTCTAGATCCTATTTCTCAGGTATACATGTTCCAAATTGAAACAATTATCGAATACATTTTATATTTTACGTCATAGAATATGTTACAATGAACAAATAATCTACAAATAATTGTTTTTTATGTCATATCGTTTGTTACATATATTTTTTTAAAACTTTGATATGTCATTTGTTCTCTTCAATGTATACATTTATAATTTGGTCTAGATATTGAAATAAAACAATTTAACGGATTATATCGCGTATATTATCTCATTTTAGTTCCCGACGTTTCGAAAGCTTTCCATCCTTCCATGGTCACGGGTGGACTGAGAAAAGATGTATTTTCCTCTGTCAAAGTTACAATTTGGTCTAGATAGTTTAGTGAGAAAAAAGTCATGACATTCACAATTTAATTAAAAAAAAATGTCGGGAATAAATGTCACTTCCCGGGGTTAAAAAAATGATATATTTTTGTATTTTTGCATATTTTATTGTGCCCTTTACACATCCTGGGAATGATATTATGAATTTATGACAGCCAACATTAGTCCTAAAAGTCTTCAGAACAAATGACCTAGAATTGAACTGAGCACAAGTTTAGCATTGAACCCTCGGCGCGCGAGGCCGACTCGCACTTGACCGGTTTTTACCGCAAGGCCGCATTATCATGCATTAGCATGCGCTTGTGCCGCACCCAGGTCGAGTCCATTGAGCAGAGACCGACCTCGGCCGTTGGCGGCGCCAGCGGAACGACTAACCAGACTGCAGACAGCTTATTCGTTAACAGTTGTGCACTGTACAGGACAAGCTAATATCATGTTTTCATAAAAAAATAAACCTTAATAAGAAGGGCTGATGATGTAGCCAAAGCGCTCAGAATCAGAAGGTAAGCTTACAGAGAGCTCAAGACCTAAAAAATGGTGCACAAATGCGAAGACTATCGGTGCCTGTCTCTCTCTAACCGATTTCGGTCATGTGACCATTTCTACTCCAAAAATTCACTTCACATTCGTGCGCCCAAAGATGACTTATACTGCTCATCTTTATGGCCAAATTCTGTGGGCACTGTCTGCACGTGACGACACGCCCCTTTACGCACGCCATGGTGGTGAATAAGACCCGTGCTTTTTTAGTGTTCAGAATATCACTAGCCTTCGTACCTCTCGTAGAATAGTGATGACACGAAGTAAGTGCCGTAAGTCATCAAGTACTTACTAGATTTTTTTACAGCATGTCTATACAGTGGCTGTTCATACATACGTATTGAGCTCAACAAAAACTACATATCTATTCTTGATTGGCATGTCCCATCTGGACCAGCATTGGCAGATAACTCGTTACGATAATACACGCATTCCATTACAAGAGAGCACCACATCGCGCATTTTTTATCGTCCAGTAGTACATTATCTGACGAGTAGATCTATGGTTAGGAAACCGCCCGTGGCACCGGCTGTGTGACGGATTCATTGATACTATCTCCGGTTCAATGTGTTACGTTTAGTCTACAAACTAAAAGCAAGCTTTGAACATCTTAAGTTCAAGGACACACAAGGATAGAATAAGGCTGGGACCATTCAAAATGTGGGGATTCGAAGAAGATGGAATGGATTAGATGGTAAAGGAAAATCAGTAAAAATAACAGCGGAGGTAAGAAGGTAGAACACCTGATACAACATGACAGTTGCTTACATGAACGTTCTGGAAGACAAAATGGAAGACAAGACAGGGTAAGGCAGGGCAAAAATAACTTATTTCTCTTATCTAGTGAAGTGAGGTAATAAGGTCTTTAATTTAATATATATGGCGGAGTTAATGCGTCCACAGATATTCACAGATTTGTTTCACAGAGCTGTGAAAGTCCCTCATCGCTCATTAGTAATCAGACACTCTTTCTAGGTCGAGCTCCTCAGTACACTGAGATAGGCAGCCCAAAGAAGAGTTTTGCTTCGACAAAGAAACCGTCCATCTTGGAATGAATAGAGTGTGTAGAAATAATGGTGAAGTGACTATTAGGACGACCTTGATCCCCAGTACTACTGAACCGTGTTATATCTTAAGACCAACATTTAGTCCTAGGATTAACGTGGCTGTAGCCCACCTTAGTTCTTCATAGCGAAAGATATTGCGGAGTCGCGACCAATGGAAACAAATAAGAGAGGAAAGGGATGATAAATAGATAGTTACACTGATCAGAATAATGAAATCACGTGCTGGTTATCTCGTGTTCATTCAAGACGCGGTTCTCGCCGCGAGCGCTAGCTGATTTAATTACTTTAAGGCGTGACAAATTGGTCCACGGGTTAGATCATGCGCGTGACGTCACGCTGTAGCGTTTTGGAAAGGCCGGGCTGTGCCCTTGTGTACCAAATTTCAGGTTCCTAATATAGATTATTCAAGTACCAGAATCAGAACTTTTAGTTATTGTCTTCTTTTTTGCAGCGGTTGAATAACTCAGTTTCAATCTTAGCGTAAAGCGCTAGTTTTTATTGTGCCTTGAGTATAAGGAATAAATGTTGCAGATCAAAATCAAAGAAATTCCTCATACTAGACGAAAGACGTTTACTACTGGACAAAGGCCTCCGCCAAGCAACTTCACAATTAACGGGTATGTGCTTTCCTTATTCAAAGGTTTCCTGACCAGATCGTCTGCCCACTTTATCGAACTTCCTAAGCTGCGGTTTCCAGTAGGTACGGTAAAAAATATTAGGTGAGAATAGAGTTTTATGAACGCTTCACCAGGCACCAGCAATAAGCTCATCGGGCATATGTTTTCAGTTATGGGGTTCGGTCGAGGCATGCAAATGCAGGTGCCGCTGGGGAGGTCAGTGCTTTCCTGCGGGTGGGAGTTTTTAGCCACGTTTTTATGAGCGCTAGAAAATTGAATGGGCGAGGGCTACACTCGCCCGCACAAGTCTCTGGCTATGACATGTCGAACAAGTCGGCTTTGACTAGATTTTACCCTGTTGCGGCTATTGGCATACTTAATGGAAAAATGTACGTTTTGAAAATACGATCGAGGTTGTAAATAATAAGTTAGATTGGTAAATGTTTACCGCTTAGTCATGTACAATTAAAACATTGATACTAGAATGAATAACAACAAATTAAATATATAAGCATATATATTAACCGACTTCAAACAAGGCTATTGTGAGTAAAATATTAAAAGGTTTACAAGCAGCGAACATAATATGCACACTCAAAATTTTTAATTCCTCCAGGTGGATTTTTTCTTCGAATTTCAATGCGACTACTCTGATGAACAGCAAAACAGAATCCACAATTGGCAAGATATTACGAAACAAACATACGTATTTGAACTTGGTTACATGCTATGTTGGTATACATAAAAGGTCGAGTATCGTCAGCTTATAAGCTTAATTTTAAGTGTGAACCCGAAAAATAAATCAAATCAAAATGTACACATAAAACACAACTCTGTACCCACAACCAACGAGGTTCAAAATATATTAACCACCCTGATAAATAGCGGTGGTCTCGCAAATTTAATGTCATACAAGCAACTGAAATAAACTGATGCTTTAGAGTGCGAAAATCACTTGGCAGAAGCGACAAAAACGTCACCCTTCAAGATGACTGTCAGTATGACAGCGATATTGGTATGTTGTTGATCCTCCGCATCGCAAATAATTTTGGCGAAGTAAGAACTTTGCAGGTATAAGAGAATCATCGAAGTTTTGTTTTGTTTCATCAATTTCACTTCATTACGGAGATCTCGACAAAAAAAAAGAATGTGTAAGTTTCCTTGAATCTCAGCGGTTCTCGGTTCAACATTAAGTCTAAAGTCGTAAAAAGGAAATGTCTGCACAAAAAGATATTTGAAAAAATGATATGGACTATTTAAAGGTCACTGAAACGAAAAAACATTTTTTTGGTATGTTTTGTGTCGTTGATGCTTCATCAACGGCTGAACGGATTTTAAGTAATATTTTCTTCTGTTTCCGCGATTATTACTCATTGAAATAAAACAATTTAACGGATTATATCGCGTATATCATCTCATTTTGGTTCCCGACGTTTCGGAAACTTTCCAGTTTTCCATGGTCACGGGTGGACTGAGAAAATTTAAACTTTTTTTGTTTTTTGTTAAGCTAGGCATCTACAGATGGTTATAGTGTACTTTTTACCCGAGTACGCTGAAGAAAAAAAGGGGTTATATGACTTTTCCGCGAACGAAGTTGCCAACTGACAACTTGATGACGAATGTAACAACTATATGACGAAGGCACGGTAAGGGCCACTCGTACATCTGTTTAAGTAAAACATCCAACGGCTGTGACCACCACGCCTACGTCCCAGGAAGGATTTATCGTTTCAACTCCGCATATTTAATTACTCATCTATTACCATAATCCTAGTGCTCGAACGCTAATCTGAAGTGAGATGGAGATTACTTTTATCTACCGATAATTCGGTCAGCTTGTGACTCAGTTTTAGGTGGCGTAAGACACGTGGTTGGAGCCATGGGGCTGTAAAATATATTTGCGCAAATAAAACTTCTTTTTCAGTGCACCACTGAAAATCAGCGTCACCGCTTGCCGCTGGAATGCTGAGCGGTGACCCCTTTCAGCGCAACCTGTTGTATTATCCTTTTGTATAAAATTTGGCGTTACATGAATGTGATTTCCGTCTTTAATTTCTTATTATTACCATGTTTGTGCTATATGTACTGTTATTGTGTATTAGGTATTGAGGTTGTCAGTCTAGTAAGGCTCTTAAAGCTTAGCTTAAATGTTCATAGTTTTTATATATACTTGCTGTGTGTGCGCGTCGTTATGCGCGTTGTCACTTAACTGTCTCATGTGCAATATCTATTCGTGAGTTCCTGTAACTCTATTTAAGTTTCTATTTGTATGGTATTAACTGTTGGTTCTCCTACAATAAATAAATAAATAAATAATTTAAGTAGTGTAATACTATTAAGTAGTTATAGGTAATTAGTTAAAACGTACTCTAACGACATAGGCATACGTAATACTCGTATGTAGGCTAGCTTCCTTTTCAGTTTACTTAAATATGTTTAGCAGATTACCATATTTATCGGTTTTATTTTATGAAAAAGGCGCGGCTACAGGACACGGTTGGTTATACACGGTATATTGTCTATATTTAATTGTTCGCTCATGCTTAGCATTGTGATCATTGGCTAATTTGCATGTCTCGGTCCACCGTTGCCCTCACTTGGTTAAAAAAGAAAAGGAATTGCTGCTTGGTGAACAAGCTCGGGTTCCTCTGCCTTCTATTTCACCTATCACGAGGTCTTATTATTTGTTACTTCGTCTTTTTTACTCTGTGTCTTTTACGAATGTGAGGAATAATTAAACAAACTACTTAATCTAAGACAATTATCGCGTACTGGAAGATATTGTCGAATATAAGAGTTGGTTGTGAAAACTTACGTGCGCGCCTGTCCGCCATGATTGCGCGGGCCACGCGCTCTGGTCCACTGACCGCTGCCCAGACGTACCGACAGCAATGCAAGTCTACTTAAAACCAGATCTGTAGAACAAAAATATATTATTATTATAACTCATTGTAATAAAACAAAGTCCACCCGTGACCATGGAAAGCTGAAAAGCTTCCGAAGCGCCGGGAACTCAAATGAGATTATATACGCGATATAATCCGTTAAATTGTTTTATTTCAAAAAAATATTAATCAATTTAACTGGAATAATATATGTAGTAAAATAGATCACGTATATCTAGTAAAAATGATGTGCAATAACTGTGTAAAGAGATATAGCCAAGTTTAAGGAAACTAGACAAAGCGGTAGAATCGTTCAAATTCCGTAACTATTTAGTGTGCGGAGACATTTACTCCAATCAAATAGTATTTATTTTAATCATCTATCACTTTACTTCACTGTTTTATCCTAATATCTTAATATATTTCTATCTTAATATATATTGAATATCCGAACAATTCCACTACAAAATGAACAGGTTCTAAATCGTTACAGTTTGTCAAACGTCTTGGTTAAGCATATAACTAATAGGTTAGGTGTGTGAGTAATTAAATATGTACATTGTTTTTGCGTCATTCATAACAAAACAACTAATTTCCCGATGCTACCGGCGGCGAGCAGATCAGAACCTAGCGTAATGAATAATATTTTTTGTTTGTCTATACCACCTTACCGAGCTTTACCGCGCTTAATCACTCAACTTCACGCCACTCCCCACCCACGCCCATCACAAACCCACTCATCTTTGTCCCCTAGAGGGAAAAGCCGGTTTTTACTTGGCAGTCCGGCAGAGGACGGTAAAGATAACTTTGTGAAACGAAAGTGCAGGCTAAGAGGTTTGAGCCAACGAATGTAGTGCTGTCATTGTCAAACGGACTTTAAAGATTTTATGCACGTAATTTAGTCTAGGTACTCGTACTCCGAACCTGGCGTTCTTAGCGGCTGGAAGCTAATTTATTTATTTACTATATAGCGGCCGCCCGCGACTTCGTCCGCCTTAGATTCGTTTATCGCGGATAAAAGGTATTTTTCCGGAATGAAAAGTAGCTTATGTCTTTCCCCAAAACTCGAATATCTCTTCCAAATTTCATCTATATCAGTTGAGCAGTTTAAGTGTGAAGAGGTAACAGACAGATAGATGGACACACTTTCGCATTTATAATATTTAACTAATTTAAAAGTGAAGCATATTACCAAAATTTCCAGTTCCTAGCGTAAAAAAATATTTACCGTCCATAATTTTCACCCCCTTTTTCGTCCTTAAAAGCGATGAAATTTGACATACATTATAGCCTTTGTCCTATTCTGATATATAAGGTACATAACTGGAAAGTTTCATGAAGATTCGTCCAGTAGTTTTGAGATTAAGTGGAACGTACATACATACTTTCACGTTTATAATATAGTAAGGACTTAGTAAGGATTAAACTACAAGGCCCCAGCAACTTCGTGCACGGAGGAGAAAAAGTCATAACCTCTCTTATTTTCTTCAGCGCAGTCGGGTAAAAAGTATCCTATAACCATCTGGAGATACCCGGCTTCCTGTGTACCAAAATCCATTTAGCCGTTTTGACGTGATGAAACTGAATGAAGTATTAATTCATTAAAAATTTATTATTTTATATTATGCCTTACTTGCGAATAAAATAATAAATACGTTAGTTCACGCATAAGTTTATAGGTCTTAATTAAATAAAATTATAAAACCACGAAGATACACAATTAAATGAATTGCGCAATGAAACAATACATTATTGACATATTTGAAAACCCATTGACGTCAAACAGAGACAAGAAGCCTTTACCTACTTTACTTTATTAGATTTTAAAATCGGTTTTTCTATTCTATTACTGAGAAGAGTGTGGCTCTTAAGAGGCCTATCACGAAATACGTTCTGGCAAGTCCGGCGGTACCGAGGCCTTTTCTGCTTTCCAGCCGATTTTTTATACAACTTTTGAATAATTGAAAAAATAAATGTTTTGTTCAACAAGTTTTGATTTTATTACCATTTTTTAATGCTACAAATATGAATTTTAATGTAATGTACTATGCCTTTTATATATAATTCAACAATAATGAGAAAAACCTTGACGGGATTTGTTGGAAAATATGGTATAAAAGAAAACGATTTGTATATTATATAGGTAATATATGTACAAAATATCGCAAATTTGAGGCCCTAATGTAAAATAAAGATATATTGCGATAAATAAAAAATATTTAAACAACGAGGTTTTCATATTACATCATACCATTTCAAGGGCTCAAACTTATAACTTCGCCCGCGCTTCAGAAAACTACAGTCGGTAATCGGGTAAGTGTTGCCCAAATTTGAGGCCGCTACTTACAAAATAAGGAACGGACTTATGCAAATTCAATAACTAGTCAGAATATTGTATATCTTTTCTGTTTCTTAGAAATACAAAGTAAAAAATCCATTTAAGACGTTTTTTTTTACCAAAAATACGAAGGGGCTCTTAAATAAAACAAGGTCTCTCTCATTATTATCACAATAAAAAC
Source organism: Hedya salicella (assembly GCA_905404275.2). Taxonomy (NCBI): domain Eukaryota; kingdom Metazoa; phylum Arthropoda; class Insecta; order Lepidoptera; family Tortricidae; genus Hedya; species Hedya salicella. The sequence continues at coordinate 4,345,271 of FR990106.1, read as the reverse complement.
GGGACTTAATCCCAGCGCAATCCAATTATAAATATGATTTATTTACATGACGATGGAAGTAACGCGAACTACAAAACGTCAGAGACAATCCAACGGAAGTACATTTCCGTGATAATGTGTGAAAATCGAGTAACTTCAAATCAACATACAGGACACCACTTTGCCTGTACATTTTCAATTAGGTTACCTACGTTTATGTTGTAGAGTAGAGTATTGTAAAACTCAACACCTAATTACATACTTACTTTGTTTTGTATATATTGTATAGTCAGTGTAACATGTTTGTTTTCACTTGTTTGGCTAGGTGTCCCCACGACTTTGCCTTGTTTCTATAACCTTTTATATTGTTCTTGTATACTGGGTCAGATTCAGGTCATGTACACGCAAACGTTTTAATGAATTTTAATTAGGTTTGTCAGTTACGGCGCTGTTAATATACCCGCGTGATGGCTCAGGTTAGTACCGTTTTGCAGTGACATGTTCGCAATAGCGTGTCACCCCTACCATAGCCGCGAGAGGGCATACCACGGATTGTTTAGTCGGTAGGTCACTGCTTCTCAGTGGAGTACAATATATCCACTCTACTCCCCGTGGAGATTGGATCCAATGGGATTCCTACTTGTAAAAAAAAAATGTTAGTACCAGTTGATCTCACTAAAGCAGTGCCGAAAGGAGCTAAGAAAATCTCAAGAGGCTCGTGCCAGGTTTCAAGGCGATCGGTTTGGAAATGAACCCTAGTAAATGCGAATTATATTATTGTAACGATGGGGACTTGAATTAATTGCCTGATTTTGTATTATTGTTGCCTGGGGTACGTCGTCTTTATAAGCCATCGTTGTGTTTATTGTTCCCTCCTATTTTCCCAGATGGGGTTAGTTCAGCACTTGAGGAGAAAAGGCTGGCATTGGTCAGTGCCCAAGAACACCTGGGTAATTTATCGGCACACGTCTCACTGGTTTTACTTCGAAGTTGTTTCGCGTTGCCGCGAATGACATACATTTTAAGAACGTCTCCATCTTGGTTATTTGAAAGTGATGTGGCGAAACTAGATGACACGCTTAAATTGGCGCTGGAGTCTACTCTCAATGTGTACCTGAATGATTCACAGTGGTGTCAGGCGGCTCTTCCGGTTCGTCACGGCGGGCTAGGAAAACGTCGCTGTCGGGAGCTTAGTGTGGTAGCGTTCCTTGCCTCTGCTTATGGTACTTCGGGACTTGTCACTCGCATTTGGTCTGATAATGGTGAGAGTACCAAAGTACCATATCTTACAGAGGCGCAGGCCAAATGGGCTGCCAATCGCGACGAGCGGCCAGATAACCTTACCGCTCAGAGAGGTTGGGATAACCTGTTGTGCAAAGATATCTATGCATCTTTATTGGGTAGTGCACAAGGTTCCAATCAAGCGCGCATTAGGGACGCAACCAAGCCAGAAGTAGGAGCGTAGCTTCAGGCATTGCCGTCACCTCAGTTGGGCACACTGTTGGGTAATGATTCTTTGAGAATTGCAGTGGCTTTGCGTCTAGGGTCCAAGGTTTGTGAGCCGCATCGGTGCATCTGTGGGGTCATGGTCGAAGAAAACGGACACTACGGCTTGAGTTGTCAGAGGTGCGCCGGGCGGTTCTCAAGACATTATGCCATCAACGATGTCATTCGGCGGGCTTTGGTTTCAGCCAACGTTCCCTGCGTGTTGGAGCCCCCAGGGTTATGCCGTACCGATGGCAAAAGGGCCGATGTCTCTTGTGGGACGCTACGTGTGTTAGCACGTTTGCACCGTCACACTTAAGTCACACCACTAGATCTGCCGGGGCCGCCGCAGAATGTGCGGCAAGGCTCAAACACACCAAGTACTCTGCCCTGGAACCAATGTACGATTTTATGCCTATGGCAGTGGAGACTGTGGGGCCGTGGGGTACTGAGGCTAGAGGGTTTATAAGGAAGGTTGGTCGCAGGCTCAGAGTTAGAGGGATGGATCCTCGCTCCGGGTCGTAACTGGTTCAACAGATTTCGTAGGCCATACAACGTGGGAACGCTGCCAGTATAATGGGAACGTTTGGGTCAGGTGCGGCTCGGGGCGAGCTTTTTTAAGTCCTTCTTCACCTTCCACTAACTATACATATAATTTTGTTATCAATTCACAACTTTGACAGAGCCTGTAGCGGATGACACGTTATTGGTGTGTTTTATGACGAAGCTTGTCGCTGATTGGATTTTGTTTACCACTTGAGGAAGCCTGCGTTGCGAATTAATAATAATGTTTTAATTTTATAATTTACTTTAATTTAATTTGAAATCTATGTATTTAATTTAATTTGATTTAATTTATACTGAATAAACTACAAATTTATATTTGTAGTTAGTAAAAGTATTAGTAGTTATAGTATAGAGGGCATTAAATTCTATGGAAAAGTCGAAAATTTCAAGTGAATCGAGCGTCAATAAATGCGACCGCGGAAGTCGGAGTGGTTCAGTGATCAAAACGTCTCGCAGGAATGCTCGTGCAGATTTCACCTTCACCTTTCTACTATCGGTCTTTTTTATACTATTGAGGTGGCAAACAAGCGTACGGCCTGCCTGATGCTAACAGCCAATTCACTTTCAGGAACTCTTGAAATCAGCTAATATTTTATAACGAAGAATAGTACTGGATGGGAAAAAAATACTCTTGGTTTTTCACCGAAAATGGCAATGTTGGGGCATTGAACTCAAAACTCAAAAGCAGTGCAGATTATATACGAAAAATGTGCCAAATTTTTTGAGACATTTTTGAGGGTTTCGTACCCAAAGGGGAACGACGGTTTCCTATACACGGTCCTTTGCGGAACCCGAAAGATTTTAACTACGTATTAGTCCCGGGGTAATTAGGTGTAAAGATAATGTTAAGTATATAAACTCTAATCAAATTCAGCAAAGAAGATCTTTGCTCTATTTTTGTATATAGGTATGAAATAACTTTCGCTTCTCTATGTATATAATTATCCCTTTGAATAAAATGTTAACGATAATTTTATCAAAAAAAAGGATCTTGGGAACATACGTGATTACGTAACGATAAAAAGAGATCAATGCTCTTTAGTAATCACAATAAATAGTTTATATTAAAAATTATAATAAAAAAGGATAAAAGCGTGGAAATCGCTCATATTAGTCAACATAGCCTTGGAAAAAGAAGTTTAACGATCACCAAGAACAATCTTGTAATATTGAGCAGCAATAACAGAAATAAAATCTCTACTATTATTGAAGACAACATTTCACTGATCAATTTTGACTACTGTCACTATATAACACCAGGAGCAGGAATGAAAAGAAAATTGCATGAAATACAAAGCAAACTTTCACAGCTTACACTGTGTGATTATTGTATAATATTTATTGATGAAGAAGACTTACAGCAAAATGAAAACTATTCAGACTTAGTGCAATACTTAACAGAAACTTAAGTAACAATAAATCACAATAAAATAATTGTTGCATGTCCTACCTATGTATGTGGAAAACCTATTTATAACTCTAGAGTAGAGATGTTTAACTCCCTGTTACGTAGCGATGTACTCCTTCATGATAAGCATTATACCTTTGACTCAAACCTCGATTTAACCTGGAACATGTTCTCAAGTAGGACAGGGTGGCTTAATAACCGAGGCATCGCAAACATAATTGGTCACATAGGCACTTTTATCGCCTCGAATATTCAAACCTTGAAAACAAAGAGTCAAACAGTGTCTTCGGAGGCAAGAATGAAAAATGTTCAGAAAAAAATATCAGACTTTTTTGCTCTGAAATCGACCAAAAACGAACTAGATTTACAATTATCTTCTCCAAATATATTTTTTCGTGAATAACAAATTTGTATTATTGCATCAAAATATACAAGGAATGCTAAATAAATGTGAAGACATAGAATTATGTATTGATGAAATGGCTGACATTAATAATTATAGTCAAGTTTTATGTTTTACAGAAACGTTTATTAAACAAGGAAGTGAAAGTAATATCAAAATCAAAGGTTTCAACTTAGCATCTAACTTTTCAAGAAAAAACATTAAACGAGGAGGATCTTGTATATTAATTGGGCATAATATTCAATATAGACCTTTGCCAATATGCAAACTGCTGTCTCTTGAGAATACATTTGAATGTTGTGGAATAGAGATTCCAAAGTTAAAGTGTATAGTTATATGTATTTATAGAGTCCCTGAAGCAAAAACTCTTAGCTTATTTTTTGACCAATTAGACACGCTATTATCGAAAGTGACAAAGAACAGTAAAAAAAAAAATATATTACAGGAGATCTTAATATAAATACAATGAAAACTAACGCGGCGACCAGGCAATTAAAAAATTTAATGTTAAACTATAATTGTAATTTACATATAAGTGTGCCTACTCGTGGTAAATCGTGTATCGATCATATAATCAGAAACATAAAGAATGCAATGGGAAATGTTCATAGTCTCTACTTATCTGATCACGAAACTTGCCAAACACTAGAATTTTTAACCGAGCACGAAATAACGTCTGATAAACGACACTGGTACATCAGAAAGAAATCTTATAGCCAGGAGAATGTAAGCTAATTCCATGAATACATTTCTTCTCTTACGTGGTCAGATTGTTTCAATGAACCTGATAGTGACGTTGCCTTCAGTATGTTTCATGATATGTTCTGTCTCATCTATAATCTTTGTTTTCCAGAACAAAGAGTAAAAATAACATCGAACAATAGTAGACCAAAATGGATTACAAAAGGTATAAAAAAAATCTTGTAAAGGCAAAAGACTGCATAGATTTACGTACTACAAATATAGAACTCACGCGAAGAAAAAGTGTATAAGAAATAAAGCAAGGTGTTAAAATCATGTATTAATCAGTCAAAGCTTAACTTGAACCGGAATTTTTTGTTAAACTCAAAAAATAAAAGTCGAGCTACTTGGAGCATCATACAGGATAAAACTAATGTAATAATTAATTATGAAGAAATAGAGTCGATACATTATCAGGATACAAAGATCAGTAATCCGTCTGAAATAGCGAACATATTTAATGACCATTTCACAAGTAATTAAAAAAAAACAGTGACTGGAAATCAGTGCTTAAAGACGTGGACTCTGTGAGTGCAAGTATGTTCATTTCACCTTGTTCCATCAACGAGATAGTGAAGCACATAGCATCTTTGAACAATACAAAAGCAGTAGGTTTTGATGGAGTTTCGATCCATATAGTTAAGGTGTGTTCGCGAGTCATAGCGCCAATTCTAATTCATTTAATAAACGAATCTTTCAGCCAAGGTAAATTTCCCTCTAGATTGTAACATTCCATAGTTAAAGCGCTGTTTAAAAAGGATGACAGTAAGATCATAAGTAACTACCGTCCTAAAACACTTATATCCATTTTTGCGAAAGTGTATGAAAAAGCTATGCATTCTAGAATATCACAATTTGTAGCTAAATATAATATCATAGCTAAAGAGCAAAATGGATTATAAAAGGGAAAATCAATCACGCACGCATGTTACTCACTTGTTGAATCAATTACTGAGAAGATAGATCAAGGATTCCCAATAACAGGAATATTCTTTGACACGAGTAAAGCATTCGACTATGTCAATCACGAAAAGTACGGGCTGAGAGGAAAAACTTTAGCCTGGCTTCAAAGTTACCTCCTTGATAGAAAACAATGCGTTGAAATAAAGAAAATAGGTAAAAAAACGATGTAATCTCTTACCGATCATCTGAAAAATACAACTGTACAGGAGTACCACAGGGTAGTATTCTAGGTCCGCTTCTATTTATTATCTACATCAATGATTTGCCAAAGATAAGTAATTAGAAGACAATTTTATTTGCTGATGACATTACTGTTCTCATACCTGATGATAACAAAGATAAGGATATGTATTTGAGTAACATTAATATGTTCATAGAATCTGTTTGTAATTGGCTAACATAAAATAACTTATCCATTAATATAAGTAAAACGAAATATATACAATTTTGTAATACTAGAGTTAACACGCCCAAGATGGATATTATTTATAGAGGACAGATATTGGAAGACAGTAGTGAAACAAAGTTTCTTGGGTTAATTGTAGATCGACATTGTAATTGGAAATCGCACATAGACAACTTATGTAATAGATTAGAACGATTCTCATACGCATTGAAGAGGCTGAAACGCCTGTCTGATGAAAAAACCGTTCTTATAGTTTACCATGGATATGTGGCTTCGATGCTCAGATTTGGTTTAATTGTTTGGGGAAATTCAACTGATATAGGGAAGGTATTTATTAGCCAGAAGAAGTGCATCAGAGCTATCTTCGGAGTAGGACCTCTTGAATCATGTAGACCTCTATTTAAAAAACTTAAATTGTTGACCATAACTAACATGTACATTTTGGAAATTGGTGTCTTTGTCAAATCAAATCCTAGTCTATTTACAACACTTGTAGGGAATCCGAAGTTAAGACCTACAAAGTTAATAGGGCCAAGATGTAAAAGTGCGCTGTATAAGAATAATTGTTATATAATGTCTACTAAGACTTATAATCACCTACCATTACATATTAAAACTATTTCTGACATAAAAGAATTTAAGCGGAAATTATACTCATGGCTAATAGGTAATATATTTTATAGTATTAGGGATTATTTTAATTTTGACACGAATAAATAGATGATACATTATAATTGGCTTTGGTCATATTTTTACAATGTGGTCTAACTTTGCAAAACTCACAAGAAATAGGCTTTATTAATTTTATTTTTAGGCATTCTTAGTTGTGTTTACAAAGATTACGGATATTTCTCAAAATATACGTTTAACCTTTGTTCGACATTTATTCAAGTCAAGTTGGTGTCATATTGCGTTAGTGCCCATGACGAAAAAAATCGTCTTGTTTGTCTATGGAATACTGTGTCAGTGTGGCTGTCACTGATGTCACAAAATCGTCCCCTTGCATAATGCTTAAATCAGAGATCTAATTTTATTACCTATGAAGATGTACCGTAGCGGTATTTCGGCGGCATTCATCTACTTGAATTTGACAGTGACATCCGAGGACAATAGGACATTGGCAATGTGTATTTATTTTTTCTAAAGAGGCAACGACTGTACTTTTATGACACCAAACCACGGATTCTTGCACTATAAGCAATTTAATTTTATAATTCTATAAATAATTTATAACGCATTTATATCGCAAATCCTCAAAATTAGTATCTTAAATTCGTCTATTTTACTAAATAAAAATGTTTAAAATACATTGTTTTTTTGTGATCAATGCCAATTGTTCGGAGTTGTGTGTAGATAAAGTAATTATTAATAATTTAATTATTTCATTTTGTATTATTGGACAAAATAATAATGAAGAATCCTTTTGAACTGTATTAGTTATTATTAATAATTGTACTAACTTATTTATTCAAATGTTTAATTACTAGAGCTATTAAGACGTAATTTTTGCATGCCGTAATAGGGCTAAATGTGTGATCCCTTTAAATGTTTTGTAAGACCTGCTGTTAACCACATTTAATGTAAATAAAGAACTTACTTACTTACTACTTACTTTTATATGGGACCAACTTGGAAGTACCTCCTATAAAACAAAAAACATTTTTTTTGAAATCGGTCAAATAGTCTTCTAGTAATCGGTGAACATACACATAAAAAAAACCGATGTATTGAGAAACTCCTCCTTTTTTTGGAAGTCGGTTATTTTAGTTTTGTTTGGAGACTGTTTTATTATTTTAGAAATTAAGTATGTATTATGTTTTTTAAATTAATGTGTGCCTTGCAATTGTTGTTTTGTTTTAAACATCACGTGTTGGATTAATCTGTAAGTGATATGTGGTATCTATTTAATAAATAAATACATACTTAAAAAAAATAAAAAAAAAATTGTTACAATATTTATTTATTTTACACTTTTTAGTTAATCGTTACTTAAAAGTGTATCTCGCAACGATTCGAACAAGCCTAAACACGGCTAGGATACATTATTTTATTACATAGCTCTGGTGCCTACCTTCCGGCTCCATCATCAAATCAATTCGATGGTACCATTCTCATCAGGAGCATATAAGTTTGTAACTATGAATTTGCTTAGCTACATTCATCGAGATATTTTATCGCCACCCGTAAATCATTTATCATTGAGGAGTTCCGATGGCATTCTGTGGCCTTCTTCATCAGTTTCACTTCACCAATTTACATTTTCTGAATGCAAATGCTTATTATGTTTTTAGTAATACCAAAATCGCTATATTTATTATAATATTTCAGGAGTTACTTCAATTCCTCGTGGATTCCATCATCAGATCTTCACAAAAATTATATGGGACCAACTTGGAAGTACCTCCTATAAAACCAAAAAAAATTAAAATCGGTCAAATAGTCTTAGTAATCGGTGAACATCCACAAAAAGAAACATTCCGACGTTGAGAACCTCCTCTTTTTTGGAAGTCGGTTAAAAATGTATAATATCTACAAAACTAGGTTTTGACTAGGATTTTTTTTTTGCTCCTAAAGACCTAAGGATGCGTGGTTAAAACATTTCGTATTCCGCGCGGGCTCCTGAACGTTCACGTTGACTTTTCCTTCTGTCATGCAACAACAGGGGAATGAATCGTTGATTATAATAGTTTCTGGAAAACCAGATCCGATTACGATTTGAATATATATGATAATAAAAATAAATATAAGGGACAATCTTACACAAATCAATCGACAATCAATCGACCTAGTCCCATACTAAGCAAAGCTTGTACGTGCTTGTACTATGGGTCGCCTAGGTGACGAAAATACCTAGGACCCAGAATCAAACATTCGTGCTTAGGGTTACCATATCTCAGGATTTGTCCAGAGATTTCAGGATTTTCGGACTCTTCTCAGGATTGCGGCCGGATTTTGCAAATTTCAGGAAAACTCAGGATTTTTTTAATTTTCAAAACATTTTTAGATCATTTTAAAGATATTCTTAATAAAAACTTAAACAAGTGTGTTTAAATTTAAAAATACTCTTCCTAAAAGAGAAAATTCTCAAACTGCAACATAATCTCAAGATTTTTTGATGGAAATCAGGCCTTTTCTCCGGGTTTTTGAATTTTTTATCTGGTGACCCTATTCGTGCTCATCACCAAACACTTGCCCTGGCCGGGATTCGAACCCGGTACCGCCAGCTTCGTAGGCCGTTGTGCAACCCACTGAGCCAAACGTGTCGTCATTTATATGGAAAAGTTGGAAAATCGCGCATATGAAGTGGTATCTATATGTTAAATGCGTTGGTAGTAGTTTCTAGAAGATCCTTTAATAATATTGTAATTTGACTAAGCTATCGCCATACCGAGGGGTATGCTCGCATGCCACTTACCTTGTGACGTCTGTAAAGCCTCTGCTGTCTGTCTGTCCGCCCGTCTGTCTGTCACAGTCACAGGACTCATAACTCATCAGCCGCAATAGGCAGGCAGCTGACATTTTCGCAGAATATTTATTAAATGTTACATGATAATGCTTAAACATGTTGTTTATAGGCATTTTTTGCTTATAGTGGTACGGAACTGTACGCGTGCGAGTCGCACTAGCATTTAGGTGATTTTTGTAATAACTAACAAAATAACAGCATGGTATTCATGATGGATTACGTATCGTATTCATAAATAAAATCGTATCGTGGCCCTATTTGGTATTTTGTTTAAGTAAAATCCATACCGGTTTTTATGACTGTTTCACTTTCTACCGGAATTTCACAAATTAGTCTTTAAATTTATACAATATCTAAAAGCTTTTCCAGCACAAGTATAGGTGATAACACAAGTATTTAATTATTTGCACTTGGCATCCTTTGCCGACTTTTCGTCAGTCGAAAAGTAACCTTATACAAAAATAAATAGGTTTGCATTAGCAGTGGAAGGGACGAGTGCAAAAACGATTTGATCGCTTAGCAACAGTCGCTCTCGCTCGGGATTCGATAAAATCGTTTTAATCACCATTTGTTTTTTCACTGAACGGGACATCGCATTCCTGCGGCCGTGCTCTCATTTGGAAATTAAAACCCACGTGTACCTACCTACACGTATCAATATACACATGATCAATAACCACCGGGTGTTGCGAAAAGATTAAGAAATAAGTGAATAGGTTTTTAAAGGATCGGCAAAACGCTCGTATTTAATGACCCTGGCGATACAAGCGTTCCTAAGGCTACTTTATGATGACTGCTTTACATCAGGCAGGCCGTAAGTTGTTGTGCCATCTTAGTATATATATAAAAAAAACAAATGAGTGTTAGTTGGAGAGTGCTTCTATATCTAAATAAGCAATGGAGCAACGGATCGGAGATATTCTTCACAAGATAGAGGATAAGTACATGAACGGGAATGTGACATTCTTCTTCTTAGGCGTATATGTTGTTGGCATGGTCAGTTGTGCGGTTTGCCAGACTACCGCTAATAAGGATGGGTGCGCCAAAGTTCATATAAAATTGCAAATTAGATTATTGGAACTTCGAAAATGTATCTCATACAATTTTACAACCTAATGATCATTGTGCATATTTATTTTTAGTTAATGGTCATTGGAACTCCGAATGTATTATACTTAATCATAATGTTGCTCAACATAAATAACTTTGTTACTAAAATTTATAAATATATAATATTTCAATATAACGTTCTCATGCAATAAAATTTGGTGTAATTTGGTTTAAAACATATCGCAACTTAGTCATAATCTATTCATATATAATTTTGCAAGATCACATTTTCTAGTAACAAACTTTAGTATCATACATTTTTCAAAATGCGTCTTCTCAGATTTTATTTATAGCAACGTGCACCTGAAATAAAAAAAATCAACATTATAAAACTAAAAAAAAATCGATATTGGAGCTCCCAGAGCCAGCAGAACCTAAGGTTAGGGTTCTTTTTTTATGACCCTAAAAACGAAACGGGTCAAAAACCGAAAACTGTAGGTTAGGTTAGATTTGTTGACCATGTATAGCGGAGCGAGCGAAGCGAGCGGAGCGTCAAAATGGATCAAAAACCGAAAACTGAATCTCGAAAATCGAATGATCAACAGACTAAAAAGAAAAAAAAAATCTAGATATTGGGGCTCCCAGAGTCAGCAGAACCTAACGTTAGGGTTATTTTCTTATGACTCTCAAAACAAAATGGGTCAAAAACCGAAAACTGAATCTCGAACATCGAATGATCAACCGACTAAATAGACATGGTAAATTGAATATTGACGATACACCTTTTCCTGTAGCGCGTCCGGTTCATGATTATGTTCTGTTTTGGATACATACAGTAATTTATGCATGTTTTTCCTTCATCGTTGTTTTTACTTATTGTTGACTTGTATTTTTTATTGTTTGTATGTTCGCACATCTAGTACTGTAAGTTATTCGAATATCGCTTTTTTAAGTACATAAACCCATCAAAGTTTAGTTAAAGCCTCCCACGGCTAATTTTCAAACGTTTTATCGGCCGACCGCGTTAAGACGGGGTAGAAATAAAGTATACCTTCTAACTTCAGTTATAATCTCTGTGTATGCGTTCCGAAACACTGAGAATAAATACTATAACTTCCAAACATTATGAGCATAATGATTCTATGTAATACCTTTATTAATTAAGTAATTCTTGCCTATCTGAGCCGACGTCTAAAATAGCAATAAGTTTGTACCATTTATTTTTTTACAAATTACAAATAGTCGTTTGTCGAATGGATGAGGCTGACGTGGTCGCTCAGCGATCAAAGCCTCTTTTTTTTATTTAAATAAAGATTATAAAAAAAATTACATTATAGGCACAAGTAACTTCTAAATAATAACATTATGTGTACAAAAACTCGCAATATTTATTATTATGGAAAATGAAGGTAGTAGTACTAATAAATATTCAAAAAAATATCATTTATAATTTTGGAAGAAATGATAAGTATAGTCACAAATCGTTATTTCTATATAAAATCGAGAGACTCATTGTGTACATAATAAAGCTATATAAGCATATAAAATTTTGATGCGAAATGGAAGTTTCTATGATAGAAATCCTAAAAAAAAATTAGTGATACCTTCCGTGTAGCTTGTTTTATGAGCCTTTGAAGGTGGGTGGTGCAAGTCCATTTTTAAAGTATGAAAATTGTAATGTATGCGCTGGGAAGGAAACAACGTGCGTTCGTATTGGCATTTATTCCGACACTGACATATCGATAACTTATCCTAGGTACCCACATCACACTCCTCTACGCTAAATTAATACTAGGTTCTTATCACTAATAACATTTCTTATATCCTATAACAAGGCTTATTTTCTCGACACCGTCTGACAGGGCGGGCTCGGGACGCAATAGTTTGCGGCGGGGAATAGAACGTTTCCGGTGAGTCCGGCGTTGGCTCCGCCGTCGGCCGGTGCTCCTCCTCCTCGCGTTCCTGCTCCGCGGGGCCACCCGGCTCCCCCGACTCAGCCTCGGTCTCGACCTGTTCCAAAACTGACTGGTTCTCTGAAGCATCGGCTTCTGATCGTTGGCCTAAGGTACTTGGGACAGACACTAATGACAACCTCCCATTACTTGGTCGTTTCCGTAACTGATCAACATGTCTATGTACTATTTCCCCCTCTCTGCCTACTACTCTAAAATTACTACGCCCTAAAACATCTATAATACGGCCGGGCACCCATTTTTCCCCTTTCAAATATTGTCTATACCAGACTTGTTCTTCCTGATCTAGACGCCTGTCTACACCTGCGGATGCCTCCTGTTGGCGCGTTTGAGCCCTTTGCACGCGACCCTCTCTGTCCGGCCTAATAGCGTCTAGGCGAGTCCTAGTGCGCCTTCCCAGAAGGAGCATTGCCGGGCTTTGGCCTGTCGTCGAGTGCTCAACGTTCCTATAGTAAATTAAGAATGACCATAGAGCCCTATCTATACTACTTCGCTCTTGTATCGCCTTTTTAACAACCCGTTTCAATATTTTGACAGCATTTTCGGCTAGGCCGTTCGAAGCTGGATGATACGGGGCCGTGAAAATATGTTCTATACCATTATACTTGTTAAAAAACTCAAATTCTTTTGATGAAAATTGTGTACCGTTATCCGTAACAATCTGCCGTGGCAATCCCCACCTACTAAAAAGCTCATTCAACCTATCAATTAAACAGTTGGCCGATATACTCGTCATGTTAAATACTTCGATCCATTTTGACATTGCGTCTACTACTACTAAATATGTTCTCCCCGCTATGGGTCCCATGAAATCCAGGTGGAGGCGCGCCCAGGGCCGCGCGGGCCACGGCCATAGGCGCGGCGGCGCGCGCGCCGGCGCGTCCGCCTGCGCTGCACACGTCGCGCATGCGCGGCACGCCCCCTCCACCGCCTCGTCCAAACCCGGCCACCATACGTAGCTCCGAGCTAGGGCTTTGGATTTCACTATTCCCATGTGAGGCTCGTGAATCATCGCCAAAATTCGTTCCCTACAATTCTCTGGCACGACTAACCTATGACCCCAAATTATACAATCTAGTTCTTCATATAGTTCACTTCGTCTGTTCCAATACGGTTTTAAGTTATCTGTTTCACATTGAGATGGCCAACCATCGCGAATGTAATGTAAAACTTTCGACAACATCAGATCCCTTGAGGTGCCTCGCTTAATTATATTATAGTCTAATGACAGTTGTTCCTGCACATAATGTAAATATGTTTGCTCCGGAACGGCCGGCGCTCTTTGTTTACTACTTTCGATTGGCAACCGCGATAAGCCATCCGCCCCATTCTCATTAGTACGCACGTACTCAATATCGAACGAATAAGCTGATAAAATGATAGCCCACCTCTGCATGCGACTAGCCACCATTGTCGGTATTCCCATGTTCGGTCCGAAAATCGATACTAATGGTTTATGGTCAGTTCGTAATATAAACCGTCGCCCGTATAAATATTGATGGAATTTGTTAATACAGAATATAATGGCCAGCGCTTCGCGATGAATTTGCGAATAGTTTTTCTCGGCATCGTTCAAAGTGCGCGACGCATACGCCACCGGGCGCTCCGCCCCGCCATGCCGCTGGGACAACACCCCCCCGACCCCGCGCGCACTCGCGTCGCACGTCACTATCAGTGGTTTATTCGGATCGTAATGAGCTAGTACCTCCGCACCCGATAACGTTTCTTTTATTTGTATGAACGAGTCCTCACATTCTAACGACCAATGCCATAATTTATTTTTCTTTAGTAGGTCATATAACGGGACCAATTTTGCGCTCATGTCCCGTACGAATTTCCCATAGAAATTTAGTATCCCTAAAAATGACCGCAATTCTGTGGTATTAGTTGGCCTGGGTATTTTTAATATAGCTTCTACTTTAGACGGATCCGTCTGAATGCCCTTGCTGCTAATTATGTACCCGAGATATCGCACTTCGTTCACTAAGAAAACACATTTATTGCTTTTCAGTTTAAGACCCGAATCGCGTAACCTACTAAAAACGGCCTCGAGTGCCCGTAAATGCTCCTCTTTAGTTTTTCCCCCTATAATGACATCATCCAAAAATATTTCTACGTCAGGGATGCCCTGTAATAAATTGCACATGATTCGTTGGAAAATTCCAGGGCTTGATGACAGCCCATAAACTAACCTGTTGTACCTGTACAAACCCCTATGTGTATTTATGACCGTATATTCCTTCGTACTATCTAACACAATCTGATTGTATGCTTGAGATAAGTCAATTTTGGAGAAATAGCGCGCCCCACTAAGCTTTACCATAAGATCATCAATACGGGGCAGGGGGTATCGATCGATCAGTAATACCGGGTTTACAGTCGCCTTGTAATCCGCGCATACTCTCAGAGAACCGTCAGCCTTGTTTACCAGTACGAGCGGAGAGGCCCAGTCGGAGCAGTCGACGGGCTCGATGACGGTGTCGCGCAGCATGGCGTCCAGCTCGGCGTCCAGGCGCTCGCGTAGCGCGTAGGGCACCGGCCGCGCGCGGTGGAACACCGGCACCGCCCCCTCGCGCACCCGCAGTGTCGCCTCTCCGCCCGTGAATCGCCCGAGCCCACCGCTGAACAGCTCCTTATATCTATGAAATAATTTATTTATCTCATCAGACATTATGTTTCTCCCCATAGTGCCTACGTGATTACACGAATTAAAAAGGGGTATCTTAATACCTAGCTCAGTTAACCATTGTCGGCCAAGTAACGATGTAGTTCCGCCTTCAATGATAAACAATTCAAGTTTTTTCTCCTTACTACCCCACCGAACTAACGGCTTAATACAACCTAAGGGCTTAAGCTTTGAACCGTCATAAAATTGTAACACTATCTCATTATTGCTAATCACATAACTACTAAAATACTTTTTATACAGTTCATTGCTTATACACGAAACAGCCGTTCCGGTATCCACTTCCATGTTTACGATTTGATTGTCAATGGTTATAGGCAAACTCACCGGTTTATAGTCATTTAAACACAGATGATGGAAATCTTCCGAAACGTCCTCATCTTGCATGATGGCGCTCTCGCCCTCGCCATGGTGCAGCGGAACGAAGTTGCGCGCCCCGCCCTGAGTTGGGCATACGCGCCGCAGGTGGCCCGTGCGCCTGCACATGCTGCATATAAAATCTCGGAATCGACAGTTCCCATACTGGTGCGTTGTGGCACCGCAACCTGCACAGTTGCGCGTTACTTGACCACCACCGTCGGCGCCCGTAGGTCCAAATGCGTCACTCCGCGCTGTTCCGCGCCCCGCGCCTGCACCTCGCGCCCGCGCCCTGCTCCCGCGCCGACCCCGCACCCCGCGCTGCCCCGCGCCCTGTTGCGCCAGCGCATGCACCGCCGTGGACTCCATGACCCCCGTCCCGGAGCCGTTATCTCTGCTCGACGATCCTCCCGATTTCCCCTCCACCGCGGCCGCGTCCCGCTCAGCCGCCTCAAGCGAAATTGCGATTTTTTCTGCATGGTTGAAGGTAAGCCGATCGTCTTCGGCAAACAATCGCTGTCTAATGATGTCACTGCCCAATCCGCACACGAATTGATCTCTTAAGTTCTCGCTAAGTGACGCGCCGAACTTGCAGTGTCGAGCTAATCTCTTTAACTCCGCTATGTAGGCGGCAATATTTTCGCCACTGGCTTGCCTGCGTTGCCTAAACCGAAATCTCTCGGCGAGTACCGACGGAGTAGGCTGCAAATGTTGCCGCAATATCTCTTTAGCGGTATCGTAGGTTAGCTCTGATGGCTTCTGGGGGCTAGCGAGATTCGCTAGAAGTTCATAAGCTTCATCTCCCATTACCGCTATGAGTGTCGGCAGCCTTATGTCCGCATCCACTTTATTGACCAAAAAATACATTTCTAACCGGTCCACATACGAACACCACGCCCCGCTCCGCACATCAAATTCACTGATTTTGCCCACCGACATTGTAACAGCCTTTTTCGTTCACAACTAGAGACACCGTAGAATTGTTTATGCACGCGTTAAATCTAATCAGCCTCGTTAGCCACTGTAATGTATGCGCTGGGAAGGAAACAACGTGCGTTCGTATTGGCATTTATTCCGACACTGACATATCGATAACTTATCCTAGGTACCCACATCACAAAAATATTAATAACTAATTATAACATTGAATAACCTATGAAATGTAGAGTAACTTTTTGTTATGAAACCATTTCGGCAAACGCAAGCGTTAACATGGCTGCAGAACTAAGTTCTTAATTTCCCCATTTCTATAGGCTTTTGTAGGTGCCTTTGTTAATAAAAAAAACATTTTAACATTGTTAATCTCTGTGAGATTTTATGAGATTGAAGCAGTTTTTACACCACGGAAAAAAAAATCAACAACCCAATTCCCTTTGGCATGAGTTCTGTGAGCACATTGACTTAATATTACCTAATGCGCACTCCTCAGCGCCTTGCTCTGGTCGAGCCATCGCATTGGTGCATGGCCTTGTAATCTACAACCGTAGACCCTGTACCCTGCGCAATTACAATCCGAACTCTGTGGAGAGAACCACTTCCTCCACCTCTGCAGAAAACTGTCATAAGCTATCTTTTATGCAAAAATATGCAGACACCAAAGATGTATTGGCAAAACATTGATTTAAACTTACACGATCTCCACTCATTATCACAACAGAACAAAACCGTAGTGACAATCGTAGTGTTCAACCTAATAATAAACATCAAGCACGGGTAGATCGGAAAACTCGCGCGGCTAGAAGGCGTTGATTCGCCGCTCCAGTTCCTTTGCATCCTGTTACCAAACACCCTGTATTCTTCCTCCAAGCTACGCGCATCCCTCAACTGTCAAAACGGTCTAGAGCGGGGACACGTCAAAGTATGAAGTGGTGTTGCTCCCTGATCCCTATTTAACAATTTTCTTCGTCTATAATAATACACTCACGTAAGTATCTATAACATCATCATCAACATGTTGCAGTCCACTGCTAGACATAGGTCTCTCCAAGGGTGCGCCTGATCCTGAGCCATTCTCTACCAGCTGCTGCCAGCCACCCTGGTAATATCATCGCTCCACCTTGCCTGAGGACATCCTATACTTCTTTTGCCGCGACACGGTCTTCAGTAGACACCACAATTCTTTGGGCTATGTCTGTCACTTTGGTTCTGTGACGCACCATGTAATTTCTGATACGATCCCTCGAAGAGACACCGAGCATGCTTATTTTGTCATAAAAGGGCAAAGTACTCTTCCGTGGCCGTTATTTATGACACACAAGAGGAAATTGTTCGGATAAGTGGATAAACGGTCACAAAAATAGCCGAACACATTAGACGATCAGCTCGGCGACACCGCATTAATGAGTTCCTAAATTAAAGTCGATATATCAGGCAGTTTACAGCTTGCCTCGAACATGTTTAGACGGCGTCCACACTGAACTTACTTACTATCTCGTAACGTCTTAAGGTAACGTCGATAGAGGAAGATTTATAATTTTATTTATAAACTAGAAGATGCAACTTCGTCAGTGGAGGTGAAAAAATATATAATCCTTTTTTTTTTCTTCAGCGTAATCGAGTAAAAAAGTATCTTATAACCAGCTGCGGATGATCAAAAATGGTTGAAATCCACTCAGCCGTGTTGACGTGATGAAACCCTGAAAAACACATACAAACATTCAAAATATTAATAAATAAACTTTTTAACAAAAAAGTTTATTTATTAATATTTTGAAAAAACCGACTCCAAAAAAACTAAAAAGCAAAAAAATAACGCCATAATTCAGTTTCTTCAAATTACTTACAAGTAACCGTTTGAATACTCAATCTATACAGTATATACAATTAATCTTATTTTGGCGTCGGTGCCATATAAAGAATGTGTAAAATATTGAAAATTGTCGATTTTAGTAAGTTGTGACACGATGGCACCGACTCCAAAATAACAGTAATTGTATATACTGTATAGATTGAGTATTCAAACGGTTACTTGTAAGTAATTTGAAGAAACTGAATTATGGCGTTATTTTTTTACTTTTTAATTTTTTCGGAGTCGGTTTACTTTTTTGTTAAAAAGTTTATTTATTTTACACTTTTTAGTCAATCGTTACTTAAAAGTGTATCTCGTGACGATTCGAACAAGCCCAAACACGGCTAGGATACATTATTTTATTACATAGATCTGGTGCCTACCTTCCGGCTCCTTCATCAAATCAATTCGTTGGTACCATTCTCATCAGGAACATTTAAATTTGTGACTATGAAGTTCCTTAGGTAAATTAATCAAGATATTTTGTAGCCACCCGTAAATCATTTATCATTGAGGAGTTCCGATTGCATTCTGTGGTCTTTTGCATCAGTTCCACTTCACCAATTTACACTTTTTGAATGCAAATGCTTATAATGTTTCTTATAATACCAAAATCGCTATATGTATGCCTACAATATTTCAGAAGTTCCTTCAATTCCTCATGGATTCCATCATCAGATCTTTACCAAAATTAAATGGGACCAACTAGAAAGTACCTTCTATGAAACCAAAAAAAAAATTTTGAAATCGGTCGAATAGTCTTCGAGTAATCGGTGAACATCCATAAAAAAAAAGAAAAAAGAACATTCCGTCGAATTGAGAACCTCCTCCTTTTTTTGGAAGCCGGTTAAAAAAAAACGATTCAATATTTTCAAATAGTCCGTATCACTAATATTTTTTAATATATTCAATGTACAGACATTTCAGTTTTGCAGCTTTGTAATAATATAGTATATCCATGATATCTGTCTGCCTTTCTGTGTCTGTCAGTGTATCTATTCTGCATATGAGCATCAAATAAAGAATAAGTCGTCTATTGTTACAAACATTCAAAACAGAAACACGCGGTGAGGGTGCTCGCAATACTTTTGTTGAACTGAACTTAGGTTGACTTTGGTTGTTAGGAGGTACAAGGTTGACTGGTAGAGAATGCCCTATGGTATTAAGTCCGCCTTTTGTACGACAAGTTTTTCTTTTGTGCAATAAAGATTAAATAAATAAATAAATAAACTTAACTGAACTGAACTGACCTTAGTATTATTTTTATACTTAATAAATATTTATTACAGGACAATTTAACACAAATCGAAAAATTGTTTTAATATCTATGGATACTTGAATAGATATCCACTTGAGTTTTGACAGCTGTTCCAAATTTAAACTCATAACGTTACAGAATTTTTTACTGAAATAAAATTAAACTACAGATTTTACCTACTACCACAGACAAGAAAGTTCTCATAGAAAAATTGGTTGTAATAATGCTGGTCATTTCCTACGGTTTCTGAACGCATTTTAGAGCACTAATGATATGTGGGTAGATAAACTACTTTTGGACCTAGATTTGCATGATAAATACATTATTTAGCAGGATTTTGCTAAGATTTTAGATCTAAAAATACTTTATGCTTTTATACTTTTTTCACACGTTAAGTACCACAATCAAATAAACTATACCTATGTGATAATGTAAAAACACTTTTAATGCTAATAAAATACAGTCAATTTTAGTACATAGTAAAATTCCAAATGTACAAAAACCACGTCAGTTTTATTATCTTATTAAAGTTTAAAGTTAGAGACCACGTCTCGGCTCCGTATGTCCGGTAATACGTACTGGTTGAAGACTTTCGTCTTCAAGCACTGAGGTATCCTGGACGAGAAGACACTTCAATGTTTCCCAAACAGTGCATCCGTCAATTGATTTTTTTCTCGAAGTTGGACCTGCCTAACTGGATTGTTTGTCCTAGATAGACGTATTCGTCGACAACTTCGAGGACCGAGTTACCGCTACATGAATATTCGACTTGATCTTCGTCTTGTCCATGTTCATCTTAAGGCTCATCTGTTGGGATACACATTTGAGATCTTCGAGCATCAAACTTGTGAACATTGATAAATATTACCCGTTATTTTTGTCACCGCCACTAATCGCTTGATAGCTAGAAAGTCGCGACCTTTGAGATACGGAACCAGACAGTCCGAAGGAAATATCTTTCAATGAGTGAAAATGGATAGGAAAATGGGTTGTTCCGGTGCCAGTGGACTAGTACGGAAATAGCCCCGAGTCACTCCTGCGCCGGTCCTTCACCCCAACCAACTGCCAAACTCACGCGCAAATAGATCAGAGTCACATGGATACAGTAGGGCCCATGAAAATTTTGGGACTTTTTTATATATCTTTATTTTTGTTGTTGTTTCTAACGAAAAGTCTCAGACGCGTTTAACGCTTCGGCTACAATACACTCTTAATTACTCACCTCAATTACACAACATACAGAACATGAAGTAACAATAAAAAAGCAGAGTTAAACCACTGAATAGCGATCTCTTCCAGATAACCATTGGCTAGCGGTAGCGGGTACCTATATGTATATAACCTGCGTGTAAATCATATATTTTTACACAACTTCTAAAGAGGTCCTCCTGTCTTCAAGCGATTTTTTTTTTTTAATAGTAGTACCTACCGGTTTTTTTATATTTCATTTTGTTGGATAGATAGAACATGCTTCTATGGTAGTAGCATTAGAACAATAATCTTTAAGAGAAAATTAAGCGATGAAAATGTTAAATGCATTGTTTACCGTGACTCCCTTCGTTTGAGGCCGTTTTTATTTATTTACTGGGTATTTATTACATAGATACACCATTCACAAATACTATGCTATGTAGCCGCACCTAGATTGGCTGAACAGGAAACCGCAGGATTTATGTAATATTTATTTGTACGTAAATTAAGTTCCGTTTTCCTACATACATACATATACATAGCATCTATGTATCTATGTATATGTATCACGCTTCTTTCCATAGGACGACACGTTTAGCTCAGTTGGTTGCACATTGGCAAAGCTGGCGGTCCCGGGTTCGAATCCCGGCCAGGGCGTTTTGTGTGATTAAGACGAATGTTTGTTCCTGGGTGTTGGATGTTTTCTATGTATTTAAATATTATAATTTATCTATATACTATGTATATCGTCGCCTGGTGCCCATAGTACAATCTTTGCTTAGTTTGGGATTAGGTCGATATGTGTAAGATTGTCCTGACATTCATTTATTTATTTATAGAAGTAGGCAGAGACCACTTCTATCCACTTGCTACAAAATTTGATTACCTCTTTCGCTTCGGCAACTTTAATTAAATTCCTCATACATGCTCGTCAGTTTAGAGTACTCCTGACCTAGGCCTTCTTTAAAATGTCCTGTTTTTGGTCCAGGAATGTCCTTCTAGCTCTTACTCGTCCAAAATGTCCGATCTCTTATATTGTGGTATATTCTTTGTTGAAAATATGGATATGAAATCGAAAAATCTTATTTCTAGTTACTTTGATGTTAGGGCTTGCTATCTTCCGCCACACACTTGCGCCAAGCTGTACGCCTTTCCACAAGTTTTTGAATGAATTATAAAACATACTTTGTTATAAAATGTCGAATAAAAAGTCCTTACGTGCAACATAGTATAATGTTATAGGTGCACTTTAGTGGAACGTTATTCTAAAATCCCTTGGTCCTTAATGCAATAGGCGTAAGAGTCATAATTAAACTAGTAATAACTATCCTGATATAGTACTTAAAATTCGCACACTTTGTCAAATGGTAGCGTGGCGCGGTGGTCATACCGGTGGTCTACGACGCCGAGTGCCTGCGTTCGATCCCAGGGCAACGTCAAAGTTTTGCTTTTCCTGATTGGGAGTTTAATTAAGATAGTTAAGGCAGCCGTTGAGAGTAGCTAGCCGGCGGCAGCTTAGGTTTGGCAGGATACCTAGCGTTAGCAGAAATTCCTCCTGGCGCTCAACAAAACTAATAGTTAAGCTTAGATAAGATTAGGGTTCGTTAATAAATGTTATAGATATAGTTAATTTGTGTTTGTCTTTATCTTTTGTTCTCGCAACCCATAACAAATTGGCGCCTAACGTAAAAATTATAGGGTTGACGAGTAGTTATAGTCGGGTTTATAACCGTTACAATTGGGTGTTTTAAAATCTAGTTTTAGTAAATAGATATGCGCATAATATCTTAGGTCGTATATGAACTTTTTATTTAGCGTGTTATATTAGAGTGAAGGCCGTTGTATTTGTTTTTGTTTGTGCTTGGTAGTGGTCGTTTTAGTTTAGTTAGTTTGTGTTAGTTAATAAGGGTAGGAAATTTGTTTATAAAATTTGTAGCAGTAATTGTTTGTATATAGCTGATTGTTCATAATAAGTAGCTATTGCTTTTGTTGAAAGTTGTGCAGTTTTTTTTTAAAGTGAAAATCAAATTTATCAATTGTAACCGGCTTCAAGAAGGAGTTTCAATGATTTTTTAAGTTGGATTTGATATATTAGTTAAATGTATAGTCTTTCTTGGTATTAGTAAACCTTTTTTTTTCTTACGGTCACATAGTGTTCATTAAAGCCACGTAGTTTGTATTTGATAGTTGAATGTTGATTACACTGATTGGGTTCGGTTGGATAAATATTCACCTGTTTGTATCAAAATGGACTCCAACTTTTTACTCAAGGACGAGTTAGAATTCGAATTGGCCAGTAGGGGTGTCATTGTCAAAAGTGCTGTACCGGTACTAAAAAAGATATTAATTGAATTAATCTCAAATGAGCAGTTGGAGGGATCGGCGTTGGAAGTAAAATTGCCGCGTCCTGCAATTGGGAATATTAAGAAGGAGTTAGAATTATGTTCCTCTAAGTTAGACGTGCTTTCCAATTACATCTCAGAAATTACAGGCAGGCCTGACAAAAATTTGTTTAGACGATTAGTGTCAAGATTGTATCACGTACGTAATAGACTGAACTTGATTGGTAATACAGCATTGGCGGAAGATGATAATCTTATTAAAACTGCCTTGTCCCAGCAGTGTGAGTCTTTAGTAGAAAAGCTAGAAGGTCAGGATGATATTGAAGACGTAAATAAGTTATCATCAGAAGACAAACAAATTTTGCATGACACTCTAGGAAGATTAGGATTAAAAATCATCGATAAATTAGAATCGCAAGCCGGTACGTCACAGATGCCGGAACAGGAGGTGGTTAGGGAGAAATTGCTTTTAGGTGCGGACCAAGGGTCTAAAAATGTGAGTCAGCATTTATTTCGGACATCAACAGTAGATGAAGACTATGTGAAACGCAAATTAGTACCTATAAGTCAATGGGGTTTGAAGTTCTCTGGCACTGGGGGCCTGAGTGTGAATGCATTCCTTGAAAGGGTCTTAGAGCTTAAGGACGCTAGAAATGCCACTGACTTAGATTTATGGCGTTGTGCCATCGATTTCTTTGAGGGGGATGCCTTGATTTGGTTTAGGGCAAATAAAGAATATGCTGCGAATTGGACAGATCTGGTGACCCTCTTGAAAAGAACGTTTCAGGCACCGTTCTATCAAGAGGAACTTGTGGCCGAAATCAAATTAAGAACACAGGGTAGAGATGAATCCATCATAATTTATATGGCGGTGATGCAAAATATGTTTAACAGGTTACCTCGAAAATTACCAGAACATGAAAAAACTACGATTATCTTAAGAAATTTGCAGCCTTACTATCAAAGAGCGGTCTGTAGAGATGAGTTTTACTCAATATCGGATTTGATGAATGTTCTCAGGATTGTGGAGCGCACTAAGGTAAATTGCGACAATTTTGAGGAACCTAAGGTCCTTAAATCTACTTTGGAGCCTGATCTAGCCTATAGGTGTATCCAACGGGTAATGTCTGATGAAGTTTGTGAGGTGGCAGACGTCGCTGACACCAGAGCTTTGATAAGTAGACGTTGCTGGAACTGCCGAGAAAACGGACATTTATTCAGGGAATGCAAGCTACCAAAGCAAAGATTATTCTGCTATCGCTGTGGGAAATTTGGAATTACCGCCAAAGATTGCGGTTGCAAGGGAAACGGAGCAGGGGGAAATTTAAACACTGCCCAGTAAATTTCTCCCTCGGCCAGAATAATCAAGAGTGGCAGATTTGGTTGAAACTTATTAGTGAGTTCTTTTCTAAAAGTGATAGTGAAATATGTCCCCTTCGGATTAGAAAGGAAAACGATAATAGGTCATATATTGTTGTAAATGTGCTCGGATACCAAGGTATAGGGTTGTTGGATTCAGGAGCAAATCGCACGGTGATCAATGCACAGTTTGCAGAAATTCTAGAAACACTTGGTCTCAAATCTATGGCGGTTAAACCAATCAGCATATCCACAGCAGATGGAGTAAGCCATGAGGTTAAAGAAATCATAGATATGCCTGTTAGCTTTGACAATCAATTTAAGGTTATTCCCGTAATGCTTATGCCTGGTTTAACCCAACAGTTGATTCTCGGGAAAGACTTTTTCGACGAATTTGGAATAGAATTACAATTTAAGAGTGAGTTAGCTTATGATGCGGTCCAGGTAAATTCTTTGTCACATGATAAACCATCAGTAATATCAAGAAACTGTTTGAGTTTAGATGAGGAAACTAGACTTTCGGATTTAGTTACGGAAATGAAAGAGACTATTGGTCAAGGATTAGGGAGGACTATAATGTTAACACATAAGATAGATACAGGTGATAACAGACCAGTTCAACAAAGACAGTACAATTTTTCCCCTGTTGTCAAGGAGGCAATCGAAAAAGAGTTAGACGACATGCTAAGTAAGGATGTGGTTGAATCTTCATATAGTTCTTGGTGTTCGCCAGTTTTAATTGTAAAGAAGCCTAATGGAGACAACAGACTTTGCTTGGACAGCAGGCAATTAAATAAGGTCACGAAACGAGATACTTATCCCCTGCCAAGAGTATCCAGCATTATTGATAACTTACGCAACGCACGTTTTTTAAGCACGATTGATCTTAAATCTGCTTTTTGGCAAATTGAACTTGAAGAAAGCAGCAAAGAGAAGACTGCGTTTGCCATTCCAGGTAGGGGGTTGTTTCATTTTAAGGTTATGCCATTTGGTTTAGTCAATGCGTCACAGACGCAGCAGCGGCTGATGGACTTATTATTCCGTTCAAAGGAAGACAAGATCTGGGCATATCTGGATGACATAGTCATCTGTTCGGCTACCTTTGATGAGCACCTGATGTTATTGCGAAATGTCATGTCAATATTGAAGAAGGCCAATTTGACTATAAACGTTGACAAATGTCAGTTTGCAAGGGCGAGCTTGCGTTATTTAGGGTATATCATTGACAAAGATGGCTTAAGAACGGACCCTAACAAGGTGGACGCAATCATAAATTTTCCTAGGCCCACGAACTACACAGAACTTAAGAGGTTCATTGGACTAGCGAGCTGGTACAGAAGGTTTGTTGAAAATTTCTCGATCGCTGCTGCGCCCTTACATAACCTAACAAAAGGAAAGAAACATAATAAGTTCAAGTGGACGGAGGAAGCTGAAATGTCTTTTCTTAAACTAAAAACATTACTGACCACAACTCCGGTAATGACTTGTCCCGATTTCACGAAGCCATTTGTCGTACAATGCGATGCTTCAAGCAAAGGTATTGGAGCGGTGTTATGTCAGAATATAGAAGGATCGGAGCGTCCAGTAGCATACCTTAGCAGAAAACTGAATGACCGTGAAGCTAAGTATTCAACTTCAGAGCGGGAATTATTAAGTATCGTGCATGCCATTGAAAAGTTCCGGCCATATATCGATGGAGCGCACTTCACAGTAGTGACAGATCACGGAGCACTCCAGTGGCTCCATAAAATGAAGGATCCCCACGGAAGGTTGGCTCGGTGGGCTATGAAACTGCAGCAGTTCAGTTTTGATATCGTCCATAGACCGGGAAAATGTCACACTGTACCAGATGCGTTGTCCAGGATTGATGAAATCAAAATTGAAATTGATGCTGTTCAAATACTAGAGCAGCATAAAGATGATTGGTACAAGCGGAAAGTACTAGACATAACTTCGGACAATAAAATATCAGATTGGGCGGTTCATCAGGGCTTACTGCTTAAGAGGATAGACCTAAAACAATTTCCTAATAAGCATAACATGTGGAAACTTTATGTACCAGAGTCGCTCAGAAAAGATGTAATGCAGGAGTGTCATGACGACTTTAAAGCAGGACATTTCGGAGTTCGGAAGACATACTTTAAAGTTAGGCAAAAATATTATTGGCAAAATATGCTAAACGACATAAAGCAGTATATAAAAAATTGTGAAGATTGTGCAAAGCACAAAGTGTCACAACGTTTACCTTTAGGGCAAATGGGTGGACACAGAGAGGTTTCCGAGCCATGGCAAATTGTGTCAGTAGATTTAATGGGTCCGTACCCGAAAAGCAAGACTTGCAACACCATGTTGTTGGTGATCAGTTGCTGGTTTAGCAAGTTCACCCTGCTATTCCCTCTGAGGACGGGGAAAGCGGACAAAATATGTCATATATTAAGAAATCAGTTTTTGTTATATGGGGCGCCTCAAGCAATTATTTGTGACAATGGAAAGCAGTTTGTCTCCCACTTGTTTAAAGACCTGGCGAAGGAATTTGGCTCAAAGATTTGGTATACACCGAACTACCATCCGCAAAGCAATCCAACAGAACGGGTCAATAGGGTAATTGGCACTATGATCTCTACGTACACGACGAGTAAGAAGCATAATGAGTGGGACGTTAATTTACAAGAGATAGGCCACGCTATTAGAACTGCAGTGCATGAAACGACGGGGTTTACGCCATCGTATTTATTTTTTGGCAGAGAAGCTGCCGTACCCAACTTCAATTTAGCGACACCACCAGATCTAGGCCAAGTTCTTCAGTTTGATGTAAAGAACTGGATTGAGAATCTTCAAGACAGAAAAAGGATTTTTGCGGATGTACAATCTGGGATAAGACAGGCACATCAAAACAGCTCCAAATATTACAATATTAAACGGAGACCGTGCAACTTTCAGGTCGGTGACATCGTCTGGAAAAGGACAAAATTCATTTCCAATGCCGTTAACAAATTTAAGGCCAAGTTAGCGCCAAAGTTTGAGAAGGCGATTATTTCGAACAGGATCTCTGGAGAGGTATTTAGATTAAATAATGTGTATGGTAAAGACATAGGTGTCTGGCATGCAAAAGATCTAAAAGCCGACGCTAGTTAAAAAAAAAAAAAAAAAAAAAAATACGGTGTATTTTTTTTCTCGTGGGAGGAGACATATAATGTTATAGGTGCACTTTAGTGGAACGTTATTCTAAAATCCCTTGGTCCTTAATGCAATAGGCGTAAGAGTCATAATTAAACTAGTAATAGCTATCCTGATATAGTACTTAAAATTCGCACACTTTGTCAAATGGTAGCGTGGCGCGGTGGTCATACCGGTGGTCTACGACGCCGAGTGCCTGCGTTCGATCCCAGGGCAACGTCAAAGTTTTGCTTTTCCTGATTGGGAGTTTAATTCATTTAATGTTGACTTATTATTTGTTATGGTACGAATACAAATACAGTTGCTAGCCCATGATTTGCATAATTTGAATAGTAGAAATATCTATCCACCGACACGAATAAAATTCACTCAATTGGGATACTTCACAGAGAGTGGAGTCATTATGGAAATAATATCGCAATATTATAAGTGCCATAAATAGATGTGTGGCTTTCGTTAATCTTTTTGTGAACATTTGTTATAAGTGGGAGATTCTCAAAAAGGGGTAAGTTTAGACTGTAGTAAATGTAGTTTTTCTTATGTATATTGTAAAGGTGCAGTGTTTTGTTGTATATTGTAATGTCACAACACTAAATTGTGTTATGTTTGCTTTTAGCGTAACGCACTGCCCTTTAAGAAGGTGTAGTTAAATAGAGGGCAAGATAGTTAAGGCAGCCGTTGAGAGTAGCTAGCCGGCGGCAGCTTAGGTTTGGCAGGATACCTAGCGTTAGCAGAAATTCCTCCTGGCGCTCAACAAAACTAATAGTTAAGCTTAGATAAGATTAGGGTTCGTTAATAAATGTTATAGATATAGTTAATTTGTGTTTGTCTTTATCTTTTGTTCTCGCAACCCATAACAATAGTAACGAAATTCCGAAGAATTATGTTTTCGGAGAAACCCATTTTGCGGTGAGCCAATACCCGCTCTGACATTTGGACAAGCTCCAGAACTCCTTAGCGACCGGAGTAATTCCCAAATTTTTCCCAAAGCTCGTCAATGTCCACTTGCTCCAAAAGTAGCGGGCACCGCAAAAAGTGCTCCCATTGCGCATTCCACCGCGCATTGCATGACGTAACGAACAAGGGCAAGGAGGCTCATTATCGCTATTTCCCATTAAATCTCGTTAATTAGAGCCAAAGCAGAGCGACAGTAATTGGGACCAAATATTGTCTCAAAAAAACTGCGCCGCCGAATGTATGTAGCTTGATTGGGCGTGCTCCTGAGAATGTCCACGGGTTTACATTATATTTATTTAATCTTTATTGCACATAGCAACTATGTACAAATGACGCAATAATGTGAAACTGCATTTTCTACCAGCCAACCATGGGGCCAATCAGATATGCTAAAAATTTGTGTAGTAGAAAGATTTTACAATGGATTGGCTTGTCGCCGTCGAATAAAAGGAAAATACCTTTTCTATTGAAAAAAAAAAATGCTACAACGGATGAGAGAGTTCTTTTAAGACGCGTAGACGTAGTGAAGAATTCAGTTCAATTTAATAATACATGTAAATTTTCTGCGCGTTTTCACTAAGAGCCAGATCACAGAAACGTACATTGCTGATTGTTTACGATCACTAAACAAGTCGCATTGCTATACAAACAAACAATGTGACTGTAACAGCGCGTCGACTCGTTGTCACCGTTTTTACAATCTCTAGTAGCCCAAACTCATTCATCCGACTCATTCAGTCAAAAAGCCAAATATTTTTTACTTTCCCTTCCTCAATGGAAATCTCCTAGAGCAGGACCCTGACCACACCACATTTTGGTGTTTAGACAAGGCACAAATACTTTAACTGGTTCAAAGCGCACCGACAAAGCCTCGGCGAACCAGACTGGAACAGGCCTCAAAAAAAGTTTTTCAAAAGCGGCAGGTTGGTTTGGCTGGTACCAGTTTTGGGCGCGCGGGGTCAATAACCGGGGCACGATTCGGCCGATGTGCCTGGGCCGCTCCTACGCACATTACTCACTTATATGTGCGAATATGGTCGCCATCTTGTAATTTGAGAGAGACTTTTTCTACCTTTATTTTGACTTTCTGTTCCCAAGCAGATAGGAACCATTGGGCCGACTTAATACATAGCTTATAATGTACTTACTTAAGTATTTTTACGAATATGATCGTCGGCAATTGTAAATTAAATACGGCAATTTTCCAATAAATTTTATGAATCTTTTCCAAGTATGTATCTGAATATCGCTGTCCTTATATTGCATAATGGGAAGCACTTTGCGAATAAGAATTGCCTGTGATTTTCAATTAATTATCGCCACATCATGACATCATACACAAGAGTATTTTTGGCATTTTATATTAAATAGTAGGTACTCCATATACTCGTAATACTCTTAAAACTGGTTTTCAGAGCGTTTTTTGGCAACTGTTTGAAATTACATTTTAATCGCTCGTGCTCATAAAAATAAAATTAAAATGTATAAGTATATGAAAATAATCCAAGAATTAGGAAGAATGTTCAATTGTCTACCTTGTTTAATGACGATACATATATCTATCATGAAATAGGGTTAATAATATGTATTTATTTATTTTTATTAATCTGTACGAGCTTGATACCGATATCCCACACCGTTAATGTCTCTATTTAGCCTAATGGTGGACTGCTAGAGAATGCCTCTAGCTTCAAGTCCACCATATGCACTGTCTGCAATAAAGTTTAAATAAATAAATACTAGTAAGCATTTATAGCGCAGATTTTAAAAAAAGTATTTAGGTACCTATATAAATGGGTTTTAGCGTCTAAACTGTGCCACCCCTGTAACTAAAACTATCACAATTTAAGGACACGAATGTTATGATTAATCTAATCAACATGTTAAAGTACCTTTTTCTTATATCATACACACAAGTTGATAGGTAATAGCACCTCAGAGGCGAGATGAGAGTCGGGTGCCAGGCGGGCAGAGTCGGGCTCCACTCGTCGCTCTAAACTAAAGTACTCGGAATGGGCAGAAAAAAAAGGCGAGCAGTACTCGGCTTTTACGGCGTGGGTAACCGCTAATGTTATCTAAATATGTCTGAGTGTCACGTTAATTTTCTAGTAAAAAAAATATTAATTCATTCCACCAACTTTCTATTCTCACAAGGCTGTCGTTATTTGGGCGGATCTCAAATACATAAAAATTTTTTGAACCTGACTTTGAACTGGAGTTAGTGAAGTTATGGTCAGGCTAGACCTCCTTAACAGCAATCGGATTCAGTGCGGGGAGCGCAAACCCACAAACGGGAATGCCATCCGCGGCCACTTAAAGTTGGGGTGGGATGCACTGCGCAAGGCAGAAGAACTGCAGAGGTAGGTTGAACCGGAACCGTTCAACCCCAGTTAAGACGGGGTAGAGAGAGACAAGAGAAAGTGGGCGTAGGGGAGATTGCCAGACTACGGGCTGAGCGACCCCGCCGGCGGGGTTGACTCTTAAACTTCATCGTTCGAATCCAACGCCCATCTTACTAAGAGTACTTGCCGTGAGATTTATGAACAAAAAAGTGTATTTAGAACCAGCAATTCGCATAGGAATGCAACAAAAACGCGACATTTTCGCAGTTCAGATTGTCACCTGAATCCTGTTGAAAAACCTACTTAAACTCGAACCTTATAACTTATGTATTAGATTTCATTGAGGCTTGTGTGTTGCTGTCGGTTCGTGGAACGACTCCTACGCATGATCCAGTGTTTTTTGTGGCTTATTAATGATGAATCGAGTGCTCTGATGGGCGATGCCGATATATCGGCATTGTTGGGATGTCTATTGCCGCATACTAGAACACGACGCTGGTTTACTCCTACGATAAAAATGGTTTCGTTAGCATTGGTGCTAACATACGGATGGAAAGAAATGGTCTGATTGAAGAAAGTTGGAAAATTATTGTTGCAATATGTAGATAATTCCTTATCGACTGTATTTGCAGTTGACACGTGTAGTTACTTCGGGTAATTAGGTACATTTGTCTACGTTAAAGTTAATTTGTAAAATGTTGTGACTATATTTATATTATAATAGGTAGTAATAATATGAATACTGACATCTAGCAGATTTTGTTATAATTGTAAAATTATTAATTTTACAAGTACCTATGACTAATCTCTGAAACCAGTAAACACTGGGTAAGGTATTGTAAAAAAACGGTATGATTGTAAAAAAAACACATCAAGAGACAAACAGAAGCACACTCTAAGGTGAGAGATTAGAGGTTATAAATAATATGTTACTTGAACTGGGGCTGGATACAAGGCAAAAAAACTCGATTTTTTTTTATGAGAATTTTATATGGGATGACTAACTGCATATATTTCACTTCTGTACTATTATAATCTTGTAAAAATGAAATGTCTGTACATTGAAGATATTTTCAAGTCACTTATGTGAAACGGACTATTTGGAGGTCACTGAATCGAAACATATATTTATTTGTATGTTTATACGGGTCTTTGCGGCTTCATAACGCCAAAACGGCTAAACGGATTTCAAATAGTGCTTTTGTTCTGTATCAAAAACAGTTGATACCAGCTACCCCAGTGTTTACTGGGGTAGCTGGGCATCCTCAAATGGCTAAAGGGTCATAACCCTTTTTTCTCCTCCGCGAATGAAGTTGTGGGCACTTTCTAGTCTTAATTATTATATTTTCGTGCTAAACCACTTTGTACTCTAATATTTTCTTCTGTTTCCGCGATTATTACTCATTGAAATAAATCAATTTAACGGATTATATCGTGTATATTATCTCATTTTAGTTCCCGACGTTTCGGAAGCTTTCCATGGTCACGGGAGGACTCCCGTGACCATGGAAAGCTGGAAAGCTTCCGAAACGTCGGGAACTAAAATGAGATAATATACGCGATATAATCCGTTAAATTGTTTTATTTCACTTTGTACTCTGTTTTCTGCCGATTTCATAAGCCTTAATCATTTGATTTATATTATTGCTGTCGACTATTTGTAATTAAAATAACTTACTTAGTTAATAAATAATAAAACTACACGTATAATACAATTGCAACGTCTACACGAAATGATTTTCAACATATTCAGTGCTATTTTTTTCGCGTTGTTAAATAGTTTCAAACATTAAAGCTCGCTTTCATTAATGTGATATTTTGTTGTATAACACGAAAATAGACAGCTTTATTGAAAAAACATTTCTTATTTTTTGTCTATTTTTATGAAATTTTCCTTTTTTTCCCATTTGTGTATTTGACAGCTTTTTGTTCATTATAAACTGTTCACATTGTCCGAAGGTCACAAACCGTAGGTACGTTGTTCTTAAATTTATATTTACCGTTTGTGTGAGTTTCGACTAGTTACTATCTAATAAAAACACATGAAATTTTCTTCTGTTTCCGCGATTATTACTCATTGAAATAAAACAATTTAACGGATTATATCGCGTATATTATCTCATTTTAGTTCCCGACGTTTCGGAAGCTTTCCAGCTTTCCATGGTCACGGGAGGACTGAGAAAAGATGTATTTTCCTCTGTCAAAGTTACATTTTGCGCAAACTACCCATTTTTTTTTTTAAAACACAAATAAAGGTGTACATACATGCCAGATGGGCCTAAGCTGTAAAGACAGTTACACATGTGCCAGAAGAGCTTAATTATTTTATTCTTATAATTTACCAAGCAGCATTTCACAAATGAGGCGTACTGAGGAGAAAAGAAACGTCAAAAACATCTGTCATCGTTGATTGTTTTTGGGTTTGCCAGTTTTGGTAGTGGTACTTGAATTGATTGGGTCCATGTCTCCGATAGCAGATTAGTTCTCCAGGCTGTTCACATGTGCTTTAATATTTCGTGATCTAGTTCATCAGTGTTTGCTTTAAAGAGCTCTGTCACAGTTTGGTCAATTCCAGGGGCCGTGCCGTTGCGCATTTTCTGGATATTGTTTTTAATTTCATCCAATGTGGGCTCCGGGCCCAGGTCGGTGGAGTCTTCATCGCTTACTTCACTGATACTTGGGCCCTCAGATTTCTCGAGTTCTTCTTCCCATTTAGACATTGGGATAAAAGTAGTTTTTGCTTGTCGTCTTGCCTTAAGCTTGTGTCGTCTATAGAAGTCGTAGGTGATTTTCATCCTTCTTGACGGGTGGGTCTTTGCTAGCCCTCTGAAGAAGGTTCTGTTTTCCTTTTAGTCTTCCACTGATTAAATTAATTGCAAATTGCGCCTGCTGTCTCTGAGTTTCTTTATTTGGGCTGCGTCGAATGGGCGTTGGTTAGGAAAGCAAAGGGCAAAGGCATAATGTTTAAATTTAGTTTGAAATCAATTAAATACATCTACTTGAGAAAAACTTGTGTTAAGAGTTTTAAATGATCTATCGACCGGGGGTTTTTTAATGGTAAATGGTAAACAACCTATTGATGTGCCGTGTTTATAGGAAAACATTCTAAACCATATCTACTTGTTAAATAAGACTTTATAATGCGTACCTATGGAGGGGTCTCATCGTGCAACCTTCAGCACTGGAGACTGTAATGCTGGGTTGGTCGACTCAGAATCAGAGCAATCCAAATTGTTATATAAGTTTTATAAAATGTGCGTTCAGTAAATTGTAATTACACTTTAGAGAACGTATGGAGCGACATGATCGTTCAACGACCAAGTTCGTTAAGATTTTAAAAAAAAACTTCATACAAAAATATTTGATCCGAGCATTCGAGCGAAACCAGATTACGTGTACCATTATATGTGTTTGATTCGATCTTGAAGATTTATACTTCATTCAAGTATTTTATAAGCTTGTCCTGTATCTTTTCAATTGAATTTATGTAACATTTATCATCATCATCACCATCATCAGCCCGGAGTCGTCCACTGCTGAACATAGGCCTTTCCGCCACCACACCCGGTCCTCATCTCTGCACATCCAACCGCTTCCCGTCAGTCTCTTCAGGTTGTCGGTCCATCTGGCGGGAGGTCGTCCCACAGAGCGAGTCGTTCGAGGTCCCCACTACCGAACTCGTCTGCCCCATCGACCATCGGCTCCCCAACAAATATGCCCCGCCCACTGCCACTTCAGTTTGCTTATTCTGAGCGCTATGTCGATGACTTTTGTTTTCCGTCGGATATCCTGGTTCCGAATTTTGTCCTTCAGAGAAACTCCGAGCATAGCCATCTCCATAACTCTCTGAACGACCTGGAATTAGTGGACGAGGCCTTTTGTAACTGTCCACATCTCGGCCGCGTATGTACGGACTGGAAGGGCGCATTGTTCAAAGACTTGCGTCTTTCGGCACTGGGGCAGTGGCGACTCAAAAATGTGACGATTGTACATAGTTAATGCATATTCAAGCATAGGCCTGGCCAAGGGGAAGAGTATCAACAAAGTTTTAGCTTCCTTAAACTCTGCGTGTTCTAAATCAGTCCCCATTACGGGATGATTGAAAGCTTGTCACAGCGCTCTGGTACAAATTGTTAGAAGCGGAATCTGAAGCTGAAAGGATAAAAAACAAACGGAATTCCTCGAGACTTTAGGTTAGATGCCGGCTTTAAATATAATGTATAGATTTTAAGACGACGAATTGGAAATTTTGGTGTCAGAGATCTTAACATTTTCAACTTAAAGCAAACAATAAGGGATCGGACTATAAACTTAGTTGAACAGTGCTGTGTCGACTTTACCACCCCTTCAGTGAAGTAGGTGTGAGATTGGAATGATGATATTTTATCGTCAACATCATCGTCTCGGACGAAAGAAGTCATTCGCTGGGCATCCTGTCCCAAATTTCATCACGCTGGTTATGCGTAAACCGCATCCGATGGCTTCTTAAGATCCTGACAAGATCGTCGGTCCACCTTGTACGCCTACTCTGTAGCAACTTTATTTCATTTCATCAATAAATGTAACAATTCTATCTATTCGTAACCGCACCGCAAACTTCAAGGCAGAAATATTTTTGGATAGTGACTAAGATACCCTAGAATATGAAAACATACCCCTTAACGAGGTGAAGCGAGTTATAAGCGAGTAACAAGTAAAAGCACCCATTCCGTCTGTTTATTTTGCCCTTACTAACCGCAGGTCTAACCCGGCCTTTATCGTCAGCAGCAAAACCAACACAGTCAACTATCAAAATAGATCATTATAAAAAGTAATGTCACTAACCCCGGTAAAAAAGCGATTACATGCAGAATCGGGCATAGACAAAGAAAATGTGCACCCACGCCGGTCTGTCGTCAGGTGATCATTTCACTAGTGCGCGGGCGCGCTAGGGCGAGCGCACACTGGGCGCCTGAATGCTATTTAAACTTTACGAGTGTTTGTACTAAACTGCAGATTTTAATTATATGGCTCGGGTGGGATTATCGGACGATTCTCGGAACCAACACCAACAAACGGTTATCGGAACCAACACGGTCACAAACTAAAGAATAGCCGAAGCTATGCCCAAAACAACGATTTATAGCTTTCGTTTGATTTTTATACGCCATTTTTTATTTATTTTACACCAATGGAGCTAAGGCTATAAAAAAATAAAGCGACTGGTTGAAAAATTCTAACACCCATTCAAAATCCATCCTATTCATACGAGTATAATTATCGAATTCTCTCTGTAGCCGCCTGTGCCAGATGATCTGACGAGAAGAGGAACTGGACGACTGTTTGATGAAAACTTCGATGTTGTGGACTGTATTATATATTTACTCCATGTTGACTGGTTTACAAAGAGTAGTGCCGCGGTCGCAAACAGAGGTGGTTACGCTAAGATGGCAAGAAAAGGTAAATGTTATTGGCCTATTTTAAGAACCTCCCGCATACTAGACCAGCCGACCAGATCTTACTTCATAAAGTAGTAAACGGTGCTATAGATTGTCCTCAACTGCTGCACAAAATTAACATCACTGTTCCTCGTCAACATTCTCGCATCATTTGCTATCAAGACTTTTAGGACAAATGTTGGCAGTCATAACATTATTCCCAGAATGTGCAAAGAGCACAATAAGTTGATCAAAGAATGTAAAATAGATATTTTAAACATTTCTTTAAATAAGTTAAAAAAATATTTATATGAATTTAAAGCTAGTCATAATAATTAATTATTTGAGTAGTTCTTGATTAATATTTGAGTAGTTAGTAGTTATTGATCTGAGGTTAATAGGTTTAAATATGTGAATATTTGAGTAGAGTATATTTAATTCCTCGATACATCTAGTTGTCTACCTAGTAATTTCATGTACATTCTAGTTATTTAGTAAAGTCGAATTATTAAATTAGTATGTTAACATTATGGAATCCAGTTTTTGTTGTTACCATCTTCTTAAGTGTACCAAATGTCAAATGTTAACGTAAGCGACTTTTTTCTCTATAAAGCATGTTGTGTTTGCCTGTAAATGGGTAAATTCTCTAATATGTTAAGTACCCATTGTATAAATGTATACCTATTGTATAGTATTGTACCTGTTGGCAAACCTAATAAATAAATAAATAAATACTAAGTGCGCCTCGTATCAACGTTTTGATACTGCTTCTGTTAAAACATAAAAAATGAGGGTTGCGTTCGCAATAATCTGCTAAATAAAATTATTGAGATTTCGTTAGCAAACGAACTTTTTAACGACACGTTTGGCTCAGTGGGTTGTACAACGGCCTACGAAGCTGGCGGTCCCCGGTTCGAACACCGGCCAGGGCAAGTTGTTTGTGTGATGAGCACGAATGTTTGTTACTGGGTCTTGGATATTTCCTATGTATTTAAGTATTATAATTTATCTATATATTATGTATATCGTCGCCTAGTACCCATAGTACAAGCTTTGCTTAGTTTAGGACTAGGTTGATTTGTGTAAGATTGTCCCTGATATATATATTTTTTTAACGGATCTTGTCACTTTGTAATTGTGTCAAACGCAATTCTAAGTACTTTTTGTCAAAAAGAAAAATGTTAATAACTTGAGTTTAAAGCCGTTCTGTAATTTTAATACAGTTAACTCATTATAATATTATATAACTCATTATCATTTCGAAAAAATGACTGACTGTTGAGTTTGTTTCGGCTTTGTTCTCTTCAGTGGTCTCCTCTTGGGAAACGCCGTAGACTTGTGAAAGTGCCCTTGTGGCCTACTTACAGAATAAAGATCATTATTTCATTATTATTTCATTTTCCTTGTAATTCATTATCTATGCATAGTAAATGATTTTACTTCTTTTTTATTGTCGATTAAAAAGGTAAATTCGAGAGTTGTCTCAGTTTCGTGACCAAGTTTGCCGAAGGGTCCATAGATTTTGGTGCCATTTTTAGCTATTTGGTCGAGATAAATAAATAAATAAATAAATATTACGGGACAATTTTACACAAATCGAACTAGTCCCATGGTAAGCTCAATAAGGCTTGTGTTATGGGTAGTAGACGACGATATATTTAATAGATATATTACTTATATACATAGAAAACATCCAAGACTCGGAACAAATATTCATGTTCAGTACACAAATATTTGCCCTTACCGGGATTTGAACCCAGGACCTTAGCTTCGCAGGCAACGTTACTCCCACTGAGCTAAACCGGTCGTCATGATATCTATCCTGATATCTACGAAATTGTTTAATATCTATAGGCCAACCAGCTAGGCCATTTTGTCCGGCTTGACCAGGTACGGACCGGCTAGGGTACCGACCAGAAGGCAGTTGGTCTGGTAAAGGTCGGACGAGCGGGTTGCTCGGAACGTCGGTTGAGGCTCAGATTCCCGAGCTAGGTCGGGATGTCCAGGAGCTCTCGAGGCAGAGCACGTGAGATGTAGTCTACCTGCGGTCCCGACGATGCTGTTATACTCGTATGTGTCCCGACTGCATTACTCGACGAAAGCTGAGCAGATCACCAATCAATTATTCTTAGAGGCTGGAACGGTTGGAATTCCACCACAACGTAAATTCATTTGCGGTAAAAGTGCCAACTGCCGAGCTGGTGACCTTCATGACGGAGGAGCTGTGGCCAAAGGGTGACGTATTTCGCGTGCCGCGGCCATTTACTTGACACACAGAAGTCGCGTCACACGTCACCAGCTGTTAAACCGTACTAGTGCTTATATTTATTTTTGTTTTGAAATATTATCGCTGTATCAGTTCAACTGCGTCCAGTGCGCGTCGCGGCTACATCGACTCCCGCGCAGGCGAAGAAAGTGAACGATTCTGGTGCGGGCACGCTCGTAGGCGAGCCTGGCCGCCATTGTAAGAGGCGGTTACGCACAACCGAACCCAAAAATTCAATTCAATAACAAGCCCACACCATACATTCATAACTTAGTTAGTATATGCATTAGTAAAAAGAAATGATAGTATATAAATTGTGCATTAGTTAGTACTATATATATGTTCAAAATTACCACCGACATTTGTTTATTTAAAGTTTATTGCACAAAACAATAGTAAGTACAAATGGCGGACTTAATGCCAAATGGCATACTCTACCAGACTCTAAAGTGAGTAATAACAAGTAACCTTTCTTTAAACTATAAAAGACATGTGCGTAAAAAAAGAATTTGCTTAGACCACTTTGTTATTCCGAAATATATGAGTCAGCAGCAGGCTCTGTGCTAAACCTGAGCGCATTACGTATTTACATATTTAATAAATAATAAATAAATAAATATTACAGGACAATTTTACACAAATCGAACTAGTCCCATAGTAAGCTCATGAGGCTTGTGTGATATAAGTATTTAATAGATATATTTGATGAAAATGAAAATGAATGAAAAATGAAAAAGTTTATTTCGGTTATTGAAAATTTTAACAATAGCAAAGGTTGAAGTCTCCTATTAAGCAAGTAATTTTGCTTGTGTCAGGAGACACCGCTCTTCCAACAACAAAAGGTGGTAAATAAACCATAATAAACTAGTTTTAGTACAGGCAGTAACAGAAAAGACTAACGTAAGGTATAGTATTCGCCTAAAATTAGAAATATATAAAATTGAATTTAATTAATTTTTAGTATAATATAGCTTATATTTCTTATGCCTAGGTATTTCAATCTATGAGTCAGGTCATGTGCATTTTTACTTGTGAGTGTGTGTGTGGTATCAATGGCAGTTTGCTAAGTTATGTTATTGAAGATAAAAGAGCTTCTGTTTCGTAGTAAGTTAAGTTTTTTATCCAATCAACTAAGGTAACTTTACAATCGTAAGTATGAGGCGGATAAATGCAGATATTCTTATTTATGCGATTATGTAGTCGAGCTGATAGAGTGGCAAATTGTTTGCTAGCATAGGAAGACTTACACACAGGGACAGGAGCGACATTATACTTTCTTCTGCGATTTTGTGCGTGTGGGTCATATGTTAGGGTTTTATGAAGTCTTACAATAGAATTAACAATGTATAATTTACGCATAGACAGTAGATCACAATCCTTATAAAGTTGGGTGGTGGGATACAAGAATGGTTTCGAAAATGTGACTTTAAGTAGGCATCTTTGGGCTCTCTCTCCTTGCAGGAATTTTGTTTTGCTGGCACCCCCCCAACTAGATATGCAGGTAAGACATGATCGATTGAGCTAGGGCAGTGTCAGTTGGATATTTTCTATGTATATTTACTTATATACATAGAAAATATTCAAGACTCAGGAACAAACATTCATGCTTATTACACAAACACTTGCCCTTACCGGGATTCGAGCCCAGGACCTTCAGCTTCGCAGGCAGCGTTACTCCCGCTGAGCCTAACCGGCCGTCATTTATTTATGTCTATATATATCTATCGCAGCCTTTGGTTTATCCGCCTTCGGACATAGGCCTCCATGCCTTCCATAACTTCCTGTCCCCTGCCACTTGCATCCAATTTGAACCCACGTAGCGGCTAATATTGTTGACCCATCTTTCTGGTGAATGCCCTCTACTCCGCGTGGTTTCTCTGGGTCTCCACTCATTTATTTATACATTTATATATCTACGATACGAGGCGAGTGCTCCGAATGCCCTGGACGGCTAAAGGCACAAATGTATCTATTCTCTCCCAACTTGGCATCAAGACCCGACTGTCCACTTCGTGTCTACAATATATATTGTCCTATTTCGGCTACATTATGCTAAGAGGTGATGACAACCTTGAGAAATTGGTCATCGTTGGCAACACCGAAGGAAAGAGAGCACGCGGTCGGTCGCCAAAGCGATGGTCTGACCAAGTGAAAAGGGCCACCTCATCGTCAAAATTTTATCAGGTGGTGAGGGCACTTCGGGCCGTAATCGATGCAAACAAATTGTCCATTTGGGAGATTCCAGTGACAACGATCCTCAGTAATGAGGGACCGATTGGAGATCACACAAATATCGCAGGTAGGCATATTCATCGCGATGGATGACTAGATAAAGCCGACTTAACATTGTTAAGAGCGTTCATATATTGTTTACAGCTCGCATCGATCTAGTGCTGAACCCGTTTTGATACAACGCGATTGACCGAACGCTGTATTAATGAGACGAGGATCAATGACTACTGGAAGTGACTCCTGCTACGAGCGTAGGTTCATTCATAAACTGTAGATTGTGTTATTAGACATAATGAAAAATTCTGTCAAATATTTCATTTTTGAGACAAGATTCTACTGCCAAATGAGTTGACGGATCGAATTTTCAAAGAAAATTTTTCTTTTCTCATTCAGGCGATTCTAAAGAGTCCAAACTCGGTAGGATTGTGTTATTTTGTAACTGAATTCCTATGTCTACTGTCCGGCTCCAATTTAAATCAGATCGATGGAATACAATATTGCATTGTAAATCTTAGTTAAATTTTGGGTTAAATTGAACTTGCAAAATTTGTCCCGAACAGACATACAAAACAGGGATCGGAACTAGTATGTTTTTCATACAAAATATCCGAAATAACAATTTGTTTCTTTCGTTCAATTGCGAGATTTTCGTATATTTTAATAAAATTCTAGAACTTGCATCAGGTGTTTTGTGATTAGTCTTCTCCTAAATACAGTTTTAAAACATTCCATGCTTTAGAAGATTTAAAAATACTTACCGATTCCGATCCCTGAAACAAACATTACAAATAAAAGACGCAATTGTCTGTCTGACTTTTTTTATAAAAAAATATAATTAATTGCATTTCTTGTTTTAAACTATTTTGTTTTCAACATAGCACCGGCACCGGCCACTAGCTCATAGTTTGGTTCAGTTGGAAGGTCATGTTTAGATATATATATGTTACAATATGCGCGAATATGACACGTCTTCATGATTTATTTGTACTTACACATTTTCAAATCAAATCAAAATATTCTTTATTCAAGTAGGCCTAGTTACAATCACTTTCGAAATGTCAGTTACATGAGAGTCAAGTGTTTGCTGGGAGACATACAATATGATCCAACATTTGCTGCAAGGATTGGGGAAAACCCAGAAAAACCTTTTGTTTCTGGGACGGTGATCCTTTTGCGCCTTTAGCAGGAACATTGTCTATGGCATTTGTTGAATTTCATGAATATGAGTTACGTCGTTTGTACAATTAAGATTAACAAACAAGTATGTACGTTTTTAAGTATCACTAGTCATAATCTGTGGTCCAGGCACTTCCAGCGCGTCGGACACGGATTTGAGCAGAGCCACGCTGACTCACTCGCCATGAATCAGGCTTCCTGAGAACTGATCGATCTGCGGCCATACACTCATATCTATTGGTACCTATTTTCCTCGTCTGCCATTTTCAAAATTCTAATTAAGATTTTGGCTGGGTTAAAAAACTGGCATAGTGAGATTTTGAATTGTTAAGGTATCATTAAAACACAACATTCTTATACATATTAGAAATGCGAAAGCTTGGTGATTTGTCCTTTTACTCGTATAGCAAAGCCACGGAGCCGCGATTGAACTGGATTTTTACATCACGGAACATGAAGTTTCCGAAGGTAAATCAGAAATATTAGTATAATACCTCGTAGCATTCACACAATTTCGCTATAGTATTTTGGACTTATAACTCGCTGAGTTACCGATAACTTTGAAAAACTTAGTGGTAATAAGACTAATAAACCCAGTAGAAGACGAAGAGAGCCAAGCCTCAAACAATGAATAGACCGGCTTGACTAGTCTTTAGATGCCGGAGAATTCAGCCTTACGACAGGCAACCGGCTAACAAAAGCATCTAAGTCCTTCCTTGACAAATAATAATATGATTAAAACCTCGAAAATAAAAAGGGAATCAAAATATCGGCAGAGTCACCATCCTTGGCTCTGAGATGATCTAGTCACTGAGGAGGATTCATAAAGTTCATGTTGAGGATTATAACTTCAGTTCTGCAGACTCCTTTTAAACTAAACATTTTTCGATTCCTTCTTTTTCACTTACTTCGGACAGTAAATATTCTATTCTAGTCAATCTTTTTATTTCAAAGATTAATATTCCTCCCACCCTCTTGACACAATTATTTCAATAGTTCACACAAACAGTTGAAGTGGAAACAAAACGCTCTATACTCGTATATTGTATAAACAATAGTTAAGTATGCACCAGGCGGCGGCGCGAGGATGTTGTTTTGATTTATTTCGACGGCGACTCCGGCGCACGTGACGTCTGCGGCACAGTTGAACAAGGAAAAACGCTAAAAAAATATAGACACAATATATTTTGGCAAAAAATATGTCTGACAGATAAGTGATATTAGAAGCTAACTTTCAGAACCAAATTAACTTTAGGCCATTGTGATTTGTGATTTATCAGGTTGTTAGTGTTAACCTGCACATTAAAAGATGACTGTGAAGAAAAACAAGCCAATTTTAACCGAACCTGCCATAATTATGTTTATGGCCTGGTCACCGACTAGACGAGTGCTTTGAAATGTTATCTATCGCGCGATAAACGGTACCATGATACGACCATGATTGCAAGCCACGATGCGTCCAGTTGCTTTCCGGAATTTTTGCATACCTTAGACCCAACAACGACACATTATCCACATATACTTACTTCGAACTTTTCCAGCTAGTTCTCCGTTCATTAGCCCGCCCATTTTTCCTCATAAACCTCCGCTTTAAACGTCCAGTACATTTTTCATTTTAAAAATGGATCCTGGAGGTGTTGAAGCCAC
This sequence comes from Hedya salicella, assembly GCA_905404275.2. Lineage (NCBI taxonomy): Eukaryota > Metazoa > Arthropoda > Insecta > Lepidoptera > Tortricidae > Hedya > Hedya salicella. The sequence goes on along the minus strand of FR990106.1, from coordinate 4,301,635 downwards.
TTGTAGCAAGACAAATGTCCTGCCGGCGCTGTAGGAAGCGCTTCGAATATATTCGATACGGTAAACGACCTCTGCCGCGCTACTACGGAGTGTCGATCGTGTCTTAGAGGCAGGGTGTGTGAATGATCTTGTTTCTAAGTAGTCGATCATAAGATGTAGACGTAGAAAATTAGGCTCCACTACGTATATAATCTTTAAAAATACTTAAGTTGAAGTAAATAATTCAATCGTTTCTATCTAACTACTATAGAGGCATGCGCCTAACAAAACTATTTTCAGGGTCCATGTGATACCAGCTTGGAGAGAATATGTACTCTTTGTTTTTACTTCCCATGGTATAATAATAATATGGAATGACGCTTCCCTATGGCGCGCAAAGTGCCTAGAATATACTGCTAAATGTGTATTTAATTATATCAAAATAGGTGACCCCTGCGTAACTCACGGCGTGTGAGTGTGTTTCTTTTTGTGTGTCTTCATTCAACTCGGACTGTATCATCGACTGTACTGACTGGAAACACATTCGATGTCTTATTAACAAGTTATAATTCCATATAGGTACAGTTTGCTCGTAGAAAGATAAAGTATATAAATACATTCCAGTATACGAGTAGCTTTAATTTTTGAAAAACTCGTGAGTTTATACATGCGGCGATTTAATCAAATGAGGTTCGTTCGAGAACCCGTGTTAGCACATTAGCGTAAGCTGATGAGGCGGAATGACAGACGGGCGGACAAGCGAACGAAAGTCACGTGACTACTTCAAAATAAAATTAAAAGAGCCCGTTGTATTTCTAGCGCGTGCCGCAAAGGATAGACAGATCGAACTGGCTCAGCTCAGTGCTCTCGGCGTAGAGAAGTGTGTTTGTGTATGGTGGGTTTCGCACTTACTTAAGTAGTTTTAATTTGGGTGATAGCTACCACATAACAAAAGACGATGCCACAGTAAAAAACAATAAAGCATATACAGAAAATAAAAACTAAGCTACGGTGCCGCCGGCAGGGGGGTAGGGCAAATACTAAAACTACCGGTAGTGGTTTTTTTTTTCATACGCGTAAGCGAACACCGTCGACACCTGCAACAACAGAGGAGTCTCAAGTGCGTTGCCGGCTTTTCAGGTAGGAGTACGGCCGGTAAGAACAGTTTAGTCATGCGAGGCAGTAAATCTCTAGCAAAATGCACAGGTCGTAGACTGCCAACCATCTAAGTGGTGAGAAATGTTGGACAATAGCGGAAAAATACAGCAGGGATCATTCCAAACAATTCCTCAAAGCACTCCCCTTTATACAAACGATAGAAGGCAGCCTACATCTCTACGCAGTGCCAAGGAGTCAAGCTGATCTGAAATACGCTGGCAACTGACGGTACGAGTTGCTCTCCGTTGAATGCAGTCTAGAGGGAGAAGCTGGTGCTGGGCAGCCCCAGCCCACAGATGAGTATGGTATTCCATATGTGGGCGGACCTGCGCCTTGCAAAGCTGTAGGTGGGGTTAATCTATTACTCGGCTGTAATACCAGGTAATTCTGTGATCTCTATCCGCTTTGATATTAACATGATATGTTTTGAGAGCGTTCAATGTTCCATATTTTACACGAGGTACATGTAATTAGGGTCCGTAGCTCAAAGGGCCGGCCGGAATCAATGTTTGCTTTTCCGTACGTCAAGAGCTACTTTCCCAGAAACTGAAATATTATTGAAATTCCGCAATAACCTGTACATTACATTTTTTTTGCCTAATTTCACCATGCTCTGCTAGTTGCTAATGGCTGATTAAGTTGATTACGCCCTTTATATAAAAGCTGAAACACATCGGATGCGTGCGCAGCACGTGCACGTGCGCGTGTGCGTGGCGTGCGCGTTGTATCGTATGAAATTTCATAGTAGATGACACACCGCTTGCGTGGCGTGCACGCGCGCAGCGGTGTGTCATTTCTTATGGGTATTCGCACTTTACAACGCGCACGCCAGGCGCACGCCACGCACATGCATCCGGTGTGGCTTGACCTTAAATGCTCGAAGTTGACAGCTCTCTGTAATTAAATAAAATTAATTCCCTCGCGTGGTGATCGTATTATGTTTCCTCAGTATGTTTCTTGCATAAACGACTACCCTATGTCACTCTTTGCTCCATACTCTGTCCTCATTCTCCATGCAAAGGAATACGTTTGTACCGTTATCCCGCTGGAACATCATAAAAATTCAAACAGACAATGCAAAACAACACACTTTTCCGAAGAAAAACTAGAAGGTGCCCGCGGCTTGGCTCGCGGAAGATAAATAAGTCGCAACCCTCTTTTTTACTTCAGCGTGATAAATAAATAAAATAAAATTAAATAATGTTGAATTATATGTATGTAAACCACAATTAAATGTATTAAATTAAGAAACTGACTTGTAATGATGTTATGAATAAATTTTTCATTTTCATTTCATTATACTATTTTTAGTATTTGTTGTTATAGAGGCAACAGAAATACATCATCTTTAAACATTTCAACTATGTGATAGCTAGCTATCACGGTTCATGAGATACAGCCTGGTGACAGACGGACAGACTGACAGACAGATAGACAGACAGACTGACAGACAGATAGAAGGACAGTGGAGTCTTAGTAATAGGGTCCCGTTTTACCCTTTGGGTACGGAACCCTAAAAACCGCCTGTGGTCGATAGTTAAATCACACCTTTAGCTGCCCGACTGTTTGTGATTAACCATAAGCTAGACAAATGATTACTGTTCCAATACAGTAATCGCTTCAGACACGTCCTCTCGTATTAATTTAGTTACGCTCCGTTTCCTGCTCGCTTGACATACAGGTTATTTTTAAGGTGGGTACTGACCGGTGTTACGGGGCGTAATGTAACATGTTACAAAGCGAGCATTCGTACCGTCAGTATGTGGAGACTTAACGTTACATACTCGCTGCGAATGATACATTACGGTCCGTAACACCGGTCAGTCCCCACCTTTATATATCTACTACCTTTATATATCTTATTACAATAATACATATATTACTTTTTCGTTGTTCCTATTGGAGCCGCTTATAGAGAGACTGTATTGTGTATAACCTTACCCACTAAATATTTTCAAAAACGCATTAAGCGCTATATCGATTTAGGTAATTTTCTACAACATTTATAGAAAATTCATATTAAGTACCTACAAGTGGCTATTTGTTACCCGGCTGTGCGACAGCAAGACCGGTTTATTTCTCAGTTGCTATCCACTAAAACACACGTATCGGCAAGTATTATAAACGCAAAAGTAATATATGTACATTTATCCTCCTTTCTCGCAACAACGGCACAATGTGACCAGAGAGTGGGATATCTGTACGCAAAATGTAGCAAAATGTATAGTGTACCTATTATAAGAATACTTTTTTTTTTATATTTTGTAAATCCCCAAGTTAAAAGAGGAGCAAACAATATTCAAATGCATTACATTAGCCTCAGGTAATAATTTCTAACTACCTAGTCTAGACTTTAAATTAAGCCCAAGGTTGTAAAACCTAAAATTTAAACTTCAGAATAGTCATAGACAAACTTTTATAATTATAGGTATACGAGGTTCAGTTTAATATTCCTGTTCTATGTATACTAATTGGCAACTTGGTTCAAAGTGCTTGAGATTATATTAGATTGGCACGGTAATTTTAACACGATAATTATAGTGGTACTAAATTATAGTATACTCTACAGTGAAAAGGTCAGGCTTTAGAGAATAAGGCTCGATATATTTATCGTGAACTCTACATTTCAGATCTTTTTGTATATTGCAAATAAAAAATAATGATAAGTAAATAGCTGTACTATCGTAAGTAACATGGCGTATTTGTAAGATTACAAATAACTCTAAAGAGATCGCTTAAGTGAGAATCACCAATGTTATTCAATGACGTGATTCACTGATGTTTAAATTTTATTGAATCCTTGGAAAAAACTTCAGCCGAGAAGCTTGGGATCGTTTTCAATGTGGGGCGCTACTTCACACCGGGACAGCTTCTTCAATTGTATAAAGCGCAAGTCCGGTCGGGTATGGAGTATTGCTGTGATCTCTCTGATGGATCTGCCAAAACCCAGCTGACCGCGAAAGATTCGATCGACAAACGTGTCAAGGAGCTAATTGGTGACTCAGATCTTGTGGAGGCAACGCTGCAAAGCCTCGAACACAGTAGGAAGACTAGGAAGGTCTTGCGGTATTTTACAGGCTACATTTCGGGGAGTGTGCCGCGGGACAGCATTAACTGATTCCGCCTTCTCAATTTCGTCACTATCGGACTTGACGTGGATTTGGGTTCCACCCTTATTTTGTTTATATAAAACCTCGAACAAAGCGCTTTGCTTCTACATTCCTCGTTAGGACGGCTAACAGGAACTTATATTACTATTCATTTATTTGGCCAAGCAACAAAAAAACGTTACATTTAGCAAGTCAAAATACAAAAAATATACAAAACACATTATTAACTAAACAATATATAGTATACAATGCAATAATAATAATAATAATAATAACAGTAGAGATGACACAAGCCTAATCACAAACATGATTTCTCTTGTTTTAATTTATCACAGAATTCATTTATAGAATAAAATGGATTATGTTGGAAAAACCGTTTTAATTTACGTTTAAACTCGAGGTACGGCATATTCATCATGTGGGATGGTAACAGATTATCTCTTTCAGCATACGTATTCGCAGAACAATTATAACTTAGATCTCATCAAGAAAAGAGTGAACAGGCACTAATAGGTAACAGGTGAGATTGAAGCCAAATGTTTGATTATCTAACATAAAAAAAGTTCTTCAATTTTACCTATGTTTTTTCTGTTAATTTTAGTTTATTGGTGTGCTAAAAACATATTTCAATTGGACTTAGGCATATAACTACCAGGTTGAATCACAAACGTCTACGATATTATTATATGTATAGAAAATAAGTTACATGATTTATATAGCACGTGAACACTACGTACGTGAGGCCACTAATAAATAAGACGAGAAAACGAACTCAGAAAACTCGAATTAATTGAGCCTTTGTTGTTACGTACCGTCGTTCCTTTAACAATCATTTTCTGAAATCAATAATGCATAAAAACTAGCCAATTAATGATCATGTAATTAAAATAAATAAAGTTAACCAATCAGCCTTAAAATCGAATCAATTAAAAACAGTTGGTTTTCGGTGCGAGTGCATTCCGCGGTAAATGCAATATTCCACGCACGTACGAAAAACGAAATGAAAGAGAACGCGAATCTCCCGCGTATCCGCATTGTTTGCTTATGCGCTGCGCACTGACTATATTATGTACAGTCCGCATCAAATAGTCTGTAGCATCAGTGCAAAATATATCATAACACATCGTTATTCTTATAGGCATAAAGATACTTGATAATATTGTTACGCCGGTGACTCAAACTAAAACTTTGATAGTGTTTTGCGTGTGGAGGTGTTTTCAGCAGACTGAAATACCATTTAAGGCTGATCACATACTAACTATCAAAATTTCACCGCAATTGCCGTGGTTTTCAGGCGCCGGAAACATGTTTTCCTCCAGTTTCAGGCCAACTGGGGTTTTAAGGTATTCGTCATGTGATAGAGTATCACATGACGAATACCTTAAAACCCGTTTTCAGGCATTTACAGGAGCGTGCGAGTACGGGCCTCTGACGTACATTTCAGTAAATTGCGATTTTTTTCTGTTAGAGTGAAACAGATAGCAAAATTAAAAAGAGACACTACACTGAAAACATTCCAGAAGGCTGTAACAGAGAGACGAGACACTCAAAGCAAAGATAGCAGTACGCCGAGCATTCGAGCAATGAGTGGCCGAGGCGACAGTGGGAAGGTTCCCGAACAATCTCCTACTCGGCAGTGTACCTATCGAAGGATCTTCCGAATTTTCGACTTGTTTGTGTCGCGATGGAACGTTCCAGATTGCAATTCACAATTAGAAGCGTAAGTGGTAACATCAAAAGGCACCCCCTCCTAAGTATAATACGCAACAATTTAAAAAGCCAAACGTATATTGGATGTACGATGTGTAGTTGCATTCTGCGCCTTGAAATCATTTAAAACCAAATTCGGCGTTGCAAGCCGCATCCGAACACACGATCAATGCTCTTGAGTACATACTCCCCTTTGACGGAGACGCTAAGGACGCCGATGTATATGGATAATTAAATAAGTAAGGCTAATTAGCCGTTGTAAGACTCATTGGTGACTCAGAATTGGTGGAATCAAAGCTTAGTAGTAGCGTAGGAAAATCGCCTGCTTGAAGTGCTGACTCGTCCACCAAACAACTTTTACGCTGATTGTATTCATATTAATAAGCTGCAGTTTCGATCTGTACCTTGTTGGTACGGTTGTACCTTGTTTTCATTGAATACTTCATTTCGTCGACATATAATTTCATAGAAAGCTTCTTTCTCGGACACCGTTCATAATTTGGGATTGTTATCTCTCTCTCTGGGGTCGGTCCCTCATGTCTGAAGATCGTGGTCAGCATCAGGGTTACACTTGGAGCCGATGATCTGCCTCCATCGGTTTCTGTCTAGCGGGTCTCTCACAACCGTGTAGAACTTGGAGGACGAGGAGTCTTTCAACTGATCGGTCCATCTTGTTGGTGAACGACCGCGCCATCTTTTGCCTTCAGTGTTCCCAACCACAATCAGTTTTTCTAAACTTGCGTCGCCTCTGCCCATTGTGTGGCCGAAATACGAAAGAATGCGTTGTTGGCATATGGTGGATGAGAGAGTTTTTATTTGGAGCTGGGTCAGGATCGATGCATTGGTGCGTTTCGCCGTCCAAGGTATTCTGAGCATTCGTCTCCAGCACCACATCTCAAATGCATCAATTCTTTGTCTTTCTCGATCCAAGATTGTCCAAGTTTCAACTCCATACAGGAAGATAGGGAACACAAGAGCTCGTATCAATCTGATCTTGGGATTGTTATATAATAAGCCTAACTCTATAGTAAAAAAAATCTAGCAACTACTTTTTGACGCCATCATTCCAGGACAATCGCAATGACGCGAAGGCGTAAGTGTACTGATTATACTGGGATGATAGCTGTCAAAAAGTGGTTGCTAGAAGAATTCAACTGTAATGGCTTATCTATGTAATAGATTATAATGATATTTTGAAAAATCAGGAAATGTCCACGGCTTCAGGGGAAAAAGCAGTCGATGGTGAAATGAAGCATTCTAGGAAACATTTGTCGATGGAATGGCACGACACGTAGGTAGGTCGCGTTCCTTTGCACCTATTTTCTCAAAGGAAAAAGAGTAGCATAATTTCCAGCGAACTTTTTATCCAGAAACTGTAATTCTATAATTGTAAATCTCTGACTCTGTCGTCATTTAATCAAGAGAGATCGATTGCCATTGGGAAATTTCATGTTCTTTTTACCATTTAGACTGTACGTTGTCTGTCAATAGTTATGTAGAGTTACTGCTTATATGATAAATAAACAAGTACCTTGCCTCTGTTTATGGAGTATAAGCATGAAGTAGTGTTTACATCAAGTTACACTAGTAATATCTGTGTCCATTATTTATTTACGATAATTTACTTACCGTTATGGAGCTGGCAGATACGAATTGAACGTGTCCGATAAAGTCTTTATATACAATTAAGTTATGGCAATATAAGGACACCGAATTTTTTCAAAACTCAATGGTTCGCCATTTTCGTAAGCGAAAGTCGGTGCCGCGACAAGTTTATCCGCTTTCGGCGCGGACGGTAAATGTCAAAGTTTATTGCATTGTACATATGTTGATTAAGTACAATTATTAATATATATACTAAATAAAAATAAAAATGAATATGCCGAAGCCGAGGAGAGGTGTGTTCGAATCCCGTTCGAACCACAATTTTCAACTTGTTTCTTTAGTAAGGTAATCGCACCAATGCTTGACAGATTATTACCCTCACTACTCAAAGGCGTGCGCGATAGCAGCAATAGCATGCTAAGAGTATTGGCCGAGCGTCTCGACTGCCCGCTCACGAAATATTGGAGCGCAGGTAGTTATTGGAAGGGCGAAGTACCGAAGGCTATTGGTGAATTATAAATTTTAAAGTGTCAAAAATATAACTACTTACATAGATTTTTAAGTCAATTAACTAACATGCACATGGACTTCCAATGGTCCGAAATAAATATCTTTTATTTCTATTTTTGTTTATCACCGCTGTGAATTAAGTTAAAAGTTAGTTAAATTATTCTCCATACATTAGGCACCTTACGACTACGAAATAGTAATAAAATAACAAATAAAGACCAACTAAGAAGATTTAACTGTTCACAAGTAACATTTTTGAATTTTATGGTTGCAGTTTTTTAACCACCCAGGAATTACCACCGTTCGTTAAGATCAGTCCCTACATCCCAGCAACACTACGTCACAGTGCTACATCATTCCTTACGGCTGCTCAACTGTCATGGCTACTGTAAGAGGACCTTCTTTAAAATATCTTTACGCTCTAGAAAAAGCGTTTATATAAATAAATATTTGTTTAAGTTTGCCGCGAGGTGAACGCCCGTAGATCTTCCCGATACCGACTCCCGCGCACCGATTCTCGAGAAATCTTCATTAAAATTGTTCATTAATTAAAAACTTTGAACGTCAATTTCGAAAGTGGACTCGTATCGTTCAGAACGCTAACAGACCGGCTATCTAAGAGATTAAATAAAGATTGAAAGAAAGTGCAATTTTATTTTCAAGAGCGTTTAAAAAGATGCAATTAAAGAGGTATATATTTACGTGTTATACCTTGATTTATTAATACAAATACTACTTATTGCATGACCATTACAAAAACACAATGGCGTATAATGTCGTTATAGTTACCATTTTACAATTGCCGACGGCAGACAATCGTGGAATAGGTAATCCCATTATGGAACTACGAATATGTATAGTACACAATACGGAGAATTCTGCCTCCTTTTATTTTAAACATCCTATCTCCACAAAACTATGCTTATAGTTTTGTGGTATATTTGTAACCGTAGGTATAACATGCTTTCTTTCCTCACATCAGGATTACCACTCGTTTAACTCCGAGTAAATCAACGATCTCCAAACCCCGCCTACCCACGTTTTGTTCATTATTCATACGCGTTAATTGCGCCGAAAACACTGTATATTTTGCTAGCGATTGCTTCCACATAAACAAAGAGTTGATCAGCTGTGCCCTACTTAACCATGGCCTCCTTTATGTTGCTATAGACATATGGAATGAGTTTATCTATCATGTATGTGTTATATTCGGGTTAAGCCGAAAAGACTACACATACTTATAGAACTTGCTCTTCTGCGGCTTCGCTCGAACGGTAAAAATATTTGATCTACTAGTTCTTCGGGAACCATGCCCATAATCTATCTCTGTGCAAAATATCAAGCTAATCTGACAATCTTCTTGCATGGCCGAAAAACGAAAGATCTTTAAACATACTTTTGGATTTATAAAGTCGGTTTTTTGAATAGATAAAGTCGGCAAGTAAGTATACCTATATATAGCTATTCAATTATTTAAGTCAGATTTGGACCGAGCTAGTTATGTACATTTACAAGATAAAGACTAAGAATTAAGTATTGAAATAAAACCAATGTAAGTAAGCAAGTAGTGAATAAAATTGACAAGTGCTCGAATACGTTATTGTTACGCCAATCGACGTGAATAAAGCAATGTATCTTTTCAGCCCAATAAAAAAAACTATGCAGATCTAGGCAGACCAAAACTCGTTTCGCCAGCCACTCGTTACACGTAGACCGATAAATGCAAAAGTTCCCACTCCGATTTGAATTCCAAAACCGCGTAGACGCGCCGGAGACGTTCCTTCGACCTTCCACGCCCGCGCACGCAAATTAGACTTGCCAATGTAAAGTGCAGCGCTGCGCACCAACTGTTTAAATTTACCAAAAGTCTACCGTTTCTCTATCACGCAAATTAACTACTATTCAAAGACTAATAAAGTCTACTGTCGTGTGTCGCCAAATGGGGCACTTATTGAAAATAGGTTACTTAGGCGGTTCGGAGAGGTCGTCTTGTCCTGATGACATTGAGCTAATTGAAAAATGACTTTATATTCGACCTCCAAACGAGCTATTCAACTGTGACACGGCATGCGAATTTCTGTGGGAACCTCGGGGACAGTCATCGTCAATAACACCAGGAGGAACTCGACAATATCCGATACTTATCCAACGTGCCTAGCAATAGAGCTATGATTCCCTTGGATATTGAAGATCGTGACTGTTCTTACTGGGACAAAAGAAAAACAAGACATCATGCCGAAACGTTTATTTATAATGATTTATATTCATATTGTATAAAATTCTGCACATAATAATTTCTCATAATTTGAATAACAGATTGCATAATCAAATTTTTCATCATAAAAAAACATAAAATGCAATCCCGGGTATTGCCATGCAAATACTAAAACTCGAATTTAAGTAACAATAGAATTTTAACCTAAAATCAAGTTTTATGACGCATTGGCGTACGACAATAATATTGATTTATGATGATATTGATTGTAAATACACATTGTTGAAGTAAACATTTCATAATCAATTAAAAATACCTTAAACAATCAAATATAAAATTAAAGCATGTCAGTCTAGCATCTTGTCTAAAAACAAGGAATAAAACACATTGAATATTAAATTATTAAAATTATCTTGTCATGCATACTCGCGAGTTGGTATTGTAAAAATAAAAAGTCATGCGTTAGAATGTTTAGTAATTGTTAGTCAATATAATTCAAAACACGAAGTACGACACAAATTCTTAAATCCAATGTGTACAAAGGTATAATAACAATAAATATAATTTGTATAATAAATAGAATGCGCGAACGTTAGGATCTCGGAGAAAATCGGGAAAACGTTAAAAGGATCACAATAATGGCGGAGTCACTAAACTTACTAACTAGGAGAGCACTTTCCCGATTTCATCCGAGACCTTACAATTGTCGATAACGTATAACAATCGTCTAATAATAAAAAGAAAGGAACAATTTGTGTTACAAATCAAATGTTATTTAAAGGAACGTAGAAAAATGCAGTAATACACCATCACGTAACGTCAAAGGTGTAATAAATATTAAATAATTCGGTGATCAATGTTGACTGTATTTAAAATCGTTCCTGATCTCAAAATCGAACAAAGTATGTAACCAACTTTATCATTGTAACACAAAGTGTTTTACTTCAACAGGTGGACAATGATTATCATATAGCGGCGTGGGGAGATTCTGCATCAGATGAGCCGAGTCGTATCTGAAACAAAGAAATAAAATCGTGAGAAAACCGTTCAACTGCTAATGATAAAACGATGACATAACGTTACAACAGAAACAATGTGAATGATTTACAAGTGATGGAAAATGATTTCATCGTAGATAAAAAAACCAGTCTAGACGATCACCATGGAACACACGAAGAAATGACACAGTAACCCGTTGATTGCGCAGAACGAAGAACTCAAAAAACGGATTACACTGTGACGAATCGGGCAATAAAGGGGAGGAGGGCCAGCAAGATTAATACGTACAGAGTGACTTTGCATTCTGAGCTAAAATTTCGGATCAATAGTTGGGACAATGAATCCGTCGGAATTCAACCGGAGGTTAAAAGGTTTTTTAGGGATCTGCAGCCTAAATTAGGACCCCTCCATTGTGAGGTACCCAAACAATCTAAAGTTTTGAATGTAATCGAAAATGGACGGATGAAAGTGTCTGCTTTCAAAACAACCCCTTCTACAAACCGAGGTGTGAAATTTTGCTTAAGATTTTGGTTGTTCGGTAACAGCCTGCTTTTGTCTAATAGACGTTTATAGTATTTTTTTACTTTCGTAATGTAGTCAAAACTCGGAAGCAAATGCCATATTATAGATAGATACTATTTATGTATGTGGGAAATTGAATGATATCATGCAGCCATATTGGCGTGCAATTGTTCTGATTGCTGGACCCTCTTAAGCCGGATATCCATGCCCATTCTCAATGTTCTTTTTTTATATTTCAATTACGATGTTAATTAATTTCGTACATGGCTAAGTACAACGGCCGATTACGACTCCTCCTGTCTGAATGGACGGTCATTGACAGATTGTGAGCTGAGGTACCTACGGAGATCATTGTTTTGTAGACTTGTTGATTTCAATATATCAACTCTATGCTGATATTATTATAAAATTGTAACACAGTAACAGTGGTGTGCTTTAACTGACTGTTTTGTGATATGCCGTAGACAAATCTCATTATTGTGTCATATAAATATAATAAACAAATAAATATTACTGGACAATTTTACACAAATCACTCTAGTCCCATGGTAAGCTCAATAAGGCTTGTGTTATGGGTACTAGACGACGATATACTTAATAGATATATTACTTATATACATAGAAAACATCCAAGACTCAGGAACAAATATTTGTGCTCATCACACAAATATTTGCCCTTACCGGGATTTGAACCCAAGGACCTCGGCTAATGAAATTTAAATTTAAATGATAATGTATCATTTAAAGGTACAGTTAGAAATATTATATCTCTTTTACTATGAAAATTCAGCAAGCCTATTTATCTGGTATTCTCTTCATTCATAAGAAAGTAAGTAGCGGTTTTGGCGCGTTCCTTTCTATAGGTACGTCCATAAGTATAATTATACAACCACAGTATGAAAGCGCCGCTGCGAAGTTTTGCGTGTAATCGAATTAAAAATAGCAGCCATAAGGAAATATCCACAGCCCATGTGTGTCACGACGTCCTTGGCGGTTTGCGAATCTAGTAGCGAGTTCGAAATGCCTACGCGTTTGGCGCATAGCAACAGCTCTTATCGAACCGCCGCTTTATCAATCAGTTTCGTCATGGCCTCGATTTGGCCCACGCCCCGCGATAATCTTCACGATTGCCCGATTCTTAATCCTACATAATACTACCAGAATAAACTGACCCGCAGGATTCACCTAGTTGAACGGGAGAAGAGATCAGATAGCCTGGTCTCCTAGTCCATTATAGACGGACACGTGACGTTCATTTATTTACTTCCCGAACGAGTTCTTTCGTTTCTGGTGGAAAAATAAAAATATTGCCAAGAATCTACGATAACTGCTTCTTGTCTAATTGTAGTTTTTATATATGTGTCTGCCCTCGGTTGTTATGGTTATTAGGGCTTTTTATTGCGATGCCGGTATACTCGCCAGCCCTGCGGACGGTCCCGTCTCATCATGTTCAACTCAGATAAAAAAAAATGACTTTTACTCATTCAATTGCACGGATAAAAACCGGCTTCATCAGTGTACGAGTAACAGAAAAATGGCGCGGTACAGGTGGAAAACGTTCGTGGAACAGCAAATGTGATGTACACATGTGGTTGATTTAGGTACATTAACATTTAATCTAATAGTTTACTATGCAGATACGTATCAAAATTCAAAGTAATTGATTACTTACTATGAAGATTGGTTGTTAATGAAATGAAAAAAATTGCTCGACCTTTCTGGAATATCATCATCATCACCACACATTTAAGCTTTGCTTTTTTACCTGACTATTCGCCTTCGTTTTTACTTTGATTTAATCCACAGTCGCGTCGCTCAACACAATTGTTCTTATCGTATGCTTCTTCTATTCTATTTTCGTTTTATGTTTTCCTTTCATTTCCTCTTCTAGTACCAGTAGACTTCAATAAAGTCTCTTCTTCAATCTCTCTGGTTGAGAGATCAATTATTAAACGCCAATTTTAAAACATGTTAATGGAATCTCGATGGGTAAATACCGACAGCAACTACATAGCTGTGAGAATATCTTGATTTTTATGAAACAAAAAAAACTTTAAATTAAAATAAAGCCAATAGACCATTGAATTATCGTATGAGTAGATAAAAATTCCGTCAGATAAAAATGATAATGGGACTAACCTCATTTACAGCTATTAGCAATTATGTAAATCCCAATTTACCAGCATTCGTTTTGGCATTTGTTGCCAGGTTGAAAATATATGGACCAACTGTTTGGAGGTATATTTTTAAAACAGTAAAAACGTCGTTAGTTCTTTATCATTTCTAAGACAAAGTAATACCTCTTCCAATAAACCGAAATTCGACCCGTGTAAAATCTTAACAAAATGCGAAGTGGTTCCTAATTGACTTTAAGCGATTTTATAGAAGCGAATGATTCTAATAAATTGAAGCAATCCTTAACCAGTTATTCAGCAGAAACTTTTAACGATCATATTTGAATTGTCCGGATTCCTGTGTTATTATTAGAATTTTAGACACTCGTAAGCACCATCAGCTGTCACTTTCCCAGTGCACCAAGTGGTATGTACATGAATGAATTAATTGATTTACCTAAATTGACTCGATCAAGAATCGTTACCAAGGCTTGCATTATAAGGTAATCTCCCACGGCGCCAATCAGTCGCTCGCCATTATATCATAAATAAACGTCATCCAGGTTAATACAATAAAAATTATGATAGAGACTAGATATAAATTTCCGTCAGTTCCGACATACTTCTCGCATTCGACAAATAAGTCATCGATCATTTTGCTCTCGTATCGCGTAGGTTAAATACTTCCTTGCCAGTATAAAAACTGGCCAAGAGCATGTCGGACCATCCTCAATGTAGGGTCCCGCAGCCATATATACAAAAAAAATGCACTACAGATGAAAAAAAAAGAAACACTAACAAAAGAGCGTATCTCCCCGGCACTTACGTCCTTTTGCTGAGAAGCGCAATTTTTTGGCAATAACTTAAAAGCTGTATGTCCGATGCTGTTGAAAAGAATTTTCGTTGAAAGTATTTATTAAGCTTTATATTTGTATTTTTTTTCATATTTTATAAGAAGCGGCTTACACAAGACATCTATGTTCCAAATTTCATCAGTATACGTCGTATAGTTTTTGAATGCCTGTGACATACAGACGGACGGGCAGACGGACATGACGAAACTATAAGAGTTCCGTTTTGGCTACGGAACCCTGAAAAGTCGTATGCATTAATTAAATTATCTATAGCGCTACCTCTTTGTAAAAGTGCAGAAGAGTCCCGAGTCACTACGCAGCTCAGGCGCGTACTCGTATCTACTAGTTTCGATCGATTATTAATTTCTTAAACTCGTATCTCGGGCAAGCGTTTAATGATAAAGGAACTAGTGTTCTGTAATGAAACAAGTCCCATTTCCACCAAAACCCCATTTACGACGCAAGATGTGATATATTCAAGCAAGTGTAATGACAATTAATTAACCAAAACTATAGTTTGGGAAATGCAAACATGGTACAACAATGTAGCCAGAAGACAGCTGAGTAAAGAACATTACTGGAACCTTTATGAACCTGTGTCGAATTGACGGCAATTGCGTCATCGCGGATCATCGATATAACGAGGCGAACACTTAGGCCCTGTCTTTTATAACTCGCAATACTTAGGTCTATGGAATTTTCGGTTGCCATGCCATGATCGCTAATGAAGAGCACATTTGTTGTCCAACACGTGCTCCATACGAGGCTCGTATGAAGTTATGAAATAGTAGACTCCTGGCATTTTGGAAACTTACGTTAGTACGTACCGGCAGACCGGCACTGGTAATGTCGTCTTATTAGCAACTAGAAGTTGCCCGCAACTTCGTTAGCGGAGCAGAAAATATCATAACCCCACTTATTTTCTTTAGCATAGTCGGGTGAATAGTATCCTATAACCATCTGGAGATACCCGTGACCGCTACCCGTGTACCAAAAATAGTTGAAATCCGTTTAGCCGATTTTGCGTGATGAAGCCACAACGACACATACAAACATACAAACATTTCATTTTTACAAGTTTATAATACTATGGATAGATGACGCGTTGCTCAATCGCAGGGCGCTAACTAACTCCTTTTCATGTCCATGTGTCAGTGTGAAGGTCTCCGTGTGCGCGACTGCGTGCGTATTGGTGCTCACTCATCGAAATTGCACGGTGTAGCTTTGCATGAAGGTGTTATACTGCTTATAACTGTGTTTGTGGTTTAGTTTGTACAGTTATCTCGAGGTAATTGTAAACTGTCCGCGGCCCCCGCTATCACGAGCGGTTGATATCTAAATCCCGGCCGATATCGATACACAAGGACAGCATCGATACTGGATCCCTTATCAGCTTATGTGGATCATATAATTGTCCGATTACGAGGTGAATGAATTGCTGTAAGATTGATAATGGAGGCGATGAAGTAACAAAATATGCAAAAATCTATTTATGAATGCATTTGAATGTTTATTTAAGTTGTTCCAAATTTATTTATGTGTAGTCATTATAGATGTTTGTATACTAAGATGTTCTAAGGCGTTGGGACGGGGGCCCGTATGAAAAAGCTGGAAAATTCATGCGGGCGTTTGGACATGAAAACTATTTTTTAAAATACATACAATTTTTTACTACATGGAGTTCGTAGGCGTTAGCCTATATAGTACTAGTTTTTTCAGATGCATCTTCAATTTAACTAGACGACAATAAGGCATTTCTATGAGCGTTTAGACTCCTTTAATGCTGTGGTCGGGTCTCCTTCCGTTGCCGTTTGTCCTAATGTATCCGTTTGCACTAACCCATTTTTTTCAGAAAGCGTAAATTCTTCAGGATTTTTTAAAACATCATCGTTCGGATTAGGCCAAGTCAGGTTTGTTTTACAACAATCCTGCAAAGTTTACAGTTTCATAAAAAAAATGCGTCAGGACAAACGTCGTTAGGGATTCCGATATAGATTCGCTGTGGTGACATTAAAATTGAAACAGTTAGTGAGGTCTGCGTAGCGTTTGCGGTATTTTGTAAATGCCCACATCTAGGTACTAGAAATTGTTCAATCACATAACCGAAAGTTCAAACGCCAGCGGAGAGCACAATGAAACAAAAACTCACTAATTCACCGTGTTGATATTTGCCCCATTACCTATTCTTGTGGATAATGTAATAACCATCCTTAAGAACATCTTTCGTGAAACAATAGCAAGTAAGTATTTAATGTGTCACATTTTCTAAAGCATCTATTGAAATAAAATATAAATTACAGAAGCTATTATGTAAAAATATTTAATTTACTGCGACACACTAAGACGGTAGGCATAGCAAGTTCTGGAAACATTTGTAGACAATATGTAGGTATATTTAGTTAAAATATAATAAGCAGTCACAAGTTTTTTCAGAGTAGGTACTGCTTTGACCATGATTTGGCAGGACACCTGACCGTCTCATTAGATTAGTTTAGATTCGTTTATTTTATTATAAAATAACAAAAAAATAGGTTTACTTAATGTCAAATATACAAGTACCTACATATATATTTTTCATCTGACCTCAGTTATCAAAACACTTTGACAGGAAAATCTAAACGTTGGGATCATGGTTTCGCTGTCAGGTACCTCATTGTGCAGGTTCCTACATTGTACATGTTTTGGTTACTATGGCGGTTGATACGCGAGTAGCTACAAATATTTGAAAACTCCTCAACATCTCAACTGGATCTCAAATCTTTACGACCCTAGCCTCTAGCCGCTCGGTCATCCGAGCTTTTGAGGAGAAGCTCCTCAAAAAGAACGACTCCATTTTTTTTAAACCGGCCAAGTGCGAGTCGGACTCGCGCACCGAGGGTTCCGTACAAAATTTACGCTACAAACGCCCGTCTATCATCAATAAGTATCGTGTACACAGTATAGAGAAAAGCCGAAGTGAAATTCCTTTCTTCAATTCGATAGATATCCCCGAGGTTGAGAAGCGAGACTGCCTAATCTGCCGCCTAATCGGCGACATGTTTTACTACTCTACTTTGTTATCTAATGCTACTGATTGGTTTTGAATTATGAGACAGACGATTATAACGAGTTCGTTGATTTGGTGATATGTAATTCCTTATCAGTTAGGTGTCGCTAGCCCCAAGGATGTACAGTCACGTCTAAAATTATATATATACTAGCTTTTGTGCGCCACTTCGTCTAAGCAAAATTACAGGAAAATTCGTTGAGATCCGTTAAGTAGTTTTTAAAATTTAGAGGAACGTACAAATATGTATGTACGATCCATCGGCACAAAGTTAGACGTTTATAAAATTATTAAGATTAGGATTTTATGGCATATTTTCAGATGAGACCTTGTACCTATATACATCGACGAAGAGGGGCGAACATTTATACGGTTTCTTAGAGTCTTAACAATGAAGCCACTGATGTTTTGAGCTTTTTGTAATTTTATAATTACATTTATTTCGCCCGCTTTTATTTGTAAGATATATATTTGTGACTGTTTTTGGGAAAAAGTTCCCACTTTGTCGATACGGAGTTATGAGTAGTTCCTAATACTACAGATCATACGCTATCTTTTGGTGAAAGATATATGTCTCTAGGTGCTATAGTTATTTTTTTTTTAATTCTTCAAATTTGCAAAAGTGAAAAAGCGACAATTGAGAAAACGCTGGTTAAAGTTTGGGACGGCAAAAACACACTTGTACTTTGATGTTATGGAGTGGTTAATATCAAATGAATTGGCATACTTTACGGATTTCAAATTAGTCAAAATCATGTATGTAAACTTAGTAGTTTATATGTTACGGACGCTTGAACATAAAAAGAAAACGAAAATATGTCAATCCTGAATATGGGTTTATTTTTTATATTTATAACGTGACACGCAATTAAACTTGTATTTATAAATGTATTCTCATGCTAAAAAAGACAGATATAATTCTATGGATCCCTTTAGTTTTCTTTTCCCTTTAGTTTAGTTTTCTCAAGTGTCGCTTTTTCACCTTTGCATGTCTGATGAATTAAAAAAAAATAACTCTAGCAATTAGAGGCATATTTTTTTCACTGAAAGATAGCTTTTGCTTTGTTATATTACAAAAAGCTCATAACTCCATATCGACAAAGTAGAAATTTTTCCCTATAACAGGCACAAATAAGATATCGACGATTTTTTTCGGTATTCGACAAAGTGGGACGCTGGGCACTAAACTTTGAGGCCTTAAAAAGGTGCTTAAATTGGTAATTTATGGGTCGACATAAAAATCATAGATTTATTACAGTATGTTCTATCAGTTTTCATTGAAAGTCGATTTTCGGTAGGTTTTGCCATATTTCACTAAACTGCCCGTAACTCCGAAACTAGAATCGACAAAGTGGGACGTTTTACTAAACTCCCTCACATATATAGCTATTATACGCAGATACCTATTGTGCTTTCTTAAAAAAAGATACACACAGTTAAAATAAATACATTAACGCACGCAAGATATTAATTAATGTATTGTTATTTCATCTTTATTGCACAAAAGAAAAACTATATTTACAAAAGGAGGCCTTCATGCCATAGGGCATTCTGTACCAGTCAAACTTGAGACAAAGCAGATTAATTGTGGGCGGTGGAACTAATTTATAGACATAATTGATAAAGATTGATACATAAATATATTTATATAATATATACTTTACATAAATAAATTCATTTATGAAATATATACCTGAAGGTAGTACTCACCATTGCTGCAAGTGGTAAGTACAGGGACGCTGATCTCATGATGTATCTGAAAATAAAAGAGAAAAGTACTTTATAGAAGAACTAAACAGCGCTTTAAACTAATCATTAACGATGTTATTATTGAACAAAGATTCATTAGTAAAGTAACATTCTAAATCAAAATTTTAAATTCCAATTCAAATTAAATATATATATATATATATATATATATATATATATATATTACCGACAGAGGAATGCTGTACAAACTAAAGAAATATAATCTCTTTACATATATATATATTTAGAAGACGTTGTATATATTCCGATGCATTTGCAGAGCCTTGTAATAGAACTTATTGACCAACTGAGTAAAATTTTCCCGTCCAAGTTTATAGTGAGGGGTATAATTTTCAAAAAAACAAGATATCTTGCCCCACTTGTGAGAAGCTCGGTCACCCAGCCCAGCCGTGCCAGCACAACTCTCCGCGACTACGTTTGACGAGCGACATAGCATCACCCGTCTTTCTCGCATTGTATTCAAAGGAATGTGACAGACAATCTTTGTCGCGCGACAAAGAGTCACAGTTGTGCTTGTGGTGCAGGTTCTAGAACGTGTATGGCGCAGTGTTTTATTTATTTTTTATTTATTTATAGGCAAAGCGGACGGTTTTCTTTAAACTTGAAGCGTTTCGCCAGACATCACTCCCAGTTAATGTACGGTTTGAGAAGACCAGACCGACGGAAATTGCCGACGGAAGCCCAGGTAATCAGTTTACAGCACACTCAAGCTGTAACCCCCTGAAGATTTGCTACTGCATCTACAAACAAAGCAGCAGTGTATTGTAAGTACATACACTTCATTCGTTACTTGTTTAATCTTTCTCTGAAGCTAGGAACTTTGTTCACGGAGGAGGAAAAAGTCATAAACCTTTTTTATTGCTTTAGCGTAGTCGGGTAAAGAGTATCCTATGACCATCTGTCTAGCTATTCATGTGCCTGTTTTAACGTCAAGGTGAGAAACATATAGATATGTACATAAATAAAGAAAGTTATTTTGAATACCCAGAAATATCCTTTTTACAACTTTATAATAGTATCGATATTTTTTTTAAATATAATGATTTACTTGCAACGATTTAGTTTTAAGAACCTATTCTCACCTGAGATTGAGTATAGGTTCTTAAAAGTAAAGGTTTGTTTTTACGCATTCGACTTGCAGGGGGACCTACAAATGATAACATTGTCATTATTGACTAATTCATATTCGTAGGACCAAATAAAGGAATATTAGGTACATTATCATTAGAAATAAAAAAAACAAAATCGCAATTAGAAAGTTCCGCGTTCGTAAAGTAGCCAAATCATTCGTAGGCCAATGTATACATTTTTATAATAAGCTACCTGCTTTAAAATTACCGTTTCCAGCTCTCAAAAGTACTTAAAGAGTCTCTAATTGCAAAGGCATATTATAGGGCAGAGGACTATTTAACAGACAAAAATGCATGGCCCAAAACAGAAACCAAATAATTTACTTTTACCGGGACACAGTTCTTATAAGGCGGCATATCAAATTTTATATTCTCTATATATATATATATAAATTTACTTTTATAAGTTTTGATATGTTTTCATGAAGAACTACGCATTGAGTTTATACTCAAAACATATATTTAGGATAGGCTAAGTACAAATATTGTAATAGATATAAGACTTATTTCGAAAAATGACTGACTGTTGATTTTGTTTCGGCTTTCTTCTCCTCAGTGGTCTCCTCTTGGGAAACGCCTTAGAGTCAGACTTGTAAAAGTGCCCTTGCGGCCTACTTACAGAATAAAGATCATTATTTCATTATTAATTAAATTAAGAAAAAACCTAATGTTTAGTGTAGTGATTCCCACCGGATTGCCCAAGGAAAGGCTTTTATAACCACCTTTTTCTTTAAAGAGGAGTAAATGAATACGCTTCGGCTCCCCTTGTAATTTTCGTAACGCCACGCCTCTGGTACTCTTTATTATACAAGGTTTTTCAAACAACATAATTATGTCATAAATATGCATATACTTTTCGGTCTATAGTATTTTTTTCCAATCATTACGATTATATTATAATATAAGTAAATTGAGGCCTATCAAAAAACGACTTATAGAGCACCTGCAACTGCCTCTGCACGATCCATATCTGAGACGGATGTACTGAGCGGCTTCTTTATAAAACACTAGTTTGAATAACGCGCGAACTCATCGCGACTGTCTGAGTAATCGACTTCACAGAGGAATCGAAAAATCCCAGTTTAATAATCACCGACTGAAGCTATGAAAAAAGCCCGCCGCAAAAAGAGGAGCTCGAACTGCACTGCGACTCGGGAACTACTCCCATTCATAAAATATAAAACTACACCGCACCCACACACCCGCGCCGCCTGCAGTGCAACACAACCATTCATATAGTACACCTCGCACACACACGAATACTACGATAGTACGATAGGAGTACTATAAACGGCGCTACATTTTCCGAGCACAACTTTGCAGCCTACATTGAAAATGTATTTCTCGCTCGCAACGCATTATCAACTGTAGTCTAAAGCGAATAGCGTTCAAAACTACTATTCCTTAGATCTTCAAGCGAAACGCGGCCGTATTCCGAACGGGGTAAGCTAAAATTTAGCTCTCGGGCGGTAAGATATAGGACGTTTGCGTTACGTCCGGCTAGCTTCCGAGACGTCTGCGGATCCTCGGTCTATTTATAGATAGGTGCGATTAACTCCGCTGCAGTTAATGCAGACACGACAGACGCCCTATCGATTTACCGAGTTAGATTGTTTGTTTGAATTGTTAGAGGCGAGATTGTAATTGTAACTTTGCCGGGTTGTATCGAGCTGTTTGCAGCTGTTTTGAGAGCATTGAACGTGGAGGGATAAAGGATGACTTCATCGCAGAGTTCGGGTAGCTTAGAAAATGATGTGTACGGCTGTAAGGGAATGTTGCGCGTTAATTCCTCTATTTTAGGTAGGTACTCGTATATTACCTTCTTTAGTAATAAAAATTTGATCACCAGGAGCGACTGGAGTTATTTGTCGATCGTGACTCCTCACTGAACTTGCTCATAAATTCCATATTTCAAGGTTCTACGAGGGTTGCTACTTATATATCCGGAAACAAAAAAACAAACAAACGTACACGGCTGAAAATAGTTTTATTGTTTTTCAAAGTATTCCCCTTGATGATCTATGCACTTTTGCATTCGCGTGAACCAATTTTTAAAGCACTTCTGCCACTCCGCCTGAGGTACCTCCATAACGTGTTGTTTGAATGCGTCGACAGCATCTTCAGCGGTCGAAAATCGTTGACCGCGTAATTTATTCTTTATATTTGGAAATAAATAAAAATCGTTGGGTGCCAAGTCAGGGCTGTACGGCGGATGACCCGTTAATTCCACATTTTGACCCTCCAAAAATAGAGTTGTTTCGCGTGACGTATGACAGCTGGCATTGTCATGATGAAGAATGATTCTTCGTCGCTGGTTTCGTTGCAGTTTTACGAATTTGTTCAAATACTTCCGGTAAGCAAATGGTCGTGTACCACTCTGAATTAACCGTTCTACGGTTTTCTAGTGGCACTGTAGCTACATGGCCATTAATACCGAAGAAGCAGGCCACCATTTGTTTCAATGTACTTTTTGCACGAGTAACTTTCGTAGGGTTCGGCTCATTTTGAAACACCCATACCGTTGATTGTTGCTTCGTTTCGGGATCGTATGCATAGA
The DNA here is from genome assembly GCA_905404275.2 of Hedya salicella. Taxonomy (NCBI): domain Eukaryota; kingdom Metazoa; phylum Arthropoda; class Insecta; order Lepidoptera; family Tortricidae; genus Hedya; species Hedya salicella. The sequence continues at coordinate 4,278,356 of FR990106.1, read as the reverse complement.
TCCAGGATTCGTCACCTGTATAGATGTTATAAACGGCTTTTGAGTCACCACGGTTATATTTTTTTAACATTTTATTGCACCATTCGACGCGAGCATGTTTTTGCTCATTTGTTAAGTTGTGGGGTATCCAACGCGAACAAATTTTTTTTACAGCCAAATAATTATGTAATATGCTATTAATGCTGGTCATAGAAATACCCAGAGTCGCCTCTATCTCGCGGTACGTAACATGTCGGTCGTCCATTATAAGTTTTCGCACAGCCTCGATATTTTGTTGTACAACGACCGATTTCGGGCGACCTGCCTTAACTTCGTCCGTAAGCATACTACGTCCACGATTGAACTCACTAAACCAGTGATACACAGTAGTTTTAGATGGGGCTTCATCACCAAAAGTTGAAGTTAGTTGATCTATGCACTGTTGTTGCGTTAAACCACGCCGAAAATCATAATAAATCATAGCACGAATATTTTCACGAGTGAGTTCCATTCTTGCTGCGAGATGACATTTAAAACCCGTCAAAAACAAAACACGAGCGTTAATAAGGAAGAAAAAATATACCTTATATACTTAAAAAAGTTCAAATTTTACCATGGCGGTCAAATATGCTATTTAAGAAGATTGTAATCCCGGTTTCCGGATATATAAATAGCAGCCCTCGTATTAACAAAGTACAAACTTTACTGTCCGAAGCTAAAATGCCATATAAACCTATGAAATTTACGTTATTTTTCTTTGTAGGATAATGTATAACTCCAGCTAAAGAGTATGGTCTGGCAACAGAGTAGTAAATTTTATAGAAATAAAAATATTTATTCCATTCTGCTTACAGCCTGTTAGCAAGTTTGTTACTAATATACTTGATATTTCATCTTCCTTAGTGCACGGGCAATCAACGTGATGCGAAGAAATGATCGGCACGGTGTTCGAAAAGCATTTTTGCTAGTAGGTAGAGAACACCCCGCTTTTAGATACTTGGTGGTCTGCCGTGACAAAAAAAAAACACAAAGCAACACCCGCTGGGCTAGGACCTGACGCTGCCAGACGAGTTGGTGAACCGACCCCATCTAAGGCGGTGGAAAGGCATAGAAAAAGGAGAAGAGTAGTGGATGGATAAGAAAAGTCAACTATGAAAAAAATAAGCTCTCAGTCACCTCTAAGGAGGAAAAATAGGGATGCATATTTCCATTTCTATTTATTTTACATGCGTAAGAAACTGTGTCTGTCTGATACCTTTTTACGCTTAAACCGCTAAATAGATTTTGATCAAATTCGGTATAGAAATAAAATGGGGGGAGGGGGGGGATTTTGTATGGGAAATCAAACATTAAAACTAAGCTCACTCAAGCACTCTGTTCTTGGTAACACCGGCGAAGACTGCGGACAAATGTTATAGTTGATATTTTTATTACGTCCAGTCGTCCACTCCACAAAAAAAATTATACTCTCTGCCCTACGTTTCCCGGTTTCCCGACGCGGCAGAAAGCTCGCGCCGGCGGAAACGAGGCGATAAGCGCCGCGGGCGGGACAATGCGCGGCCTGCATTCCGCTCTGCGCACGCGCGGGCCCGCTAGTACTACGCGTATACATGCTAGTTTCTATTAAGCCCAGTTGCAAAGTGGACTGACCGCCACGCAGTCAATGTACTTCGTTACACTTTTTCCTGTAGTAGTCCTAGGCGCCAATGAAATTGTAAAGGTGACATTTCTAGAAAATTTTAATAATGTTGACTTCACATTCAGCGAAGATGATATCACATCGAAATAGGCAGTCAATTATTAAGTACGTGCATTGCTTTCCCTGACTGCTTTGATTCACGAGAGCAAAACTTTATTTTGGCCAGTTTTATTTACAAAAAATCTCGAAAAGTAAACTTAACGAAATGTTGTACGCCTGGTCTAAGGCGGATTAAGAAGCGGTCATCACATGTCGTGAATGACGGGATATTAAGTTTCCACCTGGTAACGTATCCAAAATGTCGTGCTGTAGGTGTATAATATAAGGTAGACTATACGTGACTGTATATTCACTTATTTGAAGTAATAATCATTACGGACATGATTTAAGATAAAAATAAAGTCTAGAGAAGTGTAGTAATAACAATCAAATGCCACATATTTTCATTAACGAACGAATCGATAACTAAATAAACCCGTCCATCCCTTAACCTACCGATCATCCGTCGCAAGACACAGACAACGACTAGCATGATCCGACATAACGCAGAAACTCGCCAACAGCCCAAAGCTATGTGCAGACTGACAAGGGCGGACGCGCTATGATAGGCGTGTTGACAGAGAATGTGACTTTGAATGACAGCGGCGGCTCAGCCGAGACATATCTATGGTAATACGGGGGAATATATCTCAGTGAATTGTGGAATTATTCTTACGAGGCAACTGCTGAAGTCACTGTTGACAAAAAACTTTACGAATATGTATATAGGGCCCCTTTCGACCACTTTGACTCAATGGAGCTCTATGTGCAGTTACCACGACTCTAGATGGCGGGGATGTGTTGTCTAATTTTATAGAAGCCTACTGAGATTATGCGCCGGGAACAGATCTATATCGGAATCGCTAACGTCGTTTGTCCTAACGCATTTTATTATGAAACTGTAACATTTTTAGGATTGTTATAAACCAAAACTAACCTAACCTAATCTACACGATGATCTTTTAAAAAATCCTGAAGAATTTACGGTTTCTGAAAAAAATGTGTTAGGACAAACGATTCATTAGGACAAACGACATTTGGGATTCCGAAGGAGACCCGCCGGGAACACATGACCAGAAAGGTGCTATATGTTCCCTGCACCAAAGAGACGAGGAAGAACTTACATGCATGGCGACTGTGAGGAGGGATATGCATGAAGCCCAGATCCAACCAAAGACTAGTACCAAAATTACTGGCGAAAAATGACACGAGAGAGCCGACCCCAAATTATTAGAAAAGGACGAGGAGATGATGATCATACTGACAGTGCATCCTATGTTTCTAAACTATGCCTAATACCCCTCCTTAGATTGTTTATTCGCAAACTCGTTGTGTGTGATCTCCCTAAATAATTTTGTCATAGACTGTACACTAAGTGCTGAAAATTCATAGGACCGCTTTTCGCACCAATGTATCCATCCTAAAGGAGTTAAGAATCAAGGACAGGCTTTCGTCGACTGTACAATTGCGAATTCTCGTCTCTCCCGAAACCAGCAGTCCATGGAGCGTCTAGTGGTGCAGGGACAGGTTGTAGGCACAAGGTCTCGAGGTCTCCAACAAGATGAACGGATCTTATAAAAACTGTGACAGACACCAGCACCACAGAGTGTTTTCGAAATGCTGCCAACAGAATGAACTGGAGAAAAATTTAAAAGGCGGTTACCAAAGTCGAGAGGAATGGGTTGTACACATTTTAATTTTCCACTGTAATGACAGGATCGCGTTAATGGCAGGTTGCGTCGCCATTACACCGCTATCGCCGCAATTACGCCTCGTTATTACGATTGTCACACAGATACTAGAGATAAAGGGGATGTACCGCTCTAACTTCCTGGGTAACCATAGATTCACATTGAGCTATCGTAACAATCAAATATTTTTTCGATAAAGTTATGAGTTACATACATTATGCATTGCCTACTTAGCCTCACCAACCAACAAGCCAGCCAGCCAGCCATTGATTAGCCATTCTAACCTGTATGGTGGTTTCACCAAAGTAACCAACATAACTCGCAGGATTACATGGTTGAAGTGGCAATGGGCAAGCCATGTAGTCCGGAGAACGGATGGCCGTTGAGGCAATAAAGTTCTGGAGTGGCGACCACGCACCTAGGTGGACGAATTACCTCGTGAGGGTCGCGGGAGTCGGTGGATCCGGTCTGCACAGGATCGCAGTCTGTGGCAAGCTATAAGGGTAGCCTATGGTGGACGTCCGTGACTGATAGATAGCTAGAGTGCTTTACCAGTTTCTTTGTGGTTCAGATGTCCGCCACTGGAATTCGAACTTTAAACTTACAATGTTAATGAAACACACTAAGATACCCGTTCCTTTCTGTCTGCATCAAACAATGAAATAAAGGTAAATATAAATTATAATAAAACCCCAAAATGGTCGAATTCTCATCGTTTGTCGTCCTGTTTTATAACTTGAAATACCTCGAGCACGACCGTTAAGTCGTCATAAAACGAAAGTGGCTGCAATTGGTATTTTTATGTGCAAAGTGTTCTAATTGAGACTTTTGGTCTCCGGTCAGGTATAAAACTAAGAGTTCATTAAACAACTAACAAATGCCATGGACGATTTAAAGTGGTCATTTATAAGGCTTAATTCTGATAAAATTTATTGAGGTGAAGGGAACGGTTTGAATTGATGACAGGCCGATTAAGAACATTGACCAGTTATGCAAAAAGCAACCAGGGTACAATTTTTGTCAACGTGACTTCAGTCTCAATGAGTTTAGTCGTTTTTGCATTGCAAAAAAAAATCTCCTGTCGCTTTCTACAAAACTATGGTCACAACGGGTTGGGTCCTGAAGGCCTTACTTGCATTTATTAGCCTTGGCGAGCAGAGCACCTTAGTTGTATATTAGTCCGGGTAGCAAAATGGCTTGGCCTGTAAAACGCCCTCATTGCTATAAAACATAGTAGACTGAATGACTTGGCTGTAAAACGACTTAATGTCGTAAGTTATTGATCAGTAATTTAATCCCTAATTCGCAAATGCAAAACCGGCTACTATATACATTAAGCATGTCATAACAGTTCATGATGTGATGTAGATAGCACATTTAGATTGAAATAGGATACAAACTACGCAATAATGACGCAATGCTCAACCTGTGAAGTTGACGAGAAACAAACACTCAAAGGTACCGATAAAATCGAATTACGTACAATAATCAAATAACGCTTACTTTTATTAATCAAACGGAATATTATGCAAATTTTGTTCAGCTTTCTGATTTATAAAGAGCGTATGCGCAGTAGAAATTTGAGTGCGGTTACATCTTTTTGGGATATAATGATAGAGTGTGGTTGTTGAATGAATTTTTCGTGTCGTAAGCACATAACTGCCGTGTCCGGTGTCGGGTAACAATGTTGAAAGTTACAAGGCGGATCCACAAGATGCTAAGATAATCTGATGGTAGAAAAAGTCGGGTTACCTTTGTTTAATCAAAAAAATAATGCCAAATTATCACTTTCAAAAAAGTTTCAAACTAGTCGAATTTACTCTGCTGTGTATAATCTCTTCTATACCTCTTTACACCTCGGTAATTGCGTCAATATAAATTCGGAAATCTTCTTATATTAAAAATGAACTGTATAAATTTTGGTTAAACATAAAACTGGCGATGATTGGGTGTCTTTTGGTTAATCGAATTACAAGATTTTCTAACACTTATCCAAATAAGTCTGACGACAGTCTAAAGCAGGACCTAGTGTTACAAGTAATTAATCAGTCAGAAGTAATTATCATGAAATAAATATTTTTAACCCTATTTTTACTTTTAAGTACTTCGGGAAAATTAAACTAACAAGTTAACTATGTGCCTGCAATTTCGTCCGCAAAAGACAAAATCCTTATAAATATGACCATCCAAATCGGTCCAGTAATTTTCACTGAATGTGCCTATAATGCCACAGACATACAAACACCCAAAACATAGCAACTATTCAATTAAAAGCACTCTAAATAGTTTCATTTATTTTAAGTAAAATATGTTCAATGTGCGGGCATTCGTTTTTACAATATTTTATAATAGATAGATCACTAACTTTTTTAGCTCCTGACAGTACAATCTGTGCCTCCCTAACGTTGAAGCGACTCTAACAGCCAGCTACATATCTAGGCAACCGCATAATACGTTTGTTCATTGTACAGATTTCAATCGGGCGCCGGCGCTTACGCGAAATGCGGCTGTCCTTTACACCCTTAAGGCTTCTGCACACGTGCGACATTCGCCATCTGCGACTGCGTGTTACGACGAGCAACTGATGTCCCACAATCATGCGAAAATGTCACAATCAATCACAACATATATTGTATAGGATTACATTAAATATATCATTATGATGTCACACTATGAATAACGAAATGTGTATTTGTAACCCAATTTAAACACTGCGGGCGCAGTGAACAGCGGTGTAAAACACAGATACACCTTTCAGTAACACATTCTAGCATTTCTAGCATTAAAACGAACCATTCAAAGTCGAGATAACGAGCGAGAGATTGAAATGAGATCATGAACTCCTAAAAACGAGTACGTAAATAATTACTCGGTGGTACCTTGCAAGCAGGTTTTGGTAGGTTCTATTTTTCTTATTTGTAATGCATTGTGATCCAAAGTCTCAGTTCAGTTCCAGGCAGCACCCACATCTCGGAAGTGCTGCAGCTCGTCGTGCCAGCGCACCTACCGTCTGTGCATCGTTTTAAATGACCACCCCACGACCACGTCAAATCATTAATCGGTACAGAACAAATTGCTGCTAAGTCGTTTAGTGTGTGGAGGCCCTAACCCGTCACGCGGCGCGCGCCGCGTAATCGCCGGCTATTACGCGCTGCATCAGCTGGCATGAATGGAACGGATAAAAGGCGTACAGTCCCACGAACGCTAACGTAGTAGCAGCGTGGGTTAAATGTGTTTGTTTTTGATCAATGACTACTATTCAGCTATTATTCATAAATTCATATAATACCCCAGGGTTTCGTCATTGACATTGGCCGACGGCGATCAGCTGAAATAAACGTCTGCCATAGCACGCTTCGACATTCCTAAATCCTGCTCGCCATTATGTAATACTCATATTCTGACGTAACAACGCAGTCTGTGAACTGATAGCTGAAAACTGTAGGTGACACTACTAGGATATATATTAGGGATTGTATGAAATACATTTGTTCATTGTTTTTGACGACACGTTTGGCTCAGTGGGTTGTACAACGGCCTACGAAGCTGACGGTCCTGGGTTCGAATCCCGGCCAGGGCAAGTGTTTGTGTGATGAGCACGAATATTTGTTCCTGGGTCTTGGATGTTTTCTATGTATTTAAGTATTATAATTTATCTATTTATTATGTATATCGTCGCCTAGTACCCATAGTACAAGCTTTGCTTAGTTTGGGACTAGGTCGATTTGTGTAAGATTGTCCCTGATATTTATTTATTTATTTATTTATTTATTTATTCGGAACGCGGTGTTACTGTCGCTTATCACTAGTTTCCCAACAACTTGTCAACGACCGTTTCCGATCTGGCAGCATGACTGTGCCGCGAACCGCATCCCGTAACAGCGACACCTTCTATAGGGGAGCCGCCGAAGCTCACCGCTCGAGATGCGCAATTGTGGTCTATCGCTCTCTCGAATCATAGTAAACAACAGGCCTTTGATGTTTGTGGTTGGTTGGTGTAAGTCGCGCCGTCGAAGTGAGGTCTTTATGATTGTACCGCCGACTAATAACGACAAATGGTAATTACGACAAATGGTCCTTCGAAATTCTACGATTTTGTACTATCATCGCCCTAAGGTAGTAATTTCATGCAAATATAAAATGAAATGAAATAATTAAATAATGATCTTTATTCTGTAAGTAGGCCGCAAGGGCACTTTTACAAGTCTGACTCTACGGCGTTTCCCAGAACGAAGAAGAAGAATAAGATATATTTACACTGCTTAAATATTTAAAAGCATAAATTTAAACTACACTTACAAGCCTAGGCGCTAAGTATTATCATTATCATGTTTGCAAAAATATAGTCCAATCAGCATATGTCAAAGCACTCATGAGTGCAACGAGGCTGATCTTTCATAGATCCAGATCAAGATATGTGTTGTGTAAGAGAGTGTTGTGTGTGTGTATAATAGTTTTGTACTGACTTATTTATGATTTACTAGAAATATAGAGTAATCAGTCGCATTACCAGTGACTGCAAAGTTGTCGACGCGCTTCAAATCACACATTCGAATATTACGCAAGTCACAAGACGCCCGAATGCCACCAAAGACCAGTGAAGCACCTCGAACGCGACAAGGAAAAAAATATGATGAAATTATTATATTAAATTACATCGCTAAATTGGTTGCGGGACTCCAAAGCCTAGTTCCAACGGTTTCAGGCCTATTTGATTATCAGCGGTCGAGGCCTTGATCCTAAGGCACAGGCCACACAGAAGAGACGTAGGATGTGGACGCATCGCAGATATATTAGAGTAGATTTTGTATGAAAATCCATTAAAGGGGCGCCGCATCTGTGACGCGGCCTCGTCCTGTCTCTTCTGTGTGGCCTACGCCTAACTAACCACTAAGGCTACGGCAATGGTGGTCGACGATATTGGGAGTGAAATAAGAGGCTTCATGTCACATGCATGAAATATATTGTTATTGATTCTCTCAAATCCAGAAACATACACTATAGAAAATAGGTCTACACACAGACATCCAGAACGACAAACCTCACGGTTCTGACATTCTGTCCATGGGCTTCAAGCAATCTTAACCAGGCCACCAGTTTCATCTTGTAGATTTTTCACGCTGCGGTTCATGGTCTCTATTCGACAACCTTTACTCGTAATCTCATCACTAATCAAATATCGATTTGGAAAATTAAACACTAAAAAAGTTTTTAATCGAGATTCAAAGTCAGGCAAAACGGCAAATCGAGCGACACGTGTGGCTCAGCTCATGTGACATGTCACAAGTGTATACAGTGAGGAGAGTAAATAATTTTCTTATATTGGACGTTAAAAAGTGTGTTTAAGTGTATGTATATTTGTCATATTTATTTTCCTTCGCTTAATTGTATAGAATAATAAGGTAACGTTTAAGTTTATTTTGGACCTGAGAAATATAACTTTAATTTTGTGTCGTAATGTTTAAAAATACCGGCCAAGAGCATGTCGAACCATGAAAAATGCACCAGCAAAAGAGCGTATCTCCACGTCCTTTAGCTGAAAAGCGCAGTATTTTTGGCAATAACTCAAAAACGGTATATTCGAAATTGACGGGGGGGGGGGGGGGGGGGGGGGGGGGGCAGACAATTTATGCAACTTTCAGAGCGATTATTTCCTAACTAAATCATTTTTTTTTTAGAAACCTTAAAAGTTTTTAATTTTTTTTCCATTTTCGGTGGTTCTAGGAACATGTATGTATGGAATGCCCTTCCTAGAAATATATATATATAAGTCTGTATGTATGACCCACTGCTGGGCAAAGATCTTCCCCTCTTTTTCGCCACTCGTCCCGGTGGAGTGCATGTTCCTGCCACGCTTCCTGAAATGTGTCCAGGTCATCTCGCCGTCTCTTCTTCGGCCTGCCTCTGCTTCGATAGCCATAGAAATAAAATTTATTATTATTTAACTATCAAACTAAGTAGCGGCTTATACGAGACACCTATCCTCCAAATTTCATCAATATACATCTATGATGTTTTAAGTACATGCCTGTGACATACGGACGGACGGACATGACGAAATCATAAGGGTTCTGTTTTTGCCATTTTGGCTACGGAACCGTCAAAAGATAAAACTGTTTGTTCATTATTTCACTTTTTAAAGCTCAATTTTATTTCTACGTTTGTTAATACTTATTATTTACAAAAACAAACGGATTGCATCTTTTCTATTGGCATTTCCTGTATTGAATGACTTTCCTCATTTGCTCTGCATATACAGGACATAGTGTATGTCAGTATTTTCTCTCTAATAGATAATAAGATCAAGTCACGACTTCCTCCTGTTTTGAACAAAGATTAATTTGCCTTCCACAAATCCGATAAACATTTATTTCTATGGTGTACCAGTGTCTCGCGACAGCTTTAACATATGTTAAACTTAAAGATACAGCCAATCAGAAACTACTACATCATCCGCAGATAAAAAACCTTTTCATTCATAACACCACATGCGCCAGTGCAGGGCCCTTCATCATTTAACTGTCAACCAACTGGTGTTAAAAAATATCAATAACTTTTTCATAAATTAAAAAGAGGATCAAGTCAATATGAAAACTATCTTCATTTTAAATTCAAAATCTTTGGGATAAGATTGAATTTCAGACGCATTTGTGCTTATGGTTGCAGCTTTTCAGTTGTGAAGCCGCGAAATATTGTTTTGCCGACTCGAGACGCTCTTTTTTTAAAGTTTATTAATTTATGTGTTTACGTTTCAAATGAGGCCTCATGTTAATTAAATGCATATTTAAATATTTAGTCTTCGCTGCATAAAAATATTAATTGCTTGATTCGTTGTATTCATATGTAGGTATATTAGTTGACGAATTAATTATTACGATATTTAAACTACATAATTGATTCGATTTTTAATGAATATATACTTTTACAATTTCTCGTGCTAATGAGCTGTGAGATATTGAAATAATTAGCCAAGTACAGCTATTACAACGAAGAATTGTTGAAATATTTGCAAATCTGATTATTTCATGGGGGTATCGTCACTCATTTAACTTAGGCTTTGAATGATTACAATGATATACATAACTTGATCCAATTTATATTGAATGGGGTTTTCACTAGGAGACAGTACATATTTTACAATCGATTTTGACTTGGTAAAAGCGGCGACTAATACCACAAGAGCTAAACTCAAAACCAGGCGTATCACTAAATGTATAAAAACAAATTATAATAACATTGTTATTTTCGCGAAAAAGTTTACATATTTAACGGGGAATCCGTTGGTAAACAGGAGGTGCATGTGCACACATGAATTAAATAGTAAATAATAGGTTTATGTTGCATGACCGTGTACCGTGTAACTGCTTAGCCAGCATTCTAGTACACTAACTCCAGTAGCTTTCTTAGAAATCGACATAAAATATAGCATAATAGACGACGGCTTCAGATATCAAAAGCGAATAGCCAGTACCCATCAGCTTTGCAAAGGGCATTGCTAAATTACCAGACACTTTACTAGTAACTTAACACTAACATATCAACTGTTGCTATCCGGAAAACGTTGTCCAAGTATATGTACTGTACAACAACCATTGCTCGCTACCAAAACATTAGACACGGCGACACGTTTCGGAGCATCAGTGGAGGGTGAACCAATCGATCTAATCGTGAGTGATGTGTGAGTTGTGGGTTCCATAACGGTATGGGTGAAAAAACATCACGACTAGGTGTTAGGGGAAAAAAATGACGACAAGAGCGATCTTAGCGTCAGTAAAAAGCGTTCGGTTCAACAGAAAATTATTCCGAAATAAGATATAGTAAAGGTTGGTTTAAAAAGACATTCGATCGGTACATCCGGTTCAAAATATATAAAAATATGCAATTACAATGTTAAACTTCTAGATTTTATATTATCGCCACCCGTAAATCACGTATGAATCTTATGATTGAGTAGTTCCGGTGACCTTCTGTGGTCTTCGTCATCAGTTCCACTTCACGAATTCAAATCTCCTGAAAGCAATTACTCGATTTGTTTCTTAAATATCTGAAATTGCTATATAGTATATGCGTATAACATTTGCGGGTTACCCACGATTTAGAGGATTCCATCATAAGATCATGACATCGTCGGAAGACGCAATTTAAATGTGTATGCTTTAAATTATTACATTTAGAGGAAACATTGATTTCGAAGCTTGTTGAGGTCGTGGCTCCATTCCCGCCGTAGGCAAATATTTTCTTATATGTATTCATAATTTGTATTTGACTCAGGTCCGGTGTTTTATGTGTGTTTGAAATTCGTTAACGCAGCCTATACTAAAGGCTCTGTATCTTCAGACTTATGAGTACAAATATCTAATGACCACCATTTTGTAATGTAACTGGTTCAAAGATGGACACAAGATTGGGCCAGACGTGCCTTAGAGTGAAGATCTCTTACATGAGGAAGAGCGCTCTTAGCCGTTGGGCAGATGAATATATGATAAGTCGTCATCGTCGTAATGTATTAAATGTTCGTCAGGCATGAAAGAAAGTGGAGGTCATGGTCTTAGAATGGCTAAACAGTAAGCAGTAACTACATAGAGTAACTTGTAGGCCAGAACATGATACAAGGAACCCGATCACGTAGGAGATTACATTATGCCAATGGACGGACAAGCTCAAGTTAGCTAGAATAGACGGACCAGCATGTCTACGTATCGCGAGAGATAGTTGGAGATCATGATCGCTCTACATAGAGTGATAAGAAAAGTCCTGAAATAAAACGATGATAAACCTGCTTTCGAGGTGCAAAAACATGGAACAAAGGGTAAAACGGGACCCTATTACTAAGCCTCCACTGTCCATCCGTCTGGCATCAGGCTGTATCTCGAGAACCGTGATAGTTAGACAGTAGAAAATTTCACATATGATGTATTTCTGTTGCCACTATAACAACAAATACTAAAAAAATAGTTTTATGTCTGTCTGTCTGTCTATGTCAGTTACCAATATAAATTGACGGAACACCGCGTACATTTTGCTTAGGAGTAGGGCTCTGCTAATACTGGATTTTCATAGATACGGCCATTTGTAGCGTATATTTGTAGCGTTCACGAGTCCGACTCGCACTTGATCGGTTATAATTTTTATTTTCGATAAATTGTAATGGGGAACTAGAATATCGTAAGCAACACGAAGCGTATTGAATAGAGGCCAAGTATTATTGCCTGTAAATTACTACACCAATTAATGAATCTAAAATGTTTACATGTTATAATTGCATAAGTCGTTCAAATGCAATTATACTAAATTAATTGTAAACATCTACGGAGTTGACGCAAATATGCACCGACGAAGCAAATAGTTCTATTTGTAGGTAAGTTTCGCAACAATTGTAGAATATAATAAATATTTGACACTTCTAAGCGCCACTATAAAACAGCATTTTTTAAACAATTCAGCATTAAGTGCATGCATGCCTACATTACATTAATATTAACAGGTGTACATTTTACTTCATTCACGTTGTGTCATTAAATATTCTGCTTTAATTTTTGGGACAGTCAGTAAAAGCAAAATCATTTTGCGCAAGCGTTACACTATTATACGCACCGTTTAAGCATCATCTAAAATACTTTAATGCAAAACGCCAGTCATTTCTTATCATTGCTCTACCGGACAGCCGATATCTCCGGGGACATTTTAACAGACTTAAAAATGTTAACACAATTGAATACACACGCATTGTAGCTGCAAACTGTGACAAAGTCATGTCCAATTCACTCGGATATGAACGAGTAGTCAATTACCGAGTCCCGCGGGCCCCTGTTCTGTTACCCAGTGGAAGAAGAGCGAATCTATCGTGAAACTCTTTAAAAGATACGTCGTTTGATACAGGGGCTTTTGTAGAGCTTTGGCAAAAAGTGGCGTCTTCTCGGAAGCTCGTCGCTCGTGATTGAATATTTCGTTTTGGTTCTCAAATATGAACTAGGCTACGGTCGTGGCGTTGCTCCCACAGTTATGTTATTTAAATTTGAATGGCACGAGTTTACATTTTGTTTCTTTTTTCTCTGAACATTAGGCGGCATCATTAGTAGGGAAATTTCGATATAAAAAATGTTTACGTAACTTAAAACAAGGGATCTCGTTGGTGACTAAGTATTATATTATTGTATACCGACGAGTTATCATCCGTCGTTCCTGAGAATATTCCCCGCGACAGTAAGATTGGGATTACTCCATTCCATGTGCATTTTGACCAACGGCTAATAATAATAGAGAAAAAAAAATACTATGTCGAATAAAAGTTCTCCTCGTTGTCGTCCGACGACGGCGACTATGACAATCTCCGTTCCGTGAGCACGGATGTGGCTCGCGAAACCAAACTTAGTTTTGAATGTAGAAGACTGGTTTAGCTCAGTGGGAGTAACGTTGCCTGCTAAGCTGAGGTCCTGGGTTCAAATCCCGGTAAGGGCAAATATTTGTGTGATGAGCAAAAAAATATTTGTTCCTGAGTCTCGGATGTTTTCTATGTATATAAGTAATATATCTATTAAATATATCGTCCTCTAGTACCCATAACATAAGCCTTATTGAGCTTACCATGGGACTAGTTCGATTTGTGTAAAAAATTGTTCGGTAAGAAAAAATGACCGGTTGCACTGTGTACAGTTAATCTGCCCGTGGTTGTTAAAAGTGTAGTAGATAGGTTTGGGTTTCTAAACTATAGTCAAAGTCAGCCAATTGTGTAAAAATCTGGTCTTACAACTTGTTTTAAAAAAAATAGAATTAAGTTATCAAAGTAAGTTTCTGACTGTACCTAATTTTCTTTGAGCATTCATCAACTATTCGCCCAGATGATTTTAAAGACAAACTCATAAGGATTGCTTTATTTTATTAAAGAGGTCCTATGACCATCATCCCGCTCCATTCTTAGACCAGCTCCATGGTAGGTACATATTATTGAATTGTCATCGAAGTTACGTAGGTATACCAAATTTCAGCTCAGTCGGATATCAGGAAGTGATTGAAAAATGGTTTGCAAATGTTGAAACCACAACTTACATACGAACGTTGTGAGTTAAATTAAAGCTTGTAAAAGTAAGTAAGTAAATAATAACATACTGCCCACGATAAATACATATTACAATTTATAGATAAAATCGGACAAAAAGCAAACAAAGGCAAACAACCAATTAACGTCGGTTAACTAAACGATGTCGAAACAGTTTTATGACATTTTTATCTGTAGGTACTAAGTCGTAAAACGCTGGCCCCGATACTACCGATGTTTCGCCTATGTTTACCCACGGCCATTACAAAAAAGCAAAAAGATTTAATTTACAATAGATATACAACTACTAAGATTATGATTTTATCTATGTACCTACTAGGAGGCGGCCGCAACTTCGTTCGCGGAGGAGAAAAAGTCATAACCCCTCTTTTTTTTCTTTAGCATAGTCGGGTAAAAAGTATCCTATAACCATCTGGATATACCCAGCTACCCGTGTACCAAAAGTAGTTGAAATCCGTTTAGCCGATTTAGCGTGATGAAGCCAAGCCACGACACATACAAACATTTCATTTTTACAACTTTATAATAGTATAGATATTGTGAGCATTTTGCGACATTATTTCCTTCTAGCGATTCAATCAAGATAATCCTACTCGTAAATACACTACTTTTCAAAAGCAGCCACGACGTTTCAAATCAAGATTTAAAAATAATTTAGTTATGATACCGGCACCTTAATTGAAACCACATAGCTCAATCCCACATGGTATATCGATTAATATTTATTTGTTTATTTATTAAAACATTACTGCAGAGGTTGCGAAATAGGGGATTGCCGGCCGAGTAGTTATAGATCCATCTAGCTAGAGATACGAGGCTTGTATAGTGCTTTTCTCAAATAAATCCAAGGAAATAATACTAATTTGTTATTTTCTATTCCCAACAAAATACTTTTTTTCGACCATTTTTTTGCAAGCTCGGGTTAATGTTTTTTGTCACCAAATCTAAAGAAGAATTTCTTTATTATAAAATGACAATTCCTTATTACAATTAACGTCATTCGGTGTTTATTTAATCGAATACCTGATTTAATCTAATTAAATAAAAAGTGAATACACATTCATAAACTATTTTTTTCTTTTTTGGCAGTATGCCATTGATAGTCAATAAAATAAATAAAACCGACTGAAACAAAAGACAATCTCTTTGTTCCATGCTATCAATGTTGTATGAAATTCCTTTATTGTCCTCCTCTAATTTGAAATCAGAACGAATCTTCAACAAGTGCTATACAAAGAGGTACTTCGCGTTCTATTATCAAGAAGATTAAATAGGTTTGAGAAAAAATAATAATAACAAAAGCGACCACATTAAAAGGTAATCTTTACTAAAATCCAAAAGTACCTTTTACTCGTATTCGTATCACTTTCAAGTTCTGATGACTGTATAATAAAGAAGAATATCATGATTCAAACCAAACGAGTACGGATTTAATTACGAGTTTGAGTAATTAAACATGTACTCGTTTGATTAGAATCATGATATTGCCAAGAGACATTAGTGCTTTGAAACGAAACCGATACTTACAATATCAAATGGATGAATGTAATCAAACCCGTACAAGAACCTTTTTTTACCATAACAATACAATTTGTAATATACATAAAAAGATACAAAACACCACTAAAGGATATCCGGTTAGGTTGCTCCCACGCCCGCATTTAACTTATTTTTAAAGCTACTGTGACAATAGTAGACACTTGTAGACCTTTATGTTTAAAAAAAGTGGTAAAAAGGGATCAAACGGAAATAGATATTATCGGGTTATACTGATTAAATCATAGTCGGGACATAAAATGGATCAAATCCTCAAGTGGCTTCCTGTCTTGGTCATAATCTCCTCTATTCACAAATTGGTAATAGTATCTTCTTGCAATAATCAAGGTGATTTATTCGGAAAGTATTTTTTGTGGTACCTCCTACTTCCTTTAATGTCGGTGATTTAATATCCAAAATAAATTAATGCCACACAAATAGATCAATAAATGGCGGCCAGATAGGTAGACGTAGACAACAGATTTATTGGCATTTTTGAGCATTTCTTAATTTGGGAATGACCAATGCATTATTTATGTCCAATGATGATAATATAGCGCTTCCGAAAACTACTCGAAAAACTTGTTCTGCGAAAAGCTAATATATCACTAGCATCCATTCATAATACAGATTCATGCGTGAAAGCGATTTGTTCCAAAAAACAGGACTTTACCTGTGAGACTAAAATGTACTTCGTTGTCGCCAAATATCCCAGTGCCCCGAATATAGACTTTAAAAAGAAGTATCAAAGCTTAAGTTGGAATGACAGCTGGTCTACATCGGTGGCGTAGACAAAGCGATTGCACAAACCTTTCACGTAGCATTCATTAGAAATTTCACCAAAAACCGGACGTCCCCGGAAATCAATTGTCCCCCTACATTTATTTAGCATCAATTGTCAAAACATTAAAATCGGTGACCACACGGTCACAAAGGGACTTCCGCTGCCTAACAAAATACGGATAATCGCGAGGTGACCACATGTTGCGGTAGGTTATTGTTGTGGAGGATTAGGCGTGAAGCTCGTTTCTCTTTGGTTTTGGCGTCAACGGGTCTGTTGTTTTCATCCAGAAGGATCGCAACAAGGCCAGTTTTCAATTTGTACCAGGTAGCACGGAATTTTTAATCTTATTTTTTTTGCCTATCCCAAAGATTAGTCTTTAACGAAAGTGTCTTGTCTGAATTCAGAGCAGCATTAGGGCATATTATCAACCTCAACAACTTCTTCGTTAGAAAGGTCAATAATTAGACTCACGGCGAACAAGGGCACGTGCTTATGCTATCAGCTGTATCTCTTTAATTGTTATTAGGACAATAAAGAACGATATTGTTAAATTTATTTTATTAATATTATTTAGTTCTGTGGATGTAAAAGATCGATCGCCGATTATTTCTCGGGATTTTGTACCAACTAAACAAACACATTAAATTCTGACCAAATAAAACGATACAAATTCTTTGCTAAGTAATGAGGCGTCGGAAAGCGGTCATATCTAAAATGCATGAAACTTGTTCCGATAACAACTGTCTGGCTCATGCAGGCCCTTTCCAACTTTCACACGCGCACATGTACCGTCTACTCGACGGATGTCGTCGCAATTACGAGCGCGATTATTATTGCACGGTATTGTACGACCAAATTACAGCATCTCGGCTTCCCATCCGGTCTACCACCACCCCTAAACATACGAATGTACGCCTTATATCGTCTAATGCATAAGCGCGAAAGTTGAGTACGGAATCTTAAGTAACGCAACCATTTGAGATAGTGCGGCGCGTCCTCAGGACGCTGAGGAGACGAGGTAGGTCGGAATCCACAGGCTAATAAGGGATGGACAAATCGCAGGTGAATGGGATCGAACAAACGAACGAATGACAATAGCGTCTCATCGAACACCTGCGGCGAATGCAAAAGGTATGATTTATAAATGTAAATTTTGCGATGCTGCGGAGAGAATCTCCGTTGCAAATTGAAAGGAATCTGTGTACATATATTTCAAGGTGACATAAGTCGTTTTCGTTAAGGTTTAAACGTGCGTTTTCTCATTTCTGCACAAAAGCGTGTTCGAACTAGTTTCTGGATGCAATGGAACCACCGGACTGTGAGGATGCGAGATTTTGTTTTCGTACCTCGACTACGGCTGTGCAGAATGGCATATTGTTCCCTGTGAATGGCGTAAATTTCGCGAAATTACCTTTTGAAGTTTGACGATGGTTTGGAAAAAAGTTTGTGCAAAATTTTGGTTAACAATGGGAGCAGATGCGTTAAGCTAGAGGGGACAATGCTGGTAATTACGTGATATAGATAGTCACCGCCCCTACATTAAGGAGTAGCTATGAAGATCATCAGTAAGGCATTGAAAGAAACACGTGTCAAATACCGGTAACCGTGTCGTCTTGCTCTATACTTAAACGTTAAACGACGCGAAAAAAAGTCCATTAGCGCCTTGCAGTTTGATAATAATTAAACCAGTTTTATTACAGCTCGTGCAGATTATGAGAAATTCGGTGAACGTGTCTTGCGGATTGCATTATCGTTTTATTTGTAAAACCGAAAAACTTGAACAACCAACCAAATTGCGTTCGTTATGATGATTGCCACTTTAAGAACATATTTCGTATACATGACTTCGGTAAAAGGTCACTTGGGAACCAGGATTTCTGTCGGTGATTATTGGCATTTTTTTCTTATTGTCCGTTTACTCGGAACACCTGAATCGCAACACAAATTTCTTAGTTCATACATATTTCTGAGTTCTGTGCGTTTCATCCAGGTTAAGGAGCTGTTGTTTGGGTTAAATAGTGGCGCAGATGAACTCTTGTTTTGCGGATTTGTGCCTCCGCTATAATTTATATATGACGGTAATTATACAAAAGCGTCAAAGGCATTCCAGGTTAAGGAGCTGTTGTTTGGGTTAGATAGTGGGGCAGATGAACTCCTGTTTTGCGGATTTGTGTCCCCGCCATAATTTTTATATGACACAACGTCTTCACCATTTGCCGCCGCTTTTATATATGAACCTCACCTGAGCCGTCTTATAACGGGCTCCATATTCCAGTTAGTATGTCTACCGACCGTATTGCTTACCTGCACCACAGTCACCCAACGTTTGAGGAAACTGACGTCTCAAGCTAGTTATACATATTAAGACTAAGTTATCAATCAAGTGGCCCTGAGCAGCAGACATTCCACGGAATTTTCAAGTCACAAGGATCATACTATTCGCATTTAATTTGTATGGGAGAATTTCAGCCATCATTGGCGTCCACCGTTTTTAAAACTTGGCCACGACAGGAGTATATTCTTTTTGGTCTGCATATGAAGATTCGCGCCGCGTTGACGCTACATCCAAGCCCTTACGCGATCCATTCACCCCGTGAGTCAGCTCCTGTCTGACCCGGTTCGCACGCGCATTAGCGTGGGACCACATGTGGCGGTATTCGGTAACAATTGTTCGCAACATAATCATGGTAATGCCATGTCAAGATCTCTCAGTATCATTATAAAGAGAACTTGGCTATCCCCGATGATCTAAAATTTACATAGTTAATGGTTACTATATATAACCTTGATACGCTCGAGATGTCTTTTAGATAGGTTGAGTCCAAATACGAAATACGTCTGCAAGGAAAGACGCTGCCACACACTAGGAAGTCATTTTACGAATGTATGTCAAATATAACTGCCACTGCCATTAAAGCCTTTATCTTCTTTTTTGTTTGTTCCAGTATTTGCATTTGCTCCAGTATAACAGCAATTGGGATTTTAGAGGATTGGGATTACCTAGGTCGGGTTGATGACGAATTGACGATATACCTTTCCATTTGCAATGTAGCGGGGGCCGCAAATCGCTTATGAGTAAGCTTATCGTTGACCCGATTCGCACGTGCTCTGGAGCCCTTCCTCGCATAAAAAGGCGTAACTGACACAATGTGCCTATTAAATTACGCCCATTTGTGCTAGAAGGGCCGCAGCGACAGGCCACATGTAGCGGTATTCGCTAACAGACTTATTTAAATTGGTTTAGCGGACGTCTAGGCACAAGATTATATCCTTATGTAAGTTAAGGGAATATGTTACGATGTCGGCATGCCGTTTCAACAATCAGATCATGTATCAGTTTTTTGTTACCGGCGCCATATTGAAGGTGTGCTGATATCCAAAATTAAGCATTAATTTTTAAATGTTTTTGGTTCGGGTATTTGAGACTAAAATTTACCGTGTAGGTAGATTTTTCACAGATTCTGCGCACACAAGTAACTAATAAAAGTTAAAATTAACTGACAGAAGTTCGGTGACAGATCGTTACCGGTAATCTGTCATCAGCTAGACCAGTCATGTTGCATCTGATGGGATAAATTGATATTACTCTATCAATAACAGCAATACCAATATAAATCATACAGTGATGTGAATTACAAACTCGGATCGGTGGTGTTTCTGTCTGTCTGTATGTATTAGACAAAAATATATTTGAATAGTGATATAGATACAACGAAAAACGATTGCTCTCGCACGTGGTCACACAGCACAGTGCTCGCTAGTGGAGAGGTAACACGTTGGACGCGTAATCCAAAGGTAGGTACCGGGTTCGAGTCCTGGTGTGACCACGTGCGAGAGCAATCGTATTTTTCTTTGCGCTTTGATTTGTATCTATATCACAATAGATAATAATGTGGTGTTATTTTTCCCACATTAAAAACACAGAAACATAAAAACTTGTGTTTCATATAAAAATATATTTGAATTTTCCAGTATTTCATACTATTTCGTATGAATATATTTTATATTAGTCAAAAAGCTCGCTATGTGAGCCCGGTCCGACGTCCGGTGCGCGCAGATGCCGCGCCGACCTTGCGCAGGCGCTGCGACGCGTTCTACGGCCCAACCGACATTCCTACCCGACCGACCCTACAGTCTCAGACACGCCCGGTTACGTTAAGTTTGCACCTGGTGTCTACGGCGTCGCATACAAACGAGGTGCAAACGTAGAGTAACCGGTTAGTTCGAGGAAAATTATCGGTTTTGTTTTTAAAGATATCCCTGTACAGTCTTTCACCGCTGGAATTAGAAGGTGATATAAAAAGACATCCACTGCCGGATACAGACCTCTCTCAATGACACAACTACCCCAACCAGATCGTCTGACCATCTTGTTAGGTGTCTCACGCCGAGTTACCCGATACGGTTGATAAGATATCGATGACGCGAATTGGCACTACCACCATTAAACTAAACAAAGACCTACACGCAGTGTTTATAAGACACGATCGCCCATGTCCTTAAGACATTAAAATAATTGGTGATGGCTGAAAGTTTACTGACAATTTTGAAAATGTCACGGCACATAAACCGATTACCGTACCGATTCGATATTAAACCCCGCCATAATGAAGTAGTTAGCGAACATAATTGTGAGTAATCGAAGTGTAGTATTCCACCACATTATTTAAAAAAAATCTTATGTTAATACGTTTAAAAAGACTTTTACGCCTTTTTTAAAACTAGAATGATTCTAGACTGCGGTCTCCGCAGTAATCTCGAATTAATTGGAAGTTGCGGTTTTTTGCGGCAGGTCTGGCCGAAAACGGCGATGCATATGTTTGAAAAAGTAAATTCACTTGTTAATGGTCAACCGCAAGATGCCTTGGATTTTTCATGTAAAGAATGAAATAATGATCCTTATTCTGTAAGTGGGTCGCAAGCTACTTTTACAAGTCTGACTCTTCGGCATTTCCCTAGAAGAGATCACTGTTGAGAAGAAAGCCGAAACAAACTCAACAGTCAGTATTTTTTTCTAAATAAATCTTATCTATTACAATATTTGTGCTTAGCCTATCCTAAATATATGTTTCAAGTATAAACTACGAAGTTCTCCAAAAAAACATATCAAAACTTATAAAAGGAAAAATATAATAGAAAATAAAAAAGCAACATATGATATATATTTTTAAAACAAGTTATGTACGTTTGATATGCCACTTTATAAGAACCGTGTCCCGGTAAAATATTTGGTTTCTGTTTTGCGACATGCATTTTTAACCGACTTCCAAAAAAAGGAGGAGGTTCTCAATTCGACGGAATGTTTTTTTTTTTATGGATGTTCACCGATTACTCAAAGACTATTTGACCGATTTCAACATTTTTTTTTTGTTTTATAGAAGGTACTTTCTAGTTGGTCCCATTTAATTTTGGTAAAGACCTGATGATGGAATCCATGAGGAATTGAAGGAACTCCTCAAATATTGTAGGCATACATATAGCGATTTTGGTATTATAAGAAACATAATAAGCATTTGCATTCAGAAAGTGTAAATTGGTGAAGTGGAACTGATGCAGAAGACCACAGAATGCCATCGGAACTCCTCAATGATAAATGATTTACGGGTGGCGACAAAATATCTTGATTAATTTAGCTAAGCAACTTCATAGTCACAAATTTAAATGTTCCTGATGAGAATGGTACCATCGAATTAATTTGATGATGGAGCCGGAAGGTAGGCACCAGATCTATGTAATAAAATAATGTATCCTAGCCGTGTTTGGGCTTGTTCGAATCGTCACGAGATACACTTTTAAGCAACGATTAACTAAAAAGTGTAAAATAAATAAACTTTTAAACAAAAAAATAAAACCGACTCCAAAAAACACTAAAAAGTAAAAAATAACGCATTAATTCAGTTTCTTCGAATTACTTACAAGTAACCGTTTGAATACTCAATCTATACAGTACCTATATACAATTAATGTTATTTTGGAGTCGGTGCCATCATGTCACAAGTTACTAAAATCGTCAATTTTCAATATTTTACACATTCTATATATGGCACCGACGCCAAAATAACATTAATTGTAGGTATATACTGTATAGATTGAGTATTCAAACGGTTACTTGTAAGTAATTCGAAGAAACTGAATTATGGCGTTATTTTTAACTTTTTAGTTTTTTTTGAGTCCGTTTTATTTTTTTGTTTTTGTCTGTTAAATAGTCCTCTACCGTATAATATGCCTTTAGATACTTTTATTAAGTTCTTTCTGAGAGCTGGAAAAGGTAATTTTAAAGCATCATCTCGTAACTTATTATAAAAATGTATACGTTGGCCTATGAATGATTTGGCTACCTTACGAACCCGGAACTTACTAATGGCGTATTTGATTTTATTTCTAGTAAAAAAATTGTGGATATCGGAATTCTTAGTAAGACTCTAGGTTCTTAATCTATACTATTATAAAGTTGTAAAAATGAAATGTCTGTACATTGAAGATATTTTCAAAAAAATGATTGTTACTACTTGAGGTAACTGAAAGGAAAAATATCTTTTTTGGATTTTATGTATGTTTGTATGTGTCGTTGTAGCTTCATCACGATAAATCGGCTAAATGGATTTCAACTATTTTTGGTACACGGGTAGCTGGGTTATAGGATACTTTTTACCCGACTACGCTGAAGAAAAAATGAGGGGTTATGATTTTTTCTCCTCCGCGAACGAAGTTGCGGGGCGCCTTCTAGTATCATAAATGGTATTCTCATAAATATATGGGGTTACGGTTAATATGTTGATGTCTTTAAAAAGTTATCTTGAGGAGTCAAGGGAATTCAGATTATATATAGAACGAATCTCTTTTTTTTGTAGTGCAAATATAGTCTGTATGTCAGCTGTTTTGCCCCAATCCAGAATACCGTATGATATAATACTATGAAAATAACTATGATAAACTAAGCGAGCAGTATCAACAGGTCAATTGCACAAATACTTGTCCTTATCGGGTTTCAAACCTAATCAAGATCGCCAGCTTCGTCGGCCATTGTACAACCAACTTGGCTAAACCTGTCGTCCTTCCTTCCTGTTGTATGTTCCTCATTAGAGCTCCGCATAGAACCGAGTCTGCCTGAATCTAGTTCTTAACGCGCAATTGGCTAAGTGAGGCGATGAAGCATGTTCGGTACTTCCTTATTAACCAACGGGTTTTTCAGGGCACTTTCTTGCTAAGAAGGAAAGACATAATAAGTACCAACAGCCCGATTGAGGTAGGTACCGGTGTCACAGTAAAACCACAATTGTTCCTGCAATACGTGGAGCCAGCACATATACAATTTTAACAAAGGCAAGTAACTCAACTAAGTAAGGACTTCAAAAAATCTATTTTTATTTTAGAACCATACTTGGAGCCGGGTAGGTCTGGCTAGGCCTTCTTGACAGTAATTGGATTCAGTGGGGGAGCGCAAATCCGCAAACGGGAATACCAACCGCGGCCACTTAGAAAGTTATTCTCTACAGAGGAGTTTTTATGACAACCCTCCCCTTAGAAAGTCACTTCTAATAATTTCAGACAAAGATAAAGCGAAAGCATTCACATATTTTAACGCAACACAGTGATGTGATTATCTACATGCATTACAAATAAATAAATTAAATTAAATGAAAAAAGAAAACACATCACTTTCTATTATATTTTATTTCCCGCAAGAACACTTATTACCCGACTGCGCGACGCAAGGGAGGGTAATATATTTATTAGTCTATGTATGTATTTTACAATTAATAGTTCTCTCGTTCGAGTAACGCACGGGGAGTCGGTCGACTGTCCGAAAATTCACGTGCCGGCACACATCAAATATGAAGTAGTGTGGTTTCGTATTCCCTATACTTATAACGATTTATCTCATCTAACAATAAATAAATTGAGATGTAGAGAAATTCTCAACAAACTTGAGAATAAAATTCAGTTATCACTATTGTTTGAAATAAAATCCCTCTAAATACAAAAATGTCTGAGTGAGTAATTTGGCCGGGAAGTTGATAAGCTGAAGTTGGTGGGATGGTGGCTAATTAGATCTGCAGGATGCGGTTTACCAAAACAGGCATTTAGTTCATTATGCGTGTATATCAATTATGGAAACACACTTAAAATTTGAAGTCTAAATAATTTTAACGGAATAGCTCAGGAAAAACTAACATTAAGTGAGTGAATTAGGTAAAACTTGCTGCGTTGATACTAAATGGAATAAAAACAAGCGAATGATGATGAAGTGGGTAAATTAGAAGCAAATAAACATTCAAGGAATTAAATTAGTTTTAAAAATCCTGTCGCCTATTTAAAGACTTATTAGTAAACCAGTAAGAGAAAAAAAGGCAAACCCAAATAAAGAGCGAACCGAAAGTTGACAAATTATTTTGTAAAAATATAATGATACATTTTTGTCGTAAGTTTAAAATTACACAAACCAGTGAAAATTACGTCTGACATAATATCACGCAATCATTACGACGTATAAATCAGTTACTTCCCGTAAGAAAAAAAAACTTGATGACTTTTTAATTTATTTGGGATCCGACGGGCCCGGCCTAATGACGAAAAACGAGAAAAAAGTGAATAACGGCATTTCAGGCGAAGCCACGGGACAAAGTCAGCGGAGCGGCGAGCAAAAAATACACCAAATACTGGTTGTACCTTGAAAGGGTTTTGAATGGGATTTAAGAACGCTTTATCATATTTTAATGGACCGAAACAGTAGGATGCCGCAAACGCGTATTATATAGGGACACATCTGCGGATATTTGTGTCCCCCGTATTTGTATGCTGTTAATTATATGAGATCGATGTAGTTAGGACGAGGAAAATTAGATAATCATCTTCGCCACGTTTATTAGTAAAGGGTAAAGTGAAGCGGGCACTGCATCGACACTCGCCACATACATATATATAAACTCTTAGCTGATATTTTATACACCGCTGCAATAATAAATTAACTCCAAAAAATAAAGGTAAAAAGTAAAAAAATAACGGCATTGTGATACCGACTCCAAAATAACATTAATTGTATATACTGTATAGATTGAGTAGACAAACGGTTACATGTAAGTAAATGAAAGAAACTGAATTATGCAGTTATTTTTTACTTTTTAGTTCAATTTTTTGGAGTCGGTTTTATTTTTGGTTTGAAAGTTAATTTATTTTACACTTTTTGGTTAATCGCTACTTAAAAGTGTATCTTGTGACGATTCGAACAAGCCCAAACATGGCTAGGATATATTATTTTATCACGGAGATCCGGTGGCTACCTTCCGGCTCGATCATCGAATCAATTCGATGGTACCATTCTCATCAGGACCATTTCAATTTGCGACTATGAACAAGCTTAGCTATTGTAATCGAGATGTATAGCGTCAACCGTGAATCACTTATTGTTGAGGATTTCAAGAGGAGTCCAAGTTTCTGTGGTCTTCTTCATCAGTTTCACTTCACCAATGTACACTTTCTGAATGCAAATGCTTCCTATGTTTCTTATAATACTAAAATCCTTCAATTCCTCATGGATCCCATCATCTGATCTTCACTAAAATTAAATGGAACCAATCTGGGGACATACCTTCTTGCAAACAAAAATAATTTGAAATCGGTTTATAAATGTCGAAGTTCTGAGGTAAGTAAATAAAAAAAATACAACCGAATTGAGAACCACCTCCTTTTTTGGGAGTCGGTTAAAAGGATCTGCAACGGTGTATGTGTGGGAGATGTACATTTTGTCTCCTCTATATTATGTGGCCGTGCAGTGTCTGAGCACAGTTCCTATATATACATAATTATAAATCATAACTTCCCGAATTAACAACGTACCCAACTATTATCGAATCCATTCACGAATAAAAAGGGGACACGCGGCGGTCACCCAATGAGGCATTTGATTTGGGTTATCAAGGGTCGTAATGGATAAAAAAAAACTGAGCTTCATTGATAAAATTTACTACATAATTAATAATAGTAATGTAACTACGGGATAAAAAGTAGCCTATGTCCTTCCCAGGGACTCAAACTATCTCCATACCAAATTTCATCCAAATCGGTTCAGCGGCTTGAGCGTGAAGAGGTAACAGAGAGACAGACAGACACAGACACACTTTCTCGTTTATAATATTAGTATGGAAGTATGGATATGTATGTCTAGTTTTATAGATGAAAGCATGTCCTTTTTGCAGTGGCCGAAATAAGAAAGTATTCGTAAGTCTAACATTTTGAAGTTATGATCTTAATACAGTACGAGAGATGGGTGACGACATGTTACAAGTGAACTCGCACCCATTTATGTTGCCTGGCTAACACCATTCTCGTCAGTCGATTAAAAACACCTCCGTCACATCGGCCATGGCCATTTAACGCTGCTTCATTAGAAAAACTAACTCTATCCAGCCATTATCTGTGTTATCTCCGAAGGGTCATATCGCGGGGTCGCCCTTCGCGGAAGCGGCGGGTTATCGACGGTCGAACGTCAACCAATAGATAAGGGATGGAATTAGATTTTCGAGTGTCACGTGTGCGCGTCGATTTGTTTAAGATTGTGTTTTGTCTGTTATTGTTTTATGAGTTTTACACGAGACTTCTGTCTGTATATGTAACGGATGATGATGATATACGTCGGTAATATAAACGATTAGATATTGTGTCTATGAAAGAAAACATACAAATCTACACAGTAGGCAATAAAAAGTAATAATTGTAAATATTTTTATCTAACTGGCTATTTGCGTGTCTTTTTCATCAGGATGGGGTTCACAATCATAGTATGATAAACAATATAGTGACTATCCAAGCACTGAACGGACACACGCCCCCTTCCGATTGCCGTTCACATTTTGAAGAAAATAAAGACGAGCAAGCGTAGCGTGGTGTATCGACATCTCCCGATAGTCCCGATATCACATAATATTGGTATTATTAAACCAATATATTGCTTACTTTGTCATGTCATCTCTTTAATATTTCATGGCACTATTCGCGGGATAATTGAGCCGGAGCCACGCCACTCTGACCTTTAGGCGTCAGCACACCCGACCCGATGGCCGGCGTGCGCCGAATCTTAATTCTGTCGGCTTGGCAACGAACCTTTAAAGCCTGGCACACACCTAGTGCGGTTGTGGAGTAGTGCAATTAGTGATTGTTGTGTACCTACTTCTAAGCATGGCATGACAAGTCAAAAATGCCAGCGATTAGGACACGTGCCAGATTAAACCGAGTAACTGCCAACCAATCAGCTTTTAGGTATTAACTGTTCTATGATATGCTTGTAAAGTCAAGGTAAGAAATACATATTCGTTATGTCTCTTTGCTGAACTAGAGTAGCGAAGTAAAGACGAGCAATACTGCCGAGGTAAAATGTTATACAAAGTTTTTCGCGCGTCATATGAATGTAGTCGCGTCATATGGTAGACGACAAGGCAAACCTAATGGTCTAAGATACGGGATAAGAAATTTATACATACCTTAATAATCAAATAACAGATGAGGGTATGTTAGTCTAATAGTGGATATGGCACTATACCATCTCCTGGTTTATAAAGAAAATAGTTTGAGATCAGAACTTGTCCACTGTTCAGTATTGCGTTGACACAAGATAGAAAAAGGTAGGCGAGTTAATTTTCATCAATTATATAACCGCGTATGTTTCTCTCTTTTGCAGTGTGTTTGAGCTAAAAGACGGAGACATTTGCTCTCTATTGATATATATAGCGGTTGCAATATTTTTTTAAAGAATCGACAGCAACAACTCGGCTAGTTGGAAGCAACGATTCAAAAAGTGGTATCCTCTCACTTCTGGTTCTCTTCGTTTTCATCATTCAACTCTAATAGTCAGTAAGATATCAGTTCGAACTATTGCTAGAAAAGTTATATAGTTCGCCCTCTCGGTTATGATACGTCTTACATAGTTTTAATCAATTGCCGTCTCTCGGCCGCCTCGATCTCGTGGTGAGCGCCCGGCCTTACTCCTCGCGATCTCTTCCAAGAATTGAAACACACATGTAAGTATAATTCGCCAATTATTTCGCTCCAAAAACCAGCACCATTTCGGTGCATTCCGTAACAGTTTTGTCAAAAGTTGTTGACCTATTGGTAGCTGCGCTCAGCCGCAAATGATTTTGCCTCCTGACGTGGGGTTTTGGTATTTTATTTGAAGCTTAGACTCATACATCATAAAGTTGGTTATCTCTTGAGATACTGTAAGAGAGTTAGCGGAGACTGAACGGGTTCGGTTTTTGTTTCTTTGACATTCCACCAATAGGAATGAACTTTCTTGTAATTGAATTCGAAGCCGCGCTAATGGAGAACCGATTTGTGGGTAAAAAAGTTTATCTTGATTTTGTTATACCAACGGTTAAGTATTCGTTTGGAGGAGGGTTACTGTTAGTTTTAGAAAGTGACATGCAGTTGATGAAGAAAGCAATACAGGTTGGGGCGAGATAGCCATACGACAAGTATTAGAGCACTACATATACGTAGAGCCTCATATAGATGTACTTCATGAAACATAGTGCAACGCACGTCTTACGGGGATAGGTATACGCTGGCTAGTTTTCCGCAACTCGAGTGCGCCTATTTTAACTTAACTTTGCCAAGAAGCTTAGCAGGCCCTTAATGTTGCCTACGACTTCTGGAAGTGACCTCGAAGTTCCGAGGTATTGTGCTTGGCCACCCCTGGGCATTCGAGAATGACGTGGGGGGCTGTCTCTTCTGCCTCTATGCAAAGACGACTGTTAGTGACACCTAAAGTAAATAAGTGTTTGTTTAATAAGGCATGTCCAGATTGCTCCGAGCAGAGGCCTCTTTCGCTGTCTCAGCTGACGTGACAACTGGGGTAGATTGTTGGAAGAACCTCCTTGGTCTGCCTGCAGATACTTAAGTTGGACCAGTATTGCTGATGTTTCCATCTTCGTGTTTAGCGGTATGATTGGTCTATCTCCGAGCCCCCTCTTGCCAATTGGTCGGCTACGTATGGTCGTGAAGTTGACCGCCCCAAATCGTTTGCCCGCAAATGGCATATCAATATCGTTAGTTCATCGTTAGTTCATGTTTGTTCAGTAGGTAAAATCGTTAGGACCCGATTTTTTAACACATTTTTTTAAAAAATAAAATGGGGTGGCTAACTTCACGCCTACCACCCCAAACCACTTTTTCCATATATTGTTGTCTATATAGCAAGATATTCGTTAGTTCACGTTTGTTCACCATATAATATCGTTAGGACCCGACTCTGTCAATTTTTTTTTATTTTTTAAAGTGGGGTGGCTGTCTTCACGCTAACCACCCCACCCCTAAATCGCCAAAACTAACGATGTCTAGGGGTCAAGAGACGTTAGTTCACGTTTGTTCAGGTACTAAAAACGTTAGGATCTCATTGGATTGACCACAAAAAAATAAAATCAAAAAATCGATTATTCTGTATAAGGCAGTCGGACAAAGTGCTGTAAAATGTTGTCTTATCGGGTCCTTACGATTCAAGTGGCTGAACAAACATCTACAGACGACAAGTATTCCATGTAGGTATGCAACTTGCGGGGACTCGATAGCAAATGGCAACTTTCGTCATTTTTCTTTTTTTAATACTACATGGAGGCGGCTGTCTTTACGCTAGTCACTTAAACCAGAAGCCCAAGAGATAATCCATGTCTGTAGTTCTATACGGCCGTGGGGTCGTTAGTTCACGTTTGTTCAGGCATAACCGATGTTAGGATCTCATTGGTTTGGCCACAAAAAATATAATATCGAAAAATCGATTATTCCGTATAAGACAGTCAGACAAAGTGCTGTAAAATGTTGTCTTATCGGGTCCTTACGATTCAAGTGGGTGAACAAACATCTACAGACGATACGTAATCGATGTAGATATGTAACTTGCGGGCACTCGATAGCAAATGGCGACTTTCGTCATTTTTCTTTTTTTAATACTATATGGAGGCGGCTGTCTTCACACTAGTCACTTAAACCAGAAGGCCAAGAGATAATCCATGTCTATGGTTTTATACGGCCGTGGGGTCGTTAGTTCACGTTAGTTCAGGCATTAGTGACGTTAGGAACTCATTGGTTTGGCCACAAAAAATTAAAATTGAAAAATTGAAAATTCCATATAAGGCAGTCAAACAAAGTGCTGTAAAATGTTGTGTTATCGGGTCCTTACGATTCAAGTGGCTGAACAAACATCTGCAGACGATACATAATCGATGTAGATATGTAACTTGCGGGCACTCGATAGCAAATGGCCACTTTCGTCATTTTTTCTTTTTTTTAGTACTATGGAGGCGGCTGTCTTCACGCTAACCACCCCACCCCTAAATCGCCAAAACTAACGATGTCTAGGGGTCAAGAGACGTTAGTTCACGTTTGTTCAGGTACTAAAAACGTTAGGATCTCATTGGATTGACCACAAAAAAATAAAATCGAAAAATCGATTATTCCGTATAAGGCAGTAAGACAAAGTGCTGTAAAATGTTGTCTTATCCGGTCCTTACGATTCAAGTGGCTGAACAAACATCTGCAGACGACAAGTATTCGATGTAGATATGTAACTTGCGGGCACTCGATAGCAAATGGCGACTTTCGTCATTTTTCTTTTTTTAGTACTATGGAGGCGGGTGTCTTCACGCTAGTCAGTTTAACCAGAAGCCCAAGAGATAATCCATGTCTATGGTTCTATACGGCCTTAGGGTCGTTAGTTCACGTTTGTTCAGGCTTAAGCAACGTTAGAATCTCATTGGTTCGACCACGAAGAAATAAAATCGAAAATTCGAATATTTCGTATAACGCAGTCAGACAAAGTGCTGTCAAATGTTGTCTTATCGGGTCCTTACGATTCAAGTGGCTGAACAAACATCTGCAGACGATACGTAATCGATGTAGATATATAACTTGCGGGCACTCGCTAGCAAATGGCGACTTTCGTCATTTTTTCTTTTTTTAGTACTATGGAGGCGGCTGTCTTCACGCTAACCACCCCACCCCTAAATCGCCAAAACTAACGATGTCTAGGGGTTAACAGATGTTAGTTCACGTTTGTTCAGGTACTAAAAACGTTAGGATCTCATTGGATTGACCACAAAAAAATAAAATCGAAAAATCGATTATTCCGTATAAGGCAGTCAGACAAAGTGCTGTAAAATGTTGTCTTATCGGGTCCTTACGATTCAAAAGGCTGAACATACATCTACAGACGACAAGTATTCCATGTAGATATGCAACTTGCGGGCACTCGATAGCAAATGGCGACTTTCGGCATTTTTCTTTTTTTAATTCTATATGGAGGCGGCTGTCTTCACGCTAGTCACTTAAACCAGAAGGCCAAGACATAATCCATGTCTATGGTTTTATACGGCCGTGGGGTCGTTAGTTCACGTTAGTTCAGGCATTAGTGACGTTAGGAACTCATCGGTTTGGCAACAAAAGATTAAAATTGAAAAATTGAAAATTCCATATAAGGCAGTCGGACAAAGTGCTGTAAAATGTTGTCTTATCGGGTCCTTACGATTCAAGTGGCTGAACAAACATCTACAGACGACAAGTATTCCATGTAGGTATGCAACTTGCGGGCACTCGATAGCAAATGGTGACTTTCGTCATTTTTTCTTTTTTTTAGTACTATGGAGGCGGCTGTCTTCACGCTAACCACCCCACCCCTAAATCGCAAAAACTAACGATGTCTAGGGGTCAAGAGACGTTAGTTCACGTTTGTTCAGGTACTAAAAACGTTAGGATCTCATTAGATTGACCACAAAAAAATAAAATCGTAAAATCGATTATTCCGTATAAGGCAGTCAGACAAAGTGCTGTAAAATGTTGTCTTATCGGGTCCTTACGATTCAAGTGGCTGAACAAACATCTACAGACGACAAGTATTCGATGTAGATATGTAACTTGCGGGCACTCGATAGCAAATGGCGACTTTCGTCATTTTTCTTTTTTTAATACTATATGGAGGCGGCTGTCTTCACACTAGTCACTTAAACCAGAAGGCCAAGAGATAATCCATGTCTATGGTTTTATACGGCCGTGGGGTCGTTAGTTCACGTTAGTTCAGGCATTAGTGACGTTAGGAACTCATTGGTTTGGCCACAAAAAATTAAAATTGAAAAATTGAAAATTCCATATAAGGCAGTCAAACAAAGTGCTGTAAAATGTTGTGTTATCGGGTCCTTACGATTCAAGTGGCTGAACAAACATCTGCAGACGATACATAATCGATGTAGATATGTAACTTGCGGGCACTCGATAGCAAATGGCCACTTTCGTCATTTTTTCTTTTTTTTAGTACTATGGAGGCGGCTGTCTTCACGCTAACCACCCCACCCCTAAATCGCCAAAACTAACGATGTCTAGGGATCAAGAGACGTTAGTTCACGTTTGTTCAGGTACTAAAAACTTTAGGATCTCATTGGATTGACCACAAAAAAATAAAATCGAAAAATCGATTATTCCGTATAAGGCAGTAAGACAAAGTGCTGTAAAATGTTGTCTTATCGGGTCCTTACGATTCAAGTGGCTGAACATACATCTACAGACGACAAGTATTCGATGTAGATATGTAACTTGCGGGCACTCGATAGCAAATGGCGACTTTCGTCATTTTTCTTTTTTTAGTACTATGGAGGCGGCTGTCTTCACGCTAGTCAGTTTAACCAGACGCCCAAGAGATAATCCATGTCTGTGGTTATATACGGCCGTAGGGTCGTTAGTTCACGTTTGTTCAGGCTTAAGCAACGTTAGAATCTCATTGGTGCGGCCACAAAAAAATAAAATCGAAAATTCCATATAAGGCAGTTAGACATGGTGCTGTAAAATGTTGTCTTATCGGGTGCTTACGATTCAAGTGGCTGAACAAACATCTGCAGACGATACGTAATCGATGTAGATATGTAACTTGCGGGCACTCGATAGCAAATGGTGACTTTCGTCATTTTTTCTTTTTTTTAGTACTATGGAGGCGGCTGTCTTCACGCTAACCACCCCACCCCTAAATCGCAAAAACTAACGATGTCTAGGGGTCAAGAGACGTTAGTTCACGTTTGTTCAGGTACTAAAAACGTTAGGATCTCATTAGATTGACCACAAAAAAATAAAATCGTAAAATCGATTATTCCGTATAAGGCAGTCAGACAAAGTGCTGTAAAATGTTGTCTTATCGGGTCCTTACGATTCAAGTGGCTGAACAAACATCTACAGACGACAAGTATTCGATGTAGATATGTAACTTGCGGGCACTCGATAGCAAATGGCGACTTTCGTCATTTTTCTTTTTTTAATACTATATGGAGGCGGCTGTCTTCACACTAGTCACTTAAACCAGAAGGCCAAGAGATAATCCATGTCTATGGTTTTATACGGCCGTGGGGTCGTTAGTTCACGTTAGTTCAGGCATTAGTGACGTTAGGAACTCATTGGTTTGGCCACAAAAAATTAAAATTGAAAAATTGAAAATTCCATATAAGGCAGTCAAACAAAGTGCTGTAAAATGTTGTGTTATCGGGTCCTTACGATTCAAGTGGCTGAACAAACATCTGCAGACGATACATAATCGATGTAGATATGTAACTTGCGGGCACTCGATAGCAAATGGCCACTTTCGTCATTTTTTCTTTTTTTTAGTACTATGGAGGCGGCTGTCTTCACGCTAACCACCCCACCCCTAAATCGCCAAAACTAACGATGTCTAGGGATCAAGAGACGTTAGTTCACGTTTGTTCAGGTACTAAAAACTTTAGGATCTCATTGGATTGACCACAAAAAAATAAAATCGAAAAATCGATTATTCCGTATAAGGCAGTAAGACAAAGTGCTGTAAAATGTTGTCTTATCGGGTCCTTACGATTCAAGTGGCTGAACATACATCTACAGACGACAAGTATTCGATGTAGATATGTAACTTGCGGGCACTCGATAGCAAATGGCGACTTTCGTCATTTTTCTTTTTTTAGTACTATGGAGGCGGCTGTCTTCACGCTAGTCAGTTTAACCAGACGCCCAAGAGATAATCCATGTCTGTGGTTATATACGGCCGTAGGGTCGTTAGTTCACGTTTGTTCAGGCTTAAGCAACGTTAGAATCTCATTGGTGCGGCCACAAAAAAATAAAATCGAAAATTCCATATAAGGCAGTTAGACATGGTGCTGTAAAATGTTGTCTTATCGGGTGCTTACGATTCAAGTGGCTGAACAAACATCTGCAGACGATACGTAATCGATGTAGATATGTAACTTGCGGGCACTCGATAGCAAATGGTGACTTTCGTCATTTTTTCTTTTTTTTAGTACTATGGAGGCGGCTGTCTTCACGCTAACCACCCCACCCCTAAATCGCAAAAACTAACGATGTCTAGGGGTCAAGAGACGTTAGTTCACGTTTGTTCAGGTACTAAAAACGTTAGGATCTCATTAGATTGACCACAAAAAAATAAAATCGTAAAATCGATTATTCCGTATAAGGCAGTCAGACAAAGTGCTGTAAAATGTTGTCTTATCGGGTCCTTACGATTCAAGTGGCTGAACAAACATCTACAGACGACAAGTATTCGATGTAGATATGTAACTTGCGGGCACTCGATAGCAAATGGCGACTTTCGTCATTTTTCTTTTTTTAATACTATATGGAGGCGGCTGTCTTCACACTAGTCACTTAAACCAGAAGGCCAAGAGATAATCCATGTCTATGGTTTTATACGGCCGTGGGGTCGTTAGTTCACGTTAGTTCAGGCATTAGTGACGTTAGGAACTCATTGGTTTGGCCACAAAAAATTAAAATTGAAAAATTGAAAATTCCATATAAGGCAGTCAAACAAAGTGCTGTAAAATGTTGTGTTATCGGGTCCTTACGATTCAAGTGGCTGAACAAACATCTGCAGACGATACATAATCGATGTAGATATGTAACTTGCGGGCACTCGATAGCAAATGGCCACTTTCGTCATTTTTTCTTTTTTTTAGTACTATGGAGGCGGCTGTCTTCACGCTAACCACCCCACCCCTAAATCGCCAAAACTAACGATGTCTAGGGATCAAGAGACGTTAGTTCACGTTTGTTCAGGTACTAAAAACTTTAGGATCTCATTGGATTGACCACAAAAAAATAAAATCGAAAAATCGATTATTCCGTATAAGGCAGTAAGACAAAGTGCTGTAAAATGTTGTCTTATCGGGTCCTTACGATTCAAGTGGCTGAACATACATCTACAGACGACAAGTATTCGATGTAGATATGTAACTTGCGGGCACTCGATAGCAAATGGCGACTTTCGTCATTTTTCTTTTTTTAGTACTATGGAGGCGGCTGTCTTCACGCTAGTCAGTTTAACCAGACGCCCAAGAGATAATCCATTTCTATGGTTCTATACGGCCTTAGGGTCGTTAGTTCACGTTTGTTCAGGCTTAAGCAACGTTAGAATCTCATTGGTTCGACCACGAAGAAATAAAATCGAAAATTCGAATATTTCGTATAACGCAGTCAGACAAAGTGCTGTCAAATGTTGTCTTATCGGGTCCTTACGATTCAAGTGGCTGAACAAACATCTGCAGACGATACGTAATCGATGTAGATATATAACTTGCGGGCACTCGCTAGCAAATGGCGACTTTCGTCATTTTTTCTTTTTTTAGTACTATGGAGGCGGCTGTCTTCACGCTAACCACCCCACCCCTAAATCGCCAAAACTAACGATGTCTAGGGGTCAACAGATGTTAGTTCACGATTGTTCAGGTACTAAAAACGTTAGGATCTCATTGGATTGACCACAAAAAAATAAAATCGAAAAATCGATTATTCCGTATAAGGCAGTCAGACAAAGTGCTGTAAAATGTTGTCTTATCGGGTCCTTACGATTCAAAAGGCTGAACATACATCTACAGACGACAAGTATTCCATGTAGATATGCAACTTGCGGGCACTCGATAGCAAATGGCGACTTTCGGCATTTTTCTTTTTTTAATTCTATATGGAGGCGGCTGTCTTCACGCTAGTCACTTAAACCAGAAGGCCAAGACATAATCCATGTCTATGGTTTTATACGGCCGTGGGGTCGTTAGTTCACGTTAGTTCAGGCATTAGTGACGTTAGGAACTCATCGGTTTGGCAACAAAAGATTAAAATTGAAAAATTGAAAATTCCATATAAGGCAGTCAAACAAAGTGCTGTAAAATGTTGTGTTATCGGGTCCTTACGATTCAAGTGGCTGAACAAACATCTGCAGACGATACGTAATCGATGTAGATATATAAATTGCGGGCACTCGCTAGCAAATGGCGACTTTCGTCATTTTTTCTTTTTTTAGTACTATGGAGGCGGCTGTCTTCACGCTAACCACCCCACCCCTAAATCGCCAAAACTAACGATGTCTAGGGATCAAGAGACGTTAGTTCACGTTTGTTCAGGTACTAAAAACGTTAGGATCTCATTGGATTGACCACAAAAAAATAAAATCAAAAAATCGATTATTCTGTATAAGGCAGTCGGACAAAGTGCTGTAAAATGTTGTCTTATCGGGTCCTTACGATTCAAGTGGCTGAACAAACATCTACAGACGACAAGTATTCCATGTAGGTATGCAACTTGCGGGGCACTCGATAGCAAATGGCAACTTTCGACATTTTTCTTTTTTTAATACTACATGGAGGCGGCTGTCTTCACGCTAGTCACTTAAACCAGAAGCCCAAGGGATAATCCATGTCTGTAGTTCTATACGGCCGTGGGGTCGTTAGTTCACGTTTGTTCAGGCATAACCGATGTTAGGATCTCATTGGTTTGGCCACAAAAAATATAATATCGAAAAATCGATTATTCCGTATAAGACAGTCAGACAAAGTGCTGTAAAATGTTGTCTTATCGGGTCCTTACGATTCAAGTGGGTGAACAAACATCTACAGACGATACGTAATCGATGTAGATATGTAACTTGCGGGCACTCGATAGCAAATGGCGAGTTTCGTATTTTTTTCTTTTTTTTAGTACTATGGAGGCGGCTGTCTTCACGCTAGTCAGTTTAACCAGACGCCCAAGAGATAATCCATGTCTGTGGTTATATACGGCCGTGGGGTCGTTAGTTCACGTTTGTTCAGGCTTAAGCAACGTTAGAATCTCATTGGTTCGGCCACAAAAAAATAAAATTGAAAATCGAAAATTCCTTACAAGGCCGTTAGACAAAGTGTTGTAAAATGTTGTTTTTTCGGGTCCTTACGATTCAAGTGGGTGAACAAACATCTGCAGACGATACGTAATCGATGTAGATATGTAACTTGCGGGCACTCGATAAGAAATGGCGACTTTCGTAATTTTTCTTTTTTTAATACTATATGGGGGCGGCTGTCTTCACGCTGGTCACTTAAACCAGAAGGCCAAGAGATAATCCATGACTGTGGTTCTATACGGCCGTGGGGTCGTTAGTTCACGTTTGTTCAGGCTAAAGCTACGTTAGAATCTCATTGGTGCGGCCACAAAAAAATAAAATTGAAAATCCGAAAATTCCGTATAAGGCAGTCAGACAAAGTGCTGTAACATGTTATCGTGTGGGGTCATTACGATTCAAATGGCTGAAAAAATATCAACAGACGATATGTAATCGATGTAGATATGCTCATCACACAAACACTTGTACTGACCGGGATTCGAACCCGGGACCGCCAGCTTCGTAGGCCATTGTGCAACCCACTGAGCCAAACGTGTAGTCAGAGAAGGAAAAGCGTTAAGTAAGCATATATTGTACCTATTTGTTAGAATCCTACTATACACCTGAATCCATATTAACGGTTACTACTCGTATCTCGATTATGTGTTTTTCTCAGGCAAAAGGGCCTGGATTGTCGATTCCAGTTTCCAAGATGATGCGAATTTTATAAACCAGTCCGAATTTGATGGACTTCTGTTTTGTTCAAAATTAATTCAACGGACATTCAAAATTATAATATGCAATGCAACTAATAAAATTCATAAATTACAAATCTAACTTGGAAAAATCACGTTCAAAGTTTAATATATGAAATATTTAATGAATAGGGAGCCTGACTGTCGATCGCTTCAAGGATCGACAAATGGGTAATATAGATTACCTAAAATTGTTTATTTTTATATTAATACAATAAAATTATGTTTTAACTTCGATTCTTTAAAATTATCATGATTAATTTGAAACCCCCGACGAATTGTGAGTGACATATGAATTAATTGATTCATTATGTAATTTGTTCTGAACTCCACCCTTACATCAATTAAACAGTCGGGACCAATACGAAATTTAGATCGATGCAAATCTTCTCAACAATGGGCCCGACTGTTAAAAATCGCTGTTCCACATTAGATTTAATGATTTGTTTTAAGTGACTTTCTATAATGAATCATGAAACATCTACATCTATACTATTATAAAGTTGTAAAAATGAAATGTCTGTACATTGAAGATATCTTCAAAAAATTGATTGTTACGGACTATTTGGAGGTCACTAAATCGAAAAATATTTTCTTTTGAATTTTTGTATGTTTGTATTGTGTCGTTGTGGCTTCATCACGCCAAATTGGCTGAACGGATTTCAACAATTTAGAAGGTTTAGCGACTTCATAGTCACAAATTTAAATGGTCCTGAGGAAAATGGTTCCATCGATCTGATTTGATTATGAAGCCGGACGGTAGGCACCTGATCTGCGTAGTAAAAAAATGTATATAAATATTTATTGCTATACCTATAGGGCGAGTTATCTCGATGGACCTATTTAACGTTCATAAGTTTCTTCATAAAATACATTTTTGTGACAAGCTTTTATTGGGGACTGAACGTTTCTTTAATCATCCATCAATTGCTCATCGAGTTGATTCTAAAGAGCTCAAACTCGGTAGGATTGCGGTAACTTATTACAGAGTTCCTATGCCCACCTTCCGTCTCCATCATCATATCAGCTCGATATTATCATAATATTGCACTGTCACCAAACTTACAAAAGTGTGCAAAAATTTTGTACAATCAGAAACCGGCAAGTGGTTTCCAAGATTGACCCATATAAACATACTAACACGGCAACAATAAAAGTACGCAAGCTCCATTTTTGCGTTGTCTTAACGTACTACAAAAGTTATGATTGCTAGTGGCTGATTGTCAAATTGGCAAATCAGAATTACTTGTTTTGGGTAATAGAAAGTACACTGATATTTAGGCCAACTCTTATTGGTCACACAACGCGCATATTCGACTTAGAATATATTTACCCCGTTTTGTACTGCAATTTTGTATAAAGCTCGCGTTCTATGTTTTTTTCGTTCGCTGGTTTTAACCTAGTGTAGACTAGGCATCATCCGACATGCTCTAGGCCAGTTTTTAAATTTAAAATTAAAAACTGGCCCGAACTTGACGCGAGAAGCCGTGGGCAAAATCTTCTATTCAGGATTAGAAATCTGCATTTATCATAATCTCTTAGCAGTAGTAAGTCGTTGCCGGCTTAACTATTCAACAATTATTGCAATCATTTCAGAAAAAAAGGGAACCGCCTTTACCAAAACGTCGCATACCAAAATCTCCAGAATGTCCGCATCTAAATCGCTTCAGCCAACCACGAGATAATCGCGGACAAACATAGTACCTACATACGTGCATACAGATCAAACTGAAAACCGCCTTTTCTGTAGACGGTTAAAAATCAAGTTTGGTACGCCGGCGAAGCCGCGGGCAAAAGCTAGTACTATTATAAAGTTCTAAAATTGAAATGTCTGAACAACAAACATATTTTAAAAAAATTGAAAGGGACTAGGTATATTTATTGGAGGTCACTGAATAGTTTTTTTTTTATTGTTTGTATGTGTCGTTATGGCTTCAAATACATACACACTATAACCATCTGGAGATACCCAGCTATCCGTGTACCAAAAATTGTTGAAACCCGTTTAGCCGATTTGGCGTGATGAAGCCACAACGACACATACAAAGATGTAAAATCCATTTTTTTTTCTATATAGTGTTCTCCAAATAGTCCGTTACATACAGTTTTTTGAAAATATTTTCAATGTATATACATTTCAGTTTAACAACTTTATGATATGAGTATAGATATATTAAGAACTAGCTTCTGCCCGCGACTTCGTCCGCCTTAAATTCTTTTATCGCGGATAAGGGTATTTTTCCGGGATAAAAAGTAGCCTAAGCCTTCCCCGGGACTCTAACTATCTCCATACCAAATTTCATCCAAATCGGTTCAGCGGTTTAAGCGTGAAGAGGTAACAGACAGACAGATAGACACACTTTCACATTTATAGTATTGGTATGGATTAAAAAAAAAAAAACGTAAAAACGAATGCTAAACATCTGGGGGAACGGCAGTGCCCCCGTCAAGACGAACAAAAAAGAAATGGGGCACTACCTACCTTTTCTGACACCTATCCTCCTAATTTCATCAATATAAAATTAGTCTTTTTTGAGTAAAATGCCTGTGACATACGGACGGACAGACGGACATGACTAAACTATAAGGGTTCCGTCGAATTGAGAACCTCCTCCTTTTTTTGGAAGTCGGTTTTAAACAAGTCCAGTACCCCAGAAATTTGTTAAGTTATACATGATTGATACTCACAATATAACAAATAATAAATTCTAATATGGAACATAGCGATTTTGAACAGTCGGGACCCATAAGAAATCTAGATCGACGCAAATCTTCCCAACAATGGGTCCCGACTGTTTAAAATCGCTATGTTCCGTATTAGAATTTATTATTTGTTATATTGTGAGTATCGATCATGTATCATGTATAACTTAACAAATTTTTGGGGTACTGGACTTGTTTTTTTCTTTTTAGTTTTTTACGCAGTCGGGTTTTTTGTTTTTTTAATTAGTCTTTTTATTTTATATTTTTTAGTTAAAATTATAAAAGTCAGTCAATTTCACAATCTTTATCGTGGGGGTTATTGAGAAGCTTGCATAGATTTATTACAATACAATGAAATGAAAATTTAGTAAGAACGGCTTGCTAGCCTACTTTAAATGGTTATAGTTCCTAACTGGTAAGTCCAAATTAAAAATGATAAAAGAAACCTAATCATTATTTGTAAATCCCTATTCATTGATACTCCACTCGATATAGTACGTCGATTTTGATTTTTTTCTCTTTCACAATATGGCGTCTCATTATCGCCATTTTGAGTTTTCATCATTTTCATGTCTTCAGTGACATTTGGACAGTTAAGACAAATCGATTGACGTAAGAATCATCAAAATCGGTCCACGCGTTTGGTCTCTAGAGTGCCAGATAGGAACAAACATACATACATACATCCATACATACATACATACATACATACATACATACATACATACATAGACTGATAAACACATTACCACTCCTTTGCGTCGCGCAGTCGGGTAAAAATAGGTGTTGAAATAAATCAAAACAAATTTTGAAAAAGTTGTGTAATATTTAGCACCAAGTACTGCATCTGTGGGCTCATTGTGACAAGTGGCATAACTAGAGATGGTGAAAAGCGTTATAATTAAATTTCAATCACCGTGACTCTCGTACCAATTGTAAAAAAATCACTGTGATTTTTATACATTACTGAAAGTTACTTACAGTAATGTATAAAATTGTTGTCTTTTAAACACTCCGCTACCCAAAGGTTGTCTGGAAGAGATCGCTATTTAGCGATAAGACCGCCTATTGTTTATCTCTGCTAATTCGAATGTTACTGTCATGTTCTGTATTTCTGTGTATCTGAGGTGTGCAATAAAGAGTATTTGTATCTGTATTGTATTGTATACAGATCATTATAACAATTTTACCGTGATTTTAACACACTTGTTGCTCACATATTATAACCTACGTGCTTTTGTATTGTAGCGTTCCGTCGTGTCGTGACCAGTCAGTTATACTTTTTTAGTCACAGTGATTTTCTTATCGTGTCGTTATATTTACCCGCCACTAGTTATGACACAAATGTAAACTGCCAATTTGACACATTAACACTTTTTTATAGTTGCCAAAAAAATAACTTTGCACCGCCTAAAAATCACCATTTGCTAATAATATCCATTTTTGCAAAAATTAGTAATCTGAAAATTCCAAAAACAATGTTAAACAATGTCTGTTCAGGGAGCCCAAGCCTATCCGTGATATTTCAATTGTAGTCATTTTTAAAAAATGAACTGTTGTCTATTCTGCTGAGTAAAAAGTAAATAAGTTGCAGTAAGTCGACTGAGAGGCATCTGTCAAATGATTGAAGAGAAAAACGTGAGATAGATGTATGTCATGACAACACTGTACTGCTTTCGATGAGTGTCAAAACGCTCACCTGAAATTAGCATGGTTATTTTTCAAGTAACTTTCAACCATACGTGTACATGCTTTAAACTTCTATTTTTCCATGTTGTTCAGATATATCGCTTAGATACCAGTGGTTCCTCCACAGCTAAGGAATCAATGACTTGTTGTGAGTTTGGAAATCAATGAATATCGACGGTTTTGATACTTGTGACACGTTGAGGCCACATAAGTAAATGAGAGTGAACAAACTCTTGATAATTTAAACGTTTACCTCTCTTTGAGCACCTGGAGTGTATAGCGACTTCTGCTGCTGACTGTACTATGGAGGGCTATCTTCACGCTAGTCACTCCACCCAGAAGACGAGGAGATAATCCATTTCTGTGGTTATTTACGGTAGTGAGGTCGTTAGTTCACATTTGTTTAGGCACTAGATAAATAAACTTTTTAACAAAAAAATAAAACCAACTCCAAAAAAAACTAAAAAGTAAAAAAATAACTCCACAATTCAGTTTCTTCAATTTACTTACAAGTAACCGTTTGTATACTCAATCTATACAGTATATACAATTAATCTTATTTTGGCGTCGGTGTCATATAAAGAATGTGTAAAATATTGAAAATTGTCGATTTTAGTAAGTTGTGACACGATGGCACCGACTCCAAAATAACATTAATTGTATATACTGTATAGATTGAGTATACAAACGGTTACTTGTAAGTAAATTGAAGAAACTGAATTATGGCGTTATTTTTTTTTTATTTAGTTTTTTTTTGGAGTTGGTTTTATTTTTTTGTTAAAAAGTTTATTTATTTTACACTTTTTAGTTAGTCGTTACTTAAAAGTGTATCTCATGACGATTCGAACAAGCCCAAACACGGCTAGGATACATTATTTTATTACATAGATCTGGTGCCTACCTTCCGGCTCCATCGTCAAATCAATTCGATGGTACCATTTTCATCAGGAACATTTAAGTTTGTGACTATGAAGTTGCTTAGCTAAATTAATCAAGATATCTTATCGCCACCCGTAAATCATTTATCATTGAGGAGTTCCGATGGCATTCTGTGGTCTTCTTCATCAGTTCCACTTCACCAATTTACACTTTCTGAATGAAAATTTTTGACTTTATCAATAAATTACCGAAAGCGCCGTACATGTCCCTATGACATTTGAAGAGTTCCCTCGATTTCTCCAAGATTCCATCATCAGATCCCGACTTAGTGCCAACGGGATTCGATTAAAAAAAAAATTGAAAATCGGTTCACGGTTCTCGGAGATATCGAGTAACATACATACAAAAAAAAAATTGTTCGAATTGAGAACCTCCTCCTTTTTTGAAGTCGGTTAAAAAGTAAGTACCTATCTCATCGGCCTGGCCACAAAAAAATTAAATTGAAAATTGCCTATGAGGCAGTCAAACAAAGTGCTGTAAAATGTTGTCATATCCAGGTCCTTACGATTCAATTCTTCAAGACAAATCCAACGAGCCCAAACATGACGGGAATATGTTGAGTTTATGAGGAGTTCCTGCGGCCAACTCCCGGTTCTATTATGAGACCTTGGACCACACCTGTGTAGATAGTGCTCGCCAAGACAAATCCAACGAGCCCAAACATGAAGGGAATATGTTGAGTGCATGAGCAGTTCCTGCAGCCACCTCCCGGCTCTATCATGTGCCCCGTCTTCTCCCCATCAATCCCATCATGAAACCACCGCTATGGTACCATGCTTAAGTATTATGCAAAATTTAAGCTGCGGCATTTAACATCCATGAAATCATCCATCATAAATTTGTTTAATC
Source organism: Hedya salicella (assembly GCA_905404275.2). NCBI lineage: Eukaryota > Metazoa > Arthropoda > Insecta > Lepidoptera > Tortricidae > Hedya > Hedya salicella. The sequence goes on along the minus strand of FR990106.1, from coordinate 4,233,507 downwards.
CTAGTTCATACAGGAATACCATAGCGACATATATATTTCAAATTTCGCGGTAATTTTCAAATCACGTTGCATCTCAGTTCGAACAGCTTTACGTTTTTATTTATTTTTATCCGTTCGTACTAATTTAACTTTTTATTCCAGTAATGAAACGAGATTATCTTAAATAGTTTTGATTTCTAGAACTGTCAAAATGTTGATCTAGTCGGTCCTGGTTAACGGCATTTAACGTTTAAGCATCGTTTTAATTAAACGCATGACGACTTTATTAAGATCGATGGCAACACTGTCAAAGTTCTTAAAATATATGGCGTTATAATTTACAATATCACTTTAATTCACTTGCTATAAGAGTTTGTGTTTTTGTTATATTGAAATAAAACTATCCCGTTTACATATGTTTTTTAAGAATTACGTATCGTCGTTTTATGAGAATTTGGAACGTAGCAGCACTAGAGAAGTGCCCGGCCACGGCATCGAGCGGCGCACGGTGATTCCGCTCCCGTACAAGGGCGGCCATAAATACCTCAACTCCAAAAAAAGCCATTTTTTCGATTTTAAACTATAAAGGGTTATTATACAAGCATGAAATATATCATTAATAACATTTTTAGACATTTATAATAAACTTGTGTGACTATTTTTATTAAAAAAATATCTGTAGTCAAAACCATTTTATAAAACGTTATTATTTTAAACATAAAGCCATTAGATAAAAAAAATTTGTAATTAATGAAAACATAAATGAAACAGCATACTACATAAATAATAAAAATATTTATTTCAAGACTATTTACATATATACAAATAAGGTTATATTAAAACAAAGCGATTACTTACTATTTATACATTCAATATTACCTACTTACTATTTACACACAACAAGTCCAATACAGATTTAGACAAAGAACTTTTTTTTTAACAGGTAACCTTCTCAAACTTGATATTAGGGGATCTGAGTGAAGAAGAAGTCGATTAATCAAATCAGTATTAGTCAAAACGCGGTTCATTTTTCGTGTGTGATCTAGTCGAAATGCTTTATAGTATTTGTTACTCGCTTCAGCTGCTTCTTCAGACAGTTCTCCTATAGACAGTAGGCCGTGATTGATAATGTCAGCACCATGAATCAAAATTTTGTGGACAGAAGCAGGCAAATAGTACCATGGATATTCGGCAACTAATTGCCGTGCAGTTTCTAAAGCGAAATCTCTGAATTTTGTCGCATCAATGTTATATCCCGAATTGATACACTGAAGTACAGTCCAACAACGATCTAGGAGATCCTTCTTAATACCCGTAATTTCAGCTGAAATATCTGAGCTTGAGAAGAACCGCCTAGCAGTGTTGCCATCGTTCGATGTCCCGCTTCCGCCACTTTTGGGTTTATCGATAATAAGACCTAACTTTTCCCTAAATTGCGATTGTATAAGTTTTTTTTTTTCAGCTACAAGTCGTTTATCGCTATCAGACCTAGCTTGCCATTTCTTAACCTCTAACTTGTAAGCGAGATGAATGAAATATTCAAAAAATCGGATCAATGCGTGAAGTGGAGACATGCCATATTCATATTTACTTTCGTCAGTTGCTTTGCACAAACATACATCAATTTGATTCATCTCACTTGGTAAAGCTTTACATATATAACATCTAGTTGAAGAAACATCACTAAGTGCATTACACACCTTACCATCGACCATAGTAAGTTGTAAGCTATGATTAATTGTGTATTCGCATGCATTTGTCTTGAAGATAGTCGGTTGCAAGTTACTTATTTTCTGTTTGAAATAAGTCTCCTCTTCAACTGATACTGCAGTTGTTTCCTTAAAAAACTGAAAGCGAATAGGTCTGCAGTATCGAGTTGAAGAAGGACGAGGATTTTTCCACAAAATGATTGAGTTTTCCTTATTATCCGGGTTTAAAATAAGTTGAAGCGGTACATATGAAGTAACAAACAAGCTACTATCCACAAGAGAAGAATCTGAGAAAGTTTGTTTGTATTCGCTATGTCCTGTACTACCATCAAATCCCCATTTCCCAACCAAAGATATTTTATTTAAAGACTGGTCAGGTATTTTATCTAAAATATCTTTTTGAGACTCAAGAATCCGAGTGGCAGTGTGATCTAACAAACTCTGAAGTTCGACTTCGGCTGATGATTCAGTAACGGCTACAGTTGTAGGGTAACATCTCTTTTTAGCCTTTACAATGCGTTGATAGGAAGGCATACAATCTTTCAGTATATTATTATGTATAAAATTCTTAATTAATAGATATTGCTTTCTAGAAATCTTACCTTCTGCAATAAGTGACAAAACTTTGTTTTCGTCGACTTTTGTAGAAGTTAAGCTGGAATCAGCAGAAGCATTGAGCAGTGTAATTACAGCAGACTCGTCAAAATTAGATAGTTCCGCCAGTCTCCTTCTTTTAGTGCGTTTACTACTTTCATTAAAGTTTTTCCTCGGACGGCCACGAGAAGTGGAAGGGGAGGGGTCGACGTTATCATTCTGCTGAGAAATACGCTGCTCGATACTTTGGATCACATCAATGTATTCTACATCATTAAGCCACTCTGCATATTTATGTAGAAATATAGACTTAGTACATCTTGTTTTTTTCCAATAACATGCAATTCGTTTACATAAATTCCTTATTTTAACCCTTAAATTCTCTATGCCAATATTTTCGATGTTATCCGAAATAATTGATGTTTCCGTCAGTGTAGTAAAAACATGTTGAAATTTTTCTGTATCAGTTCCTTGTCCAGAGTGCCAAATATCAAAAACACTACGTTTCGAAATAGAACACCTTAAAAATGTACCTAAAACAAAGATAAAAACATTTTTTAAAAATCGGATTTTTTTCGGCTACCCTACTCTTGTTCTTTGAAACCCCTTTTACCTAAGAAGAGGTCAAAAAAGGTCGATGAAAGTTACAGCCCTTATTAAGGACACTTCCATCTATAACATAATATATGTGTCAAGTGCGGCAAACCTCGGCATCAGAGTATAACTCTCAATGAAATCATACTTCTTAAAAATTAATCGTAAACGACAGACCTCTACTAGAAAATTATTTTAAAATATAAGCACGCATATTTATATATAAAACATAATTGAAAAATAAAGTACATACCCTCTTCTTGGATTTCCATAATAATACCACGTGGACACACGCAAATAATAATAATAGTACACAATAACAAAGTGATTAAGTTGCGGCGACAAAAACACAATACTAATTAGGGTCGAGATGCGTTCACTTTCGTTGCACAAAAGTAAATGATAATAGTACTTTATTGCTGTGCTATATATAGTATTTAGAAGATTGTCTATCGGTGAATCATTTTACTTACTTTTTAGTCCAGGATACGCTCATGACTTTTTTCGATTTATGGCCTACGGCGGAATCACTGTGCGGCGGCGGCAGCGGCAGCGTTTTTTCTAATTCATTGCGTGTGATTCTAACTAATCACAGTACGTTGCGCGTCGCGACCACGCAATGAACAGATAAAATGCTTGCCGCACCGCAATTCGCGCAATGTCGTGGCCAGGCCGTTACTTGTTACTAATACGACGATCAAACCGAGCTGAGCTCAGTGAAGAAACTTTGGATATTTTCTTTTACATACATAACAATATTGTGTCAGCAGGCACTCAGCAGCGTCATCTAAAAGTTATAATATCAAAGGTAAGTCAGTTGTTTAGTATTAGCTAAAAAGTATTTTATGTTGTGTTTTTGAAGTGATTAAGTTTAACTACCTAGTTGGTATTGGTACCTATTTTCACCTGTCGAGTTTATTTCCAACTATATGTTTATATGGGATTTACGAATGATCAATATAATAATTTAAAAAGCGAAGGTCTTATTAAGAATGACTTAATTTTACATTTTATTTTTACAAGAATAACTTTCGACTTATCCACTCGCCAAATCAGTTTTTCGCTTGGTAAACTTCGGTCCCGACTGTTTAATTGATGTAAGGGTGGATTTCAAAACAAATTACGTAATGAATCAATTAATTCATATGTCACTCACAATTCGTCGGGGGTTTCAAATTAATTATGATGATTTTAAAGAATCGAAGTTTAACATTATTTTATTGTATTAATATTAAAAAAAAAAAAATTAGGTAATCTATATTAACCATTTGTCGATCCTTGAAGCAATCGACAGTCAGGCTCCCTGGTCATTAAACTTTGAACGTGTTTTATCCAAGTTCGATTTGTAATTTATGAATTTTATTAGTTGCATTGCATATTATAATTTTGAATGTCCATTGAATTAATTTTGAACAAAACAGAAGTCCATCAATTTCGGACTGGTTTATAAAATTCGCATCATCTTGGAAACTGGAATCGACAATCCAGGCCCTTTTGCCTGAGAACGACACATAATCGAGATACGAGTAGTAACCGTTAATATGGATTCAGGTGTATGGATATATATATATGGTGTATGGATAGTAGGGTTCTAACAAATAGGTACAATATATGCTTACTAAACGCTTTTCCTTGTCTGACTACACGTTTGGCTCAGTGGGTTGCACAATGGCCTAAGAAGCTGGCGGTCCCGGGTTCGAATCCCGGTCAGTACAAGTGTTTGTGTGATGAGCATATCTACATCGATTACATATCGTCTGTTGATATTTTTTCAGCCATTTGAATCGTAATGACCCCACACGATAACATGTTACAGCACTTTGTCTGACTGCCTTATACCGAATTTTCGGATTTTCAATTTAATTTTTTTGCGGCCGCACCAATGAGATTCTAACGTTGCTTAAGCCTGAACAAACGTGAACTTACGACCCCACGGCCGTATAGAACCACAGATATGGATTATCTCTTGGCCTTCTGGTTTAAGTGACCAGCGTGAAGACAGCCGCCCCCATATAGTATTAAAAAAAGAAAAATGACAAAAGTCGCCATTTCTTATCGAGTGCCCGCAAGTTACCTATCTACATCGATTACGTATCGTCTGCAGATGTTTGTTCAGCCACTTGAATCGTGAGGACCCGATAAGACAACATTTTACAGCACCATGTCGAACTGCCTTATATGGAATTTTCGAATTTTCGATTTTATTTTTTTGTGGCCGAACCAATGAGAGTCTAGCGCTGCTTTAGCCTGAACAAACGTGAACTAACGACCCCACGGCCGTATAGAACCAAAGACATGGATTATCTCTTGGGCTTCTGGTTGAAGTGACCAGCGTGAAGACAGCCGCCTCCATAGTACTAAAAAAAAGAAAAAAATACGAAACTCGCCATTTGCTATCGAGTGCCCGCAAGTTACATATCTACATCGATTACGTATCGTCTGTAGATGTTTGTTCAGCCACTTGAATCGTAAGGACCCGATAAGACAACATTTTACAGCACTTTGTCTGACTGTCTTTTACGGAATAATCGATTTTTCGATATTATATTTTTTGTGACCAAACCAATGAGATCCTCACATCGGTTATGCCTGAACAAACGTGAACTAACGACCCCACGGCCGTATAGAACTACAGACATGGATTATCTCTTGGGCTTCTGGTTTAAGTGACTAGCGTGAAGACAGCCGCCTCCATGTAGTATTAAAAAAGAAAAATGACGAAAGTTGCCATTTGCTATCGAGTGCCCGCAAGTTGCATACCTACATGGAATACTTGTCGTCTGTAGATGTTTGTTCAGCCACTTGAATCGTAAGGACCCGATAAGACAACATTTTACAGCACTTTGTCCGACTGCCTTATACAGAATAATCGATTTTTTGATTTTATTTTTTTGTGGTCAATCCAATGAGATCCTAACGTTTTTAGTACCTGAACAAACGTGAACTAACGTCTCTTGACCCCTAGACATCGTTAGTTTTGGCGATTTAGGGGTGGGGTGGTTAGCGTGAAGACAGCCGCCTCCATAGTACTAAAAAAAAGAAAAAATGACGAAAGTGGCCATTTGCTATCGAGTGCCCGCAAGTTACATATCTACATCGATTATGTATCGTCTGCAGATGTTTGTTCAGCCACTTGAATCGTAAGGACCCGATAACACAACATTTTACAGCACTTTGTTTGACTGCCTTATATGGAATTTTCAATTTTTCAATTTTAATTTTTTGTGGCCTAACCAATGAGTTCCTAACGTCACTAATGCCTGAACTAACGTGAACTAACGACCCCACGGCCGTATAAAACCATAGACATGGATTATCTCTTGGCCTTCTGGTTTAAGTGACTAGTGTGAAGACAGCCGCCTCCATATAGTATTAAAAAAAGAAAAATGACGAAAGTCGCCATTTGCTATCGAGTGCCCGCAAGTTACATATCTACATCGAATACTTGTCGTCTGTAGATGTTTGTTCAGCCACTTGAATCGTAAGGACCCGATAAGACAACATTTTACAGCACTTTGTCTGACTGCCTTATACGGAATAATCGATTTTACGATTTTATTTTTTTGTGGTCAATCTAATGAGATCCTAACGTTTCTAGTACCTGAACAAACGTGAACTAACGTCTCTTGACCCCTAGACATCGTTAGTTTTGGCGATTTAGGGGTGGGGTGGTTAGCGTGAAGACAGCCGCCTCCATAGTACTAAAAAAAAGAAAAAATGACGAAAGTCACCATTTGCTATCGAGTGCCCGCAAGTTACATATCTACATCGATTACGTATCGTCTGCAGATGTTTGTTCAGCCACTTGAATCGTAAGCACCCGATAAGACAACATTTTACAGCACCATGTCTAACTGCCTTATATGGAATTTTCGATTTTATTTTTTTGTGGCCGCACCAATGAGATTCTAACGTTGCTTAAGCCTGAACAAACGTGAACTAACGACCCTACGGCCGTATATAACCACAGACATGGATTATCTCTTGGGCGTCTGGTTAAACTGACTAGCGTGAAGACAGCCGCCTCCATAGTACTAAAAAAAAGAAAAAAATACGAAACTCGCCATTTGCTATCGAGTGCCCGCAAGTTACATATCTACATCGATTACGTATCGTCTGTAGATGTTTGTTCAGCCACTTGAATCGTAAGGACCCGATAAGACAACATTTTACAGCACTTTGTCTGACTGTCTTATACGGAATAATCGATTTTTCGATATTATATTTTTTGTGGCCAAACCAATGAGATCCTAACATCGGTTATGCCTGAACAAACGTGAACTAACGACCCCACGGCCGTATAGAACTACAGACATGGATTATCTCTTGGGCTTCTGGTTTAAGTGACTAGCGTGAAGACAGCCGCCTCCATGTAGTATTAAAAAAAGAAAAATGACGAAAGTTGCCATTTGCTATCGAGTGCCCGCAAGTTGCATACCTACATGGAATACTTGTCGTCTGTAGATGTTTGTTCAGCCACTTGAATCGTAAGGACCCGATAAGACAACATTTTACAGCACTTTGTCCGACTGCCTTATACAGAATAATCGATTTTTTGATTTTATTTTTTTGTGGTCAATCCAATGAGATCCTAACGTTTTTAGTACCTGAACAAACGTGAACTAACGTCTCATGACCCCTAGACATCGTTAGTTTTGGCGATTTAGGGGTGGGGTGGTTATCGTGAAGACAGCCGCCTCCATAGTACTAAAAAAAAGAAAAAATGACGAAAGTGGTCATTTGCTATCGAGTGCCCGCAAGTTACATATCTACATCGATTATGTATCGTCTGCAGATGTTTGTTCAGCCACTTGAATCGTAAGGACCCGATAACACAACATTTTACAGCACTTTGTTTGACTGCCTTATATGGAATTTTCAATTTTTCAATTTTAATCTTTTGTTGCCAAACCGATGAGTTCCTAACGTCACTAATGCCTGAACTAACGTGAACTAACGACCCCACGGCCGTATAAAACCATAGACATGGATTATGTCTTGGCCTTCTGGTTTAAGTGACTAGCGTGAAGACAGCCGCCTCCATATAGAATTAAAAAAAGAAAAATGCCGAAAGTCGCCATTTGCTATCGAGTGCCCGCAAGTTGCATATCTACATGGAATACTTGTCGTCTGTAGATGTATGTTCAGCCTTTTGAATCGTAAGGACCCGATAAGACAACATTTTACAGCACTTTGTCTGACTGCCTTATACGGAATAATCGATTTTTCGATTTTATTTTTTTGTGGTCAATCCAATGAGATCCTAACGTTTTTAGTACCTGAACAAACGTGAACTAACATCTGTTGACCCCTAGACATCGTTAGTTTTGGCGATTTAGGGGTGGGGTGGTTAGCGTGAAGACAGCCGCCTCCATAGTACTAAAAAAAGAAAAAATGACGAAAGTCGCCATTTGCTAGCGAGTGCCCGCAAGTTATATATCTACATCGATTACGTATCGTCTGCAGATGTTTGTTCAGCCACTTGAATCGTAAGGACCCGATAAGACAACATTTGACAGCACTTTGTCTGACTGCGTTATACGAAATATTAGAATTTTCGATTTTATTTCTTCGTGGTCGAACCAATGAGATTCTAACGTTGCTTAAGCCTGAACAAACGTGAACTAACGACCCTAAGGCCGTATAGAACCATAGACATGGATTATCTCTTGGGCTTCTGGTTAAACTGACTAGCGTGAAGACAGCCGCCTCCATAGTACTAAAAAAAGAAAAATGACGAAAGTCGCCATTTGCTATCGAGTGCCCGCAAGTTACATATCTACATCGAATACTTGTCGTCTGCAGATGTTTGTTCAGCCACTTGAATCGTAAGGACCGGATAAGACAACATTTTACAGCACTTTGTCTTACTGCCTTATACGGAATAATCGATTTTTCGATTTTATTTTTTTGTGGTCAATCCAATGAGATCCTAACGTTTTTAGTACCTGAACAAACGTGAACTAACGTCTCTTGACCCCTAGACATCGTTAGTTTTGGCGATTTAGGGGTGGGGTGGTTAGCGTGAAGACAGCCGCCTCCATAGTACTAAAAAAAAGAAAAAATGACGAAAGTGGCCATTTGCTATCGAGTGCCCGCAAGTTACATATCTACATCGATTATGTATCGTCTGCAGATGTTTGTTCAGCCACTTGAATCGTAAGGACCCGATAACACAACATTTTACAGCACTTTGTTTGACTGCCTTATATGGAATTTTCAATTTTTCAATTTTAATTTTTTGTGGCCAAACCAATGAGTTCCTAACGTCACTAATGCCTGAACTAACGTGAACTAACGACCCCACGGCCGTATAAAACCATATACATGGATTATCTCTTGGCCTTCTGGTTTAAGTGACTAGTGTGAAGACAGCCGCCTCCATATAGTATTAAAAAAAGAAAAATGACGAAAGTCGCCATTTGCTATCGAGTGCCCGCAAGTTACATATCTACATCGATTACGTATCGTCTGTAGATGTTTGTTCACCCACTTGAATCGTAAGGACCCGATAAGACAACATTTTACAGCACTTTGTCTAACTGTCTTATACGGAATAATCGATTTTTCGATATTATATTTTTTGTGGCCAAACCAATGAGATCCTAACATCGGTTATGCCTGAACAAACGTGAACTAACGACCCCACGGCCGTATAGAACTACAGACATGGATTATCTCTTGGGCTTCTGGTTTAAGTGACTAGCGTGAAGACAGCCGCCTCCATGTAGTATTAAAAAAAGAAAAATGACGAAAGTTGCCATTTGCTATCGAGTGCCCGCAAGTTGCATACCTACATGGAATACTTGTCGTCTGTAGATGTTTGTTCAGCCACTTGAATCGTAAGGACCCGATAAGACAACATTTTACAGCACTTTGTCCGACTGCCTTATACAGAATAATCGATTTTTTGATTTTATTTTTTTGTGGTCAATCCAATGAGATCCTAACGTTTTTAGTACCTGAACAAACGTGAACTAACGTCTCTTGACCCCTAGACATCGTTAGTTTTGGCGATTTAGGGGTGGGGTGGTTAGCGTGAAGACAGCCACCCCACTTTAAAAAATAAAAAAAAATTGACAGAGTCGGGTCCTAACGATATTATATGGTGAACAAACGTGAACTAACGAATATCTTGCTATATAGACAACAATATATGGAAAAAGTGGTTTGGGATGGTAGGCGTGAAGTTAGCCACCCCATTTTATTTTTTAAAAAAATGTGTTAAAAAATCGGGTCCTAACGATTTTACCTACTGAACAAACATGAACTAACGATGAACTAACGATATTGATATGCCATTTGCGGGCAAACGATTTGGGGCGGTCAACTTCACGACCATCGGCTACGTAGTTTCCACGCGAGTTGTGCAGGGTTATCCTATTATTAGTAAATACTTCTAACAGGGCTCGTTGACCCTCGTAAATTAGCCCTGAGGTGTAGCTATGCAGGACCTGTACAACGGATCGGTTGTCGGAGAGTATGCGGATGGGATAATCAATTACCTTCTTGAGACGATTACGTGTGCAGCCTTTATAATGCCCGTACATTCTGCCTCCTCCTAATGGTGTGGAGATGTGTATCTTTAGGTTCTCTGAGAATACTCCAGAGCCAGAGCCTGACCTTGTTTAGGACCCGTCTGTGAAAATTCTCAGATCCCTTGGGTTGAGACCATGCCCAGGATCCTCGTATAGTTGTATTTTGTATTTTTTGTCCAAGACTAATTACTTGGATATCCTATCGGTCGCTGCTTTCCAAAGGTTTCAGTTTTCTTTCAGTGGAATTCGAACTCTAGTCGAATTTCGGTTAAAAACCGAGTTTTCCTTGACTGTAAATAAAATAGGTAAATGTGTTTTTTATTATTTCGTACCTCAGTCGGTAAAAACAGAACCCCTATACAAACACTTTGTTGTTTGTCGGTGGAAATATAAACCACTTATTCTTAGGAATGGGTTTAGATTATTGCTTTCTTTCTGTACTAAAATGTATCAGAAGGTCAATGGGTGGAGTCACAAAATAACAAAACTGCTTCAAACTGATTTCAGCTAGTTTTGGTACACGGGTAGCTGATAATCTAGAAATTGTTATAGGATATTTTTCATCCGACTAAGATCAAGAAAAAAAGGGTTAAACTTTTTTTTCTCCTCCACTGAAGAAGCAATATTTTTTTATAACGTTGTCTGTCTCTCTCTGTTACCTTTTCACTCGTGCACCGCTGAACCGATAGATGACATTGGTATGAAGACAAATTGATACACTGGGGAGTACATAGGATAATTTGTAACGAAAATCATCCTTTAAGGAGCCCAAAATCGAAAGGGGGTGGAAGTTATACGAAAAATTCATTATAATGATATTCTATATAAAACATATACTACTCAGTTTTCAAAAACACGAACAACGCTGTGGGTAAATGCTAGTCTGTTATCTATAACATAATATTGTTGTAAAAATAGATGTCTGTACATTGAAGACATTTTCAAACAAATTATTGTAACGGACTATTTGGAGGTCACTAAAACGAAAAGTATTGTGTTTGGATTTTTTGTATGTTTGTAAATATGTGTCGTTGCGGCTTCCTCGCAAGTAGTTATTTATTGGGCACGCTGCCCCATTTCGCTCGATACGCTCGCTTCGCTCGCTCTCGCTCCATGGTGCGCGTGCCCAAAAAATCTATAAGGTTGTTAGAATCTCGAAACTATTATATATATATATATACTCTCGAGTTCATAAAACATACTATTCACATATTTCGTTTCAAGTTTGTTGCACGTACATATTGGTAACATGAAATTCATAAAACAACCTCAAAAATTGCAGTTGGATGTTGTTTGTTCTTCGCACAATAAACGCTATTACCGTCATGGTGTACTTTTACCTGATACTATTCGCTGTATAATATGCGGTCCGTCTAACTGTGGAAAAACTAATTTGATTGTTGGTCTGCTGCTACATGATCAAGGTCTACGCTTCCAAAATGTATATATATATTCTAAAACCTTGTTTCAACCTATGTATCAATATTTAGAGCAAGTTTTAAATCGGGTTCCCTCAGTATCATTTCAAAAATATAGTGAAAATGAAGAAGTAATAAGTCCTCATACGGCTGATATTAATTCAATTATGATATTTGATGATGTAGCATGTGAAAATCAAAATAATATACGAGATTATTTTGCAATGGGAAGACATAAAAACATAGATAGCTTCTATCTGAACCAAACGTATAGTAAAATACCTAAGCAATTGATAAGAGACAATGCTAATTTAATTATTCTTTTTAAACAAGATGATGTTAATTTACGACATGTTTATGATGAACACGTGGGAAGTGATATGTCATGGTCCCAGTTTCGTGTAATGTGCAGACAAGTATGGAACGAACCTTTTAATTACTTAGTTATAAATAAAGATTGTAATAGAAATTCTGGATGTTATAGAAAAGGCTTTGATACATTTATCACGCTAGAATAACTGTATACATAAAGAATAATGTTAACGTGTAGAACTTATTCGTTAATGTGAAATCATCTAGATCGGACATGAATAATAAAATGAACGAGGAGAAAATATTTAAAGAAAAAGTACTCCGATCTGCTGCAGCAGTAAGAAAAAAAGTCAAGGTTCTTCGTGATATTAAATCTAACAATAACATGATGTTGGAAACAATGTTAAAACCAGTCACAGATCCTCTTAATGAAATGGTGAAAAAAGATGATAACAACCTAAGTGTTAGTGACACTGATTTTGATAACAATGGGTTTAAATGGAATAAGTCAGTAAAAACATTAAAATATAGTCCTTCTGAAGATGGAAAAAGAGAAAGCTTAGCTAATAAAACGCTATTGAGAAAATCATCGGAATCTGATATAGATGATAGCGAATATGAATTAAATGACGACAATTCTAGTCAAGATGATTCTATATCACATGAAAGTATCAACCAAAATGATTTCGAATCAATAAACAATGCTTCATTTAAATCATCAAATTCGTATGCTTCTCCCCGTGAAGATCCTACCTGGCAAAAACAATATTTACACATGAGCATTCCTTTTGGTGTACGAATGGTGCGTGGTAAACTAACGCTAGGATCTTATCCGATTTCTGCGAATGATAAAGAACTCAAAATAGGACAAGAAACCTATTGTTTAACGCAAGGATTAAACGATTTATTGTTTAAAAAAATACCTGATTTACGAATAATAACTGAAGACGATATGCAAATATATAAAACATTATTATTAAAAACAAATGCACATAGACGTGACTTTGATCCAAATAAGCCTATAAAAAGCAACAAAGGCATGAAATATTTAAGCATCGTAAAGCCACTTTTCAAATTAACTAAACATCGTTCAGTAAGCGAAGAAGTACATATAACCGGTGATGGTTTACCGGTAATGAAAAAAGTGAAAAAAGACATCTCCTATGTGTATTGGGACGACCCGAATGAATTAGTAGAAAGATTGAAACTGCTAATAGCATCAAGGGATGCTGGCAATACAGGATTAGATAACGAAATCATTTCTATTATCGAAGAACTACGCGAAGCAGGCTTAGTAAATGATATATAAATGTAATATAAACGTAAATTATAATCAGTTGTAGTTTGACTCGCAAGTGGTAACAATACAAAATGAATATTGACAAATTCGGTCACCATGTACATAAGCGTTTACGTGCTAACGAGGTTTCTGATCTCCACTACAAGGCTTTGCTTCGAACAAACGGCACATGTTTTGAAGGAAGTTTACAATTAAAGGGAGTTGCAGAACCTTTATCACCCGATGACGCAGTAAACAAGCAATATGTTGATCAATATATTCAAAACATGTACGACAAGAAGTATATAGATTCTTTGTTTAATACTATAAGTAATCAAATTCAACAACTTACGTCTCAGTTGCAAATAAACTTTTATACAAATAAGGAGATAGATGAAATTTTCAAGAATATAAAAAATGGAAAAGCAACAAATAGTGAACGAGATCCATCGATCGGCAAGAAAAAACTTTAAGCGAAGATCGGTTGTACTAAAAGGAATTGACGATTTATGGCAAGCCGATTTGATTGATTTACAGAAACTTCACACGATTAACAAAGGAAATAAATATATATTAACTGTTATTGATACATTTTCTAAGTATGCGTGGTGTATACCTATTAAGTCTAAAACTAAAACATCAGTAAAAAGTGCATTCGAATTAATTATGAAAACAACTAAACGCAGACCTAAAAACTTACAGACGGACTTAGGTAAAGAATTCTATAATAATGAATTTGAATGCTATTTAAAATTTCTGAAAATTCATCATTATTCAACATATTCAATCAAAAAGGCATCAATTGTTGAAAGACTAATAAAAACACTTAAGATCAAACTCTATAAATATTTTAGTTTCATTGGTAACTATAAATGGGTTGGTAAACCGTTAGACGATATAGTGAAAGCATATAATCATACTGTACATAGTACAACAAAATTTAAACCTATTGATGTGGATTCCAATAATGAAACAGAGGTAAAAAAGAACATTTTAAACTCTCAATCCAAGGTGAATAATAGTAAGTTGAATAAATTTAATATCGGAGACCGTGTGCGTATAAGCAAATATAAAAGTAATTTTTCTAAGGGTTATACACCTAATTGGTCAACTGAACTTTTTACAATTAAACATGTGAATAACACTCGACCTGTAACATATCATATTGAAGACCAACGGAAAAACATAATATTGGGTACCTTTTATGAAGAAGAACTTCAAAAAACCAAGTATCCAGATATTTATTTAGTAGAAAAGGTGATTAAAAAAAAGGGCAGTAAGCTGTTTGTTAAGTGGTTAGGGCTAAGTGAAAGTGAAAATAGTTGGATTGATATAAAAGCCATTGTTTAATGTTTTTAATAAATTGACTTTCTTAAAATGAAATTTGTCATTATCATTCCTGATATGAAAGGGAGAGGACTTTTAAATAGTGCTATTAATAATTTACCATTTGAATTACACTTACCTGGTTATAATTATTGCGGACCAGGCACGAAATTGCATAAAAGGCTACAAAGGGGTGATAAAGGAATTAATGCGTTAGATAACGCGTGTATGAAACACGATATAGCTTATGATAAATATCCTGATTTAGTTAATAGACATCACGCTGATTTTGAACTTTACAAAATGGCAAAACAAAGAACTAAATCGAAGGATGCTGGAATAGGAGAAAAAATAGGCTCATGGTTAGTTAGCAAAGTCATGAAATCTAAATTAAAGGCAGGCGCAGGTATAAAATCGTTCAAAAGCTTTGTATCCAAGATACGAACCGAGTTAAAAAAGAATCCTAAAATTAAAGGTTATAATATCATGGATCGCGCGATTGTCGCCGCTAAAAAAGTTTTTGCTAACAACACTAAGATACGGATACCTCGTTTAATACCGATTCCAAAAACGGGAGGTCTATTACCTTTAATTCCTATTTTTGCTGGACTTTCTGCGTTGGGATCACTAGCGGGAGGAGCTGCTGGAATCGCTAAAGCTGTAGGTGATTACAAAGCTGCAAAAAAGAACTTGACTGAATCAGAACGACATAATAAAATGATGGAATCTATTGCATTAGGAAAAGGATTACATATTAAACCATATAAAAATGGTAAAGGTTTATGTATAAAAACTTCAAAAAACTAAGTGATAGGTTACCCAGACGTGCTCTTTCAAATATTGACATCTTAAAACACTCTACAGAGATTCCACATTTTCGTGGAGTTTATATGAGAGACAGTTTACCAAAGCGTCCTAAAAGAGTAGAATGCGGAATTGTTAACTTAGACAGTTCTAAAAACAATGGAACTCACTGGGTGGCCTATGTCAAAGACAACAGTTATTGTGAATATTTTAATAGTTATGGTGACCTTTCTCCTCCGTTAGAGCTAAAGAAGTATTTAAAAAACAACGATATTTACTATAATTATAACACATACCAAAAGTTTAACACAGTAAACTGTGGGCACTTATGTCTTACATACTTAAAACAATATTGGTATAAGCGTTTAAATACCTACGATCAATAAACAAATCATCATTCTCACGATGTCGTTCACTTTGTCTATAACTGGATCATCTTCAACTCTGACAACAAACCATTCGCCGGCTCTTCAACTGGATGGAGAATATGAGTGTGGTCTGTTGTATATATCAACATTTAATTCAATACCCAATATAGACTACAGAAACAATAAATTCTATTACGGAAAAAACAAAGCAATTGAAATTCCAGAAGGATCATACGAGCTTCAAGATATTGGTGATTACCTTAAGGGACACCTTCAAGGATGCTCATTTTCACTAACATGTAATAATAATACCTTAAAAACATCTATTTTATGTTCTCAAAATATTTATTTCGATAAAGAGAGATCTATTGGAAGATTACTTGGTTTTGGTTCAGAAGTAATTCAAGCTAATATATTAACGGAATCTCCTTATCCTGTTTCCATTCTGTCTACAACCATAGTCCGCATTGAATGTGACATAGTGAGCGGTTCATTTGTTAACGGAAAACCTAGTCATATAATTCACGAGTTTGTGCCTAATGTGCCGCCTGGTTATCGACTTATAGAAACACCGAAAAACGTAATTTATTTTCCTGTTACTCAAAACAGTTTAAGTTCAATTACAGTAAGAATATTAGACGTAAACAATAATTTGGTTAATTTGCGCGGTGAAGAGATTCAGATATACTTACACCTTAGAAAAAAATGATAGACTTCAATAAAACTTCACTCCCAATTAAAACCAGTGCTAGTACTCATCAAGCAATCAAGAAAAGAAGACCTAAAGTGCAACTCACAAAACAAAATAAACAATTCCTTCAAAGCATAGGTCTAATAAAATGAGTATATTAAATTTAACAGAATCTTTCACCTTAGATAACTCAATAGAGAGCTTTGAATATCATTCGTATAAGCCGTACGTAACAAGTTTTAATTTCAATGATGAAATACGTATACCTATTAATCAGCAAGATCTTTACGTACTACCATCGGCGAGTACTTTATACATAGAAGGTACTATAACTGCATTCAATAGAGAAACAAAACAAGAGGTGAAGTCTGTTCTTTTTACGAATAATCCAATACTCCATCTATTTCAAGATATCCGATACGAACTCAATGGAATCGAAATCGATAAAATTAAAAATGTTGGGGTTACAACTACTATGAAATCTCTTGTGTGCATGAATGAACTTGAAGCATCGATGTCTAAGTTATGGGGTTGGGATATCAACGGTACAAAAATTTCACATGGATCATTTTCTGTGTCTATACCTTTAAACAAAATTCTTGGATTTGCTGAGGATTATAACAAAATAGTTATTAATTGCAAGCATGAACTTATTCTTTTAAGATCTAATACGAACTTAAATAGCGTTAAGTTAAATGCGAATGAGTATATAGACAATATAAGTATCACAAAAATAGTATGGCGTATGCCGCATATTAAGGTATCTGATCGAGAAAGGTTGAGCTTACTCAAATGTTTGGAAAGAGATCGCGCAATTCAAATAGCATTTAGGAACTGGGATTTGTATGAATATCCTCTCTTGCCTGAAACGTCTAAACATTCTTGGGCTATCAAAACTTCATCTCAAATTGAGAAACCGCGTTACATTATAATCGGATTGAAAACAGCACGAAAAAATGATGCCGTTAAAGATATAACACACTTTGATCACTGTAACTTGAGAGATGTTAAGGTTTTTTTAAACTCAAGCTACTTTCCTTATGAAAGTTTTGATGTCAGTTTTTCTAGTGAAAAGTTTCCTATATTATACGAGCAGTACGCAAAATTTCAACAGTCTTATTATAACCGTGCTCAGGCACCTTTGCTCAGCCCTCAAGATTTTAAAAAAATTGCTCCCTTATTTGTGATTGACTGTTCACGTCAAAACGAAACCTTAAAAACCGGTTCGGTTGATG
This sequence comes from Hedya salicella, assembly GCA_905404275.2. Classification (NCBI taxonomy): domain Eukaryota; kingdom Metazoa; phylum Arthropoda; class Insecta; order Lepidoptera; family Tortricidae; genus Hedya; species Hedya salicella. Next base: position 4,215,660 of record FR990106.1, on the reverse strand, counting down.
TGCGAGTTGAGTTCGAGTGTGAATCAACTATACCTCCGCAGACCTCAGCTTATTGTTTAATTTTGAATGATAGTATTGTCGAATACAAGCCTTTAAGTAATATTACGAAAAAGATATCATAAATAATCATAATGCAAGACTACATATTCGTCGATCTTCAGGGATTTAAGTGTAGTAATAATGAATTCATAATAAAGGAATTTGCGCTCGCTACAAATGAATATACACAAGTTTTTTTGGTAAAACCGCCATACTCGTTTTCTCGACTATCTCCAAACGAAAAAGACATATTACGTGGCTAGAAAAAAATTGCGGTATTTTGTGGCGTGAGGGTTTTATTGATTATCGTGAATTTCAAAGAATCATTGTAAACTACTTAAAAGACAAAAAGATTTTTGTAAAGGGATTAGAAAAAGTTCAATGGGTTAAGCATTTGTTTCCTGGTTCTACTGTTTTAGATTTAGATGAGAGACAACAATATAGTTTTAGACATTTGTATGAAAAATATTGTATTAAAAGTGATGCCTATAACTGTGTGCACCACAAAAAATATTGTGCTTTGAAAAATGTTATATGTATCAAGAAATGGTATTCAGACAATATTTTATGTTTTTTTTGTAAGTAAATGAATAAAATTTGTACTACTCAAACTGTAGTATTATTTAATCATCCATCATACTCCATATGTTAGTACCATCCACGAAGGCACGACCCACCAATACAACTATTAGTAATATAGTTTATTTGTTAGTATGAACTTCGCGTTGGTGGGTGCGCTATTGTCGTGCATGGTACTGTCTGTGTATACTAAGGAATGAAACCACGAAATATTCAAACAAATTTATTTAAATTCTACATTAAAATAATAAAAAAATTAATAACCGACACTATATCCACACAGTTTTTTTGAAATTTTATTAATTACACTCTCTGTACTGTCAATAATTTCGTCGAATCCGTTGTCTGCAATATATTGCGCGCTTAAGATCACGTCTTCGCTTTCCAACACTTCTTTGTACTCATTATCTTCCAAGTTAATTATTTGAATTTTAACTAGCCTGTTGCCCTTTCCTGGCTTTTTATTAATGACAAACGATGGAGGTTGCCCTGGAACACTTCGTTTTTGCACTTTGTTCTGGATTTTGGTTTGCCTTTTTCTAGTTTTCGGCTTCTGTGTCGCGTTCGCTATCTTATTCACTAGGTCGCTGTTGACATCATCATCATCTGGAAATGGGTTCTGAGCAAACACCTGGGACAGAAATAGAGGAGTATCGTCTTCAACGTGATCCATTTTGCTGTAACAAAATCAAAGAAAACATTATTTAATCTGTCGATTGTATGCTAAAATATGTTAAAAAATATATTTTCAACATATAGGTACTCAAAGTTTAAATTAAAAATATAACTGAAACTTACCAGCAGATATCAGGTGAAAACCCTCGAATCGTAAGGCTCGTTCACTATAGGGTAATACTCGTATCACTTACGTATTTATAAATGAATCACCTAATTAGTTTGAAGGTTGTTTATATACTCAAATATACCTCGATATCCTCAACTATAGAACAATGTATTTGCTCGGTTTATTATAATTGAAACTATACCCTAAAGGAAGCGTATAGTTTTCGTTTTATTATGTCTGCTTTGCTTACATTTCAATTTTTGCAAGCGCACCAAATCTCAATACAAAGCTGTGCAATACAATTCATTGCACTTGGGATCATGTTACTACTAGGTGCGCTAATTTGTTATGCAATTAAAAGTTACTGGTTGTAACGTGTTTTAACAAAATATCGGTATTTTAAACGTACAGTCAAGTCTAATAATATGAATATGCGAGGAAATAAAAATAAATATACATAGGTACTATATTATTTAGACTTAGCGTTACTAATCAATAAGGTTAAGTTTTAAAGTGAAAGAAAAAACGAAATTATTTTTTTACATTTATTTCCATAAATTTTACAGGGTTAATTAGTGTTAACTTTATTAACAAACCTATAATATATACAAACATTTGAAATCAGATGAGCATGAAATTATGCTGGATGTTTAAAACTAACACAGTACACGGTTTATATTAACTCTCAAAATCATCTTTAGTTAATCATACAAATAATACAGTATTTTCTAGTAATCTTACTAACCAAGAACAATGACAGCTATATAGGATCTTAAATATTAAGTATCGTAGTGTGCCCCCATGCTCGTGTAGATATTTTATCAGCAGAAATTAATCGTTTGTCGTCATTAGAAGATATTGCAATTTTGTTAACACTTTGTGTAAATATTTCGTGTTTAATCGATCTAAATAAAATTTTTTTTTTTTTAATAACGTTGCCTTGAAACAATGACTGCTCATAATCTAACATTCCTAATTCATGTATAACAGCCTTTTTCACACCTTTAGCTTTTTTTATGACATCATCGTTAGTTTTAATACAGTAAAGTTTAGATCGAAGACCTACAAATTCAATTATATATTTCTCACCCATTTCATCCTTGAAAAGTCCTGGTACTTTTTTGTTCTGAATAGGTAAGCGATGCTCATTGTTAGAGCTGTAATTGCTAGTGTCAAAATAAGGTAAAAGATGAGTTTTTAAATCTCTGTAATAGTTCTTGGTTTTTATATGATAAATTAAACTATCCGTATCTGTATAGCACATCTGTAATCGATTTCCATACATGGGCTTAAATACTGAGTAATGGAAGTCATACATGTGACTTTTCGACAATTCTAGAACCGTAAAACCGATATATATTGGTTTATCTAAAATAATACGATCAAGGTTCATCTGAACTGCTACCAAATTTTCGCTAAAAACTGATGCACTGTGGAAATGGTGACTTGCGATTAATTTCTCAGCCTCGGTTTTCTTTTTAGTTAAATTCGTACTATCATTCCAGTTGTTAACCAATTGAACGTTAATTTTTTTGAAATTATTTTCTAACGTTTTTCCAAATAAAGAGTTAATTAGAACCTTAAATAGGTCTTGCTCGAACGTTGAGGTGGCTTTTTGACGTAACTTTGTATTAAGATCGATATACTGTTTTAAATAAGAATCTTGTAAAAACGTGATAACTCTATGTATTTTTTTCAATTTTAATCCATGTTTAAGACAGGTTTTCAGATAAACATAATGAATAACATAAAAGTATTTGTCATGCAAATTAGGTACAAGTTTACTTTCTTTACCTCCTGGGGGTATACACTTTTCAGGACAAAAAGGTAGGTCGTTATGTTTGATATGAAGGTCTTTAGGGTACATCAAATCGACTTCCAATATAAAACCGTACTTAGCATTGTTATCGACTTGTGTAATATCTAAAACATCTATTTCATGTTGATCTAAAAACCTGAAGTTTGATAACGGTAAGGACTGATACATGCTATACCCATATAAGTTGTTACAGTCTATGTAAATAACGTACGAATCGGGTAGCGACGGGTCGTAATCCGGTATATACTTGTTATTAGCTTTTGCATGTCTGTGAGAACACAAACAGACGCCACCCCGAATTCCGTTTTGAATCATTGATAACATATTAAAATCAGTAATTAGCTCTAATTCAACACCGGTTTTTAACAACATCGCGTCAAATGATAAGCTCGGCGATGTCAGGTAAAAAGACGGATCCAAACTGTAATTTATTTTACAAGTCTCTCTAAATTTTTCAAAAATATCTGTCAACAGGAGGACATCCGTTTTGAGATACAAATCTGTATATTCTCCTAAATTGTCGATATTAAACTCTTTCCATACTGAACACGCATGCTCATAGTCCTCTTTGGAAATATTTTCATTCGAAAGAGAACTATAAAAACATTCTTTAGATGGAAGACATTGCTCACTATAACGCTCCCAATTATTCATGTACTCATAGGGATAAACACCTTTACGTGTAAGTAATTGAAATTTAGTAGAATTCGGAAAAAAACGTCGTAGATGATCAAAATCTTCCTTTTTCATGGTTTGTGTTAATTTCTCTAAACTGGTACCCAAAAATTTAAATGAGTCCACAAAACGAAGCTGAAAAAATTCGTCCTCAATAGGAATAAACTTCGTAAAGGAAACATAATTTTCCTTAGTTTTCGCAATTAGTTTCATCGTACCGCTCGCCTCACCTAACTTTTTTATAAATAAATGTGCGTCGTATCCCGATAAGTTATGAAAATATATGGGAACAAAAGATGGACGTTTAAATTGTAAATTACAGTAACTGTGAGCTGCACCTCGGTAACAACCAGAAATGTGACAGTGGTCTCTAACTCTATCAGAAAACAGGAAATTATTACATATATGGCATCGCGTTGCGCTAGTGAAATTTATTTCATCATTAAGATCAAATTGGAGAGGGACATTTATATTCAAAACTTTTTTTATTTCTGCAACATCTTTATAAATCGAATCTACAAACTTGTCTACACAATCAATACCACGGTATGAAACGTAACGATTATACCTAGAATCAACTGAACACACAATATAATACGCAAACGCAGCAGGCGTGTGATGTCGTAAAATGTCTGTGTTCACAGTGTTATGAGTAGTACAGTCAGCATCACAATCGCATTCACCCGATCGCTGTAATAGTGATTCAAAATCAGCATATATTACAAATGGCATGTTTTGCTTGCGCTCATAGTTTTTAAATTTAATAACTGTACCCTTTTCTGGCAGCTCCGTAACTATTCCACTACACAAGTGATTATCTAGTTGTTCTTCTTTCGTGAAAAATACTAAACACGTTTCACAAAAGTATAATTTTGCATGGTGAGCAGTGACTTGACTCCTAACTAGTCGACACAAGTCCTTGATCAAACAAAAATGCGAACTAATTCCGTTTTCTAATAACAACAGGTGAATAGTTTTTTGTTTTACCTGGGTGTTATTTTCTGATTTATAAAGCGGACCTACTATTTTACTATTTTTTAACCCAAAAACAATAAACTGCAGTGTTGGATTGTTTTTTTCAAATATTCTAATTTCATCAAATGTAACCGGGAAAGACAAGCCTTGAGTGTTTAGTACGTCATTAAAATCGGGATACGAAGTTACCCTTTCAGGGTGTTTTTTAGCAGGGAATAAAGCCGCAGTTACACACCATGCGAAACAACATTGATCTTTGTTCTGGATATTAAGGCACGCTTTTTTATTTTGTATAACTTTCGGTAGTTTGATAAAGCTTGAACCACGCAACGGTTGAAATTTATTTATATTAATTTCCAAGTGAGAATTATTTAAAAAAGCCCAGCCGCTATCACGCTCTTCAAATTCCTCGACTTTTTTTTTTAAACAATTTACAACTTCTGTGAAATAACGATCGAAAACAAAACTTTGGTATAAAATCTTACTTTTTGTGCCAAAAGATTTCATAGATTGACTGTTATTCTTAAATAACATAAATATTCCATAAAGTTCTAAGTTTACTTTTATACAGGTATGTATCTGAAGTGATTTATTTAAAAGAGTACTAATTTTACCACGAATCGAGTTCATAAATATGTCAATAGAACTTGTGACTAGGTTATTTTCTGCAGAAATTCGATAAGTTGCAATGCGATTACGAAACGCTGACTGAATCATTACCACACCGTCACCGATTTCTTGAATGCAATTATTTTTAGTTTTATGTTCGTTACTACGTAGATGGCCTACCCATGATTTTTTTTCTACAGATGTGCCACACGATACACAATAAGGCATTATGTCGAACAAAAAGAAAAGTGAAGTGAAACAAAAAAAAAAAAAAAAACAGCGGAATAAAACTTAAATCTAACTTAACTATTTTTTCCGTGTGTTAGAATAAAATGAAGACTCGCTGTCTTTAAACACTTCGAATGCGGTACTAAGAAGCGATTGACACTGTTCCCACTCTACAGATTTCTCATCGCACTGCAGTCTGAGTGCTACCAAGGCCTTCTTGTACCGCTCTAACGCATCTGCCTCTGCTTGATGATCTTCTATTTTATACACTTTAAGGTCGATGAAGAAGTCACCTGGTCTGATAACGGTGCGACGCGATGTACCGGAAGACACGCGGCTAGAGAACGATGATGTAGTAGACGTTTTTGATCGCTCAGATGAAACAACCGCACACTTTTCCTCGTCGCGAATGATTTGGAATAGATCCGTACCACCCTTCTTGCTTACGCTGTGAACAAGAATAATATTTTAAGCATACGTAACTTGTGGACTACTTTTAAACTGATAATAATAACGTAACTAAGTATGTGCACTTAACAGAGATATCTATCAACATTTCGGTACACCGCTTCGAAAATTTAATGCTAGGTCTAGCTTTACTACGTAATCTTATCAATACCAAACCTGCATAAAAAATTAAGGGTAATAAAATAGTGAAGTGTCCAACCCACACTTGCGCTACACGAGGATTAAAATACCCACTCAGTGAGTGAGTCTTACAGCAAATAAAAAATAATGTTAATTACCTTGCAGTTGTTTTCTTGCGCTTCGATGGTCCAGCAGGTTCAACAGCACCGGCCTTTCGGGACCTTGCGGTAGGGATAACTCGTTCAGGCTCGTAGCTGTATGAAATAAAAACATATCAATACAAATGATTCACGATTCTTATCCTTAGTAATACAATGTTAACATACAATAAAAAAAAAACTACCTTAAAAAATGCTCGCGCCGCTTGTTCTTATCCTTTGAGGACTTTTTATTCAGCTGCGGTGACAGGCTTCGGCTTCGTGAACGGTAGGACAGCTCAGAGTCGGACCTAAAAACACTGTCAGTTAATATTTTGGACGAAAAAAAATAAGTTTAAAATTAAATTAAGACACAAAATAAATTAAATACTCACATTATGAATTGATGCGGCACTTCTACAGAATAACACGATAATATAGTAATAGCACGGTCGTGCAATAATTACAGGAATAATTGTATCGTCTAATATCTCTGGTATTTAACCAAAAAAAAATACCGAGTTGACTGTTTTGTTTCTTTTATTTTATGTACCAACTGTGAAAATATGTTACACGATTTTGTGATGTACATTTCTATGCGACATCACAAAAAACAGATTAATATAATATTACACTTGTTACATTTTTAAATGTGATGATGTTGTTTTACTAAAAAGCATATTTTAACGAATAACAAGTATCAAATTTAGGTTAGGTTTTAGCTAACGCACACTATTTCACTGCGAAAGCAGAACGTGGATACGATTTTAATGAAATTTAATCATGCATTAGAACTTCGTCTAGGTATTGGAATGTGATGAAACTGTTGACTTAGTACACCTAAAAAGTCTGCTTTCATGTGTTGATTCACATTGAATTCTATTATAGTATAATATGAAGTTTTTCCTGTCTGCAATAGGTACTTATGTAAAAAGGATGAGCAATTACTTAGCGAAAACGATTCGATTCCAAATAAGTGTGATTTCTATGTTTATTCTGCTGTTAAAAGCAACGGTAGGGTACGACTAGTATGTTTAGTTCAAAATTCTTGCCTACAGGCATATCCGTATTAATTATATCGTTAGGTAAAGTACTACATAATCATTATTACAGTTCATGCCTATAGATCTACATTCAGGTAGACACGGCATATAGATCAAATACTTATTAGAGTATTTTGTTATCAAAATACCATATTCATCAGACCAAATTGAAACACGTGGATACCTAATTCATATACCCACATCATCATCATCAACAGCCTATACACATCCCACTGCTGGGCACAGGTCTCCCCAAAAAAGGGGAATTTGCTGTAATCACCACGCTTGGCAGGCGGGTTGGTAATCGCAGTGTGTTACACTGCTGCCGATCCTGCTGTGTTACTGCTCGTAGTTTAAGGACATACCCGAGTCCAATTCATATACCTACATTATGGGTGAAATCAAATTCACATCTTAGTAACTGCGAATGAATATTTATTTTATTGTTTTAAAAAAGTTCTTCTTAGTATATTTTCTCATTTGTATATTTAAATTCCAATGTATCATATTTTTCCGTAAGATAATTACAATAACATTCAGTCGCTAACAGATCCACAAACATACATTTATTTATTCAAGTCTAGCATAACATAAGTCTGTGATCGCTCAAATAACATAATTGAGACATAACTCCTTATATACCAATTTCCTTTAGTCAAGTCGCAATAATTTTGTTTAGTGTTTTAAACTTTAAATCATATTCATTAAGACTAATTCTGCATTAGTCTATATTTGACATCTGACTGTTTTAGATTATGCAAAACAATTTAACGCAAATACGTAATGTGTTTTGTCTCAACGTTCCAGTACTTTACATATTATGGCTTTAAAATTGTATAATACCATGTAATTCATTTTGAACTTTAATACGATCGAACTATGCGTGAAAGTGGTTACTCGCATTTACAAATCACAATAAAAGTTGTCACACCAACGTCACATCTATCATCCAATCACATTGTCGAACCTACATCGCGCAAACGAAGTTTTATAAATCGTTTGTATATATAAAAATAGCATTGATACAATCGTCGGAGAATCCGTGGCTATCACAACCGCTAGCTTCATGGTGACTCTTATCATTTCACGTTGCAAGGCCTGGCCAGCCTTGTGACTGACCTGGTAACGCGGTAGCGTGTACAGTAAATAATCCTCCTCTGCAAAGGGTAGGTACTGTATGATACTCAACAACGTTGGTGAACACGAAAATGTACTGTATCCAGTTAGTACTTCGGTTCTTCTGTGCTATAGCGGTTGATAGCATGGGAGGACCCGGTCCACTGCTCACATCAAAGTTTCTGGCCAATTCTGCGATGTGTGTAGTGTGACAAACGCCTCACAATGTTAGTCTGTTCCTTGGAGCTAATCGGGAACCTAACGTGTAATTGTGTGTGACCCCACAACGATAGTTAAATTCCTTGGAGCTAATCAGGAATCTAATGTGTAATTGTGTTCAGGTCAGACGTGTCGTGGTTGTCTAGCTAGCATCACACACGTTGCGTTAAGCTTTTGTTTCTTTGATCAATGTATTTCTTAACTAAAGACAGAAATCTAAGTTGAATATTTACATGTTGAGTATCCAATGTTGATCAATTTAAACGCAAGCTTAAACGTGAAGTGGATTTAAGTAACAGGTTACGTTGTGTCGATATCGTGCTGGTGTTGTGGCGTTGGTCGACGCCGTTGCTGAACATCAACAGAATCACGATCTAGATTAACAATCGTATCAACGTAAACAGTAACAATCATTCATATTTATTGGGCACGCGCACCATGGAGCGAGAGCGAGCGAAGCGAGCGTATCGAGCGAAATGGGGCAGCGTGCCCAATAAATAACTACTCTCGCACAAAATCGGCTAAACAGATTTCAAAAATTTTTGGTACTCGGCTGGGTATCTCCAGATGGTTATAGGGACCTTTTAACCAACTACTGAAGAAAAAAAGAGGTGTTATGAGTTTCTCTCCTCCGCGAACGAAGTTGTGGGCGCCTTCTAGTAATAAATTAAATTTTCATGCAAATAATAAGCAAACTTGAATGACACCCCTTTATTTTTTTTTGCCTCAATTTAAAAACGATTATAACTGCTTCAGATAAGTCAGAAACGTAAGAGAAACATAAGACCATTACAAACACTCCTATGCCACTTCATTTATTTTGGTCCTTGGAACCGGATGCAGAACAAAGCTACCAATAACATTATATGTAGAAATAACACTCACCCGTTGAAAGCACGTAGATTTTACGACCTGCAATCAAAAATAAACAAATTGAAGATTAAAGCTAATTACGGCCGACCATTAAATGTTTATAAAAATACACCTTTATACGAATTTGATTAGTGCATTGAGGTCTTAATTCAATAAACTCGGTGAAAGCAAATAAACAGTTATGATTAACGATGGTAAAACGACCTGCACAGTAGGCTAAGAGTTGCGTCCATAAAAAGACATAAATCACAGTTAAACTCATGCGACATGCAACCTTAACATTCAGATACAAGATACAAATTGAACTGGGCTACGACCATGTTTATTATTTTCTGATAACAAACTGGCAATGACTGTAATGAAGAGGTTACGTGGTTACCTACGTGTGATTGACAAGTTAAAAGCTATAGGCGTAATCACAAATCCGAATTGTTCGTTGTTATAGTATGTTTGGATTTATCGGGCGTTTTAACTCTTTTTTTAATATGGCTCGAAAACAGGCAGAAATAGAGATCGATGCTCTGCAGTAATTGCCAGGCGTTTCACGTAAGAGTTTATTTGGAGACTATAATTTGAAACGACAAGTGGAAGGTAGGTATATTTTTTTTAACCTTGTGAGCGCCAAGCAGAGACGTAATACGACGTGACCCCAGAAACCACAGCAATAAATTATATGATCGTTTCCTAAAATAGTCATTGCAGAACAAGGTATTGATAATTTATTCGAAGTCTTTGAACCGTGAAATTTGGTCGGCATGTGCCATCGCTGGTGTCAGTGGCACAAATTTTCGATTACGTGATTTGCTGACTGTGGCGCTCAAAATGTTTAATGCCCTAATCTCAAAACAGTACAACAAACACATGTTGTTTTTTTTTATTTTTAACCAATTTTTACATTAAATATAAATTTGACAAAAACATTATTTAAAGTAAGGATAAATATTGTTTATCTAGCAAGTAATATCTTAAGACCAAGAACTAATTTCCGTATATCCGTATCCAATTGCAGCACTTTAGCTTTATTCAGATACACGTATATAAGGCAGACAAATCCGCGGTATATAGATACGGTCCAATGATAAATCTGTATGTTAATTCGTCGCTTCTTAGTAACAATACAAGTGTTTAACTACATTTGACTCATGTCTATGGTTGACGCAAATTGCGAATCGCTTAAGGATGAGTCACCCGCGCGGTATTTAATTACGTTCGGTCCGAATGTGTTGGTTCAAGGAAAACTGATCAACCGAGATGGCAGGATAAAATGACACATGTATTCTAAGGATTATACAAAAAAAATGGTATAGAACTATTAAGCGAGTGACTATACATTTTTTTATATTATACGTTAGAATATTAATTTGCCTCATCAATATCATGTTTATTGTTGAACATTTTTCTATGTACTTAATACAAAAAAAAATATTTTAAAGCCATACTATTGCTTTCTTTGCATTTCATAACCTGATCTTTATTCAGCTCACTACGCGCTCATTGTATATTTATTTGAAGGGGACAAACGAGCAGACGGATTGCCTGATGGTAAGCGGTCAACGTCGCCCACAGACACCTGCAACACCAGAGGAGTCAGAGCAATACAAGTGCGTTGCCAGCCTTTCAGGTCGGAGTACGCTCTTTTCTTGGAGGCTTGAAAATCGCATCGGTTCGGAAATACTGCAGGCGACAATATATTCCTCAGTTCAGACTTGCGAGGCATATTGGAATGTAAGGGATTTTGTTGTCTCGTAGATCCTCCGACTACACTGCTCCCAAACTCTTATTTATTCCTAAAAACTTTCTACTACTAAAAGCTTCTTTAGCAAGGACCATATCCCAAATCCCAACCAATTTCGTGTCTATCTCCTAGCCGAACTAGTCCAACCAAAACGCTTTTTAGCCGCACTTCACTACATTTCACATGAGCCGATTTGGACGCGGTCGATGACCCAGTCAGCAGGTCGTCAGATCAAATAGATTTGAACCTGCGACCTCGGCATCCGGCGGCCAGGGGTTAAGCTTCTTGAAAGCACTCACAAAAACAGTTAATGAATTTGTAGTCGCTCTTTTTTCTTAATCAATACATTTATAAACACACTCATATATATCTGCAATTTGATACGAGTATAATTATTATATTACGATTTACGATACTAGAAGGTGCCCGCATAGTACGAGGGCTGCTATTTATATATCCGGAAACCGGGATTACAATCTTCTTAAATAGCATATTTGACCGCCATGGTAAAATTTGAACTTTTTTAAGTATATAAGGTATATTTTTTCTTCCTTATTAACGCTCGTGTTTTGTTTTTGACGGGTTTTAAATGTCATCTCGCAGCAAGAATGGAACTCACTCGTGAAAATATTCGTGCTATGATTTATTATGATTTTCGGCGTGGTTTAACGCAACAACAGTGCATAGATCAACTAACTTCAACTTTTGGTGATGAAGCCCCATCTAAAACTACTGTGTATCACTGGTTTAGTGAGTTCAATCGTGGACGTAGTATGCTTACGGACGAAGTTAAGGCAGGTCGCCCGAAATCGGTCGTTGTACAACAAAATATCGAGGCTGTGCGAAAACTTATAATGGACGACCGACATGTTACGTACCGCGAGATAGAGGCGACTCTGGGTATTTCTATGACCAGCATTAATAGCATATTACATAATTATTTGGCTGTAAAAAAAATTTGTTCGCGTTGGATACCCCACAACTTAACAAATGAGCAAAAACATGCTCGCGTCGAATGGTGCAATAAAATGTTAAAAAAATATAACCGTGGTGACTCAAAAGCCGTTTATAACATCTATACAGGTGACGAATCCTGGATCTATGCATACGATCCCGAAACGAAGCAACAATCAACGGTATGGGTGTTTCAAAATGAGCCGAACCCTACGAAAGTTACTCGTGCAAAAAGTACATTGAAACAAATGGTGGCCTGCTTCTTCGGTATTAATGGCCATGTAGCTACAGTGCCACTAGAAAACCGTAGAACGGTTAATTCAGAGTGGTACACGACCATTTGCTTACCGGAAGTATTTGAACAAATTCGTAAAACTAACCAGCGACGAAGAATCATTCTTCATCATGACAATGCCAGCTGTCATACGTCACGCGAAACAACTCTATTTTTGGAGGGTCAAAATGTGGAATTAACGGGTCATCCGCCGTACAGCCCTGACTTGGCACCCAACGATTTTTATTTATTTCCAAATATAAAGAATAAATTACGCGGTCAACGATTTTCGACCGCTGAAGATGCTGTCGACGCATTCAAACAACACGTTATGGAGGTACCTCAGGCGGAGTGGCAGAAGTGCTTTAAAAATTGGTTCACGCGAATGCAAAAGTGCATAGATCATCAAGGGGAATACTTTGAAAAACAATAAAACTATTTTCAGCCGTGTACGTTTGTTTGTTTTTTTGTTTCCGGATATATAAGTAGCAACCCTCGTATAGTTAGTATCTAGGATACTTTTTAACTGGAAACGCTGAAGAAAAAAGAGAGGTTATGATTTTTTCTCCTCCGCGAACGAAGTCGCGGGCAACAGCTGCGGCGTACAGTTATATAAATAGACTAGAAGGCGCCCGCAACTTCGTTCGCCGAAGAGAAAGTCATTACGCCTCTTTTTTTCTTCAGCGTAGTCGGGTAAAAAGTATCCTATAACCATCTGGATATACCCAGCTACCCGTGTACCAAAAATAGTTGAAATCCGTTTGGCCGATTTGGCGTGATGAAGCCACAACGACACATACAAACATACAAAAAATCCAAAAAAAATATTTTTCAATTCAATGACCTCCACATAGTTATTTGCAATCATTTTTCGAAAATATCTTCAATGTACAGACATTTCATTTTTACAACTTTTTAATACTATATATGAACAAGGTTGCGCGGCGGAATTTATGCACAGAAGTACACGAATTACTGGATAACGTATCTCGGGATACAGCGAACCCTAATGCACTCGTTGAAATGCTCTCTATGTCTGAACTCTGTACCCTGACTCAGATGGTGGCCCCGGCGGACGCCGGACTTCTTAGAACGGATGCCACAATCGCTGGCTTACACTTGTTCTATTACCAGCTAATTTCATTATCTTAGTCACTGAGTTGCGGTGAAAAAGAGCGTATAGTTTATTCGTCGCTCCAATGCTTAGAAGTCTTTTGGTAGTGGATGTCAGTATGGTGGAACACCACAAATTATGTGCGGTTGGCAAAATGCCACCGTACAGTAACTTCAAGACTTCCGTTCGATGATAACGAGCGGTGGGAAGCAGTTGTAAATTTGTTGTATGGGATGCGAAAGATTGGCACTTTTCAAAGAGTGTATTAGTTCCGTCGGCCCATTTATATAAGTTCGATTTAATTAATTTACCTTCCATTTTTAATTACGATAAAAAACAGTGCTTCTTCACGTAATAACATATTTTTTTACCAGAACGTGTCTCACTGTGGAAGCAAGTAAAACACGCGAGTTAGTCTTACTTTGTCAAAATATGTGAAAATGAATAGATATATCGTATCATTCTTATCTAAATAAAAATTCCAAGTTCTAATTCTATTCTACTCTATTCTAATTCTAAGTCGATGATACGATTATCTTGCAGTCATAAATTGCAAGCAATTAGTATATACCTCTGTACCATAATGAATGACGCAGAAGTTGAGTTAGGTTGGCTCATCGGATACCCATACCTACTAATTAAGTGATCGTGCAATCGTTTAATTATTGTTGTAGCTGGGTTACTTGTCTTTAATTTGATAGTTTTCGTTAACCTAATTTAAAATACCAACATACATTTGCCAGTCTCTTTTCGTTTTATCGCCAAAACCGCGTAAATGCGGTGCTAGTCAGAAATAATCTGAATACCTACCTTAGCGGAATCCAAGTTCACTTCCAGATACAGGCATCAAATTTAAGTATTTATGAGAAACACATTCTCCAGTTCTGCATCATAAGAATGACCTTGACTGCTTTTGGATATTTTATTTATTCGAATATTTATATCGTCAGTTACACTTTACAATAAAGTTATAGAATATTTAATCAGCTTTCATTTGATACCCCACATGTATATGGGTATTGATATAGTTTATACGTAATTGACACTTTTACAAACGCGGAGGCGGCCATTTTGATGACGTCATAACAGAGATTTTCTCTCGGCGGTTTTAGGGACACGATAACATGTAACTAACATCTTAATCAAATTTGGTGCCGGTATCCGAAAGCAAATTAACATGGTCCGGCCCGGTTCTTAAGGCAGATCACTAAATAATCACAGTCGTATTTAATGCTATTGGATAAATTTTATCCAACCTTCGAAAATGTCACTAAGATGAGAAGTATTTAAAATAAGGAACCCTAAAATCTGTACTACGTATTACAAAGTAGTAAAAATGTAATTACATATATGTTCATAGAAGATATATTACTAAAGTGGCTAGGCTATTTAAATGTCCTGGAATCGAAAAAAAAGTTTGTCATGTTCATATCTCTGTATGCATGTACGTGTCTTTGAAACTCCATCACATTAAACGACTGGACGGATTTTATTTATTTATTTAAACTTTATTGCACAATACAAACTGTTACAAATGGCGGACTTAATGCCTTAAGGCATTCTCTACCAGTCAACCATAGGGCCAAACAGAAACTAACAGATTTTAGTATCGTTTAGTATCTGGTTATGACTTTTTTCTTTCGCACATGAAGGTTTCCTTCTATTTGATAATATACTTATTTATTGGGTCATTGTATAAACATATACAACGAATTCCAACCATGATGTACGCAGATGCACCGTAATATCCGTCCATCGTCCGTCCATCTGTCATCGGTCCCACGAGATGACATTTAATAGAGCACATTAATCAAACATGATAAAAAGATGGCGGAAATAGAGTGATCATGTGTCGTATTAGTCTCACATGCGAACTACATGAAACACGGTCGAATATAAAACAAATGAGAATCATCTAGAGAGGTTGTCACATAACGATAATTAATAACATTTATTCAATGCTGAAGAAAGAAGCCGAATTTATACGGAGAAGTTTGAAATGTATGAAACACAATCACTGCTTTGATTATTAGAGTCTCAGGTAACAACTGTGGGTGACCAATTGACCATTAGGTCATACACGAAGATTTGTGGAAAAAAATTACTCCTCTTTATCCTTCCTTCCTCCTCCTTTTAGGCAAAATAGAATTCACCAATATAAATCCTTTCAATTCCAAATCTTTTTTAAATCAATGATTCTTCACCAAGCATGCAGGCGCATGTTTGTCAGAGCTACAAGTAACTCTAACACACATGTCTGATCATCATGGTCACACCATCTTGCATCTTTGGAAATTTAACCAAGTCAAGAAAACGAATCATGTCGGAATGGGCAGATATAAAACAAAACGAGACGGTTTTCCACGAAAGATGTCGGAATAAGAGGTCCAATGGAACCATGCTTAATCAGAGTCGCCAGACGCCAATATTGCTTTAAACGTTTTAACAAACTCTTCATACGTCGTCCATTCACATTCTTGAGAGATCATAAAGGGGCCACAGGAATCGTTTCTTGCGATGAGTGTATTTGCACAAAAGGGCATATTCTCATGCGAAAATCTTGTCAGTTACGTCATTTTATCCAAGGAAACCAGAGTTTAACTGCCATAAACCAATTGCGTAGGTCTAGCCTCGAGACGTCCTTGCGCCGGTTTAGGTCACTGTTGAATCAGACGCGCGTAGCGCCTAATATGTAGATTTTAGATCGTTGGTACTACTAGCATTCAAGTGTTGATATAAGTATTGGATGGAACGCTGTCGTTTTCGAACGTAGTATTCAATGTGAAACTACAACTTCAGACGACTGTAAAGTTTTAGCTTCGACAAAGTCCTAAAAATACTGCGTGCGTCGATTTTTAACATTATATAATCCAAGCAGCATCCTCTGGACAACAACAATAACAACAATTCTTTATTGCACACCAACAAGAGAAACAGTATAATAGAGCCTTAACATAAAATAGGTAAACAATAGGCGGTCTTATCGCTAAAGAGCGATCTCTTCCAGACAACCTTTGGGTAGCGGAAATGACATAAAATAGCTAGAAATGAGATAAGATTTCATATAATACAAAAATAAATAAAAACAAACATACATATTATACATATACATATACTAAACATTAGGGTGTGCCAAAAAAATCGGATATTTTTTTTTCTCACTCACCGCTCAAAATATCGTAGAAAATGTCGAAACAAAAGTCCTGTCCAAAGGAGAGTTCGTAATTATAATTTTAAGAGGTCCTCCATCGAGTCTGAATTTTTCCCATTTAAATAACACGGAAAAAAATAATTTTCTCATTATTTACCGCCGCAACATCTGAAGATTTCATTTTTTTATAAAATAAACTATTGGACCTTTTTTGGCTTCTTCCCTATACACTATTGTAGCAAATTTGATGGACTAAAAAATAAGACCCAAATTATTTATATTTTTATCGATTGTTAACTTGAACAAAGCTAAAATTTAGAAAAATAGGATTTTGTTGGTCTGTATCTTTTTAAATAATAATACGAAAAAAATTTTAGGAACTTTTTTGTAGTGCGTTAGATGGACTACAAAATTGTCATTTAACTTTTTGTTCTATCTTGGATAGTTTAGCTAAAAATTACAAAAAACACAAAATTTCGGGAAAATTGATACTCTTAAGCTTTATAAAAAGTCAGGGATCGATGGTAGAAATTTGGCCCAATGTAATTTTTTGTTCAAAATTGAATGCCAAAAAAGGTCCAATAGTTTATTTTATAAAAAAATGAAATCTTCAGATGTTGCGGCGGTAAATAATGAGAAAATTATTTTTTTCCGTGTTATTTAAATGGGAAAAATTCAGACTCGATGGAGGACCCCTTAAAATTATAATTACGAATTCTCCTTTGGACAGGACTTTTGTTTCGACATTTTCTACGATATTTTGAGCGGTGAGTGAGAAAAAAAAATATCCGATTTTTTTGGCACACCCTACTAAACATACATACTACTATAAATATATATATGTATACAAAGTAAGAAAGAAAACTATGATACAGTCATGACTTCGCTTGCCGTAAATCGAGTGGAAGAGAGTTCCACGACACAGTAGCCCGGAATGTAAAAGAATTTGTATAAAACTTTGACTTTGATGATGGAACAGCTAGAAGAAAGTTTTGAGCGGACCTTGCTGATAGAAGATAACCAAAACGTTCTTTGAGATAGCGGGGAGTCGCAGGATGAAAGAGTGTATTATAGAGAAGAGAAAGAATGTGAGTGTTACGACGAAGACGGATAGGGAGCCACTTGAGTTGTGAACGGAAACTAGACACATGATCATACTTGCGTAACCCAAATATAAACCTAATACAGATGTTTTCAATTCGCTCAAGTTTGTTAAGTTGCTCCTCTGAAAGATCTAGATAGGCAGCATCAGCGTAGTCAAAAATGGGAAGGAGTAGTGTTTGAGCAAGCGCAATGTTAGTGGCGATAGGAAGAAAATTACGAAGCCTTCTCAGTGAACCCACTGCAGCGAACACCCTCCTGCTAACCTCATTTAGCTGAGGACAATTTAAACACAGCTTTCATTAAGAACTTATGCTTTCTGAAAATTTTGGATTGTCAACGAATTTTCAGGAATGATACACAAACTTTCTTTACATACTTGGACGAGCGAGAAAGAATGACCGAAAAAAGACTTTACCGCTTGCTCTTCAGGAAAGGTGAAACGGCTTCCCGCTTCAAAGCATAACGCAAGTTTTTAAGCTCCACTCGGTTGTTATATCTCTCATTGAGAAACGAATTTATTTATGTTAGCGCCTTGTTACCTTAAAAAAAATTGGATTCTAAGATTAAAACACTGACAGAAATAAAACATAAATAAAAATAATATCAGAAAATAATTGTCTTGAACTGATAGTTCGGAATCCATTTATCACAATAAAGACGTATTGCGCACCTTACGTCTAATTTTAAATATCCACCTGCTCCGTCTCATCCGACCGTCTCAATAAGACATTTCCCTCAGATTAAAATATAGCAGTATGATAATAGATCAGTCAAAAAAAAAGTTGGCAGTGCTTCAGCATGGAGTAACGAACTGCAGCCCTTGAACTTGCGAGACTTGGTCAACTAGCACGTGCTAGTTAATTGGGATCTGTGGCTTCATGCGGTTCAATTGAGTCTAAACTTGTAGACTCATGCGTTGACGTTTGAGGCTGTCTTATTCTGAGCGCGCTGAGCCGACGCATGTGATGGGAAGTTGGGAAGGAAGCACTTCCTCGATGCACGATCGTCCATTGTTTATGAGTAGCATACTTAATTGATTACATAACATGAATCGTTAGAATTATATGGAGTTGTCTCAACGGATGATGTTATGTTTATGAGTTGGACTACATTATAAGATTACCATACAAATCTTATATACGATAGTTATACGAAATTCCCTGTGTGGCAGTTAGTAGAATGAAAATCTCAAAATCTTTAATATAATCTAGACTCCAACATTTTTACAAACCAGAGACAAATGCATCAAAAACATAAATGACGTTTTACAATACATATTTGACACTACGGCGATACTACAGCGATATGGCGACCAATATTATTATTAGTAAGTACTCCTGCTTTAGTCCTTCAAATTAAAATCATGAATTCTCTCTCTTAGTCGCAAGTAACCAGCAAAGTATTATGCCTTAGTATGACATAAATGGGTCACATATAGATTTGTTTAACTTATGCAATGGGAAACCACGGAATACTACTGTAAGAAGTACACCACACAATATTTCAATATAATTTAACAAGAATCCTTTTTTGCTCCACGAGAGAAAGGCGTGTTCACATGTATAAATCTGAACGGGACACGCATTTGATTATGCAGCCATAACTCGCTGGGTTGCGGACATCTTCCCCACATAAATACGGACAGCTACAAGTGCCGGAAAAATATTTAATATTTAGGTTTGTTATGATGTACCTATATACCTATATGGAATTTTGCTTTATTATTAATGATGTGTAAGTGTTTTGGTGTGTAACTGTTAACTTGCATGTGCTTGACATTAAATAAATAAATAAATAAATGGCTTCCGAACTCGAACCGGACGGGGAGCAGTGTATGTACTGAAAACAGCATGTAGGTTAAGGTTACCTTAGGTTAGTTATATTATATACTAAGAATCTCGAGATCACAAACTACGACACTTAAGTAATGAGCATACGGCGTGTTTAAGCTACGTGCAATTTTGTCAGCATATTAAATTTATTTTCTATCCTACTAGTCTTATGACTAGTAACGCTACTCTAATCCTCGTCTACATTTGCTGGAGTCAAAAATGGCGGATTTTAAGAGCTTAGTGACACTGAATGTATAGACGTTCACGAAAATGCAAGGGTCAGTAACTTTGCGAAATTCACTCGTGTACCTATCTGAAATCGATGTTCCAGCATCGAATCGATGTTCTAGGTTCTATTCTTCATACGATTCACCGTGTTATGGCGGGACGGTAGCAAGGCCATTTAAATTATACCTAAGCTTCCCTATTCCCTAAGCAATAGAAATAAGTAAGTACACAATCTGATTTTATCCAACCTTTTTTTTCTCTGTACCCAGTTTGGTATTTTCACCAAACTATCAAAGTCAGAACTTTTGAAGCATATCCGAATTATGCCCCGTTCCGTATTTAATTCCACATAACAACCGAGAACAAGGACGAGGGATACAGGCTTTCCGAAAACCTATGAAAACTACTGAGTCTGATCCGAATATTGCGCAGGTCTGCCCGGACGGCCTTGAACCCGCGATGTACTGTTGGCACAAGACAGTGGCGATACTATGACGCTTTTCATCTGCACATCTCTTGCGGTTTGGAGTTCCGTAGAGGCCACAACGGAATTAGAGTTAAATATAGAAAATTAACCGTACTGGTTTGGAACTGAACTGCAGTTGTCACATATAAGGATATGTTCCATAGTTTCGTTAGCTTAGCCTGGGCAGACATGCTGTAGATTATGGTGGAGATGGCAGTTAATTCAGATTAGACGAGTTCCAGCGATTTGTATACGAAAGAGGTTAAACCTAAAATTCTTAAATCTTATCTGGGAAACATCAATCAAAACAAACTACTAGTACATATAGTATTCATTAAGAATTTCACGAAATCGAGATTTTTTATAAGTACATGGCTAAGGGCACATAACGCCAATGCAATGCACATTATCATCGGCTGTCTTGTGTCCTGTGTTCAGAGGTCTTATATTCAAAAATTGCAGCACTTTTTCAGTTAAGATAAATTAGGCATATTTATGTAAACTAAAAAAGTGCTGCAATTTTCGTCGATAGCAGTAGACCAAGAACTGCAGCTTCTTACATGGCGATCATATAGCAGCAATGATACAGGATTTTTCCCGGGAAATGACGCTGCCAGAAAAATACTATCAACAGGTTAGCGTAAACCCGTAAGCTGCTCTCAAATCATGAGTCCCTACGTCCCGCTCGATACCTATCTTATTTAAATACTGAATATTTGATTGAAAATTTCGTGCCACCCCACCCTTGATAACTTAAGAATGATTGACATCAATCAAGCGTCATCGAGCCAACATTTCTCGTTTAGATTTGGCACTTAGAACCCTCCAGCTCGTCCGCGCCGCCATTTTAGCCGCTGCGGTATATTATTTTTGGCAGTGGACCGGGTAGGGGTGAATAAATTTTACAGCATGTTTAGAATAGACAGCACTTTATTGCCGTCATGAAAAATGCTTGCATCAATCAGTTTGCATTCCGGAATTAATGGGAATCACGTGTTTAGAGTAGTTCAAATATCTTTTTGCAAGAAAGCGGGTGGAAATCGATGACCCGACGTCGTTTAGTATTTGATCGATAGTAAGAGATAGATAGATATAGTGATAGTAGGAGAGAAATGTTACTTAGATGGTTGGATGGTAGCCCTTATAAACAGTTAACCCGTGGAACCACATACATTTAACAAATACGAATTACCCATTTAACCATATTACTGCTCCATAATGGCTTAGCGATCCAAAGCGAGGCTTTGGCCTCCGACACGAGTTTGCGCCACTTGCGCTCTTTTTCCCCTGTTACGGGCTTGAAGATCGCATAGATCTAACCCTGACATCTATACTATTATAAAGTTGTAAAAATGAAATGTCTGTACATTGAAGATATTTTCTATTTTGTTTGGAGGTCACTGAAAATAAAAAAAAAATGGATTTTTTGTATGTTTGTTGTGTCATTGCGGCTTCCTCACGCAAAATCGCCTAAACGGATTTCGACTATTTTCGGTACACGGGTAGCTGGGTATCTCTGGATGGTTATAGGATACTTTTTACCCGACTACGCTGAAGAATAAAAGAGAGGTTATGACTTTTTCTCCTCCGCGAACGAAGCTGTGGGCACTTTCTAGTTATGAATATATATGTATCGAGTAATAAATTGTTAGCTTTTTGAACTGTACATTGTCAATATATTGTTTACTATATAGGATAAAGTGTTTACTTTTGTCGCTTCACCAATTTTCCCCGTGTTGTTTTTCCACATCATGTCCTATTTAATATAATCAGAGCAAGGGACGTTTTCATCACGCTTTTTACGCTTAAGCGCTACGCATGTATTGTGACATGTCTGTCTAACCTCCTTTTATCTCATAACTCTCGAAAACACCTGTCAACGCCTAGCAACAATATGGAACATAATATGGGTCTTTCTATTTATTTCAGTAATATATTTGCCGCCTTCATATATATTACGAGGCAGAGTGATAAGTCTAGTAAAATTCCAACTAAGGCTAACATATACACAAATTGGGATATATTTTCTACTTTCCTTTTCGGAGGGTGTATATACAATATAAATTTTCACCCAGTTTGTGCGGCTGGTTCGATTTTGACAGCTAATTGAAAAACAAAAACTATCTCTTATTTTTGCAAACATGGAGAAATAAATAATTTAGAATTTTGAGAAAACGTTATTTTTGCGTAAAAAAACAACATTACATACGGACAAAAATCTTGATAAATACTTGTCGTTTCCGGATTGTTGCTGTGGTCGCACAAGCACCAATCATGCAGAGCATCCTAAGGTGCGTCCACACTTGTATCATTTGCTCGTATCCGATCACCGTGCCGTAGCATGACTGCGTATCGCGCTGCTTGGACGCTTACTGTCGGCGCGCCGATAATGCCGCACTCTTCCGATACAAGTGTGTGATACGCGTAGCAAATGGATTTCGAGTGATCGGATCGGCGCAACGTCCAAACGCGTGATCGTGACACGCGATCATGCTACGCGACGTTGACCTGATACGGGCAAATGATACAAATGTGGACGCACCTTTAGACGCCCTTTTGAGGTTACATCTCCGGAGATGATCACCAATAGTAGAATTAGCTAAGGCTGTAAAAGAAAGAAAGCCCGAAATCGCAGGTATTTATGACCCGAGTCGCAGGCGAGGGTTGTAAATATGCGATAAAGGGCTTTCTTTTTTACTGGCCGTGGTGAGTACACAATTTTACGTCTTCACCTGGCCATAATGCGAGTTTTATCGTACGTGTAGCGTGCCTATATCGTATACATATTACCTACATCGTATTGAATGACCGAAGAGTTAAATTCCATGAGATAGATGCTCTCGCTGTCACTGGGCCGAAGCTTCTAGACAGTCACTGCCATTACAGTCACTACGTTGTACATCGTTGTACGTAAAAAGCCTCTCGTTTCCAAAAAAGGTCCTATAAATTATAGTAAACGTACGTACATAGCAGTTGACCTGATGGCATTTACCATAGAAAAGCCGATACGACCCGCCTTGAACCCATCGATGCGCGCCGGCAATAATTCACTGCCAAGGCCGTAGTGAAAATAACTTCAACGGCTATATCCAGTGGAATATTTTAGTTTTGTGCCAATGTGCGACTTGCCCTTGAATGTGGGAAGAACTTAAGAAGGCTTACTTGAAGTTGGATAGTTTTGTAAAGACAGTGTTTAGAAATACGATTAGCGATGACTACAAGCTATAGTTATGAGATCATTTTCAACAAAATAAACATTAACATTGGCTGACACATCGTTAAAATTTTGTGACGAGCTTAAAGAACTTATGCATCTAATGTGACGTGACGTGAGGTGAAGCTTTTTTATTTACCAGCTCAGGAATGAACAAGTAACAAGCCATATTTCAATCAAAATAAAAGAAAATATTAAGATGATGCTCAGCGCTTGGGCAATAAATAGTATCGAGTACCTAGAGTAGAAGGGAAAGTCGAGGACAAAAGATCTCGTGGGCGCTTTCCTACACGGTGGACATATACTCCGTATCATCACTACCTCATCAAATCTGTGACACACTCTAGTCGTTGAAACGACAATTCTCACTTCGCCAAACAGAGCTACATGGCGTCACATTACGAGAGCAGCGGCAGCGCAACGGAAAACTAGACCGAGAGATGACCACGACCACTAGAGCAGGTACCTAACAGTGGCGTGAGCTCCATATAAGCCGATTCCCTCCGGATTGCCCAAGGAAACGCTTATAACCATCTTTTTCTTTAAATATGAGTAAATGAATATGCTTCGGCTTCTCTTGGAATTGCCCTGACACCACGCCTCTGGTATACCAAATAAAAGTAGTGTGCAAAGAGTTATCTACTCAACTGTTCAAAATGGCCAGTGAGTGAATCAATGGAACTAATTCACTATGCTGGACAGAAAGCCATTAACATACAATCACGTAGCCGTTCATTCGGTGTTAGGACGTGACTACGCGCTGCGTAGGTTTTTTGGTAAGTCCTTTTTCAGTCTAATGTCTTGAAGCCCTAAAATTAATTTTGAAGAATTTAAGTATTTGTAAATTACCGAGATATTGCCTACTTTGTTAATGTTTCTCATATTGTGTAATAATAATTGTATGGCGGTTGATTAATGATACTAAAAGTAGCGACGTTCGCGAGTATTTTATGTTCTTTGGGCCTATGTGATGATAGTGGTGTTGGGCGTTATAAATATTAATGAGCACTTAAATTTACTTCACGATTCAAATACGCTTCTAGTTCCTATCACAAAAAACTCTTTTTTATAAACAATTAATTCACTGCCAAATGGTTTCTCCATTGAATCAAGAAACATTATTAAGTGCGTATTAAATTCGTTGGTATACTTTAAGATCACTTAGCGTTCTACATTATATCTACAAAGTATGTAGTGACGTCGCAAACAGCTGAACTTTTGACCATTTCATTTTGTCTTAAAAATTCAGGGACATTTGAAACGATTCGTAGATTTTTATAGATTAGTACTTGAACTGACAAGGTGCTGTCGTCGACTTCCATCACTTTTACTAGTTTCGTTGAAATTGAAACCTCAGGCCCGTTTCCCTAACCAGTTTGACATTTTGGAATACCTACCTCGTGTGACCTTGGCACCACCCGACCTTGACCGGCCCACGTTCGTCATAAAGCTTGGAATGGCGATTCGCTACGAGACGGATATCGACTTCCTCAGAATATAAAAGGCATGGCGACGGGCTGTATGTAAAAGGGAGGATATATGGGAGTGAGGTAAGCCTTTTATGGTACGTAGTATACGTAGGTACATTCTGTCTGTAAGTTATTTTAGTACTGCGTATTTTTGTGAAACCATGAACGAAAATATTTTTGTACAACTATCAACAAAAATTATCACAACACATCAAAAACGGGGCTTAATCGTTTATAAATATGATTTATTTAATTACCTTTATCTTTTTGTGTTGTGATAATGAGTGAAGATCGTGTAAGTTTAAATCAATGTTACGAACGATAAGTTATGTTTTTTTTTTTAAGAGTTCAATGCTGAATTTGCGACTTCAATGGAAAAAGGAGCCTAAGCACACAGTTATGCGGAAGATAACATAGACTGTGTTTATAACATATATGCGGTGGGCCAGAGTAATCCGACAGACTTTAAACAATAATTTTTGAGATATATATTATTTTTATAAATTCATAACTCGTGATGTAGTTATTTAAATATAATAACTTAGTAATTAACTATAACTATTAACGACAAAATCAAAATATAAATGTAACATAACATACTTAAACTAATATAAAAAGACTTAACAAAAAATAAAAACCGACTCCAAAAAAACTGAAAAGAAAAAAAATAACGCCATAATTCGGTTTCTTCAAATTACTTACAAGTAACAGTTTGTATACTCAATCTATACAGTATATACAATTAATCTTATTTTGGCGTCGGTGCAGCCATATAAAGAATGTGTAAAATATTGAAAATTGACGATTTTAGTAAGTTGTGACACGATGGAACAAACTCCAGAATAACATTAATTGTATATACTGTATTGATTGAGTATACAAACGGTTACTTGTAAGTAATTTGAAGAAACTGAATTATGGCGTTATTTTTTACTTTTCAGTTTTTTTTGGAGTCGGTTTTTATTTTTTGTTAAAAAGTTTATTTATTTTACACTTTCTAGTTAATCGTTACTTAAAAGTGTATCTCGTGACGATTCGAACAAGCCCAAACACGGCTAGGATACATTATTTTATTACATAGATCTGGTGCCTACCTTCCGGCTCCATCATCAAATCAATTCGATGGTACCATTCTCATCAGGAACATTTAAATTTGTGACTATGAAGTTGCTTAGCTAAATTAATCAAGATATTTTGTCGCCACCCGTAAATTATTTATCATTGAAGAGTTCCGATGGCATTCTGTGGTCTTCTGCATCAATTCCACTTCACTAATTTACACTTTCTGAATGCAAATGCTTATTATGTTTCTTATAATACCAAAATCGCTATATGTATGCCTACAATATTTGAGGAGTTCCTTCAATTCCTCATGGATTCCATCATCAGATCTTCACCAAAATTAAATGGGACCAACTAGAAAGTACCTTCTAAAAAAAAATTTTTGATATCGGTCAAATAGTCTTTGAGTAATCGGTGAACATCCATAAAAAAAAAAACATTCCGTCGAATTGAGAACCCCCTCTTTTTTTTGAAAGTCGGTTAATAATAAAATTACAACTAGCTGAGGTCCTCTAAATCGGTTCCCTGCGGAACGGGGCCCATAAGGCTGGCTGCATTCCCCCGTTGAATGGCGATGCCTATTCTTTGTTAGAAGAATGAGCCACGTATGGTTTCTATCACTTTCTTTTTTAAACTTTTAAAAAGTGAATGGGCATCCCTACTTCACGGTCCTAAAGTCTCCACTGCAAACGCCACAAATATGTGATTGTGCATTAGATCAGCATATTTGCGGCGCTTAAGGGCCTCAGCCGCAGTTAAGAACAGAAGCAGTACCTGCATGCTTTTTGGCCAGCTTGTAATAAGTATTACGATAAATATGTTGTTATCCAACAATATTTTTTCTTAATTTTATGCACTCTACGAGATTTTACGTTTAAACGTTTAATTTCAAAGTTTTAATAATCATGTACATAATATATTGCCTTCTACAATCTGATCCACTTCTTATTTAACCGACTCCCAAAAATGGAGGAGGTTCTCAATACGTTGGAATCTTTTTTAATTAATCTATGTATTATTCAACGTATTGTATTGTTGTTAACAGTTTGATTATTCTTAAATATTTACAATTGAGAGTAAAATTTCAAAGTAATGGCTTATTTTACATTGCTGTTGATCTCGTCAGATATGCGTTATAAATGATAACAGTAACTCATGCGATTAGGTATTTCCATCGCGATGAAAATATCGGGAAATCACTTCACTGGTTTTCCCTAAGACGATGTTAATCGTGTTTGCTTTATGCAATTGTGATGTGCGTAAACAAACGATTAACACAATTATGTCGTTCAAGAGGGGACCAATTGTTAATCTCATAGTAAGAAAAACGTCATGCTTGTCGCTCTTTTTTAGCTAGCATAACTGGCTGAGACTTTGTTTATCGCGGGACAGGGCTTTACCAGTCGTCTCAGTATGGTACCCAAGGTTTTAGGATTCTGGTGAACGAATGAGTGAAATAAGTAGTAATTTTCCAAATACTTTTTTTTGTTTTTTTTATTATATTTCATTTGGGGGGGGTTCACTTGTGAAGACCGCAGGGCTCTAAAAAAGATGAAACCCTAATAGTTTCGTCATGTCAGTCTGTCCGTATGTCACAGGCATTTTACTCAAAATCTAAACCGTTAAATTACAAAGGTAAAACTTTAAAAATACTTTCAAAGAGAATTATTTTTAACATTATATGCTTACAGAATTATTTCCGAAACCCTGCACTCCTCAATAAAAGGCCGTAAGTATCATTAAGATACGCTCTTTTGCTGGTGCACTTTTTCAAATGGTTATTCATCTGTAGCGTAACCCTACACTGAGCAGGTATGCTCTTGGTCGGTTTTTAATATTGGCTCCCACGCTCTGATAGTGGAATAGAATCGCTAGTCTTGAGTGTTCGTCACGTCAAGAACATGTAGGTGAGTAGTGAGATTTTGAGTGCTGTGGGCGAACAGAAACTATTCAAGAAGCGTGCAGGAAGCAGACTTCTTCAAGAGGATAGCAACATAAATTTGGCTTACTTGATCTTTAAAAACTGTAAGGATAGATTGTTCTAATACTAAAAGGCAAACCGATAGGTATAGGATTCTTTATGTGCATCAAACAGATTTGAGACTCAAAGCTCGGTAACTTAAAGTCAGCCCCTCTGGTGTTGCATGGGCGGCGATGATTACCTACACCCGAGACGCCTGTCTGTCTTCACTACGAAGACTATTCTCGACAATAATAAACTCGAGCCTAAGTAAAAGTATACAATAACTACAAAAGAAGTTGTTCGTACCGACATCGCTTAAAATCGGCCCAAAAAGGCCTATGATTTACGTGTAGGTACCTATAAATAACGAACACGTAATACCTACCGCTTCCATCAACTATGGGTTAGATGAACTCGGTCAGATATGTTTCGTTGTCGTTATACTCGATTTTGACCGACATTAGAGACCTAAAGAAACGAAATCCATACATAAGTTGAAGAATCAGCGCGCTCTCGCTGCGAGTTTAGTTTCGTACCCGGATGCGCTCGCAATTAGTATGGTTAGTATTTGCGCGGTTAACTCATCTGTTCGCCTACAGTTAGCAGCCGC
Source organism: Hedya salicella (assembly GCA_905404275.2). NCBI lineage: Eukaryota > Metazoa > Arthropoda > Insecta > Lepidoptera > Tortricidae > Hedya > Hedya salicella. The sequence continues at coordinate 4,186,800 of FR990106.1, read as the reverse complement.
TTCCTAGGTCAGCCGTGATTTTGTACTTATACCGTTAACAGGGTTGTCACACATCAAAACAATTTAATGTAAGTCATGAATAGTGCTTGTTTCATTGCATTGATACCAGTGGCATTGATATTTATTATCAGGATAAACAAAAAAGTTTTTTTTTACTCATTTACTGACCTGATGACCCCAGTATCACGTGATGGTTAGTGACTACCGGGTCGAAGATGTAGCTCGCTAGTTTAGCAACAACCTGATTGATTCTTGCCTTAAAGATACCCAAATTATCTTACAAAGCAGAAGGTAAATACGCGACTTACAAAACGGATGCGAAAAATTAACATACAGGTGATTCGAAACGAATACTATTATTCATATAGAACTAAATTACATTATTTTTACCTCAAGAGTACTAGACCAATGAAGGAAAATATATTTGGAAATAAAATTAGTCGCTCAAAAATAACATAATTTACCAAACCTGGGATTATAATCAAAATCGTATGCCGCAAAGAAACGTAAAGACGGATGGTATGCCAATGTAGTGTCTCAAATCACACATCCGTAAAATGACAAAGCGCATACTCAGGACGCTTGTTCATTTTCGTATAATAAGTAAACGCGGATCAAAATGTAGTTAGATACAGCGGAAGTTTTACATAAAATAGTGGAAGTTTTCCAAATACTACTTTATGGTAAAAGCGACCCCTGCCAACCCTACCCGCTGCCGGCGTTTTCTTTTTGCCAGCGGTATCTCCAATATCAATCGCAGGTCGTCATCCTTCGCGCTACACGTGCCATGCCCAAAACACACTCCACGCAAAAACAAGCACTAAAACACATTCGAATAAGTGAATAGGTGTGTTACAATAATAATCTGTTTTAGATGTCAATGGATAAAAAACATTTTTAGGAAGATGCTCACTGGGATCATGCGTTTTGCGAACTAAGCGTTTGGTGTGGATCGCATCGCAAACTCGAACACTCCATGAATACACATTTGATTAATAGTTTAAAACGAATATTTTATTATTAGTAAAGTGGTCTATAAAATATGCTAGTTCGCATAATGAGTGCTCGTAAAATATATTTGCAATGTGAATCTTTCTTTCATGCCTCCTGTTCCCTCTCCCTACCCTTCACACAATATCCACCTTTCCTTTAGTTTTCTTCTTCTATTTTTAACCGACTTCCAAAAAAAGGAGGAGTTTCTCAATTCGACGGAATGTTTTTTATAGATAGATAAGAAAAAAACAAGACTGGAGGATTAAACCCCACATACATACTTAGGCCTCCTTTCCTTCAATACTTAATACTAACGAGTACCGTCCTAAAACATACATGCGACATGCGACTAATTGTATGATTCAAAAGCAATGTTCTTTTTAACCGACTTCCAAAAAAAGGAGGAGGTTCTCAATTCGACGGAATGTTTTTTTTTTTTTTTATGGATGTTCACCGATTACTCAAAGACTATTTGACCGATTTCGAATTTTTTTTTTGGTTTTATAGAAGGTACTTTCTAGTTGGTCCCATTTAATTTTGGTAAAGATCTGATGCTGGAATCCATGAGGAATTGAAGGAACTCCTCAAATATTGTAGGCATACATAAAGCGATTTTGGTATTATAAGAATCATAATAAGCATTTGCATTCAGAAAGTGTAAATTGGTGAAGTGGAACTGATGCAGAAGATCACAGAATGCCATCGGAACTCCTCAATGATAAATGATTTACGGGTGGCGACAAAATATCTTGATTAATTTAGCTAAGCAACTTCATAGTCACAAATTTAAATGTTCCTGATGAGAATGGTACCATCGAATTGATTTGATGATGGAGCCGGAAGGTAGGCACCAGATCTATGTAATAAAATAATGTATCCTAGCCGTGTTTGTGGTTGTTCGAATCGTCACGAGATACACTTTTAAGTAACGATTAACTAAAAAGTGTACAATAAATAAACTTTTAAACAAAAAAATAAAACAGACTCCAAAAAAACTAAAAAGTAAAAAATAACGCCATAATTCAGTTTCTTCAAATTACTTACAAGTAACCGTTTGTATACTCAATTTATACAGTATATACAATTAATGTTATTTTGGAGTCGGTGCCATCGTGTCACAACTTACTAAAATCGTAAATTTTCAATATTTTACACATTCTTTATATGGCACCGACGCCAAAATAAGATTAATTGTAGGTATATACTGTATAGATTGAGTATACAATCGGTTACTTGTAAGTAATTTGAAGAAACTGAAGTATGGCGTTATTTTTTACTTTTTAGTTTTTTGGAGTCGGTTTTATTTTTTTGTTTAAAAGTTTATTTTTGTAAAAGATAACATATACCTAATATGTTGATTATATTATAAGAAACATATGAGATTTGTGTATATTTCGGCTAGTTAGTAAGTGCTAGAATTTAATTGACAGTTTATAACTTTTTTTATATAACTGTGAAAACTAATTTATGACCGAATTCATTGGTATTTTAATAAGGCTAGCTCGATGGCTAGCGGAACTGGTATTCGTGTGTATTTATGATGTTTATAGGCTCGTAATGTGGGTATTAATGTTTGAATTTATATAACAGCGATTAATTTTTTATTTAATTAAATGAATACATTCGGTTTGTAGTAAAACAAATTAAATAAAATGTAAAATGAATAAAAAGGTAAATAACTCGGATTATATGGTGGTGGTTACATACCTATGACGTTAATGAAACAGGTGTAGGAATGGATTATGTGTCACGTGAAGCCACTGATAAGGACCTGTTTTTAGGGTTCCGTAGCCAAAAAGAACGGCAATCGTAGTGTAGCACAGCCTGTTAATAGGGCGATATTTGATAATTAATAGAGGAGAAAATCCGAAGATGTGGTTCAATGACGAGTCTAGAGGCCTACTCTTATTTCCAGAATTGGCCAGAAGCGACTGATGGATTATATACGAATTTATCTAATCGTATGGCGCAAGGTATTACTTAAGTCGGAAACAAAATGAACAGGTAAAGGTTAATAATATTAGTCAGCTCCTTAATAGCAGCGTCGTTAAGGGTGATCAGATTTTCGAGATAGCCATTTTTACCGAGTTAGGGCAGTCTTGGGTGATAGTTTGGTCTAACGCACCACAGACGCGCGCAAAGGAGTCCACCCAACCGCAGCGATGCTCTTAAACAGAGCACAGTGACCGCGGCCGGTCCGGAGTCTGTTAAGGTTGCACCAGCCCGTCTTGGTAGAGTGAAACACCTTTACTTTAGGGCCAGGGATTATGCCAGAGCCCAGCTTGCCTGCCATTGCCAAACTCCACGATTGCGTCCCTTCCTGCTTTGAGGTTAAAATTATTTTGAGCAGCTCTGAAGCAATGTCATAACTTTGCTTCGGAGCTGCTCAAAATAATCTTCCCATAGGAAGCGTTTCGGGATTTTGAACAGTGATAGGCGAGATTCTATTGTAGCTTTATCACTTTGCTTATCAAAGCGGCTTTTCTCCTCAGGTGGGGTGGGGGAAACCGGTAAAGCACAGGTAGCCAGGAGGGATTGAAGCGTACTGGATATGAGATGCAGACATTCGATTCGAGGACTACTCTGATCGTGTGCACACTTCCCAGCCATCATCATTCGCTTGTCCTTATCCCATTTACTTGGGGTCGGCGCAGCATGTTTTTTTTCTTCCATACCTCTCTATCACTCTCCATCTCGTCACTTACATCCTTCCTCTTCATGTCATCTCTCACGCAATCCATCCACCGTTTCCTCGGCCTACCCCTCCTCTTACATCCTTCCACATGCAAATCTAATACCCTTCTTGTCACATGGCTCTCATCCCTCCGCATAACATGTACATGCCACCGTAGGCGATTTGCTCTCAGCTTATCGACTACGGGGGCTACTTTCGGGCCTCCTCTTATATACTCATTCCTTATCCGATCCATTCTCGTCAGGCCACTCATCCATCTCAACATTCTCATCTCAGTAACATGCAATCTGCTTTCATCCGTCACCTTTGCGGCCCAACATTCCGATCCATACATGACGACAGGTCTTACAATGCTCTTGAAGATTTTGCCCTTCAATCGAAGGGGCATTCGGACTTCCCAGCCAATGCTTTGTATATACTATATTAACGAGATGAGGTTTCCTTTCCACTAGTCCACCTTTTTAAAATGGTTCAAGAAATTTCAATTTCTATATAAAACTATCATAAAAACATCATATCGGTCGTTATTTCAGGAAAATGGCTAGATAAGCTACAAATTTCATATAATCCCGTATTAACGCGCGAAGTGCCCCTTGGGGGTCGGAGTCGTAATTTTAAACACAGCTTCATACGTAAGGGCAAGTGGCCTGTAAAATATTATTACTAGCCGTTAAATACGGGTTCGGAGAACTTTGGTAAAGGTGGTCCACACAAGTTTACACAATGTCAAAGATATCTACTACTAGTCTCTCCATACCGACCGGCCTGCGATGAACAGGTCCACCGGTTCTCTGCGGTCTTGACCAGATCACCGGCCTGATTTTTTTGAGGCCCATTCCATGCTGCTTCTTCCGATGTTCGGTCAAATACAAATGATTAATTCGATGCGAAGCAATCATTCCAATAACACGACAGGTATCCCTGTTTAGAGATCGGAGTTTTGACCAGCAGCTCGTGGAAGTTATAATATCCTAAAAACTGATGAATTTAGCAGAGCACGTACAAAAATTTTATAATCGGATAGGGGAGACCGGGTAAGATTGTCTCACGGGACGGTTGTCACAGAGCGGCCATAATAGGGTATGATCCGGTGTCGAAAGATCGCGAGAGCTATATCTCCCTCCCTGCTATCCCTACTCTCAGTGATTGAATTATCGTCTTAGTGATTGACGAAAGTCCAAAAATGTAGAATTCGATTTGAGCGCAGCATAGGTAATTATGATGGCGATCAGGACCATCGAAACAAGACCGATGTGGAACGCATTTTGAAGGATGGGCCGAATTAGCCACTGAATAGCGTGTGTGTTTGACGGTGGTCAGATTTCAAGTTTAGTCGCAGAAGCATGTACGAGTATGAAAGAGGTACTTCTGGTGGAAAAAAGGTGATGAGGCGCATAGACAACTAGTACGAGTTGGTATCAGTCGTAATGTATTTGTTAAACACACATACACGTTTTTAATTTTTATTAAACTAGCTTCTGCACGCGACTTCATCCGAATTAAATTCGTCTATCGCGGATAAGGGTATTTTTCCGGGAGATTTTTTTTATTTTTTTATTTGTTCTTTCTTCTCTCCTGGTCGTGATACGACCATTTTAGTTGCTGTAGTGGCACCTCGCTCCGAAGTAGAACTAGACGGCAGGGCCTGACCGCCGGATGGCTGCCAGGACTTGGAGTTCGCCGGGTAAAAAATTCCTGGCTTGCGCCAGCTCTGATGAAGTTGATGATTGAAGAGTTGAAGATTGAGATAGCGATTGAGATATTTCATCAAAATCGGTTCAGCGGTTTAAGCGTGAAGAGACAGACAGACACATTTTCGCATTTATAATATTAGTATGGATAATTCTTTGAACGTTAGTTTACAAAATAAAAGTGAATAATACTCTTAAATACCATCGGTGAACTTCACGAGCGTGATATGCATGTATAAGTACCTAATAATAATGCAGTCTGAATCACTGACACTTAACGTATCAAATAAACAACCAGCGTCAGCCTGACAAACGCGCCAAAAATTCGACCCGACATCCTGCCTGTACCTATACTGTCACAAAACCAAAAGATTACAAGCCCATAAAAACTTGTCCGCACTTACATCCATTCCATTTACCCGGTTAGTATACTATAATATCTATCACCTTTGCAATCTCCGTCTAGCGGGCTGTCTATCAATCCCAAACACGACGACTGCAACCAAATACCGCTGTAGAACTAAACTGTAATCTAACAAGTTGTTCTAGTGGCTTGTTATTAGGATTAATGTCGGTTGAGAGCCAATTTCACGAGCCGCAAGGTTATGGCAGTGGACGCTTGTGGGAAAAAATCGCCCCGTGCTCTTTAATCTAGCGTATTAGAAACGCCGTGTAATGCCGACGAGTCGAGGACCTTGGTGGAATGCGAGTGACGTTCATTTATTACATTTTTAATCGACGCGCTATCCGCCGGGTATTGGGGAAACTTTGGGAAATTTCGATAGGGATCTACATGAGATAAGTTGTAGTGCAACCGGTACGAAGAGAGACCGTCTTCGATCTCCATCTGCAAGCTTATAATGATTAATGATTATAGGCGTATAGTCGTACAGCACAGGATCTCGTTAAGACTAATTATTTCGATTGGTCTTCTGTCGCGACCGTTTCTTCAGTCACCCGAAGGTTGAGAGCAAAAGGGGCCAGATTTTTTTCTGTATAAACAATCAAATAAACCTCACGTTTTATTTGCGAAAGATAAATACCACTACAAATATAATCTTCTTCGTGGTCTTGTTATCTGCTGAAGAATTTTTTTAAGCAAAGATACTCATGTGAGCACTGCACTATACTCATGCACAGATGCACACATCCAAAAAACCGAGATTCTATTGGGGCACGTAATTTTTGCCCTTTTCTCAAATTACCCTTTGTTCTTGATCCTTGGTGTTTACGACTTCGCTGGAAAGGGGCAATAGGCTCAAATTGCACAGAGCGGCCATTGGTTGACCTCACACGTAGGACGTTACGACAGGAGGGTCCCCTGACTGCCAACGGTTCTAAAATTACTTGAAGTTGCAACTAACTGTTCTTAGTAATACCTTATTCCCAATTTGGCATAAAGATGAACATTGGCCAAAGCATCGGATGCAATGGATGTCACGTTTAGTACAAAAACACAAATGGAAAGTAAAAAAATATTTGACCATATCACCCAAGTAAACGTCGTACAAGTAAAGGAGTTATAAAAGCCGTAACACTATAGAAATATACACGACAACTGACCGGATAATCGTATACCTAGGTTTCCAGATCACTGCCTAAGGGTTAACAATCTTAACAAAAAGCTGAAAAGTATCGTATCACGTGATAGAATCGTAAAAATCCGTGTTATAGCCTGGAATATAAACGTTATAGTAATAAACGCGGCAAAAAGGGTAAAAAGCGGTGAGCTAGCGATTATACTTGAATGCTAGCGCACGCGCATGTTGCCGTATATTGCGATGCTCCAATCGCGCACGCTCGAGTCGTACTGTTTTGAATTCAAATAATGTAATCAATTATTTCCCCTGTTTCAAATTTGAAAATCAGGGGCTCGTGTATTACAAGTGGAACTCCCTGTTTAATACATATTGTTGAAAGGAGATTTCCTCTTGTTTTCCGTTTCCGCAAGTTACAAGCTTTTGTGAAAAGGGTCTGGTCTCAAATTAAAACTAGTAAGGTAATTTAAAAATGAGTATTTCACATGACCAAGTCATTTTGCTTGTCCTTCGGGGACTGACTTTTTTATCTCTATGGAAATAAAATCACGTTTATCCGGTGCTGCTTCATCAATAATTGGTTAAAAACCGACTCTGCCTTTCGACTGCGTTACCTGACCCCGTCGCGACGGACTTAACTCTGTTCTTGCACTACTTCAGAACGACTGCACCTATTTGGCTAATTCGTATTTTGTTGTGTTTATAATTGTCAGGACTATGTTTGTGTGTAAGAAAATATAACGAAATTAGCACGAAAAAGAGAAAATTTTGGGATTGAAAATCCCCATATAAGTGATTGAGTGAGACAAAAGATATAAAGGAGATCTTCAAAAAAATATGTCATTACATGGTCCATACAGTAAAAGGAAGTGTAGGTCTCATCCTCTTCCTTAGAATGGGTGCGAAGCCGGGGCGGGCAGCTAGTTTATTATATATATGTAATTGGCATCGATGATGTCGAAGGATGGAAATCAAAACGAATACAATATTATTGTGATTCCATTTAGTGCATAAACAGAAAGCTACTCGTAAGTAGTGCAGTATTTGGATCACCGTCATTTTAAGTACTTTTAAACAAAAAAGTAGTTTTAATTAAATTGGCCATGTGCATATTAAATCATCCATACCTCGTGTAACTCTACGATTTAGCACCTGCTCACATATGATCACATCCGTTACAACATAAACAACAGTATTAAACATGTTTATCTAACAATATGCCTTCCGCACTACTTGCAAGATTATCCACTCCATCAGTCCAATAAACCAGTACGTAACAACGCTACGAAAATAAACATGAATCATATTAAACAAAGCGAGCGGTCGCCCGCTGCATCTAAGCGCCGAAAGGGGGACAGACAATCGACGACATTGTCATAAACACTAAAACGCTTCCTATTTAGTTTTTATTTGCAGTTAACTCTGGCACGCGCACTAATAGCGTCATAAACAACGCACCGGGGAATATGGGAAGCACCGGGCATAGACAATGGAATACTGCGAAGTTTATATTTAAAATTAGGACAGTGAAAGGGTCTCTGAAGGTGAAACTTTGTAGTTATTCATTCTTTTGCTTTGATTCTTACAAAATTTGCTAAAAGCTTTTGGCTAAAATGAGCTTACTTACACTAACTTTTTCCAAACGCGGTACGCCGCCGCCGTGCGCGCGCACTGCGATCGCGCTCCCGCGCAAAAACGCGTCTGCGCGGTAATGAAGAACTGGAAGGGCACGTATTAATTAGCGACGCGTGCCGGCTATCGCGATGGCTTTACTAAGACCTCTGTCGTAGTTTTATTTTACACGGATGCAAATAATTCACGCCCTGTCCTCACCTCTTCTATGGGTATAAAGATATTGGCTATAAATATACTGAGAAGAAAAATGCAAAGTAAATAAAACCCAAGTTCCTCAACCTCACCAATCTCAAGCTAACGCTGGTCCACTTATCTTGGGAAACGCAACTGATTTTCATGGCAGCATTTTTGGACGTGTTTATAAATTTGTTTCACTGTTCTGAAGTTTCTTTATCCTGCGAAATAATATGTAATACCTTTGACTCTTAGATCAGTGGAGTACTTCTGAATTCCAATCGTTCAAAGAGAGCTCTGGATACCTTAAGCTATTTCGTAACAATTCCGAATGTATCAAATTTGTCAAGATGACGTGGCTAAATTCAATGGGTTGTAATAGGATGTTGTGATAGGATGATAACTATAAAGTTATGATTGATTAAGTTTCAGATAGTGCAGTCCCCACGTAGACAACTTAAAATGTAATAAAATTTAAATTAATACTCGCGTTATTTCGTATTCAACACACATCCTTGCAACAGTATATCGCTGTCAAAGTACTGTCATCAGATCTTTATCGTTCACGACAAAATCTTATCTTCCATCTGTAACCAAATGAGTTGGTCGGATAAAGGGACGTGCTACACCGATTATACAGTCGACAAATAAGGTACTAAATATAGCTGTTATAGTATTGGTATTAGAGGTTGTGGAAGTGTTGTATGTCACCCTGTGTACACATATCAACACGAGATATAGCAAAGGCTTAATAGTAAGCATGAGTTAGCATGACTTAGGCTTTCCGAAGGCGCGGCGGGCCATTGACCCGCTGATACAGGAAAGTATTACGTCCAATTTGAAATAAGTAGTTTTTACGCAGCGCGGCGAGTATTGACATGAGTAATACACTGAAGGATTTATAATAAGTATTCTTAACACTAATAGCGGGGTAAGCCTGGAAGAAATATGTCATGCATAATAGATAACATTTAGCAGAAGTGATAGTAATTTTGTGCGGTTGGTGAGCAGATTTCGAGCAGTTTTTTTTACTATATTGGTGTATAGAGGTACCTAAAATAAGTCAAAATTTATACTTTAGTATATACACGACGGTGTACAGTATTTGTTATACATTTCTGAGAATTTGTTGGTAAGCAGAGTTTCAATGAGATCGCCCCCAAAGTTGTATGTCCGTTTTCCTGGCATTTATTTTAAATATTCCATCATCAAGACAATGATGGATAAAAGTTATAAGGGGTCTCCTCGATGACCGATCTGCTGCTTTCAGCCAACGGTTTCGTGAGATCCTTATCAGATCGTCGATCAAACTCATAAGGGAGGGGGCCTTCCTATGCGTCTTCCAATATATGGTCACAGCTCAAGGATCTGAAATCTATCGGCTCTTAGATTACTGTGACTTGTCCACTGAATGCATGATATTGCTTAATCATTGTGTTATTTTACTACAATGATTGTTACAATAACATTAGTTGGCAGTGCTTGATGCAACTTTAACAAGAAGCAGGCTGGCTGACGATCGCTTTATACGTTAATTCTGCTCAATTCCTGGTAATTGACTCCATATTAGCTCAAGTTACACGCGTAGTCTATAAAACCATGTCTCCTTATAAGCAATAAGACGAAGAAGAAGAGGACATACTCGTAGATATTTTTAAACCTCGGCAGTAGCGACCCGGCCTGCGAAGTTGACGGCCCTGGGTCCAAATCCCGGTAAGGGCTAATACTTGTCCATCACACAAATATTATACATATTTGTCCCTTAGTCTTGGCTGTTTACTATGTATATAAGTAATATATCTATTAAACATATCGCCGTCTAGTACTCATACCACAAGCCTTGTTGAGCTTATCATGAGACTAGTTCAATGTTAAAATGTCACCAAAATTGTATGTATTTAAGCAATCATTATCATGGTTGTTGGTATCTTTCGGGTACAAATGCACTTCCACAATTCGCTCTAATCAACATAGAATTTTCGAGATGATTCACCAAAACTGGTCAGTTCATAGTGCTGGTAATCGGGCACGTGATCTCGTGGGCTATTAAGCTCGTTACCGTTTCTAATTTCGTTCTCTACACACATATGATTGCCTACTAATAACGACTGCAACAAACTGCAAGGTTTTCCTCAAATTTGGAACTGTTAGTTATTAGCAGGCAGGATTAAGTAACGTTTGGAAAGGATAAAGATAGGACGTTACGCAACAGGAAGCCTACAATGCGGCCCGGGCCGGAATTAGACCAGCTCAGGCTCGGACCGATTTAGAACCGTCAAGAGACAAAAAGTATGTAGAAACGGGCGCGCCTAAACGACTAACCAGGCTGGCTGTCACACCGACCGATTTTGCAGGGACTGTAGCGCGATTTCACTATTATGCTGCAGATCCTGTTAGTTGCATGAATGCACACGAAGTGACTCTTATAAGTTTTCCGAATGCGGACCAATAAGGAGCTTAGACGGACTTTTTCTATAAGCGTTGGGATCTTATAAGCGTTTTCTAACACCCTTCCACTTCGCTCCGCTCATAAGAGCTGAAGAGAACAAGACAGATAGTAGAGACTTCTTTCATCATGACTTCCTGGAGCTTTCAGTTTCATTCCAAGTACGCTTTGGTTTAAAAGAGACATCTTTCGTGATCACTTCCTAGAGCTGTCAGTTTATTTCCAAGTACTCTTTGGTTTTAAAGAGGCTTCTTTCATGATCACTTCCTAGAGCTTTCAGTTTCATTCCAAGTACGCTTTGGTTTAAAAGAGACTTCTTTCATGATCACTTCCTAGAGCTTTCAGTTTCTTTCCAAGTACGCTTTGGTTTTAAAGAGACTTCTTTCATGATCACTTCCTAGAGCTGTCAGTTTCTTTCCAAGTACGCTTTGGTTTAAAAGATACTTCTTCCATGATCACTTCCTGGAGCTTTCAGTTTCTTCCCAAGTACGCTTTGGTTTAAAAGAGACTTCTTTCATAATCACTTTCTGGAGCTTTCAGTTTCATTCCAAGTACGCTTTGGTTTAAAAGAGACTTCTTTCATAATCACTTCCTGGAGCTTTCAGTTTCCTCCCAAGTACGCTTTGGTTTAAAAGAGACTTCTTTCCTTATCACTTTCTGGAGCTTTCAGTTTCTTTCCAAGTACGCTTTGGTTTATGTTTTTGCAATTTCAAACCTACCAATAATCATGAGTTCATAGAGAAATACTAACGTTAAAGAATCAAGACGATCACAAAGCCAGTCCCGAGCATTAACTGCCGATAACGTGTGCAATTTACGAGCCATAGCCAATACTTACAGGTATCATTACACCTGCCATACCACGCTATGTATGGAAAAGGAATTTTTAATTACTCTTCTTATTGCAACTGTTCCGACTAATGTTTATACAATAGCGGAATGTGAGAACACGACCGGGTGGGTTTGTTTATGTTATTGTTTATGTTTATTAATTGTAGTTTTTTTATATATATATATTTTTCTTGTTCCTCAAGTTCTATAGATATAACTAAATATATTCCGTCACTATATAGTGAAAGTGAATTAGTCGCTTAGATAAATGTGTTGCCGGGAGCTAAGTGCAACCGTAAGCGAATCGAAGCAGGAAGTGCGGTTGGCAGGATGACCCCTCATCTCGAACTACGGCTGTTTCTACTGGCGTGTCTACTCTTCATCTGAGAAAATTTATTTAATATTATTGTGCTGCTGCTATACTGAGCAATATATTTCTAGCTCCAAACATTCAAGTAACTAACCTCTGCCGACAAAGTTCGTCTCCGTTTTCAAGGCTGAGGCGTTTGCTGCCTGGTGGTAATCCCGCAAGTCCCGCTACACGCCAGCACATACCTGCTGACTGCCGAGTCGCACTTCAACATGGCCGCTTTCCATGCTACGTCAATTATCTGGGTGTGTAAGTGCAACGTGTTACACTGAAGTAAGAAAGTGTAAAGAACAATAGGGTTCGGTGTGAGAGGCAGCTTCATTAAATAGCTAGATATTTCTGGCCACGCGACTCCGAATCCGTAACAGACACCGCCGCAAAGTGTTCTATGCCCACTTGACTTATATGGTGAGGAAAAGTTTTACTTTTATAAATAAGTTCGGGGTAAAAAGCTCATTTATCATTCGACATTTCTACTACGAATATATATATTGATTGACACACACATATTTCTTTTAAGAAACATTTTTACTATCTTGGAAAAAAAAACAGCTAATTAACTTAAACCCGCTACGATTATTTAGACCATCGCAGTAGCAGTACGGTCAACATCAAGAAAGCATTTTCATATTTCATCACTTTATTAACTACCTATTTCATATTAAGTCATTGCATTGTTATAGTTACTGTGACAAAACACTAAAATGATTTCTTAAAATTGCACACCATTTGAAATTTTCAATTCTAAATCTCAAACAAAACAGACAACTTTTTTTATGAAACTTACTGAAAGAAACATTAAATTGGATAAAACTTTTCGGTCCACTGCTAAGAACTAAGTCCTAAATAAATAATTATTATTATTATGTGAGCTTGTATTTTTTTTTTACAAACAATGGGATTCCGTAAAGAAACGTTCACCCTCAGTGCTAACGTCATAATTAATATTCTAATTACCAGTACCTAAACCTAAACTTATAAGCTGTGTTCTGAATCTGGCTAACCTTTTAATTTAAATTATAAGTCTTGAGTAGGCGCCGATCATTAGGTCTTGTTTCATAGTCATACAGAAGTCATCAATGACTTTCAAGTCGATCTTAATTTCAACCTTCTAATCCAAGCATTAAAAACGGCCTTGTTCTAGAAGTAAAACCTCAACTCCTCAGCTGCCTTCCTGCACATGAGACAATAATAACTGTGCCATTCGACATTTCGTCAGGATTTCACCAGCTACTAACGTGACTTTAAAATTATGGCACGCACTGTATGAATTTGCCATGCAAATTTAATTAACATGATACTAAAATAAAAAAACCCTCTTTTTACGCATTTTATGCCGGTGATATTTGTGTCAAGCATGATGTGAAAGCTGATTGTTTCCATGTCTACGTAAGATGAGTTGACGTTACCTGGAAGGTCGCTGTAAGATTTAAACGATCAATTAAAGACTAACATTTTTTTTCTTACAAATATTAGGATCGCTCTCAACTCTTTTGTTTTTCGCCTTATATTGTTGTCAAGCAGTTGTTGTGCAGGAATATAATAAAATGGTTTTGGTGTGTTTATCAATTTGATCAAAGGTTTCCCCTTAAGCCAGAAGTGTCGCGACGACACGTCACCTGCTGCTGCTACATGTAGTCGGCTACGAACTTGTACCTTTAGATTCTGGGTAGATTGCGACAGCAGCCTATCGGAGATTTGTAAAGGTATAATTTCGTACATGGCCACATACTGCAGCAGCAGGCGACGTGTCACCGCAACACTACTAGTTTTTATGTATTTCTATAAAATATCTTCCGTCAAGAAACACGTCATGGAAACTAGAGGTGTGCGCCTGCTGCTGCTGTTTGCGGTCGGCTACAAACATGTACCTTATAACTTTCACTATCTATGATTGTTTGAAAAACAAAAACACCTATAAATCTTTAACATAATATGTTTTCATTCTATTATCTAAGATACGAGTATGTCCATTACACTAAATCTCATTTGGTATACGATTTATATTTTAAGAAGAGAATCGCAATTTAAAATAATATTAATTTAAGCTAAATTTAGCCGTCTGGTTTTATGAATAGCCCACTCCAAATCCACTAAAAACCAACTACGGATCTTCTGTGACAATCTACAAATATCTGCTATTTACGTCAAAGGGGAATTCTCATGGAGGGTAGTCAGGGAGCGACTGATTTCAAAAAACAGCCAAATAATTTCAGCAGCATTGAGTACTGTTATTTTATCATGAAATAGTTTCTAGATGACGTTATTATCGGGCCTTTGATGTGGCCGTGTCACAATTATTACTCCACGAGATAGTGCGTAAATTAGGATTGAATAAATTGTTTCGGCGGATTGATAGATGTCAATCCAAAATAATTAGCTGCTGACTTTGTCTTAAGACGACGATTCTTTTTCACCCTTTACCGCGGCATGCCATCACAATATCCTTGCAATATAAACTGCCAGGCTTAAACGAGACTGGGCTGGCCACGTGTGCCGTGAGTATGCATTAAGGTAGGCTAAGACGGCTTCAGGGTGAATGTTCTCGGACGGACATCAGCGTCGTCGTGGTAGGCCGAGAAGAGGATGATGGGATGGCTTGGACGTGCATTTCAACGACCGGCCCGATGTCGCTTTAGATATATTTTTTGTATGTTATGTTATAGGGGCAAACGAGCAGACGAATGGTAAGCGATCACCGTCGCCCATAGCCGCAAGGCTTGAAGGTTGCATCGGTTCGGAAATACTGCAGGCGATAATTTATTCCACAGTTCAGTCGTGCGAGGCAGGAAATTTCTAGCTAAACGCACATTTGTGGACTGCCAACCATCTAAATGGTAGGGGCATCGGGACCATGGTAAATCTAGAGAGACGCCTTTCCCCAGCGGTAGGATACAATATATTTATAATTGCAAATTTGTGTTTGCTGGTTTTTTCGTCTTTGTTTTGCACCAGGATAGCCAACATTTTTGTTTCGTTTAGCGTTTAAGGTCTCCTTTGGTGCCCAGTCTACAAGTCGTATCACGCAAAACGTATGTTATTGCGATATAAGATAATAATCGTAACGTTTATACATAATGACGGTCGAATGATCTGCATATGAGATCAGAATTGCAATTTACTTATCCAGAATCATCATCATTTGAGATTATGATATGCAATATCAGTATATTGTACATGATAATGGCGTTTGATATTGCCATTAAATGACATATAACACTACCCATCTCAGATGTTAAAAGTCGTCGTTTTTTTATCAAGATAAGCTAAATTATATATGAACACTTCAACTGTACGACCAAAACCTTAAAAATCCATACTTCCATACTAATATTATAAATGCGAAAGTGTGTCTGTCTGTCTGTCTGTCTGTTACCTCGTCACGCTTAAACCGCTGAACCGATTTGGATGAAATTTGGTATGGAGATAGTTTGGATCCCGGGGAAGGACATAGGCTACTTTTTATCCCGAAAAAATACCCTTATCCGCGATAAACGAATTTAAGGCGGACGAAATCGCGGGCAGAAGCTAGTAATATATGTATATAAATATTACACTGCCAATGAGCTAGCTGCAGGATTTATCTCTTTAAGTAGTTTTTTTATTATTCCATCCTGATCAAGATGTATCCTTGTAAATAACACTTGATGCATACTAACCAATAAGCGACTCCTGATGGTAAGCGACAATGGGGACCGAAAGTGTAATATTATTTATGAGGTTGCCCGTAACTTCGTCAACGGAGGAGGAAAAAATCATAAAATTAAAATCCGTTCAGCCACAACGACACATATAATTTAAAAATCACTCAATTCAGTGATTTTTAAATAGTCCGTATCAATTATTAATTTAAAATTTTTATTTCTAAAACTTTATAATAGTGATGTTAAGAATCAAACTACATACTTTGTCTCACGCTGCATTGAATTGTTCATTTCATCAAAACAAATTTTATGCCAATTGCATGCCATGAATGAACGGCATGTCCCAAGTCTAAGTATCCCTCCGGATGCAATTAAACCGGCGACTGACTCACCAACTCACAAGAGCCGACTGTCAATAAGTCTGGTTCTCTAATCAAGGAGCTTAATTCTTTTAAATTAGTTTGATTATGCACGAAGTCACCTTGAACTGGAGAATGCAGACAGTGAACGACCGACATTTCATATACATTCGCGTATTACGATGTTAGATGAATAAATTATACTGTTCCTTATCGACGAGGATTATGGGACCACCGAGGCGAAATGTTATAAATATACACAACACTGCTAAAATAAATTTAGTACTGTGGTAGTGTATTTATGCAGATGTGTAAGCAAGTAGAGTATATAATTGGTAAGTACATATGTATAACAAAAGAGTTGCAGGCAAGGCGAATAGACTAGAAATAAGCTGTATGACAAGCTTAACTTACTAAGACCTTAATAGACAAGAATCGCAAAAAAAAAATATCATCAATAAACTTGTAAATAATAAGAGGACAACAACTCCGAGAATTCGAAAACCAATTAATTATTTAAAATATACTTCTAAGTTTCACAATTCAATCACTAAACCGACAGCTTAATTTCAAAGCCTCTAAATCCAGGGTCGTTTTGTGGAAAACAAAGACGGTCGATATCACAACACCGCGAGAATATTCCGAGAAGTGATCCCGATGTTAAATAAAAAGAACTGTACTACTAGCCCCGGGGTCGCTAATCACCCTATTGTTCCATCGAAGGGAAACAATTTAGACGCGGAATTCAAAGAAAATCTCGCTAATCGTCTTAGGTATAAAGCAATAAAACTATTGCTTAAATTCGTGTAAATCACGAAACCTTTTAGTTATAGGTTCATTTTCTTGATTTAAAATTCAGTTTGAGCATTTGCAAGCAAATGAAAAAGTTTTCAGAATAAGATAAAACGAGAGTTCTAAAGCTAAATTTTCTGTCAAGTCGTTTAATTTATTTAGTACTAGGCGCATTGAATAAGTCTATGGACAATGGTGTAATCGGGAGCGCACAAAAAACGTTGTGTAAGAAATGTCTTTTCATTCGAAGCTATGAAAAAGGAACGAGCAAGTCGCGACAAGTTTGTAGCGAAACATCTGCTCCAAGGGACCAAATTGAGCTCGCGTGAGCCAGGTGGCTCCTTGACCCTTAATGCATAGTTTATAATTTAATTCCGTAATAATAGTAGTTTCCGGATATCATTAGATAGTGTCGGGAAGCAACAGGTTGCCGGCTCAATTAAACTTGGGCATTATCCAAAAGATAAGATCGAAATACTAAAACCACATAAGTAAAAAAGCATACAGTGGGCCGATGCCTTTGACGTTTGCGTAAATGACAATGACATGTCCCGGAGCTATCTAATTAATATGGACTATGCAGCTCGAGCTCGTCCCCATCCGCGTTGCTCTGTCTAGACGGCTTCGTCGGATGACTGTATTGCTTTTTAGACTGTCACTACTACGGTGCTGATAGTTAGTTAGCTGGATTCGAGTCTTAAGGTGCGTCCACACTTGTATCATTTGCTCGTATCCGATCACCGTGCCGTGGCATGACTGCGTATCGCGCTGCTTGGACGCTTACATGTTGTCGGCGCGCCGATCATGCCGCACTCTTCCGATATAACTGTGTGATACGCGTAGCAAAATGGATTTCGAGTGATCCGATCGGCGCAACCTCCAAACGCGTGATCGTGACACGCGATCATGCCACGCGACGATGATCTGATACGGGAAAATGATACAAATGTGGACGCACCTTTAGGAGCTTCAGGCAATCTATACCATTCAAGTATATTTATTTATTGACAACTGTACAAATCAATAACATGCCACATCATGATGCTAATAGTGTTGTAAGTTAAATATGGATTCGAGTCTTAGGGTATTAAGCCGTAGACTTGCGAGCCTTTAAGGCTCCCGAAGCTTGCTTTGCAACACACGGTTGTCTAGATGAATAATTCCTATTAGAGTAAAATTCAACTGCCGGTTGATACTCTACTTATTTTATCGTTTTGTTAATAAACAGACTATTTATTCGAGGGCTACCACTACATTGACAGATTGACTGGTGTCGGTTTAAGAAAATTAACTCCATCGGGACGACAAAAACTTGCCAATGGACCGTGTTATTATTTGGCCATCAATTTTCAATCAAACTCCGTCCGTTTTATGGAACGAGCGTGACTTAGTAGTGATTTTAAACATATTTTATGATACCGCTGTGCTTTTTAGACCTTAAGAGAGATCCGGTCAGCTACGGCCACTTCCCCGAAGAGCCACTGTCCAAATTCCTTGTTCGTCCACTTTGTAGTTCGTACATTTCCTTTCTCGTCCATTACCCCGAAAGTCCACTGTTTCAATTTCTTTCTAGGTCTATTTCCTTGTTGGTCCATTTCTCTGAATTACCACATTGACGACCAAATTTACGTTCCAAATTTATGTTACTATTATGTTCTAACCAGCTTTTACCCACCACTTCGTCTGCGTAAAAACAACCCACATTTTTACCACTTTCGACTAGTATTTCACATTTTTGATTTCAGTAACTATCCTTTTCGTTGTAAAACGAAAATAAAATAGCAATGTTTATTAATAGAAAAAAAATCAAACTAAATAATATTTTTCAATGGAAACTCAAAGTTAAACCATAAGGTACCTGCCCATTTTTAACACTAACATTATTATCACTTTATACTTTGTTATCATCTGAATGAGAATTAATTCTCACACAGGAAGAACTTTTTAACTGCTTCTTTCTTTATTCTAGTATTCATAGAAATACAGCATTCAATTCAGAATCAACTTAATTAAAATCGCATTTTTAAATCAACACAGTGTATCACACAACGTTAATTCTCATCAGCATAATGAAAAATACTAAGCGAAGCGCCAAATTCCCCGGTAAAAAACCAACAACAAAGTAAAAAAATCGTATTTTGGAGGCGCCAAAAAGCCGCCGTCTTTCCAGGAACATCGACCGATGAGGATGAATGAAAAAACTCCGGAGTGGCCGCCGACAAACGGTTTCACAAGCCGATGCACCGATATTGTTCGGAGCTTAACAATTTGACGATAACAGGAACGGGCCTTTTTTGCGGTGCACCTTATCTTTTTTCCAACGTCTGCCGAAAGGGATTTTTTGATTTGTAAATATCGCGGCCAATCTTGATGGAGGTTACTAATTGTATAGCCGAAGAATTGTTCGGAAACGGGATTAGGTTTTCGCTAATTTGATCAAATGAAATAATTACTCTTAAGTGATAACACTTAAGAATATACATAGCAACACTGCTGAGGGTCTATACAAAACCCTAAGTAGACGTTATTGTAAAAGTGGGGTAACCGAATAATTAAAACAGCAATTAAACAATTCATTGATGTACTCGAAAAAACAACGGCGTTATTCTTTCTTGACACGACATCTCCGACGCTTTGTCATCCCAATCCTTGTTCCCCCAAGGTAAATAATAAAAATTTATTCATCAGAAACAACAAAAAGAATCCTCTTACCGGGAAGACGCGTTCATTTCTCCAACTACCCGCAAATGGAGGAGAACAAAGGTAGAACGGGACGCATTGTGAGGAGAGCCTTTGTCAACCACAGTCCTGGTTTATGAATCGAAATCTATGGGTGGTATGTTGCGAGCCTCATTTCAACTATCTTTAACATTTTTGAGAAAAGGCACCATCACTATTGTTTAGCTATTGACCATTGTAAAACAAATATTATCCGAGGCGTCATAAATGACACTAACTTTTTTAATGGAGGCAGATGTTAGTGGAACAATAAGGAAAGGTGCTAGCGAGGTGAGGTGCCCGCTTTGTTTCAACATCTGTATCTATCCATAATTGCCATCACCTGCCGCTTCCTTGTTAAAAATCATTTTATCGTTGTAGCAACCTTCATGTTCGCTTTCGTTGTCTTCCAATTTGTGTTCGGCTCGATATTTTTGATTGGGGGGTCGGGTTTCATTTGTCCCTCAATTAGAGTCATTGTTGGACATTAACCTTATGTTCGGTCATTATAATTTAAGGATTTCAGATAAGATTTCAAACAATTGAATATTGTTTTAAGTAGATAATCTTTGCTAAAATTGTTTCGTTTTCCCGTGTTTTGGCGAGAGTTACCAGGAACGAAACATTGGGAGTATCGCGCTGACTTATACGCGGGTAATCGCGAATGACATCCAGCAGCGATACGATCGTTAAAATGTCACCACACGTCTCGAGTCGCGACCACAGGCAGACCCCTGACAGGTGCAGTGTCCAAATTCCCCGCAACTTTGATCGCCCCACCGTCGACTGTTTAATTGGTTAGTGAAATCTTTAATGGGTTCACACAAAGAAATGTTTCCTTTAACAATCGGTGCTGTGTTTTATTACGTGTTGATAACATCTCCGAAAGGCAAATAGATTTTTATTTTTCAATTTAATTGCAGTGTCGTTTGCGTGTGGTGTTGAATGAACGCTGACGAATGTGAGTGTTGAATTTTTATTTGAGGCAATTAGATTTACTTACAGGCTCATATTTTTAAAAGCCTAAGGAGTTTAAACTCCTTAGGCTCCTTAGAGGATCTTCAACATTTTAGAGATTCGAACTGCTGAACTGAACGCCTTTAAAACAGTTGAACGTTGGCGAACACACTTCTTACGGAGACACCACTATATTACCAAACCCATAAACTTACGAAACGCTTCCCCTCAATAGTCGAACCAAATGCATCCACATCCTTTTGCAGCCACATCGTGTTTATGTTTTCCGATTGAAACAACCTAATCATTATTTCGCTTAATGGGTCACATCAGTCAGTTGAATCAACTAACCGATGGTATCTCAAAAGGGATAGATTTGTAACGTCACCAGTCGAGCGGCACGGACAGGTGATGTGTCAGGCCGTAAATAAGATGCCCCCTCGCCCTTAATATAACCAAAACGTCGTACAACGCCGTACCTACTTTGAGGCCTACTCCCTTTTGAGTATGAGGCATCGTAATGAGCATTTGAACATTCTGTTATTCGCGTCCCGATGTCTTTTTAATGTTCTTCTATTGATTGTTGAGTTTTTTGTGGTCGTTGGGGTTTGTTAATATCGCAATGTTTTAAATAGAAGCTGTAAACGTCGAGGAACAGGCAGGTGCATTTTTCAGTTCAATTCCAAAATTAGAAGTTTTGTTTCAATAATCTCAAAGAAATTAGAATACTTAGCTACGATAGGGTTTTTAACCCAAGTTTGTTTCTAGCTTTAGTTCAAAATTAAACGTGTTGCTCTAGTCCATATCCACTACCCATAAGAAAAACAAAGACTCCGCCCAGAAGTAAGATTAATCAATTAAGAAAACAATTTCACTGAATTGCCCTATAATTGTAGACAAAAAACTTCAAAGTATCGCGTGTTTATTTAATCCAAATTATACGGCAACCTTGTGCTAAAGAGGTATACACGTGCCCTTAGGTAAACGACGTATCGACGCACAAACATAACAAAAGCGCCAACAAAAACGCAACAAAACCATATTTCTACTGCAAAAGGTTGCTATTAGAATTAGTTTTGAACTTGAGCATTCGATGTTATTTTTAAACAATAATGTTTGCAATTTGGGGTAGGTATAGTGTTCTTACATGAAGAGCTTTAAGGTTTATTTTTAGGCTAAAGAAATGTAGGCAGCTGTCGCTTGAATTAAAAAAGGCTTAGGCTTTACAACGTGAACATAAACATACGACATTCCATCTTGCATGAAGTATGTTTGGGGTGCGACGCGTTTCAAAAGAAAAACAGCGAAACTGCCCTTGCACGTGGTAGGCAGTTACAACATTTCTGTTAAGAACTATGGCATGTAATGGTACGTAGTAATTTGGTGTAATGCGATGCTTGTTTCTGAAGAACACTTTTAATTATGATTGTCGTAATGCTCGTAACTTGGTCAGTCGCCGTGTTGTGTCCAATTGATCGTTACGGAACATGTTATTAGACGGCACGCGTTCACGAATTAGAACATAATGGACTAATATTAGAGTTATGTAAATTTGTGAAACGACCAGGTACTGTACATTGTTATTCGTGTATTGACTGTTTTATTTTTTAACCCTTGGCGTTAATAGAGGCGAGAACTTATAATTATAACAAGTTTGAAGCACGTTATACTCTACTCCTCCGCCGTGTAACAAACTTGTGTTTCTTTCATCCTCCAATAATTAGTTTTTAAACAGGACGTCTTTCAATTGTTATGTCAGTCACAGAATTGTTTTATATACGTAAGGAAAATACTATGCAGGAATAGATCCGTAGACGCTTAGGTACCTCGATGCTGGATGGGACTTTGTGGTCGTAGACTTCGACCAAGGCTTGTCATCTCCCGCCGCCGTTCTGATTAAATTGTACCCCCGAAGCGATCTTGGCCGTCGTAATCGTTTAAACATGTTATTATTTTGAGTTAAATACTTGCTACTCAGTAGCAGTGGCTCTACAGACAGATCTCAAAGTCTTTGACTTGCGACCTGCGATTCAATACCAAATGTATCAAACAGGTTATTAAGTGGAATAAAGGTTCTACAGTGTTCGCACAAAATACGTCTGTAGCTGACGAAGCTGGAAACGGGGTCGGTAGACTAGTATTGCCCAAGCCTGAGCTTCTGGGCGACGTCGAGAAGTTCTACAGAAAGTTACAACGCGGGCACCTGTCATGAACTTGGCCAAGATGCAAGGGCCAGGTTGACTAGACCCTGTACGCGTACGGGATTAGTATGGCTATCAAACAGCTTAAAAATAATGAGGCGGCCGGCGACGGACTTAATACGGAGCTTCTCAAGGCAGGTGTTAGCTAAACCAGAGATGAAAGTGCTTCGCGGACAAATTTCTTCTTTTAAAATGGCTATAAGACTCTTTTGAAGAATTACTGACCCATCTCACTTCTGAGCCATGTCTATCAGCATTTCTCGAGAGTCATTCCGAACCGTCTCGCACGCAGGTTTGACGATTTTCACAAGCCGGGTTTCGTTAAATCTTCTGTAGCATAGACCACATGCATACGCTACGGAGGGTTTATTTATTTATTTATTATTAAAGTACAGCCACATTGTATATATTAGAGGGTTATATCAGCCACTAGCATTTGTGGACTATGAGAAGGCTTTCGATTCGATCGAGACATGGGCGGTGCTACAGTCTCTAGAGCGCTGCCAAGTTGACTATCGGTATAGCAAAGTACTGAAGTGTTTGTATGAGAACGCAACTATGTCCGTTTGCCTCCAAGACCAGAAGTCAAAACTTATTCAATTGCATTGTAGCGTAGTGTGAGGCAGGGAGAAGTCGTATATGCCAAATTTTCACTGCTGATTTGGAAGATATCTTCAAGCTCCAATATTGGAATGGACTATTGGGACGGACTAGGCATCAACATCAACGGCGAATGCATCAATAACCTCCGCTTTGCTGATGATATCGTATTCATGGCTGATACCCTGGAAAACCTCGGCAAAATGCTCAATGACCTCAATAGACTCTCTCAATAAGTGGGCCTTAAGATGAACATGGAGAAGACAATAATTATGTCCAACTCTCATGCAGTGTCTACGCTCAAAATGTTGCTAGACTTAAGCGGCTGTGGGTGGTGCACATTGCTCATAGAACCAATGGCCGCTAGGGCTGAAACGTTTTCGAGTGGCGGCCGGATACGAGACGACGCAGCGTGGGAGGCCCCCCAACAAGGTAGACCGATAATCTGGTGAAGATCGCGGGAAACCAACCAAACCGGTCGTTATGGAAATCCTTGAGGGAGGCTATTGTCCAGCAGTGGATGTCCTTGGGCTAATGAATTGATGAATGACGTATTGTTCAACTAAAACGAGACGATCATTTAAAACAATGATATATTTTAAATCGCAAGTGCAGGTAAAACAGACGAACCATGAATCCTTGTAAAAGTATGAGAAACAAGTTACCGTTTATTTTGGGAGCGAATGAGTATAGCTACGAATTTATAAACGTATTGTTGAAGAAATTTGTACAAACACAAGGGAACAGCGCCCCCGTTTAAGCTCAGTAACAAATTGCAAAGTTTTTAGGAACCCAGTGTCGTTATTCACCTACTTACATGCGACCCCACGCCATGGTCGTGCCCTTATTATTTGAAGTTATAATGCTAAATTGTCAAGAACATAAACGAACTGACATTTTGCCGGTCAGTGGTGTAGTCTAGAGGTATGAATCAAATTGTTAGCTTCTGACGCAGCGACGTACGCTAATAATTGTATAACACCACAAAAGGGCCTACAAAATTGCGGATCCCCCATTCATTAATTCAAACATTATCGTGTTGCACATTAGCATATTTTAATGCGACAGTTTGTTTTTTTTTTGTCGGCGCCTGGGCGACGCGAATAAATAAACAGCCACATTTAATGAAAAGAATGAGGTTGAGGTTACATAACTACCTTTTCTCGGAGTTCATCGCGCAGAGTAATAATAAGAGAATAAAATTTAAATAAAGGTTTTCCAAAAACGCGCGCAAATAACCATTGATTATAATAATCAATATATAAAAAAAAGAAACTGACTCACAGACGTTCATAGAGGCACTCACTAATAGACGTTCAAGCTCTTTTTTAGGTTTCCGTAGCCAAAATGACAAAAACGGAACGGACGAATCTATAAAGTTTCGTCATGTGCGTCCGTCCGTCCGTCCCGTATGTCACAGGCATTTTACTCAAAAACTTTAAGATGTATAATGATGAAATTTAGAACATAGGTGTCTTCTGGAAGCCGCTACTTAGTTTGATAGTCTAGTACTATTATAAAGTTGTAAAAATGAAATGTCTGTACATTGAAGAAATTTTCAAAAAAATATTTTTTTGGATTTTATGTATGTTTGTATGTGTCGTTGTGGCTTCATCACGCAAAATCGGCTAAACGGATATCACCTATTTTTGGTACACGGGTAGCTGGGTATCTCCAGATGGATATAGGATACTTTTTACCCGACTACGCGGATGAAAAAATGAAGGGTTATGATTTTTTCTCCTCCGCGTACGAAGTTGCGGGCGCCTTCTAGTTAAATATAAAATAGGGGGGCACTCCATACATTTAACCGACACTGAAAAAAAAAAAAATCAGCAAATATCTATGTGTAACATGGCACATCATTCGACATTTCTTCTAAAAACACTGAGGTTTCTACATTTTTTTTTGATTTAGTGAATATTTTCGGAAATATTCGCTCCGAAAGTAGCAAAAATTGCCCCCCCCCCCCCCTTTATTTTCAAAACGGTATGTTCAAAAAATATGAAAAAATGTACAAATAGTAGTACGCTCTTTTTTTCATGTATAGTGTGCATTTTTTTGTATAAACGGCTGCGGAACCCTACATTGAGCATAGTCCGACATGCTCTTGGCCGGTTTTTGTACTTGGTCTATGGTACACCATACTGTGACTTATTTGCAAAATTGCAGCTTTCTAACTACAAAGGTAAATCCATAATAGTCGGGACTGCTTTTTTTTCATATGCTGTTTCATATATGATATGACATGCTCCATCGATGCCGGTGTCCTTCGCATAACAAACGCCATGTCAAACAAACTTCACAATGAACACAGATGTTTATTACTAAGGAACATAAACAAACCGACTACTACTGAACAACAATGGAGACGCTAGTTTTACGATGTTTTTATTGCAGCATATAAATACCTAAGCATTACGGGTTTAACTCACGTTAGCAGGGTGCCGGTAGGCTATGGACGTATACGACCCGAAAAACCATCGTTAAAACCACACCAGCAAAATATACCCCAAAGCAGCAATACTAAAGTGTATTTCTGTGAGCAGGCCTGGATTGTTTCTGGTTAAATACATAATATGACGTTCCGGTCGTATTATTCAAATGCATGAACGGAACGTTAATATTCCTTTCATGACACGGCTGTTGGGCCGGCTCCGACGTTGTACAACGATGCAGTTTAGATAAACAACCCTTCAACTGATATACACAGTGTTAGTCGAAAGTTTAACTTTTGAAAGCACTAAATAAGATCACGAAATGAGGCCACAAATGCAGAGAACGCAGGCCTGCAAATTCTAATACCTATGTTAGAAATAGTAGTCGTGAATCTATAAAAGGTTTTGGCTGAAAGTGCATCATAGCTTCACCTACGCTACAAACTTTTGAACTAACTCCTCTGCGCACTTTCCAACCTCCACAGCGACGGACTTACTACTAAGTACGACGAACAACTTTGCTAAATAATATAGCTAAGGATATTCTATATTCCAGATATATTTCCCAAGAATATATTGTAACAGAATTGTTGGCAGTTCCCATTCTAGAAATTTGGCCGATAATCAGTGAATAACTGAATCTTCCAGCCGATATCGGCTGTTAGTAAGATTACGCAACTACACTGGTGTTTTTGATCATTTTAATACTCGCTTCTAGCGCCGAAGCACACCGCGCCAGCTGTCTCCGCCTTAATTTACAACTTATTGATAATTTCGCTCCGCATAAATCAAGTCACATGGATTAAACCATAAAAACGGTACACCCCATCTGTCGGTGCAACAATGGCTCATTCCTGCACCGCTGATTTATCACCGCCGATAGTACGCCGATTGATCGTATCGCGTTGAATTATTGGCAAAAATTACCAGCTGGGAGTTGCAAGCTGGAAGGACTGGAAGGGTTCTGTTTCCAACTCAGGGTGCAGTGCGTGGGGTCCGTAGAAAGGGAACATCTGATGAAAGCTCATTAAATGGATGGCGAGTAAAATGAGTTCCGTAAGCATGTTCATAGCCTGGAAATGTGACAGAAAAGATAAGCTTTTCCCCAGCTGAGGGAAACACAACATTAACCTTTTGAACGCTAAGCAGCGGAGCAATATACCGTGCCAGTGACGCCAGAGCAAAAAAATAAGAAGAGCGCCAAAATCAACAGGGATGGAAAAATACTTGTAATCCACAGTTTTTGATCATTGAAATTTGGACGGCTGTAGCCGACGTGGCGTCAGTGGCACGACTTTTAGCTGTCGGCCACAGGTGTCGTTGGCGGTCAAAAGGTTAAGAAATGATATTATGATAGTAATAAGGGTATTATAGAAGGATTGTTTTTTTTATGTAACAGAACCAAAAGTAACCCACAAAAGTTTGCTACTAAATCATCTTCAGTGAATATTATATATCTTCAGAGAAGATGAAACTATGCACATTGTAGTGTTTCATGGAAGTGATGTATCTTCAAATGCAGTAGAGGTGGCATTACAGAATTACCTCCTGGTATTCTTAAGCCCGGGTTCCATTTGGATTTGAGGACCCCAAAAAACCCAACCTGATGATAATTACGATACGTGCCGGTTCACACGGGCTGATTTATTAGGAGCTAAGTGCGGCAAGATAAGGATTTAAATTTTTCCTGCATATTATGTGAGCGGCCCTTTAAAGTTCGGAAATGGTTTATCTTCATTGGTCTTTACTCGATATTTTTGCACTTGACCTGGACTTTTGAGATTCTGATATATTCTTTGCTTTGACCTCTTCGGTCACATTAAGCAATATAAGCGATTAGTAAAATACACAGCATACTTAGTAGTGATTAGAGGAGAAAGCTTAATAACGGGCGTAATATAATGGCAACTTTTTTCTAATTGAAGGGTTCCCATTTAACACGCGAGCGGTTTAAAATATGGAACAGTTCTTACGCCGTATAATTCCCGCCATATTCCGAGTTCAGCTGCCGTTTACATAGACGATAGCTCAACTCTTTTACGGCGTCTCATAGTTTAAAAAAGTAAAACGTTGTTTTTACATGCCATCCAAAAGCAATAACACGCCTATGGAAACACGCCAATCTAGTACAAATACTCAGTCCAACAATGAGTATAGAAATATTAAAATCCCAATTCCGTCACTACTTTATAACCCCTTCGCGTAGTGATTGCGAGTTAGCAACAGGCAACAGTAGGCAGTTACTCACCTTATCTTCGCGTTATCGTCTGACGACCCGATCTGAAACAAGACGGATTTGTGACGAAGTGTCTGCAAAATGCGGATGTCGAGTTAGGGTTTTCTGAAATCGAAACGCTGGCGCCTCCGCGGCGTCAAATTTATTTGACAAGAAACAATCTCGATTCGTCCATCACAAAGTACAACCACTTTTTGTCAAAGTTCCACGGTGACGCCAACTGTTAATTTTCGATTTCAGATATCATCATTATGAAATCTATAGGTATGGTTCCAAAGTCGATCGAAGGCGAGAGAAAAAGGCCCGAGGCCGATACTGTCAACTTTGGAATGACACCGAAGTTTCAAACTTTGTTGATTAGTTACTTTTTAAAGAGATTGATTATAAATTATAATACTCCCTATTCGTGATAATTTTGTTTCAAGATACTTAACTTAAAAAGTAAACCACGTTTTATACTGAAAAATAACACGAGGAGAATATTGTATTTACCTGTTAAATATGTACTTTATGAAAAAAAATGGTGAATGTACATTGGAGTATTTGCGTGTTTTTGAGTATGTGGAATAAATATTGTGAGGACAATGCAAATTTTCATAATTTCAATCACTTATCCATTACGAATCAACAGTTACCCCTTTGTGAGCCACATCGCTTAACCTTTTTTATTTATTTGAATGAAACATATTTAGACGATATCTCACTTCAATATTTCTCTGCAACTATATAATATTCCAATACCTTTTTCGATTGTTTAACCGGCCTGTAATCACCGTGGCAACCGAGGCCGACCCAATTAAACGGCCAAACAAAATCTGGTCTAATTTTACAACGCATTCGACCGATAAGGATAACATATCGCGAAGATGTTCACACACGACGCGTGCGTGACGGATGGTCGGGAAGTTTCCTCTCCCGCGGGCCATCCAGCCCAGCCAGACCCCTATACGGTATAATTTAGGAGGGAGATCAGGAGCAGGGCGTGTGCTTGTAGCTCCAGTTATGGTGGCTTGTTTCTAATGACGAAATCAAAGTTGATTCTCGAGTGTTGGGTAAACAGAAGGTGTGTGTACGCTTTACTTACGTCGGTAGAGAATACGGTTGGCGACAAAGTCATATGGATCGTTAAAATTCTTATGTACTTAAGGCCTTTCGCAACAGGGGAATGATTTTCCGTCATGTGTGACAGCCTTAACGTCCCTATTTAGAGTTGTTAATGGTCGTAACGAGCCTAATTAAAGATAAATAATTGGTAGGTTGGTTTGCTTTTGAAGTACGATTAGATTTAAGTACTTTAGAAGTTGTCTATTAAAGTTTCAGATTACATTTTATTACATCTCTTGCCACGCCTTGGATCTAGTCTATTTGTACTTCTTCTTTATATTTAATTTAAATGGGATCAATTCCCAGGGTTCAAGAACTAGACGGAGACTGAACCAGCGATGGGCAGATGGCATAAAATAGAATTTTAGTTGATGTAACGTGTCAGTAAATGATACTTTAGATAGGGAGTGGAAGAAGAAGCAGTTCAGTCGAAAGCAGCGCCATCTGATGGGTATACCTATCTATACTAATATTATAAAAGATAAATGAACTCTGTCTGTCTGATATCTTTTACAATCTGCGCGTGTGTGTGTCTGTTTGTCTGTCACCAATTTAAATTAAATTTGGCAAGGAGATAATTTAAGACCCCGTATTAGTTTATTTTTTCTCCGGAAATCATCCTTTAAGGCGGTGTGTATGCTGGGGGCGGGTTGGAAGTGTGTACACTGAGTTTTCTCTAGTCCTATAGATGGCACAAGTGATCTTAAATTACTCGAGATTTAATCGAGTTTGATAATAATAGAATGACGAGTACCTATTCAAATAATTCGTTAGTTAAAATGATATTCGAATAATTCCAATCTTCTTTTTTTACTTCCAAATTTCTAGGATGTAATGTAGTCCATGATTTAGTAAGTTTTTTTTTAGTTATCTGCTGGAGTCTGAAAAGTGCCCAAAGAGTAAAAAAGACCGTATTTTGCTGTTCAGTAACTAATTTATATCTAATTTTATACCTGTAACCAAGATTTTACATACTAAAAACCCAAGGTACATGTACACATTTAAGAAAGTTGATACAAATGTAGCAAAAATATAGAATGGCCGCTGTTTTTGCGCGGTGCAAGGACCTGGGGTCTGGCGCACGAGTATTTATTCTAAATCAAAGCTCATGATCTTTTCATGTTTTTGTTGGTCGCTCGAGTACGTGAGTCTATACAAGTGCGATAAAAAACCCAATTTCCCGAACATTTCCCTAAAAAACACGGCATTAGAGATCCCCGTCATAGTAAAAGAATAACGAACTTAAATGTTCTGGTGTTACATATAAGATGGCTATCACGACTTTTCTACAAGATTAGAACAGGTCATATTATCTTATAAGATTCTTTATACTTTAATTTACCAGTAATTTACATGTATAATTTTCTATTTTGTTATGTACGTATTTTAACCAGTAACCGAAGGCTACGCGGTGAAATGTTTTTGAAATAATTTTTGTAAGCTTTTTTTGTTTATTTCTAATTCGTATTTGATGATTAAGGCCTCTCTACAGCGATCATGCCGTTTTGTAACACGTCTCATCGTATGAGAAATCTTTCACTCGCACGTCTTATTTTGTCTCATCCATAACATCCTTTTTAATCTTCTAAAACGCTGCGTTACAAGATGATTCGTCGATTTGTTAGAAGCTAGGCTTAAGACTTTCAGAAACACATCCTGCGTCGCATTCCTAACTCAATCAATGAGTTTAATCCAGACTATTAGAGATCTATTTTACTTCGCTTGTGACGCATCCAGATCGCTATTGATTGAAGAAAGTTTTATTTCTATAGTTGGTTTTATTACTATGTGTTAACGTCAGCAAATAACCAGTTTAGAGAAGCAAGATCTTTAAAAAAAGCATAAACATTCATAACAAGCTTTCAGTTTAAATTAACTGCAAGGTGATTTACGTCAATAACGTAAGCCCAATAAGGGTGAAACTTTGTTTGAGAAAGAAATAATGATAAAAGCAACTTTTTAACTTTTGAAGTCGCACAAAACATTCTTAAAAGAAGTCCGCTACATCCAATATAACAATTTACTAAGTAAGGTAACCAGTAAACACGGGCTACGCGGTGAAATTGTTTGTACATATTTTTTTGTTACATAAAACTCTTTTAGGGTGGGGAATATAGATGAACCAAACGTATACTCTAGCGGTGTTCGATAACCAAAAAATTATAGTAATTCATAAAAGGAAGTATTATGTGTCACAATACGCCTTATAGAGACCTAAATAAAGGCTTATCAAATATTGGTAAGCCTGTCGGGTGTGTCGGTGGCTTTAACATGTGAGTGTGACGGAAATTCTCACTCCAATACACTGCGTCGTGCACGTTTGCCAAGACTTGACAAGCATGTAAACGTGTCAGTAACCAGCGGTACAGTCAGCTACAGATAAAACTCGTACAACTTTCCTGTATAATACCTACTTGTTTGTATCGCAGGTCGACATCAGTCCACTTGCAACTTGCAACCCAGAAAACACTAATTTTTAGGAAGTCACTTACTTGGATTGATTTAGAATATAAAATACGAAGCACAATTTTAACATTAACAATCTAAAGTAACCTTACAAGTGTTGAATGAATACTCGTTCCGTGCGGTTCGCGCTTGCCGTTACGATTGCCTAAGGAGAAAAGGTATAACTATGTATGAGAAGTAAAGACAGTTAGTACTCTTTTCTTCTAACCCTGCGGCGCTCGCGTGGACGGGGACTTTATAAACAACAATTTCGTACCGCCTGCATTGCGGAAGATTTGCGCTGGGAATTTTCGCCCGATTGCGGCATTCGGAACTACTTGGGTGCATTAGGGTTGTGCACGAGTTTAATAAGGTTTACCTTTATAAGTCATTGCATTCTGTGGTACGCTAATAGACATAACTTGAAGGTACCCTTCGGTCACGGAAGAGAAAATTTGTGAGACCTTTATTTTGTTTCATATATTTAGTCTAGTAAAAAGTACTCTACATATAACCACCTGAGGAAAACCCAAAAATTTTACGTGATAATGGCATTCCAAGTTGGGCTGCAGACCACAACCGCACGTCCTGTTGCACTCCAAATTGAACCTTAATGGTAAGGCGAAAAGTGCAAAAAGCAATTTTCTGTGTTCTAAGAAGTGTCGGCGGGTATCTAGTCAAAATTAGTAGCTGAAAATGTAATGCTACCTTTAGCGTGGTAAGAAAGACACATACATACTGACAAACATACAGAAAACAAAACACTGTGTACATACATATATACGTGTTTTTGGGGCAGCCTGGCATTATCATTTTTAGCTATTTTGTACTAGACTTAATTACAATCTAATTTATAAGACAAATATCGCAAGTGACACAAAACATGTCGTGTTAAATCCTGTTTCTCACCATAATTGTAGATACAATACCCTGTCGGTAAAGTATATAAAAAAAAATTGAACTATCACAAAAAAAAACAAACAAATAAGTCCTAGTGACAACCCTGTCGCATCAACATAAGGCACCGTAGTATAAATAGGTTAAGAGCCAATTGCAGTATGGTCGGAACTTGTTATTTCGAACTGGACTGCATATTATGTATCCGGAATATAATCAATGGATCTGCATTGTAGGTAAATCTTATTTATACAAAACTTAAGGCACATAACAGACACGGTAGGACATATAAGTGTAAAAAGCAAAACTTAAGAACGTTAGGTTATAAGCCCCGTCAACACCTCAACTGGTAGCCGGCAGTACCATGGCAATGCATAAGGACATCTAGGAAGTAAGCACCACGATGGAAGTTGAATTTATTTGCCGACCGCCGTGCAGTCATGACTACAACTTCAAGAGCACGAGGCCTCACTGAGTCTTAAATTCAAAATTGGGATGATATCTTTTTTTTAAGGTAAGAATCAATTCTGTTTTTCGTAAAGATCAAATGTGAAGATCAAATATGGGCCTTTCGAAGTTCGGCATTCCTTCTGAGCGCTGAAAAACTGATTGCTAATAAGGTGTAATCCTTGAGTAGGCGCATACCAAAATATGGAAATAAAAGTATATTGGTCGTGTAGAACTGCGTTTAAGCACATTGGTGTCATGGGTGCCATACAATGATTGTTTTATTAAATTATTGGAATTCTGAAAAAGCTTTCAATTTCATTTATGATTTAAGAAATCATAAAATTTGCATTACTTTTCTTTATTTCCTGATGCATTTGTATTTCTTTATTACGTAACTACAGTATACTGTAAATTTAACATGCGGCATTATGATGGTATGACATATAAGGGTAAAGAATCTCCAACGATGAGCTTTGGAGCGAAGCCCAAGAGCCTGGTGTCCGCGGCGGGACCGTAAATTGCACGGGGCAGGAACTGACTTTTTTGTTCGCTCCCGAAGCTACATATCATGGCTTGCTCCTAAATCAACTAAACAGTCTTAACGGCAGATGACAAATGCAGAGAACACCATTTGATTTGCTTAAGAGATCATACGCACCGCTGACTATCCCGCCTGCGTTACTAGCGGTTGATGTCGAAATCGTACCTTAAGGCACACTGATATAAATCTCCTATTCATACAACATCAGCAAGATTTGCTTAGTACAAGTACCTCTAACCCATTATCTACCGACAAGGTCAAACAGCGGGTTTAA
This sequence comes from Hedya salicella, assembly GCA_905404275.2. Taxonomy (NCBI): domain Eukaryota; kingdom Metazoa; phylum Arthropoda; class Insecta; order Lepidoptera; family Tortricidae; genus Hedya; species Hedya salicella. The sequence continues at coordinate 4,152,771 of FR990106.1, read as the reverse complement.
AAAAATGTTCGGAGCACAGTTTATAAAGTTGCATTTCCATAAATTAGGTGGGCATTTCTCGTTGAACTCCGAAACCAAGGTGACCCCCATTAAGCGCAAGCGTGGGACACAGCTTGGAATGCGAAATCTGGAAACATCAGTTGGGTACATCTCATGTATGGTATACTCTATACCATACACGTCCGTTTTTTGTCAAAGATTAAACATACTTCACTGTACGTAGCAAAAGTGCGGCGCGGTACAGCTCTGCTTTGCGTACACTTATTATGTGTATTAAAACGTAATATATTATACTAGCTTCTGCCTGCGACTTCGTCCGCCATAAATTCGTTTATCGCGGATTAGGGTATTTTTCCGGGATAAAAAGTAGCCTATGTCCTTTCCCGGGACTCAAACTATCTCCATACCAAATTTCATCCAAATCGACTCAGCGGTTACAGACACGGTAACAGACAGACAGACAGACAGACACACTTTCTCATTTATATTAGTATAGATATACATACTACATATTATAAATACGGAATATCTGTACATTGATGATATTCTAGTCTCGTATATGTGACACAAGTTCTTTCGACGACGTTTCGGAAGCTTTTCAGCTCTCCATGGTCACGAACGTCGGTAACTCAAATGAGATAATATACGCGATGTAATCTGTTAAATTGTTTTATTTAAATTAGTAATAATCGAGGAATCAGAAGAAAATATCATACCGATTATTATTGTTTTCGCTTAAACTAGTGAAAATGAAGCTACCAAACATATCCATAGCATACTCAACAGATATACACTGTACTTTTCATGAAACATCTATCGACGTATCAATTAATCACCGAAACGATTTTAAGGAGCCCGAACTTAGTAGGCTCGCGTTATTCTATTACAGAGTTCCTATGACCACCTTCCGGCTCCATCATTAGATCAGTTCGATGGTATCGTAATATTGTATTGTCAACTTACTTACATACGTTTCCCAAATTTTAGCTCAATCGGAAACAAGGGAGCGGCTCAAATTTAACTTTCAAGATTTGTTTACATAGTTATTTAACTGTTTGTTACAGGTGAAACTAGTATGTTTGCAAAATAGGCACAAACATTATACGTGTCACAGGATGGACAATCATCCAGCTTTAAGAACTTCCTTAAGAGTTCAAAATTGGTAAAGCTTTTGCAATCATTCCAAATTGATATTTATTCTCCTTGACACGAGACCGTTTTTGTAACTTTTTTTGAAATCTGTCTCTACAGAAAAACTCATAGTCAATCCCGAAACGACATTGCGTGCAAGAGGTCGACTCCAAAATGCGTGCAAACTCGTAATGTGCAAGTTGAAAATCCTAATTCGAAGTTCACCGAACTCGTCTTCGTAAAAAAAAGCTAGAAAATTTGGCAAAGAACACTGCCCTCAATTAGCATGTAAAAACTAACAACGTTTGATAAAAAATGTGTGGGTGAAAATTGGCCCCAAATTTTCGCGAAACGAGTTTCATTCGACTTTGGAACGATGCCTTTTGGTTTGTGAAACACGACTCCTTTGATGAGATCCGCTAACTCCGTCACGTCACGTCACCAAGACATGATGTCAACGTCACGGCTTAATGATCTCATGACGTGATGACGTGCGAGGTTAACGTACTGGTAATTTAATCTTATCTAACAGTAAATGGAGTTTCAGCCGACGTTATTGGGGACGTCGATGTGATTTCATGATTTTCCTTATTCATCACATCAGCCCAAGGACGTCCACTGCCGGTCAAAGGCCTTCTTCTTCCTTATTAGATCAGTGGAAAACTTTCTTATTTTTTCTAGGAGCAAAATCGTATGAATGCTCGAATGATATAAAATATGGATTTAGCTTGTTTCATTTACTAACCCTCGGGACAGTTACTACAAATTCCATAGTTATTTAGTGTTGTCGAGTCCTATTGTTTTTATATACATATAGGTATTTCCGTTCTTGGTAAGCTGAACCTTATCTAAGTTAATACGAAGTGCCGCAATCGCGACCACGGAAACATTTCATATTATCTCATGACTGAGAAGAGATGATTTTTTCTCTTCTTCCTAATATTTGTCTTCGCCATTTATTGGGATCTGCTCTCCTCGATTCACAAAAAAATTAAAGCCCTGAAGGTACGTAAATAAAATTAACAGAGATGTTACAGTGTAAATGATGAAAAAATATAAACAAGACGAGATAAATTAGCTCCTCTCTGGGGTATTCTAGTTGCGCTATGATACGCCTCTAAAACGGCTCTTTAAGAAAGAGGGTAAAAATGACGTATAACCTATCCATGACCTTGCTACTATTATATGAAAAAAGCATAATCAAACAGTAAATTTAAATCGGATCCGAGCCACGCACATTAGGTTATAAAATGGCGCTGGGGACCAAATATTCAAACCGGTGACGCACAGAATACAAAATAAGATGTGATTTTACATAATAAAGTACGTCCTACGACTCAGGGTAAAGTAACTCCTGTATTTTGTCTATAATAAAGACGCATATTTGACGCAGTTATGATAAAAACAAATTTTAAGCAGTCATATAAACCCATACCTACTGAAACAAGCCCAAGAATTATTTATCGTATTGTTGTTTTTCTCCATTAGAATTCTCAAACAATGACCCAATAAGTTCTGAATGTCTTCAGTACCAATTATGTTAGTCTGAAAACACCCGGGAAGAATTCATAATAGAGATACATAAACAATGTGCTGTATATTTAAAAACTTGTCAGTGTTAAGGCCGTAAGGTCAATCGCATACAGCGACATGGAAATTACAACCGTCAACAGGATTGCATTTCCATTGATTCAATCATCAACGGATCGACTTGTAAATGTTGCATTGTTTGAACTTGACATGAGCGGGAATAATGATAGGTATTATGATACAATGACGCAGTTTGCACGACGAAATTAGATTCGGAATTGTATTGAACGGTTGTCCGAGTTCAAAAAGACGGATCTGACAAAGACTTTCTAACACGTCACGTCGATTTAGAAGGAAGGTGGTACTGTTTGCGTTTTCGGTGTTTGTTTATAAGCGCAGTAATGCAGGCGACGCGGCGGTCAAGGGAAAGCTGTCAAACAAACATTAATGATGTAGGATTGTAGGTATATGTATCTCGAGAAGTTCAAACGTCTTAAGAATCATCAGCAACGTTTTTGTTTAACTTATTCCATAGTACGATATGCGAAGTGGTAACATGGAAAAATAACTAGAAGAGAATCGGAATTTTAGCTTTGCCCGAAACTCCCAATGACACAAAACGGGCACGGGTTATAGAATTGCTTTATCTAAATAAGATAAAGCAATTCTATAACCCGTGCGATGCAAATTAAGTATCATATACTGAAAGAAATATTTGTAGATCGCAATATAAATATACATACATAAGCAATTTGCAAAGCCCAAATATTAGCTATTATCTCTAACCGACGATAGATCCAGACGTTTTGCTCGGCACGTATAAAACAAACCCGAATGTGTTTATTTACCCCTGCCAAGGGCAGCCGAGTGACATTGCGACATTGTCTAGTCCTTCACCTTTCGCAAAATCTTTTAGGACTAGGGATTAGTCCTTTGCCCAATCCTTTATACGTAACCTTAGTGACTAACAATCTGATTGCGCCAACTTTTGTAGCAACCTAATTATATATTTTACTTTCGATAGACTTAACTTGGCTAAACCATAAATATCTGTACACGCAACATTATCTGTCACATATTTCGGGTGATGTTGACAGATTTAGTGCGTAACAGATTTCGTGAGTCCTAGAGAAACAAAATAGGATACAAAAAACCACGAGAAACACTGGCTTAATCCCCGTCGTAATGAGACAGTCGTCACAAGTGGGACATGGAATAAGATGTCAATCGTGTTCTTACAAATAACTAGAAACTAAATTAAGTCTTGTATTGCAATATTGTTCGTTGCGTTCTTAAAGCATTTCCATCGGTGAAGTCTCTAAATGAGAAAAAGTTCCACAAGAAAAGTCGTGATTGTCCAGCCAAAAGGAATAGAGACGTCGAAAAACATGCTATTTCGTTCGCGGATTTTATGTTTGCGGAGGAGGAAAAGTCGTAAACCCTATTTTTTCTACAGCATAGTCGGGTAAAAAGTATCTCAAAACTATTTGGAGATACCCAGCTACCCGTGTACCAGAAATTGTTGAAATCCGTTCAGCCGATTTGGCGTGATGAAGCTCCGCGCTCAGAGTAAGTAATAAAAACGGACTTTACTTAAGTCTTTGCAAATTAACCTATTGTCAAAATGTTATATGAAATAAATTTGAGTTGAGTGGATTAAATATAAATCTGGGGTGAGCTCCCTGTTGTAACTTAATCCGTCTGGGCCCTGGGCGCACCCGGTTAGACCAATGCGTAGATCATACTTTAGAAAGTTTAAAAGTAATGTAGTTATTACACGCTCTAAAATGAGTTTTTCACACATATTAATGTTTCACAATTTTATTCTTAATACTAAATAGGCGTACATAACGATACATGTGTGATATTTTGAATAGCAATCCATATTGGCTTGCATAGTATTTGGGCTTCTAACAAAAAAAAATGTATGTTTAAGTTAGTTTCTAAGAGAAAAAAAAGATTATTACTTACATTGTTTATATTATTTGAAGAGTGAATGAACTATGCTATGTAATAAGCTCAAAGGATTAATTAATCATTTATGATGTCTAATTTTAAGTGCCCAAGTTTAATCTCCGAAGCGGAGAGTCCCACAGTCAAGTCTACAAATATGAATAGAAATTGAACCTAAAACCCCAGAGAACCTAAATGAACATTTGTCAAGAGGATGACTCTGAAACGGTTTCGTTTCATAGTAATCTCCATGATGACCTTTTCCATGCCCAATAGGGAAATTGCGCTGGAAACAGTTATGGGTTAAAAAAAAAAAAAACTTTTTTGGTCAGTATTATAATATGTCTCTATCAATATTTCTTAACGTTATTTATTTTTCGTTAACAAAATATTAATTAAAAAGTGTGGGCATTCAAAGTAGTTGACGCAACGTTATTGGTCAGAATAGTTCACCAAATCACAGACATACATACGTGCATACGTATGTCTGCTGTGGCGTCTCTTTAGTATCTCCGGGCCTACTGGATCCGATAAATTGTTACCGAATCCGGTGGCCGGATTGCAATCCCTAAATGCAACCTTCAAGCCTTCAATCAAAGAGCGGACTCCCAACTAAAAGGCCGGCAACGCACTTGAGACTCCTCTAGTGTTGCAGGTGTCTATGGGCGACGGTGATCGCTTACCATCAGGCGATCCATCTGCCCGTTTGTCTTCTATAAAAAAAAACCTAAAAAACCTTACATTTAGGGGTTTAAGTCGGGATTTAAAAAACCAGTGAGTAAGTGAAGAATTTTCTAAGTAGACATAGATTTGCCTAAACTGACGATTCAAAACAAGCCCAAGTGTAAATACTTCTTAATGTTTACAGTTTATGAATATCGGTCCAACGTAGCTTATCGGCCTTTGACGCCATAGCGTTATCTAGCTGATAAGGGTTCTGATGGGAGGTCACGACTTTTGTTCACTATAATATGTCTAAGAACTTTAATAGAAATGGGGTAAGAATTCCACCGATACTCGTAGATACCGACGTGATAATTTATGTCGCAAGTCATGTCAGTGTTCAAACTATTTTGATAAATATTCATTTTTGGTTTATAATTACGCATGAACATATTTGGGTTGTATAAAGTGAAATATATAACAAATATTTCGGTGCCTTATTATTATTACCGAAAAGAAATAGCCCTGCAGTCAGCCCGTCACGCTCAATATTTATACTGTTCGAGATGCCTCGGTTTTTTTTAAATATAAGATAGCGCAGAGAACATTACCCAATCTAAAGTTACTTAAGAGCCTTCACGAAACCCGCTAGCGAAGTACTTAAAATTTGGCTTTTCCCGCGTGCAGCCGAATATTTATATACAAATAGAAATAGAAAACAAAAAATATATATTTCGTTAAAGTGTTGCTACAAACATGCACATAGTTAGTAATTCAACAATAATGCAAAAATCCTTGTGTTTTTTTTTAAGATTTCATTTAAAAATATTGTACGTAAATTTGCGGCCACACTGTAAAAAAGGATATATTGCAGTTATGAAAATACTTTGCAACAACAGTTTTTCATAATCGGGCAAAGTTAGTTAAAATATTCTGTGCTACTCAAATTTAAGGCCAAAACGTAAAAAATAAGGAACTGACCTATGCAAAAGACTAGTCAGACTTTGGCATATATTTATTGTGACTTAGAAATACAACGTCAGAAATCCGCCCGACGCTTTTGCCTTACCAAAAGTACGAATGAGCTCTTTGGCCGTAGGCGGGGCATATTTATTATTACTCGTAGAACCGATGGTTGCAGGGACAGAATGGAGACTGCGTACAGAGACATAGCGTGGGGTGACCCCACACGAGATAGATCGACGATTTGGTCAAAATCGCGGTTAAGGGCGGAGCAAGACTCTTGTTGTGGGGATCTTTGTAATTAATTAGGCCTCTGTCCACCAGTGGACATTTTTAGACTGATATGACGAAGTGATGAAAGTTACATCGGATCGAACTAGTAATAAAAAAATCATTACACTTGAACTCCTCATCAAACTTGTGTGTGAACCCCAAACGTTATTCTACAAAGATAAGACTCCATGCATGTGGGGCCGTTTTTTTCCACCGCCATATCAGCCATCTCTTTGTTGCATCGAAATTATTTACTTTGGTGGATATGGCCGTTTTATAATATGGCCTGACGAATGCTATTTCGGAGAAGGCTCGTGTTGACACTGACTGGTACTGCGTTTCCGCTTTTTTTTTAATCTTTTACGGTTACGGAATTTGAATACGGAACGTTTTTTGGCACGATCGTAACTCTTTAGTCTCTTGTGACGAATAAATATGAGTTGCTATTTAAAAAAACTTCGTGACGCGAAAGTGAATCAAAAACAAATTGCAGTATGAAATATTGTTTTAATAAATCAAAGTCGGACTTAGCGAGGGGGAACAGTTTTGGTTTATTCATTTATTCAATATGAGCGCATTAACATGTTCACATTTGTCAGGGCGCACTTTATGCTATTTGCGGTAGTGAACCATACTGATGCCTATAATGTATACTTATTGTGTTTTTGTAAGTACTTGATTTACATAGTATGCGCTGTTTAGAAATTATTAGTGATGGTATCAAGACTTTTTAACACTTCAGTGGTACAGTCACCAGCATCAATATCTGTCATAACAAAACGGGCGAAACTAACGGCGGCCCTAGAAATAGAGTCGTGTCAAATATTTAAGCACGCTTTGTAGTGACAGGTTTTAATGCTTGTGACTGTCCCAATGGTGCTTAGTGAGTATATAAAAAAAACGTGAACCTCCTGCTTTTTCGACTTCAGTTAAAAATGTAGTATATTTATTTTTATTGTGTGCATTGAGTTGACACTTCTATGAAGGAAAAAATACACATAGGGTAAAGGCACCAGTGGCCAGCCAGGGACCAGTGGTCAGCCTTTTGAGTAGTTTATTCGTCGTTAATATCTGGTATATTCGTTTTAACAAATCGCGAGTATTTAAATAGGTGGTCTGATTCCTTATTGGTCAATATATCATGCGACAGGTGCGGTGAGGGATCGGGGGGAAGAGATATACTCGTTCATAGAGGTGCTGTTTGTCGGCGAGAGCAGTAGTGCCATGTCTGCCATATTTTTTGCTGGTCGCGGTGTTCTCTTAACAGGTATGAAAAACCATGTTTTAATGTTTGGAGTTATTACTTTTTGTTCATGATTGGTTTATATATTAGCTTATCTATTAACTAACATTGTAATTCAATAAAAATATCAATAGTTAACTTATTAATCAAGGGGGCTGGCTACGGGATATCACTTTTTTTACAAAAAATCCAGTGTCCAGCCTCCCGCGTCTGACCATTAAGTAAATCTTTTTATTTATTTTAGAGCCGACACAACCATTACTACCGTGAGATTTAAATTTTCAAATTTAGTTAACATGTTGTAGTCTATTTAGAGTAAAACCCAGTAGTCAGCCGCATTTGAAATAACGGTTTTTATACGGCTGACCACTGGGATAACCCAGTCGACATAAGTCCAGGATCCAGTACATCCTTGATCCTTGCGTGGTACATCGATGCGAAAAATATATGTACACTTTTGGACTCTATCTCATTAAAATAAGGTTTAAAAGCGTATAGATATTTTTCGCTTCACTGTACATAGGTGTTGTTTGAATGATGGTTTTCTTATGCCTGTTACGCAGGTATATGTTCATAAAATGTATGTGTATCTTGTATATTCAAATAAATGAGTATTAACTACATGGATTTTTTTTATTATTGGTAATAAAATGCGCCCACAAATACACACATACCCTCCAGAAAATCTCACTTCCGCCATGGAAGCCATACGAGGCGGAATGCTGATTAGGCAGGGTAGCAGATCGCTTGGTGTTCCTCGAGGCACTTTACAAGATAGGCTCCATCTGCGAGTACCAGAAGCCCCAAGGAAAACGGCTTCAGATTCGGTTCTAAATAAAACAGAAGAAGCTGCACTAGTGGATTGGGGTCAAATGTGTAATGTAGTCATAAGTGACCGAAAAATAATGGATCTAATAAATACTAGTAGCAGTACAAATGAAGACTGGATCTGCATTGACGTGTTAGACCTACACCTACTTCCATAATAGATTATTCAATAGAAAATAAGAAGATTAATAGATAGATATAAAATAAATTAATATTGTGATCCTTAGCTTGCAAGAATAGTTTTTGTTAAGTCTTGCCTGTAGGCAATTTTGTGCCTTATTATGAAAAAATAGACATAAGGAATAATAAATATTAGGAAAAATATAGATATCATTGATTTTGATATAAATATATGTGATTTTGATCTCATTATGTTTAATAGTTTATAAAGGCCGAGTACTGGTTACACCAAGGCTGCATACTGGATTTCGGAGGCTGACTACTGGAAAAAAGTGCCATTTTTTCTTTTTACTTAATTATAGATATATTAAAGAAAATTGTTACTTATTTCGATGTTTTGTTTTGAATCTTTAATAAACAATTAATCTAACCACGTAATGCGTTTATTTATCCGACTAATCCTGAAGAAATGCCGACCGTTCAAACTTCAAAAAGGCGTTATGAAGCTGACCACTGGTGCCTTTACCCTACCACACATACCTACGGATGACGTTACATTTTCTCTCTCATTACTCATTTGTTTTGTTTCATTCAATTACTTAATTAGGTTACTTATTTAGATAATATTCATTATATTAAAACAAGCTTTACATAGCCTGCGCTGCTAGCCTCTATGAATCAACTACCACAAGGAATATATTGATGAAACATGAAATTAATATACTGAAAGTACACAATATTAAGAAAGTGAATAAATACATTATGCTATATAACTAAGCTTAAACTTTCTACAACGCATCTATAGTAGACAAGTATGTGATCTTTACAAAGGCTCTTAGATATGTATCCCAAATACTTTCGAAATTGAAAATTAAAGCGTTAATGAACTTGGTTCTGCGCATCTACGGAGTTTAGTTTGTCTTAGACGTTTGCACCTAAGTTAAACGACTGTATAGTGAGCGTGAGAGCGAGATAGGATGATCAAGGATTCATGTAATCTTTAAACTCGTGCCATCCGCGAAGCGATTGTGAGAAAAAAACACACCATTTAGGAGGAATCAAAATTAATGGTAATTTTATTTATGCTTATCCAACATTAATCTAACAAAGTTTGTATAGTCAAAGTCACAAGCCTTATTGAGCTTACCATGGGACTAGTTCGATTTGTGTAAAATTGTCCTGCAATATTAATTTATTTAAAGGGCATTAAAAGACAGTTAAATTTCGATTTTACCGGCTTGGAATTGCACAATACACAAGTATCCATAGCACAATAGGGATGATGACTAAGTTTTAAAAAATTGTCCGTCTCATAGATTAATAAAAAATATTGGACATGTATTTTTACTTTTTTAGCTTAATCAAAAAATAAAGGAGATACATTGAGTTAAAATGTCGCGTGACGTCACTTCTAAGTACAAATTTTACTTAGGAGTGACGTCACGAGCCCCCACTCCTAAACTTTAATGCGATTTATCTGAGTATATTTTTATTATTATGGAAAAACAAAAAATACGTGTACTTTTTTGTTTTTACAAATATCATGATAATAATCACAATATTTGCAATTTATTGGATCACTCCACTAGCGTTATTATTATAAACAATGATCAGAAACAAATGATTTTTTTTTTCGACGATACTGGACTTAAACCAGTGCCTTGAGCCAGACCGGGGCAGCACGCTCTAACCAACTGAGCTAATTGTCCATACCAGTAGTCGACGAATTTTGTCACCTGTTCTTGCTAAGGGATCTCTGTATTGTGCATCCGACTCTTTAGCCGTTTGGTCTGGCTCAAGGCACTGGTTCAAGTCTAGTATCGTCGATTTTTTTTTTCATTTGTTTCAATTTTTTTTTTTTTTTTAAATCGTGTCCAATATTTTTGTATTATCTAACTGACTGACTAATTCGAATTTTGATTTTCATACCGCGTCATCATGCCTATTAATTTAATTTAAATCTTAAAAACAGGGTGAATTAAGTTACTATAGTGTCGACGAGGAATCAACTTTTAAGGGTTCCGTACCCAAATCTTAAAAAAGCCTATACTTAAAAAATTATTAGGTGACGGGGGCCAAAAATTCAAGCTACTAGTTAAAGTATTTTATTTGCGCATCACATAAAAAAATCGGTTATGAATATAAATAAACATAAATATGTCAGGAAAATTATAATCATGTATCTAGCTTATTTTTATTTTCAAAAATCATTGTTCAATAACCCAGTAGCGTAAATTTACGCTTAATTTGTATGCGACGCTATAGACCCAGGTGCAAAATTAATTTAACCGGCAAACGGAACCCTCCACAATCCAAACTCAACGGAACCCTCGGTGCGCGAGTCAGTCTCCCACTTAGCCAGTTTTTTTTTTCATCTCTTCCCTTGAAGTTACAGACCTTAACCTCATTTTATTGCCTCCTTGCCTTAGCCTATACAAACTTACAACGTGGTACAGTCAGCACCAAATTTATTGCTTCGTTTCTTTATACCTATACCAGAAGGTGCCCGCAAACTTCATAACCAAATCCATCTTGTTTATTTACAACTTTGCCAAATAAAAGGAAAAAATATAGCGCAAATACGAATGTATTTATATTCAAAAACACAAACATTATAAAAATTCGTCGTATAAAAGCTTGTTATGGGAACTAGCCTTCCTGTAGTTCGTATTATTTTTCAATATACAAGGCTCCAATAAACCATGGAGTTCTTCAAAAGAAACTCTAGACATATGAAAATACCAATAAAAAAATCTTCATACGATTCTAGTTCGCGGCACAGGTTGTGATATTCACTGTATTTTTGTCTGCTTGCATTTATGTCATGAACCCACAGTCTTTTTGGCGCTGAACGAGTTTTTTGAGTAGAAAGTAGAAGCAGTAAAGCTTATTCTTCGTCTGACAAACTGCTATCGAGCATAATGAAAAGACTACGCAAAACAAAATGGAGGCTAGTCACGCAACGGTGCTGCAGCGTGCGCCACCGTTACGTGCACAGCTCTGCAGCACGCGTGCGCAGCCGCAGCTCTCGGTTTGACAAGGGTGCTGTGCACGCCACGCACACGCGCACGTGCACGTGCTGCGCACGCATCCGGTGTGTTTGGGCCTTAAGTTCGGTCTAGCGAGCCATATTAGGGCTCATGCTAGAAAATAAATCAATTAAAATATTTTCGTTTTCTTTGAAAATATGTTAAATGTAAAATACATAATTATTCGTAGTCAGGGTCGCCGTAATCGAAATCGATGAGGGGGACTATATAATGTAATAGAATAGAAGAATAAAGATGTGCTGTGATATATTTGGCGCTTTGCATGATGCAACCTATTTGATGCTAACTGTAAATGCAAAGGTTATGTGAGAAGCCTAAGCGAATCACTGGAGCATTCCTTATTTTAGTGTTTGTTGATATTCCACGGTTTACGAGGCCCTTCGCGAGTTGTAATACTGCGTAAGGATTCCCATGTCCAGCAGTAAGGTAATCAAATCGCAGCTTAAATATTAGAAACAACATCTTAACATTACATCTATATTTTAAATAAAACAATTTAACGGATTACATCGCGTATATTACTCATTTGAGTTCCCGACGTTTCGGAAGCTTCAGCTTTCCATGGTCACGGGTTGACTGAGAAAAAATATATTTACACCTTTATTTGTTTTCTCAAAGTGGGTAGTTTTCACAAATTGCATCTTTGACAGAGAAAAATATTTTTTTTCTCAGTCAACCCGTGACCATGGAAAGCTGAAAAGCTTCCGAAACATCGGGAACTCAAATGAGATAATAATTAGTTATATAATATAAAAAAATAGTTATATGCGATATATATAAGATAGCCGGCATAACCGTGCGGAATTTGATGATCGCTGCGATCCATTGAAATGTTCCTCATGTTTGTCAAGTATTTATTTGATTACGTCAAAGTATCATGTCGATCCGGCGTACATTCAGCGTACAATCTTTTTTTGTAAATGCACTTTAAACGTAGCCGTACATGAGAGACGCATTAAAGTTATCTAAATTAATATGGAAATAATGCTTATTTATGTGTATAAATCACGATTTTGCTATTTATTTTATTTTGTTAGATTGATTTCAATAAAAATACTGACCGTAACATGACTATAACCAAACACGACGAGAAACATTAGTAACGCCACCGACGCGCGCGCAGCATGCGGGTAGCATCTACCATTTACTAATAACTGCTCTACTCGCCAAAGGGCGTATCTATCTACTAATATCCCGTGAATTATGTCATTATATCTCCACGCGACATAGTAGCACTATAATGACTTTATCCTACCATTCAATGTAATGGTCCCGTATGGTATGGACACTGCTTAGGGCGTGCAATTAATGCGCATTATAATTGCCCACCCGCATACTTTTTTTTTTAACTTTGTTTTTCATTTTTGGGGGTCTAATGCTCGGTAGTCAAAACGGTCGCATGAAGGCTAACCATGTGCGTTCCCGGGAATTTCGACGCGTTCTACATTTTACATAAGAAATGTTCTCGAAAACGTTCTTGCTTCATAAAAATCGAGCATATTTTCAAGAACGAAAGAACTCATGTTAACACACTGAGACAAAATAAAAAATATTTGTATCAGGATCATATTGTAACGCTTTAAAAAGCAAAATAATTTAATGAAGTGGAATTGAAATGCAAATTAAAATTGTTGGATACATAAAAAACTTCTGCATTGTATTAATTTGAATCAATATTATAATGTTGCTGATAGGGCCACCGAAATAATTTACATTAACTAAAACCCAAAATTGCAGTTTTATCTCTTCGTTATTACTATTGCCCCTTAACTGAAGCAAAACGCAGTACTGCCCGCAAAAAACGAAAAACAATATTCACATTCACGTCACTTCGGTCACATATGGTATTTGCATAGAAAACAGCGTAAGTGATCCCTATCCGCATGAGTCCGATGCGACATGGGTGTCGTTTCGACAGTAAAGAAGCACACTGCTCCATTTCGTGAATTAGCATTGATAGTATCTAAACTGCGCTCGTTATCAGACCAATTCAGCGTCATTAAAATAATTTGGAGTGTGCTGAGTCACTGCGCCAGAATTGCAAGGCAGCTGCAGCACGAAACGCAGGTTCTGCTGCGGTTTGGCCAATCGCACATTTTTTAAAACGTACTGGGCGACACGCTAACATATTGTTTTTGTCAGATATTGACATTTGTATCAACAACACCAAGAAGAACTCTAAATCAAAGCTAACATATCCATAATCCATAAGTCATGTCTTTTTCTTGTAAGGATTAGAACAGGAAAAATCAAAAATAGCCAATAACGGCTGAAATTATCCGTATGCCAATTATTTTTTATCAAGACAGGATGCATTAAGCATACCGTGCGTTGTAGAGGAAAATAAATCGAATATCATTATCGTGAGTTGTTATGTACATGTAACTTATAAATTTCAATTTTCTTATATTTAACTCGTACTCAAACTATTTAATACGTGATATGGTTTAAATTTAAACTTTTGCAAAGCAGCAAATCATGCTTCACTAAACTATTACGTTTCTATTATCATCATCTCAGCCAGAAGACGTCCACTGCCGAGGATCTCTACATTGACAGAGTAACCGCATACATTATTCTCCACATTCTCGAAGATAACTTGGATATTCAAAAAAAACCCAAGAGTGATGAGATACAGTAATGGGTGTTAAGGAAGTTCAAGTGACAAAATGCTTTGATTTGATACAATTATAGCTTCAACCAAAACTTCACGGGCCCCTGAATAGGTAGATTAATATTGATGGAACAAATGCCGTTAACCTATTAAAGAACACAACAAATAAGATTAGGCTTGGTCTGGCGGTGTTCGTGGGGTGTTTTTGTCATTTCTGAACATCATTTGTCACTATTCCTCTCTTAGGGGGGACGCCAGAGAATAATTCGGAGCCTACAATTCATAAGAAATTAGCGGCTAACATTAGTTTTATTTAATTAATTAATGTATTTAGAACTTTACTATTATATATTTTTTGGGTTATAAGCTCTTCAAACATTTTGAGTGGAGGGCCAGACGGATGCTCATATGTCCCTCAGGTACCGTCAAATTTCGAATCACAGACATCAACAGCACTTTCTGGTACAAATTGTGCGACCCTTCGAAAATGTCTTGTTATCTTTGAAAGCAATCTCGGAGCAGGACTCCTTGTCTTCCCACTCCTATTCAACTTGCGTGAATTTATCGTTACTGTTCACATAAGTTTGAGTTTCTAAAGTTAGCTAATTGCTACTAGTAGTGTCACAGCTAGGGCCTGCTCCCGGGAAATACCGGTTCATAAATTTCCGGGAAATCCCGGGAATTTCATAGTGTCGAAAGAACCGGTACCAAAGATCCCATCCCGGTTCTCCCGGTTTTTTTTTAAGTACCAATGTGCGTTTTTTTGCCCAGCTACGTGAAAGCAAGCTGAGCATGCTATATTTTGGACACATATCTATGTATCTTAGTGGTACTTTATAGCTTAACAGCGTGTTGTAAGTCTAAGGTATTGGCAACTTTGTATCTGCGAGCTATTTAGCCACAGAGTTTAGAGACCGAAATGATTTGTTTTATTACATGGAATGAGGCCAGAGACCTTTATCTCCCATTGAGGATAGGGAAGGCAGAGTACACTGTGAGTTAGACAGCATATCTAACGTTTGGAAAACCTATTGCCAGCCCTTGTTCTTCGATAAAGAATCTAAGAATTTTGCGAACACTGAACCCACCTGAATTAGAGCCAGACATTCTAGAATCTGAAGTCAGAGCAGCCATTAGGCATCTAAAGAATGGAAAAGTTACAGGAAATGATAAAATTTCGATCGAAACCATAGGAGCTTTTGGAGAGACTGTTGTTACCATTTTTCACAGACTCTGTAGCAAAAAATGGAAAACGGGAATTTGGCCAAAATAATGGACTCACACGGCATTCAATCCGCTCATAAAAAGGGCTCAATAAAACAAAGCAACAACTACCGCCTTATTGCACTGATCTCCCATGCCAATAAGATCTTGTTCCACATGTCCTTAACGAAAGACTGAAAAGCTTCCTATCTAAGGAAATAGCGCCAGAACAGGCAGGGTTCGTTAAAGGCACAGGAACCCGGAAGCAAATATTGATTGTCCGCCAAATTATCGAGAAATATCGGGAGTTTAACAAACCTACTACCATATGCTTTGTGGACTTCTCGAAAGCATTTAATTCGGTGACATGGCCTAAACTTTGGGACGTCTTGTTACAAATGGGTACTCCGAAACACCTAGTACATAAGCTGAGCCGCCTTGACGAAGATGGAACGGCATCAGTGATCGAGGACAGATGAAGTCTTCTTGGACAACTTTCACCCTAGTGCTGGAGTTCGACAAAGGTGCATAATATAGCCGCTTTTGTTCAATCTGTACACTGAACTGATTATGCGCATAACCCTTGAAGACTGGTCAGACGGCGTAATAATAGGCCAACCTACGCTACGCCAACGACACCTCCTTGTTTGCCTCTAGCGAAAGCAGCATGGAAGGACATCTCTTAAAAATGGAAAGTGTCCGTTTGGAGTTAGGTTTGAAGATTAGCCGCAGCAAAACCAAGATGATGATTGTCGACAGAGCTAATAAAAACTTGCAAAACATAACACAAACTGCGACGTCGTGCAATCCTATGTGTAGCTTGGGGTGCTAATCTCGAATCAGGGAGGCAGCATCGAAGAAGTCAAACGACGCATGGCTATGGCTCGGGCTGCAATGGAGAAGCTCAAGAAAATATGGAGAAACCGAAACACAATGAAGGCAACAAAGATCAGGCTAACAAGAACATTAGTTTTCTTGCCATTTTCTTGTACGCTGCTGACACATGGAGTCTGTGGCAGACCGAAACCAAAAAGGTAGACGCCCTAGATATGTGGTGCTGGAGGAAAATGCTTGGGGTTCCGCACAATCGCCTCCATCTTTGAAGAACTGGGCATCAAAGAACGTCTGTCTAGTATAATGCAAAGGCGAATCCTCAAATATTTCGGTCACGTGAATTAGCGCTGAAATGAGTCCATAGAACGCCTCGTCGTGCAAGGGAAGGTGGAGGGAAAAAAGCCGCGGAGAAAATCGCCAATGCGATGGACAGACCAAAGAAAAGGCGGCTGTTGGTGGGCCGCTACATGAGTACACCCTGATGACTGCAAGCAGGCAGAGGAGGCGGGAAGTGGTGCAACGAGTCCTGTCAGCTGCCGAAGGTGTTTCCTGATAACAACGACCACTCTGGCAACAAAGAAGATCCCAGTTTTGAGAAACAACTCCTAACCTAATTATATTTTTAATTTATATCTTGAGCAAGCATATCAAAAATATTGCATATTTTTGTAATATAAGTACTGCATCACGGTTTATTTAGATTTAATTATTTAAGGAGCAATTTCTTAAAAAAACATACGTGGCACCGAGGAACCGGGAAGAACCGGGAATCCCGGTTCCGGTCCTGCCCAGAACCGGGAAATGAAATTCTTGGAACCGGACCCGATACTGCAGGCCCTAGTCACAGCAATTATTGGGTCGATGGGAGCAGCGCAAACGCAGAGTATACTCAAACTCATTAATTCAAATACAGGAGAAGGCCACTTTCTCAAGACTACCATTCAACATGCCAATAATTACTTTGAACACGCGCAAATCGCGCCAATGCATCGCTGACTCCTGTCACTTATAGGAGCGGGGAAACCAGAGTAACCGCCTGCCAGCCGCCGATAAGTAGTTGGTTTAGCCAGCATTATGCCTTTTAGAGCATTCGCCGTGATTAATGTACCTAGCGAACCCGAATTATTACCGCTGTTACAGATCACACGCTGAATCTTGTTCAGATTATCAATTCATTCATGACAATACATTCATTAATTACTTCTGTGATCCGGTCGACCGCAGACAACAAATGCAGGTTGCAATGTGGCGGCAAATTTCGCTCATGTTATTTGTATGACATACAGAATTCCGGAGACATTCCAGATTATGCGAAACTAAGGGCAGCTTGCTGATGTCATATTTCAAGGACTATTCTTTAATATGCTAATTGCAACACCATAGTAGAACCACTATTGCAACCTCAAACCGATTTTGAAAAGAACACGAATAATTTAGGCGGGTCTACAAATTCTCTAATGCCAGCAACCTTATCGTTTAAGTAACACGACGATAACATCGTCTAAAGCAAACGTCGTCCTTTACGGAAAATAACATCAAGCGCAAGAAGTATCAATCTACTTGAATTTATCAACAAAAAACCACATCCCCTAGCATTCATCTGTTTTCCTGTTCCAGTATTTGCATAATTTATAAATAACTAGGAATTCCCCTCGAGCATTATTTAATTATCATTTTCCTTCAAAACTGCTTGGTTCATTAGTCATTTTTATAAGTTTTTCAAGCATTTTTATAACGGATAACGGGACTCCTAATTATACGCTGATGTCTGCGCCATATTATGAAAACATGCCTAACGTGCCAATACAGCAGTCAGTAGTAATATGTTTTGTTCAAATATATATCGTGGGAAGTAAAATACTTCTATAGAAAATATTAAAGCAGATAGTAAATAAAGAATCCAGGTTTATTAAGTAGTCTAGTATTTACTGCAAGTCTTCGTATGCAACGGTCAAATTTAATAAACGAGCTGGTGAGTCGTCGTGAGTTAAAAAACTAAGATTTTAAAGAAGGAACAAAATGTATTTTAGCTATTAGGCATAATTGCAAGATTTTTTTATCTTAAAATAAATAGGATGAATTCATTTAGGTACAGACCGGTTTTAAAAAAGTATTATAATGTAATTAGGTGTTAGTCACTCGTTTTCAAGATTTTCAGGGGTATAGGGAAAAATGCCTATTCCACTGAAGTATGTGTTTATTTAAACTATGCTAGAACAAATTTAAGTACATGTATGAAGATAACTAGTCCAGTTATTTAGATCACTATAATTTTAACAACCGCGAAGACATTGTATGCACGTTTCCTGTAAACAGACGCGGCGCTAAATCACAACTACACACATTTCATGAATGATTTGTACTTGACTACAATTCTTGTTACTTCCATGACGGCACGACGAGAGTTGTAAAATGAGCTTTATCTTCAAGGGTAAAGGTGGAGACGGACGGCGGTGCGGTGGGCTAGAAACAGTTGTGTGTCAGGGACTGTGTGCGCGGCCTAAATGTTCAGTCGATTGCAATTCATCAGCTAATAGCGTGTTCAGATTCTATAAAAATATCGTGAATATTAATCTCCAAAGTAATTGATAAATATCAAGATAGAACGTTACTTGTTTTTGACTAGGTTGCCTGTACATGGCTCACTCATCGGATGCCTGATTGCGAGACCAGGGACGATGATTCCGTTGCTGCTAGGAGACTCGAACACCGAAGAAACTCTGCGGAATCCCTTCACACAAATCATCACGTTACCAAATTGAGTATAAGCAATTTAAGCAACAATTAACAACACACTCCCACGGCATTTTCTCATAGCAAAACACTGGATTCACAAGTCATAAATTATCCCATCACGTTTCCCGTCCCAAGGCAGGGAACGGTAACCATATTGGCAACGAAGTTACACGGTAGCCTCTTAATGCGGGATGGCCTTCGCGGGCCTAAAGGTTCAGTCATTAATAATCACTTGAGTATCCACTTTTATAGCTATTCTTACGCCGGTAGCACATCTCCTGCGAAATGTCAAACCCAAGGAAGTTATGCTTAAGTTTCGCGCGCTCTGTATGGCGTTTCGCGATTTCTATTTATTGGGCAGGCATTATTTGCACAGGACAACTTTTCCACGAAACGAATTATATTATTTGATCATTTAATTCTTAGCAAACCTTAATGTAGGTACCTAATCGTGATGTCACGCAACAAACGAAATCGTGACCATTTTTGGCGGCCCTTTCGGATCTGGGTTCTATCTGCGCATTACCGCACCTTTACATCCAGAATAGTGGCAATTTACATCCGCTGCCTCCCACATCCGATACCGAAAACTAAAAATAGTGAAATTGTGCCTAAATCACACGAGGCTGTCGTTGCTGGTCCGATGTGGCCCGAGATAGCTGAAACGTTATATATTTAGCTCTTTGAACCGTGCCCGACAAAACATTTACAGTTTAGTACGCTGTCTATGTTCATAATGATTTATTCTGTAGCAACACTGGTAAAGTAAGCCGTAGACGCCCTAGTACAGACAACACGAGGTGAAAGAACGAAGTTACGGGAATTTATTCCGTTTTTATTAAGAGTCCATTCAGAACTGACGTCAGACCTTGGTAAGTGGGCAAATACTTCTTGAGGTATGCCTATAAGACATGAGAATAACACGCGCGGTTTCTGCGAAAGCAGCTTCCGCTGTCTACTTTCAACACTTACGATATTCCATCAAAGTAAAATCCTTTCTAGGAAGCCGTATATACTTAGTCTGTAATCTCATTACTTAAAGTTTTCGCGTTTCTGATGTCATTTAATAAAAAAACATTAAAGTAAATTACATTTCACGAAAGGTATGTTTGGGTTCCTCGATAAGTACGAGTATTGATGCATGCGATGATGAAGTTACTAGTTATAACAGGCCACTTTATAAATTGAACCTTTTAATTTCATATCCAAATCTGTTTTTTATTATTTTCATAGTAAATTTAAAATTTAGAACATGGGTATTAAAAAAAATACTGGTTTTCGCGAGTGCCGTAAATTTCACTCTTCGGAAACCATGCATTTCTCTACTAGCCTAGAACTATTTAGTACTCTACGAGAGTTATTGGGATAGCTATAGCTGGATAAACCATTGAAGATAAAAATCGTCAGTGACACTGTCCGTATCAGCTAAGCAGTAAAGCTCGAAGATAGGTCAAACGCCTTATTAAAAACGCCCGCTAGTAGATGTCTTCAAAATAACTTGACCGTCCCAACCCTCACTTAACTACCAAACTTAACTGACAACTTGGAAAATAATTACACCAAGTTTGGGGCCACTCTAGTTAGAGTGTCCGAGTGTCTAGACCGGATACTTGTTAGACATTAAGTGTCTGGCGAGGGTGACCACACGCAAAACGTGTCACTTCATCGAGATATTTGCTTTTGTTGCAGATTTGAATCTTAATTGCAACTCCGTTGCTTGGTTTTATGAGATTTTTATGGCTTTCAACAGCAAGGTGTCATATTTCCGAAGATCTACTTACTTTTTAGAGCCAATGTAGGTGTGTTTGACCTCGATATCACACAAGAAAAATATTTACTTGGATCAACTTCAAGGAAAACTTTTATGAATAATATTACTCATGTACATGCCAATAACACAAGGAATTTCTTATATTCCATAAGTCCAAGTGATACCACCAATCATTACCGAGCAGATAAATCAGTTTTACGTCGCCAGTTTTAGAGTTATACTGGGTTTGATGGTCCGGTATAAAATCTACGTGAAACGTGTCGGTTCTCTTGGCCATCATAACTTTCAGACGTGGCCATTCTGATTTATTTGATGGGTTCTCGCAGAATTGCTGTGTAAGGTATACGATCGCGTAAATATGCAGTGAATCGACTACTGAATTCAAGTCCACGACTTTTTTATACTGAATCTGTCCATCTACGCAATATACAAACAGCAACACACATAAGTGCCCGTCTTTAGGCCTTATGTCAATGGAAATAGGGTCTGCTAATGGTCACTTGGGTGTGTGACTGATGATGGTACCTATCGAATTATGTAAAGTTACCTCAACTTTTATTGGACCCACAAATTATTTTATTGCAAACAAAAGAGCATTCAGATAACTAATCAACTTTCGCAGTTAGTATATTTATCAAATGAAACTAGATTAAAGTAAACGTACCAATGCTTGACAGCTTAATTGCAATAATTGAGACTCGTCTGTCACCTCTATTGGTACGAATTAATTTTGTAAAAAGTGAAAGTATAAAAATATACTTTTAAGATTAATTCGTAGCTTTATTATACAGTGTCACTATGATATTTACCTTGCATCCTAAGCTATATATCCGTGCAATTTTGGTTGTTCATCATAAAGTAATTTTAAAAGCCTTCTCTAATTTGATTACTTAGATTAATCACCATTGTGTTCCTTTTCTGTCGTTCCGTTGAACTCTGGATACGACATGAAACTTTCTCTTTGTAGTCCATTGCTAGATAAAGGGTTCAATCAAGAATCACCAGTATCACCACCAGTCCACCATGGCCGGCCATGCCCTGTTCATCTCCAGCGGCTTCTCGCAAATTCTTCATGGCTTACTCGCGCACTTTACACGGTGCCTTCCCTCTCTGTTCGAGGTCGCCTCGAGAACCTTTCTGTCTCAGCAGCCGTCGATTCTAAGAGCGATGTGCTTCGCCCACTGAGAGTGATTTAGTACGCCTGCGGATTCCGATATTTTCAAACAAAACAACCTGTACACCATAACTTCAAATTATAGCGCAAAAATGCGTGATAATCGCCCTCCATTTCCCGATTTATATACATAGCATATAAGTAATAAGTACTACCTACGTTCTGCGCTGGAAAATTTGTCCAAGTTCAAGTGGGTTGAGGAGCTTTTTCAATTATAACAAAACTTACACCACCGCGACGCAGATACATGCGAGTACGCATGTTCACATGCAAACCAGAAACAAGCGCGGCGCCGAAAGAAGTATGAGAAAGGTCGGCGTTAACCAAAACACGCCGACCACGACCTTTGCCAATAATAGTTGGACTATTTCTGTGACGCGGTGGTACTTAGGCGTAGTGAGATTTACGTTTGGCCGGGAGGCACTAATTTACTATGTACGCTACGAACACACATTTATGTCACGTTGTGTATCAGCATGTCTGAAGATCGCGAGATGTGTTTTTGTT
This sequence comes from Hedya salicella, assembly GCA_905404275.2. Taxonomy (NCBI): domain Eukaryota; kingdom Metazoa; phylum Arthropoda; class Insecta; order Lepidoptera; family Tortricidae; genus Hedya; species Hedya salicella. The sequence goes on along the minus strand of FR990106.1, from coordinate 4,130,178 downwards.
AAGTGAACGTAATTCACCTGGATCTCACCTAATGCCTAGGCAGGGTCTATCCATTCCGGACTGGAAAATGCGTAAGATAAAATGGCGTTCCTTTCTTTTTATACGTGTAACACGTGTCGAGTTAATAAAAAACACGTTACAATAATGTTTTCAGATGTATGAAACCTATCTGAAGGTTCCTCTCGCAACAGTCACAACACAAGTTATAACAAAATATATTTCGAGCTTTACATTAACATAGATCGAGTAACATTGCTTTATTTTATAATCCCATCTGAAATTCGCTATAAAACCCATTCGCTAGCAGACCCCTTGTCATTACCCGACCAGGGCAGCACTTTAGGCAAAAAACGACGTATTTCGATAGGAAAAACTCGTCAGTTGAGCCCTTCTAATACGGAAAGTGAGAAAAGATACCTGCTGATAAACTCACAACAAATTGCCTCTTCTTATCTCTAGCTAGCCTTTAATAGGTTTGTCGTCTTTAAAATCAATAGCTAGGGTTTCGAATATGTCTTAGGCATAGATTTTCGTCTACACTATTTAACTGTTATGTTTTCTATTCTGGGTAAGTATTCTACGATAAGATAAAATGTTCCAGCATTAGGATCCAATATTTCATAATGAATGAGAAGGTAGGGAGATCCAAGTGGCAAAATAGCTGTCTTTCTGGATACATTAGGTCCCTGTGGCACGAATTTACATAGTAATAAGTAGGTAATTTACATTTTAAAGTGGATTGCTTTGACAAATATAACTTTGGTTTAAAAATAAACAACAACAGTGCAAATATACGATATCACGTTTCCGAGTCTAATTTTGCATTGTTTTACAATGAAATAATGATTTCTATTTTGTAAGTAGGCCGCAAGGGCATTATATAATATGCCTTCGCACACAATTACATTCAAATATTATGCACCTAACATACCGTACGGTGTAATATGAGTGTACCAATTACGCGATGGAAATATTGAACCACTTACATCATTAGCTTGAGCTCGACAAGTCAGAGTATTCATCTGAATGACTATACACCCAATATAACAATAGTAACTGAGACAGCATAATTATGTTAACTATTTAACGTACTGCACAAATCAGCAAAATACGAGGAAACCACGATAGCGCCACCGTTCAGAATAGATTCAGTTTATGCAGACATTTTCCTTAAAGCATTCACGTTTAACACTACTGGTATATGTAAAGAACTGATCAAAAGTGCTAGCATAATAATTCAAAATCAATCTTCGCGATACCAAGACAGACTTTGCGAAGTACAATCAGCATCAAATAGTATGTGATATCCAAAGTAACATTACGTCTCACATTTTTAGGCGTATCAGAAGGAAGATTAGCAGTGACATATTTAGCACTAAATATGTTATAGATTACTTGACACTGACTGACTGATTACCAGCTTTCACCATCATGAAACTCACACATCATGCAGCTATGCTCACGGTATCAGACAGGAATGAATAGGGTTGCCAACCCCACTATATAATATAGTATCCTACTATATAAGGCGATCAAATAATAAATTTCCAAAAATATATACAGTAGGCGAAACTACAATATTTTACGTAAAGCGGAACGCAGCCTTATCCTTTCCTTAAATAAAAAAATACATTATTAAGGCGAAGAACAGCAAAAAATATTCATTTAATAAATGTAATAAAATTGAACGAGAGATTTTTTTCTCTTTTTTTGGCTATGACTATATTTTTATAGGGACGTAACAGCTTCGAAAATACTTTATTTGATAGAAAAAAAGTTGGTAACCCTAAGAAGGAAACTTGTCGGTCGGCCTGAGAATCACTCTGATTGTGTCCAGCCAGTTCAAAAACAATTTCCATGAACTAGCTAGATCATTTACCGAAAAGAATTTACAAAGCAGTAAGCCGTGTTGCCTCTTGTCATATCAATTAATTCGTTTACGTTTACAATTTTCGTCTACACCCCATAATTCTGCTTCTGCATGTTTTAGCCAAACAGTCAGCTGGTAAATAATGTTCTTTTACATAAATTCTGCAATTTATACGTTCTTGTATTGAGATGTTGACAATTTTTTACGACTTTTCTGCAGTATGTTATGTGAACGACCTCTCTATAATAGAAACATTGGTTTAAAAACTTCTTCAATCTTATAATACAACAAATGTTAAAATCATATTTTTGGACTTTCCCAAATAAGCTTCATACTAAAGCTCTCAGTACTGAATGTTTTTCCCCACTGCAACATTTTCATGCTCCTGTGTTTGGCCTTATGGTTTACTGGTAGAGAATGCCTTTTGGCATTAAGTTCGCCATTTGTACTTACTTTTGTTTTTTGCAATAAAGTTTAAATAAATCAATCAATAAATAAAGCCTAGGAACGTGTCATGTCACACGGTCCTATCCTGCCTTGTATGGGGTAATTAAAAACATTGGTCTATTAATACAACACAATAACTTAAGTTTATCAAAACGGTTTCATAACAAAAGTTACCATAAAATGTATGAGTTAATCAATGATATTATCAGTTATCAATATATTCATACTTTGAAAATCAAGCTACACATAAGGTAGCGAAATATTTTTTGTATTTTGTCATTACGCATCAACTCTTAATTTGAGTACAGTCAACATTCCAATTGTGAAATTAATGAAAGAGTCAAAACGCCACAAAGAGGCAACGAAATCTTTTACAGCTCTCATTCATTACGTCATTAGAGGACTCTCGTCGCTATAACACAGCCATCACTGGACCACACTCAAAAAACAAACAAACGCAAAAATCCCCAGTCTAATAAAGCAGTCCGTCATAAAGGCACTTTTGGTGGAATAAAGTAATAATAAAGTACATTGCACCCTTAGAATGCAGTCATAAAGCAGGCATATGGATCCGTCACTGCTAGGGCTTGGGAGCAGAGTACGAGCCTTGAACACGAGAACTCGAGTCGACCATTTGCGCTCGAGAAAATGTAATGAAAATATAAGACCAATAAGGAACATAAGTAGCGCAGATCACTAAATCATTTAAAGTTTATCATTTTAAAATAAAACAATTTAACGGATTATATCGCGTATATTATCTCATTTTAGTTCCCGACGTTTCGGAAGCTTTCCAGCTTTCCATGGTCACGGGAGGACCATTCATTTGTTTTATTTCAATGAGTAATAATCACGGAAACAGAAGAAAATATTATCATTTTAAGTTCGAATATTCCTAATGATTAGTTAAAATAATTCGAGCATTCAAACTTGGAAATAACATATCTTCAACAAGACGAAACATCCTAAAATTATACTATAGGCCGTAGTGGTATACTATACTAACTACACTTCTCGTAGACAACGCGTATATAGCCAATACTTCAATATATTTCAAAAATCCAACAATCGAATAATATTCGTGCCCATCACACAAATATTTGTCTGTACTGGGGTTCGGCACCGGGACAACTAAGGCTTGTAGAAAGGATCACTCCCGACTAGGATAACCGCGTCCTCAAGGAACGAGGGAGCTCTTCAAGGCAAGAGTGATCACGCTGTTACTGTTAGAATGTGGGGTCAATCGCAGGCGAACCTTGTCCACTTTTTCATCATCGTCGAGTTTATTTCAGTGCACTGCTGGAAATAGGGCTCTCTATGTCAAAAAAGAAAGTATTCCACGCCATTAGGATCGATCTCAGACTTTTATCCTCGAGGTTAATATACTCGTGTGAACTCCGGCCACTTTTCCCATCACTGTGCCGCGCCGTCGCCCCCTCATTCTGGGGGTAGTTCGGACCACAGATATTAGATCTGCAAATTGGACATGTTATCGTCCCTCGTCAGTTAGGGTGACTATGCTTTTAGGTTAATATTTAGATACTAATTATTTAATAACACTGTCGATAGTCTGTTTCTACCTAACATCGTTTAAAGAAGTATTATGTTTTTCGGGTGTACGAGTATGTGTATTTCTTTGGCACACTTCGGCGTCTAAAATTTTGATGTGTGAGATGTTGGAGGAGATGGAGTGATAAGGGTAATAATATTTTGCGATAGGATTTTTCAGACTTCTGATGAAACAAAGAAAGTCCGTAGAACGACAAGTATTTTATATACAGAACAAATAGAGTTCCGAACACAAAGGCTACCAACGGAACTATTACAACATAAATATACAATTCCCTTCCTTCCCTCTTAAAACATGTTCAATGTACTGATCCAGCGTGCCCCGTAGCACATCACAATGTGGTGTCACTATTTCCCCCAGCCATCAGTAATGGAGGTGGCATAGCCATCTTTATTGGCCGAAGAACAAGAGGCCCCCACAAGCCCACTGCTCACGACGTGGCGATATGAGTGATCTTAACGTATTCACTCGCGCAATGTGATAGATGGTCACATCATTTTCAATTATAAAAAAAACACGCTGGTATCAAATAAATCGAAACAAATACGGATATAGTTTTAACTATTAAGGCACAGTCACAGTAGACGTGCGCGTTGTAAAGTACAAATCCTCATAAGAGATGAGATGACACACCGCCGCGTACGCGCACGTCACGCAAGCGGTGTGGCTCAGCCTTTGTCGTATCAGTCAAAAATGGCTACTGCTGTATAAATGCTTTCCTTAAGCACCTACAACGATCGTGCATTGAAACGCCCTCATCCAACGGTTTTATGTAATTTTGACTAGCTCGTCAGTCCACCTTATTTGGATTTATTTTCTCCTACAAAATCTTCCGTTAGTGTTTTTTTTTCATTCTAAATAAAGTTGGTTTTCCCAATCGCCCTTCTTTATGACGACATTAATTGTTGTATTTCTACTAAAACAGTCCATCTGGGTGCCGATTACTAATTTCCTACTTTACGCCAACTCTGCTGAGTAAAAACAAACATGAAAAAAAATATATTCCCTACTATATATGAATGCATACTAGAAGAAGGTGCCCGCAACTTCGTTCGCGGAGGGGAAAAAAATCATAACTATTTTTTCATATTCACCATAGTCCGGTAAAATAGTACATTACTGCAGACGCCGGGAAAGAAGAGCTTGCCGGGTGAGTAGGTATAGATAGGGATAGTGATACGAAGCCGGCAAGCACTTTTCACAGCCAGAGGCATGTATAGTGCTTTTCTCAAACATATGCAATGAAATAAAAAAATACACCACTCAAAAAACTACACGTCAAAAGGTTTTTTAAATTTTCCTTTTAAACCCTCCACAATGTTTTTTTTTTTACGAAAGTCGTTCGTATTTCGCGTGTGTAGTGTTCAAGTAGACCCTATTAGGGCCGTTATACACAACATAATAATAAGAATCTTAATTTCTATAATAAATAAAATAAATGCAGAGGATTTAAAATATTGTCTATTGGTCTCTGGTGAATTACGTATACCTAGACAATATTTTAAATTTATTCATCAACATATGAACCATACAGATTTATGTTCTTAATGTCAGTTCGTGTGTAATAGGCATTAACGCGGATATTTTTAGTCCGATAACCATTCAGCCAATAGAAAAAATATATAATCAGCTGTTTATCCTGTTCATGAATAAAGACGCCATGTTTACATTAAAATTTAAAAAAATACTTCCCGGCCTAGGCCTTCAATTTTGTATGATCTCCTTTACAGATCTCTCAAGTTATGCCGCCCGAAACGTGATACTTTTAAGCCTGTTTTAACGCACGTAATTACGACATTTCATTGCATGTTTGAGAAAAGTATCTTATAACCATATGTGGATACCCAGCTACGCGCGTACCAAAAATAGCTGAAATCTGTTTAGCGAATTTGGCGCGATGAAGCCACAACGACACACAAACATACCAAAAAAAAAAAAAACTATTCAGTGACCTTAAAAAATTCGTAACTATCGTTTTTTTTTATTATCTCAATATACAGACATTTCATTATTATAACTTTCATTTTTATAATAGAGAAGAAGTGGAAAAACTAGCAAAAAGCAAAGCGAACTTTAAACGGCTTGTCTCATGTAACAAACAATTTGAACAATGCAGTTACTTATTCACAATAGTGTAAAATATATGGGGCTAACTGGTTTTTTTGAAAATTGCGGTGTCGACATAATGATATGTTTTCAGTAATTTGCCAGCTGCCGGCCCTTTCTAACACATCGGGCCAAGGGCGGGTGATTCACAGTTGCGCAATGTCATCGCTTGACCGTTTAGAAGCGTCACACTCACCGGTTGAGGTAGGTATGATTGCACCTGTATGGCGATGGCATCCCATACAAACGAGGTCCAAGCTTCGCTATACTCGCGATCTGAATTCATGTTTGATTTCAAATCAAGTTTTGGAAACGGATTTGTTGTCCTTGAATGAGTATTCTTGAGCACGCGTGCGAGTTCCCTGGAGTTGCAAGCTTCCATAGCCTCCAGGATATGGTAGCCGCTTACCATCGGGCGGACTCCACGCTTTTGCCAACGACGTGGGATAAAAACTATAAAAAAATGATAACATACTTCTTGGCCATAACGGTTTTGATGTGTGGGGCCGAGTTAATAATAATGTCCTTCTTTTCCAACCACACACACAAAGGGGTCTCAACGGTGACCAGTCAAAATCAATTCACAATGCCCTAAAGAACCAACAAGCTCGGGCTCTTAATGATAAAATGCAAGCGTACCATAAAACATCACCAAGGGGGAAAAAACATTGAAAAATACATTAATTGCAACGATTACAAAGTCTCAGGAAGAAGCTAGTATCATGCTAGCATCTGCCCGCGACTTCGTCTGCCTTAAATTCGTTTATCGCGGATAAAGGTATTTTTCCGGGATAAAAAAGTAGCCAATGTCCTTCCCCGGAACTCAATCTCTATACCAAATTTCATCCAAATCGGATCAGCGGTTTAAGCGAAAAGAGGTAACAGACAGACAGACAGACGACCTTTCGCATTTATAATATTAGCATGGATTAGTATGGATATCCAAGAACTTAATTGATAGGAGAATTTACTGAGAGCATTTTAGCCAAGCCAATGCCAAGCTTTTAGTAAAACTTACTGTTTTCTAGAAGAATTAAAAAAACAACAATGTGCATTATGAGCAATACAAAAAAGGAGGTAAAGGTGGAAACTAAATATTTTATCTAGATTGACACAAATCAAAATTGAAGCGCATATATAAAAGCAAAGTCACGGCAACAATTTCTGAACCCGTACTTACGTATCAAGATCAAAACCATAAAGTTAGTAGGCCAAATGCACAAGTCCCATTGAAATACAAATTTGCGATGAATGAAACCGATTGAGAATCAGGTGACAAATCATGAATGGTCGCGAAGTTTGTAATCGCCCAGCGTATAGGCTGAATACCTCACGTGATGGGCTGAAACCCGTGCTGCGCGTGATGGCGTCACAGATGTATTCCTCTTGGCACATTACATAAAATAGATGATAATAGGGAACATGCATAAAAAATTTCCATTGCTTTTCTTAACAAAATATCAAAATAAAATAAAAACTGTTTCAAAAAGTGAAATTAAAATAAAATCGGCCAAGAAATACGCTGTTACGTCACAGTCTACTACGGTCATATAAACTCCATATTAAATTATGTTTTGCTAGAAAGAGATAGAATGAAATGTTTGATAGCTTATTATATTTTATATCTTGGTTATTTTTTCGAATAACTATATAAATAATTAAAAATAATTCTGGCGGGTTGACTAGAGAATGTTGTAAGGCCAATCCACCAATAGTATCTTTACAATAAGGGTTAAATCAATAAATGTTTATCGCGGAGAGATACGGCAGGCGGTGCCAAGAGGAACACGCTCTCGCCTGCGACCGGCGCCTGCGCCAGTCGGTCACTGTGCCGCGGACGCGTCTAGTCACGCGGATGATTAGCCGGGAGACGTCTCCGCAATATTATCTATTTATATTATAGTTCATCGATTACTGACGCAACATAATAAATACCACTACGCGTGCCCCGACAGGTTCTGTCCTTTTTTTTCTTGACGAGACAATACCATACTCTCAAGCCGTTACATCTGTTTCAGACGATCTGTACAGAAATAAAATGAAATGTATCTATTTACTATCCAACATAGCAAACGTCTCAAACCAGGCATTGCAAAGCTTGCGACCATCCAAAACGGGATATTTAAGAAAATGGCAATGGGACAATAACTGTGTTTCCGCGGTCATAACTATAGTAAATGAAACTAAAATAGATCCCATCAATAAAACCTCAGGTAATTTTCAGGAAACTATAAACTTTCATTTGGCGCAAAGTCAACAACAAATGAGTAAGTGGTGCAAAAGAAGATGAGACAAATTATATATTAAAACCAGAAAAATAAACATGACATGATGTTTGACATGATTGTTTAAGATTTAATGGATCATAAAAAACACTCCGATATACATAAGGCTCTCATTCCAAAAAAAGCCATAAGTACATAAATAATATATGCCTTTTATGACTAATAATTCTGAATCATCTAATCAATTATAAGTATTATAACAATCGATCAAACAATTAAGACATTAGAAACGTCTGGGGATCGTAGGCGGCTAGTTACAGTTAGCCGGTGGGCATTAGACATAGTCGTAGCAAAAGGGTTTATGTTATTTAGGGATTGAACCAAGCATTGCCCTTTTGAAATGGTGCGGCGCGTAGGTGTGGCGTAGGCACGACGGGAAGTCGTGTGCTAGATGCAACTCGATACTGTGGGAGCTTTGGGTGCAGTGCGATTCTTATGCAGTCGGGGCACGGGCACGTCGTCTTTGTTAACTCGCACATTAAATAGCTATAAAACGTCCGCTGTGAAACTGATGTGGGGAATGATGATTCCTTGAAGCTGTGAACGGACGAGATACATTTCGAAACGACTCGAATAGACTGTATACTACTCTACATTGTGAGAAGCGATCTCGTTGTTACTGAACTAGATTACATTAATTACTATAATCGCAGCAGCAGTTCTTAAGGTACAAGACAGAAGGAGAGAAGTGAAAGAGTATCATTTTAACCACAATTCTGACCATAACTCCCTCGGATTTGGAGTATATTTTTCTTTCTCATTATCCCCATTTACTCACAAAGAAAATAGATATCCATGAGACTGGAGCTTCGTCATATCCGTCCGTATGCCACAGGCACTACAAGATCTATATTGATGAAATTTGACGTATATGTGTCTTTTCCGCTTCTGAATTTGGTAGTGAAATAAATTGAAAGTATATTTCTCCATACATGTAACCGCAGCTGAAACTTTTTTTTTAACATACATCAACGTATGAACTGTCGAAATGATTTCGACAGTTCTTTTAACAACATTTTGAGGATATAAATTATTTTGTGAACATTTTCGGACATAATTGCTTCGAAAGTAGCATAAATAATGTATTGTAAAAATGAAATATCTGTACACAGATGATATTTATTTTTAAAACAATGATTCTAACGGACTATGGAGGACACTGAACCGAAAAAAAAAATAGTATGTGTCGTTGTGGCTTAGCCATTCCAAATCGGCTAAAAGGATTCCAACTATTTTCGGTATAGGCTAGGTATCCACAAATCGTTATAAGAAAAATTTTTAGCCGACTACGCTGAATTAAATGAGGGGGCGGAGGAGGCTATCACTTTTTGTCATTCGCGTACGAAGTTGCGGGCGTCTTCTAGTATACAATAAAAATGCCTGATGGTACTTATATTTAAGTTGAACGTACTTTTTTATATTCCAAACCTGCTATTGATGCCTCTGTCTGATTTTTTTTCTAATTCGATGATTATGGCCGCTTTTTCGTAAGCCACACCTACTTATATTTATTAATCGATAAATTATTATTTTGTCGATGAAGACCATAAATAACACATGGAAAATTTTATTGAGTTAATTCTCTAATTAAACAACTTGCGTAGGTAATTTTCCGCAAATCATTAGCGAGATTCCATGTTGGTACGAAACATTTACCCAACAATATTGCACAACATTGGGACAGTACGTACAGAAGTCGAAAGGGCATAAGAGCAGCATAATTCATGGACTCTTTTGGTTTTGAAGAGGTAAGACTGTTGGAACACAAAACCTAAACTAAAATGGCGGATAAGGACCGGTGGTATGAGTACTCATAAGCCTGTTCGGTTTCAACAATATAGCACGTTTGAGCGATACGCGTAAAGCTAATAAGACATATGAGTCTTCGAGCGACTAATGCCTATACGTCCACTTGAATTTAAAGCAGTAACTGGCGCATCGCTCGCTGTGGTGATTCAGAAGTTATATGGAGAGACAATACCTGACAGCAATGACTGTGCGTCTAAATATACGCAAGCGCCGGCGCTTGAGCGATTGAAGAGAGGTCGGGATTTATGTATGTTGTGGCATATTGCATCATATGTACTTTTAACTACAATGATATGATAATTAATGCTGACGAATGCAGAGGGTGGTTCAGGCTAATGCACATACCAGGAGATGCTACGATATATATAATAGCTGCGTTTTGGTGGATTCTGTTAACTAGTATTGAAAATATATCGTAAGATGCCATATGTTTCGGTATGTAACGGGCTTGTGCGTCAGTGTCACTGATGAGCTTACTATAGGGTAAACAGCTTCGTTTCTTATTAACATATTAGGTATTAAAATGTGGTGCTCCTTTTATAAAAATGTACTTATAATACGGTGGAAAGGCGAAATAGAGTAGGCAACAGCTTGGTGGCTTTTATTAATTTTCCCATTTAACTAATTTTATAAGGTGTATAATTAAATGTCTCGAAAATGTCGCTTATCACATTTTATCTTTCGACCGTCAAATGTTCCCAAGACAACCCACGCAAAATTATCATGTTAACGCCTTTGAAATAAAATCTTGATTATGATTATGACAGTCCAAGTTATAACCCTTTCATCACGAATATTTCTATTTATAAGTGAGACACTTGTTTATCCAGGTTATTCGGTTCCATAAAGACGGCTTTGATATCTGACACGACGTGTTCCGCGGAAGTATCGTTTGCCTTCCCTACTAATGTACGCTGTTCGCTTTATATTCATGTTGAACTAAGTCTATTCTAACAAGTCTATTTAGCTCAAGGAACGAGCAAGTTGAAGCGCTCCGTGAGTGACAGGCTTATTTTATCAAAATAAATACTACGAGTACTAAGGAAAGGGCAGCGTGGGAGGTGGACAAATGACCAAGTGAGGGTCGCGGGGAGTCGGAGGATGCGGTCTGCACAGGATCGCACTCTGTGGCGAGCTATACGGCAGGCCTACGTTCAGCATCGGACGTCTGTGGCTGATAGATATATAGAAATACGATCTAACATAAGAGTTAAAATTAGAGCCCATCGAACAGTACCTTATTAAAACCATTTGATATTTCCAATATTTTTAAGCGATTTCAAACGATAACTTTCTAGCAAATATACCGCAGAAAAGAGACAAAGATAAATTAGGTACTGTAAAAATATATTTCAAGGTTAATTACACAAATCTTTTTTATTAATGAAATTAATTTTCCGAGTTCCGCACACAATAAATTGGTGAGGTGGCACTCGTGACCTAGTCTTTAATACTATTGCCTTGTTAATAACCAAATGACATATACTCCATTGAAATTTTTATTACGTTACGGCCTTATGCGCCGTGGAACGATATATGTGTCACCGTAAACTCTGTGCCCCCACGCTTCTCTAATAGGGCTGCCAATTTTGTAATAAATATTTAGAACCACACTATGACACGGCAGCGAAAGAACATAAGTCCATGGCGGAGAGGTAAACCTTAATGTAAGGAAATGTATACATAACTTAGTATAGTATAAGTATATGTAACTTTGTGGGTTATGGTTGTGTGATAAGGATAAGAGAAAGGTGTGGGTGGAATACAAGGCGAAGTGATGAAAATTGACAGAGGTATGCTTCGGTGGTATGGGCATATCGAGAGGATGAGTAAAGGTAGCCTGACAAAAATAATTTATGTCCAGAAGATGGATGATCAGTATAGGCCGCCACCGCAGCCTTTTTAGGAGGATATCTCGTCCAAATTGCAGAGACACTGAAAAAAGGCCAGGTGAGGAATTCCTGCAACCGACGAGAGTGTATGAAGAAATGCATGGATGTAAATGCAGCGAAAGAATTGTGTAAGGACCGTAGTCTGCCTTCAGTTGGATACAGGCGTGAGTCACACAATCACACACAGTGTGCAAAGTATAACTACTAATTTATTGAATTATGTATTGATATATGTATAGTCATAAGATTTTGCATAAGAAACAGGACAATCAGTATAAACTATGGCCTACTTAAAAATTTTCTTCTGTTCCCGTGTATATCACTCATTTAAATAAAACAAATTAAACGGATTATATCGCGAATATTATCTCATTTGAGTTCCGACTGACTGGAAGCCAGGTAAATAACGTTTTGGGTCATATACTTAATTTAAAATTTCTGGAAGTTGGAAATTTAGGCCAGCCAAAGCTGACATGAATTTTTAAATTTCTTAAATACAATACAATACGCTTTACTGCACACCACACAAAATATTCAGAAGATAATTATACAAATTTTCTTTCACCTGCCTATGTTCCCACATCACTTGCGGTCAGCCTTCCTCTTACATTTTCGTTATAGCAATGTATTTTGTGTTGTAAAGTCGTCTATACAGACTCGGCTGTAAGGTATTTTTTGATGGTGATCTTCCAAGTGGCAGCTGGTCGGTCTCGGCCTAGTTTCCTCTTCTCTATCTCTGTCAGTACTCTAGTCATCGAGCGGTTTTTTCCGACTGTATCCTCAATCTTAATCAAGTCTGTTTTTTTTTCATTGGCCAGCATTCCGATCCATACATAAGTGCTGGTCGGACTGCTTATTTATAGTTTCGGCCCTTAAGCTTAAAAGGCACTCTGGAGTCACATAACACGGCCGCTAGTGACCTTCATGTGAGCCAGGCGGTGCTTATTCTGTGCTGGATGTTTTTTTTTCAGAAAGGAACCTTTAATGGTTACTGAAGCGTTTTTTTCAGACATGTTACACATCATATATGCGGTTTAGTCTCCCTCACCCTCCAATCAGGGAGATGTAATGCTCTGGGACTAGTTGCTATCTTCAAGCTTGCCAAATCAGAGATCTTGGAACGTCGTGGTTCTATGGTTCCTATTCCGATTGTGAAACCATATTTATTTAGGGTTACTTTTAAAATTTTGTTTTACAAATAATGATAAAATTAAAGGCTGAAAACACACCGGATGCGTGCGCAGCACGTGCGCGTGCGCGTGTGCATGGCGTGCGCGTTGTATCGTATGAAATATCATAGTAGATGGCACACCGCTTGCGTGGCCTGCACGTACACAGCGGCGTGTCATCTCTTATTCGCACTTTACAACGCGCACGTCTACGTGCACGCCACGCGCACGTCTACGTTCACGCCACGCACACACATCCGGTGCGGAGACAACAGACAACTGGCAACAGGTGGTAAAAAGCTTTCAGACTACTTTTGAGTCGTGAAAACAAATAAAAAATTGGGAAATCAAAATTTCGAAAGCAATGATGGCAGCCCTAGTCCTAAATGTAGGAAGGAATCTGCTCGTCTGGGCCTTGGACGTCGAATTGGCACACGCGGCATTGAGACGGTAATTTGTGAATCAATTTTATAGCAGCGAGAAAAGTAATATAGAACGGCGGCGGAGGCACCTGTCCGCTAGCCGTGAGGAAACGAAAGTGGTTAACATTCTGTCGGTAAACAAACGAATAGTACAATAATTAAGACGTATCGTGAGCCTGATGCAGACGAAGGTTTCAGCTGATGCACGCGACCAGGCGCTATCCAGACAGCCTGGAGAATGTCAGTTACGTTGAAGAAAAACTGGGATGTGGAAGATCGCTGACCGTCGCAGTAAAGGAAGCGTGCCATTTAATGGTATGACTGGCACTGTGTATTCGGATGGTAGAAAACCGGGTCGGTCAGGAAGGCCTTCATACAAATATCTCCGCCAAAAGAATACGATGATGAAAAAATTAAGAAGCCTTTTAAGCGGATTCTATAGCATAAATGAACAATAAATCCTAATATAAGTAACTCGGCGATATTCGCATAACTTCGATTCTTGGAGAGAAGCAGAAGGGAAGATTATTCAAATGTATAATATAATAATTTTCAAATCGAATTCTCAATAAAATCAATTTGTCCTTCGCTTGTCATCAGCCGAAAGGCTTGTACATAAAGCTACGCCAAATATCTAGACACGAAACGGAGAGCAAAAGAAAGTATTTTCTAGCTATTAACTAAAGAGTACCTACATTCTCATCCAGATAATGCTATCTCGTATAGCAACAGCTGTATACGATATCGGGACACGCAAAGATCTATAACGGTATAACAAACAATCTGTGCACAATGCATAATACATTAGCCAATTGGAATGGCTAGCCTCAAGACGGGACATTAAAGTCATACAATGCTGGCGCCGCGGCGCACTCAGACAGACCATAATTTTAAACTTAATTCTCTTAACATCGAAACATTGTTAGCAGACATTCAGTCATGTTCCGGCGAAAGGGCTTATGGATGTTCCTCATATCAACGACAATATGCTATTTTGGTTTACGACTCTGGTATTTAGATTATAGAATATCTATATGTAGATGCCGATAAGGCAGGTAAGTGGCAGTGACATTTCTCTATCTCCATTTCTTCACATTGTACTCGTATTTGGAAAGACAATTTGTGTTCATTGGTGCGTTCATTTGTGTCCTATCATAGTCAATACCTTCACCAATCTACATATAGCCGCGTCATTGTAGATAACACAAGCTCTTCAATTAAGTAATAAACCCCGTCACAGGCGGAGCGATAATATAAATTAAGATATCTTATATTAAGGTATCTTACGATATATTTTGCCTACTATTTGACAGAGTCCCCACACGCAACGATAATATATATTATAGCTGGGTAACTTAAGATACCGTAAGATATCTTACGATATATTTGAGTATATTTTGCCGCAACTACAGGGTGTTATTTTTTTGACGTGCGATTTAGCTCAAATTTATTTATCTTCAATGACAATGCAACAATATCCAAGGAGCTGATCTGATGATGGAGTCCGAAGGTAGACGGTGACATTGAGGATATGAACAACTAAAGTACCTAAACAAGACATACACAATAGTAATATTTCGGATTATTTCGTCTGTCTCTAGTCCTATATAATATCCAGGGTCTGAAGATGGAGCTGGACGGTGGACAGTGAAAATAGGGTGGTCCATTTTTGTAAAGAGAAAAAAAAGTACATTCAATCGCCACATCGCTAATTTTGATCTCCTATCAAGTAATAATCACTGTCCCAAATTATAATTAATTATAGGAAGATGATTTATATCGAATGAATTGTAAGCAGAATTTATAATGTTCATCATACATAATGCATTTCGGCAAATACAACCAAGAGGTTATAATAAGCAATTTTAGACTTAATCTGTTTAAATAGTATACGAAAATACCAATTTAGCAAGAATTTGTGACAAAGTAAATCAGTTCAAAAACCAGGTTGATCAAATTGTGAAGTGCATTAAACATTGTTCTTGATATTCTAAAATACTAACATCAGATCATTGTGTAAGTTGAATTTTCCTCGTTCTCTCGTTTTTTTGTGTGCTCTTGAGTCCAGACGGATTTTAGTTTTGCTGATAAAGTAACATGCAAATCAAATCCGGCATCATAATCGCCCTCTGACAAACTATGCAACAAGTCATGTTTCACAAACAGTCTGTATATTGTAAAAACTACCTCTTGCTTCGCCGGCGACGAGCATAAAGGCGGCAGAAATATATCTTTTGGTATCTTTGTCGTGTGAGGGGCTTAGCTATACTGTAAGATATCTTTCGGTATATTAATATATATTATCACTCCGTCTGTGACTGGCTTAAGTAAGGAACCTTCATTGAATTAGGTTCGCTGATAATGCACCAGTCACGGTCGCGGTCAGCTAATTAG
Organism: Hedya salicella; assembly: GCA_905404275.2. NCBI lineage: Eukaryota > Metazoa > Arthropoda > Insecta > Lepidoptera > Tortricidae > Hedya > Hedya salicella. The sequence goes on along the minus strand of FR990106.1, from coordinate 4,114,214 downwards.
GTGCATCACAAACTGTTGTCCCGTCATAATTTGATCTGGTTGTAGTGATCATGCCACTAACAGACTTAATATAGCAACATTACAAAAGCTGCACACTGGGACCGATAGAGTCCAACACCAATCCGCGAAAGAGCGAGTGAATAGAAATGAGAACTGGTATGTATCGACACGCCATCGTTGTGGCCTTGGTCAATTTTAGTGACTAGGAAAATCTAGCAGTGTTTCTTTCGGCAAATGTAGGTATCACCCGGGATACTCGGCTCATCTGACTCACCGACTATTCCCGACTGCGCACGACCATTCCCGAGCTCCCAACATTCTGGCCCAATTACTACAACTAGTTAAGGCTCGGCCACGCCAGTTGCCACCGGATTACCGGATGAGTGGATGAATGAGTAAGCATGAATGGAATTTAAGTCGCGAATTGTAAGCATGTGGGAATCGCGGTTAGGGTTATCACAAGAGTCGAAATCGACGAATGACTTTGAAATAATGAGACGCATACGCCTTTACAGACATTCGCGGTAGTACGATAGGTTAAGCTCAGCTACATTGCAGGAGTCAATATTTGATGATTATGATGTGACTATACGTGGCGTACATTTTGGAAATGTTACGGCTTATTGGATAGAATATGATCATCGAGTTTTGCTGCATGTGTTACTCGATTAAATATACATCAAATATAAGCTCTTTGACAGTTAAAGTTCTATACATGTACCTATACTGTACAACGCCAGCAGAAGATTATTTTTTGTAATACTATTAGGGGTGCCTACTTTATCATTTAATATGAAAGCGACGTTTACAAATCACTGCTATCACTGTAATTGGAACAAGAATGACAGAATGAAATACTTTACTTACTAAGTTAGATTACTAGTCGTTAACCAATTAGTAGTATTCTATGTTTGAAGACTTAGCAAGCATGGGCATATCTTTTGAATTGTCCGCCTATCGAATTGCTGCAAAACATTATCTTAAGTATAGATTTTCATGTACCTATCCCTATTTCGTGTATCAACCGCGCCTTAACAACGCACGTGGGTCGGAATGGAGTAATTTAGTTTTTTTTTCAACGGCATGCGGAAAAGAACGCAGAATAGCCGTGGAAATAAATACGCTATACAATTTTAAATCTTATTCCTAGACTTGATATATGCCACTATATCACTCTACAATCTGATGTTCTAGTAGGCGTCATGTAAAAATAGTGGTTTCGCGTGATCTGACTGCGTAGGGATTCCTTCGACGTGGACATGCGTATAAAATAGATTAATTTAGATTTACAAAATTTGGAAATATAAAATTGAATTTAAAACATTATCCTCCTCAGTGGAATCCATAGAAACTCGATTTTGAACCATTTTCTGTAGCCAGCCACCCTATTGCCTGACGCGTTTGAAGCTCGTGTTCAGAATCAATTATCATGATTTTGTATGGGCTCGGATACCAATTGTCAAAGTTTCGTTAGGCAATAACCCCCCGGGTCATTCTTTTTATATTTTTGCATTTCTTTTTAATCAGGTTTATACCATACAGGAAAAAGAAATATATGTACTTACATACTTTAAGGAATAAATCCGTAGTATACGAGTATTATGATCCCAATTTTCCAATTCAACCACCACCCTTAATTTCCCGGGTACAGGTTACAGGTACATACGCGGGCTATAGTTTTCCGCAAATCGATGTCTTATGCTGCACCTATTTTGCGTGATGGGTTGGTGGCACTACTCCTGCCAACCCAACTCTACCAGGGAGCCTAGCAGACCCTTGATGTTGCCGACAGTTTCTGGGAGTGACCTCGGAGTTCCAAGGTGTCGTTCCCGGTATTTGGCCAACCCTGGACATTAGAAAATGACGTAGGCATCTGTTTCTTCTGCCTCTATGAAGTTATATATACTTAATTTTTCATACTAAGGTCGTATGAAAAAGCAAACCCGGGCAGCATGAACCATCCGACTATGAGACCCCAGAGCCACGTAGCGTAGCGACCACAGCGAAAACTGTGCTTTTCAGTAGCTAGTGCAATAGCCGCCAAATTTCATAACCTATTATTACATTTTTGAAGGAAATTAAATGAAATTGTTTATTTGCTTACAGCAAACATGGTGTATAGGTGATGTCATAGAAAGCGCGGTTTACACTTTCACATGATAAACCATTAATGGCATGCAAAATTTGGGAATTAATAAATCTAATTAACTATCGTATCATAAATATCATACATGTCAGTGTGATTATTTGAATGTCCCATGTGAATGTAATAACGAATTTCTATAATAAAAAAATAATTCATCTAATGTATACTGCTCTTAACAATATAAGGGCCACTAAAAATTTTAATCGTAACGTGAAAATATATATTTGTTGGTAAAATTTATTTTACATACTCTCCAGCTAAAAAGGATTCTGTTTGTTTAGCTAATAATCGATTAATTAAATAGTCAATTGTTTTATTAGTTTGAATTCAGATAACATTACTTTATTGTAACTACAAAGACCGAACAGAAATTCTCCGCGCAAAAGTGGCCCTACGCAAAACAAGCGTAGTATGTATATAAAAACATTTGTCTATGATATGAGCAACTTCCTTAATTTAAAAGTAAATATTTTATCCGGTATATAAAGTTCGTATGTCGGGCGGTATTTTATTACTACACTGCGACCAGCAGTGGACGTCCTGTGGCTGAAATTATGACTAGAGTATACTACTTAAGACCAAAACACACCGGATGCGTGCGCAGCACGTGCACATGCGCGTGTGCGTGGCGTGCACAACACCCTTGTCAAACCGAGAGCTGCGGCTGCGCACGCGTGCTGCAGAGCTGTGCACGTAACGGTGGCGCACGCTGCAGCACCGTTGCGTGACTAGCCGCCATTTTGTTTTGCGTAGTCTTTTCATTATGCTCGATAGCAGTTTGTCAGACGAAGAAGAAGCTTTACTGCTTCTACTTTCAACTCAAAAAACTCGTGCAGCGCCAAAGACTGGTTCATGACATAAATGCAAGCAGACAAAAATACAGTGAATATCACAACCTGTGCCGCGAACTAGAATCGTATGAAGATCGTTTTTTTTTTGTAGTTTCATATGTCCAGAGCTTCTTTTTAAGAACTCCATGGTTTATTGGTGCCTTGTATATTGAAAAATAATACGAACTACAGGAAGGCTAGTTCCCATAAAGCTTTTATACGATAAATTTTTATAATGTTTGTGTTTTTGGTTATAAATAAATTCGTATTTGCGCACAGGGTCTATATTTTTCCTTTTATTTGGCAATTTATTACAAAAACGTCCACGCGCCCCGGCCAAGTTGCAAATAAACACAAGAGAGCTGTACAGCACCTGCGCAGCATCGAGCAGTGCGTGTCCCGACCTGTTCGGTTCGCCGTCTCATATGGAACGCCGGTAAATACAACGTCATCACAGCACTCCGCTGCGTGAGCGCGTGCACGCAGCACGCAGCCGTTTTGTCTCGACGGAGCTGCGTTGCGTGCAAGTCACGCGCACGCCACGCAAGCGGTGTGCCATCTACTATGACATTTCATACGATACAACGCGCACGTCACGCACACGGGCACGTGCACGTGCTGCGCACGCATCCGGTGTGGCTTGGCCTTAAGTCATAATTTCAGTCATAGGACATCCACTGCTGGACACAGGCCCCCTCAATAGATTTCCACATGGGCCGGCTAGAGGCGACCCGCATCCAACGAGTCACCGCAGCCCTAACCAGGTCGTCCGTCTTGTGGGTGGCCTTGCCACGCTGCGCTTGCCGGTACACGATTTCCACTCGAGAACCTTTGTGCCCCAACGGCCATGCATCGGTTCTTCGAACTATGTGCGTTGCCCATTGCCACTTCAGTTTGCTATGTCGGTGACCTTGGTTCGTCTACGAATCTCCTCATTACTACTATGCGCTACGTCTACGAATCTCCTCATACTCTAGTACTCATCATTTAACATTGTTTCTTAAATAATATGGTTTTGCATGTAGGCAGTAACAACTTATATTCGTCCCTTGCTCGCAGCTGACTGTTCTTCGAGGGATATTTAAAAAATAAGTTGAAAATTTACGAACAAGACACCCCAGTTCCAAGTATATATAGCCCAACTAAGGTGAGCAATCCATGCTTCTGAAAAAGAGGTCTACAAGAATTTCTTGGGCCAACGCCATAGACAGCCGAGACACTCACATTTTTTTTTTGTATATAGGATTAAAAAAACTTTGAAATTCAGTTACCCTTACGTACTTTCTTAATATTAATTTAGACAAAGACAAACCGTGCAACAGGGTTTCATAGTACTCGTATTCATTAAACATGCAATAAAGTAAGCAAACACGTTTATTTTTAGGATGTCTCTCGTCATTTCGCAAGTAATGGCGAAGCATAATTTAATACTAGATGTAAAATGATAATAAAACCAACAAGTAATGAAGGTCGTTAAGGGTGCTACAGTCTTTAACTGCCATCTAGCGCCTCAATTACAATACTATTTCCATTCAAAAAGGCGTAACTTGCGGACATTTTAAAATAAGATCCGTCCTTTCGGTACTCCTTAGGAAGTACTTAAAATTAAAAAAGTGCAAATCGTACGGCGTTCATATGTACTTATGGCTTTCTTGCTGTGAAATGCGGACCGTTTTGTAGGGGCGAGTTGATGTCGCCCGCCCCATGTATTTGCGTAAGAATTGCGAAGTGCCTTTAATAAAATATTTATAATTATGCTGCGACTCAAGGACCGTTCGTTTGCTTTTCTTATGTTATTATTTATTCTGTTCGTATTCTAAATATACACTTGTATTCATAATTTCTAACAGAGCAATGCTTTTAAAAATATTTCGTAAAACAACTTTACCTACTCATGGAATCGTAAGCCCACAAGAAGGCCTCAAAAATGCTCATGTGATTTATGAACAAGCCATTAATTACCAAGTATTTAAAAAAAAACTATATTCGTCAGTAGTAGCTAGTATCGATCACATAGTTATATGTATTAGTGTTCGAAAAGCTTCATTAAATGATTGACATTGTCGAGACAAATTACTCTTATGATTTATTTATTACTCACCTAGATGAAGTGGTTTGAATTATTGTAAGATTATGTGCATACTTACGAGATTATTGACCGTTTTCTGCCTTATGCTTGATTAAACTTACCTGTAAATAAAACACATATTAGATAAATAAAAGTCTTATTGGAATTGCAAAATTATAGGCATTATAATTAATAGATTAATTATACCTTACTGCGTGACTTAAGGCCTAACAAATACTATACCTATAAAGGGTACCAAAAGGGTGCTTTAACAATAACTAAAAATATATGGAAACTTTAAATAATAAAGGAAACAATTTTGTTTCCATACTTTTGGTCTAGGGTGTATACACTTTCCATGCTAGTTCAGAGAGTCTCCATAGATATAATAATACTATAAAGAATACTAAAAGGTGCCCGCAGCATCCTTTGCGGAGCCAGAAAATCCCTATTAAGATAACCTCTCTTTTTTTGTTTCAGCGTAGTCCTATAAAAAGCGGCCAAGTGCGAGTCGGACTCGCCCATGAAGGGTTCCGCAACCGTTTATACAAAAAAATTCACTACAGATGAAAAAAATACGATATGAAAAAAAAATTGACAAAAGAGCGTATGTCCCCGGCCCTTACGTCCTTTTGCTGAGAAGCGCAGTTTTTTGGCAATAACTTAAAAACGGTATGTCCAATCATGTTGAAAACAATTTTCGTTTGAAGTATTTATTATGCTTTATATTTGTACATTTTTCAAATTTTTTGAACTTACGGTTTAGAAAATAGATAGGGGGGACACAATTTTTGCTACTTTCGTAGCGAATATTTCGGAAAATATTCACTATACCAATTCATTTTTTAGAAACCTCAAAGTGTTTTTAGAAGTACTGTCGAAATATGTGCCACACCTTGATATTTGCTGATATTTTTTTTTTAGTTTCGGTTTACATGTATGGAGTTCCCCCCCTATAAATATATATTATTTTTATTTAACTATCAAACTAAGTAGCGGTTAACACACGACACCTATGCTCCAAATTTCATCAATGTAAATCTTATAGTTTGTGACTAAAATGACTGTGACATACGGACGGACAGACAGACAGACAGACACAGACATGACGAATCTATAAGGGTTCCGTTTTTGCCATTTTGGCTACGGAACCCTAAAAAGTATACTAACTACAACAAGCATTGATGAATCCTAACCATCCCTGTATCATTTTTGTTTTTTTTTTTTAAAGCTTATTTAAGACCTAAAGAATCTTATGACCCAATTGAAGTTATGTATGTCAATGGTCACCACACCATTTTCAATACCCACACATTGTACGCGTTCGTGCATTCCGGTGTAAAGATTTATCTTGGAATCATCATCATCTAGGCCTCGGTAGGATAACTAGATTTTATACAATTTTACAATAACTAGTATTAGAAGGCGACCGCAACTTCGTCAGCAGAGGAGAAAAAAATCATAACCCTCTTTTTTTCTTCAGCGTACTTCGATAAAAAGTATCCTATAACCATCTGTGGATTTCGACCAATCCGTGTACCAAATATGTATAGATGAAATCCGTTTAGACTTCATACAATAAATCCTTTTTTTTTTTTCAAAGAGTCCGTAACACTTACTTTTTTGAAAATATCTTCAATGTTACAGACATTTAATTTTAAAAGCTTTATAAGATAGGTAGATAAAGCTTGCCGTGATTTCCCTCGTTTCCTAGAAATCTCATTACGCGCAGGTTTACGATTCGATCGTTCGAGCAGAATAACAAACAGCGACACAGAGCTTATAGTTTCAGACATAAACGTGATTTGATATTTATTTGGTTATGAATATTATAATGTTGTAGCAGCTGTACTTACTAGAAAATTACATGTTTTCTAAATAATTCATACCATAACAAAGAAGGTACACAATTCTGTTTTTCAACAGCATTCATCGTGGCGGAAATACTGTGGATGTACATACTATTGTTTTTTTTTTTTTTACAAAATTAAGATCTACCTGTGTCCGTCGAACACTACCTACTTTGTTATTCCACTCTCTTCACTACTAAGTTGCGTAGGTACTATGGACAGCATAATTGCATGGACATTTGTCAGAAAGTTTGCATTGCAGCGAAACGAGACGCCATCTATCCGGTAACTACATTAGTTTCATAAGATCTTACTAGATGGCGTTGATAACATCAAAATATTTAAAAAAAAACTCGGTTGAATTTACAATTGCCAAACACACACGGCAAGTCACTCAAATATTCAATTTACATTATGGAACGTATTTTCAGAATCCAGTATTTTTAATGCACCTTCAATTAAATATTACTTAGATTCACACGGTCACATACACCAAAGCCATCGATGATTTTACTAATTCAAACACAAAATACAAAAACGCTTTTTACCTATACCGTGTTCGAGAGGATTTGAACTCGGAACATTCGTCGTATAAATCAACTCATTAAACCCCTTAGCCATCAAGCCATATTCGACGTGGATGAAGTTTATAACCGTATTTGTAATCACTAATCACCTACGTTTGCAAGGCATGCGTTCAGTGTTAATAGTTTTTTATTTTATTTTTTACTGAGATTATTTAACAGCTGCTTAAAAGGATAAATATTTATAACTAAGTCACATGTTGAATTTTTGTTGAATAGTGCAACAATTATATAAAAGTAACCGCACCTACTTAGAGGGTAGACATAAGATTATGAATATACCGTAATAGTTTTTATACAAAGAACCTGTTCGTTCGTTCCCTTGCGGCTGCCGTCCGTTAGATTGTATTTTCGATTTATTTAGTTCTTATATTTTGTAATAATGGGTTATCGTTGCAATATTGACTTAGCCACAAGGTTACAAATAATTACTTTGCACAGTCGAGGCAAAAATTTGACAGAAATTACCACAGAAACCGGTGTAAGCGTAAGTATTATTCTTTATATTTCTTTCTAGATTTTTTATAAGTTATATCTGTATGCTAATTTAATAATGATTATACATTTCTGAAAATTGTTACAGAGGAAAACAGTTGTGTTATGGGTGCGACAATTCACTGAGAAAGGATCATTACTGCACCGCCAAAGGACCGGTAGACCTCGACTTATAAGCGCACAGCGGCGTCAAAGCATAAAAAAAAAAAAAAAAAAACATTGTCCAGGAATATGAAGAAAATGGTTTTCCACCAACAACCCAATACACTCGTTTATTTAACACAGGCGTGGACACTGTTCGCCGTGTACTCCACACAGTAAGGGTTTACATCCTCGCAAGCATGCAGTCACACCCTTGCTGACTCCACAGCACAAAGAAGCGAGATTAAAGTTTGCTCGAGAATACTTAGATGCCGATTGAAGTAAGGTCATTTTACCTACGAAAAAACGTTTCACTATAGTCAACACGGACATTTAAGCTTGTGGCATCGAAATAATATGCGTTATAATAACGACCACGTAGTGCCCAATGTGCAATTACAGTGAATATGTGAGGTTGGATGAACGGGGCTGACCCGGGAGAACTCGTCAGAGTGCCCAGTCGGGCTAATTGCTGATTACGTCAATGTGCTGGAGGAGACCATGATTCGAAATGTGTATCCGGAGGAAGAATTACCCATAGTTTAATTTGTGCAGGATAATTGTCTTTTACATCGTTCCCAAAGTGTGAGTGAGAGTTTTCGCCAGAACATAAATATCATTTCGTGGCCTGCTATATCACCAGATTTAAATCCTATTGAAAACCTGTGGCTATACTAACTAAGGATAGAAGTAAGTGGAGATCGGGTTACACTGATATTTATTAGTAGTTAAACAGGGCGCAATTGCGTTAAGTATATTTTACTTTTATATTTTTTATACTATGATAGTAAATAACTACATTTTTATACTTCAAAACGGGACTCAATCACGTATTGTATTTTTTTTGCATATACGCTATTTTGTGACAGTATTTTACGATATTTTTTTCATCACCGAGTCTTTGAATTGTTAAGAAATGATAAGTTAGTAAAACAGTAAAAGGTAAATGTTAGAGTGCGTTCGCCTACAATGATAACCAGGCTCAAATTTGTAATTAATTGCATTCGCTTATAAAACTGTTTTGTTGAAGGGAAGCTTCAATCCTCTTTCCAATTTTGGAAATGAATACTTAAGCTATACCCTCAACAAAATCTTAAGAAGATATTTTACTTAAATTATATATTAATAAATTGTGTTATTTATCTTAAATAAAAATTGTGTCAAAAATAAAGTTACTTTTTCATTTCAAAGTTTTATTATTTCTAGTTGTAAGTATAGATTGTTATTAATTGAAAAAAAAAATAGAAAACCCTACTTTTGAAATGTTTCATTATAAGAGAACTTTTGATTATTTTTCTTTTACCTTACCTTTTATGAATACACACAGTCAATTGTAAATTTTCTTGTAATAACTATATAATTTAATAACCATACTAATATTGAATCAGTATTTCGATTGCCATAAAAACTGTAGGTATTCATAGTCAATATCCAGGCAAAGATCCAGGCACAAACAATGATTATTTTGTTTCAGCCTAGTCCATTTATCAATTCACTATCTATTCATATTATATGATATTATAATAGATTTTCATCCTTGATGACTTTCAAACAACTAGCAATGCAAGTTTTTACGGAAATTTGAATCCAAAGTAGAGTATTTTCCAAACGAGGGAGGGATTCTAAATTTCCACCTCACTTATTTTATTATTTTTATTAAAGTATAATGTCGTAATATTCATGTCATCACATATGTTATTGAGGTGTGGATGAAGTTAAGTATGTTTAAAAACCTCGTAGTTTCATGAAGAAACAAATTGTATATTTGCAATGAGTTCTTGTTGCAGAAAAGACTCTGTTCTGTTACGATAGTAACAACGCTTGAAAGATAAACATTTTAAAACAACCTTAATTTAAAAAAAACATCCTCCTCCTTTTTCTGGAAGTCGGTTATAAAGAAGCGTGTTCCAAAAGTTAAATACAGGTGCCGTTTTAATTTCTGTGGAAGCTTTTTTTAAATATTAATTATATTTCATCCATGTAGTAGATTATTCTATTACAGAACAATTTTAGTGCTTGTGAGACTTACATATCCACAAAAAAAGCATTAAATTCTGTTGTTTTGATAACAACGCCATCTAGTTTATTTTTTTGTAACCATCATGCAATGCTGAGAGCTACGTGCGCATCACAAAATTGGTATTAGGTGGTGTACCGTAACTCACACTCACAAGCAAGTACCAGTAATCAATAAGAAATTATTAACCATCACGTGCATACTGAGACAGCACAAATATCTTTTAAAGAAAAAAACGCTAACTGCATTCGCATAGCACGTTTCTTAGAAACATCCGGAGATAAAGCATTAGAATAGCACTTAAAACGATACCACTTCAATAACGGCAATCACACAGCGATTTATTAAAATTTACGATCAGAACACACCGTTCGGATTCGACCCCTCGGTCGAACAATAACTATTCTGACAATAACTCCCCAAAACCGAAAAAGAACGAGCAGCGAACAATATAGAAACGGTCGTCTCGAACGTTAAGCTCGACCTGAATAACGTATAAGTATCGCCTAGTTACTCTATTATAGAAGGCACCCAATTTATTCTCGAGTTTATCGCTCGGTTTGCGGTGATAAATTTTCGAGTGCATTGAGGATGGAGGCGCTCTTCCCCTGCATTTAATTTCGCGAAATAATTTCGGTTTTTTTCTCGTTTTCTTCGTTGTAAATGGGTTCGGTCCCCGGAATCGGTGAAGCAGTAAAAAGTATGTGGCGTAAAGGTTTCATCTACATACTACATACAAAAGGTACCTACTTGAGAAATATACAAACGCTTAATGACTGAATTTTTAATGAAAATAATATATAATGTAAATCGAGTGGTATCACTCAGGTAATAATCCTCTGCTTGAGTACGTTACGTGAACACGTAAATCCTATTTAAATTAATACAATGTAATTACGACACGTGTTATATCGGCCGGCGCCTGCTAAATATTCCTGCTTGAACGCAGGTGCGATTTTAAACACCACTTCAAACACTGGACAATTGGAGTCGTAAAGTTTATTTCTTCGTTAAAATAACAATTACAGACGAAGAATTATATTTCACAAGGTCTTATTTTTCACGCAGCTCTTATTCTAAATTCAACCTGAAACCTATAGTTACAAAATTCAGTTTGGAAAACCACGAAAATGAGTTCTTTTGAAAAACCAACCAAAGGTGTTGTGCGTATTGCGTTGCCGTCAATAGGAATTGACGTGTGCTGTAATTGGCAGTTATGTGGCTGAATTCACATGGTAAAAAAACTAGGAGGCCGAAGTCAAACGGATGGCGTATCCTGGTGTAACGGTAAATATCGGCAGCTCTTCAACCTCAGTCTATGAAACTTTTAAATCTTCTTCAACAGCCTAATTTTCCATGGTATTGGTAACATGGTATTGAAACAAAATACAGACTATGAGGCAAGGCTGAGTCACGATCAAGAGACATCCCAATATGCCGGCTTTTAATCAAATACGCTAGATGGTTTTCCAGTTAGTTAATTAATAATAGTGCTTGTTTCCTTCTGTAGATCTAACACTGTCCACTCAACTTGTCGCACAGCAATGGAAGTCGCCAGTTGTACTTCTGATCAATGTTTCAAAGACTCAGTTAACATATGCACATGCACACGTTCGCGTGTCTCGCCATCCATCTCAGCAGCTTCCTGCCAGTCAGAAAGGGCACGCGATGCAATCAATCCGAGGTTTTGATGGCCCCGTAATGACGCAGTAAACCGCCGGTCATAAAACATCCCCCCTTTTATGTTACCGGCCGTATATTTAATTGATGCAGACGGAATATTGATTTCAAGTTTCGGTGGTGGCAATAAGCATATAAGTTTTAGTAACACTGACTAGGGACTTCTGACAATTTATTTTATCATATATTTTTTTATATTCAACAACAGCCGCGACTCTCGCTCTTGCAGTTGCTGAATGGAAAGAAATAGGTACAATTTGTCGCGCGAGAAAGAATCGCGAGTCACATTTGGACTAGGAGTTGGTACAGATCAGGAAAAAGTTCAAGTATTCAATCAAAGCTGTCTTAAAACATGCTTAAATGATTTTATTTTCTGTCATTGATGTAACGTAAATGAAATTAGACTCATTTTTTTTGTCTCCATACACCGATAATCAATAAACAACTTCACTTCGAAATCGAATAAAAAAGTCAATGTCATTCAACAGAAGGGACAGCAAGGAGGGACAGTTCGGTTCGAAAAACTATGAATCTTTTCCCTAAGCAATTTCGATTTCTTGCTTTAAGTTTTCTAAAGTGTAACACAATGTGGCGACTTTGCTAACTTGACTCTAAAGTTCGTATTAGTTAATTACAGGCTGAAATGTAAGTGAGTAGTTATTAGTGTCCTATTTAAATATACCTTTCCGTTTGTTAAATAGTAGATACCTATAATAATTAGAACTATTGTAGTTTGAATATTTAAAGTGGCTTTTTGTAATAAAAGCGTCGAATATGTTGTGATACACGGGTTACCATGGTTACCCTTTTTTTATTAACCGACTTCCAAAAAAAGGAGGAGGTTCTCAATTCGACGGAATGTTTTTTTTTTAGTTAAGGTGTTTAAAAAAAGAAAGATTGATAAAAGTGGGAGATCGGCACAACTTGGTGAATTTAGATGCTAAAGAACAAGTTAAAGAACGTGAAATAGTGTGCAATGACAGAAATTTAGAATGTATTAAAAAAAATCCACAACACACTCTTTTTAACCGACTTCCAAAAAAGGAGGATGTTCTCAATTCGGCGGAATGTTTTTTTTTTTTTTATGGATGTTCACCGATTACTCAAAGACTATTTGACCGATTTCAAAATTTCATTTTAGGTTTTATAGAAGATACTTTCTAGTTGGTCCCATTTAATTTTGGTAAAGATCTGATGATGGAATCCATGAGGAATTGAAGGAACTCCTCAAATATTGTAGGCATACATATAGCGATTTTGGTATTATAAGAAACATAATAAACATTTGCATTCAGAAAGTGTAAATTGGTGAAGTGGAACTGATGCAGAAGACCACAGAATGCCATCGGAACTCCTCAATGATATATGATTTACGGGTGGCGACAAAATATCTTGATTAATTTAGCTAAGCAACTTGATAGTCACAAATTTAAATGTTCCCGATGAGAATGGTACCATCGAATTGATTTGATGATGGAGCCGGAAGGTAGGCACCAGATCTATGTAATAAAATAATGTATCCTAGCCGTGTTTGGGCTTGTTCGAATCGTCAAGAGATACACTTTTAAGTAACGATTAACTAAAAAGTGTAAAATAAATAAACTTTTAAACAAAAAAATAAAACCGACTCAAAAAAAAAAAAAAGTAAAAAATAACGCCATAATTCAGTTTCTTCGAATTACTTACAAGTAACCGTTTGAATACTCAATCTATACAGTATATACAATTAATGTTATTTTGGAGTCGGTGCCATCGTGTCACAACTTACTAAAATCGTCAATTTTCAATATTTTACACATTCTTTATATGGCACCGACGCCAAAATAAGATTAATTGTATATACTGTATAGATTGAGTATTCAAACGGTTACTTGTAAGTAATTCGAAGAAACTGAATTATGGCGTTATTTTTTACTTTTTAGTTTTTTTTTGAGTCGGTTTTATTTTTTTGTTTTTAACTAATGTATCAACATAGTTATTAATTTAAATAATGTTATTATTTTATTATTGACAATTCCTTATTAACGGTTGAATTCGCATGTAAATGAACAACTTGACAAGTAGAAACAGCCGTTAAAACTAACAAAGCATTATGAAATAGAGCCTTACAAAGACAAATTAAAAGGCCCTGCCTTAATGCGCTAATGCAGCGGTGCAAGCATTATGCAAAAACGACGCAATGTTCCTTAATTAGAGCTCCTCTCATTATATTCGCTGGCCGCATTTAAATATGAGTATAGTTACAATTTAAATGCGATGCGCGCGCAGCATTCAAGCCGAACCGGCGCGGCGCGGGCGACGGAGCGTGGCGCGCTAATGCGCAAGTACATGCATATTTGCACCTCCGTCCTAAACACGAGCGCATTGAGCTTGTATGTTAATTGCTACAATGTCTTGTTTAAAACAAGCTTATGCAGGGGCAACATTGTGCTACATGCAACGCATACATGCCACAAGATCTTAAGGTTAAGGGGGTGCATCGAAAATTTAAGCTATTTTATAGTGAGTATTTTGTGAAATCTAGAATACGAAACAGACTGGTTTTCAGATTTGTGTTTTTAGACTATATAACCTATTCAGTGCCTAACACGAAAACATGTTTGTTTAAAATTTCCTCAATAGCAAAGAAATCCGAAATCGCGTCTTCATTTTGTCTAGTTTGTACAAACGACCGATTAATAAACGGCTAAGTTATGTAAAAATGACATTCTTCCCTTTATCTTTTTTGTCACTAACCTAAATGTTAGTAAAACATAATAATATCTTCGATTTCATTGTACTTACTTTTACATCCGGCGCTTACGCCTAAAAACCCCAAGCATGTAGTTTCTCTTTCTTTGATGCGCGCGAGCAATAAATCCGTCCCTTATTACAAATTCCGCTCATTACATTAGCCGGCGTTTGGGTTGTGGTTTACTAATACGCATTACTTCACGATGCAGGCCCTTAACATACGCCTGTCGATATTCATACGCAGTATTTTAGTATATTTATTTATTTAAACTTTACTGCGCAATAGAATATTTATCTACAAATGACGGACTCAATGCCAAAAGGCATTCTCTACTAGACAACTATTGGGTTAAATGGAAACATTTATATGTCTATTATCTGACAAAATTTTAGAGAAAAAAATGACATACATAATTTATATGCACATAAAACTGACACAAATACACAATATACGAGGGGCACACCGAAATTATCGGGAATAGAGTACTTTAAACTGAGTTACATTAAATCCTTTTTTGTCACATGCATACTGGCGACTTACAATCACGATGCCGTTTTTACAATTAAAAAAAAGAACGATATATTTTTTTAATTCCATTTTTAAATTGACAACTCGATGAACAAAATGGAGCTGACGCGTGAAAATTTTCGTGCAATTATTTACCATAACTTTCGTCGTGGCTTATCTCCAGATGAATGTCGCAATGAGCTTGTTACTATATACGAAATTGAAGCACCTAGTCAGACGACAATATATCGGTGGTATGCTGAGTTTCGACGGGGTCGTGCCTCTCTTGGCACCGTACCTTCATCAGGTCGGCCGAAAACGGCGGTTTCGCCTGAAAACATCGCGGCTGTGGAAAAACTACTAAAAGAAGATAGACATGTGACATACGAGCAGATTCGGGCAACCATAGGCATTGGAATGACTGCAATTCACACTATTTTGCATGGTGAGTTGGGTGTCAGAAAATTGATTTCCCGATGGGTACCCCATAATTTGTCTGAAGAGCAAAAGGCGGCTCGTGTTGATTGGTGCCGATCTATTCTGAAATGCTACAATGGAGGAAACTCAAAAGCCGTTTATAATATGGTCTCGGGTGACGAATCCTGGATTTATTCTTATGAGCCTGAAAGAAAGCACCAGTCGGCAGTATGGGTCTTCGATGACGAGGTCAAACCAACGAAAGTTGTGCGTTCTCGAAGCGTGTCGAAGAAGATGGTGGCTTCGTTCCTCTCAAAAAAGGGGCATGTTGCCACAATTCCTCTAGAAGAACAAAGAACCGTTACCGCTGATTGGTATATCACAGTTTGTTTGCCGGAGGTGCTGGCCGAACTTCGCCAAGGGAACCCGAGACGCCGCGTCATCTTACACCACGACAATGCGAGCTCCCACACCGCCCACAAAACAACTAAATTTTTGAACGACGAAAACGTTGAGTTGATGTCCCATCCTCCATACAGCCCTGACCTGAGTCCAAATGATTTTTTTACGTTCCCTAGAATTAAAGATTTATTGCGTGGTCAGCGGTTTGAGAACCCAGAAGCCGCTGTGGAAGCCTATAAATCGGCCATTTTGGCAATGCCTACTTCAAACTGGAATTATTGTTTTAATGACTGGTTTAAAAGAATGCAAAAGTGCATTGAATGTAACGGAGAATACTTCGAAAAACAATAAAATATAATTTATGTATATAGTGCACATAGTTTTTTAAATTCCCGATCATTTCGGTTTGCCCCTCGTAATATTTAGTATTCAAATATATATACTTAAGTTAAGCCTTTGCATGCACATATCCGTGTTTTGTAATAATTTTGTTTATTGGTTTATGACTGTCTATTTATGAAGTCTCTAGCCTCTACTTTTTTTTTTTTACTTTGACTTTGACTATAACTGAGAAGCGTTGTTAAATACCCGGAGAGATATGAGACCAACGAAGATAGTCTCTACACAGAACGCCCGCAGGAAGGACTTAGGGAAATTGATTGCACCAAAATTAAAAATAGTCCATCATTGGATCTAAATCAAGCTTTTAAATTATATAACTGCTTGCCTAAGGTTTCAAAGTCATTAGATAATATTTTTAAACGTAGACTAAAGGACATCTTAATAAGAAAATGTTATTATCATGTACACGATTTCATGTGTAATCACTAATCAATAAATTATTTCCATTTTAATGTACCTAGTTGATCTGATATTATAATTTTGCTGACATTTAATTTGTATCATCATTGATTAGCTAAGCGATTGCGTAACTAAATAAAATAATTTAATGATGGTTCACAAAACACAAACACAACAAATTAAGCACATAATAAAATTGTTACACTTGAAATATCACTTGAAAATTAATTATGATGAAGCTATTTATCTACATATGTATGTATGGTCTAATAAAGTAATTACATACGTACATATATCTTCCTTCTTACATCTGTAATAATAGTTTCTCCTTATATTTATTAGAATCTCTAAGCACGCATGTATCATCCGTGATGAGACATCCTATGGTCATTTGCTAATAGAATGACTCCTCCTTAAAATTACAAAACTTAAAGTTTTAAGCAACAGGTTCGTTGCGGCTAACAAATTGTTTGTAATTTTTTTAATACCTAATTAACTTTTTCAATAATACCATCGTAGCATGCCACAATGTTGCACTGTGTCTTTAGTAATAAGTAAATCCCAATTACTTACCGCATCCTTCAAGAACGGAAAGGACACAATCATGCCATCAGTTAACTAAACCTAAATTAATTTGTTTGTTTTTTCCTCCTTATTAATTTGTGAGTTTTTGCCACTTTGCGGGCTACTGTTTGGGTTGTTATCGGACCCATTGTTTCGGCGAATTCGTCCGTGTTATCACATACTTAAGGGTAATTTGAGATTCGCACTTACAATGTATTTAGAGCCACTTTCCGGTGAGGTTCTTTTTATTTTTAATTTTGAGCGTTAAATGTCGAGTAAACGAACGGTAAACACCGAGTAACATATCCAAAAAATTAACAAATGAGCACCACGTGCGCTCCAAAACAATCGATTTTCAAGATTTGTTCCCTGTCAAGATAAAGACAAGGGGGACCGAAAATAGGCCCTCAAAATGCACGTTAAATGACACGAATTGATAGCTTTAAACACTCGAGCTGTTCAAATCGCCAAAACGCGTGTCGAGTACCAAATCAAGGGATCCCAGGCCTCAAGGAACAAAATACACACCGGGGCAGCGAATTTGTCAATTTTCTTTCACCCCAAGCCACTTAACATGCATAAGACGAAGCAGGTAGGACCAGGTATGGCACCACCACAAAAACAATACGTTCTAATCAAGCTGGACTGATCCTTGCACGGGCGATATAAGAGCTGTTCTGAAAGGCATGTTTTCATGGTTTTAGTATTTGCGACGCGGTGTTTTTGCTTGAACTCTTTATGAATAGGGGAGTCTTGGTCGATCGTTGATGGATGACGCAGCAGCATTGTTTTGTTTGATCGGCTCAGTGAATGGAAAATGGAAGTAATTCATACTTCTAAGAAGAGAAAGATCGTTGCAAAAACTTGGGCAATACATTCAAACATAAAGAATATTAAGAATATTTTTTCGCTGTGTAGAAAATGGTGAGTTATTATTAGCTACTTTCGATCTAAGCTCCAGTAAAATTGCACCAAAGGTAAGTATCCTATTTTGAAAAGTAAAATCAGATTTCTTTCTCTTACGGATATAATGCTTTATAAAAATCGGATAATTGTGTTTGTGTCTAATTCTAATAAAGTGGGTTTTAGGAAAATGGCTTTTTTAGGGAAATAAAAATTAAGCTACTATCATATAAAACGACGGAATATAATGGATGGAATAGACGTATTAACAAATGCAATAGTGAATTTAGGATGGAGTGCCCTACTTGTTATCATTTTACAATTTATCAATCACGTAAGTAGTAGCGGCACGTGTCATCGCAAACTGATCATTATAGTTTACATTTACGATTTCCATTCAATATCGACCATTTTTTTCCACGTCCTGTTAAACAGAATGGAGTCGTGATCTCGCCGGGCGGTCGGCAAACTGAGTGTTCCCGTGTGTTTACGGAACGCATTCCGGCGGCCTTACGCTAAAAGGATCACAAGGATGCCCCGGATTAGGTGACCTTATAATTTTTTTTAATTCTATTTCACCGGGTAGCGAAAATAACATCATTCAATCATAATCACTAAGAATGTCCCGTGGTTTTGAACTTGAAGGTAAGATCTGTTTGATCTGATCTTTTTTTAACCACAAAAGAAAGCTATTAGCGCTAGATCAATGAGCGTAGTCCAGGACGGTTGAATAAATACCAAACAAAAAACATAAAGTTTTAAAAAAAAATAAACATGTTCGTGGCTAACTCCAATAAGATTCAGCGTATACAAATTAAAATAACAATAAAAACCTTTATCACTGCTAGGCCAGGCAATAAAGAGTCTCCTCTAGACGGCAAAGGTTAAAACATGCCAAAAAATATTAGGTACAAACACAATAAAACACTTACTTTACCCCCAAATGAATTTTCCCCTTACCTAACATAGGGCGAGTCCACTTTGATATCTTTGTTTAAAACAAAAAGGAATCAAGTGCCTGTAGGCTACATACATTTCCACTACGTTAATCTACCGGAGATGTTTATGTCTAGACAAAAATAATTGAACAATGACGTAAAAAAGATTTAAAGCGCCATCTTGTTTCTTGGTAGGGGAAAAAGGTGAAAAGTACGAAACGGCGATGAATCTCCATGTTACTCACGATTAACGACATAACAGTAAGGGGGATGAAACATGGAACTGGGAAATGGTCGCGTGCTAGACTAATTAAAACCGTAGACGTAAATAATGTCATGTGAATAATAAATACAAACGTATCGATGTGACTTGGAAACGTATCGAAATAATAATGCGAGTTTTCATTAAATTCATCAAAGTGAAACAAAATAAAAATGGATTCTTCGTGTCCTTACTCTAAGTATTAAATCGTTTTTCATTACTTAAATCTAGCTAATTAGACACGAATACAGAAAACAATATTTTTATTCGGGGTCTTATCTGAATTTGATGTTCGCCTAAAGAAGTGCTAAATTACAAAAAATACGAGTATGCTCGCTTAACGTGGCGTGTTTTTTAATTTCGCACGTGCGAAATTAAAATAGTAAATGTATTAAAGACCACCGTTAAAACCTGCGCTACACTATAATTTATTAAACGTTTCTGATATCTTTATGTTGATCTGAAATAAGGTAAAGAAAGATAATATATATAATGCATGTAATGAACTTCAGGGGTGTCAGCCGAAGATAAAAATCTGTTTAAAATTTTATGACGACACAGGACATAAACCCTCGATTTTCATAGCTATCCAAGTGAACATTGCACCATAATATGCACCACCTAGGCATTTGCAAAGATGATCTATGAGTCGCTATTATGCTAATTACATTAATGTCATAGAATAATCACATTATAAGTTTTAATAGAGTTTCCCAAGGCTGTGTATGGTATGTCTTTGCCTACAGGTTATATTATGTATCAGCGTCAGCAGATGCGTTCGCAGCTGCTCCTAGCTATTCAACGCCATAACAACTTAACAAAACCTGTCATAAATTAAAACTCTTTTGCAGTTAAAAAAGAAATCATGAAGACTTTGATGAGGCATAAAGTCGCTTTCAAGACTAGAATATAATCCATTGGAATATTCTTATTGGAGTTTCTATTGCTCATGATCATATCAATAGCTAATTTGATAAACGTGTGCCAATGCCTGCTGAGGCAGAAAGGTTTTTAGAGTGACGACCGCGTAAGGACGATGCAGCGTGGGAAGGCCTCCAACAGGATTGACTAATGATCTGGTCAAGATCACGGGAACCATTGGATGAGGGTGGTGCACGACTGGTCTTTATGGAAATCCTTGAGAGAGGTATTTATCCACGAATGAACGTCTTTAGGCTAATATGGTGATTATGATGAGAGGACCCGGCAAAAAAGAAAACTAATCGGCCAAAATTAGACTATACCAATCGAGTATCTTTATTTGGACGGTTATTTCCTGAGAAACTATATATGTAAAGTTAAGCATAACGATAACTTTGGACTTACAGGGCATAAACGCCACACACAAACCAATGGTGGATACGTCCTTTGAATTTAAGGGTGTCGATATTAAGAGTTAGTTGATAAGCGCAACCTAGATGACGATTTGGCCAACAAGAAGCTTCGTATGTATTAATATAACTGCCAAGAAATGTAGGGTCGTGATAGACTTTCGACAAAGGGTATAATTTGTGATCTGTGGATCAAACATATTTTTGTAGCCTTCAAACTGAGGCTGCTTGAACAACTAACTGTTAGAGGCGCTCGTGTCCTCTCTTGTGAATGGCGTTACAATTCGCGCTTCGTCATTTGGCGTCAATGAAGAGTCTAGAGTTAGTTACTAGTATCGTCGTAGCCATTATTTTTGGTATCAAAGGGGTTTATCAGCGCAGCGGGAGGGTGTTGAGTCTGACTTCAGACGCAAAAATATGTGGCGCGTATTGTACATAAACAAACATAAGACATCGAGAGAAGTACATAAAATTTACGCACTTGCATGATCGCACAATATCTTAACAACCTCCCAGAAGGGACAGACCTACGGGGTTGGTGACGCATTAAAATACGACTTGTTTATTGCTCCATAATTCAGACGGGCTGTCGCCATGGCCGCCCATTCCGCCCAGATTAAAACTAAAACTACCCTCACCAGACTAGTATTAGATATATGCGTGACTGGAATAATGCTCGAAGGACTAGACGGTTTAAATGAAATTAGGGGTGAAGGTTATGGGTTGAAAACGTTTTTGAAACGGCGTTGTCATTGCGAATGTTAAGGTACAAATGCCTGTTGGCACGCCATTGGAATTCTAGGAAAAACTACAATTAAATGTGAATTCGTAAAACAAATATCTATATTAAGTGTTTGTAGTAAATTAAGAACTAATCTGTGTTCGAAACAAAAAGTTATAGTTGTACAATCTTATACCCTGTTTGTCAACACTAATTTGGTAATGTCACTTTAAAAATTTGTGCAGCAATAATTATTTTATATACTCTTACTGTTGACTGTATAAATGGACCAATATTCAGCGTTTTTACGTCGTTTAATTTTCGTTAATGTCGTCTCAGCAACACAAACAGCAATTAACTTTTTATGAAACCGAAAGACAGTCAGTTGAGTTCATTTTGGTCAAAGTTATCACACCTTGTCTTTCCGTTGTCCGAGCGGTCAAACGTTCGGAAGAGGAGACAACGCGCCCAAATGTCCGTCCAAGATCCCTAATACTTGAAGGATTTACTGAACCAAGTTTGACAAGAAGGAATGAAGACTTGAAGATGGCGAGGGTGCGCTACTTGCGGTCGGCACTGGTCTCTGGAGAAGCCAATCACAATGATGAGCTAAGTTTCGCAATTTGATTTTTTACATTAGACCGTTTAGTTACAACGCTATTGTATTGAACCAGTATGCATTATATTTCGTCGACAATATTATTTTACGGATTATCTTTTTTCTTGCTGACAGGTAGAATGTCAGGCTTTGTACTTTTTGTGACGTGCAATAAAATTAAATATGAGATCTGTACCCTGCCCGCTTTTTTTCATTGTTGGGTTATTTCTTAGAACGTCGTAGGCACTTCTATTGAGGACAAAATACAGTTACCGGGGTAACTTGAGAGTCTTACGCCGTATGTCGTAAATTTTAATTTCATTGCTTGATACACTTTAATGGGTACTTAAATTTTAAAGGACGTGCTCCGAAACAATAATAAACAAACTGTCGCTAATTTAGTGAAAAGAGATGTCGTTATCATTTATTACTCGAATGTTTTTGTACTTAATTAGACAAATTAAGAAACGCAGCAAAATTAAATACTAATATATGAAGCTGGTCTGATGTCTGACCCGGATTGTGGTCATATGAACTGTGTAGAAAATGTATGTATGTATGATCAACCTAAAAGATATAAGTACAACGGCGAACGTATCTCTATTAGGGACCTCTTCCAGTTAACCTTTGAGCAAGTGAGTGAGGACATAAGGAAGACATATAATAAAATAACGCAATCCTAACGAGTTTAGGCTCTTTAAAATTGTCTCGGTAAGCAGATGATGGATGTTGAAATAAAAGTACAGCTGGTAATAAAAGCTTGTCACAAAAATGATTTTTTAATAGAAACTTATTTGCTCAAAAGTAATAGAGAAAAAAAAGTCGCTCATTCTTCGGTAAAACATGTATTAGCTACTGCATTAAGATTAAGACAGGTTCCGTAGAAAATTATTTGTCAAAACATTTTTTGAGTAAGCTCATAAGCTCAACGGGGTGCTAAATCCTGATTTATCTCGCATTATAAAACCACGGCAATCCCAAATCGGATAAAACAGGCTAACCAAAACAAATTCTTTCAGCCAAACCCCGTAGTTTAGCATAGGGACGTTCCGATCCAATTGGGCATGGGTCGCGTCGTTTGAGAGTAAATCTCGTGAGGTCTCAAATAGACTTGTTTTTTTACAAAAGCAAATAGCTTAACCGACCAGGTTATTCCATTTAGATAAGCCCTTTTAAGTAATAGAGGTGGTAGGGGCAAACGTAGTCCATTGAGAGATCCCATATGCTGAAACGCTCGCGTTATCGTTCCTACGTGACGGGAGTAGGAGGCGTATTTTAACTTTTTAAACATACAACCCTTTTTGATAGGGGTTTTTTTCTGTATAAAAAGATGCGTAAATGTGTGTTATATCGGTGATTTGGCCGAATCGGTTGTGTTAGACTGTTGATGCTATTTTGTTTATGGTGCGGCAGAAGGGGTTATATTTCTTATGAAACCTTAACAAGGTATCTGATTTATGGGGATCCTCATTCACATCCAAAGTCATTCAATAAGCTAACGAAAGACAGATCACGATGACAGGATAGTTTCGAAGATTGAATTTCACTTTCCAAATAGTATAATTTGCTATAATATTAGCAGTTCGTCCGAATGCCATTTTTTCTGAATTTATTTTAACAATTTCGCGACCACGAATTTCGTAGCGCTATGCGGCAGCTGTTAACATGGGAAAATGCGTACGTAGCGAAAACTAACTACGAGCCGAGAGTTCACGGTCGTGCAAGTGTTATAGGTACAAATAGAGAATAGTCCATTATAACATTTTAAATCAATCTCAAGAGTTTCCGTAAAATTACATACCTAGTAACTAAATCGCAAATTTCAATAACATCTTCAAAGCTACTTGCTTATCGTTTGTAAATTATATTTGCTTCGCTCTATTAACATGGTAAATCGAAGAAACCAATTTGGATGATAGTGACAAGTAAATTCGTTTAACTAAAAAAAAACATCACAAAAATACCAGCCGTAATACTCCGAGTCCATATAATAACCACGAAATTACTATTTGAAAAGACCTAAGATCACATACAAATAAAAGCAAGCTATCAAAAAACGGTTAAGCTGGATTACAGTTTCCAGCGAAATGGCAAAAAATGGTTCAAAACCTGGTTTATCCCACATTGTGTTAACAATACGCCATTCCTGTTCCCACACTCGTACCCCAGAAATATCGCGAATAGGAAATCGCAATTTGCCTAAGAAAAGTGGATTTTTAAAATTTCTCTTCAACAATACCTTCTTAGCTGTTAAAAGGTCGTATGTCTGAACGGAATCGTAAAGACTTAATTCGTTTTGCGGCGGAATGGTTCCCTGAATACAATCCGAGTTACAATGGTTGCGATCACAATCGGTTCGCTTGGGGAAAAAATATTGCAGAGTGCATTTTGTTTAGGATATTCAAGGGTTCTGTATGTACTAGTTATAATTTTCAATACAATTAAGAATAATTAGTTTATTTACTAAACGCTATTAAACACTTGAACTAGGCTCCACTAATACAGCTTTTTACATCCATAATGTAGGGGAGAGTCGGCGATATCGTACCATTGGTTAAATCGTACCACTGCGAGATTTCCTATAAAACAATCCTTTTATTTACACTTGAGTGCACCAAATACTTCTCCATTGGTATCAGTATCTATAACCTGAAAATAGCATATAACTAAGCATGAAAGTGAGAGAGCAGAAAAAATATTTCCGTCGGACTTGATGTAATCTTTAGTGATATTGTGTAACGACATCACTGATGATCGAGGTAAGTTATAAATGCTCAATAAATGGTATTCAACCATAAAATATAAACGGGTTTATGGGGTGGTTCTTAGATATAGCCAAATTTTATGGTTATATTTTAAATTCATTATTTCAATAAAATACCTGGTCGTTTAAATCGTTCCATTGCTTACTGGCATAGGTACGATTTAAACGATCAACTATTTTTTAATTATACAAGATCAATTTAAATTTCTGACAGTAAATAATTTGTATTAATACCTAAATTAAACAGTTTACATGCGAAATGCTTCATGGATGCAATTTAAATCCTGATGGTACGAATTAACCAACTCGTCGGCTAAATCGTACCGATGAAAGGCCTTTTGAAAAAGTCAATTTTGACGATGTTAATGTAATCCCAGAATGCTCATCTTGCTTTTAAAAGAAGCCGAAATACTAAACTTTTATATGCACTGTCAGCCATATATGTAAGTACTTTCACAAATAAAATAACCACGTATGAGTAAAAAGTGGTACGATATAACCGACTCTCCTCTATAAGTGTACAACAGTCTTTCAAGGATTTTTTAACCCCAATAAATGGAAAGACTGGGTTTTGAAACTGAGTCATATGATTCTGTGTTAAACATATGGCCATTTTTTTTATTACTTCTTGATTTAACCTGTCTAACATAAAACAATTCTTTTAATAATGGTTTACGTCCGATAAAAGGGCTGTGCACACGGGACGATTTATGATCTCGATTTACGCTTCGATTATTGCTCGAAGTTAGGTATCTCATTGTGAATAAGTAAAACATAGCATCGAGATACGTAGTCATAATACTTGTGCCGGAGCAACCCCAAAAACTAGGAACACGGCCTGAGATGGGCCATTGAAAAGGGACCGTCTTGAGCCATCTGCCGCAGCCGGCGCCCGCGGCGACTAAACGACGCCGTTACCGGAGGACAGTCCTCCGTTCCTACTTATAAAGGACATTTATATTATACAACTCCTGGGACATATGCCCTTCATGCTTTACAGATTTACCCGGTAAACTGCGTCTCGTTCGCTCCGACGATTCTGCGCGTAACGACCCAATTGGATTGGCAAAAATTTAGAAGGGGTCAAATGATGGTTATTGCTTGGTATTATTGAAATTTGAAGAGGCTATAAACAAAGGATTTCTTGTCAAATTAAATGTAATGGTGGTACGAGAACCGCAATGTACGCTAAGGGAGTATAGTTTTTGATTGTCTTTTTTTTATTCGTTCTATATAAATGAGCGCAAAAAAAATTTTTTACCAAGAAGTTTCCAAGTTTTTTTACGCTTTTATGAATAACTAAATGTAATTACTGGTACCTGCCTAAACGTTTGTATCGTAAGCAACATACTGTTTTTGAACATGATCCACAATAGCTACCACTGAAACGGTATACAAAATATCCCGTCTATCCTAACGTAAACAAGCATAACAAAGATTTCGTCAACACAAGCGTAACGTTTATTCCTATCAAAAGCAATTTTTTATGTCATTTTCATAAACATTTCCTCATATCCTAAACCCGTCTCACATCCTGGGCACCCTACAACACAAATACATCATATAGAAACTACACATTTATATAACAAAGGGCAGGGACGTAATTTTTGAGACCAGCACGTGTTCGTAGTCTATGGGGCAATTCGGTGGCGAAAAAAACAAATCCCTGCTCTATGGATAGGGGTTGTATCTTATCTGAAATAAATCCGCCATCTTTTTTTGTAAGATCTCTGTCATAATTAGCAGAGATTAAAATCGGTGCCAGTGGCAGCCTTATTACGTTTCTCTTTTTTTTTAATCTTACTTTTTTTCTTTTTCTGCTAACATATGCCTTAGACAGCGTTCCAGATTGTACCGCACTCTATAGTACTAAAGTCTTACCAGTGCAGTGCCATAAACTAAGCAGAGACGGCTATTCTGCTTGGCTCTGTCTGCACTCAATCCGCACTTGCTGGGTAAAGGTCTCCTTTTCTTTCCACCATTTGATCCTACTGGGTGCATACTTTCGCTTATCAACATCATCTTAGCCATATGACGCAGTCTGCTGGACAAAGACTTCCCTAAGGATCTGCAAATGCACTGGTGTTGCGCTTCCCGCATCCACATGCCGCAATCCATACAAGATCGTAGGTGCACCTTGTATAACCACACTCCGTCTTCTTCCTGGTCGCCACTTGAGAACCATTCTGCCCGTGGTCGTCGATTTTACGAGCGATATGCCTTGCCGCCACTTAATTTCGGCAATTCTTCAGTACCTTTTACCCCCGCTACTCTTTTGCAAAGGTCTACGTTTAAATTATTTTTAATTCGTACGCTAGACGCCGCACAACACTAATGACGATAAAATCAATTTACAAAAAAAAATATTATAAAAATGTGAAAGTTTAAACCGATATATTGATATTCAATGGGCTCGTAAATCGAGCGTCCCGGGCGATTACCCGACGTGTCGTTAAATTTTACGTAACGTTTAATAACCGACAATGAATATTGACATCGACCTAGGTGGACATGGACAGACCGCCTGATAATTTGGTCGGTTCTCGAAGTATAACTCCATGGAGGCCTTCGGCTCAACATGGCCTGGGAGAGAGAGGGTTCCGTCAGAATAATATTACCAAAAAACCTTATTCGCGCAGCATTTATTAGCAAATACCTACTTGCTAATATATATTCCCTTATAGAATCGAGACAATTGTAGATAAGTAATTACATAATATGCGTTTGCGATTTCGTTTGCACGGATGAGAAAAGTCTTTTTATACTAGTTTGCAATATTCAGATTTTCTTTGAATAACTGAATTCGATATCATACCTAGACTACTTTTATATGAGGTTCAATAAGCAGTGTGTCTGACAGTGTTTTATAAAGGTTCCGTCGCAAAAAAAGGATTAAAAACAGCTGGATATAAATAATTTGACGTACAAATTTGCATAACTCGACTTTTTGTCCACAGACAAATAACGGGAAAAATACTAATACCCTCTCTGGTTTTCGCGATAATCGCTCATTAAAACAAAATCGCCGTGACGTCGGGCATCAGAATGAAATAATTGAATTATTATAAGTGGATTTATTCTAATATATATAATACTAGAAGGCGGGCGCCTTCTAGTATTATATAGAATAACGTAGTCTAGGTATGAACTTCGTTCACGGAGGAGAAAAAAGTCATAACCCCTCTTTTTTCTTCAGCGTAGTTGGGTAAAAAGTATCCTAAAACCATCTGGAGATGCCCAGCTACCGGTCTCCCAAAAATAGTTGAAATCTGTTTAGCCGATTTGGCGTGAAGAAGCCGCAACGACACGACATACAATGATAAAAAAATCCAAAATTTTTTTTTTACTTATCGTGACATATTTTTTTTTAAATATCTTCAATGAAGAATAATAATTAAAAAATACAATCTATACTATTATTATTTTTTACAACTTTATAATAGTATAGATGTTTGATGCCAACGAGGCACTCGTGAAAAGTTATATTTTCTTGAAATATCAATTTCCCTACAGTGAAGGGAAACTTCACTGTATCTATTAACCAACTATCGAGGTGGTGGGCAAATTATAATAAGTTAAATAAAAATCGACCATGAAACTACTACAAAAACTTCCAAATGTCAGTCGATGAAAACAATTAAATCCATCTAATAATACTACCATACTAATTAAATAAACCAAATACGCCGATAAGCAATTATTCATTCATACGAAGACATAGCGACTCAAGTCCAAAACCTGTTGGTGTATAAAATGTCAAAAACCGCCAAACATTCCAGACAAAGTTCATTGAATACTCGAGTATTATGAGATAAAACCTTTAAAATGCTGTATATAACCACTTAGCAACAGTCAATACAATCAACTACGCACTAAGAACGGCTAAATTTTAAGTTCAATTTCCAAAACCCGTATACTTACCGATAGTATTGAAATAAGCCGACACTGCTCCATTCCGAAAGGTGGTAAACGGTTCGCTATTAATGTGGAGTTACGCTGTTTTGTCACTGGTCGGACGTTAGTAGGTATAAGGATAACCGGATCTGTTTCCCAAACAGCGGGACCGGTCAGATCGGATTCAGATCAGGTCCGAATTTGCAGCCGCAAATTGACAAGCTGCGGTGACAATGATCGGCGGTCCGCCACGGGACAAGTTCAATAGTGTTACCATTTAGTAAAACGAACCTTACCTCGTTATAGTGCCAAAAGTTAGTTTAATCGATGCATATACAATTTTCGCCACGTAAGTATGGTATAAGTTCATAACCGTCCATATCTACCCGCTACCCCACTGGTGTTTACTTTCTTTTCTTTCTATGAAATAACTTACTTGACTTTATGTCCTATGTCCCCTGGATGGGGCAGAGGGCGTCCACAGTACGTCGCCATCGCGAACGGTCTTGAGCTTCGCACTTTACTTCGGTCCAGGTCATTCCTATCGCCTTCGCTTCTGCAGTGATCGTCCGCCGCCAGAGTTGCTTAAGGCGGCCACGTTTCCGCTTTTCTTGAGGATTCTAGTCTAGGGCTTGAATCGGTATGTGATCTGGGTCTCTTCGGAGTGTGTGCCCGATCCAGTTTCACTAGCGGCGTTTGATCTGCTGGTCGATCAAAATCTCACTACAGCGTTCCCATAGATCTACGTTGGAGATTTTCCCGGGCCAGTATACACCGAGAATACGGCGAAGACAGCGGTTGAGGAAGACTTGGAGCAGACGCGAGATGTGTTTAGTGACCTTACAGCAATACGGTTGTCACGTTGGACCCGAATATTTTGAGCTTAACTCTCCTTGTCAGTTTCAGCGATTGTCATACAGGACGGAGCTGTGCGAAGGTTGCCTTCCTATGAAATCCGTATATAGTTGGCGAAACGGCGCTACCATACATTGTCATAGAAGTCAGAGGTGTCGCGACGACACGCCGCCTTCTATGACAATGCTTCATGTAGTCGACTACGCAGTTGTAACTTTAGTATTGTCGTCATTATTGTTTTCGAGAGTCAAAGGGGTTCGACTGGCGCAGCGGGAGGGTATTATACCAACTTCACGCAATAACGCAAAGTTAAGCTCAAAAATCTATGCCATGGGCCAATTACAAATTCGTACATAATGTGAACGATTGTGTTGTAAGAATATCGAATTAGACCCACCGCCAAATCCGATTCTGCAGCGAGTTATATTTACAATTAAAATATATTTTATTTATTTAGGTTGAAAGTTAGCGAGGTGGTTGAATTTGTAGCGACCATATAGATGTTGAAGTATCGCGAAATCTATGGTTTAGTTTAGACGGTAAATGGTCCGTGTGTAGGTGTTTTTTTGTTTGTAGGTGATTTCTGTAAATTGTGGGCCTTTGTAGACATAGGAATATTTCCGTAGTTCGCTGTAGGTACGTGTTTACATCACCCCACTAAAAATGCATGAAATATTCGTTCGGTAATGACACGGCTTGTCATGACTATTAATTAAATGATCTAAGATCGCCTGGTCACTGTAGTCGGCGATCATAAAGCGACCAGTCTGCAGCAGCGCCGACAAAACCACTACACGATTTTATGACCGCACCATGCGTCATTCAACGTGTACAAATATTACTATGAATTACTACTGTACACGGTCTAATTCAATATAGTAGGGTGTATGCGTGAATTTTTTAATCGTTTTTCTCAACAATATATGAAAAACTTTAAAACAGAAGTCAAAAAATTAAATTAAAATTGGCCTTGAAATACGGATGACATAGACATTTTAAACCACTAATTAGACAGCGATTTGACAGAGAGATCCGACATTTTTTATTTATTAAATAAAGTACAGTATTCTTATTTTTACGATAGTTGTGTCACTACAGTCATATAACCTCCATATTAAATTCTGTCTTGCTAGAGAGAAATAGAATCAAACGTTTGATGACTTATATTTTGGTTATTTTTGCAGTTATTCGCAAAAATATTTTTCTCTACTGTTCCTTACATGAATGTGCTTTTATTAAAGCAAAAATAAACGTTCATGCATATGGTCTATTAAGTAACAAGGTTAAGTTCATATTATTTTTATATCGCAATAAGTAATTGTAGTCACATAACCGTTGAAACGATAAAGAACCCATTCCACAATAAAAAGCTGATGATCTTCAAACGAACAGTTTAAACAGATTTTCTGAATCCCACCAAAAACATTTCATGTAAAATTGGCGGCCAAGAGTCACATGCTCATAAGGCCTTCGCTGTAAAAAGTTATCAGATCCCAGGAAAAGCCAAGCCCCTAAGGCCTGGCTTTACTAACCATACCACCTTGGTTTCAAAAGTATGGCTTGGCCGTTTCATAGAGTACCGTAAATAAGTCCAACGGACCGTAGTCTGGCCTGCTATGAATAAATTAAGTTTAAATGTCTTCATGATAATATGTACAAACTTAATTCCTTACCATATGGGCCCGACAGTCCATAAAAACTAAAGTATAAAAGCTAGATAATTCAATTTTGTGCATTACATATGTACCCTAACTGCATCCTAACCTGTGAATTTGGACGCTCTGGTGTTAACTGGAACAAAGCTATGAGGATTTGAAAATGCGACGAAATAGTTCGAGAAAAGGTAGGGTAAGTGCCCTGCTTCTTTTTTGTTCGTCTTGGCAGATCATTGCTAAGAACACTCTTGATCAAGTTACATTTCAAAGAAGCAAAACTAAAACAAAATCAGTTCATCCGCTTAGGAGCTAAGCTACAATGCTACAGAAAGATAGACAGATATACTTAAGTACATAAAATGTTAAACCACCCATCTTTTTTCATATTTTAAAAATATTTTTTTTGAATGCTTGGTTTTATTTTCTATTAAGTTTTTTTGAATACCTATTTGTTTTAGACTCCCCATGTTATTTTCGATATCATAAACGACCTTTATTTTTTACTAAAAAGCGCCCGCAACTTCGTTTCGCGGAGGAGAAAAAGTTGTAACCCCTCTTTTTTCCTTTAGCATAGTCGGGTAAAAAGTATCCTATAACCATCTGGAGATACTCAGCTACCCGTGTACCAAAAATAGTTGAAATCCGTTCAGCCGATCAGCGTCATGAGATGAAGCCACAACGACACATATAAACATCTTATTTTTACAACTTTACTTGCTTCCGCCTGCGACTTTGTTTGCCTTAAATTCGTTTATCGCGGATAAGGGAATTGTTCCGGGATAAAAGTAGCCTATATCCTCCCCCGGGACTCAAACTATCTCCATACTAAATTACATCCAAATCGGTTCAGCTGTTTAAGCGTGAAGAGGTAACAGACAGACGGACAGACAGACAGATACACTTTCGCATTTATAATATTAGTATGGATAATAGTGTAAATAGATATCTATACTATTATAAAGTTGTAAAAATAAAATGTCTGTACATTGAAGATATTTTCAAAAAATTTATTGTTACGGACTATTTTTGGATTTTATGTATGTTTGTATGTGTCGTTGTGGCTTCATCACGCAAAATCGGCTCAACAGATTTCCACAATTTTTGGTACACGGGTAGCCGGGTATCTCCAGATGGTTATAGGATACTTTTTACCCGACTCCGCTGAAGAAAAAACGCCGGGTTATGACTTTTTTTCTTCCGCGAACGAAGTTGCGGGTATCTTCTAGTATAAGAATGAAGACATCACTTTGATGCTGACTGTATGCATATAACATTTTCAACAATTTGAATTGCGAACACAAAACAACATTCAAGGCAAAAATAAAAATACTATGTTTATTTATACTTCTGTCAATGTGCAATAAAATGTTTACATATATACTTATGTAGGTATATTTGAACATCATAAATCCAAACTAACATTATGTGTTCATTGACACTACCCAAAATGTTCAATTTGCACCAAACAAGGATATTGATTGAGTTTTTATGATCACTGACATAAATTATGTCATGTTAGTGACGGAATGTCTCACCAAAGTACTGACATAGTGGCTTAGGAATGTACGGATAACAGATAGCATTAGAAACAGATTTATAAATATTATTAAGGGACAATTTTACACAAAACGAACTAGTCCCATAGTAAGCTCAAGAAGGCCATTAGTACTAGACGATGATATATTTACCCATATACTTACATAGGGAACACTCATCACAAAAATATTTGCCCTTACCGGGATCTTAACTCGGGACCGTCAACTTCGCAGGCAGGTTCGTTACCGCTAAAGGCCGAACCACACCGGATGAGTGTGCGTGACGTGCGCGTGGCGTACGCGTTTTAAAGTACGAATTGTCATACGGGATGACACACCGCTGTTTACGCACACGTCACGCAATCGTCATCTCTTATAAGGATTCGTACTTTACAACGCGCACGCCACGCGCACGTCTGCGTGCACGTCACGCACGCGCATTCGGTTTGGCTCAGCCTTAAACCTGTCATAAAAGATAAACAAAAACAAGCCAATGTTTTTGCCGTCCGGTTTGTAAATACGCAGCTACAAATGGTGGCTACCTGTTTGAGTCGTTTGAAGTTGCGACTCTAGAACCCTAGGGGAAAGCGCCCACGGAGTCCTTAAGGAGACCCCGGAAATGGTCAGAGGGCTGGATCATATCTGGCACAGCCGATCAGCATTGCCAAACACTGTGGAAATGCTGCCATGCTTATGGCCATGCTTCCCACCGAAAAAGGATTTGGGGCAAGTTTTGCTTTCTTAACTTGGTTTTTAATTTAGGTTTTTAGTATTTATTTTTGGGTCTAGTCTTCTTGAGATTGAAATATTATGTTTCAAACAGATCACATTGTTATTTCGAAGAAAGAAATACATGTTACAAAAGTTGGCAGTGCCTTTGTCCGCGCGGAAAAAAGGCATGACCCCTTTTTTTACATTATTGCAGTTGGGTAAAAAGTATCCTATAACCATCCTCAGAAGCACAGAGTACCAAAAATGGTTGAAATACATTCAGACGTTTCGTGAGTTGTACCTACGAAGACACATAAATATATCGTTTTACATTGCATAAATGCTCAGCAAGTGGATATTTTTGCTACAAAGAGATCGCCAGGCAAGACACATCCAGGTAAATTAACTTGCCTTCAATTTGTATTCCAAAATGGAGTATATAGTGTATTTTTTTGCATAAAAGCAGAGAATATAGGCTGCAGCGTGACATAGAATATAATAAATATGGGCCGGACACGTTATGATATGGATGAAATAATAATTGTGTCCTTAAAAATGCACGGTAGACACGATATACAAAATACACAGAGAAAAACTAGTTGCTACACATCTATAGGTAGATGCACGATATGGTAATGACCCAAGCCGAGCCAAATATTCCGCCAAATTAACTCGTCTGGCAAAAAGTTCGATTGCATTTGTTTTATTTTAGAAAAAGAACACACCACATCATCAAAGCTAAAGAGACGTAACTCACAACGATCGACAATTCCATTTTAAATCGTGTAATCTCTCATTTGAATTCGAATTTCAAAAACTATTCCGTTTTAAATGTACGGTAAAGAACGTCTCGCCCCTTCAGGACGGAAGTGGCGTATAATTTAAAGAAAAGAACGTGCAAATTTGAATTTAAATTCATCTTTCCAAGTTTCAAATTTGAACATGTTTGACTTTACAATGAAATCGCTTAGGATAGTATAGGGCCATGTGCTTAGACATTATATTTATTTTTATAATTTTGGCAATAATACGAAACACGAATAGTCAATTTTTTTTTATATACATTGAAAAAGTAATGCGATTTATTCCTCTTCCTCGAACGATATAGTTTGCATCTTTTCAAATTGAGAGTGAGAAAGACATAGTCGGTCATCTTACTTCGTCGTCACATATCAAGAGGTACAACTCTGACAGAATAATGTAGACAACTATTTCTGCAAATCAATTAATTATTAAAACAACGTTTCTCGTTTATGTCTGGTAACCCTACGTGCGAAGGTACAACGTTCATTCACATTCCCGAAGGTGGTAATTCGAGCCAGCCGCGAGCGGTTTCTCACGCGTTCTCATTTCGAATTTGGGCGCGAAGTCGACCTGTCAAGATCGACGTAGCAACGCAATTGCGCGATCCTGGGGCTCCACACGGGGTGGATTTTTAGAAAGGCACTCTCTTTTTCTACTTCTTTTTTCGCCTTTAAATTGATACAGCTCATAACAAAATTAAAACACAATGATTCTCGAAACTCGTATCTAAGCATCGATTTCGTATCGAGGCAAGGTTGTGACTGATATTAAAATGAGTTTTGGTTCTGAAAAAAAAAAAATCTGTTTATTTCACTAAGCGTTTACAGTCTTCTGCTTAGATTCTAATTTTAAGTTTAAAAGATTTTCTTGAATCTAATTAAGTTTTATGTATAGAATAAGTTTATACATTTAGGATTGAACTTAGCCGGGAAGGCTGCTTATTAACATTTTTTATAAGCGTTCACCACTTGCTTTTCAGTTTTGTTGATCATGCAGTCATATGGAAGTCTATTCAAAGCGCGCGGTAAGGCTGCGTCCACACTCTCCTGCCATAGTTGTTATTACTTGATGGTATTATGAATGTTGGGAGGTATGTTAGGTTCCGTAGGTTATCTGGACTTTGTCTTTTATTTAATAATATTATATTATCACTGTATTGGGTAACAATAGCTAA
Source organism: Hedya salicella (assembly GCA_905404275.2). Taxonomy (NCBI): domain Eukaryota; kingdom Metazoa; phylum Arthropoda; class Insecta; order Lepidoptera; family Tortricidae; genus Hedya; species Hedya salicella. The sequence goes on along the minus strand of FR990106.1, from coordinate 4,078,833 downwards.
ATCTACCTTATCTGTTTAAATAAACAGGCGATATATATTAAGTAACACCACCAAATACTATCCAGTTAGTTCTAATGCTATCAGAAGTTTGAAACTTACTTTGCAAGAGTCTGCAACGCTCTGCGTCGAGCTACTTGATGTAGTCGAAGAAGAGATATAAATAATACTAGGTATGATTCAAGTTGTCTTATTGCGCATACATTAATTTTGCATATCGCTAGTAATTACTCAACTACAAATAGCCGTTAAGATTCAAATAAAAAATATTAATAGCAGTTGTTAGTGTCTTAAAGATAAACTTCAATGAAGCCGATGCACATGCAGTTTGACAGGCCCATTGACGCGTGTAGGAGTTTCCGGTCTAGACCTGTGAACATATCTATGGAACTCGCTTGAATATTCATGTCATCCAATGACAAGTTAAGATAACTAAAGTATAACTTTGTGATAGCCAAGTTTAATAATGTTATAAATATTACAAACTTTTCATTATTGCAGAAAAATTGGGTTCGTGGAACATTTTCATGTCACACTTTCCGGAGACCAGCAGGAAACTTGATGATAAATTATACCTATAGAAAAGGTTACACATTCTTACATGCTCTCTCATCAATCATTCCCTCATTCCTGAGGATCGTGATCATTGGCTGAATTTGCAGCTTTAAAGATCTGCTTCCATCGGTCTATGGTCCATAATCGCCCTCACCTCCCGATAGAATTTATTCACTTATTCGAGGAGGACGCTTCCCTCGAGATCTTTTGGCTTCTATTTTACCTACCACGATCAGCTTTTCGAGATTCTCATTTCCTCTTACCAGTATGTGGCCAAAGTTAGATAATACGAATTGTAAACAGATGGTGACAATCGTGTTTTGACCCTGAGTTGGGAAAGAATGAAAATATTTGTGCATTTCGCGGTCTTCTTCTATTTTTTGTCGTAAATGCGTAATTTTGTAATGTAAGAGTCGATGGTAATCAACAAATTGCCATATCAACTTGACATATCCAAATATAAAAACAAGTCCAATATGACGGAGAATAATGCAACAATTAACGTGACGACAAGTTTAAGTGATTTTCAGTGATTATTACACGGTTACTAAGTATACATAATGATTTAGGTTGAGGTCATTCACGCCTCAAGACAACTTGTACCAAAATGCAATTTAACTGAACAATAAATTAATTTTGTCAAATAAACTCTTTACGAGTCAATTTAATGCGGAATAAGGGGTTAAGCCGCTCGTAAATATTCATCTTATACAAAATTTACTGCATCTTACATCAACAAAAAACAATTATTTGAATTATTCGTTAATGAACTTTACTAGATTTAAAGCAAACATACTAGACAAAACTAGCTTTTTGTTTAATAGTTTTCCCCTTTTTCAAATAACTTTAGTATAACTTATTTCCTTTCTGGTATTACGCTCTGATTGTTTATGTATTTTTAAATAAAGGCAAACACAAAAAAACAACGTAACTCGGGTCATCATACGGCAATGTTGTTGTTTTGTACCACTAATAAAAAAAAACTTTGATTGACAGGATGACACGAGTCATGTGGGTTTAATTTATTTCCTTCTAAGTACGTAAACAAAGAGAGTACATGTAACAGCATTGTTAGTTGAAATATTAACGTACGAAATCGCCCAGTGTAACCGCACACCAACAAATAGGTACATAACGTTTCGGTTCACGCGATGCGCGCGCACTTCTTTTGGCTCAAAAAACGCATCAAACGAAGTTCGTTTTTAACGAACCGATGTTAATTAACATGTTTTTGCACTGATATAAACGAGACTGTCGCTTCTTTGAAACAAAGGGCATTTAACTTATGCAAAGGGAGACCTTCTTGATATGGTATTACGGTTCAAATTGGATTTTGACGGCCGATAGAGTCAGAACATTATGGTTCGAACGGCGATGAGCAGGTAAAACACATATTACCGTCTAGGACCACCCTCGTCTATGCAAATTGGGTAAATAAAAACAATTGCCGTTTGCGTTTGTATGTTTTTTTCATCATCATTATTTTATAATAAAACAGCATTCCCATTAAGCTGTACTTGGAAATATGAGGGATGTTAGTTTTTGAACAGCTGATTAGAAAAAAAATTAAGTAACTTAACAAAATAATAGTCTGTACAATTTTGATAAAATACATAGTTTCGTTGTTAGTTAGTAAGAACCGTGTCACCTGGTTTTTACAGCTTGACGCTATAGGTAGGTACTTAATAGGCCAGGTGAAACCTCAAGAGCAGGACCTTATGCTAGGTTTACATGAGCTTAGCACTTGTTATTAGTGTCACCGATTAGGGATTTAACTGCAGAGTGACAAGTACCCGTTTACGCACATTGATGTAAGGGAATAGTGTCTTGGAATACTGCAGCACTTGTTTTAACGTGACTGTTCACATTACTTGACAAGTAATAAGTATTAGTAGATTTTTAGTTGGGTGTAGGCAGTTTACGCGTAGTAAATAGGATCGGCTTTTAATCATTAGCACTTGCAGTTGCTAATCTCACACACACATGTGAGAAGTGACAAGTATTAATGACACACCGCTTGCGTGACGTGTGCGTACGCGGCGGTGTGTCATCTCTTATGAGCATTCGCACTATACAACGCGTACGCCACTCGCACGTCTACGTGCACGTCATGCACACGCATCCAGTGTGGCTCGGTCTTTAAGTATTAAGGCCGAAACACACCAGATGCGTGCGCACGCAGTACGTGCGCGTGTGCATGGCGTGCGCGTTTTAATCGTTTGAAATGTCATAGTAGATGGCACACCGCTTGCGTGGCGTGCACGTACGCAGCGGTGTGTCATCTCTTATGGGTATTCGTACTTTACAATGCGCACGCCACGCGCACGTCTACGTGCACGCCACACACACGCATCCGGTGTGGCTTGGCCTTTAGTTGCTAAACTTGTGTAAATCAAGTTTTAGTCATGAATATCAGGCCCGGCCACGACAACGCGCGACTAGTGGGCACGGCGAGCGAATTTTCTCTTCATTGCGCGGTCGAGACGCTCACCGTACAGCAGTTAGTTGACATCATGTGCGATGAGCGCCTCGAACGCGCTATGAAGTGAGAATTCGCTCGCCGCGCCGCTAGTCGCGCGTCATCGTGGCTGGGTCGTCGGAGCAGTGACAAAAAAAATTGACCAAAACATGTAGAGCAGTACTCGACTTCAAAGACGTGTGTAACCGGTAACGTAGTCTACTTCTTCGACTTCGCTTAAAGCATCACACACCATCAGCCGTCTCTCTCGCACTGTACTGAAAGGAAAATAATAGACAACATTTGACGCGAAACAGTTTAGTGACGCAGTTGTGATACAAATACTGTGGACGTATTAATATTGTAAATCACCGTACCTAAACCATCTATCTGTCTCCGTGGCCGCCTTAAGCACTACTAAAACAGTGTACAAACATTAACAGAGATAAATTAAGCAAACACCATGACCACGAGTCGAGCAGATATCCGATCCATTAAACCCCCCGTCTAGCCAGGTTTGCGTGCTAGCTATACACATTAATATTTATATGTAGCGCAAGCGCATAAATATTTGAGTGTACACGAAACCTGCGGCTTCTGTATCCGGATCAGGGGATAATAAGCGGGCAAGCGCGAGTCGACTCTTGAATGATGGTTCCTAGGCAACACTGATGAGTGATGATCGTGGGAGGAAGAGTGTGTAACTGTGTACTTACACTCGTCTTGTCCATAAATCCGTCGCCGTACTATTATAAAAGTATATCCTCGTAGCCCAGTACATGCCGAGGTAATATATATTATAACATGGTACCTTTCGATATATATCTTAAATATATATATGAATATTTTTTTTCTTCTGATTCCGCGATTATTACTCATTGAAATAAAACAATTTAACGGATTATATCGCGTATATTATCTCATTTTAGTTCCCGAGGTTTCGGAAGCTTTTCAGCTTTCCATGGTCACGGGTGGACTGAGAAAAGATATACTTTCCTCTGTCAAAGTTACAATCTGTGCAAACTACCCATTTTTGAAAAAACAAAAATAAAGGTGTACATACACCATAATATATTTATTTATTATATATATATGTGTATACTGAGAATAGAAAATGTATCTTAAGATAGTACGTTAGTATAATATATATACTTCGGTATATTAATACGTATTATGGCACCGTATGTGACGCGCTTAATACTTCTGAAACAAAACGATGTTACAGGATTCTTTTAGTCTTGTAATGAGGGTTTTCTAACATGGAAATATCACCAGATGGCGCCACTGTGACGCAGGGTCTATTTGACAAGGAGTGTCAATATCCTGTGCTGTGATTGGTGGATTTTGACTGTGTGATTATAAAAAACCGTCATTGTAGTATTGTGTTGTAAATGTCATATTCATGGAATAAAATGTCTCCGAGCCTGGAGAACCGGCAGCGTCCTAACTACTCTTACATAAACCACTGAAACATTAGAGGTGTGACGACCAAAAACTCATAAGCATTCATTCATTTGAAATCCTTTTAGATGACCGAATAATAAACCTATGATTTGTGATAGTAATTCTCTCAGCTATCTCCGGTATCTCTCTTTTCCGAAAGAAACTAGCTCAACTTAGGGTTTTCTAGATAAAGTATCCCTAAAAGATAAAAGCGCTAGATGTTACACGCAAGCTTAATGCGCTGAAACAGAGCTTTTTCCGTTACACTCATTTACATGTATGCAATATGTACATGTATTAATTTTTACTTTCTTGACAACGGAAAATAAATTAAGTGCCCTGTACTGTGCAGTCAAGATTTTTTTATTTCAAAATGTATTTAAAATCGGAGCCACAAGTTACGCGGAAATGCTAGTTAGTTTATCCTTCTTTCACAAATCAACGGGGCAACGGATCGGAGCAAATTTTTGCATATTAGATAGAGCAGCAGATAAGCAGAATTAAACAAGTTAACCACGCGAAAGCGCGGGAAAATCTTGTTCTTGATACGATGGATAATTTGTTTTTAAATTATAGTCTTCGGAATTTCTCTTTTCATACAGACAGTCGTTAAACCTTAACACCTCTAGATCATAAAACACTGATTATGCATAAAACTCACTGGAATAATTGTGATTCCATATAATAATTACTCCGACTTATCGACATGACATTTTCAAGTTTGTTAAAAACTAGTAAGCGCCCGAAACTTCGCTCAGGGAGGAATAAAGAGTCATATAACCCTTTTTTTGCTTCGGCTTAAACGGTTAAAAGTATTCTATAACTATCTGTGCGTGTGCTGCTGGTTCAGTACCAAAAATAGGCACAATCCGTCTATTAGTTTTGTCGTGATGGTAACACATGACACAGTCATCATTATCATATTAACCAAAAAAAGTCTGATAGCCAAAATGGATCCTCAGGATGAAAGGAGCAAAAGATCCCCACAACGAGCTGTCATGTGCTACCCTCGTCTAAAGGTGCGTCCACACTTGTATCATTTGCTCGTATCCGATCACCGTGCCGTGGCATGACTGCGTATCGCGCTGCTTGGACGCTCACTGTCGGCGCGCCGATCATGCCGCACTCTTCCGATATAAGTGTGTGATACGCGTAGCAAATGGATTTCAAGCGATCGGATCGGCACAACGTCCAAACGCGTGATCGTGAAACGCGATCATGCCACGCGACGATGATCTGATACGGGCAAATGATACAAATGTGGACGCACCTTAAAGGTTTCCCGCTTTGGCCAGATAGTGGGTCCACTTTCTTGGTGGCCTTCCCACGTTAGTGTGTGTTGCCAGTGACGGCGATTTTGGCAGCACTGGGATGTGGTCAATCACAATCGACCTCATAAGGAAGCTTAGTTAATAAAAGGGCAGTGGAGCGAGCTATGCTCAGAGTTTCGTCGTTCGAATAAAAAGGCACAATTATTCCAACTATTCACCAACACAATCATAACCCACGAGCGGAAGCCACAGTTAATAATGTGTTTTTGCGGCATATAAGTTACCCGTGATTATGGCGTAAAATGGATGCCGGCGCATGCGAGCCGGGATATTCAAAGATCGCGGCTTGCATTACAACTAACAAGCGCTTATTATGCAAAAAAACTGACACGGGATATGGCGGGATGTAGTCGGAATGGCAAACGAATCTAATGATCCAACTAGGTGAAATTTTACTATAAAATTCTAACAATTCGTGGTATATGAGTGCCGTAACTTTATCTTCTCCCTCCTACTTTAAATAATCTGTAATAAAATGATACTCGTACATTTAAAGGCTTTCAAAGTCAATCTGACCACTGGAAGTAGCAATAATGGTCATGCAAGTTCGACCCGTATACTAAGGCAAGAACAGAATTTATAGAAAAAAGGTTTATTTATATGTACCTATAAGAAAGCGGGTGCTGTACATAGTAATAAAAAATAAAAACTCAGTATGTGACGTGTGCCAGGAATGCAATAATGGCGGTACGTATGATAGCAACGCTTATCCGTGCAGTGAGCCCGCCCGGCACAGTATAAGAACAAAATACTTTATTGTCATTTAATTATAAACATGTACATAAATATACTCACACCTGTATCCCACCGGGGTAGGCAAAAACTACCAAATGCGAGACCTAACACGGTCCTAACACACTTCAGATCTGGTCGTTTAATAATACATTTACAAAAAAAAAGTTAAATATAATGTTTTAAAATGCTACATCCATGATAGGTAGAGAGCAAGTTCTATTGTAAATCTACCTCAAAGCTCGGGATTAATCGTTCGCGTTGCCACACGGACTTAACTAGGTGATTCTGTTAAAAAACCCGTTGCCTTTTCATGTTTATAGGGAAATGAAAATTAGTAAGCATCTTGCAAGCGCGCTGCACACAATGTATCATATCATTAGCATACCGGTTACGATACTATCGGACAATGTTTTTGCAATTAAGTTATGTGTATGTTCCAAAAGCTAATTGAGAATTTAAAAAAAGATCCTGACGAATTGAAAACCTCCTCGTTTTTGAAGTTGGTTAAAAAAAAATAACTGCCCGTGCCGATCTACCAAGTTTGCTGAACCACCACCGTAGCGACTTATCACGTCGACCAACGAGCTCAGCGGCGGAGAAGTCAGTAGCCGATGGCTTTCTGCTGGAGCAGTCCTTGAATGAATGGTCGGAAGCGACTGGCGGTCATCACCTTCTCGGTCCCCAATCAAAAGCCTAAGAGCTTTTAAAGAGAAGTCTGATGATACGTCACCGGTCTTTCCTGTGGAAAGACACAGGAACGTCTCAACAGAATCTGCACAAGACACGGCAAGTGGAAGTCTCACTCCATCCCTATTTGTGCTTCAAATAGGGATGGAGTGAGACTCCCAAGTGTGACTGTGGTTTTCAAGATCAAACTGTGCGTCGTTTTGGACAGTGCTTCACGATATACTCGTACGAAACGACGCTACTGGGGTGACCCGAATGACCTCTATATAAATTTGCCATAAGAGGTTGTGGACTGGCTGCGTAACCTGGACATACTTAGAATTATTAATTCCTACAACTGACCATTCGCCATACGATTAGATAAATAAATTGAGATTATTACGACTCCTTTCTTTTATTCTTTATGTGTATGTAGAGTGTAATTTCAACCTTTAAGGCCAAGCCACATCGGCTGCGTGCGCAGCACGCGCACGTGCGCGTGTGCGTGGCGAGCGCGTTGTAAAGTACGAAAACCCATAAGAGATGACACACCGCTGCGCACGTGCACGCCATGCAAGCGGTGTGCCATCTACTATGACATTTCGTACGATACAACGCGCACGCCACGCACACGCGCACGTGCACGTGCGGCGCAGGCATCCGGTGTGTTTCGGCCTTTATACAAGTTTTTTTTTACAAAGTTTGGGAGTATCTTCTAGTTTAAAAACATTATGGCTGATCACACCACTCATTTATTCCCATCATTTGTTAGAAATGCTTCATGTTAAAGATAACTAATTATATGATAGCATATTATAAAAGAAAACTGTGAATCTTGGGAATATAAGTATTTCTTTACCTTACAGATAGAATGCTAAAGAAATGAGGTAAAAGAATAACAAAATGCATGAACAAATACGAAACACAAATAAAAAAACAAGACTAGCGCAAAATAATGAGAAGCGTTCGAAATTCAAAATGAAAAAAAAACGATTCGGATAATTCATTTCTTCTTTCTCATGTTCAGTTATTTCATGTCAGTATTGAATGGTCACGAGTAAGACAACAATATGTGTCACGTAGCCTGCGGCGTTTCGATAATCCCTAAACCAATCTGTTCATGCATTCGTTGACAAGCGCGGGAAAGAATTGACGTTTTGTGATTGACATATATATGGCACGGAATTTCGCATCGAACAAATGTTAGGTTTATTGTGTTCCAGTTTCTACACGAAAAATTGTTATATTAACATGAGAAAATCATAGACAATCGTGATAGTAATATAATACTACTTCGAGGAATAGGGTTTTCGAACCGCAATTAGATTGTAACATTATGTAGCTACTTTTGGCATTTATTTTTCTTTACTGTAGTAGTTACGAAAGACCAAAAGTAACGTAATCCTCTAATATGCCTAATACCAGTTAAATATATATATTGTTTTAATTTTAATAAAAAACCTAAGATAGATAACTATTTTAGCTCATATTAATGAGTGTTTGACTTTCTAAAGACAAACTAGATATTATTCTTAATAAACTAACCCGCCATAAGCTGGACTTAATAAAAGTAGAAATTCATTAGATCGAAACTCCAAAATAGATTTATTACCTTGAAAACGTAAGTTATTACGCAGTTAGTGAATTTATTCAGTTTTAAATAGATTCCTTTATTTATATCTCCTTAAAACGCTTTAAAACTTCGGCTGACAGATTTATTCACTGCTTTAAAGGTGTGTATAAAACTATAACCGGCATACGATATTATTACAAAGTTGTAAAATTTTAATGTCTGTACAGTGAAGATAGTTTCAAAAAAATAAGTGAAAGCGACTAGTTAGTTTAGATAGTTTGATAGTCACTGAATCGAAGAATATTTTTATTTTTTATTTTTTGTACGTCTTTTTGATATACGGATATAGTATACTCTTTATCTGACTACGCTGAATCAAAAAAGAGGTTTATGGGTTTTTCTCCTCCGCGAACGAGTTGCGGGCACCTTCGAGTGAATATATATATATATATATATTTGAGAACAGATAAAAACTTTCGCTGCAACTTACGTATATTTGAACCTTATATATATATATATATATATATATATACATATAAATATATATATATATGAGGTTCAAATATACGTAAGTTGCAGCGAAAGTTTTTATCTGTTCTCAATCTACTCTTGTGATATATATTTTTATTGATACCATACCATTATGATTTATTAGTATACTAAGCGTAATGTCTTCATGTAAATTTCCCCATACAAAGTGTTGACCCCTATTTCACCCCCTCAGGGAGTTAATTTAAAAAAATCCTTCCTTAGTGCGCCTCTTAACCTTATAAGGAACCTACATGCCAAATTTGGAATCTCTAGAACCAGCGGTTTGGGCTGTGTGCGCTGATATATCAGTCAGTCAGTCAGTTACTTCTTTTATCTTTTTAGATTTATTATGCGGGTAATTTCAATACACGGGCGGCACATCATCACAAAAAAAGTTGAAGTCGATAAAATCATTTTAGGGTGTTTTTCTTTCTCAGTACAAACTTTGTTGAATCTATTGTTCTAAGTTACTCTTGAAACTTCAGAGGCATTTGCAACTCGCTCTTGAACTTTCTTAAAATAATGATTTACATTGCCATTCTATTTTTTTTTTTAATTTGTACGCTCCGGTTATGACTTCGCGTGACTGATCTCCGAAAGGTTTTCCTTTTTTCAACAAGTCTATAATATATATTTTCAAGTAAATGCGACCGTACTCTTTTGCACGTGTGCAACAACTAAAAAATGTGACGTATGTAGTGTGTGTAATTAGCAGAGACCATTTCCAAAGGTCGATATGCAATATTTATCAGTTCATTAATTAAACTAGTCCTGATATGAAAATAAATGCTTTGCCATTTTTTTTTCCTAGATAGTAGAAATAATAGCGTAATTTGCAATTTTAAGAATGAAAGGAACTACCATTTATTCAAGTATACGAGCAAACACACGTGGTGCTATTTTAAGTATTTTAACGATTACGCATAGTGACGTCACTATAGTTTTGCTGCAAACCATTGTAAATTATCTTTTTACTACACATTTGTTTTCACCTGATGCGTTAATGAATAATCAAATAATGGTCTTTATTCTGTAAGTCGGCCGCAAGTTCACTTTTACAAGTCTGAATCTAGGAGGCCACTGTTGAGAAGAAAGCCGAAAGAAACTCAACAGTTAATCATATATAATACATTTTTTTTTATTATTTCAAATTATTTATCGTTCTCATAATATATACTTAATACCAACCTAACTTGACTGAATTTTATAAGTTTATCGACGTGAATTTTAAACATAATCGCATTATGACCGGAGCATTGTTTGTTGAATTTAATTTTATTTTATTTGGTTGTAGTTTAAACTTGTTGCAGTTTATTTCACTTAGTCATAGTAATCACTAGAAGGCTCTGCGATGTTGTGCATTACGTAAGCGTCTCTATTTTGTATCATGTTACTACCGGTGGGAACCTGTAATTGGCTCTGTGATACTTATTCTATGCCGCAAATGTATTACTTTTAGCTGTTGGTTCTCCGAATAAATAAAATAAATAAATGAATTATATATAACGATACACAACACACATTATGCGACGTATCAAAAACTTTATATCAAAGATCTGGCGCCTCTCCCAAGCACTAGCACTAGCTAACCAACACAGACACAATTAATTGTAAGGCACAGTTAACTTGACAGACAACATTCGATTTCCAATTTAAAAGAAACATGCACGTAAGTATTAAATTACAATTAGAATGCAGGTGCAGCAGGAACGAGCAATTATTACAGAGTTCCCACAGCGCTCATAGACCTCTGAGGAACGTCAGGAATTCCGGGGCGTACGCCGGCGCGGCCGAATCTACATAAGTTTACATAAGGTACCACGAACCACACGTGAACAAATTTGACAGATGCTATCTACAACCACAACCGACCATTTGCCGGTGAAATTTAAAGTCAACATTTCGCATGCAAGCCTAAGGCGGACATTGATGTCCGCGTCAAATTACTTAGCCTGAAACCGGGGGCATTAACACGGCCCAAGGTTACTCCGCAACCGTAAACATTTAAAGGTGCATTGTTATTCAAAAGTGATTATAGTAAATGTGCTTTTTAAACAATCCTCTTGTGGTTCATAAAGCACAATTAACCGCGGGAGCGACGAACGCGTCAAGCTGCGTCCGAGTTGGTATAAAAACCTATTAAAAATCAAAATAAAACGTGGCACGCGACGCCGTCCGGCCCGCCGCCGCCGACCGTTTGCTTCTTTGCATCGCCCTGCACCAGTTTTTTTTCAAAGCCCCCTTTCTGAGACGTTTTTGTGCAAATCTTGCATCCATTGTGAAACGAATCCGAACCCGAACAAAGCTAGATTCATAATTCCAGCGCACCTGGCGGGAAGGCGTCCGCCGGCCCGCGCGCGAACGGGCGCAACCGCCGCGTCGGGACAGCCATAAATCTGTCCTGCCCCCCATAAATAAGGGCCTAATTGCTTAATACGGAACTGGGGTCGCTCGCGGCTGGATTCGCAACGAACAATGCCGTCTTGCGCATAGCGACATAAAGGAAAGACATTGAGTAACGAGACGCCAAATATTGGGGATGTGCTCTATTTTTTTCATGTTAGAGCAAACGCAGGTGATGTTACTGTTATAGAAAACGTAAAATTCAATTATTCGACTATTGAGAATGAGAATTTGGAGCGCTTCTAATCCCTGTCGCTATGCGAGAGGAAGCTGGGGGTTGGCACATCGTTGGCCGCGTCGTAATGTTTGCTCATGTCATAATGCGCGTCTTTGATGACTTCCACGCGATGCAATAACATGCATTGTAGCTCAGTATTCAAAAGCGAGGCGGTGCCACTTAACGGACAGATTTTATGACTTGCAAAGATCATTATAGACAGTTTGAGATACTCCACAGGACTATTACAACGTCGTAAAGAATGTTATATGATATCTAATTGATCCTACTCAAGATGGCGTTGCAAAACCGTTAAAATGTTAAACATTACACCTTTTTTATTACATTGGCTAAATGCTCGCGTGATGATATTAAAGAGCATAAGAGCATAATAATCGTTAAGATCGGTCGTTAATTTCCTATATATTATAATATGCAAAACCAGTTGCTATCTTCTCGCGGCCTAGAAAATGTATATGGTAATAAAATGGATATCGATCTGTATATCCAGAATAATCTCGACAACGCGGCCGATTTTGATGCGGCTTAATAATTGGACCTGGGTGCTTATTGACGTTTATAACATCATTTAAATCCATAGTGATACCTAATCTATTTGAGGTCTATCCTCGAAATTATTAAACAACGCACTTTCACTTTCTGCAAACATAATTAAGCTACAAGTCCGGAGCCGACCGCAGACAGCATCACTAGGCAACATGTCGCCGCGACAATACTGATTTTTATGAAAGTGTAATTATAAGATATATGTACTGCCTATTTATCTGACTACGATGAGGTCTATAAAAAAGCATAAAAGGATTATGTCCTATTTCGCCCTCGCGAACGAAGTTACAGGTTTCTAGTGAAAAAAACAATGTCCTCATGCAACAGAGACGGATTGGAAACCGAAACAAAGGCATTAAAACGGAGACAATGCGCCGGCGACACTTTCATTACAATATCGATTGGCGCTTCTTTATTCGACTTCCTTCGAGTTATGTCCATTCCTGTCCACATCCGGTGCTGTTAACCCTAAACTGCTTTGTTTGTAAATAAAGGATTTCAATATGTTAAACTGTACGTGAGTCAGCTGCCATTTAAGATTAAGTCTGGACTCCACTTGGGTTTTGCGGTACCATATGTAGATCGTACATACATTAAACATCATTGTATCGCAAAATTGAAACTAGCAAACGTAAATTAATCATATAGATAAATGGATATTATAACAAGTGAAAGACTTATTGGAACCTCTGTACTTTTATAAAGTTGTAAAAATTTAATGTCTGTACATTATTATATAAAAAAAAAAACAGATTGTAATGGACTATTTGGGAGTCACTGAATCGAAACACATTTTTTTGGATGTTTGTATATTAGTTTGTGTCTTCATCACGCGAAATCGGCAAAACAGATTTCAACCATTTTTATTACACGGGTAGCTGGGTATCTCCAGATGGTTTTAGGATACTTTTTACCCGACTATGCTAAAAAAAAAAAGAGGGGTTATGACTTTTTCTCCTCCGCGAACGAAGTTATTGGCATAAAATTAATAGCATAACAAATTAATCTGTTTGCAGAAAACTAGCTATGCTATTAATTTTATTCCTATAAGGTGAATCCAGCCCAGAAAGACAACGGCTATATGATAATATAATACTTATAAGGTATTATTAATATGACATCGTTCTAATCGGAACCAATCCTTACACGACGAAGAAACTCGTTCCAATTTGTTGTGATACAAACAAATATACTGTTATTAGCCTTCCATTTTTAATTTAAAAGCCAATACACGAATCCCACCTAACACGTCATAAGAATAATATCTATACTTATTATAAACTTGTAAAAATAAAATGTCTGTACATTGAACATATTTTCAAAAAAATGATTGTGATGAGGTCACTGGATCTAAAAACATACAAAAAATCCAAAAATATCACAATATTTTTGGATTTTTTGTATGTTTGTATGTGTCGTTGTGGCTTTATCACGCCAAAACGGATTTCAACTGTTTTTGGTACACGGGTAGCTAGTCATACCCAGATGATTATAGGATACTTTTTAGGCGACTACGCTGTCGAAAAAAAGAGGGGTTATGACTTTTTCTCCTCCGCGAACGAAGCTGTAGGCGCCTTCTAGTACTATATGGAATCCTTTAAAAACACACATTGTAAAAATAGCTTTAGCTATCCCTGTGTGTCCATGTCTTAAAATAATGACCCTTTCGCTTTTAGGTCAAAATCCTTGACGAAAAATTAAAAAAGACAGACACGTAATTTAAATGTATGAGGGCAGTTTATATTCATCTGCGGCGAGGTTGAGAAATTGTGGGCTCGATACCGTTTTAAAATGGGCGTAGAATACTTAAAATTATTTTTTCGGGAGCTTTGTTTTTCTTATCGCTTGTTTGTAAGCGTGGTCTTGCATATTAATGGTAACCTTATGTTATAGCCATTTATCAAATGCAGCTGCTATGGTATAGTAGGATCGCCATGTCGAGATCGAAATACCTAACTGTATATGAGGCATACATCCAGCCCATGCCCATGACGAGCATGCAGGGAACATGAAGAAGAGAGAAATGTAATAAATAAAGCAGCGTGGACACGCCTCCAATGAAGCCCGACGATCTCGTGAGGGTTATGGGAAATCGTCAGCTGTTGCGCCGAATAGCGTTGTATAAAAAAAACGGCCATCGTGGAACTTCTTGCAGTAGGCTTTTGTTCCAGCGATGAACGTCTTTCAGCTGAGATGATGATGCTACAAGAGCTTTGTTTTGCCGCTACTTTATAATAAAAATATTAGTGATTAATATAAATAAATTTTTATGGTTCCCAAACCCAGTCGCTCACTGAGTCAACATTCATAATTGAACGCCAACGGTCCGTGGCGCTGTTTTAGGGGTCAAAAGGACGGATCGCATCGTGAATACGACGCTGCGCTCCAAGACTCGCCTACGCCTAGCTAAGAAACCGTCAAGCTCAAGTGGCATTGGGCAGGCCATGTCTTTCGTATGCACCCCGAAAGAGGGGCCAGCATAGCCACCAAGCGAATGCCGCAAGCAGTGGCGAGCACAAGGGTTTTTTACTAAAGTTGGCAGTTTTTCTATGCCTATATGGAGCCATGGTCGTTCAGGGTAGGCAGTGCCTTTGTGCCTATATGGACCGCAAGCTACTGGCCGTAAATAAGCGACGCAGACGAGGCAGGCCCAGACGGAGGTTACGGGACGACGTGGAAGCATTCCTCACCAACTGGCAGGGAGAAGCATCAAAACTAAGGCGCATGCTAGACTGAAGAGACGTAGGGCGAGGACGCGTCGCAGACGCGGCGCCCCGTTAATGAATTTTCATACAAAATGCATAGAAGCGTCGCGCTGCAAAACAGACAGAAGAGACGGGGCGAGAACGCGTCGGGGCGCGACGCTTCTACATGTACATTTTTACAAAGGGGCTCCGCCTCCTCGTCCTACGTCTCTTCTGTGTGGCTTGCGCCTAAGGGAGTCACCTTTCCCCAGCAATGGGACATACCTACAGGCTAGTAAAAAATATCAATACTATTATAAAGTTGTAAAAATGAAATGTCTGTACATTGAAGATATTTTCAAAAAAAATATTGTTACGGACTATTTGGAGGTCACTAAAACTAAAAATATGTTTTTTAGATTTAATGTATGTTTGTATGTGTCGTTGTGGCTTCATCACGCAAAATCGGCTAAACCGATTGCAACTATTTTTGGCACACGGGTAGCCGGGTAATCTCCAGATGGTTATAGGATACTTTTTACCCGACTACGCTGAAGAAAAAACGACGGGTTATGACTTTTTCTCCTCCGCGAACGAAGTTGCGGGCATCTTCAAGTGTAATATATAATTTTCACATAACGATCAAAATACGTAGTTTTTTAGTTGGATAATTGCGACGTAAGTTGTTTTCCTAATAATACCATAGCATGGGCATTGATCGACATGTAACACAAAAGTAAATTGAGTTGTTATTGTTTTTGTTACATCTGTGTTTTATCATGTGTCGTGACCGTTTAAACCGATGGAGAGGACACATGTGTTTTTCCATAACACTCAAGAACAATATTAGAGAAAATTTCAAATGAGAAAATTCAAGCATCTTTAAAAATGTATCTCCTATGCGGATGCTAATAAGAAACGTACCTATGATTTTCCCATTGCATAAGACCTATTATTAGCAAATTAGTTGACGAGTTCATAATTAATATTTTCTTCTGTTTCCGCGATTATTACTCATTGAAATAAAACAATTTAACGGATTATATTGCGTATATTATCTCATTTCTGTTTTTTTAAATATTATAATTAGTAATGAGGTAGCCTGGGAGTTTTTCTTTGCAGCGTTTCTTTTCTCCTCATTACGCCTCATTTGTGAAATGCTGCTTGGTAAATTATTAGAATAAAATAATTAAGCCCTTCTGGCACATATGTAACTGTCTTTACACCTTAGGCCCATCTGGCATGTATGTACACCTTTATTTGTGTTTTTTGAAAAAATGGGTAGTTTGCACAAATTGTAACTTTGACAGAGGAAAATACATCTTTTCTCAGTCCTCCCGTGACCATGGAAAGCTGGAAAGCTTCCGAAACGTCGGGAACTAAAATGAGATAATATCGCGATATAATCTGTTAAATTGTTTTATTTCATTGAGTTCATAATTAACTCATTATCACAAAGCGTTCAGAGGCGAGATCTGGATCAGGTTTCTGCTGAAATACAGCACTGAGGTGTCGTCCTCGAGAAATGGTTCTGTGAGAATTATACTTTCTAACGCCATAGAATAAATAAGTCATAACACAAGTTTAAGCTGAAACCATTTGCCACGAAAATAGTCGTAGGTTTTTTTATCAAGGCAGTTAACTTAACTTTAAAATTACCTATTTATATTGGCATGTAACATTGACAGTTTCAACTTGCGACATCGTCTTGCGCTTCGTTTCGCAAATCCAGCTGTCTCAGCTCCCGTAACCCAACGGATAAATATTATGTATTTGCCTAGAAATTACTGTATTTAAAATCTTACTTGTACCAATAGTAATAAACTGTGGAACTGAGTAGGTACTGGAAATAAAACATTTATAGACATGACCCGTGATATCCGGGCCGTTCTCGCTATCAGCAAAACCAGGATGACCTTAAATAATATACATATCTTCCTCAAACATGTCAATTTTTTATGTTTGTATGTGTCGTTGTGGCTTCATCACGCGAAATCAGCTGAACGGATTTTAACTATTTATAGTACCTACCTACACGGGTAGCTGGGTATCTCCAGATGGTTATAAGATACTTTTTACCCGACTACGCTGAAGAAAATAGGAGGGGTTGTGACTTTTTCTCCTCCGCGAACGAAGTTGCGGACGGCTTCTAGTTCCAAATAAGCCGTTTGTGTGAAATTTGCCTGTTCCACATTAACTATACAAAGACTATGACGTTCCTATCAATTTAAAAAAATACTGAACGGATCTAAATAAACTTTCTAGTAGATAGTGTTATTTAGACATCAGAATAACACATCTGTTCTATACAATTTCGTTCGCTGAGGAAAAAAGTCATAACCCCTCTTTTCTTCAGCGTAGTGGGGTAAAAAGCATCCTATAACCACCTGTAGACACCCAGCTACCCATGTACCAAAAAATATTGAACGTTAAGTCAAATTGGCGTGATGAAGCCGCAGCGACACATAGACACATACAAAAAATTCAAAAATATATATATTTCGATTCAGTGACCTCCAAATAGTCCGTTTCAATCATACTTTTGAAAATATCTTCCATGTACAGACATTTCATTTTCACTACTTTATAATAGTAAGTATAGATGAGTTTCGATTTTGTAGCAGACAATGTGGACCCCGTGGTTCCTAAACGGAGAAACCAATTTTGACTTAGTTTTTTGGAAAAAAAATTGGAATTTTTTGACTATGTTTTATTAATTTTATTGATTTGTTATATTGAAATGTTTGAATTTTTATGTTACTAATCCCTAGAAAATAAGATCTATTGTATTACTAACACTCTATGGACCCTGGTCTGCAATAAAATATTTGAATTTATTTTTTTTTGTCTGAAAAGACGCTTGGTCGGTGGTGTCTTTAGCTATGATACAAGATAATCGATTCAGCTATAGCATTCACAACTTGTCCGTCAGCTTCAAACGCAGCACTGACCCGTAAACACGTAGGTAGGTTTTGTTTTCTTAAGTCAGTTTTGACAACCTGCTTGACCGACCAATATATTCTGACCTGTGATCTGACACATGTTACCACTAATTCACGTGACTAGTTATATGGTAGACGAGTGGTTAATTTAAGAATGACACCCCAGATGTTTTAAGATTATTTATCCATTTATTTAAGGTATGTATTTTTATCGCTTCAACGACTACAACGATTCTTGAAAGATTAAAATTCATTCCCGGTTGTAGATATCCGAACTTATGGACAGACTCTTAACAATAGCGTATGAATCGTTGAAGAACCAATAAGTACATGGTTAACTAACCGTTGGTTACGAACAGCAAGACGTAAGCGCCATGTTTGGAATACAGAATGACAAATTGTCCATAGCATGAACCTCAGGTAGAACTGCCGAAGTTGATAACGATTCATTCACTTAGATTTATTCAGAAACGAATGAACTATTTCGCGTAGCATAATATTACGTTACGTTTGTTTTATTCGTCTTTTATTGTAATACATTCGGCGAAAAAAAAGTTAGTGACTCTTATCTCTCTACTCTCTAGTCAGCACAATACATTACGGTATTCATAGTCCGAAATGTATTCAGTAAATTACCACGTATGATTAAAGGCCTTAAATTCATAGGCATTTGAATACCACATACGTCTTTTTATTATTAGCACGAAGTCGCCTAGCAACATCGAGCATTGGGCATTCCTTACCTTACCTTGAACCTCGAGTTTCCACGGAATTCAAATACGTTGCTGAGGCCTAGCATGACATGTTCTAAGCATTGCTAAAGACAAAGGACAAAAAGTAGGTGTCGTTTTCGACGCGTAGATTCTGTTAAAAACACGAGTTTTGCAAATTAAATTAATTTCTCTGAAGCCGATTAGAATATCGGGGTAGGTAAACGCATCTCAATTCTTTCGAAAATAGTGTAAGTATCTAACCGTTGACATATTAAGTAGGTGAATTATACATTCATAAAAAAATACAATGAAATGTTAAAATGACGTTCATAACTCGTAACTGTCCCATAAAAATCTGAATAAATTAATAAACCAAAAAATTGTAATGGGTAATTTTGTAAAGCATTAGAGGATGAATGGAACTAGTATCGCCATCTAACAAAAAATTCGCGAACTAAGCGTTGAGCGCTACTCCTTGATAGATGGCGCCACGTGTAAATCGTCGTAACAAGCTAATTTGTACTTACCAGCGTCATCTAGTGGTGGATAGCGGAACGAGCATCCAACTTGCTCAGCAACGATGCCAACGCCATCTATCGAGGAACACTGCATCCAACGCGCACATTTTTAACACATTTTTCGCGTAAATTCGAGCAACTGTCCACATCCACAATATACATTTTAATAATTTATTTATGTATTCATAATTCACGTCACATCTGCGGTGGTACACTGTTGCACTGGGTATTTGAATTTGACACAGATTTCACTGCACATGAGGTGTTGCATCATTGATGCATATATCTGAAACAAAGATAATGAATCGTGAGACAGATATTGAAAACAAGTGTAACAACGAACCGATTGAAATCATTATTTTCAGCAGTAGCAGAAATATTTCTTTATTCACAAATCTGTCGCTCGAAAAATGCATATGAGAATGCAAGTGCATGAAGAGTTATGCAACAGAATGATTATGGAAAACATAAAGTACGTGCGCGCTTTCCCCGCATGGTAGACATAGGTATTTCCTACCTTCCTAAAAATAAAAAAATAGGATATGTAACTGTCTTGTCCATATTTATTTTATGATGTTGTTCCATGGTTTTGTTTCTGTTATAGAATCAAAAAAGCATATATCAATAAAGATAACATACCACAGTTACACATATTTGGATCAGTTGGTTTCACAATGGCCTACAAAGCTGGCGGTCAAGGGTTCAAATCCCAGCCAGGGCAAGTGTATGTGCAATGAACATGAATGTTTGTTCCTGGGTCTTGGATGTTTTCTATGCATTATATTTTATTAGAATTTATATATCAATATATTATGTTCAGTGTGGCCTGGCATACTACAAGCGTTGCGTAGTTTGGGACTAGGTTGATTTGTGTAAGATTATCCCAAATATTAAAAAAAAAAAAACAGCTAAGACCATGTCGGACCGATAAAATAACGAAATTAAAAAGTGCACTCGCAGAAGAGCGTATCTCCAATGCACTTAAATCCTTTTGTTGAGCAGCACCTATTTAAGGCAATAACTCAAAAATGGTATATCCAATCATGTTGAAAATAATAATGTTAAGTATCTTTGTAAGTTTTTACAATTTTTTTGGATATAAAGTTTAGAACATAAGGGGGGGGGGGGGGGCAGTATATGCTACCTTTGAAGCGATTATTTTAGAAAATTTCCACAAAATCAAAAAATTTTTTTAGAAAGCTCTAGATATTTTAAAAACAACTTTCAAAATATATGCCACACTGATATTTACTGAAAAATGTTTTTTTCACTTTCTGTGACATGTATGGTTTCTACATTTTTCTTTTTTATTATTTAACTATGAAACTAAGTAGCGGCTTAGACAAGACACCTATACTCCATATTTTAAATTTCATAAATTTTCGAGTAAATGTCTGTGACACATAGACAAACGGACGGACAGACATGACGTTCCGTTTTTGCCATTTTGACTATGGAACCCAGTCATCCAAAGGTTGGATGGAGATGGCAAGGGTTGCTGAATGCTAAGTGCATGTGTGGAGACAAAGGATAATATTAATCTGTAATTAATTAGCCGCATCTTTAATTTGACCCAGTGAATTAGTACACAGGACAGGAGGAGATGGCGACATCTCATGAAGGCCCTCTGTACCACTAGGGCAGTGCAACAACATTGAATTAGTACATTTTTCATACTACTCCCTAAAATTTTGGCAAGCAGAGCTTTAATATTATATTATTGAATTTGAAAGCTAACAAATCACAGAGCAGAATCCTTATGAAATTTTACTAGAGCAGAAGTGCCTTTTAGCAAAATTGATTCCATATAAACTGAATTGTTGCCTCTAAACCTCCCAGTGATGCATACCTAGGATGAAAATGTAAGGGAAAATCATTTTTCTCTGCAACACAATAAACAAATAATTCTGTGTAGGCCTAACAGGCCTTTATAAGTGCTTTGTATTGTTGTATACATATTATTAAAATTGCAACTATCCTTAGCCGCTCTTGCAAGTTTTATGTATTTCATTGTAAATGATAGTGTTAAGAGTTCATTAATTATTAATTCACATTAAGAGTATTAAATTTAATTCTAGTGTCTCTAGGTTATTTTAGCATTTTCTGACATAACTGAGTAGCACAAGTAAAATAAGAAGAAATTTACAAAATGTATCTAAGCAAATTTTACTATCCACAGACAGTTACTATTTAGTTAGATTGTTGGAAATTCATTAAATCCATACTAAATTCATAAATACAAAAAACTGTCTTTTACCTTTTGACACTTAGAGTGCTGAACCGATTAAGATGGAATTTGGCACATAGTATAGTTTTTACCCCAGATATCATACTTAAGAATAACAAGAAAAGAGTACAAGTTTGTATGGGAAATTATTAATTAAATAAGGCTATTCAGTTCTCAAAAATGTGGGTGAAGGCACTGGTAAATGCTATCGTAAATAAAAGTAAATGCACTCATTATGAGAAAATATTTATCAATTTTATTTAAAAAACTCAATTAAGTATGAAAATATGCCAATGTCGAAATAGTTTTAAATGCTACTGAGTGTGCTATGTGTAACTTAATAAAAATTTAATTATGCATGCTTTTATTCAGGGTTTGTATACAATTATGTTATTCAACATTTTCTATTAATCTGTTAAATAGTACAAAAAATAATTAATACTTTGACCAACTCTCACTTGGACCTCAGTGGATGTTTAGGTAACCTATTATTGGAGTTGGTCCTCAGTGGGTAAATTAATATGATAGGATTTAGATGTTACGTACGTTTCACAAGTTAAAAAATAATACTATATCAAACTACTGTCATCATCATCATGCAAACGACCTTTTCACAGTACCCATCAAAATGTGCTTTGAAATTTATTATTTTTTGTATTTTTACCGGTAAATATAACAATATACATACCACACACACTTCATCCATTAAAACTCTAATCCTGGAGAAAGAATCCATGGCGAAAACACGTCGCAAATATAAACCAAAATAAAAAAAACCACTCAACCTAACACTTTATTTCACGAAGTTTTCACACCGAAAAACATATACTTGTGACTGAAGATAAACACGTAAGCAACAAGGGATAATAAGAACAGTAAAAAACTACTTTTCTGGTCACTCTGTGTCTGAAAATCTCAACTATCAGCCTGAAAAGTGCTAGCACGTGCACTCAGAATGCACATGCAGCTCGTTAACTGTAGTCCAATAAAAAAAAATCATCCCGCGTTTATATTTAATAGGCGACTAGAACCAGGTTTTGACTATCGAAATTTAATAAAATTACACGTGAAAAGTATAACCAATTCGAATTACAGCGGCTGAAAAAACTACACAAAGAAAACATATGATCGATCGAACAGAACTGAAGTGCACATGGATACTCTATGGTTACCTACTGTCAGCCGTCAAAAGTCACTGCAGCCAACCACAGAATGACAACTAAAAATCGAAAAACATTATTTGTCTATTATAAAACAATAGGGAATATGCATGAATTTCAATTTTTGCTTTATTAAAAGCTTATTCATGTAACAAACAGTAGACAAAAATAATTTTTCGAATAACTATAAAAGTACCCAAGATAAAAGCCATCAAACATTTCATTCTATCTCTTTCTAGCAAAACAGAATTTAATATGGAGTTTATATGACCGTAGTGGACTGTGACGTAACAGTCTATGTCGGACCTCTCTGTCAAATCGCTGTCTGATTAGTAGTTTAAAATGCTTTAAATTTTAATTTCACTTTTTGGAATAGTTCTTACGGTATTTTGATATTTCGTTAAGAAAAGCGATAAAAAAATTTCATGCATGTTCCCTATTGTACACTCACACCACGGTGCTTATAAATGTGCCACAGTAACAAACTATAACACTTAATTATTATTTTTACTCATTTATCATCATCATTTCGGCCATAGGGCGTCAACTGCTGGACACAGGCCTCCTCATTTTTACTCATTATAAATGCAAAATAGTGTTTATTGGTATGTAGATCCATTAATGTATATGGTTATCCTTCTGTCACGCAACAGCTAGGTAACGAGTCAACGTGTTTTTTTTTTATTTGCAAATAAGAGCTAATATACGCCGGAGAACAACATGTTCCTAAATAGACACTATTTTGAAGGAATGAAATTCATGGTGATTCCCTTAAAATACCAATTTTTATTTCACCATCATGGGAAATACATTGTCCACGCGGGCGAAATGATTGGATGTTTGATCAAATCAGAATAGATGCAAGAAAAAATATCCAAACTATTATGATAAAAAAACATATAAAATAACACTAAACACTCCATATAATGAGGAAAATTAATGATTATGATTAGTATCAAGACATGGGTACTTATACTCACTGTGAATGTTGAACAATTGGTAATGATTATTTTATTCATTCAGCTACGTTTTAAAAATGTGTTGTCATGTCGTCGTAATTAATGCCTGGAACAACATGAAATGTAAATTAGAAATACGGGTCAGAAACATTTAGAAGTGGCTGATTTCCATAATATACCGTTTCACTTACCGGCTCATCTTCCACCCATAAACTTTCGAACTCTCTTTCGAATTTACCAACGATATTTTGTTGTGATGTAACGATGACGCTCTCGTGGTTCGAAACCATTGCTTGGGTGGACCAATTTAATGAGCCCGACATGACGAACCCCTTTACTGGCCTGTTTTTATGCTGCTTCTTATCATTGAAGCTTTTAAACTGGGCATGCACATTTAATTTTTCTGCGTGTATTTTCAGTGCGTTCTTCCTTTTAACAGCTTTAGGCCCGTCAATGATGCAGAATTTGTGATGCATCAAAATTGATTTTTTATTGGTCTGTACTTGAATGAAACCTGAAACATTAATAAAGTTAAGTTTCATAACACAAAGGTACCAAACTATTTTTACTATAATTGCATAATAACAGCGTAAAACATCGAGACACTTATAAATGGGTAAATGAACTTACTGTATTCTTTAAGCTTCTTTATTTGCGAAGGCGGCGTGTTCGCCATGTCACTGTCGACAATTATCCTAACCAGCACGTGCTTTTGTCCAAGCCGAATAATCTGCTCGGCAATTTGGCTGCTTGTTATTAAGTACATACAAACGTCCAGCGTTTCACGTGCTGATTTTATGTACTTTATAAGCTTAATACAATTTAATTCCCGGCTTTCGCACATCGATACTTCTTCATTCGGCGTCACTCGAATCGTGTGGCGAACGACATCGTCCGAAAACAAAATCACATCATTTATTTCACGATTTTTGGTAGCATCATTGCCTGTGTCGTCATTAAACTCTTCTTGAGAGCATTTGTCGGCATCAAAGAAATACTTGTATACCTTTTTTGCCAGTTGAGAAGCGACGATGGCAGTGGCTGTAGACGCCAAAATTATCTTAGCACTTTTCCAGTCCATTGTGAGCCGTATGTTTCATTCACGAATCGATTTAATGCCACAAATTAAAATAATTTTAGTTAAAGTAATCAGTTGTCCACCATGTTATTCACGCATTTAATTACGATCTCAAAACTATGTTAGAGGAAATTTTACAAACTACCCTCAATTTTCTTTTTATCATAAAATCGATTGGATATGATTTACAAGTCATTTGTTATTAATCTTGTGGATAAAAATAATATATTTAGTCCGAAACGTCGGGAACTCAAATGAGATAATTAGTATACGCGATATAATCCGTTAAATTGTTTTATTTAAATGAGTAATAATCGCGGGAACAGAAGAAATATAAGGATAATAATCTATCAACCAACATTACAGCAAAAATTGTTCAAACCATAGACAAAGCCAATTTTTTTAATGGAAACATATTGACCTTTTTGACGTATTTCTCTTTTCTTATCAACTATTGTTGCAAGATTTGTAAATTTGCATTTGCATTTGTTGCATTGCGCATAGTGCGTAAAAATAATAACATTAGCGTAAAGTAAAAGATTGTAACGAAATATTGATTTCCAAATCGATTTAGAAATATAGTTAGCCATGATACTGCTAAGATTCATGTCTACTGAGTGTAAGAGATTCTAAAATTAGATGGAATCGCGTCGCATTTGAGATTAAACAATGCCGAAGGTGCCGTACAAGTCGGAGCAATCCAATCGCGATGACGAGGATTACGAGATCGTATCTTTCGAAGACTTTTGCGACAAGTCTCCTGGATCGAAGACCGATTTATTGACATTGAACGATAACATCAACTACCGCCTTTGTTACGAGGGGGAGAAGCCAGCAAAATTTGTGGATGAGGAAGGAGCCACGTCCAGCAGAGATGCAGAGCAGTCCGAGACATCCCTGAATGGCTCTAAGAATGTTACTTTCAAGAGACGCTTGTCGAATTTTGCGCACTTCGGGAAATATACCTCAAAGAATACGAGGGGCTCGCCTTTTAGTGGCGTTATACCGAAGACTCGAACTGAAGGCGAATCGTCTCGAGAACACCGGTAAGAGAATAACATTGTTTTTATCATACATTTCTGTTTATTTTGGCCCTGTTAGATCTGCTATAATCCTAATGAACTGACCTAGTTCATGAAATTTTCAACTGGAATTTGCAGCCTTTAATCATAATAATGAGCAAGTTATAGGATGGTCAGCTGTTTGGTATATTTTACTCCATTTAATAAGAGGTAAAATGAGCAAAGTATACCAGACAGCTTATTGCTATTTTTATTCTTGCTTTGCAACAAACAGGATGCAGGATATATAATATTTTTAATTAATTAAAATAAATAATATCAGGGGTTTTTTTTATACTGTGAGTCCTACATGACAATAAACATACTTGTATAAATTATAATATACTTTAAACATAGCAAACATCCAGGAATATCACATACACATTTGTTACTGAAATTGGAACTCAGATCCGATAGGCTTATATGTGGCTTTACTCCTACATAGCCAATGAAGGTGTCACAATACTTTTAGTATCCATTATGGTTATCATATATCTTTCCACCCCTCTGATATTAAATAAAAAGCCCATTTATTCCAAAACCAACTTAAACTATTAAATTAGGAACGTCAGCTGTCTCATACCAGCTGTATGTCATTGGCCTTAAGTCTTAGGACAGATATTGAATAGAAATCATCAAACCCGAACTGGCTACTTTTTATTTGATCTCACCAGCTGCTACACACAGTACATAGAAAAACATTATCTATTCATATCAATTTACTTATTTAAATTATATGTAGTTTGGAACCCTCTCGGGTCCATGCCATTTTGTGCAGTCCTGGCCCATTTCTGGTCAGTTCTTTACGATTCTTTGAATGTTGTCTGTAAATGAAGTGTATGGTCGGCCCGGTCTTCTCTTTTTCTTTTGGTCCAGTTTATACGGTGATGATTTTTGTCCATTTCTCTTCTTGTATTCTTACCACATGCCCAACCCATTTCCATTCTAAAGTTTCAATGTGTTTGGTTTCGTGACACCCCTCAAAAAACTGACGTCTAATTTCACCATATTCTGTTGGCAGATGTTAATGTTGACCATTTGAAAGACATAGTCAGGTATAGGCCTTAGTGGTATGACTCTTGGTGGTTAGTGGTATGACTTGTTAACTAGTTGCAGCTTCTTAAATGCCGTAACAGTATAATGTTCAATGTTTTAATGCATTGGTGTCTTACTTATTGAAACTTGCACAAAACATGAAGGCACTATTTCCAGGCTTCTTTAGGTACATATCTTTGCAATAAGTAGTTTCGAGCTGAGTAAGACTAGTGCTTCTGAAACTTTTAATGATGATGGAGCACTTTTTGACAATGGAGCACTTTTTAAAAACAGAGTATTTCATGTAGCCCGAAAAAATGTTTACTCATTTCATAAAACTGTCTGTAATTTAATTAACATATTAAATAATAATTCTCACTATAAATGAAAATGATTTTAATAAAATGTGACTTAATTTGAAGCACTTTGTCATATTTACATTATTCTGGTGGAGCCCCCTGGCATGTCTTACGGACCCCAGGACCCTGCAGAGCACACTTTGAGACCCGCTTAGTTAGACGAGACTGTAAAAGACTCTTTTAAACTTGTATAGAGTAGGTAATATTGTCACAACTGGACAAAAATTGTGTAGATTTCTAAAAAAGAGAGTGGGGGCTTGTGACGTCTTAACTAGGTACAAACTGTACTTAGGAGTGACGTCACGCAACATTTTAACTCAATGTATCGCCTTAAGTTTTTGATTACATGAAAAAAGAAAAAAATACATGTCCAATATTTTTTTATTTATCTACATGACAGTCTAATTATTGAAATTTAGTCATCATCCCTATTATACTGCAGAGTCGGTTCAGCGGTATCCAGGATATTCTTGTAAATATTCTATTTACCAGCAGACAAGCGTTAAAAAATCCATAAACCGATGTTCAGTATAAAACTGTTCTATTTTTGTATGAAACACTAAATAATGTTTTTTTTTAAATTACTAAATATGAACAAATTACGAAATCGGGAAATTTAAAGAAGATCTCTCAGTACCTATCACGAAAAAGTTTGTAGAAATTAAGCTTTTTATTTTCTATTTATGCAAACTGTATGCGCTTGCATTTTAAATTTTGCTATTCCATTTTAACTAGGTTTGAAAATATAAACTAATAAAAATAACTTGGTTTGTTTTTAACTAAAACTATTCATAAACAATCAATAAATACGATATATGTATTAGTAATGGATTCCACATACACATTAATAATGATAATTAACTGCTTAGGGATTTAATGTTTATTTGAAAATGATGTTATCGAATGAAACAACGAATTTTAAAAGTATTTTCATGTATAGTCGGCGCGATGTTGGTGGGCCAAACTCTTGGAGACTTTTTTCTTGTCCAGGTCATGTGTGGCGTTTTTAAGAAATATCGACATCTGCCCGTTCATCGCGCTGGCAATAAGGCCTAAAATGTATTTCCATCATTGCTACATAGAAAATATTGTATTTATGGAAACTTTAGTTTATTAGCATGTATTTTGGAAATATACCGGCACTCTCTCTCTCTACAGCGACAACATTTCAACGTCCACGGACAGCGACGACGTAGCGGACCCGACTTACGAATTAAGGAATATCCAAAGTATTATCAATGTGACTCGGGAAAACATAGACGCTTTGAATGCAAAATTTGCTGATATACAGCACCCACCGCCTTTATATCTGGCTGAATATCAGGAGCTGACGTCCAAGCTGCACAACCTGGAGCTCCGGGAGCGAGGGCTGAGGGAGATGTTGCACGCCGAGTCCCCAGAGCCTGACGAGTGCTCCTTAGACAATGACGACTCAAAAAAGTTTGACACCCTCACACGACAGCCCAAGGTATTCCTACGAGCTCACTTACCCAACCAGCAGCGAACCAGCGTCCCGGTGAAGGCTGGGGTCAGCCTGAGGGAAGCCCTATCCAAAGCCCTCAAACTTCGGAACCTAACATGCGAGGTATGTGAAGTTGTAAGAACTCTTGACAATGTATTGCTACCTTGGGACATAGATATAACGACAATTGAGGCGGAAGAGGTGACTGTGCGAACACTCGACAAGTTCCCAATCATGTCTCATATCTCTCACCAGTTTGCGAGGAAGACTTTCTTCACGCTCGCCTTCTGCGAGTGCTGCCGGAGGCTTCTCTTCAACGGTTTCTATTGCTCGCAGTGCAACTTCAAGTTTCACCAGCGATGCGCGAACAAAGTACCCAGTATATGCCATCAGGTTCGAATGACAGACACGTACTATGCGGCTTTACTAGCTCAAAACCCAGAGACGCAGGCCGGCATTTTGCACTATGAACCTTATTTCGGATACCACTATAATAGAAACGAGCAAAATCAGAAACAACAACACCCGAGATCGCTCAATCAACAGGATCGATCGAACTCGGCGCCTAACGTTTGCATCAATATGGTGCAGCGGCCGACACTCGCCGAACATCAGCGGAGATACAATCAGGGCGCCACCAGCTCACCGCAGGCCTCAAATACGAACTATTTAAGCTCGGAGAACTCGCAGTCTCGCGACGACAAGGATCGGGACAGCCAACGGAGCAGGAGTTCGCAGGCGTCGCCCACCGGCACTCCGCGACCGCGTCGTGCCCGCGCGCGGTCCGCTGACGAGTCCGTCAAAAACGCACTAGCTCCGAGAGAAAGCTACGACGACTGGGTCATCCCTGCTGACGAGATACTCATCGGCGCTAGAATCGGATCGGGCAGTTTCGGAACGGTATATAAAGCCCACTGGCATGGCCCGGTCGCTGTCAAAACATTGAACGTTAAAACACCAACACCCGCCCAACTCCAAGCATTCAAAAACGAAGTTGCCGTCCTCCGCAAGACGCGGCATTGCAACATACTCCTATTCATGGGTTGCGTGTCGAAACCTTCCCTCGCCATTGTCACTCAATGGTGCGAGGGTTCCTCCTTATACCAGCATTTGCACGTGTTAGAGACGCATCTACCTATGCTGTACCTGATCTATGTAGCGAGGCAGGCCGCGCAAGGAATGGATTATCTGCACGCAAAAAACATCATACACAGAGATTTGAAATCGAATAACATTTTCTTACGGGACGACTGGTCGGTCAAGATTGGTGACTTCGGACTGGCGACGGCGAAAGTGCGGTGGACGAATACACAGTCACCGGGTGGGGTGCCGTGGCAGCAACCCACCGGGTCCATCCTGTGGATGGCTCCGGAGGTGATCCGCATGGACGACCCGGCGCCATACACGTTCCGGTCGGACGTTTACGCGTTTGGCATAGTTTTGTACGAGCTGATGGCGCAAGCGCTGCCGTATAACAACTTTAACAATAAGGATCAGATATTATGGATGGTGGGGCGGGGCCTGCTGACGCCGGACCCTCGGCCTCTGCGACCGGACGCACCGCAAGCCCTGAAGCGGCTCTTCAACGACTGCATCAAATTCGACCGCGAACAACGGCCGCTCTTCCTTCAAATCCTCGTCTCCCTTGAAGCCATGTTGCGAGCCTTGCCTAAGATAACCAGAAGCGCATCTGAGCCGAACATCAACAGGCAGTTGCACAGCGATGACTACTTAAGCTACAGTTCGGTTTCGCCAAAGACACCAGTTAATTTCCAGTTCAGTAATGACTCGAATTTTCCGGCGTTTTACGGGATACCTGTACCTAGCCAACGGCATACTTAATTGGTAGTTTACTAACTCGCTTATGATAAAGTGGGGCTTAAAAGTATTATTGGAGGCTGAACAAGTTGGAAATGTATATTGGGACGGATGGATGGCATGATTTGATAAAAACTGATAGAGTAGATGAGGAAAGCTCAAGACCAATAGAATTGTGTTTTAAAGGCCTACATTAAGTATGGAGTGAAGGATATGTTTAGAAGACATGCCAGGGTGATAGTTGTAAGCTATTCTGAATGTTCACTATAGTATGTAAATAGTTTATCATAGGAATGTGGGCTATCTAAATCGAAAATGTCAATGCGATATTTGCTTTGTTCATCTTTGATCCTACTCATATTATAATTGCGATAATATGTTTGAAGGTTTGTACTTTCCCGCAACGGCGCGGCAGAACAAAGGATCGTCGTGATTTTTTTGCATAGATATAACTGATAAGGGACAGGCAAGTGACTGAATTAAGAATAAGAAAAATATACACAGAATATCCTATCCTATGTGTCTTATGCTTCTATCGCCTTTTATCTTTTCCGTTTGGGCAGCCACACATTACAATCATGTCACAATAGCGGATGGTATATCATCCCATATGTAATGCTTGAGTCAAGTTCGCATATTCTGCGTATATAAACGAAAGGCAAACTTAGCTTAACCAGGATGAGTATGCCACACTACACCTGCAAATGTAAAAGGTATTCAATGTACACTAAATCGACTGCTGGCAGAGTTTTGTAATAGTATATAAGAAAGAACAAATACGTTGTCAAACAATATCTAATTTCAATCGAAAGTCGTCAACTTGTGCACACTTCAGGATCTTGTCACTTTAGCTCTCCATGGTATGAATGAACCAACCCTACTAAAGTCTTCTGCCAAACCAAATATTGCCAGCCGTTAACAGATCATGGTGAATTTTGGCCTGAAAATAACAGTATTTTATTGTACGCCGCACTTGTCTCAGATTGTCGACTTGTTGGGCTCGTTTTATACTCAGAATCAAGAGCACTGTCGTTTTCACAAAAAAACAATACAGTATCAAAGTGTCAGCTTTATGACGTTCATACAATATGTACTGTCTGAGCTGTGTCTAGGGTTGTAATGACATATAAAGATTACATTCTTCACGCTAGGTTTCTTACACTTTGTTTTAATTATCAAAATCGATAGTACCTACTCTTCCTGAGCAAAACAAAAATTCCATAGTCTGAGACAACTGGTGGAGGGTAGGTTCATATTTTTGTGAAAATGCCCCAAATCATCAGTCACATTACTTTATATGAAGAATCAAAATGGTACACAGCTAGTAGCTAGAATTTTATAAAAAATGGTATCATTGTAACATCAGATTGTTGTTTTTAAAAAAACGTATCACTTAAATGACCATATCAGTGTTTGGTGGTTTTATTCAGTGTTTGGTATAAAATAATTTATTCTTGCCTTAGGAGAGTATTTTCATTCCCAAACTAATTAGAGAGACAAGGTTTTAAGTGTGCAGATGTCTATGATTGGTTGGCGCGTGAGTTGAATGCAGTTGAGGGCGTTAAGGCCGTCGGCTCTGGTCACACCATTGTCCATGCCCGCTGCGTAACGCATTTACCGATTACGTCACAGCGCTAGTGGATTCATTACCTACACTCAACCCGAGCATCAATGGCTACTATACCTGTAGTACAAAAGGAACTGAAAAACAGGCCTCGGAACCGGTATCTATAAATCTCCTAAAATAAACATGATTTCAGGCCCCTATTTCACAATCGTGACAAATGTCGGGTGACAATGACAATTTCACGTACATTGCGTGCCCGGTATAAAGTAAGAAGATGTATCGAGCTTGCGGGGATCGCCGTGAACATAAAATTGTCTTTGTCACCTGTCAATTGTCACGATTGTGAAATAGGTGCCTGGAACACTTTAAAACTGTATTGAGGAGAAAACACTTATTTTGGAAACACCTGATTCAAATGAAAAAAATAAATAAACATAATATAATAATCTCGTATATACGAAAAAAACGGGTAATTTTGGACGAAGACAATACCGGTTTCCGAGCCCTGTTGAAAAGTCAGTGTATGCAACGTTAATAGTCAAATTAAATTAAATATCTCTTAGTGGAGGAATTTTCTTTTTTGGATCATTAATTACAATGTAGTATGGAATAATGGACATTACATTACACAACTAGAGTTGTAAAGTAATTAACGACTGAGATTGCTGTTATTTGACGCTTGAGCCGAAGAAGCTTTAGATATACAATGCTTTCTTTATCACCAATTGTGAATCGCAATGTCATGACTTCCCTTGGTCAGAAAGTACGATTTTTTTTTTTCATAAATCCATTTATCTACATCCATATTATAAGTTCTCTACAATATATTTGGCAGCGATAAGCAAATTGACTATATTAGGAAATCTGTATCTGTAGGTGCATCGTAATTTTTACTTTACGATATCGGCAACCGATACTTTAATTACATTTAAATTTGGAACAGCTGTCAAAACTCAAGTGGGTCTCTATTCTAGTATCCATAGATATTGAAACAGTTATCGATACGAAACGTCAATTCAGTATGTTTTTTTAATATAAACCGCACGACATTTGATCTCGAGTGATGAAAATAAGGACTTCATTCGTTTGTCTATGATTAAAAAAAACATTAGTTTTGACGGAGGATCGAATTGCCGCCATTAATATTGTCATTTGATTGTTGGTTTTTTGCTGTTACGAAAGTAGAATTGTGAAAAGTTGTTTATAATTTACATTTAAGTTGAAAATATGAGTAGAAGTGACTCCGAGAACTATTAACACTCCGCCGGATATCGTTAATGCAGCCACGATTGCAACAAATAACTTATTGTCAGAAAAATCGATAACCAAATTTAGTACTAGTAAAAAAGGACTAAGATTTTTTAGATTGAGGAACAAACGCACGACTTCGATGTGAATACGTAATTTGTTTCTGTATTTGTTCAAGTTTATTTTTTATTGCATTATTTTAATATCTATAGTCTATTGATGTTTTACAGGTAACACTAGTAACAATGCAGGTCAATTCCCTACAGCTATTTCTGAACCCATCTTAGAGTACTTATGATAACATGTGTGTAGATAAAGTAGTCTATGCATCTGTACATAATTAGGCCTTAAAATACTCGTGTGATCCTATTATGAAACTCGCTAACGCTCGTTTCATAAAACCACACTCGTGTTTTAAGACCTCTCATTATGTATCAGTTGCATAAACTACTAATTATGGCTCGGGATGATTGTACAATTATAAATAAATAGTCAAATAAAATTAAATCAATTTAAATTCAATCCTTATGCAGTTATTTCTCTTTCGCTGTACTGAACTGGCGATAACGACATTTTTGTAATAAGTTACGTGGTTTGACACCTACACAAGTGTTTTATTGGCATTCTATTGTGTTAGTGGGCCTACTGTTAATACTAAGCGTATATTATTAGTATCGTTTAACCTGACAAAAAGTAAATACATTTTACACAAGACCAGATACGTATTATTTAAAAGTAAGTATTAGTCAATAAACGAATTATATATGTATATAGTGAACTTTTTTCTTTTTCTGCGTTTTACTTATACAGTTGAATATTTTATGTAAGTAAAGCTATTTTTGGTATAAAGTTGCTTATTTAAACACAATTATTGCGTGTGTCCCGCATTTTTCATATTTTATGCAAATTGAAGCCAATCTATACTGGGTGGAAAATTTCAATGTGTCAGTTACAGCAGGTAATAAGACCCCTATCGATGGTTCGGTTTTTAAGACAATTTGGAAGAACTCTCTTTTTTCCACTGGCTGCATATTTCTCAATAATCTCTAAATTGCGATAGATATAAGGGTTCTAATAGCTAGCTATTATACTAACCCATTTAAGGCCTCCACATATCGGACGCATGTGTGGGCTTTATGCATGAGTTATATTGCAGCCGCGGCCTTTTTTGATGTGTTGTGATTTCATATAGCTCCATGCGTTACACATTGCGTCTTTACGGCTCTCAAGCTCCCACAAGCGTTCGGTGTATGAGGCCTTTAAACTTTCCACCCTGTATGTTTTAGTAGTACGCTCATGAATCACAATGGAAACCAAGCAACACTGTTTACAGTTTGTAGTAATATTATGTACTATAATAAGTTGTCTTAAACTGGACTGTGTAGAAGAATTAATATCAAATAATCATGGCCTAAATATAAATAAAATTATTGAAGTACCAACACCAGCTTTGATTTTCACAAGTATGTTTATCGTCGTCTAGTACTTATGTTAGCTATTGACGTTATGACGATACATGACGCTATGTCACAGTCTAGAAATCAATACAGTCATTCGCAGAAGCCGGCTAGACAAAGCAATCGTGCGGGGTGCAAGGGGCGAGGCGCGGGTGGGGTGAGCCTGAGCTGCATAGTCCGTATTAGTTTAGTAGCCCGGGACATGTTATTGTCATTTACGCAAACATCAAAGGCGACGGCCCACTGTATGTTTTTTTACGCTGTGGTGGTAAGTATAGTCGGCATCAAATAGTTTCCAAACCGCCAAATATGTTACAATACATCTTGTAAGTCCCAACCGCTCACGGAACAATGGTGTTCTGGACCTTTGGGAGGCGTGCACGAAGCCGAAACCAAACGCGTAGTAGCCCTTTCGACAATTTAATGTAATGGTACAGCGCGCTGGTGCTCTTCCTGCCTGCCTGTGGGACGTGCACGGAGACAGAACCCGCTAGATGCAAGAACTAATGGAGATCGGTGGGATCTAAATATGCTGGGTTATGGGATTGAAATGATGGTCTAAATACTGGGTTATTGCTTGAGATAATCTGACGTCTACGTCGGTACTGGCATTAAGATATGTGACATTATATTTGGCGCTTTACGGGTACGAGTCGTTGTGGGTTCATCACGCCAAAACGGCTATACGGATTTCACAATTTTTGATACTCAGGTAGCTGGGCACTCACCGGTTTTGGGATACTATTTACCCGAGTTCGATAAAGAAAAGAAAAGGGTTATGCTTTTTTTCTCCTCCTGACGAAGTTGCAGGGACCTTCTATTTCTAAATAACATGTATTATTTAGAGGCTGGGAAAATAGGGATTACCAGCCCAGTATATGAGGCTGGCAATCCCTTTTCTCGCAGAGGTATGTAGTGCGTTTCTCAAACATGTAGTGGAGTAAAAAAATAAAAGAAACTATAAACTCAAATCACAAAGGAAAAAAACCCATTAAAAAGTTTTTTTTTTTTCAATATACGTACATACTAATTCGTTGTTCTCGCGACGGGGCTCATAGCGAATTGAAGCAAAAGAATGTCGCTTTGCAGGCAGACCTTAAATTTTTTATGAAATTTCATTATGCACCTCTCGTCTCACCGCACCTAAAACGTGAGTCATCGAGGTAAGGCAAAGAGTCAATATTTATGCATGCTAGAGAAAAATACTTAATCACCTACAATATCAGTAGTTTTGTTGACACACCGAACTACCTTTACCCTCTCTCTGTTTGTTTGTAATCGACGACCATATATTTGCTGCGTGAGCTCAGCACGACCGTTTCCTGCGTGAGCTCATTCGTGTTCAACTGGCTACTGTCGATAGCACCTATCTTGTTCAAGTACTTTTTAGTTTTATTGTGGGGGATAAAATTATGCGGTACGTAACTTATTTATCAGCGTTATCTATACTATTCTAAAATTGTAAAATTAAATGTCGTGTACATAGAAGACATTTTCAAAAAATAAGTAATATGACTTGATTTTTTGTATGTTTGTATGTGTCGTGGCTTCATTATGCCAAAACGTCTAAACGGATTAATTTTTGGTACACGGATAGCAGTAAAAAATATCCTGTAACCATCTGTGGATGCCATATGCCATAGATGGTTGTAGGATACTTTTTTTTTCGACTACGCTGAAGCAAAAAAGAGGGTTATGATTCCCGCTGACTAAGTTGTTGAAATAAAATACGAAATACTTTTTTTAAAAGATATTCAAATTTTACATATAAAATAGGCATTTTGTGTTTGCATTTTAAATACAAGTATCCATACTAATATTATAAATGCGAAAGTGTGTCTGTCTGTTACCTCTTCACGCTTAAACCGCTGAACCGATTTGGATGAAATTTGGTATGGAGATATTTTGAGTCCCGAGGAAGGACATAGGCTACTTTTTATAACTTATGGAAAAATACACTTATCCGCGATAAACGAATTTAAGGCAGACGAAGTCGCGGGCAGAAGCTAGTTTCAAATAAGTCGCATATCTGTGCAAAGTTTCATTTAACCTTTTGAGCGCTAAATAGCGAAGTAATGTAACGTGACACAGACGCCACAGCAATAAAACAAAATTAACCTTCAAAATGGCAATGTTGATCTTTTGGCCGAGGAATAAGCCGGCTCTATGGTCTGCTGTACTTTCGACTAGTTTTTTTTTATTTGTTTGTTTGCATTTCAAATACAAGTATTTCAAATAATTCGCATCACTGTGCAAAGTTTCATTTAACCCTTTGAGCGCCAAGTAGCGAAGTAATACGACGTTACACAGACGCCACAGCAATAAAACAAAATGAACATTCAATAATAAAATAGTTATTGCAGAACGAGGTATTGATAAGAGTTTTTAGACCATTAAATTTGGTCAGCGAATACCGACGCTGGCGTTAGTAGCAAGAATTTTCAATGATGTGATTTGCTGACTTTGGCGATCAAAAGGTTAAGTCTGTTATTGAGTAATAAAATAAACGTAATATTATCTAGGACACCCAAACAAATAACAATAGATTGTACTATTTTATTACAGACTTATATTTCGTTTCATCTGTTGCGGTGTACGTAACCGCAGACAATGTGCCTAGTAATAAATAAGGTACCGCCAGTAAAAAATCTTGAAAGTATAACCCAACCTAACCTAAATAATAAATTCTTAAACGTAATAATAGTAGTATTAGATACCTGTTCTTTATTGTGCATCACAGGAAGAAGACTACAACACAGAGATCACAATAATTAAGTAAATAAGGTAAGGTACAAAAGGATACTTCAAATAAAACAATAAGGAATAAGTATCCGTCAAAATTTCGTTTTTGTGGCAAGCTTTTTTGCCGACTGTATACCTACTTCTCTTAGAACATCCATCAACTATAATCGAGACGAGAGTTCTAAAGCTCAAACTCGGTAGGATTGCGTTCTTTTATTACAGGGTTCCTATGACAACCTTTCTACTCTATCATCATATCAGCTTGGTGGTGTAATAATATTAGATTGACACCGAACTTACATAACAAATAAAAAATTATAAAAATCACAAAGGCTATAGAAGACTCTAAACTTATAAGGGCTGTCGTTAATATATCAACACGACACTTTATCTTTTTGAGCGCCACAGTAGGCAAATCACATAATCGAAAATTCATCCCACTGACGTCAGCGTCGTCATTTGCTGACCAAATTTCATCGTTCAAAGACGTTCTGCACTCACTATTTTTGAAGTTTCGTTTTATTTTATTGCTGTGGCGTTTGGGGCACGTCGTATTACTTTGCTGCTTGGCGCTCAAAAGGTTAACTTCGGTCGATGGAAGATAAGCGGCAGTTATATTTAGAGGCCCACTTTTGTTCGATTGGTTTTATGCTTTCATCTAACAAATGGTTTCGTCAGATACCAACGGTTCTCTTCGCGCCGCAACATCTGCCAGCGCCTGTGCGACGGCCTCCCGGGCTACGGGTCCGGCATGCTGGCGGTGGCGCTGGTGTGCGCGCTGTGCGTGGGCGCGTGGTGGGCGGTGTGCGGCACCGTCGGCGGCGCCTGGGGCGAGGAGCACTACAGGTACACGGCGCCTCGACTGTACAGCAGGCTCTTTAACTATTTTTTTCTGTGGTATGTGTCACGTTATACGTGCATTACACATATTAAACAATAGAGGCTGAAACAAACCGGATGCGTGCGCAGCGCGTGCACTTGCGCGTGTGCGTAGCGTGCGCGTTGTATCGTATGAAATATCATAGTAGATGACACACCGCTTGCGTGGCGTGCACGTGCGCAGCGGTGTGCCATCTCTTATGGGTATTCGTACTTTACAACGCGCACGCCACACGCACATCTACGAGCACTCCACGCACACGCATCCGGTGTGGCTTGGCCTTAAAAAGTAACTGAAAAACATCCACTTCCCTAAATAGAAGACAATATTTACAACTTACAATTAAAAAACTATCTTGAAACAAAGAAACAGAGCAACATAAAATCATCAACACTTAAACTTGTCTTCAAATATGTCGCGGTTTTGTTCCCTTTAAACGTTCTTTCATTCATTCGCTCGCGAACGAACGTAGGTACGCGTAACCTGACTCACCTAACGCCCCTTATAGAAAGACCTCTCAATAATAAAAATATTGGTGAAAAAACTACTTCAATCTCATGAAATCTCCCCAAGATACAACTATGTTAAAATCACATTTTTGGACGGTCCATAAAACCGCTTCATACTAACCCCTACAAGCTTAGTGACGTCACACGGTTAGTATCTTGTATGGGGAAATTAAGTACTTTGTTCTGCAGCTATTTTAAAACTTGCGTTTGTCGAAACGGTTTTATAACAAAAGTTACCATACATTTTATGGGTTCGTATTAGTCATATATTTTTTTCCACCCAAGTTTAAGGGCTCATAAAAAAAGCTATTCGTAAGAAATCGTACTACATTTTTTAAAGTAGTTCCTTATTTTGCTTGTGTGTTATCAGGATCTCAAATATTTTTTCACCAATTTTTTTATCAGACAACATCCCTATTCCAGACTACGGTTCTATGTACGGAGGGCTATCCCATAAATAACACCAAAGTCCTCATTTTATAACCATGGTGTGCATAGATTTTGGTTACGTCTCCAACCAAGAAGGCGGCTGTTGTGGGCGCTGCGCCATGCTGAATACCGCTCATCAACAAATTGGAAATTACGTAATCTAAGGCAATCCTATTGATCCTGATTTGAAGGGAAGTAAGGACTTTCATTTGAATTTGTATAGGTTCACTTGTGTCATAATAAAGAAGCAGTTTGGCACTCCGGCTAATGCAACTACCCATTAAGGAGCACCCCGTGTCCACATTCTCGCCTCGCTTGCCCCGCCATTTATAGTGTATATCTATTCGCTATATAAATACCTATCCACGTGAAAAATAAAACAAAACAAGCATACCTACACTATCTGATAAGTATTGTGGCACTCATAATTTTTCCCATAGATATAATTGTATACAATAATGATTTCTAGGGCTCCGTACCCGAAGGGTAAAGCGGGATCTTATCACTAAGACTCCGCTGTCCGTCTGTCTGTCACCAGGCTGTAATCTCATGAACCGTGATACCTAGACAGTTGAAATTTTCATAGATGATGTATTTCTGTTGCCGCTATAACAACAAATACTAAGAACAGTATAATTTTATGTCTGTCCGTCTATGTCAGTAACCAATATAAATTATCGAACACCGCGTACATGTTGCTTAGGTGTAGGGCACTGCTAACACTGGATTTTCATAGATACGGACGTTTGTGACGTATATTTTGTACGGAACCCTCGGTGCGCGAGTCCGACTCGCACTTAGCCGGTTTTCAAAATCAAACTGTCAAATCGGAGCCTATGGACTCTTTTAAATTCTGATAGGTTTTTTTATTTTGGTAATAAATATACTCAGCCTAAAATCGGTATCGGAGACATTTATTTCAGTTCAAATAGGTATATTTATTTCTCTAAGATTACAAATCATTGAGAGAGAGATTAAGCGAGAAACAATAGTATATTGTGCACCGTGGGCGGTAGAGAAAGAATTACAAACGAGAGTACATTGTAGGCCTAAGCCACGGGCTGAGGGCTTCAATGACTCGAGTTTGTAATTCCGGTACCACCCGAGTAACACACAATGTTTTTCATCACACTTGTGAGGAAACTAATAAATTATTAAGTCATAAAAAGCTTGTTACATTCAAGTGTCACAAGTCGCAACATTGTGTCATAAAGTGTCATTTGTCAGAATCTCATTCCATAGATAACATAAACAAAGGTTTCGTTTTTTTTTCGTTCCTCCAACAAAGGTTTCGTTCCGAAACTATTTTTTAATTTTGTTGCATACAATCTTTTACTTAAATTAATAATTGTAAAATAGTATAGACAAGCTATTTTAACGTATTTAACTATAGCGTCGACTTGTATTTATTGATATTACATTGTGTACTAGTTCCGTTCGGTTCCTTTCTAAACCTGGCATATTAGAGTAGTGAATGCAGTAAAAAAAAATTAAAAAAGTCATTACGCCCGGGGCGTATAAAAAGCCCACGGTTTTAATTTAGACCTTGTCGCTCGTTTTGCCTGCGTGTAATGACACCGTTTACGAACAAGTGTGATGAAAACAATATTCTAGTAAGTATAGAAACATTAATTATAAGTAATTCATTTATATAGTATTAAATTCAATTTGTATGGCTCGGTTAACGCGCGAGGCCGCGTGATTTGGTTCTTATTTTCATGCTTTTAAAGTTTACGTTTGGCAAATCTAATCAGTGAGATTTCGCGAGTGGATCGATCCATATCAACTACATATTTATTCATACATATGCATTTAGTTTTAGTGTATACTCATTTATAACTGGTTATTATGTACAATAAAGTGTTTACATACTTACATACATGAAAATGAAGCGCAAAACTGTCAATCGACCCGGACTTGGCAGTATAATTATAAAAGTATTTTTCGTATACAGTTGTATGGAAAAAATTATGAGTGCCTAAATATTTACGAGTGGTTGTGTGATTGTGATCATTTTTGTTTTACACAGACGATTATGGGAGAGGGCTCATCCAGACAACGTGAAGAAACCACCTACGCCAATCACTTACGAAAAGGTAAGTGTAAACTTAAAGTAATTTAGAATCCATGATAAAATTAAGTTTATAATATTTTCTTCTGTTTCCGCGATTATTACTCATTGAAATAAAACAATTTAACGGATTATATCGCGTATATTATCTTATTTTAGTTCCCGACGTTTCGGAAGCTTTCCAGCTTTCCATGGTCACGGGAGGACTGAGAAAAGATGTATTTTCCTCTGTCAAAGTTACAATTTGTGCAAACTACCCATTTTTTTAAAAGATTTATTTGTGTTTTTTCAAAAAATGGGTAGTTTGCAATACGCGATATAATCCGTTAAATTGTTTTATTTCAAAATTAAGTTTCTTAATTAAGCATATTACTGTTGTATTTTGCGTGCGCGTTATCGTCATTTGCTGGCAGTTCCGAGGGCGCGCGCTGTGCCTTACAGGAATTCACCATTGGTCCGCGCTTTACAATGCCTGATTACGCTTCTCGCATCAGCACCTGATTGCGATGTTTTTGCAAGTAGCTGGACAGGTATATGTGCGAGGCGATGGACGAACGTCACTCTCTTCCTATTTGTTCATAATTCTTGTTATTTGTTTGTAATTGTTATATCTGCACCTGTTGTCCGCTGTACTACGTGTTATTGTATGAAATTCACAGTGCCTTGGTCTTATACTGTAATAATTTAGTTGAATATATAAAAATCTTGTTATCATTTCAATGACTTAAGTGGACAAAAACGCATTTATAAAAATGTATTTATACATCTTGTAACAAAAAAACTCTATTTAGTTTTTTTTTATATTTTGAATACAAAATAGAATAGGTAATGCATAATTACTGAAGAGCCTTTTGCCCACGGCGTATGTAATACGCGCCGAAGATGTTTTTTTCACGGACCCGTTCTTAAGGTGCAATGTATAGAGCGATTGTATAAACCTATATATATTTCGTAAGAAGCACCTTTACGCGCATTAAATACTTGCGAATAATCGATACGTATAAATTTCGTCATCTTCATAGTCTGCTGTGCGTTTTCTGTAATTTCCCTACTTAAATATTTAGATATTACCGGAGTACCGCTACCACGACCACAACAACCTGAGCACCAAGAACAAGTTGA
The DNA here is from genome assembly GCA_905404275.2 of Hedya salicella. NCBI lineage: Eukaryota > Metazoa > Arthropoda > Insecta > Lepidoptera > Tortricidae > Hedya > Hedya salicella. The sequence continues at coordinate 4,036,316 of FR990106.1, read as the reverse complement.
ATGTGACGGAATTGTCCAAGAAGAAGCCCGATCTCTACAAGAAGGCCTACACGGAGCGGCCGCCTGAAGTCATGAGCGATATTTGCGCACAGATAGAGGACAACATGAGGTTCGACTGCTTCCCGCAAGATGGCGCTAACGAAAAGGACTGTGTGCAAAGAGGTAACAATCATTTATATCTTACAGCTCTTCTGACATCGTCACATAAACAAATTGATTAATGCGTTTTGTTACAACGAAATAAAATAATTGATATATGTGAACATTTTTTTTAAAACAAGGGTACAGTTATTATATGTCCTGTGACTATATTTTTAATTGACTCTAAATATGATGTCAGCAAATTAATTGAAAAGTCCAGAGTTAAAACAAAAACATTATTTAAAATAACACACAAGTTACACGGTTTCAAATTCCAGTACCTCTAAATAGGTACTTTGACACGTTTGGCTCAGTAGATTGCGCAACGGCCTACGAAGCTGGCGGTCCCGGTTCTATTCCCGGCCAGGACAAGTGTTTGTGTGATGAGCACGAATGTTTGTTCTTGGGTCTTGGATATTTTCTATGTATGTATTAAGTATTATAATTTATCCATGTATTATGCATATCATAGCTTTGCTTAGTTTGGAATAAGGTCGATTTGAGTAAGATTGTCCCTAATATTTTTAGGGTTCCGTATCCAACGGCTAAAACGGGACCCTATTACTAAGATTCCGCTGTCTGTCTGTCTGTGTGTCCGTCTGTCACCAGGCTGTATCTCGTGAACCGTGATGGCTAGACAGTTGAATTTATCACAGATGATGTATTTCTGTTGCCACTATAAGAACAATACTAAAAGCACTATAATTTTTTGTCTGTCTGTTTATCTCAGTAACCAATTTAAAATGATCGATGCGTACATTTTGCTTGGGAGTAGCGTTCTGTTTACACTGGATTTTCATTAGGTACGGCCTTTTGTGGCGTGTATTTTGTACGGAACCCTCGGTGCGCGAGTTTGAGTCGTACTTGGACGGTTAATTTAAATTAATTATTTGAACCCGTGTCCTGCGCCGGGCCCAATGTGTCACGAATGGTCATATTCCCGTGACTGAAACAAGGGTATTCACTCGTACAACTTTAGCTTCAATCCGTGTTGCTCTCAGGCCATGAATATTGGCAACGAAGATCGGCCATCTTGGAGATGTTCCGGAGGACCCTTGTCATGTCATGATGATGATTGCTGGCCCCAGGTTGCTGCTGGCTGCCCGCGAAGACCCAAGGTGCGCCGTACTGCTTCTACCCGCCGCAGTACGACACGTACCGCTTCGCCAACATGACGGAGAACAAGCACGGCATGAGCGCCTACTACGAGCGCGCGCGGCCCTCCGGCTACCCCGCGGACTTCGAGCTCGCCCGGATGGACTTCCGGTACCTCTCCGATGATGTGCTGCAGATCAAGGTCAGTCGAGGGCCCTCTTGCATTAGTTCTATACTAGCTCTCAACAAGTATTAACAGTGACTTTTGAAAAACACCTGCTCATCTTAGGCAATCTCCTAAAATTTATTAAGATCAATGATTATTAATATGATTAACAATAAACGTGCATGAGGGCGTACTACGAGTGAGCGCGCCACTCCGTATACATTCCAGGTACTAGCTCTCAGGCTGCAAGCATGAACAGGGGCTCTCAATAAGGTACCTCGCGTACATCGGGCTCACTTGTATGGACTTCCGGTACCTCTCCCATGATGTACGGCAGATCAAGCTCAGTCGATGGTGATTTTGCATCAGTTCTCTAGGAAGCACGCAAGCCTCTGCCAGTATGACCAGGAACACCCAAAAAGACACCCTGTGGATATCAAACTCGCCAGGATGAACTTCTGGCACCTGACAGATGATGTGCTGCAGATCAAGGCCAGTCGACTCTTGAATCAATTTCTTATGTCTGAGATCTATACTAGCTCTCAAATCCCTGAAAGTATGATCAGGAACTCTCAAAAAGGCAACCAGTGGATATCGAGCTCGCCTGGATGGACTTCCGGAACCTCTCCGACGACGTGCTCAGATCGAGGTCAGCATCAATGTCAGGCGAGGACAGAATGGGGAATGGATGAAAATTTTCAAAAATCTTGAAATTTTGTTTATAGTTAGGCCTAAGCCTCCGGCAAGAATAACAGTACATATACAGCCTTTTTAATCGAAACCATCAATGGTGCAATTGCCGTACCGTATAAGCTGTCATATAGGCCCACCAACACCTTTTCATCTTTTTATTTCTTTCTAAGCCACAGAAAAATCTGTATTTTTTTTTTGACGATAAGGAGACTTATTCCTACCTATAAACAAAATTTCAAGATTTTTGAAAATTTTCATTCATTCCCCATTACCTGTAAAAAAAAACATTACTGGTCTCTAGATATTCAAAATCATCGCGATCATATCTATACTATTATAAAATTGTAAAAATGAAATGTCTGTACATTGAAGATATTTTCAAAGAAATGATTGTAAAGGACTATTTGAAGGTTACTAAAACGAAAAATATATTTTTTGGATTTTTTGTATGACGACACATACAAATATGTGTCGTTGTGGCTTCATCACGCAAAATCGGCTAAACAGATTTCAACTATTTTTGGTACATGGGCAGCTGGGTATCTCCAGATGGTTATAGGATACTTTTTACCCGACTAGGCTGACGAAAAAGAAAATAGTTTCTGTTCTAGAGCTCCGAGTATGACGATCACAGTTATCGTCACTAGGGAATGCAATCGGTTATTTTTAGTATAGGAAAAAATCTGGAGCTACCACAAGTGAGCCCCCCCCCCCCCCACGCCCCCACAAATAAAATAGATGTTTAACGTCTTTGGAAAATTACTAGGGGCCTCCACTCATTCGTTGCCCAAGGGTCTCCAGACCTCAATTTCTTTGATTTCTCCCCCAGATCTATGACCCGGAGAACAAGCGCTTCGAGCCCCCGTACCCGGAAATACCTATAGTTCTCGGACCCATCTCCGACCTCAAGTACCGAGTGCAGCTGGAGAGCGCCACCGTCGGCTTCAAGGTCATACGGAACTCGGATAATGTCACTCTGTAAGTATCCTCTTAATTCATTGCAGGTACACCATGGTTCTCACAAAATAGAGTTCAGCGTCGCAGTGTACCTCGACGAAGAAGGCGGAACGAGCTTGATTCTTTCCAGAAGATCTGGCGGTAGATTGCCGAAGACACGTGGAAGATTGAGCCTTTGCCCAGCAGTGGGATACTCCAGCTAGGCTCTTAAATAAAATAAATTAAATTTTAAATAGGCACATCGTGGAAGCTTGAATTCGACTTGGCAGGTTAATGTTTGGAAGCTGCGTATTTTAATTTTGTCCTAGCCTTATAATCTGCACGCCTAGCACAACTGTGATACGCGACTCTTTGTGACGCGACAAATATCCTTTCAATACAGTGCGAGAAAGAAGGGTGATGCTCTGTCGCGACAAGCGCAGTCGCGCAGAGTGCTGGCCCTTATTGTTCAAAGTCGCGAGAGTCGGCTAGACACAGGCGATATACCTAAGGCACTTGTTCCACCGCCAGTGAGTAAGCGATGAGCTATCGGCGATTTTATCGCCCAAGAAACGACCAAAAGATAATCGCTCCCGTGTAAATACGTGCCTAAGGAGACGTAAGATCACTAGCGAGGCGTTCCTTCGCCTGAGACCAACATCAAAAACTTCAGCTAATAATGATACCGTGGAAGAGACTATCTTACAGCATGATATCTCTTAATGCCAGTGACTAACAATTCGAAATTGTTTTTTTTTTTTTTTTCAGTATTGATACACAAGACGTCGGCGGTCTCATCTTATCGGACAAGTTCCTCCAGCTGTCGGCCATCTTGCCGTCGGCGCAGATGTACGGGCTGGGCGAGCGCCAGGGGCGGTTCAAGCTCGACACCAACTGGCGGACCTACGCCATGTTTAACTACGACACGGCGCCCACTGAGAACGTGAGTCCAACTGTACAGTCTCATTCTGTCGGACAAGTTCCTCCAGCTGTCGGCCATCTTGCCGTCGGCGCAGGTGTACGGGCTGGCATTTGGTATATACAAAAAGTTTGCCTTTAAGTATCTTTTCTTGAAAAAAACAATAAATCGTCGTCGGACCGAACAACGGCGGGTCGTCCTGGTTCCCCATTTAGTAAGGCCAACTTATAGTACATTGTGCACAAAGGGTGGTAAGAAGGGAATTACGGTCGAGAGTCTATTAGAAGCCCGACGCCGAAGGCGGAATCCCCTTACTGCCCGTTATACACACAATGTTTTTCAACATATTTGCGAGGAAATTAAAATAATAAACAAAAAATAAATTGTTTTGAAAACAACAATCAAACAAATGAATGGTACTCCCTAAAATAGATTGTCAACTTATACGAATATAGTCTTCTAGGATAATTCTAAGAAGTGTGTTTGGATTTTAAACTTGACAGGTCATAGGTACCGCCAGATTGTACCGAATTTCAAAATTAAATTTAATATAATAATTGCAAGGAATTCTGAAAAAATTGTAAATAATGAATGTAGTTCAATGTACCGTATACCTCCCTGCTTTGTCTAAAATGATTTAGAAGTGAGTTCTATATTTTATAACGGAACTCATAACTCCCGAGGGAGTTATAAAAATCCATAACTCCCGCTGGAGGTTAATAGGCTATAGTTACTCTATACGCCTGCGCGTAATACCACCCATTACGAGCGAGTGTGATGAAAAATAAGTAACATGCTTATAATAGAAATTTGTTGTTACAGACAAACCTGTATGGGACACATCCTTTCTACTTGAACCTTGAGCCTACTGGGAACAGTCACGGGATGCTTCTGCTAAACTCCTATGCCATGGGTACGTATTATAAAACTGGCCGTAGAGTAACACACGTTACAATCCACTCAAAGGGTAAAATACCCGATGATGACCATGATCCTCAGTCATAAGGGAACGACAAGAGAGAGAAAGAGAGAGATTCACTGCTGAGTGAAGGATATATTTTTTTAATGTAATAAAATATGTTACAAACGGGCCGACGAGCCTGATAAGATGTGTCCGCTTTCATCCACGCCTATGGATATGTGCAACACCGGAGGAGTCGCATATATACAGGGTGTCCCTAAATCCAACGCCAAAATGAAGAGGGGTGATAGAACAGCTCATATTAGGTAAATTTGTCCTCAGTAAAAAGTTCATGGTTTTCGAGCTATTGGCACTTTTAAAATACTCGTTAGTTAGCAGCGAGCAGCATCATTCAGGTAAACAAAGCAAGCCGAGTTTGAACCCATGACCGTGGCAAGCTGAAAAGCTTCCGAAACGACGGGAACTCAAATGAGATAATATACGCGATTTAATCCGTTAAATTGTTTTATTTTAAGCTGAGTTTTAGTTTATTTATGTTGTCAACAGACGTGATCCTGCAGCCGGCGCCGGCCATCACGTACCGCACGACGGGCGGCGTGCTGAGCCTGTTCGTGCTGGCGGGTCCGTCGCCGGCGGACGTGGCGGCGCAGTACACGGCGCTGGTGGGGCGGCCCGCCATGCCGCCCTACTGGGCGCTCGGCTTCCATCTCTGCAAGTGAGTCATCAGGGGTGCTGAGCCTGCTCGTGCTGGCGGACGTGGCGGCGCAGTACACGGCGCTGGTGGGGCGGCCCGCCATGCCGCCCTACTGGGCGCTCGGCTTCCATCTCTGCAAGTGAGTCATCAGGGGTGCTGAGCCTGCTCGTGCTGGCGGACGTGGCGGCGCAGTACACGGCGCTGGTGGGGCGGCCCGCCATGCCGCCCTACTGGGCGCTCGGCTTCCATCTCTGCAAGTGAGTCATCAGGGGTGCTGAGCCTGCTCGTGCTGGCGGACGTGGCGGCGCAGTACACGGCGCTGGTGGGGCGGCCCGCCATGCCGCCCTACTGGGCGCTCGGCTTCCATCTCTGCAAGTGAGTCATCAGGGGTGCTGAGCCTGCTCGTGCTGGCGGACGTGGCGGCGCAGTACACGGCGCTGGTGGGGCGGCCCGCCATGCCGCCCTACTGGGCGCTCGGCTTCCATCTCTGCAAGTGAGTCATCAGGGGTGCTGAGCCTGCTCGTGCTGGCGGACGTGGCGGCGCAGTACACGGCGCTGGTGGGGCGGCCCGCCATGCCGCCCTACTGGGCGCTCGGCTTCCATCTCTGCAAGTGAGTCATCAGGGGTGCTGAGCCTGCTCGTGCTGGCGGACGTGGCGGCGCAGTACACGGCGCTGGTGGGGCGGCCCGCCATGCCGCCCTACTGGGCGCTCGGCTTCCATCTCTGCAAGTGAGTCATCAGGGGTGCTGAGCCTGCTCGTGCTGGCGGACGTGGCGGCGCAGTACACGGCGCTGGTGGGGCGGCCCGCCATGCCGCCCTACTGGGCGCTCGGCTTCCATCTCTGCAAGTGAGTCATCAGGGGTGCTGAGCCTGCTCGTGCTGGCGGACGTGGCGGCGCAGTACACGGCGCTGGTGGGGCGGCCCGCCATGCCGCCCTACTGGGCGCTCGGCTTCCATCTCTGCAAGTGAGTCATCAGGGGTGCTGAGCCTGCTCGTGCTGGCGGACGTGGCGGCGCAGTACACGGCGCTGGTGGGGCGGCCCGCCATGCCGCCCTACTGGGCGCTCGGCTTCCATCTCTGCAAGTGAGTCATCAGGGGTGCTGAGCCTGCTCGTGCTGGCGGACGTGGCGGCGCAGTACACGGCGCTGGTGGGGCGGCCCGCCATGCCGCCCTACTGGGCGCTCGGCTTCCATCTCTGCAAGTGAGTCATCAGGGGTGCTGAGCCTGCTCGTGCTGGCGGACGTGGCGGCGCAGTACACGGCGCTGGTGGGGCGGCCCGCCATGCCGCCCTACTGGGCGCTCGGCTTCCATCTCTGCAAGTGAGTCATCAGGGGTGCTGAGCCTGCTCGTGCTGGCGGACGTGGCGGCGCAGTACACGGCGCTGGTGGGGCGGCCCGCCATGCCGCCCTACTGGGCGCTCGGCTTCCATCTCTGCAAGTGAGTCATCAGGGGTGCTGAGCCTGCTCGTGCTGGCGGACGTGGCGGCGCAGTACACGGCGCTGGTGGGGCGGCCCGCCATGCCGCCCTACTGGGCGCTCGGCTTCCATCTCTGCAAGTGAGTCATCAGGGGTGCTGAGCCTGCTCGTGCTGGCGGACGTGGCGGCGCAGTACACGGCGCTGGTGGGGCGGCCCGCCATGCCGCCCTACTGGGCGCTCGGCTTCCATCTCTGCAAGTGAGTCATCAGGGGTGCTGAGCCTGCTCGTGCTGGCGGACGTGGCGGCGCAGTACACGGCGCTGGTGGGGCGGCCCGCCATGCCGCCCTACTGGGCGCTCGGCTTCCATCTCTGCAAGTGAGTCATCAGGGGTGCTGAGCCTGCTCGTGCTGGCGGACGTGGCGGCGCAGTACACGGCGCTGGTGGGGCGGCCCGCCATGCCGCCCTACTGGGCGCTCGGCTTCCATCTCTGCAAGTGAGTCATCAGGGGTGCTGAGCCTGCTCGTGCTGGCGGACGTGGCGGCGCAGTACACGGCGCTGGTGGGGCGGCCCGCCATGCCGCCCTACTGGGCGCTCGGCTTCCATCTCTGCAAGTGAGTCATCAGGGGTGCTGAGCCTGCTCGTGCTGGCGGACGTGGCGGCGCAGTACACGGCGCTGGTGGGGCGGCCCGCCATGCCGCCCTACTGGGCGCTCGGCTTCCATCTCTGCAAGTGAGTCATCAGGGGTGCTGAGCCTGCTCGTGCTGGCGGACGTGGCGGCGCAGTACACGGCGCTGGTGGGGCGGCCCGCCATGCCGCCCTACTGGGCGCTCGGCTTCCATCTCTGCAAGTGAGTCATCAGGGGTGCTGAGCCTGCTCGTGCTGGCGGACGTGGCGGCGCAGTACACGGCGCTGGTGGGGCGGCCCGCCATGCCGCCCTACTGGGCGCTCGGCTTCCATCTCTGCAAGTGAGTCATCAGGGGTGCTGAGCCTGCTCGTGCTGGCGGACGTGGCGGCGCAGTACACGGCGCTGGTGGGGCGGCCCGCCATGCCGCCCTACTGGGCGCTCGGCTTCCATCTCTGCAAGTGAGTCATCAGGGGTGCTGAGCCTGCTCGTGCTGGCGGACGTGGCGGCGCAGTACACGGCGCTGGTGGGGCGGCCCGCCATGCCGCCCTACTGGGCGCTCGGCTTCCATCTCTGCAAGTGAGTCATCAGGGGTGCTGAGCCTGCTCGTGCTGGCGGACGTGGCGGCGCAGTACACGGCGCTGGTGGGGCGGCCCGCCATGCCGCCCTACTGGGCGCTCGGCTTCCATCTCTGCAAGTGAGTCATCAGGGGTGCTGAGCCTGCTCGTGCTGGCGGACGTGGCGGCGCAGTACACGGCGCTGGTGGGGCGGCCCGCCATGCCGCCCTACTGGGCGCTCGGCTTCCATCTCTGCAAGTGAGTCATCAGGGGTGCTGAGCCTGCTCGTGCTGGCGGACGTGGCGGCGCAGTACACGGCGCTGGTGGGGCGGCCCGCCATGCCGCCCTACTGGGCGCTCGGCTTCCATCTCTGCAAGTGAGTCATCAGGGGTGCTGAGCCTGCTCGTGCTGGCGGACGTGGCGGCGCAGTACACGGCGCTGGTGGGGCGGCCCGCCATGCCGCCCTACTGGGCGCTCGGCTTCCATCTCTGCAAGTGAGTCATCAGGGGTGCTGAGCCTGCTCGTGCTGGCGGACGTGGCGGCGCAGTACACGGCGCTGGTGGGGCGGCCCGCCATGCCGCCCTACTGGGCGCTCGGCTTCCATCTCTGCAAGTGAGTCAGCGATACAAGGCGGCCGATGGATGCTATGTGATGACGAAACATTAAGAAAGTACTGGCCGCTTGTAAATTGTCACCTCTTGAGATTATAAATTGTTTGTATAAATTACGTGTTATAAAATGTATGGCCTGAAAATATCTACGATAGAAAAAAATATGATTGTTTGGTTCGACGATGAAATTCTATAACTTTTTTGCAATTATGTTCTCTTTTTTAAATCAATTGTAGTCATATCCATCCATATGACGTATATCCTTCGACATTATTTTGACGTAATTTGCATCTGTCGGCAGTTATCATTATCGAAGAGTATCTTCATCGGCCTATAGCGGCTTTGAACCCCCTAATATGTTATGGTATGACCCTGAATCCGTGCGGTCTTTAAGCGACCGTTTCCGACAAACCTCACATCGTCCATGTATTTTGCAAGGAATGTGCATTCTTTTTCGAAAGATGTTAACCGATCCGACACAGAGATTATTCAAATATGCATGTTGTTTACAGTCGAATAATGCTCGATTTAGACGAAAACATATGACTAGGCGTACGAAAGTGGGCAAATAAATACAAATGTCAACACCTATCCTTAGTCGTCTGACCGCCATTGATGTGTCAAAATAGCGTATGTACATTCAACGTCGACGGACCATATTATTTTAGGGTTATTAGCCTTCATTTAAGTCCCGACTGGTTTCAATGCTATCAGTAAATCTTAATCATGAGCATTCGCCACCGTAGCCCACTTTCAATTGCGACAATGAGAGCTCACAGTCCACTAAATCGAGAGAGAGAGAGAGAGAGAGAATATTTATTTGCTTAAACATAGGTGAGTATAAACAGGTGTTAAAGTAAGCTTGTGAACTCTATGTTTTGCCAGATTGGCGTACAAATACTTATTTACACATTAAATAATTCAATTTTAATTTACAATTCAGTATTATAACTAAAACATTAAGCATTTAAAAAGTCTTTAACTGAGTAAAAACATTTTTCTATTAAGTACACATAAAGTTGAAATTTAAATTGTCTTAAATTAAGAGATTTAATATAGTTCGGTACCTTATTAAATATTGTAGGCGCCATTCCAAAAAAACTTTTTCGCATTAATGCCGATTTAATTTGTTTGCTCTGCAATTTGTGCTCATACTGGGAGCGTGTTGGGAATGTCCGACTTTGTGATACTTTACAGAACAATTCAGGGTGACATTTGACAAAAACAGCTACTTCAAATATATATAACGATGGCAAAGTCAAAATGTTCAGTGATTTAAAAAGAGGAACACAACTATCTCTTATATTAAGGCCACATACGGCTCTTATACATCTCTTTTGAGCTTTGAAAGCTGCCTCTTTGTTTACAGAGTTACCCCAAAAAATAATGCCGTATCTGATTTTTGAAGCAACGAGCCCATGATAAGCTACTAAGGCGGCTTCACGGCTGGCTACTTGTGACAATTTGTAAAGAGCATAGGCTGACTTACTTAGGTGCTTACAAATTTCGTCTATGTGTTGTTTCCATGTCAGCTGACTGTCAATCAACAACCCTAAAAATCTTGTAACAGACACATTATCTATTTTTTTGCCTTTATAATTAATGTCCATAGTATTATTATCAAATTTCAATGTCCGTTGATGAAAATGCATAATATTAGTTTTAGAAAGATTAATTATTAAATTATTATTGTCAAGCCATGTTATTATACTACTCAATTCCATATTTATGTCGTGTTCAAAATTAATTAAATTATTACAATTTATTACAGATGTGCTATCATCGGCAAAAAGTACTATAGGATGCCTCACTTCATTTGGCAAATCGTTAATGTAGATAAGGAACAGTAGTGGGCCAAGCACACTTCCCTGTGGTACACCATGTTGTACACATTGTTCCCTCGAGATATCAATCGAAAAAGTTTAATATTACAAAATATTGTTTCAGATATGACTACGGGAGTTTGAATGTAACGCGAGACGTGTGGCAGAGGAATAGAGACGCTGGTATTCCATTTGTAAGTTATTTACGTCTAATAAATTTATAGCATAACTGTATATCTTTATGTTCGCTTTGTAGTGATAACATAGCGAATTGCTGATTTTTTAAAGCCTTTTTAAAAGCCAGAGCATAATTTGACATTTATCATCTTGGGGTGGAAATTCAACGGGTGGAAATTTCGAGCCAAATTGCGGTTCGGAGCAACAGCTCCGATTATGGTTCCGACTATACAAAATAGTCGGTAATAACATCCAGACTGTCTAATTTGTACCTGTAGCCGATGTTATTTAAAGTACATGAATAAATTGATACTGTCAAGAACGCCTGCGCAAAGCGACGAGCGTTTTCCAAGAACTACGCTCAGGCACAGTACGCAGGTGTTGATTCAACTTCGAAAAATCTATCACGTGACACTCGCGATGCTGTATCCATCTCTTTCACTCACATTGTAAACAGTAGCAATAGCCAATCCGATTCCTCGAGTCCCCTCTCTGCGCTCCCTAGTTCTAAATAATAACCAAATTTTGTAAATAAAATCATTCCGTGTTCACGCTTCGACATTATTTTGTAGGAGTTACTCGGTATTTTCTTTCCACAAAACAAAGGCTTTATGCTTTGACAGCTGTATGATGTCGCTTTTATCAGGATGTCCAATGGAACGACCTGGACTACATGAACAACTCCAACGACTTCACGTACGACAAGGTGAAGTACGCCGGCCTGCCCGCGTTCGTCGACAAGCTGCACAGCGAGGGCATGCATTACATGGTGCTCTTGGGTAAGGCAAAACCGTCCACTGAACGAAGTTCTTCTCCTAGGATTTCCACAATAGCTGGTCGTTTGGATGCGAATCCAGCAATCTTTCATATGATCGTCGTCAGCTTTTGTCCGACATGTAGCGGTTCGCAGCCGCCACTAGAAAACCTTTGGGTGAGTAAGGCCGGCAACGCACTTGTGACTCCTCTGGTGTTGCAGATGTCTGTGGGCAACGATGATTGCTTACCGTAAGGCGATGCGTCTGCTCGTTTGCCCCCTAGAACATAAAAAAAGCGAAAAGTTGTGTGTATTTTCTCTCACTTTTATTGGTTTGAGATACCAATTTTTGGCATATCGAACCAATGGGGAATATGCATGATTTTTTTATTTTTGCTTTATTAAAAGCTCATTCATATAACAAACAGTAGACAAAAATATTTTTTCGAATAAATATAAAAATAACCAAGATATAAGCCATCAAACATTTCATTCTATCTATTTCTAGCAAAACGGAATTTAATATAGAGTTTATATGGCCGGAGTGGACGTAACACGTAACAGTACATGTCGGACCTCTGTCAAATCGCCGTCTAATTAGCAGTTTAAAATACCTATATCATACGTATTTCTTGGCCGATTTTCATTTTAATTTCACTTTTTGAAATAGTTTTTACGGTATATTCATGTTTTGTTAAAAAGAGCGATAAATAAAAATAATGCATGTACTCTATAGGGGCCTCTATAGTTCGGAGCACTTATTGATATGATATGACGGCACGGCAGCTACGGCTATGATCACTAAGCTACAATACAGTGTTTGCGCTTGTGGCGTATCGAGGCAGTGCGCGATAACCATAAAAAAACCGGCCTAGCGTGAGATTGTCTCGGGCACCGAGTGTTCCGTACAAACTTTTTACTTAACCTGACCTAATTAGCCGATTAAGTTAAGTGTGCACTTCGGGCCCGTTTCATAAACGCTTGTAACATTACAAGCGGAAGTTTATTTTTATTTCTAGTATTGTTTGAAAGAGACTTGGTTGTAATACAAGTTACACTTTTGACAAACGGGCCTCTGTTAAGGTGTCACATACAACTTAACGCAAACAGGTTGTTCAAAGCTGATTGTTGCAAATAAGATATATTGTGGATATATAATTTTCCTGTAATATTCATGTTAATTTATATGAATTGACAGATGTGCAAAGTAAGCCCTTTCATATGATACCCGACTTGACCTAGTAGCTAGACTTTGATCTTTTGCCGCCGCCTTCCCTTTTATCTTTTTGGTATGGAACCTTTTTCTCACTTCAGTGCTCTGGCTTTCGCGTAAGCTCTATATGATAAAAAAAAATGTTTTCTTTAAAATTGTATCTGTTCAGACCCAGGGGTGAGTGCGGGCGAGAAACCGGGCGAGTACCCTCCGTTTGACAGAGGCGTGGAATTGGACATCTTCATCAAAAACTCCACAAAACAACCATTCATTGGCAAGGTAAGTGTGGGTACATAAGGGGCCATCATATTACGTCACAACGATAGGGGGGGACATGCCAGCCGTGGCAGGCTATGTCAAAGGGATAGGAATAGACTAAATTTTACGTGACGTAATATGTAGACGGACCCTATTTAGCATCAAACAGCCAAGATACGCCTCCTAATTATAATTAATTATAATTTTATAAAATGAAGGAATAATCAAACCTGTTAAGGTTTTTCTTTCAACCTGGACAATCGAATCAGTTTTCACCTAAGAATATTCTTTATAAGTTTTTGTTTAACTTATTCAGAGCAGTTACTTTTATGGGTATCAAATATTAAAAGGGTTTGCCTAAAAATCATACGAAAAAATTATTAAAGCTTCTCTTTGAAAAGTCTTTTGGCTTAATCATTTAATGTATCTGCGGCTCATGTTTACGTATTTTTTCCACATCGTCCCAGTTAAACTTTTGGCAATTTACAACAAGCAGAGAAGGTGGATAGACTGCGCTGTGAGTGACTTCTATGTTCATTGCAGACGTGGAACAAGATATCGACGGCATACCCCGACTTCACGCACCCCAGCGCCACTGCGTACTGGACGGAGATGATGACCAGCCTGCACCAGCAAGTCCCCTTTGACGGCGCTTGGATTGTGAGTACTTTCTTCTATGAGCTCTTTCCAGACATCTAGCATACTGGGTGCATAAATAAATAAATAAATATTACGGGACAATTTTACACAAATCGTACTAGTCCCATGGTAAGCTCAATAAGGCTTGTGTTATGCGTACTAGACGACGATATCTATACTATTATAAAGTTGTACAAATGAAATGTCTGTACATTGAAGATATTTTCAAAAATAGATTGTTACGGACTATTTGGAGGTCACTAAAACGAAAATTTTTTTTTTTTATTTTATGTATGTTTGTATGTGTCGTTGTGGCTTCATCACGCAAAATCGGCTAAACAGATTTCCACAATTTTTGGTACACGAGTAGCTGGGTATCTCCAGATGGTTATAGGATACTTTTTACCCGACTACGCTGAAGAAAAAACGACGGGTTATGACTTTTTCTCCTCCGCGAACGAAGCTGCGGGCATCTTATAGTGTTTAATATATTAATGCTCATCACACAAATATCTGCCCATAACGGGATTTTAACCCAGGACCTCAGCTTCGCAGGCAACGTTACTCCCACTGAACTAAACCGGTCGTCAAAATCGTCGTCGCATGTCGCGTGATAAAGCGTCACCCGACAATCTCGCATAATAACATTTGTTGCGCGGCGAAGTTATGCCACAGCCGTTCACGTTTCAACCGACCTACGTTTCACATGTAGAGAGACGATCTCAACTCCGAAGCTTGAATAGTAATGATGGTAGTTTTGCATTGAAACAATTTCTCTTAGGATATGAACGAGCCATCCAACATGGTGTCCGGTCCGCTGCACGGCGCCTGCGCGCCGGAAGACTACCCGTACCGGCCGCACACGGCGGGCAAGGACGGGCTGCGCAGCAAGACGCTCTGCATGGACGCGCAGCACTACGCCGGCACGCACCGCGACTGGCACAACCTGTACTCGCTCACCGAGGCGGTCGCCACGCACTTGTGAGTGACCGTTACCTGTAAAAATATCTCAAAATCGTACAAGCTTTGACCTCGCCAGACGGCTGGATTAAGGCCCAAATACAGAAGGTCCAAAAGATGGCTCATAAGAGCCTCGAGCAGTTTATAGCATAGTGTCGAAGGTAGGCTTGGCTATTGTGTGATAGGATGTTTTAAACGAGCGAACAAACTCTTCGTCGAGAATGTAAAGGCGAAATCTAGAACTGAAATTTATTTAATTGCAGCGCACTGACTGAGATCCGCGGGAAGCGACCGTTCATCATCTCGCGCTCCACGTTCGTGGGCTCCGGGCACTACGCGGGCCACTGGAGCGGCGACGTGTTCAGCCAGTGGCACGACATGGCCATGAGCATACCTGGTGAGACCTTTTTCATTTTATTTAAGCCGGACGATTGCTTGGATGAAGAGGCAATGAGCAGGGCAGGCTAAAGTCCACCAAGGTTGGTTCACCTTCACCTGTCATAAACTTTTTTGTCATAATCATCATTTGGCATAACTTATCATTCGGTATACTGCATTTTTTCTGAAACTGTAGAAATGGTTAATGTAATATAACACACGGCTAGTTCTCTTCTTTTGAACTTGGCTTGACACGCAGCTGCGTGTCTAGATAAGGTCACGTAATAAGCTAGGTTTCCTATATATATACTCCCTTGCCGATTTTAGCTACGGTGTCTGCTAGGTACTAGCCAGTGATTAGAGGATGACTACAATAGCCAATCTCGTGGGTGAACGTGCGCGAGCATTGGCTGCACGTAACGACACCGTTAACATAATTGTAATTGATGGCCGTCAATGGTTTGGCCTTAAGAGCATCGCGATTCTCATCTAGATTCGCTTTTCTTTGCTCTTCAAAATCCTGTATTTCGCCATGCACCAAACGCCTCCACTCTGGACAACGAGCCGCAAACTCTTTCCCGCTGTAAGGGATCAATATCACGCTGTTTCATGTGTCTTTTCTGAACATCCTTGAACCGAAGGAACTGGCCGCCTGATTTGCTGTCCATCTTGGAGTTCTGAAAAGAAGATGCATTTTGCAACCCGTTTTTCGTCCATTCGCGAGACATGGCCGCACCATCGGAGCCATCGCCGCTTCGATGCCGCAGACTTTAGCACGTCGAAGCACATCGATTTCAAAAGTCATCACTGGCAGCACACTGGTCGTAGCCGTTCATAAATGAGCAGTATTTGTGCATTTCAGAGATGTTGAGCTTCAGCCTGTTCGGCATCCCGATGATGGGCGCCGATATCTGCGGGTTCAACGGCGACACCACGGTGGAGCTGTGCAAACGCTGGATGCAGCTCGGCGCCTTCTACCCCTTCTCTCGGAACCACAACTCCGACAGTTCCATCGTGAGTATATTCTTTGTCATCTCTCCTGTTCGGAAAGTTTGATTTTCATGAGTATTTAGCCGGGTGGAAAATAGCTTTTCCATCCCTGGGGTGGAAAGTATTTTATTATCACGATTAGCCACAGATTCGAAGATAATCGAGTTACGTCATATTATTAAAATAAAAGCTTTTTATATCGCGATTGCGATTTGATGATGATGATGATGATGATGATGATGATGATGATGATGTTTTTTTATTTTCCTCACAGTGAAAATGAAAAGGAGTGTTTAACTCGGGTGAAACTACTCATTTTACCCAGGAAATATCTCGGGTGAAATGGGTCACTTTCAACCTTTGGTTCATTTTACTATTTCATCCCACTTGCTCATAAAGGGTGTTTTAACACGCAGGCGTAAGAGCAGCTATAGCCGATTTCCCTACCTCCCGCGGGAGTTATGAGTTTAGTTTTAAAATATAGGACCCACTCGTACGTCAGTTCAGACTAAGGAGGTTCCAAATCAGCCAAGGTTTATATATCCCATCTTCAAAACTTGGCTACAAACCAATTTTATTGTACATAAATCTTATATGGCATAACTGCATTAGGAATATTTTTATCTTACTATTAATACAGAGACTTTTGTATTTATTATATTTAATTTCATTTTGAAAAACGGTACTTTCTGGCAGTATGGCCTGTCAAGTCTGAAAATTAAACGCAGTTCGTACCATTATCTGTGGAAGACTATATTGGTAAAAGTCTAATTGAACGTGTGCCATTAATTTGTTTAATTGTTGTTTCTTAAGATGTTTTATATCCTTGCAAATGTTGATGAGAAACAGTATGGTTGTAAAAAGGGATTACAAACTCTCGTTAGTGATCCCTTCCTGCGGCCGTCGGTGTCCCGCATGTAGTGTGGTGTGTCCGCAGCCGCAAGACCCGGCCAGCCTGGGCCCCGAGGTGGTGCGCGCGAGCCGCGCGGCACTGCGCATGCGCTACCGGCTGCTGCCGTACTACTACACGCTGTTCTGGCGCGCGCACGTGGCCGGCGACACCGTCGTGCGCCCGCTGTTCTTCGAGTCAGTACTTGTAACTACAACACTTGACAAATGCCCTGCTTGCAAACTGAGACACGTACCTTTTAGTACTTTTTGTCACTGTGACGAGAGCGAAAAATATTCGTGTTTTTAATTTCCTTTACTATACAGAATACACTATTTAATGTTATCTAAGCTCGGTTAATTTTGCACCTGATGTCTAAGTGATTATTTTTTATGAATAAGTCATGATGGAAGTCGTTTTCTAGGTTTGGTGATGTAGATTTAGATCTAAAATGGCGTCTATTTTAAAATTATCTATACGATTTCGAATTTTCGAATTCTGCACTCCTAAAAAATCAATAAAACGAATCCCGAGATGCAATTTGCGTTATAAGTGATGTCGGCCATTTTGAATTCCAAAATGGATGCGGTTTTTGAAATCTGCTCCTCTAGAAACCCAGGAAACGACTCCCATGATGACTTACTCATTTAAAGTGGTGTCCACCCAAAATAGCTTTAAACCGTCCATCACTGCCGTTACGTTACGTATAATCACACTTTTCTCGAAAAAATGATTCCCACCACATAAAGAAAATACCCAACCGAGATTTAATTTTCAAAGAAAAACTCGAATTCCCTATGACCGTTGAGAAAGTACGCATGCGGCCGTAAGGTCGATTATCAACCCCCGACACCCAAATAATGAAACAAACCAACACCGTGTATATTTCCAGGACCCCCCAGGACCCCA
This sequence comes from Hedya salicella, assembly GCA_905404275.2. Lineage (NCBI taxonomy): Eukaryota > Metazoa > Arthropoda > Insecta > Lepidoptera > Tortricidae > Hedya > Hedya salicella. Next base: position 4,018,554 of record FR990106.1, on the reverse strand, counting down.
TAACCCACGACATCGACACGCAGTTCCTCGTGGGCGGGCACGTGATGGTGGCGCCCATACTGGAGCCGGGAGCCAGCGCCGCGCGCGCCTACTTCCCCGCCGGCGCGTGGTACGGCCTGCGCGACGGCGCGTCGCTCGCCGGCCCGTGGCGGGCCGTGCGCGACCACGACACCGTCGCCGTGCGGGTGAGTGGCGAGGCAGTCCCGAGTGGGGGCACGTGATGGTGGCGCCCACACTGGAGCCGGGCGCGCCTACTTCCCCGCCGGCGCGTGGTACGGCCTGCGCGACGGCGCGTCGCTCGCCGGCCCGTGGCGGGCCGTGCGCGACCACGACACCGTCGCCGTGCGGGTGAGTGGCGAGGCAGTCCCGAGTGGGGGCACGTGATGGTGGCGCCCACACTGGAGCCGGGCGCGCCTACTTCCCCGCCGGCGCGTGGTACGGCCTGCGCGACGGCGCGTCGCTCGCCGGCCCGTGGCGGGCCGTGCGCGACCACGACACCGTCGCCGTGCGGGTGAGTGGCGAGGCAGTCCCGAGTGGGGGCACGTGATGGTGGCGCCCACACTGGAGCCGGGCGCGCCTACTTCCCCGCCGGCGCGTGGTACGGCCTGCGCGACGGCGCGTCGCTCGCCGGCCCGTGGCGGGCCGTGCGCGACCACGACACCGTCGCCGTGCGGGTGAGTGGCGAGGCAGTCCCGAGTGGGGGCACGTGATGGTGGCGCCCACACTGGAGCCGGGCGCGCCTACTTCCCCGCCGGCGCGTGGTACGGCCTGCGCGACGGCGCGTCGCTCGCCGGCCCGTGGCGGGCCGTGCGCGACCACGACACCGTCGCCGTGCGGGTGAGTGGCGAGGCAGTCCCGAGTGGGGGCACGTGATGGTGGCGCCCACACTGGAGCCGGGCGCGCCTACTTCCCCGCCGGCGCGTGGTACGGCCTGCGCGACGGCGCGTCGCTCGCCGGCCCGTGGCGGGCCGTGCGCGACCACGACACCGTCGCCGTGCGGGTGAGTGGCGAGGCAGTCCCGAGTGGGGGCACGTGATGGTGGCGCCCACACTGGAGCCGGGCGCGCCTACTTCCCCGCCGGCGCGTGGTACGGCCTGCGCGACGGCGCGTCGCTCGCCGGCCCGTGGCGGGCCGTGCGCGACCACGACACCGTCGCCGTGCGGGTGAGTGGCGAGGCAGTCCCGAGTGGGGGCACGTGATGGTGGCGCCCACACTGGAGCCGGGCGCGCCTACTTCCCCGCCGGCGCGTGGTACGGCCTGCGCGACGGCGCGTCGCTCGCCGGCCCGTGGCGGGCCGTGCGCGACCACGACACCGTCGCCGTGCGGGTGAGTGGCGAGGCAGTCCCGAGTGGGGGCACGTGATGGTGGCGCCCACACTGGAGCCGGGCGCGCCTACTTCCCCGCCGGCGCGTGGTACGGCCTGCGCGACGGCGCGTCGCTCGCCGGCCCGTGGCGGGCCGTGCGCGACCACGACACCGTCGCCGTGCGGGTGAGTGGCGAGGCAGTCCCGAGTGGGGGCACGTGATGGTGGCGCCCACACTGGAGCCGGGCGCGCCTACTTCCCCGCCGGCGCGTGGTACGGCCTGCGCGACGGCGCGTCGCTCGCCGGCCCGTGGCGGGCCGTGCGCGACCACGACACCGTCGCCGTGCGGGTGAGTGGCGAGGCAGTCCCGAGTGGGGGCACGTGATGGTGGCGCCCACACTGGAGCCGGGCGCGCCTACTTCCCCGCCGGCGCGTGGTACGGCCTGCGCGACGGCGCGTCGCTCGCCGGCCCGTGGCGGGCCGTGCGCGACCACGACACCGTCGCCGTGCGGGTGAGTGGCGAGGCAGTCCCGAGTGGGGGCACGTGATGGTGGCGCCCACACTGAAACCGTTACATTTACCTTGTGTTTTTTCTTTTTTTCGGAGTTACAGGTTGTTATTACCCAGCGATACGAACAACTTTTCTATGGGGAGACATTTGGGAAACGAATAAAATATATGCAATTCTCTACATTTTGATTATCCCGTGTATGGGCTCCATTATCCAGTATAAAAAAATATATCTTAAGACATATTTTGCGGCGATTAATATATGTATATTATAGCGCCATCTGTGACGGGCTTAAAGCTGAGTGAGTATTTAATCGTTGCAGGGTGGCGGCATTCTGCCGCTGCAGGAGCCGCCGGCGTCGGGCCCGGTGACGACCGCGAACAGCCGCAGCGGGCCGCTGCAGCTGCTGGCCGCGCCGGCCGCGCGCCGCGCGCGGGGCCAGCTGTACTGGGACCACGGCGACACGCTCAGTGAGTCGCCCACCCTACACTAGTGTTCAGGAGCCCCGGCGTCGGGCCCGGTGACGACCGCGAACAGCCGCAGCGGGCCGCTGCAGCTGCTGGCCGCGCGCGGGGCCAGCTGTACTGGGACCACGGCGACACGCTCAGTGAGTCGCCCACCCTACACTAGTGTTCAGGAGCCCCGGCGTCGGGCCCGGTGACGACCGCGAACAGCCGCAGCGGGCCGCTGCAGCTGCTGGCCGCGCGCGGGGCCAGCTGTACTGGGACCACGGCGACACGCTCAGTGAGTCGCCCACCCTACACTAGTGTTCAGGAGCCCCGGCGTCGGGCCCGGTGACGACCGCGAACAGCCGCAGCGGGCCGCTGCAGCTGCTGGCCGCGCGCGGGGCCAGCTGTACTGGGACCACGGCGACACGCTCAGTGAGTCGCCCACCCTACACTAGTGTTCAGGAGCCCCGGCGTCGGGCCCGGTGACGACCGCGAACAGCCGCAGCGGGCCGCTGCAGCTGCTGGCCGCGCGCGGGGCCAGCTGTACTGGGACCACGGCGACACGCTCAGTGAGTCGCCCACCCTACACTAGTGTTCAGGAGCCCCGGCGTCGGGCCCGGTGACGACCGCGAACAGCCGCAGCGGGCCGCTGCAGCTGCTGGCCGCGCGCGGGGCCAGCTGTACTGGGACCACGGCGACACGCTCAGTGAGTCGCCCACCCTACACTAGTGTTCAGGAGCCCCGGCGTCGGGCCCGGTGACGACCGCGAACAGCCGCAGCGGGCCGCTGCAGCTGCTGGCCGCGCGCGGGGCCAGCTGTACTGGGACCACGGCGACACGCTCAGTGAGTCGCCCACCCTACACTAGTGTTCAGGAGCCCCGGCGTCGGGCCCGGTGACGACCGCGAACAGCCGCAGCGGGCCGCTGCAGCTGCTGGCCGCGCGCGGGGCCAGCTGTACTGGGACCACGGCGACACGCTCAGTGAGTCGCCCACCCTACACTAGTGTTCAGGAGCCCCGGCGTCGGGCCCGGTGACGACCGCGAACAGCCGCAGCGGGCCGCTGCAGCTGCTGGCCGCGCGCGGGGCCAGCTGTACTGGGACCACGGCGACACGCTCAGTGAGTCGCCCACCCTACACTAGTGTTCAGGAGCCCCGGCGTCGGGCCCGGTGACGACCGCGAACAGCCGCAGCGGGCCGCTGCAGCTGCTGGCCGCGCGCGGGGCCAGCTGTACTGGGACCACGGCGACACGCTCAGTGAGTCGCCCACCCTACACTAGTGTTCAGGAGCCCCGGCGTCGGGCCCGGTGACGACCGCGAACAGCCGCAGCGGGCCGCTGCAGCTGCTGGCCGCGCGCGGGGCCAGCTGTACTGGGACCACGGCGACACGCTCAGTGAGTCGCCCACCCTACACTATACTCAGATTTTTAATTCAAGACCAACATTAAACGTCAACGGGCATACTCGCTGTGGATACTGCATACCGGTTTAAGTGTTACTATTTTTATCAATAAACCTTACCTTATTACTGGTTGCACGATGTCTCATTCATATTTTTATGAAATAATGTTTATTGGTTGAAATAATCAAGATGAGAACTGTCAGATTTTGATCTTGAATTAAAAATCAGAATTTAGTGTGGCTTTTGACTTTAGCCGGTCGTAGACGTCGGTGACGGGTGCCATCCGCGCCGCAGCGCCGATCACCGCCGATCACCGCTCCCGCTCTAAAACGCTCCTTAGTCTTGGAGAGGTATAGTCATTCGTGACCGACGTCCCCATCCGACGTGCGTCAAACCGCAGCACGTGATAGCGGCTTCGAAAGTACACATGTAATATAGTACATTACTGCAGACGCCGGGAAAGAAGAGCTTGCCGGGTGAGTAGGTATAGACGGCAGACCGTAGGGAGGCCGGATAGTGATACGAAGCCGGCAAGCACTTTTCACGGCCAGAGGCATGTATAGTGCTTTTCTGAAACATATGCAATGAAATAAAAAAATACACCACTCAAAAAGTACACGAAAAAAGTTTTTCAATTTTCGCTCCAATACCTCCATAATGTTTTTTTTTTACGCAAGTCGTCTGTATTTCGCGTGTGTAGTGTTCGAGTAGACCCTATTAGAGCCGTTATACACAACCTCATAATAAGAATCTTAATTTCTATTTTAAATAAAATAAATAATAGGCATTAGCGCGGATACTTTTGATCCGATAACCATTCAGCCACTAGGAAAAAAAACAGCTGTTTAGTCTGTTCATGAGCACAGGAGCCATGTTTACATGAAAATAAAAATACTTCCCGGCCTTCAATTTTGAATGAAATTCCTTTACAGTTCTCTCAAGTTGTTCCGCCCGAAACGTGATACTTTTTACCGCACGTAATGACGACATTTCAATGCATGATTGAGAAAAATAATGTTTTACCATCATATTTGGTCAGATAAGTTCACATTTACGAGAAAATGGTTAAAAATTCGAGGAATAAAGTATATGTTGATTGTCCGATCCTAAAGCATTGGACCGAGCAAATTAAAAGTGTAGCACAGTTTATAATATAGATACCGAGCTGCACTGGTGTTTGTATTTGTATTGTAAATTGTGCACACAAAACACAGAATACAAAGCACATTAAGTAATTTGTAAGTACTAACACTAGATTAAGATTTTGCTTGTTACTAATACTCTATGGATACTCTGTTTGTCCGAAATAAATGATTTGATTTGATTTGATTGATATGCAAATGAAATGAAACAATATAAGTATTTTTCTTTTTCAGTTTCGAATTTAAGACAGATATGGAAACAATTATTTTAATTATGTAGAGATCAAAAAAAAAATTGCACACACAATTTGCGGTAACAACCTTCAATTCTTCATTTAATCTGCACGTTTTTTTTCCTCGTAGCCTTAATTTTCATAAAAATAACCGCCGGGAGCTGTAGCTCGGGTGAACCAGCGATTCAAAGCCGCTCTTGTGAACCGTTGAATCGTGTAGTGAGAATTCTTTTTTGTGGCCGAGTTGACTTATCTACAAAAAAAGCCATTATCTCTATTCATGGCCAAACCGCTGAAATGTTCCGTAAAATTAAACACGAATAAGTGCAGATATCTTATACATGAAATGCGTCTTTAAGTCGAAGGAAATAGGGTTCACTTTAAAACACAGTGCATGTGGGTAGGTTTAAGACATTTTCATCGTACACGTTCTGGCGTGTGCCACTGCTGTTTGATATACAATAGTGGTGACTATTGTATTTCAAACAGCAGTTTTGTTTTGTTTTTTTTTTTTATTTAAAATCAGAATATTTTTGGATTTTAAAAATTTGCTTACTACAAATTTTTAAACCTCTACTTGATTTCACCGTAAAAAAACCAGGTTAAACACTGAAACGTTGACAATTTACTATGGTTTCTAAACCCCACAGACAGCTACGAAGAGAAGCAATACAGCCACATCGAATTCCTACTCACATACACGGAACTCAAGAGCGTCGTCCACTGGTGGGGCTACGGGGTGCCCCCGGTCAACAAGGTCTCCATCCTCGGCCAGGAGCTGCCCGTCCGGTCGGTCACCGTCAACGGAGCGCCCTGCCTCAAGCCCCACTGCCAGTTCTCCTACGACACCAAAACCAAGGTACTCGACATATTCGACTTGACCCTATCGTTGGACAATTCCTTTAGTATCAAATGGACGTATAAACACCAAATGTTCAAGGTCAATAGAGTGGAGAAGGTCAGGAATGATACGTTGGTCTGAACGAAGTTTTAGATGCTCGTGTCGTGTTTCGAGTTACAGGAATAGTAAGGCGTAGGTTTTGTGGGCATAGCTGCCGTATTCCCCCACTCTTTCAAGCAATCCTATGAACGGCCAACGGAACTGCGCATTTTTGACAAAAAACGTGCACAATGAAATGAGAAAAATCATTGCACGGAGGCCATTGACTAATGTCTATGGCAGTACCTACAAGGGTGGTTTTCAAATGATTTTACGAAGCACAAATTATGAAATACTAGCTTCTGCCCGCGACTTTGTCCGCTTTAAATTCGTTTATCGCGGATAAGGGTATTTTTCCGCGACAAAAAGTACCCTATGTCCTTCCCCGGGACTCAAACTATCTCCATACCAAATTTCATCCAAATCGGTTCAGCGGTTTAAGCGTGTAGAGGTAACAGACAGACAGACACACTTTCGCATTTATAATATTAGTATGGATTGCATTTTTATGCATTATGTAAATCCAATGCCAGTACGTATACTAGTGAAAAACCGCAATGTTACCTAACAAGTCAGTGTGTAGTTATTGCCTATAGAAAATACTATAAGATAAATAATAAGAGAAAAAGATCATTTAGAAAAACTGAATATGCCCATCCTCTTTTACCTAGTTTAATGTGAAAGAGACAATGGAAGTACGAGAATGTCTGAGTGACAAGGCAGACCTGTCAGATGTCATTTAAGATTTGACCTCGATATGCTCTAAAAAGTATCATAATGGCCATCCTTATACTATAAAAATAAATGTGTTAAATTAGTGATTTTTACCTATTACATAAGGAATAACTTTAAATATTACATGTGTCCCATAGGTAAATCGATTCCTTGTTTATAGATTATATATAAGTTATTTTTTTAATAAAATCTGTGTAAAGACGGTGCGAGAAATATATTATTAATTACAGGCATTTGTTACGTAAGAAACATGGAAGGTATGGCACCTCATTTACACATACTTGCAATCACTTTTGGACACCTTCAAGGTCCTTTTAGCAAGTTGCCATATGTACTTAACTCCCATTTTGAAGCAGTCATTTAAGTAAAGAAAAGGGGTCAACTTCGGAATGAGAGATAATAAGCTGGAAACAGTGGAAACTCGTATACCTCTAAATCTAAATCTTCTAAATTTTAAACTCTACAATCTACAACGTTATAATTTATGATAGACGTTAACATCATTTGGAGCGCAAGGTATTCGAGAAAAACAGTTTTTGTAATATTTGACCTTGAATAATTTAACACATGATTTTATGAGACTGTTGAAACAACTTTTTGAACTTCAAAATTAAGGTGTATACAATATACAAGTTTCCAGCTTATTATCTCTCATTCCTAAATGAAACCTCTAAAATGACGCGGCCATTTATAATTCAATTCGAAAATCGGACAAATCCCATTTATATATATAGTTATCTAAACATTGGTTCGTAAAAACATGATCTCGCGTACACTATGTAATTAGGGCAAGTTTTATAAAAATACCATATTGATAAAAGTACCTACACTTGCAGCAAAGTATAGCTAGTTCCACGTGAGTTGAGGTCACACACACAATAATACTATCATGTAATTGACAGCGGGATTTTGAAATTAGTATTCTTACATTGTGCCGATAGCAAGTTCAACAGTAAACATACATTTAAGATAGACTAAATAGTTTGTAACTATTTTGTTAAGTATTATATACAACAATTTATTGACTTCAAACAAAACAGAAAATATAAAATTTGGACTGATTTTATTTAAATAAATTGGTTATACGAATAAATAAAGGTCACATTTGTGTGTGTAGGTATATGAATATAATATTAATCGTAGAAACCCAGGATGGATGATTTAGGGTCAATTTCACCAACGTAGTATAAGCCTTATTCCAATAATAAATAATTAATTACACGTGAGTAAACTCATTTTACGTTTCGCCATAATTAACCTAAAGATAAAATGTCTAAACTAGAGAATAATCTTACACCGCCAATTTCGGCCGAGTAAACTGTTAGATATAGATTAATATTGTCATTGTCACTGTCAAGTGAATTCAATACTTACTTCACAATTGATGTATTACTCGAATAAATTAAAAAAATACGCAGCACCATTGCTCAAGCATGGGACAAATTGTCTATCTTACTTGGGTGCATTACTATTTCATTCAATCCATTCATTCAACGTTACTTAGTAACTATGCGAGAGATTGTTATACGGAGACTAGCGTGGTGAAATCGAAATGAAGTTAACCATTGAGTAAATCGTTAGATTTAGTTTATACTGGGTTAGCCACTCTCGTGTAAATTGATTGTTGGTGAAATCGGCCCTTAACCGAAAACTTGTAATCAATCTTAACGAATGAGATAAACCAAGTGACGATAGTTTATGAAGCATTTACCATTTTTAAGTCCCATTAAAAATATCACTAAGCGTTTGTATTTACATTCACTCACTCATTTCATTCATTCACTTTTTATTATTTTGCAATCAGTTTTTCATGTAGCTGTGTGTGCAATCATTCACCTCAACTCTCGTGGAACTACCTATACCAGCAGTAATCACAGCGAATGTGCGCCCGTAAACGGTCCATTTCGGAATTGATTTACACTGTACACAAATTACATTCTTACTGATAAACACGTGTATCGAACATTGATTGAACATTGTATCGAAAGCACGACCAAAAAGCCATATTTATAGAACCGTATGTTGTGATAAGATCTTATGGATTATTTCTGATTGATTGTCGAAGTGTGAATTAAGGCTAACCTGTCCCATTTACGTCATCCTAAAATTTATAGAAATATTTGAATGTAGTGAACGACGGGTAAAATCCAATTATCAGAATCTTGTACCACATTGTTAACGCATATCAAAGGTTCAATTGAAATACGTTTTACAATTCACCATCAAAGAAGCAATGATTTTTAATAATCTTAATTTCTAATAAGCGAGGAAGCCAATTAGTAATTAATATAATCCAAATTGATTGTGTGTCTAGTCATAAGTGGTAATTAGTATTATTAAGAAGATTGTCATTATTACTTATTGATGTGTAACTATTATTAGAATTTAGTCGCTCATTTTGTTACAAATATTTAATACTTTATTCGTCAAAACAATTTTACGTAAATGTTGTTACGTGTTGTTGTTAATAGTCTTGTATAGCTACTGTTTAAAGGGTCATTGCCACTAATGAACTTTCACTCTCTTAATAAATAAGTGATACACTCAAATTCTCTTGATGAAAGTGTGAATTTCTAATCCTAATATTTTGTCATATACTTTGACTTAAAAGAACATTTTATTAATTTCCAAGAACACATACTAGATGTTACTAGAGGTTATTGTCTACCCATTTTTTTAAATATAAACATGGACGAATAAGAGGACTGTCACGCGTCGTACCGTATCTCGATATGTACAACGCCATCTATTTATAAGATTATTATTTGCGATTTAACTTTTCTAGCGTAACAGGTCTGTACCATGAAACAGTGTTTAACTATTATAGCTGTTTAACTATTATAACTTTTATTGTACTATTAGTCTCTTTTCAATTGTAACATCGATAATGTCCAGTTTTAAGCGCCATCTAGTTTTTATACTGGACCTTGTAGTAAGCACAATACGAAGTTATAAGTAGCTCGACTTTTATTCGTTCATGAGTATAAAGTACCGCCTTTAGTTAATAGCACGAGACGCTCATACGTTTTTGCATATAACTTGTATGGCGTAGTACTTTAAAGTTACAAATTAGACTATTTTGGATTGCTCACTTTAAGTGGAGATTGGATCGGTAGTAATATACTAGAGTATATAAAAAAAACATTTGCTATTTATATTATTATATGTATCACACTACAAATGATAAAGTATTAACTATTTTATCTATGGTTTTCTTATAGTCAATGACTCTAAAGGGCCTTTGTAAGAAAGGTAAGTCTGTCTGTACTCGTATTATCGGAAAATCGAATTATGCCAAAAATAAACTTTTGTCACTTTGGATATTAATGCTAATAATAATGAAATGTTATCTTAAAACAACTGAACAGGATGCAGTCAGTTTTGGCAGGAAACTAAATGCGAAGTTATGATTATTTTACCTTTAAGATTCACACCAAATGCCTGTCTAACAATACCATTAAGGATGATATTAATATATATCTATTTTGGCTGGTGCAAAACCTTCATTTTTCCTATCATAGCAGACTTGTAAGTTCCTATGTAATAAATTAATGTCACTAACATTAGAACTTTATACTATTTACTTTTATAAAAACCTGTGTTTTATTGCTGTACCGTCAGCTGCAGAAAAAAGTAAAGCCCCTAGATAAAAACAAAGAGAAAAAATATCTATGTGACAAGTAGCTCAGAGTGGGTCCCTGAATATGAGTCCCGGGAATATTTGCAGTTGTCCTGCTGCCACCGATGTGTCAAAAAAACTTAGTATTGACTTGTCGGCGCAGGACCATATTGTTTAGTGCCTTCTACGACAAGTCGCTGGCCCAATATTACGGGTTCTATGTTTCACTTTTAGAGAATTGAAGTTTGATCATTGTTATAGTGACATATAGTCTAATTTTAACGGTCCTGAAAATTTAACATAGAACCCTATAATATTGGGCCAGCGAAGTGTATATATCTTGCCTTGTTTTCATCTAAGCCTACTATTTATCTACTTTGCCCCAAGGTTGACAAAATGACCCATGGAATTAACCCCTCGTGAGCAAGACACAGATCCGTGCAGAGCATTAAAACTTTATGTTAGATTTCATTAAGCTTCTATTTGATTGGCAAATTTAAGACATCACATACGAGGGGTAATGTTCGTCTTTTGTACGGTAAGTTTTTATTTTGTCAATAAAGATTAAATAAACAAATAAGCCCCGCTGTTGTTTATACCAATGGGTGGTTACTTTCCATGCAGCTATTGTACCAAATTTTTAAATTAGTACTTTTGGGAACATTAAAGTTTGTCAGAGGGGTCAATTTTATATTTTTTCCCAAAAGTATATGTTATGTGTGTTGGTGTTAGCACCTATATAAACTACATGTTCTATGTCTGGCTGTTTTTGTGATAACGTAACGTTAGTTTTCAAATGTGACGGTTGCTATGTATTGTACTTTTACTCTGACTTCTATATCTTTGCTGTCCACGGAATAAACTACTCTCATAGTAATTGAGTGGTTTTACTCTAACAATGTGAACTTATTATCTATAAATAGTTTATTTTTACATCGTACTGTTTTTTTAAATATAATTTGTTAAACACTCGTCGTGACATTTTTAGTTCCCTCGTAAGAGTATATTTTTACTTTGGTCTACAAAGATTCGTAAAAAAACATGTTATTGACAGCTAACTTTTACCTAATAAAAATTATAGAAGTAGATTCTAAGTTCACATAATTGTAAACTATCTGGAAAAAAATGCACACCTCTGACAAACTTAATGATGCCAATCGAATGAGATATCTGAACGCACAGCCATTTTTTGTGATATATAAACAGCCATATTGAAATGTTTTTGGTCTCATGTCCAATGCATATGAATGTGATATGTGTAAATTAACCTTTAGAGATAAGCGATAAAGTCAAATACCTTTGTTTTCATTATGCCAAAGCGATTGTTTAAGCAATTAAATTGTTAAACTTAAGATTGCACTTTAATAAACATGATAGCGCACCGGATCAGAGTTTTATTTGCGATTGTTCGACAAATTGTTGCCTAATTGCACCATTCACCGTTAGTGTTAAAGGGTAATTGATAGATTCAGGCATTACTTAGCGGAATCCCATGTCAGAGTAGCACGTTCCTTGCCCGGGTGCCCCCAATGGAGGTGAACTTGCCAAGTCCCGGCTCCACATGTGTAGGTAACCTACATCATATTGATTAAAAAACTGTTGATTTCTCACTCCAGATGTCGCCACTTGAGTGTTTATTAAAACTCCATGTGTTTTTGTTAGTCTCACAACCAATGAAATCTATACTATTATAAAGTTGTAAAAATGAAATGTCTGTACATTGAAGATATTTCCAAACGAAAAATATTTTTTTTTGGATTTTATGTTTGTATGTGTCGTTGTGGCTTCATCACGCAAAATCGGCTAAACCGATTTCAACTATTTTTGGCACACGGGTAGCCGGGTATCTCCAGATGGTTATAGGATACTTTTTACCCCACTACGCTGAAGAAAGAAAGAGGGTTATGACTTTTTCCCCTCCGCGTACGAAGTTGTGGGCATCTTCTAGTGTATTACTAGTCACCAGTTTGAAAACAGTCAAAATACTGCTCGTTTTACATGTGGTGCAGTCTTCGTGCAGTGGATGGAAGTGGCGTCGAACGCGCTACTAGAGGGCACCATTGCATCCAAGCTACAATACAACTCTTTAATGAGTACAAAAGAAAATAATACATTTAAGGAGAGGTCACCAACAGGCGGTGTTAGCGCTACAGAGCGATCATGGGATATACCCGACGATTAACGCTTCAAGTAGATCTCATTCCATATTGGCGCCAGCTGGCGATTTTTCGATATCAGAAATCCTACGTTATTGTTGTCAGACAACTTTTATTACTTTGTTTTTAACCTCCCTATAATGAAATTATATATTTTGATGTTACGGTGCCTTGAGGTGTGTCCAGATTTGTATCATTTGCCCGATCAGATCTTCATCCCGTGGCGTGATCGCGTGTCACGATCACGCGTTTGGACGTTGCGCCGATCCGATCGCTCGAAATCCATGTTGCTACGCGTATCACACACTTAGATTGAACAAGTGGGGCGTGATCGCCGCGCCGACAGTGAGCGTCCAAGCAGCGCGATACGCAGTCATGCCACGCCACGGTGATCGGATACGAGCAAATGACACAAGTGTGGACGCACCTTTGAGGGCCTCGAAACGTTTTTTTTTAAGGTAAAAAATTAACTATAGCTGATCGTCGTTTGGACGAAAAACCCAGAACTTTCATTTTTGCTTCAGCGTTGCGGGGTAAAATTGGACGCCCAACTCCCCATGTACCAAAAAGTTGAAATCCGACCAGCCGTTTTAACGTGATGGAATCGCAGACACATACATACAAACAGATATATAAATATATATTTTTCGTTTCTGGGACCTCCAGAGAGCTCATTTCATTTAGTTTTTATTACATGTTCATTACATTTTTACAAGATTATAATGGTAATACATTATATAGAGTTGCTTGTTTAGGCTAAAGTAGGATTTTTAATAAGCTGGAGTAAACTGACGCTTACGGACACACGTCGACCGTGATTACTTCAGTATGGCTGAAGTACAGTATTTCTTAGGAATAAAAGTTATCATAATATCACCGATTACACATATTCTCATGTTTACTTTAGTGAAATTATTTCTAAACAACGAAATATTCACGTTGACATCGGTCAGTTTACTCCAGCAAGCTAATAAAAAATCTCACTAATTCGGGAGCCATATCTATACTATTATAAAGTTGTGAAAATGAAATGTCTGTACATTAAAGATATTTTCAAAAAAATGATTGTTATGGACTATTTGGAGGTCACTTAAAACGAAAAATATTTTTTTTGGATTTTATGTATGTTTGTATGTGCCGTTGTGGCTTCATCATGCTAAATCGGCTAAACGGATTTCAACTATTTTTGGTACACGGGTAGCTGGGTATTTTCAGATGGTTATAGGATACTTTTTACCCGATTACGCTGAAGAAAAACGAAGGGTTATGACTTTTTCTCCTCCGCGAACGAAGTTGCGGGCGCCTTCTAAATTCTGTGAAAAACAGAATGAGTAAGTTGATATCCTGACCATTTTAAAATCAACCACAACCAGCCACATTATTTTAAATTTGTCATTTAACTATTTTGCTATTAAGTCTATTTATACCATGAGCATAAATGGTTGCAGTAGTTACTACTACAAAAGTAGATGAATGAAGTAGTTCTGAAAATCTTGTGAACTGTTCTTGTAGTGATAAGATAATGCGAAAATGTATAATTTAAATAAAACATTAGAAATGATAAGCCTAATTAGTTATACCAAAACATTATAAAATTCAAAGACAAACATGTTACTCTCCATATATGTATTTAAATCTAATCACATTTTAAGATAAATATTACATCAAAAACTTAACACATTCACTAATGGTCCTTCTCTGCATCAGTTTTTAGGAACTTTTCATACTGCTCTTCACTCATCAGGTTAGTGACCTCTTTAGGGTCTGACAACTTTAGTTTAAAGAGCCAGCCATTGTCGTAGCAGGAGGAGTTGATCAAACCGGGTTTACTCTCTACTTCACTATTTTTCTCCGTAACAGTGCCAGAGACTGGTGAATAGATTTCACTAGCTGCTTTGACACTTTCAAGCGCTCCACACTCGTCTCCTGCTTTTATTTCAGTACCTGGATCTGGAAGTTGAGCAAATACAACATCGCCAAGTGATTCTTGCGCGTATTTGCTAATTCCTACAGTGCCAATATTGTTTTTAACCACAACCCATTCATGCCGATCAGTGAACTTCCTCTGCTCTGGAGATTCAGTGCTGTACTTGTGGCGTAGTGCACAATAGGACTGTCTTGATTGGAGTATAGAACATCTTGATATGTAATTTTTTGTTGCTAAGAAGATATGCCGTTGTAGAGCCATGTTTCTGGAACAGATAAAAAGGTTAAATTAGAACCTGTCTACAACAGTTTTAGTCAGCCAGCAAGGTGTCTACCTTGGCTAAAAAGCTTTTCTGACTCAAGACCATGGTCTTTCAGGGTAGGCAGTGCCGTTATTGTGTGTGCCTGTATGGATCGCACACCATTGATGCCCGTAATTAGCTTGCGTTGCCATCGCCATTCAAGGCGTGAATAGCTGTACATTAGAAGATAATAATGACCATTACATTTACAGTCTTAAAATAACCTATGTTGTTTACAATGTGTGTAAAACTAAATAACCACTTCTTATTAATTTTCTACAAACATTGTAATTGCCAATAAAAATATTACACATCTTTTTTACAAATAATCAATCAAATACGCACCAATTTTGCAATCGAAATTTTAAAGAACAAAATATGCCTAAGTGAGACACAACCACAATAACATTGTATTGGCAAGACACTGTCAAGTAAACTGGCGCGTTAATGGTAATGGACGGAGATAACCGTCACCTATGACATTCAGATAACAGTGGACCCTGTGAACTGTAAACAGCGCGAGTTTACTATTGCTCTGATTACGACTTACTTTGCTGGAGATGATGGTAGAATAAATTAAATTGCCTAAGTCAAATAAAAAGCAATGATGTCGTAATATATGCTCACTTATTTTGTTATTCTTTTGAGTTGATTTTCGTTTCTAGCTTTTAAAAACTACCAATAATTTTGCAATTTTCATGATATTTTAAAAGAAAGTAGCTATTTGCCCATTGTATATTCTAAATAATGGTTAGTGGGTAAGGTAAATCGCTACCTTAACAGGGACTTAATTCGATTATTTTCTTGCAGTAAACAAATGTTTTTTAATAATAAATAACCATAACTCATATACCTTTTCAAACTCAAGACAGCGGGTAGATTGCCATACAGCGAACCGATTTCGAATTGATAAAAAATCACAGCACAGATATTGTGCAAAGAAATCTTATTGGATTCGCGGATTTTAGAAATGTCTAATTTAGAGGTTATTTTGTTTTTTTTTTTTTTTTTATAAATGTCAAAACTAGTCTGCTATGATTTCTAGATGGTAGAAAAATCAGTGCTGCCATATGTCACGTATAACAAAATAGTTCTACTAAAAAAGTAAATAAGGAATCCAACTTATATCTCAGAAGCCACGTATGATATCTATTTGTAATAGTTGTAAAGATAGCTGACCCAAGTATACTGCAAACTGAGAAATTTGTACGGGACGGAGGTTAGGATAAGTGAAACTTTGTAAGGAACGTACGTATACGTAGTATCTTTTATTAGTCTTTGGGGCCAGCAAACAATTAACATATCTTAAAGTTATAACTTGGAGAAAAACGTAAAAAGTCGGCTGGGCAGCGTTTGGGAGGCTGCGTAATATATTTTAGTCTCAAGACCAGTGTGTGTTGCCAGTGATGAACTTACGGCACTCAAAGCCGGTCGCTCTCCATGGGCTTTATAAGAAGGCTCAAAGTCACTCAGAAAGCAATGGAGAGGCTTATGCTCAGAGATTCTTTGCGCGAGATCGAATAAAAAGTGAAGAGATCCGAAGAAGAACCAGGGTAACTGAAAAAGCCCGAAGGATGGCAAAACTTGATGGAGTTCTTGAGTGGCGACCACGCATCGGCAGACGCAGCGTAGTGAAGGAGTAGTTAGCTAGATGCGGACGGCGCAGGATCGGTCATAGTGGCGTTCTTTGGGTGAGGCCAATGTCCAGCATACGTCTGTTGACTGATGATGATACAACTTGGTGCTTACCAAGTTGCTTACTGTCTGAGATCCTTCAATTTCATCGATAAACCTTTCGTAGAATGAATGCTTCATTTCATAGAATTTTTATTTCATCGATAACTTTTTCCGTAAAGCGGTATAATTTCTATATTTTATTCAAAGGTCATCGTGTAAAACAATGTTAGAGTCTGTCTGTCAGGCTAATGAAAGATGAGACGGGAATCAACAATGAGAAAAGTTTGTTTTCTGCGAACATAGTTTATCTTAAAATAGTTATATATGTCCACTGTAAATGTTATTATTAATCTTTAGAAGAGTAATCTTCAGTCAAAGTTAACTAAGTTTATAAAATAACTAACTTCATTTGCGAAGGAGAAAAAATCATAACCTCTCTTTTTTACTTCAGCTTAGTCGGGTATGAAATATCCTATAAGCATCTGGAGATACCCATCAACCCATGTACCAAAAATAGTTAAAATCCGTTTAGCCGATTTGGCGCGGTGAAGCTACGACACACAAAAACATACAAAAAACATCGATTCAATGACCTCCAAATCGTACGTTTCCATATTTTTTTTGAAAATATCTTTAATGTACAGACATATCATTTTTACAATTTTATAATAGTATAGATAGACTAGGTAGTTCTAGTACCATGCGATATTTATTTACTTACTTTATAATTTATAAGTGTTTTTATTATTTACTCCATTTACCCTTTAATTTAAAAATAATGGATACCGAACTCTTTGGACTTCTTAATTTCCTTCTGTTATCCGTATACCTGATATGCCTTTCTTTTAAAGTTTCTGTAAGTAATTTATTCACAAGTGACCCGCAACTTTATCACCTGAGTGTATAGTGACAGTAATACCAGTACTATAAATAAATTACACCAAAAAAAACAGTATTTCCATTATAAATTAATGTACCATAGTAATTCATGAATAAAAAAGTCACCCAAAGCAAATTAAATTGTTTCTTTCCTTATTAAAATGTACAATTCGTTTATAGAAAACCTACTTCTTATAGATATCGAAATTATAAATAACTCGAATGTTGCAATGTTTTTCATTAACCACCAACACATAAATTCCACAGGGGCCAATCTCATAAACGAAAATAGTAAATTCCATTCTGGACAGAGTAGAGTAAAACAATTACAAAACATTTTTATTGAAATGCTTCTCAATCCTTCATTCTTCTTCTGATGTAAAAATTCAATCGTGTTCAAAATTATGTTTCTTGCGTCGTTGCGGATTTATTGCATTATTATAGTAAATTAATTTACGCACTCGCTACAGTAGCGCCCCCAATTTAACACCTATTGACGGACACTCAAAGATAACCACACGATAGAATCAAGCATACATAAGTCCACAAATAACAATCATACTGACAGACAAGTGTCCCTAATATAGTGTTAGACTAGGTACACTATAGCTGTTCGTAGCGCCCGCGCGTGGCAGCACCCACACACTGGGTGCCGAGGATGCCGGGGCATCCTACCGCCTAGCCCGACGACAACGATTATAGCAAGCATGCTGCCGTTTAAATCAAAACCATGCTGTTCCACCTTGTACTAAAAAACCGGCCAAGTGCGAGTTCGATTCGCGCACCGAGGGTTCCGTACAAAATACACGCTACAAATGGCCGTAAGCAGAGCCCTGCTCCAAAGAAAAATGTACGCGGTGTTCGATCATTTTATATTGGTTACTGACATAGACAGACAAAATTATACTGTTTTTAGTATTTGTTGTTAGCAGCAACAGAAATACATCATCTGTGAAAACTTGAACTGTCCAGCTATTACGGTTCACGAGATACAGCCTGGTGACAGACGAACAGCAGAGTCTTAGTAATAGGGTCCCGTTTTACCCTTTGGATACGGAATCCTAGAAATTATAAACATCAACGGCAATTTTCAATTAAAGCTTTAAATTTTTTGCCTTTGTTTTAGAAGTTTTGTTCGACTTCTTCGCCGTCTTCTCGAAACCGGGCGTGTGGTGTCGTCGGCCGTGGATCAATAGCGCTGAGCGTTGCCCGAACGCCAGTCCGCAGGTCGAGCAGGTGTATGGTCGCTCCCCGGAATGCAGGCGATAGTGTCGGTCCAGCGTGTTGCGCTTGCCAAAGCGCGCACCACACACTGGACAAGCAAACGGCCGCTTATGAGAATTCTCATGTTCGGATAGAGCGCTCCGGGTCTTATACTTCTTGGCGCAAATCCCGCAAGAATACGGTCGCTCCGCGGTATGACTGCTCATGTGAGTTTTTAGCGTGCTCACGTACATGAACCGCTTATGACAAATTTCGCAACCGTGTGGGGCGTTTACGAATGTTTTCTTGGTGTTTAATTTCCCTACATGGTCGGCGGAGTGCTTCTCCCATCTGCCGGCATCAGTGAAACGCTTGGAACAGAACGCGCACTCATATACAGCGTTGTCGTGCGAATCGAGATGATCGTATAAATCGCGCTCCGAGTCCAACACCCGTGTACACACGTAGCAGGGGTATGGTGATTTTTCTTTATGGATTTGCTCTTGATGGCGTCTCAGATCGAGGGCGGAGCGATACTTTTCATTGCACGTTTCGCAGTCGAAGATATCTTCAGGTGAATGTCGCGATGCGTGACGCTGTAAGCTGTCGAGCTTAGTGAATCTTCGCAGGCAGACTGGGCAGGTGAATAGGCGCTCGCGTAAGTGGGTGTTTAGGTGGATGGAGTAGTTTGTTGAAGTCTTGAAGCGATTAGGGCAGAGGTCGCAATTCAAGGGCTTGCCGGTGTGCGTACGGAGATGGGCTAGTAGCAGGTAGCTGTGCGGGAAGCAGGCTGGACAGTCGCCACACTCGTAGGCCTTCGCGACGCTGTGCGCGGCGCGCACGTGAGCTCTCACCTCCTTGTCACTCAGGAAGTTCGTGTCGCACAGATCGCACGTGAATATGTCCGACTTGGCGACCACTTTGAACGGCGGCAAGTTCTCCGGCGTGCCGACTTTGTTGGCTGGAAGCAGACAAACATGTGTTTTAGTTAGGTGTATGCATGTGTGTTACAGGTTAGCATACAATAAAAATTTCGCAAGGCCTACCAATACCAATATTCGTTTCCTCATTGGCAATACTTTAACGATATCGATATTTAAGTTACGGAACCTTACAATATGATTTATTTCAGAACATGTAAGCCATGTGATTTTAGTAACAATGGAGCCTCAATATATACTATGGCCTCTCCTTCAATAAAGAAGGAGAATGGTGATAGGACTCCAGGGGCTTACCAGCCCTGCGAGTAGAATATTTTTAAAACCCTTTACTGCATGCTAATACTATTATTTAATACTCATAATACTTACATTCCCGTGACTTTACCTGCAAGGAGCGCTACGGGACGACGGCGGCTGATCTGTCTCCGATGTCCCGACGTTTCTATAATACAGAATTAAGTCCTCTGTCACATCATACTACACTACCAATTGGGATGTTGACTGTACTCAAATAAAAATGAAATTTTGATGCGAAATGGTAGTTTCAAAAAAATATGTAATATAATATAAATATAATAATCTAGATTTCATTACTTTTTAGAGATAAACTAGCAGCTCCATCGAGACTTGGCTAGTTTTTTACAGAATGTTTTTGGTGGGATTTCACTTCTTTTTGTAGAAACGTGGGCATGGACCTTCGATTTTTGACATGAAATGAAGCGGCCCACCAAGTTGAATATTTTTTGTAAAGGCGGTATGTCGATCTCTAATACTTTGTTTGGGCTCTTGTGTTTTCTAATCAGGGTCACCAGGTACTCCAGATCTTCGATTATCCTAGTTTTATAGTTTTCCCTTTATGTGGCCATTAATCCCTAAATCTGTACCAAATTTCAGCTCTCTGAGTTTATGGGAAGTACTAGTTCTATTCTGATGATCATGAGTGAGTGAGTGAGTGAGTGTCATAAATGCGAAACTTTGCTTTAAAAAATAATTAATATTACTTCGATATCTGCGAAGAATTTACTTCTAAATATTGAATATAGAGGTCGATTCATTAATTATTTATGAAATCGGTACATAAGTTAAAGTATGAATTGGTCAATTAATTAAGTAGAAAATAGATAACACAAAGGGATATACTTTCTTTTTTTTTATCAAAACCTACTCTTTGGCTAATATCAAACATTCCCACACCAAACCCACCGAAACAACTGGTAGCTCTCAAGTTTAATGAATGAGGGAACAAATGCTTACCAGGTGAGACATTGACTGCAACCAGGTAACACTTTTGCAATTCAATCATATCTAAATCAACCTTTCCATCTCCACCTTCAGTTGTTGACCCATCTGGTACTCCCTTAGTTAGTCTCGAGATCCCTTCCGACCCTTTTGCCTGTTCTATTTTAGAGACTACTGACTCTTTTTTAATGTCAATTGGTGACTTTCCCTCTTGTTTTGTTGAAGTTAATTCGCAATCCACATCCGAATCACTTTCAATTTCTTCTTTAATAATAACTTCTTCAGTATTTAATGATGCAACTGAAATGTAATAAAAAACAAGTATAGAGTATCATCAGAAACAATTTTAGCCTATGTCATTCCCACGATCATATCATGACTAATCTAAAGACAACGCAAAAGTTCAAATTTATCAAGCCGTATAGGCTTCAGAGTGTACCAAAAAAACCAACAACCATATGCATACATAGAATCGAAAAACATAACTCTCCTGATGCAGTCGAACAAAAATACATACTGGTCTAGTGTTTTTGACGTACAGTGCCACCTAGTTTTGGCTGGCCAAAGCTTTCCCTGTTTGTAGATATCAAAGACAATGAAAACTATGAACAATATCTTTTAGATAATCAATGATGTGGCAATTTAAGAGGAGAACTTAATAATATTACACTTTTTACTTGTCGTTCCGTCACAAGTTTAAGAAAATGTCGGCACAGTGTAGGATTTTCTTTTCGGTTAATCAGCGCCATTCGCGCAAGCAAATTCTAGTGAAAAAATATTAAAACAATGATAAGTGCCATTTTCACCATGCCCGGTTAGTTACTCGTATTGACGGCTGATTGCGCCTGGCAAACACTTGCAAGTAACTGAGCTTTGTGCAATTGGGCTGAAGACCTAAATATTTAATAATGCAGTCTTTCAAAATTAATCAACAAGATTGTCCCTACAATGTATGGGCAGGCGGGGCTCACTCCGCGATTTTCGTTCGTCGCTACAAGTACATGCCGGCGGCCCCTTCCAGAGGGGCCTATTCAGTGGCTGCCACGGTCTGCCTCGGAACGCTCGCGCACGCAAGACGCTCTCGCTTTCTGGATTTACGTCGCAAGTGAGCGTGCCGCATTCGTGTATTTAATGTGTAAAGACGGTCTTCCTAAATAGTCCTTCCTAAAATTATGACATAACTTGTGCTTAAATGATTAAATATAGATATAGATAAAGCTAAAAAATATTGTACCGCAGCGGGAACAATGACAAAAATTCAAATCACTCGTTTTTCTTTCTTGTGATGTGTCGGGAGAAACGTAAATGAACATAATAGATACTAGGTAGTAACTGTATAATAATAAAAAAAATATTGTAGGTACCTACTTCCATATTTAACACTGGATTAATCAAGTAGGTAATACTCAGAACAATTTTATCTGGTTTTATGTAATTTAGAATCGATTATTTGCTGACATTTGGGTATTTAGATTCTACTGTATTAAGTAGGTAGGTATACATGGTATACATACCTACTTACTAATACAACAATTCGTATGCAGGTAGGTCCTACCAGCAATGTTAAAAAAGCTGCTCAAGCAAGCTGGCAACATGGTATAATATATAGCAGCGTTCCACATTTATTTAGTTATTTTGCTCAAATAATATATTTCCATCACGTTTCTACCAATTTTTATAATAAATTATCATGTTCACAATAATAAATTATCGCTTGTGCGCTTTGTTCTCCTACTTTCTCCTTTTCACTATTTTCCCGGTTGCCTCTGACCATAAACTTTAACTCGCAGGAGTCGAGTCTACTCTATAAGAGAATTAACATTTGTTCAACAACTTTCAAGATTTATGTCAATACTTTTTTGTTTTTGATTTTTTCAAATAAACTCAATTTTATTTTTAATGCACACTATAGTAACCTATTGACGACTTATTCATAGTATATTCAAAGTATTCATAATATGTTGCTTGCTCGAAAAGCTCAAATCATTAAATGTTATAAAACAAAGTCTCCCGTCGCGTCTGTCTGTCTGTATGTATGTTCGCGATAAACTCGGAAACTACAGGGCCGATTTTGATGCGGTTTTCACTAACGTGCAGCTTGATTCCTTAGGAAGGCTTTAGTGTGTATTTTATATCTATGTATTAACAACCGTTCAAATCACTAAATATTATAAAACGACGTCCCCTGTCGCGTCTGTCTGTCTGTCTGTTGTCTTTTTATTATTTTAGAGATAAATAATGTATATAATGTATGAAGAATATACATTTATTGCTCTCTATATTGAATGCAAGAAATAAATGGGCGATGCATTATTATTTTATTTTTAGTCGTTGACAGCCCTCACTGTCGGCGACGCGGCGAATGAGCCAATTCATATTCACCGTTCGTACACAGCCTTAACGTTCGCTTTGGCTTGCGCTGGAGTCGACGACGTCAGAGGGCCATAAATCATAATGTTTTTGCTAAGAAAAAAGCGGCTCTTGTAAAGAACAAAGTAGTGAGCCTTCTGTACTTGTACTATTATCTATTCTGTGGTATGGGACACATTGTAGGAACAATATTGTTGATTAGGGCAGTGGCGCGCGGTACATATAGGCACAAAGGCACTGCCTATCCTGAACAACCATGGCTCCATATAGGCACAGGAAAATGCCTATGTTGAATAAAAACCGTGTACACCACTGATTGAGGGTGTTATTTATTAATAACCGTATATTATAATTGTAAGCGACTTACATTTTATTGAGGGTTAATAACATGTTAATATACTCACTCTGCAAGAGTATATCTTGAGGATCCTGCCTGACTACTCTATCTTTATTTTCAATTTCAACATTTTCTACAGGTTCTGCTTTAACATTTATTTCCACTACTCTCTTAATGACACTAGTAGTAGCAGATGAATTACTATCAGTATTCATACTATCTCTGGATATGTTTTCTTCTGTATAGCTGGCATTATTATCAGTATACGAACATATTTTATTTGAACAGTTTTCAAAATTCGGGATACCAACTTTAGGTTCATTTTCTTGTTCGTATGGTTCTGCCTCAATAGTTATTTCCACTTTTCCACTTTGCTGCACACTTTTGATTACATTAGAGGCATTTGATTTATTATTCGTAATCTTCACACTAGGATCTACTATATAATCATTTTTAAATTTAACATGATTACCTGCAAATACAAAGTGTGTTTATTTATTTTCCAAGAACAGTAGGACTTTGTGTGACAACATGAACAGTAGGACTTTGTGTGACTTAGATGCTATGGACGTGTAATGAGGCGAGACAACGACTACTCCATGAAAAAGGTACTCAAGATCGAATCCAGGCAGAGAACAAGGGGCAGAGAACCAGCCCCTTGGTGGTCCACCTTGGAAAGAGACTTGAAATCCCAAAATATCCCATCAGTAACAACCCAGGACAGACTATTCTGGCGCCAACGCACAAGGAGGCCCGACCCCAAATAAAGCTGGGAAAAGGGCAGGGAGAAGAAGAACATAATATTTTCTTCAATTTCTGCGATTATTACTCATTTAAATAAAACAATTTAATGGATTATATCGCATATATTATGGGATAATTTACGCTATATAATCCGTTAAATTGTTTTATTTAAAAGAAGAAGTACAGTAGGACAATGTGCACATATGTCTTAAAATAGGTCAACCCGGGGGAATTAGTCTCTATGGGCACCTCATAATTTTACCAATCTTATTCCTAGAGCTGTTAGAGTGTGTCAGATATTTTGGAGTATAAAGTTCAATCCAAACATTTCCAACAGGAACATGTTCTGCCCTGGTAGCAATAAGTGCAATGACTGTAGTCAACAAGTAATTTCATTTGAGCAAGGCTAGTAATCCTTGCCCAAATTAAATAAGGTGCTACATTTCAACTTTAAGCGGTGTCATTGCACTTATTGTAAGCATGGCATGTTTGATCTCTGAATATTTAATGAGGTTTCATTAGCTGTGAGAGACATTCACAGTACGGAGTGGTTGACTTGCATACCTCAGAAACAGCAGCATTCAAAGAGACAAAGATACAGAAAAAAAATTAGTACCAGTGAAACTGCAAATCTCTCAAATGATATCACTGTCATTTTTATTATAGTGTCAGGGTGCAACAAACCTATTTTATGATGGCTATGAAATAAAAACAACTGTCTCACCAAAAGGCATAGTGGTTGCAACTTCTGTAGAACTTACTACTGCAAGTTTTTTTACATCTGGCTCTTCCATTTTCTTCCTAGTGTATTGTTTAATAACCTGCAAATACAACAATTGGAAATGAGAAAACAATGTTTAATAAATTTCACACAACTAGCAAGACAGAGTGTCAGACCAGAGGTTCCCAAACTTTATTCCATCACACCTCCATATTGTTATGAAAATTATCTACACCCTCTCTGTACACAGGCCCACTTTCCCTCTCTACAAAGACATTTTCATGTAAATATACCAAACCACCTCTGGACAGTATAAATGTTAACACTTGTTATGCCTCTGAAGTGAGCTCATGAGCTGTCAAAAATGCTTGGCCCTATTTATACTCAGAATAAAAATTTATAAAACTTGGAATAAAATGGCACGGAAATGAGAAGATTGGAAACTATTGGAAGAGGCCTTTGCCAAAGGGCACATAGGAGACCATAAATTGAATTAAATGTATTAATATAAATTACTAGAAGGTGCCCGCAACTTCCTTCATGGAAGAGTAAAAGTCATAACCCTCTTTTTTGCTTCAGCATAGTGGGATAAAAATATCCTTCAACTATTTATGCATACCCACTATACCCAGCTACCCGTCTACCAAAAATTGTTGAAATCCGTTTAGCCATTTTGGCGTGATGAAGCCACAACGACACGAATAAACGAAAAATGTTATAAGAATATTCTTCAATTCAGTGATGAACTCCAAATACCGCAAATGTATTTTTGAAAATATTTTAAATATACAGACATTGCATTTTTAGAACTTTATAATAGGATAGATGTTTCTGAGAGAAGGTTATAATATAAGTAGGCATCGGAAATTCGGATGCATTTATACCTACAACTAGCAAAATCCCGGAAAAAGCTAAGCAAGTACGGAGTCAGCTTCTTAAAAATAATATTTTTATTTTTCAATTCTGGGGAACCCGGGATTATACACAATGTCATGAAAAGGTTCTTTAGGTAAGTTATTCAGGTTATGACGTTAAATTTCTATTAGTTAAATGAAACATATGTGAATTAAATACAATTTTGTAAACAGGAACTAATAAAATAGTTTTATTAATACCTTGATATGTTTGTACCTATTGATATTATACTAATTTCCAGTATGCCGGTAAAACCCCGGAATTTTGTTAGTAAAATTAAATAGAGTCCGCCTCCATGATAGTCAACATCTACGCGATGTAGGTGCTGAGGCCGAAGTTTAGGTATAAAAGCATCCGACTTTTCGATGCCTAGTTACAAGTAAATATAAATATATAAGAGTTTACACATGTACCTTACGGACTACTAAAGGAGCTTCCTCTGGTGGCTCCTTTCTCTTCTTGACGAGCCAGTGAAACTGCTCCTTCCCCGGCAATATTTTTCCACTCCATTCCTTCATCTGAATTATTCTTAATACCTGACCAAGGCTAAACGAAATTCAAGTCGATTCATTGACTTATTTAGATGGCCTATTTTGTGAACTTGTATACATTTTGTTAATAAACTAAACACAACAACACTATACCATAACAGTGGCTTGCGTTCATTAATTAATATTACAGTATAATTTAAAAAAAGTTGATGAAGACAAATTTATCACTTCAAATCCTTTATTCTTATTTAAAACTAATGTATAATTTGCAAGTTTTCGCGTAAGAATAATTTCATCAAATTATAACCGAATTAACCGATCTAAGTTTGTCACTGACGCTGTCAAAAGAGTATTAGTGTTCTGTGGTCAAAATAATGATTTGAGATTGAGAGCGTTTAGCGTTCAGACACAGGTATACCATTACAAATACTGTAATAAATAAACGATATATTACAAGAGTAATTGTTAAACAAAAGTTGTAAACTGGATCATTCTTATTACACAGAGAATAAATTTAACTCAATTTTATTCTGGGCCCTTAAGTCTGACCAGACGGGCTACTCTGAAATTCGATATTCAATATACAACGTACTCTCAAATACAGTTTAACTTGAGAGCGATCGAGACAGCGCGAAACGAACTTCGAATTTCAGAGTAGCCTGTCAGTGGTGTCACAAGCGTTTTATTCACATCCTTTATATGGCAACAATGTTATCTATTTTATTTACGAATAAATTACTGTGTCAATGAGAAATGAAGACTTGGCTTAAAGGTCTAGATACCGGGCCATAAAATTCCTTAAAGAAAAATATTACGTATAATTAATAAAATGCTCGTAATAAAGCGCGGGAAAAGTTCAACGACGAACGCGAAGAATTTTTGGTTGGAAGTTTATTATCTATCCGCTTTTTTTAACAAATAAAAGTATAATGCGTTTATTAGCAAAATCAATGTTTCATTTTGGCTATTTTGCAAATTGTAACTTATAAGTGACTATGTTTTGTTTTAATCATGTTTCGTCTACTCGTAGTGGTAAGACTTCATGTTTAATTTTAATTTCTTCAATTTTTCAGCCTTCTTTACACGTTGTTGCGCCAACTTTTAAGTTATATCTTTTCAGTTAGTTTTAGTTGTGAAAGTGAAGTTTAGTGCTTATATTATTGTTGCTGCTGAGGGTTGTTTAATGAAAGCTGCGTCATCAGAAAGTGGGTATCCCTATACAGCAATGTAGGTATATATATTAGTCTTAACGTTCGTTTAAGTAGTCATCTAAGAATAATAATTATTTATTCGTTATAAGGAGAAATCCGGACAATACTAATGTCTGAATACATCTAAATTAAATATCGGGGACAATTTTGTATACACATAACGACCCAGTCCTAAAGTAAGCAAAACTACTATGGATAGTTACTAGGTGACTTTATACGTAATACGAGTTTAAGATATTGAATTATAGCTGGCGGGAAACTGATCATCATTTGTTTTTTTCTGTGTCTTGAAGTGAACAATTTGCACTTTCAGTGTAGCCCTCGTATATCGATAAATTATAATACTTAAATCCAATATACAGGAACAAACATTCGTGCTCGTCACACTAACACTAGCCCAGGCTGGGATTCGAACCCTGGACCGCCAGCTTCATAGGCCGCTGTGCATCCAACTGAGCCAAAGTTCTTGTCATGTCATGTTGTCTATCTTTTTGGGATGATCAACAGAAAGCTCATTAATGCCAAAAAACTGCGCTTCTCAGCAAAAGGACGTAAGTGCCGGGGAGATACGCTCTTTTATTACTGTGTTTTTCAAGTAGGTATAATGCCGAATAAAACAATTGGTGAAAAATAATGCACATTTAATCACAGAGCGCTTGCGCCAAGTCAGTAACAAAATAAATTAGCACAACAACCATACACAGGAACTAACTACTTAGTGCTACCTTAGACTATCGCGCCGCGGGCGGCTATCACACGCGGCGGCCGCCGCAGCCCCGGCGCGGGCCCTGCCCTGCTGGCCGCAGCAGGGGCCTGATCACACAGAACTGCCCATGCTCACGCACTCAGGCAAGCCTGTGGTAACCTCTGCCAACTGTAAGCCCTCCTACCTCTACATGCATCAGGCTCCGTGCACCGCAGCACTACTGCGGGGCTCTTATGGAATGTTCAAGTATTTGGTTTACATTTGTTTAATCAACACCTGACTTGAATAACATTTTGCATGTGTATGCGACACAGGCATTTAGTTTTTTGATATAATTCGTTCTTCACTGGGATGAAAATAAATATGTACAATATAGATAAACGTGTTTGTCATTGTAGGCATTAAACTTAGCAAGCACTAAGTTTTTATGTAACAGAAACATAACATGATGTACCTTGAATTCTCAAAGCAACCACAACTGTTGTTGTTATTAAATATGCTACAGATTTAGCACGACCATAGGTATGCTGTAAATATCTAGTTATTCCAATAGGTATGCCAATTATTCCGTGATTATTCTAAGGTGATGTTATTCAAAACAGTTGTAGAAAATTATTAAAAATGTCTTTTGTATTAGCTAATGGAACAGTAGGCCCTCAACAAAAAACTATGGCCGCATCGACCAGTCGTTACTTACTATACTATGTTACATGTACACATGTATATATTATGTATTACAATATACCCCGAGGTACTAAATAGAGAGGCCTTACAAAAAATACCTGCCAAGTATAAATAAACGTGGGACGGCGAAGGGCCTCGCTATGGGAGCCCTACGAACGTTCCCACCCGCTCGCTTGTCGCTTCAAGCGATTAAGATTCACCAATTAATTATTTTAATTTAAACACTCATCGTCGCGATGAGGTGACCCAGGATCCGAGGTCCGAGGAGAGATATGAGTAGTAAATTCGATTACAAAATGTAATTCTATGTACCTACGCTTCCGAACCTTGTCGAGTTTCGAATATCATGAGATAAATTGTAAAATTTAATATTCGCCTATAAATAGATTCTCCTCAACCGTGCGGTGCGTTGTTGACGGGCGACGCGAGTCGATATGTGCGGGAGGAGAGGTGCGCGGAGTCGCTAGTGCTGCGCGATCAGATCGGAGACGTGGTCGGCGATGGCGCGCGCCGCCTCGCCGGCGAGGATGGTGCGGTGCGTGCCGGCCAGCTGGCGCGTGCGCAGCTCGCCCTCGCACACCGCCTTCAGCCCGTAGTCCTCGTCCAGCGCCACGTAGTTGTCGCGCGCCTTGAACAGCGTCACGGGTGCCCGCAGCCGCGCCGAGGGCTTGTAGCTGTCGCCAAGCACCAGCTTGCGGTAGAAGCTGTGCGCCGCTCCGCGCAGCGAGTCCTTCTCCACGCGCGCGCCGCTCGCTACGATCAGCTCCGTCACGCGGCCCACGCGCGCCTCCCAGTCGGGAAGCCGCTCCAGCTCGCTCGCAACCTGTGGAGCACATAAATAAATGTCACATTCTGTCTAACCGCCCTAACCGGGGGGATATAACTAAGCGAGGAACACGAGCCGGCCGGTGGGTACTCACCTTCGCCGCGTCGAGGTCCTGGAACACTTGCGCGAAATAGGCGAGCGCGTCTGCCTCATCGGACTGTGGTGTTCGTGCCGTGCGCTTCTTCTTGCCGCGCGTGGTGTGCGAAGCGACGAAGGCGGGCGAGCCGTCGATGAGAACGAGCCGGGTAGCGCAGCCCTCCTTCTCCAGCTGCAGCGCCATCTCGAAGGCGACGCCGGCACCGAACGAGTAGCCGAGCAGCGTGTAGGGCGGCTGCGGCTGCGCGCTGCGCACGTGCTTCACGTAGAAGCGCGCGAGCGCCGCCATGTCGTCGAGCGGCGCCGAGCTGGCGCACTGCAGCCCGTACACCGTGCCGCGCACGCCCGCCGCCACGCCGCGCAGTAGGTCCACCACGCCCTCGATCGGGTGTACCTGACGACGGAAGTCACAATCAGGGCCGGGAACGAATGATGTAATTATAAAACATTAAAACATAACACAGACCTAGTTGTTCTCCGACGAGGATTTGTACATATGACCGTTTCTCTTGTCGGTGTGCAATAAATAATTATTGTATTGTATTGTATCTCACCATGAATATCGGCCTGTCGTCCGGTTTGGCGGGCGGCTGCGAGGGCAGCTTGACGAGAACCTGCTTGGGCACGAGCTCGCCGAAGGTGGCGAACTGCACGAGGTCGGTGCCGGCGGGCGCGGCGGTCGCGCCGTTGGCGGGAGCGGGCGCGGCGGCGGCGGCCGCATCGCCGCCCATGCCGCGCAGCTTGCCGAAGGTCAGCGCGCGGATCTCCTGCACGCCCAGCAGCACGTCGTAGCCGCGCTCCAGCGTCTGCTTGATCTCGGCGCCCATCAGCGAGTCCATGCCCAACTCGGCCAGGTTCGCCGTCTCCGACACCTTGCTCGGGTCCTTGATACCTGCGCCCGAACACGAAGTTATGATTCACGGTTGGACCGTAATATATGGAAATGTAAAACCCGTAGACTGGGCGAGGGTAGATAGCGAATGTCGCGTGCGGCTCACCCAGGATGTTTGCGACGGCCTGCACGAGGTCCTGCGTGGGCTTGTCCTGCGCGCGGCGCTTGTCGGCGAGCACCACCGACGAGGCCACGGCGTGCGGCAGCGCCAGCAGCGCGCCCAGCGTCGTCAGGCACGACGCGATGCGCTGCGGCATGGTGCCGCCCACCTCCGTGTCCTCGCTGCCGTGCATGGCCGTCATGATGAGCCCCACGTCGCCGATCGCGCCCCACTGCACCGCCAGCGCCGGCAGCCCGTCGGCCTGGCGCTGCTCGCACAGCCGCTCCATGGCGCTGTTGGCGAGCCCGTAGTTGCTCTGGCCCGCGTTGCCGCGCCCACACGAAACCGACGAGAACGCCACGAAGTGCTCCAGCTCCGGCGCCAGCTCGCGGGATGCCACGTCCAACGCGCGGGTTCCTGTACACAAAACATCAAATAAATTTAAGCAGTGATAAAGTTTCTTCCAACAACAACAAAATATGTTCTTTACTAGCTGATTTCCCAGTGAGCCACTGACCATCAATCTTAGGCTTGGCTACGGCGCGGAAGTCGTCCGGGGTCTGGTTTTCCAGGAAGGCGTCGCGCAGCACGGCGGCGAGGTTGAAGATGCCGCCGACGGGCGCGACCGCCGCCGCCTCCTGCAGCAGCGCGCGCGCGCCCGCCTCCGTCGTCGCGTCCGCCGTCGAGACCAGCACGTGTATACCTTTCTCGCGCCACCTGCCACACAAACAACGTTACACTCTAGTCTACAGCGAATGTGAAGTGGATCTTAATTTATGCGGGGGTGTGGCTCACCTGCGGATGCACCAAGCCTGATAGCCGGTGCGCACGCCGCTGCGCGAGTTGAACACGAGCGTGCGCGCTCCGTGGCCCACTAGCCACTCGCCCAGCTCGAGCCCGAAACCACCCAGTCCACCTGCGATAAAGACGTTTAGGATAAGAGTGTCGCTACCGCAGACCAAATAGTAAGGGGTTTAGTTATCAGCGGATGATACTGACCTACGAGCACGTAGCTCTTGGCCGGGTGCATGTAGGTACGCGGCATAGCGGATATGAGGCGCGTCGGCGCCGGCTTGCTGCCCGCCTCCTCCTCGCGCACGCGGATCAGCACCTTGCCGATGTGTTTGCCCGTTGCCATGTATCTGCGATAGAAACAAGCTGTTAGCAAAATATCGGTCGGTGAGTACTGTTACGCCGGTGGCTTAGGGGCAAAACTTTGATCGTGTTTTTCTATGACTTGAAGGCGTTTTCAGCAGGCTGAAATACCGTTTCAGGCCATTTCAGAGGCGGCTCTATCACATACCAGTCTGAAAACAACGGTAACTGGGGTGGAATTTCGATTTCCACCCCAGTTACCGTTGTTTTCAGACGCCTGAAACATGTTTTCAGTCCGTTTCAGGCTACCCTCTATCAGATGACAACATAACATGAAAACCCGTTTTCAAGCGTTTTCAGGACTCCTTATGGGCGTTTGAAGTCCACTTCAGTATATGACGAAATTTTCTATAGGAGTGAAAGAGATAGCATGATTAAAAAGAGACAGACAGCTATACTGAGAACATTCCAAGTGTGTGACAGAGGCAACACGATCAAGACAAAGATAGCAGTACGCCGAACATTCGGGAAAAGAGTGGGCAAGACGGCAGTTGGAAGGTTCCCGAACAATCTTGTAGCTACTAGGTAGTTATAAAATGAGTTGTTCTTGTGACTCGAACGTTATAAACGAGTATAAATAAGCGCGACGTACCGCGCCACGAGTCAGTTTACGATTAGAACCCGAAGAGTTCACATCGGAAAGGAGCGCCTGCGACTGGAGAGTTCAAGTGTGAACTAAGTGTAAAGTGTTCTAAGTGTGTTAACGTAAAGTGTGTAAAGTGTAAAGTGTTTTAAATGACTAAAAGTGTCTGAGTGGAAATAAAATCCTTATCTTGTTCATCGGTTTAAAAGTGCTTTTCAATCACGAACCCACCCCCCTAGTACGTAACATTTGGTGTCAGAAGTGGGATAGAAAATGCCGATTACTTCGCGAGAAGATAAGGAGGGGATGCAAACCCGAAGCCGCACTGCAGTTGGGGACTCTGCGGGCACCGCTGCGACTTCGGATACAGCGGTACCAGCGCAAGCAAAGCCGGAGATCGACATCAACCCGATTCTGATCCTCTTGAAGGAACTATCTAGAAACCAAGAGGAACAATCGCGAAAAATCCAGGATGAACTTCGGGGTCAGAAGGAAGCTCAAGAAGAACAATGTAGAATTCTGCAGGAGGCACAGAAGAACCAGTACGTACTCCTCCGTGACGTACATGAGACCACCGCAGAATGGAAAAGGAGATGGCCGAAGTTCAGGATAAACTTGTGGAAGTGGACAATAAGGTTGAGGATCACGAGAAGCGCCTCCATAAATAAATAAATATTACGGGACAATTTTACACAAATCGAACTAGCCCCATGGTAAGCTCAATAAGGCTTGTGTTATGGGTACTAGACGACGATATATTTAATAGAAAACATCCAAGACTCAGGAACAAATATTTATGCTCATCACACAAATATTTGCCCATACCGGGATTTGAACCCAGGACCTCAGCTTCGCAGGGAACGTTACTCCCACTGAGCCAAACCGGTCGTCATAACTGGTCGCCTCCATGGACTCAACAAAAAATTAGAGGGCTACGAGACGCGCCTCCATGGGTTTGATGAAAACGTAGAGGGATACAAGAATCGTCTCCAGAAGTTGGAGATAAAAGTAGCCAACCGTACCACCGGTTCGTCAGGTACATCAGCATCAGGAGGCGAAAATTTTAAAGTACCGCCTTTTGATATACATCTTCATGGGCTGCGGACAAACTTCAATTTGAGTCGGTTGCGAAGGCGAACGGCTGGAGCAAGGAGCACGCTCAAACAGCGATAACTCTGGCGCTTCGAGGCGAAGCTCTCACTATTTTGGAAGCATCGGGAAAAGATGAGACGTACGATCGTCTCCTTGAAGCAATTGAGGCTCGTTACGGTGACAGTCATCTAGAGCACGTCTTCAGAGCTCCACTAAAAGACAGGATACAGGGTCGTAATGAGTCATTGCAACAGTGGGCTCTGGAAATAGAGAAGCTGGTCCGGAAGGTGTATCAGAATTCATCAGTCCCATTTGTAGATGGAATGCTAGTACAAGCATTCATGGATGGAATTCGGGACATTGAAGTGAGGGCTGCTGTACGGCTAGGTCATCATGGGAACCTGAAGGATGCGCTTGCCCATGCCCTTAAGATAGAAGCTGTACGCCAAGACAACGAGATCCTTCAGGGTGCACAAGATTGCTGCTAGACCGCCGATTGTTTCACCTCGTGAAACTGGGCCTCGTTGTTACAACTGTGGCGAACGAGGACACATACAATCTGGCTGTCCAAAAAGAAATTGGAGACAATGAGACTCGGATCGCCAACAAGCTCTGGTAGGCCAGAGCAACTGCAGCAGGGAAACGAGTAGAAGCCAGGACTAAGGGACGAGTGCTGGCTGGTGGTCAAAATGTCCCAGTTATGATCTCACAGGTGAACGATGGGAACAGTCTGGTCGTCAAAGGAGAAATTGGTGGAGTACCATGTCACCTTACTATCGACACCGGAGCTTTTCGGACTGTGGTCAGTTCTCGGCTGATAAAACACCTGACCAGAGATCATCTAGTCCGATCAATGTATATTCAGGTGCAAACGGCTACTGGCCAGTACATTCCCGTCCGTGGGGAGCAAGAAGTGTCAGTGAAGATTGGAGAAAAGAAGTACTGGCACAAGGTCATCATTGCTAGTATTGTTGATGACTGCATTATTGGTCTGGACTTTATGAGGAAGTATAGGTGTAAGATCGACTTGAAAGGCGGCGTGTTGAAATTTGGGGCCTATGAAGTTTCTATGGAGTGAGTGGACATGTCTTCTGCGCTAGGAAGACTACACTCCAACCGAGGTCGCAAACCCTCGTTCCGGTGCCATATATACCGTATGGAGCGCGACTATCGTCGACTTAATGATGTGACGAAGAAGGACAGTTATCCACTTGTAGTGTGCAGCGTAACGCACACACACTCATCTCTCTTTTCCTATATATCCTTGTATTCTAGTGTAAGTTATTAGTAATAAATCATACTTAGAACCAAACACTTGTTTGCATCAACGCCCATCCTTACATGGCGACCCTGCCAGTGCTCCTTATATGGGGGCACTGGCGGGCATCGAATTGCCCACCAGTGTTGTGAACCAAGGACATCTCAATAAATATATATTTTATATAAAATAGAATTTGTGAAGAACTTAAGTGAAAAAAAAAATGGATTGTGGTGAAAAAAAAACTTAAAACGTGTTTCTGTATTTCTAAAATTAAAGGACGCCTGAGTGCATTAAGAACTGTTTTTGCTATCTAGCAAATTATAAATATTGACTATTTACCGTCTAGCTGACACGTAACTTTTAAAGTTTGTGGCACAAATCCAATCGTCATTGTACCAACCCAATTGGTACCCAGGAGGCTACGGAGATCTACGAGTAAGCAGGTGTTAATGCTGCTGCTGGAAGTATGGCGAGTGTCGGGACATCCGATGTCCGAGACAAAGTTGAGCGTAGTGAGTGTTAGTGAAACCGAAAACTAGCAAAAAACGGTGTTAATGAAGTGCAGTGTTCCAAAGTGCCTACTTACTCTAAATAATAATTAAAGTGTCTACCTTTAAGTCATAACTAGTTAATTACTTTATATTTCTCTACATAAAGTTTAAATACTCGTAATCTTTAATTCAAATAATTATAGGTAAGAAATTAAGTATGAGCGAAATGTTTTCACATATGATTTAGATGAACGTGGGTGGCCAGCATGCTTCCGAAAAAGGAATGGCACGCAGGCATCTGTAATTACGTGTCATGTTGCGCGACAAATTGTCAGCTCCGTGCACTAGTTTTATCGTCTTTAATAATTAACGTAGTAAAATCAATGTTAGTGGTTTTTTTTTATTGCCTTATTTTGGATACATATAGTTAAACATAATTTACTAGTTGTTATGGCTCAGTAAATCGTTAGTAATGTATACGGGAATTGACATTATTTTTCAAGGATTTTACGTTTTTATGGGATACTCGGAATTTACAAATGATTTTAAATCTATAAGAATCTAGAGCTTGTGAATGTTATCGGCATGGCCCGTGCTACACCGCTGGTGTCGTAGTGCCGAACACTGAATTAATGAGAATAATAAAAGTTTTAGATAAATTGAAATAAATGAATATTGATAGTGGAAATAAAGAAACGTTGGACATTAGGATGGTATTAACTTGGAGTAGGAAATAGTTTGTTTGGGATGGCGATATAAACATTTTTGGGAAAGCTGACGTAAATAAGTTTTTTTTGACTAGCAGTTAGCCTGATCACTTAATTGTTGTTGAAACTCTTATTTACTGAAGTTTTCATGGTGTACGAGAATTTGAAAGATATAATGAATGGGTTTAATAAGACAAGGTTACTTTTATAATAATGACGACACACCTTTCGTGATCAGCGGTGACCCGAGAGGCGCCGTTGAACGAATAGGTAAGAGTATTTAGCAAGGTACACCAGGGTACAAGACAGGCAGGGATATCCTTGCGATCTGATCATGATTCGGTCGAGAACCAATCGTGAAGGTCCTTGGACACATGGTAAGTATTAATGAAAGGACGTGTTAAAAGAACTGCCTGAATGTATGATGAATAAAAAATAAATGTTTGTGCGCGCACTTAATAAATAAATTTCTTGTACCCTGAACTGTTAATAAATGTACAAGGTCGGCCGACCACAAAATAAAGTGTTGTGTACCCTTGAAATGCGAGTAAAGTGATGCCACAGTCGCACACTTAGTTAATAAAATATTGTAAAGGAGAAATAATGAATTAAACAAAAAATTATATAAATGAGAAAGAAAGAAATAAATAACTATGCGCTTTTGACAAATAATAAATATAATAATATGACGTCATGGACACGACTTTCCGAATGTAATTCGAGGACACGGACATATACTAAATGTAATGTAATGTAAATGTAATTTAAAACACCAGTGATAAATGAAAGTAGACTCTAGGTACCTAGGCCTAGAGAGAAGCCCTGATTATGACATGGCAGTGAGTACTAATTTCGCCATTTTCATGTGCTAAATAATTAAATTAAACTATCGTTTATAGGTTGATTAAATTTACTTAACAGTGTAATTTAAAGGTAGGTCGTGTAATCATATAATTATGTTAGTCTATTTCTAAATAATGTACTACTTGTTTTATTCGGATATTGATTTAATTATGACCTTTGTAGCTTAAGGACATGGTTTTTATATAAAAAGGACGTAGATATTATATACTTAGGAATGTAGTTAGTATGGTAAACTGTAATAAGATTTCTTTAGTTGTGTAAGAGACACTTTATTATTATTGAAAAAAAAAAATGGAACGTAGCGTATTTCTGTATTCAAATATCTGTATTTTAAACTTGTGTATACACTATACCTACTTAAATGTACGCATATAATTCTTGCGTTGTCGTATGTTAATGTATCGGGCTTATTTTAAATTACCAGTTTTTTACCTGTTTATTTTATTAAGTTTAAAATTTCTTATAAAAATATAATGTTTTGAAATTGGACCTCCTATGTTTTTTTTAAGGGAAAGTTTGTTACCTACTCTTAAAGTTTTTGTCGTTAAAGAAATTATGAAATTTATGTTTAGATTGGTAAAGTTATGATTAGATACATTTTTTCATTTGTTATTTTAATATTTTTCTTTTTATTTGTTATGTTGAAATTTTTCTTTTTTATTTGTTATTTTAATATCGTGTATTTTTGTTTACCTTTTGTATACCTGGAAAAAAAAATATGTACCTATAGACTTAAGATTTTTTTTTTGCAATAAGAGGGAAGGTGTAGTGTGCAGCGTAACGCACACACACTCATCTCTCTTTTCCTATATATCCTTGTATTCTAGTGTAAGTTATTAGTAATAAATCATACTTAGAACCAAACACTTGTTTGCATCAACGCCCATCCTTACACACTGCCAAGGATCGACGACACCCTAGACACTCTGAATGGGATGAAATGGTTTTCAGCCTGCTGAGAACACCTCCAAGTCACAGAAAAACACGATCAAAGTTTTGCCCCTAAGCCACCGGCGTAACAGTACCAATGCCTCAGTGTTTTTTTATTTGTAAACTTACCGGAAGGCTTGTTCGAGCTGTGTGTCGGTGTAGACGGTGGCGGGCAGCGGGCGCACGGCGCCGGCGGCGATGCCCTCGGTCACGCAGCGCACCACTTCCGCCTTCTCGGGGTGGTCACCGCGCGCGTCGAACAGAGCGTCCAGCAGGATGCCGTGCACCGTGGTGTTCTTCAGCAGCACGGCCATGCCGAGCGCCGTGTTGTTGCTCAGGTCCAGCTTGCCGATCTCGAGGAAGCGGCCGCCCACGGCGAGGCAGCGCAGCGACGCCTGTAGCTTGTCGCCCGCGAGCGAGTTGAGCACGAGGTCGACGCCGCGGCCGCGCGTGCGGCGCAGCACCAGCTGCTCGAAGGAACAGTCGCGAGAGTTGCCGATGTTGGCGTCCGGCAGCTGCGGGAAGCGCTGGCGCAGGAAGGCGCGCTTGTCGGGCGTGCCCACGGTGGTGAACACGGTGCACCCGGCGTGCAGCGCGATGGCGATGGCCGCCTGGCCCACGCCGCCCGTGCCCGCGTGCACCAGCACGGCCTCGCCGCGGCGCATGCGCCCGCGCACTGCCAGCGCGTAGTACGCCGTCGCGTACGCCACGGGCACGGTCGCCGCCTCTTCCAGCGACCACTGCTTGGGCACCTCCCACATGAAGCCCTCGTCGGCCATCACCGTGGTCGCCAAACCCTTGGCCGCGACCATACCCATCACGCGCTTGCCGGTCGACGAGCGGCCACTGAACTCCAGACCGAGGATACATTCCTGCGAAAACAATGTGAACGATTACCGTCAAAACCTAAATTAGTTTAATAAAAAGTGTAAAATCGTGAGGAAGCATCAGTATACCTGTCCGGCGAGGTCTCCGGGGAGCGCGTCGGGCGGCAGCTTGCCTGTGGCGAGCATGATGTCGCGGAAGTTGAGCGGCGCGTAGTAGACGCGGCACAGGTCGGTGTGCGGGCGCTGCGGGGCGGCCGCCGCGTGCCGCAGGTCGCTCTCGATCCAGCGCAACGACGACAGGTCGCCGCGCGTCAGCGTGTTCACGTACGCGTGCTCCACCTGGGGACATAGACTGGGTTCAAGTCTCGGTTGGAGCGCCAAGTGGCGGCGAAGCCCATGTATATCAATATTGCCAAACGGCAGCGATTACAACCAACATACAAGCAGGTGTTAGTAATACAAAACGACGGACGAACCTGCAGCTGAGCTTCAGCGGTGTCGTCGAGCAGCAGATGGCGGAATGTGCCCCAGACGCCGGCGCGTAGCACGTTGTAGGCCAGGTCACGTTGCACCTGCGCTTTGTACGCCGGCGCGTCAGGGCTGAATGCGTCCTTGGCTCCGGGCAGGTAGTAGAGGCGAAGGCGGTCGCCGCCCGCCTCGCGTCGCAGGCACGTGGCAAGGCCTTGCACGCCGGAGCCGGTGGCGCGCGACCACACGTACACGCGCATGTCCTCGCTCTCGGCGCGCTTCATGGCGTCCTTCAGCTGCTCCACCCAGGCGAAGTCATCGTCGCGCGCCTCCAGAACCACCTTCGTCGCCGGCACGGTCGGAGCGCGCCGCAGCAGCACATATTCGCAGGAGGCGGCGCGCGCACGCGATACCTTCATGTCAATAAATGTTATCATTTTGTAAAAGATAAAGAAAAGATGCACAATATGTATACGTGTAAGTAATACGTACTAGTGTCATCCCGGCGTCAGTGATGAGCGCCTGCGCCGTGGGCTCGTCGAGCGCGCGCGCCGGCTCCTCCAGCAGCACGAACCCGCCGGGGGCGGCGGCCGCGGCCAGCGTGGCCAGCGTGGCGGCGCCATGCCGCGCCAGCACGTCGGCGCCCAGCACCACGTGGCAGTCCGCATCTAGGCCGCCACTCGCCGCGTCCTTGTTCGATACCTAAACACGAGATTCTATCAAATTACCTGCTTTACACATAGCTTCACAAAAGTCACAAGCATCAATAGCTTCATGCTCCAAGTTGTGTTCTCTATACAGTTATTTAGAGATTAATTAGAACGGTGTATGGTTGTAGGTATACCTTGACTCCGAGCGGGTCCAAGGCGGCTGCGTACTGCGGCGCCTCGGCGCCAGCCGCCAGCGTCGCATCCACGCGCACCGCGGGCTCGGCTTCCAACACTGCGCAAACATACTTGGTGTTAATCAATTTGACATGACATAGGTATAAGTGGTTTTAAAAACGGGTTTTTTAGTTATTAAGGATAATATGTATTGGCATTGAATAGTATTTCTGGCATGCCGTGAGCCGTGTGTCGTACCTTGCATGGCGTGCGGCAGCAGCAGGGCCTCCGCGGGGCGCTGCAGCGCGGGCTCGGCGAGCTTCATCTTGAGCCCGCCGCAGTTCTCCAGCGCCAGCTGCAGCGCGGCGGTGAGCGCGTGCCGCTTGGAGCGGCCGGTGTCCTCGGTGCCGACGCGCGCGCCGTCCAGCGGGAAGAACACGTACTTCTCCAGCTTGGGCGCCGCCTGCGCGTTGGTGCGGCGCGGGGCCAGCGATGTCTTGACGCCGCGGAACTCCACGCCGCCGGCCACGGTGACGTCGACGCTGCGGTACAGCCGGACGGGCACGGTGCCGCCCGCCGCCGCGGCAGCGGCCGCACGTTGCGCCGCCGGGTCGATGACCGCGCGCTGGAGCCGCGTAGGCAGGTACAGCTCGCGCGTGTCCACGCCGATGATGCCGAACTGCAGCATGGTGTCCATGAACGAGATCCAGTTATCCTCCCAGTTGAGCTGACCGCGCGTACCGCGCGCGTCCGAAGACTTGATACCGCGGAACACGCCCTGGTAGTTGTAGCCACGGAGGCGTAACTCCTTGTAAATGTCTTCGGAGTCGAGGGCCGGGAGGTCCTCCTGTTTCTCTTCGGCTTCGCCCAATACGGCGGCGGGCAGGCGCTCCGAGGCGGGGTCGTCGGTCAGCCGCGCGATACCGGTCACCACGACAGCGCCGCCCTCGCAGACTTCGAACTCGCCCGTGCCGCCCAGCAGCGTGACGAGGAACCGCAGCGGTACGTCGCGCGACACGATGGTGGCGCGGCGGAACTGCACGTTCTCGAGGACGACCGCCGCCTCCTCCATTTTCAGGTTGTTCACCTTCGCCACTGTGCGCCATACCAGAGTCTGTCGAAGCAAAATAAATTGTCAATCGAATGTACAAAAGCGGTACCGCCGAACGAAGGCCGACAGGCGAGTGACAAGTGTCTTACGAGGTATCCGGTGGCGGGGAAGAGCACTCTGCCGTCGATGTTGTGTCCGGCGATGAAGGCCTCGTCGGGCTTGCCGAGGTCGTACTCGATGATGTTCTCGCCGGTGCGACCGGCCGTCTTGAAGTCGGCCACGCTCCACTCGATGGAGTGGTCCCAGCCGACATGCGATGCCAGCGCGGGCGTGCCGCGCGACACGGGCCACGACACTTCCGGGTACAGTCGCGACACCTAACGAACGATATAACTAATTAATATACTTATATTGTTATGAGTTAGACATGTCGATATCACATAAACAAACGGTAGCGTCACCTGAGGCTGCGCGCCGGCCGCGAAGGCCTTGCCCACGGCGGCGAGCAGGTGCGTGAGCGCGTCGGGCGCGTCGCGGCGCACCAGCGGCACGTGCGCCGCGTTGGGCAGCGCGCGCTTCAGCACCGCCTGCAGCAGCGCGTGCGGCGCCACCTCCACCACCAGCGCGCGCTCCGGCAGCAGCGCCAGCACCGACGCGAACCGCACCGGCGACAGCAGGTTGTTCACGTGGTACGCCGCGTCGCTCAGCTTAGCTGGAAAACCATTCCTAAGTCACCGCCGGTTACATCGTGTCCAGAAACGTGAACCGAGAAATCGAATCGCTGAATGGACCCGGATGTACCCCAATTCTGCTATCGAAAGTTGAAAATGCCTTAAAGCATCTTAAAGTTACTTAAGTGTGGAGAGACTGGATAGTCCCGGGCGAACATGGTTTTCGCGTACTCCTTACTAATGAACTTGAACTACACCGAGATATCCATTGTGCTGGACATATGTAACCAGTTGGTTTGGAGAGCACAAATGACCTACAAACTGGATAGTTTAGGTGTTTTTTGCATTCTCCAGAACAGCTCCACGAGTACTGTGGGAGTACAGGACGATTTCTCCGATTGAATATTAAACAGAGATGAAAGCCTGGAAAAGCTAATCGTAGTTCGTAGAATGCAGAACCTGATGGAGACAAATTATTCGTAGATGTTGATCCTCTAGTGATTATACCTTACCACGATCCTCAATTTCGAGGGAACGACGAACGAACGGGTGAGTAAAATAAAACTGCATTTTATGCAGAAAGCAAGCCGCTTTACACAGTGATACTAGGGACTAATACAAATGATTTCATTCGAGGAAATGAAAATTTCATCCACTGGAATTCAAGATGGTGGATAACCTCTTTCGCGCTTCACTGCCGCGCTGGCCTTCGCGCACTTTTTGTAATGCGTATAATTCTAAAACTATTGGACGGATTGTTAACGATTTTTTTTCATTTTGTAGCTGATATTATAGGTTTTATTATAATTAAAAATTATATGACCATATCATACGATATTTAGTTGTTATTTTTACTACAACGAAAAAATTATTGGAAAATTACATTTTTTTTTATAATTCCATCTTTAATTTATTAAATTTTATATTTTTCATTTCATTAGAGGTTTTACGAGTAATACGAATTGATCGACACCCCAATCACTAAAATCGGTGCAGCCGTTTTGAGTCTATAATTTTTTTTCTTATGCAGCCGCCATTTTGGGAAAGGTCCGCCACCTTGAATGAATTCTAGTGAATGACATTTTCATTTCTTCGGATGAAATCGTTCATATTGGTCCCTAGTATCACTGGGCAAAGCGGCTTGCTTTCTGCATAAAATGCAGCTTTCGATGAAAATATCGCCGTAAGCCCTAAGACTAGTAGTTAAGCGCTCACCTAAGTCAGAGCCCCACTGATCCTGAGGTATCGAGGAGGAGAGCCAGCGCTGCGTGCGTGGCTTGGGCTTAGGGATGACCTGCAGCAGGCTGGTGCGCAGCTGCTGCGCGGCGGCCGCGATGTACTTGCTGTGGAACGCCACGCCCGAGCTGTTGACGCGGCGCGCGAACACGCCCTCCGCGGACAGCTCCGCCACAAACTTCTCAATGGACGCCGGTGGGCCCGAGATCTGCGAGGAAAACAGTCATTACTGGATACATGGCAAAGGTAGAAATTTGCTCGACGTCTTCACAGCGTTTTTCGACATCTCACCGTAACACTGTCAGCAGAGTTGTGGCAGGCGGGCACGATGTCCGCGGGGCAGCGTCTGGTGGCTTCCTCCCAGGAGAGCCCGATGGCGGCCATCGCGCCGGGGGCCAGCTTGGCATCCACGATGCTGCGTCCACGCCAGTAGGCGCATAGCACTGCTTGCTCTCCAGTCAATGTCTCATCCGCATACGCGCATCCTAAAGACGAATGCCACACTATTAGAGGTGGTGTCAACATCATTAACGTTATTATTGAAAAGATTGGCATAGCAGCATTATCATCATATCAATCATTAGACATAAGTGACTAATGTTATGTATGTTATGATTATCGTTTGATTGTCACTATTATGAAATTGGTAAAATGTTAAACGGACCGGCATTAACGCGAAGCATCGTCGAGATAAAATTTATTACACATTTTACGGTCTAAGTTCTTACCGACTTCACCAACGGAGTGTCCGATGATGCCATCGGGGCGTACACCCAGTTCGCGCAGCACGTCCACCAGCGCCACCTGCACGGCGGCGATGGACACGAAGGAGTTGATGACGTTGTCGAAGGCGGCGTCCGGCGCCTCCGTGATCACGTTCTGGAGGTCGACGCCGTGCGGCTTGAGCGCCGCCGCCGAGCGCGCGATGCTCGCCGCGAACGACGGCAGACGCAGCAGCGTGCGCGCCATGCCGGCCCACTGCGAGCCCATGCCGCTGAACACGAACCACACCGGGCGCGGCTCGCCCTCGCTCTCGAGCACCTCCATCACGGGCTGTGCGCCGCGCGCCGGATCCAGCACGGCGTACCCGCGGCGCGGGTGCCCGGGGATGGCGTGCGCGTGCACGGCGTCCAGCAGAGCGTGCAGCTCGGCGTCGCGCTGGTGCTCGGCGGCCAGCTTCAGCAGCTTATCGACGGCCTCGTCGGTGCGGCCAGACGCCAACACGATGCGCGGCGCCGGGTACTCGGCGGGCGGCGGGCGCGCACCGTTCTGCGACTCGAGGATGATGTGTGCGTTGGCGCCGCCGAACCCGAACGAGTTC
Source organism: Hedya salicella (assembly GCA_905404275.2). Lineage (NCBI taxonomy): Eukaryota > Metazoa > Arthropoda > Insecta > Lepidoptera > Tortricidae > Hedya > Hedya salicella. The sequence continues at coordinate 3,974,326 of FR990106.1, read as the reverse complement.
ACCGCCACTAGCCCACCCTGCCACGGCATGTTTTTGTCCACAACCTGCGATACAAAAACGTTCGTTCCGAGAAGTCTTGTTTACTTTGACGATTCTCTGAGCTACTTTATTTGGCATAGGTTTTTTAGCGGTAGTAACGTAGTATCCTGCTGTTGAAGGTGACGGTTCCGGGTTCAATATTCGTTGATGATGAGCATAAATATTTGTTCCTGATTCTTGGATGTTTCCTATGTATATTAGTATATATTATTTACGAGTATTAGTGTCAAATATAATGTCGTTTAGTACTCATAACAACTCAAGCCTTATTGAGCTTACCATTGGGAAAGTTCGGTGTGTGTTACTCTTAATATTTATTTATTATTAGAAGGTGCCCGAAACTTCGTACGCGGAGGAGAAAAGTCATCACCCCTATTTTTTACGTCAGCGTAGTCGGGTAAAAAGTATCCTATAACCATGTGTACATAACCGTGTACCAGAAATAATTGAAATCCGTTCAGCCGATTTGGCGTGATGAAGCCACAACGACACATATAAACATACAGAAATAAAACGTTTTAGTGACCTCCAACACAGAATAGATAATAGTCCTCCAACTACTCGTAGTCCGTTAAATTATTTTTGAGAATATCTTCAATGCACAAATATATTTCATTTTTACAACTTTATAATAGTATATGTATACATATTTATACAAGTAATAATAATGTTTGTTACCTTAATACGTCCGTCGCAGAGCGCGGGAATGTCGGTGTTGGGACTCTTGAAATGCAAATTTCCGGGGATAACCCCGTGTTCCATAGCGACCACCACCTTGGCGATGGAGCAGAGTCCGGAGGCCGGCTCCGAGTGGCCCATGTTGGACTTGACCGAGCCCAGCAGAAGCGGAGTCTTTCGGTCCTTGCAGAACAGGTCCGCAATAGCGTTCACCTCCTCCGGATCGCCCACCTACAACACGTTATCGGGTTTTACACAAGGTTCAGTACAACAGAACTCGTAAGAGCTAAACCTACGAGTTTTTAGTCGATGCTCACCTTGGTACCGGTGCCGTGCGCTTCCACATACACGACGTCCTGAGGACGCAAACGCGCCTCCTCAAATGTTTCTTGAGCAAGACGACGCTGCATTCGGCCGTCGGGGTAGGTGATGCCCTGTGCCTTGTTGCCGTCGGTGTTCATGCGTGCGCCACGCACTGTGCAGTACAGACGTCTCGCGTCTTTACGACGTTGCAACAGCACGGCTACGGCGGCCTCGGAGCGCACATAACCGCGCCCGCTCGCGTCGAAGGCTGCGCACCGACCCTCCGGTGACAACATGCTCAGCCGGTGGAAGTTGAGGGAGTTGGCCGGCTTGAGGCAAAGGTTGGTGCCGGCGACGACGGCGGCGTCGCAGTGGCCCGCGCGGATGGCGCTCGCGGCCTGCGCCAGCGCAAACATAGAACTTGAGCAGGCTGTGTCGATGGCGTATGAGGGTCCCTTGAGGTCAAACGTATAGGAGAGTCGGTTGGGAAACATGGCGCGGCAGCAACCGGTCAAGGCATAGCCGTTGATTTTGTCGACGTCCGCGGTCCATAATTCCTCAGTTTCCGAGTTGGAGACTCCGACGTAGACGCCGGTGCGCGAGCCGCGCAGCTCGGCGGGGCTGAGGCCGGCGTCCACGATGACCTCGTGCGTCAGCTCTAACAGCAGCCGCAGCTGCGGGTCCATCAGATGCGCCTGCTTAGCGTGCACGCCGAAGAACGTCGCATCGAAGTGTACAAGGTCTTTGAGCTTCCCATTACGCTCCGGCAGGCCGTGCACTCCTGCAATAAAATCAATCGTCAGTTTTGCAGTTCAGACGAGTAGGTAATAAAAGGGAATGGTTTACGTTTATAATATAGAGGTAATAACAAATATTGAAATAACGTCCTAAGTAATAAGTAGTTACTGCATCCTAGTATTACTTATTGAATTTCCTAGCATCAATAATTTTCCCAATATAGTTTACTGATATGTGCCTAGTTTGAATATGGCATCTATGGAAAATTTATCGCGCTTCAGCAGATCTAACTGTCAACATTACAACACGTTAGTTTCGTAAAGGCAAGCTATAGGTACTTATTAATTCTTCATAACGGAAGCCCACCGATTACTCAGTTTCCCCCGATAGTGGCCGAAATGACATCAGCGCTCTCCCTGATGTAATGTAATCATAGTCGTAATAACGTAATGTTTGATTTGTCAAAGCGCTCGTTCAGGGTCAGTGCGAGCGCGCCGCGGCTGTTGCGCGCATCACGCCACCCGGCTAACGGTGAAAGCCTGGCGCGCTCCTCCGCACCATTCACTCGCGGGCGGCGGACGCACTCACTCGCCGCTCTGCCTCTCAAACACGCAACCCGCCAATTTGCCGGAACAATGGGATGACGACACGTCGCGAGCGATTGCGATCAATTACTCGCCAACACCGGCGTCCATTTTAAAGGAAATGTAACATCAACCGCATTAGTTATATTTACGACCCGTGTATGAATCTTACCGAGATAAGAGTATCGTAATCTTTATTTTATGAATGGTAACTATTATACTCGCTAGTTTAAATATTTTCAAATATACATAATAAGATCAGTCAGTTGATATAGTTGTACGTATCTTACTATTGAATAATGTAAGCTAACTGTCAGTATAACCAGTCTGTGGTGACCTAGCCCCCGTGAGGCGTAATATAAACCTACCCGTGGCATAATTATAAGCGCGTGACCTTGCGTGTCATTCAGTTTAGCGTAAGTAGATAATCAGACATCACGGGGTTCAAGAGTTCAGGGCACGACTCTCACGTTGCCACCGCTTTGCGCAGTTGAAATGTTTTAAAATGGTACGTTTAGAAATACAGAGCATCGTTATCGTTTATTCGGAGGACTAAGCTACGATGCGAAACGAATGCATAAATCGGCATATTGACAACGTTTACTAAATAACACGTTCTATGATTTCTTCGCAGCTATGTGGCCTGGCCATTGATATCTCTTAATTCTCGGTTATTACTATATTATATTTTGATTTGCGCTGCCACGGACGCGGGGCAGAGCCGTTGGAATCCTTACAACGCCGCGGCCGCGAACATCTCGACTATATATTATGTCTCTCACTCACGACAACGGTTTGTTTTTACTTTTCCCTCGCGATATGTTTCGCATTGATACATTTTATTATTTTTATTTATTTATGAGCCTACGTAGAGTAAAATCTGGGTCTAAGTTTTTAGCTTTGTTACCTTGCGATCCCGCAGTCATTGGTTAATTAAAAAATATCTTTATATCCATACCATAAACACATATACTTTTACAATATACTAAAATGTTATATTATACCTCTTTACGAATAAAGTCCTACCCTAGCTTTTCCCCCAGACATTTCGTCCGGTCCGGTCGTTCGCCGTGTCTCGCCATTTTGTATAAGTTTTGTATGAAGCCATGCTCGAGATTTCGTTGACCCATTTCGTTTATGAACGGCCGCGTTTTTTTTTTCAATTTGCCCTTTCCAGAAGTCAAGACGTTTAGTCTTTTTGGGTCATTCATCCGTGCTATATGGCCTTCCTACTACCATTTCATTTTCAGACAGTGTTTATTATGTTACTAACTTTTGTACTTCCTACTGTAGATACTTGCTGATGTTTTTTACCTACTGTATCCAGTCTTTTTATTTTTTATTTACGAACTTTTTTCCTGGGCCCCCTGGCAATTATATGGACAATAATGATCGTAGTCGGCCATTAATAGCAAACAGAGCTCAGTGAAATTGGACCTAAGGTTAACGGGTATATTTGAAAACATGAAAAATATTTAGTTTATGCCGCAATTTCCGTAGTTACCTAAATTAAACTTAACAAGGATCATGTAATTATCTACAAAAAAACAGCGCACATACAAGAGAACTGCGATCACTATAGATCAATAAGGAATAGCAGGCTTACGCACCTTAGAAACAATGGCCTATAGGTAACTATATCTGAGTCGGTGATCATGCAATCATCAGCCAGTAAAAAAACATAAACACGTGTGGCCCTGGCGCACGCGGCATGTTGCGTTATCGGCTGATCCCTGTTATCACAATTTCGGGCATCTGAAGTCTTCATGATTTCTTTAGAGTTACAGATCATTCCTTCATCATTGCATCGTGTTTTTGCATATTGCTTGGATACTGACATCCATACCAAAGTTTGGACGCATTGATCTATGGTAAATAATGCTAGCTCACGTTTTATTTGTCTGTGGCAGAAATGACCTGAATATTTAGCGTCTAGACTAGATGGTGTTGTTTGAATCGCGCAGGTAAAGTAAAAAAAAAAAACAGGAGTAATGTGTTGCACATTACTGATACACTTAATCCTTATTGAACGAAAGAAAAAACTTATCTTACGCAAGTTAATAATTAAATAATAATCTTTATTCTGTAAGGGCACTTTTACAAGTTTGAGTCTATCGGCATCTCCCAGGAGGAGACGACTGTTGAGAACAAGGCCGAAACAAACTCAACTTAATTTACCTGCAAGTACTGCTAAATGGAGACTCCATTGCAAGTTTTTGTCCAATGTAATACCTAAGAATAGATGCCCTATCCACCATTTCTAACGTTTGTTTCTTACGTTCTTAATAAAATATGTATACATTCAAACCATAAAATATACGTAGCCATGATTGTATATCGTCTCAATAACTAATACGTTTTTGAGAAAATGTAAATAGATATACGTCATATATACCATTACTTACTTTTAGACCCACACTTTTGACGTCTCTGGCGTTACCAAAAATGTCTCTGGAGTTACCAAGAAATCGGGCTTCTAATATGATATTTTCCTGTTTAATAGGTTTAACAGACAGGGACATTCATCGATAAAATATACAGCTCAAATAAATAAAAAAGTAACCATCATTTAAAGGCGTTATTTTACGGAAAAGTTTAAAAGTTGTGGACAGATTTGTGTGGGTCTAAAAGTTGATTTATCCACCTACAACTGCTTGCATAGAATCCAAGCTCGCTCAGCAGCCTACAGCTAGAAAAAGTGATCTAGTAACATCAACGACACGATGTTCCATCACGTTGCGCTGTAATCATTATTGAAAAGAAAGAAAATCGATTGAAAAAGTTACAAGAATTCCATGTAATTTTCTTTAGCGCGTAATGCTTCTAGATATTACTTCTGATTTTTCTGATTCTCATTGTATTAAACTCAATGCAATGAAGCAAAACAGTAATTTGTTCGATATTTATCTCGTAAGTGTTTCGGGGGCTGTTTGGGAGCATTCCGGTAGCAGGATTTCGGGAAAATCTAGTAAGAAATTTCAACAATAATGCGACCATCAGATTCAAACAAATGCCATATGCCTGACGCCCAATTGCCGATGCAGTTACAACTGATAATAAAGAAAGAGCCGTATTAGGCAGACTTAAAAAGTGCTCTACTGCCTCTAGGGAGATTAAGTAATCTGCCTCGTAACTGAATACATAGAATCTCGTCAGGTTGATATGACGTCAAAACTAATTACAAGTAGGTAGCAACCTGTCAATTGTTATTGCGCTGTAGATTTACAGCACGACCGTTGACCCACTACCTCTTGAACGATTAATAAACGTTTGATTTCCAAGCGTTTCCCGTTCTTTTGGCTCACAGGTCTGAAAAATCCGTTTTCCTAAAATGTCTTATTCCCAAAATGTCTGCTTTTTCCACAATGACAGCACGTCTGTGGTATAATTTCTGCTTGATGTTGTGAGAATGTAGACATTTTGGGAATATAACATTATAGGAAAACGGACATTTCACGGTCTTTGTTGCCTTTGCGGGGTTGTTCAAGTTTGTTGGGCAATGGTAACACCGAATCCAGAATGATAATGATCATATCGACTAGACTGAGAAAGTCGCCGTTTAGGAGAATCGATTTTGTGAAGTTACTTACCTAAGTTATTAAGGATATCGAAACCAATAAATCGTTTTTATTTTTGACTAGAAGGTGCCCCCGCAACTTCGTCAGCGGAGAAAAAAATCATAGTCCTCTTTTTTTTTCTTTAGCGTAGTCGAGTAAAAAAGTATCCTATAGCCATCTGTGGATGCCTAGGTACCTGCGTACCAAAAATAATTGAAATCTGTTAAGTCGTTTCGTTGTGATGTAACCACAACAACGTTTCAGTGACCTCCAAATAGTCCGTTACAATCATTTCTTTGAAAATATCTTCAATGACACATTTCATTCTTACAACTTTATAATAGAATAGATGACCATTTTTCGAACCAGAAGCATTTTAATTAAGCATATTACATACAGTCTCTAAGATAACGGCAGAGATGGCAATTTATACTTTTTGCCAATTATCGGTTAATGCTCAAAGTCACGTCAATGACAGAGCTGGAAATCTTTGTAAGCGTTCAGAACCAAAGTTTCATAAATTAGATGTACAAACAAAATTATGTTAATATTTTTGTATTTTTAGTGATATTGTTTATGTACCTACTGTTGATGTGTTTATTTTATTATTAAGAAACAAAAAATTACACACCTCGTACGTACGTATCAAATCGTATCTTCTTTACATTGCCTCTGTACTATTATAAGATTGTCAAAATGAAGTCTATATATAGTATTTGAAGTTCACTGAATCGAAAAAGATGAATGTATTGCGTTGCGGATTCATTACGCCGAAACGGCTTAACGGATTTCAACTTTTTTCTCTTACGCGAACGAAATTATGGGAACCTTTTAGTATACTATAAACGTGATTAAATCACCCCCATTACCGACCCGGCCTGTATTGTTGTAATAATGTGTGATCATTATGAAAGTTTTATCAACAAATTTTCATATTTTCTGTTGGTAGTCCTTGAATAAATAAATTGGGATATCTGGTATTTTCATACTTATCTATTCCTAATTCGCCTAACACAAATCAATGTTGCCTTAGTTAAAGGGCTTTATATCGTCTGGTGATAACCAAAACTCACTAAAATATCTGTCACTGCTCTTCAAAACCTCGTATCTCGGTGCGATATCGATACTGAAATAGGAGCTTTAATTTAAGTAGGTATTTGTTTAATTTGTTAGTTAGTAAGTTTTGGTTGTCAACAGGCGATATATATGATGAGAAATAGAGCAGAATGTTTGAATTATTTGTCATTATAAAAGTTAAATAGAAAAGTACAGGATTAGTACTTTTGGATGCCCTCACCTGGTGTCCAGCGGCGGTCGTCGGCGGTTACGAGATCCACGCCATCAAAGAGCTGCTGTGCGAACTCCGCGATGCAGTCGGACTCGGGCAGGCGGCCCGACAGCCCCGTCAGCACCACATCATCGTCGGCGCCGCCGCGTCCCTTCGCCACGCTCGGCATCGTTCACGAATCTGCAACAAGCCAGCACAACTATTTCACTACCGTTCAGCACCGCACTGTTCAGTAAGCGAATCCTGTTCGCTCACCTTTGTCGGACTAATTGAGGCACCTGGGTCTCCACTAAATCACTTCGCGGATTCGGTCGTATTAGAGCGTCCGTGCACGGCCACCTCTCGATAGAAAATGAGAGGAGAGAGTCGTGGTTGGCGGGACGTGGGGTGCGACGCGCGTGCACACGGAGAGTGGAGTCCGGCGCGGGCGCCGCGCGGTTAAAAGGGCGCGATAGCGGGGTCGCGACTTGTCAGCTGCGACGCACCACAAGCCTCTGCTCCGTGCTTATCGTCTCAGCGCAAGGACGAGCAAGGTCGACATTCTTCCGAGTGGCCTGTCCGCTTCGACCTCCACGCGGTCGCCAGCGCCAGCCGCGCTCGCGAGCCGACGATGCCGGTCCGGAGCCTGCACAGCGGGCCCACCGCTAGAGGCGCGCCGAGCTTCGCTACGCACAATAGCCCGCATTGTGTGCCAATTGCGCGAGATCAGCCATGCTCCCGTTCCGTGCGAGTAAGTAGTTGAACACAATCGGAACATTATTAGATTACCCGACCGAAGTAGCATTCATCCTTTATAATTTCAACGTACTAAAAGACGGAATGAAATGGGACGTTATGTTGATGCTGCATACACCGCACATTGATCCCAATATTCCCATCTAAACCACTCAAAATAGCTTTATTTTAATGTTCGAATCTTGGGAAGTCTTGAGAGTTCTTTCAATTTTGGTTAAGTATATATACTTAACCCAAAATTGAAAGAAAAATTCAGGAAATATGTTAGGTAGCGGAAAACATACTATATATATATCTATGCTATTATAAAATTGTAAAAATGAAATGTCCATTGTACATTGAAGATATTTAAAAAAAATCGATTGTTATGGACTATTTGGAGGTCACTAAAACGAACAATATTTTTTTTGGATTTTCTGTATGTTTGTATGTGTCGTTGTGGCTTCATCACGCAAAATCGGCTAAACAGATTTCAACATTTTTTGGCACACGGGTAGCATGGGTATCACCAGATGGTTATAGGTTACTTATTACCCGACTACGCTGAAGAAAAAACGGGGGGTTATGATTTTTTCTCCTCCGCGAACGAAGTTGCAGGCACCTACTAGTATATATTACAATTAAAACGTAAACAGCGATAAAAAGGCATGACGCGACAAATCGCGGCGGCGGCGCACGGCGCTGTGCTGACTTTTAGTGGCGCCCAAAATAACTAGTTTTTTTGCCGGAAATTGTAATTAAAACATAATATTATATGTAGGTATGTCATTTTGCACATGTTTTCGGATTTAGCTGGGCACCTGCTTAGTGGTTAACTGGTTAAATATATGGTATGCAGAATGTGTTTAGTTTAATAGTGCGTGCACGTTGGGCCTACGAGTCTAGTCTAGATCGTTTATGCAATGATACGAGACAACACGTTTTCACATGTGACTTTAATTTTAATCTATGTGACTAGGGTCAATTAATACAAATTTCGCGTGTCATCGTAGGTACTTACAAAATAATCGTCATCACAATAATTGGTATCTACTGTTTGAACCAATAAGTGTAGGTATCAACTTTGTGACAATATTAACATGGCGTTCAAAATTATTATATAATGTGTTTGAGATTGAGAATATTAAAAACAGTTCATCTAATTAATAAAAATCTTACAACGAGTAATATAAAAAACAAGAGTCTAAACTTGTGGGTACTATAGGAGCATATAAGTTGCATCTAATGTAAGCGAACACCGTTTTCAAAACCCGTCAGGGCGAAATATGAATATTAAAGGATGCCAATTTACATGAAAATCCCATCAGAATCACATACGGCTTACTGCGGAATTCTATCCAAAAGTGAAACAACTAGTAGTTCCGTTACTCATTAGCGGCCGATTACGCCTGTAAATCTCATTTGATGGACTAACAACGACATACAAGGATGGTGGGTTGATTATAAATAACAGACAATGAGCATGTTCTTTTAGATCTTAGTACTATACTAACTGTGACAAAGTGCAAGTGTTAGAACGATCGAATGTCAGAATGTATAAAATCCTAATGACATGTGAACTTTTGTCATTTTGTCACCGCAACATTTTAACTCGTAAACTTTGGACATTTTGACACCTACACATTCGAACCATTTGGACATTCCGTCATACGAACAGCCATGACCCGGAAGGTTATTTTTCGGGTTATTTATACAGAACAAACAAATAATCACAAATATGTAAAAGTTCTTTAAAAAAACCTCACAAATGCCGAACAGTTGATTTTCTCCATATCTGCTACGTTTTTACTTACGTATTTCATAGCATAGAACCTGGACGACCGAGCTTTGATCGATGAAACGTATAACGAATTTCATCCAAATCCTTAGAGCCATTTCCGGGAATTATTATTCGTGTATATAATTGCTCGTTTAAAGTAATAGGATAAAGTAGTTGTGTACACTTTTTCGATGGCTCTCTAATTTTGCACTAATGCGTATGTCGTAGAGGCGAGCCCTAGAAGGGCCGCGTAGCCCGGAGCGTGCTACGCAGCGCGGGGGCGGCCGCCCTGCTACGCGCGGCGCTACAGATACTGCAGCGCGAGCGCACACATAACCCTTATTTATACAATTTGTACGCCGGAATATTTATTTTTTTGACGCAAAATGTTCAGTTCGAAGTACTTGCCGATGTAGTGAATAAAGATTTGCCATCGGAAAGCTCCAAAACACAGTTACCAGAAGGGATATATTAGTCAGTGGTGCCCGCAATTTCGTTCGCGGAAGAGATTAAAATCATAATAATCACCTCTTTTTTGCTTTACTGAAGTCGAGAAAAATATTATATGCCCATCTGTGGATGATCAGACCAAGTTATCCTTGTACCAAAAATAGTTGAAATCCGGTTTCTGTTTCACTTATTTTTTCGAAAATAACATGAATGTTCTGCACAGAATGATGTGAAGACCGGTTTGGCTCAGTGGGAGTAACGTTGCCTGCGAAGCTGAGGTCCTGGGTTCAAATCCCGGTAAGGGCAAATATTTGTGTGATGAGCATAAATATTTGTTCCTGAGTCTTGGATGTTTTCTATGTATATAAGTAATATATTTATTAAATATATCGTCGTCTAGTACCCATAACACAAGCCTTATTGAGCTTACCATGGCGCTAGTTCGATTTGTGTAAAATTGTCCCGTAATATTTATATTTGTATATTAAATTTGTACTACTTTATAACATCATAGGTACGGTACAGTAATATTTATAAAATATATCTCATGCATTAAGAAATATGAAATTCGTTACTATTGTTATACGCGGTAGGAATACTCCGTGACGTCGATACGGCACAATCGAGAGTTGAATATCGTGATTCTAAAAATACTTGTTTTACTGTCAACTTTGCCCAGCCATATTTGTGTGAGACTGGTTAGTTAAACGATTTAACTATCTCTCTTTCCGCCATTACGATAATATCTAGGCGCGTTCCATTTCGTTAAATAACAATTGGTATATTTTCATACAACCGAACATAAATTTGGTTGAATTTTCAAATGATATAAGAACGCGAACGTTATGACGATGATAAGAAATATTTCTTGGACTGTTTATTTTATATATCGCTGTTTCGTAAACCATTCGTACAAAATATTTTCAAACATCATTAATTTGATAAAAAAAACGTTTAATAGTGCCTACACTATATTTTTCGTATAATTTTCAAAGTTAGGTTAGTTACTCTTCGTCCCTCAGAGCGGAAATTGGAGCCCCGCGCAGCAAAGCAGCGGGCTTGTGGGCAGGTTGAATTTTCTACAAACTAAAAGTTTTGCTTTCTGATGTATGTGTCTACACATATAACGAATATATGAAATAAGCGATAATCAAGTATTATATAAGAAATTAAAATTTAAGATCAGATTTTCTACTAAATTATTATTCCATTTACTAACATAAATGTTCTCCGATGCTGTGTAGGTACATACAATTATTTTTTTCTAAGAAATAATGTCCATCGTTATTTTATACGAAAATAATACACACATGTATTATATGCGTTTAGTAACCTTGAAGACTCGCGATTTTGGTATTTTAGGTATCCATACTAATATTATAAATGCGAAAGTGTGTCTGTCTGTCTGTTACCTCTTCACGCTTAAACCGCTCAACCGATTTGGATGAAATTTGGTATGGAGATAGTTTGAGTCCCGGGGAAGGACATAGGCTACTTTTTATCCCGGAAAAAATACCCTTATCCGCGATAAACGAATTTAAGGCGGACGAAATCGCGGGCAGAAGCTTCTATCATATATGGCTAAGTTCCGGGTAGCTATTGACAGAAATCAAAGTGAGATTACTTACCAAAATCATCCTTTTTTGGATAAATAATCGTTACCATTTTATTAAAAGGTTGCCTGGAAGAATCGCTCTTTAGCGATAAGAACACCTATTGTCTTCCGTATTTCATGTTAAGGCTCTATTGTGCTGTTTCTGTTGTTGGTGTGGAATAAAGAATTGTTGTAAGTATAATGGATAATTTTCATAGAGTAGTGAATTTTACAAAATTTTTATGTACCTACTAAAATGGATGAAAACAGTATTTTTTCTGTATTTCACTCATTATATATTTTTTTATACTACTAATGGCCTCGGGAATGTGTGGTTAAAATCTTTCCTACTCCTCGTGGGCACCGCGTATATTATGTATTCATTTGTCACGTGACATAGAGTCGCGCGATAGGTGTCCTATCTCTTCACGCCGTGATTTACCTATTTATTTTATATGATTTCCACCGATTCATAAACTTTTACGACCGTGTTCTAACGCTCACGAATCGAGAAATATCCTATCGGTGACGAAAGTCTGTGTGAATGGATTATTATTATACATATAATGCAAATGTATGTATCTAAAACAAATAAGAAGCAACAGTTAATGTACGAGTATATTATACGCGTGAGGCAACTGGACAGCGAGGAAAATGTAAGATGTATGAAAAACGATATAACACCAAACCAGCTATTTTTTTCATTTAAAAATAGTGATAATGAACCTACAAAACACGCTCGTAACATAAAAAACAAAAATATATCAAAAGTTCCAAATTACTTTTCCACGCTAGTGGCTAAAACTGTCTTTTTCACACAGATATGGCGCTGTAAAATAAACCATTCCGAGCTAGTGACGTGAAAAGTTGTGTGTTACACACGGGTGCAAAGTTGTATTTTACTTCTCGTGCGTTGAAGAACTCGCTACGCTGAGGATTCTATTTTAGAGCCACTTCGCTTCGCTCGTGGTTCAACGATAGAATCCTTTCGCTTGCTCTTGTTTCAATTCCACACTCGCGGGTAAAATACAACTTTGCACTGTTGTATAACAAATAACTATTAATATTAAAGTATAGATACATTAAAATTACAGGACAATAAATATTTTTTGAAAGAGGATAAAATCATTTTCTTTAAGTAGAATATATATCTTACGAGGTTTTCAGATACGGATGAAATTTCAACATGCCAAATGTTGCATTGCAATTTGCACTATTTGGTGATCACTTTGCTATATTTGATTACTTACCTCTATTGGTTAAATTAGACGTACCACTGTCTCCCATTCCATCGGTCCCTACTTCGAAGCTAGCAAATATTTGAGTGACGAGTATCAGTATTTGTTTATGGGTCTTGCAAATTCTCTGTGTACCTATGTACTCATATAAGTATTTACTTAATCTCTATAGTCATGTAGTACTCGTGGTAGTTCCTCATATCATAGCATAAGCTTCGAGCTTAGTTTACGATGAATTTCATTTGACTCAGAACGTTCCTCTGCTATTTAAACTATATATATAAAACTCTTGCGTTACTAACCTATTGACAGACAACGTACAGCCTAAATCGCTAAAGATATAAGCATGTAATTTGGAACGTATATTCTTCATAGTACATGGACGTGTAATAAGAAAGGATTTTTCGAAATTCAACCCTTAAGGGGGTGAAATAGGGGTTGAATCGTTGTATGGAAATCGTACATTTGAAAAGTTATAGACTTGAATCTTTGTATAAAATTTTCTTACTAAGAAACAAAACAAATAATTATGAATTGCTATAAAAATTCATCCCCTAAGAGGGATAAAAAAGAGTTGAAAGTTTGTATGGGAAACATGTCGTTTTTAAAGTTAGTCGCTTAAAACTTTGTGTTCTGGGGGAACGCTACGGACCGTGAAATGGTGTTCAAAAGCCAAAAGAAATGCTTGAGATCGGCATGTGGTATAAAACCTACTGATTCGTGCAAACCATCTTTTATTGATTTAAAAATATTGACATTGCCTTGCCTCTACATATACGAGATATCGATTTACGTCAAATGTAACTGAAATCAATTTGCATCATTTAACAGTTTACGAAAACAATTTAAAATTAATTATAGACCATCGAAAACTGCTTTTCTGTCGAAAAGTATTATTGGAATGGCACACAAATTATTTAATAAATTACCGATTTGTATTTTAAAGCTGGAAAGCGTAAAGGAATTAAAAATAAACTATTTAAGCTTAGCATCTAAGGCCTATTATTCGGTTCAAGAATATTTGAATGATGACATTTGCTACTAATCCATAAATAATCTGTGCATGCGACACACATACCATGAAATATTTGCATGTCTATGTGACGACACATGTACCACTGTAATTAGATTTAAGACCTACTGTATGTTACCTACCATGTTTAGCAAATAAATGACTGATTCTGATTCTGATTTGTTCACAACCTCTTAATGTACAGTGAAAAACATCGATTAGGGCATTTTTGAAAGTTCATCCCCTAACGGGGTTAAATTGAGGTTAAAAGTTTGTATGGAAAACCATTAACTATTCGAGTAACTGTTATAATATTTGGCGTAGAGACTCTTCATTTGAAACAAAGAAATCTTTCGGCATTTTTGGAAATTTATCCCTTAATAGGGTTAAATTGGGGTTGAAAGTTTGGATCGAAAAACTGTAATTATTTCAGTAACTGTTATAATATTTCGCCCACACTCTTCTTTTAAAATTCAGAAAACTGTTTTCAGAATTTTTGGAAATTCATCCCCTAACGTGGTTAAATTGGGGTAGAAAGTTGGTATAGAAAACCTGTAACCAATTGAGTAACTGTTATAATATTTCACGTATACACTCTTCATTTAAAACTAAGAAAGTAAATTTCAGCATTTTTGGAAATTCATCCCCTAACGGGGTTAAATTGGGGTTGAAATTTTGTATGGAAAACCTGTAATTAATTGAGTAAATGTTATAATATTTCGCATACAGACTTCATTTAAAACTAAGTAAACTAATTTCAGCATTTTTGGAAATTCATCCCTAAAAGGTGTGAAATAAGGAGTAACAGTCTAGGACGAAAGTACACTGGCGCATAAAGGCTGTTTTGAATCTCTGAATAGAACTTTGAATGACATTAGAGGGAACGATGGTATGATGGGTGGAGTCACTATGTTATTAGCTGGAGACTTCCGTCAGACTCTGCCCGTAGTTCCGAAGGGAACTCGAGCTGATGAAGTTAAAACTTGCATTAACGCGTCAAATATTTGGCCTTAAATCAAAAAACTCCACCACTTAAGATTAATATGCGAGTGCACTTTAAGGGCGATGTTTGCGCTGGAGAATTCTCCGACCCTCTCTTTAAAATAGGAAATGAAGAATATCCCAAAACTGAGGGAAGGATTGCAATTCCATCGGATCGTGACCTAATCTCTCAAATTTACCCAAATGTTCAAAATCTACACAGTAAGTCCATGGAGTGGTTGTGTGAACGAGCGATTCTGACACTTGGGAACGACCAGGCTTCCGTTATTAATAACTTTTTATTAAAGTCGTTCGGAGGTTCAGAATACGAATACAAGTGTGTAGTGAACACGGATGATGCCATAAACAATCGCGTAGGGGTTTTAAATGCACTTAGCCCACCCCGCACCTTCTCACATCTTAAATATAATCACATCTTAATAATCTCAAAAGTGGGTGCTCGAGTAATGTTGCTGCGAAATCTCAATCAGCCGAAGATGTATGTAGAGGCGCACTTAGGAGGTTTTCTTTTGAAATTAGAGCTAAACGCGGACGAAGTCGCGGGCAAAAGCTAGTTACTTATATTTTTATATTACGTACGATATCCATATTTGCATTTTGATGGTAAAGTACGAGACATTTGCCAAGTTAAAGGAAGTCGCACAATGATGCTAAACGATTAATAAGTAAAACCAAGATGAAGTGTTTTGTGAAGAATATTTGCCAATTATAGGTACTTAAAGATGTTCGTCAGAATATAAGTAAACAAAAGAGGAGCTGGAGGTTCTTATTGCTTAGGAGCGTGACGAAATATGTATACTAATATAAAGTTGTAAAAATGAAATGTCTGTACACTGAAGATATAAAAAAAAACGATTGTAAGGGACTAAGTATTTGGAGGTTTGAGGTTACTGAAGCGAAAAATATTTTATTGGATTTTTTGTACGTTTGTATGTGTCGTTGCTGCTTCATCACGCTAAATCGGCTAAACGGATTTCAACTATTTTTGGTACTCGGGTAGCTGGGTATCTCCAGATGGTTATAGGATACTTTTTACCTACTACGCTAAAGCAGTTGCGGGCGCCTTCTAGTTTTAAAATAAATCTACCATTGAGTAGTTATTTTATATCTAGAAAACTACCGAGAGACTCAGACATATTTAGATTACATTAGCTTTTATGACGTGTGTAGCCGACACGTCGTAAAAGCTCCTTCCGAGGGCCTTACTTAGTCATGAGGGACGAGCGGACCCCGATTAGGGTACGGTAAGGTAGTATGACAGTACCGCGAATGCATGGTTCTGCACAGCCTAACCCCGACGCTGCCCACCTCGCACTGCGCGTCAACGCTCACTCGAGGCATGTTGATGCTGATGATGAGCAGTGATCGTAAATCGGTATCATTTTTAATGCACCGATCATGGTAGAGTGCCATAGGTGTGGCAAATTTCAATCGAAATGATGGATTAGAATTACTGTCGACAATATTAACTAAGTTTAATTTCGTATTTTCTACATCTATAGCGCAATACCATCGCTGCACCATGCTACCAAATTTACGATCTCTGATGATGAGGGTTGCACACGATACTACGTCACACCAAAGCCGCGTCCAAATTACCTACTACGCAGCACCTAACACTGTTTTCCAACCGGGGGCTCCCACCATCCATCCCCATCACGGATGAAATTCGGATGACGACTTATTTCAATGGCCCCTCGTACTTTTTGGGGTAAACAACTTCTCCCTCGCCAATACAGACATCCGCTGTCAAAACGAATATAATGAGATTTTGTACAAGGTGTTAGTTTGTCTATCTTCCTTATATCTTCACTCACTTGCTTAAAGGTTAACTGGAAGAGATCCCTAATAGGGATAAGTTCGCCTTTGTACTTATATCTTTTAAGTTTATTGCTTTTTTAACTGGTTACTATGTACGATAAAGTGTTTAAATACATACATAATGAGTAATGAGTCGAAACCGAATTCACACTGCCGAGCCTCCCGCTATTCCGTTTCTTCATGCAGTGAATGTGCAGATGAGATGAGATGTTTCGACCAGTCTCTCCTTTATACATAGAACGGACCGAAACATGTCGAACAGTAGTCGACTTTTACGACGTGAATAACCGTTAATGTAATTTGAATATGTTATTTTATACCGTTTATCTACTTGTCGAATTTAATCTTTCAATAAGGACTTCATAGACTAAACTTTAATAGCATACTTTTCAATGTCGGATGCACTATGGCACTTCCGACTGAACTGATATATTCATAAGCCAACACTTTGAATGGACTATAATAATTTCGAAAATAGAACTTCGGTTGCGAAAAACAAAATGTCTTTGTTTAAGGAGACTCGTTTTAATGCAAATACTTATATAAAAAAAAAACATCTCTCCTTTGCGGAAAGTTTAATTTTCATGGGTATTTAGCCGGGTGGAAAATACTTAAATATTTAATACCTACAGAGTCGAAGATACTTGAGTTACGTCATATTATTAAAATAATAGCTTTTCATATCGCGATATCGCAATCGCAATCATGATGATCATGATGATGATGATCATCATGGTGGTGATCATTACGATGATGATCATCATGACGAAGATGATGATGATGATGACCATGATGATGTAGATCATGATGATGATGATCATCATGGTGGTGATCATCATGATGATGATGATGATGATGATCATTTTGATGATGAACATAATGATTATGACTACGATGATGTTGATCATGATGATGATGATCATCATGGTGGCGATCATGATGATGATGATGATGATGATGATGATGATGATGATGATAATCATTATGATGATGATGATAATCACTATGATGATGATGATGATAATCACTATGATGATGATGATGATAATCATTATGGTGATAATGATAATGGTGATGATGATGGTGATGATTTTATTTTCCTCACAGTCGAAATGAAAAGTAGTGATTAACTCGGGTGATAAATGTAATGTCTGGTAAACAGTAATAAACAACAAGTGGAAAAATATGAGTACTAATAACTAGTATAATTGTACGCAGTTTTTTTTTAAATTATTTTGTTAGCTATGTTTCATTTACTGTACTATGACAGCGTAGTAAGAATGGGTTTGTAAACTTTTTCTCCGCAATATAATAGACTTGCGTAGTAGTTCATTAGAAACCAGATTTGTGTGAATGACGCAGAATGGCGCATGGCGGTTGGTGTGCGAGAGATCACAGATCAGGTTCCGCACGTCACCGCCCGAAGGCTGCGTGGTACCTATGCTCACTCACCCTCGCGCCTGTTTCGCCTGCATCAAACATTGTCTAATAATTAACATTTATATATCAAAGCTAAAACTACAAAATTAAGTGAATAATGTCGCATTTTTTTTTATTACAGTAGGTAGTTTTTTTAATGAAATTTTTGACTGTCATGGGATGAATCGTGTCAATCATATTTTTGTTCCTAACACATCAAATAACAAATTAACACAAGAAAACTAATATATGAGTTGACTAAATGACGTCATTATCACATACCTATGTCATATACTTATTTGCAATAAGGCTTTGAATTTTGTGCAACTAGAGGACTGGAAACTTATGGTCCTATACTGTCCATGCCACTACAGACTAAGAGGATTATATATTAAAAAAATATATATTATATCAATGTTCAAAAAATCTCAACTGTTCCAGATAAAAAATCACTTAAATAAACAAAGGGACTTCCGATAGGTTTAATAGGCGCTGCGTAGAGTTTTATAGACATGTCCTCGGATTTTGTCAAGAATCTCGCTACTCATTATTATTTGTAATATGATGATTGTCATTTTTCAGTGAAAAAATAATCGAAACTCCAGGCGCCTATTTCATAAACGGGACGGGTGACAATTGACAGCGACAATTCGACGTACATTGCTGGGTCGCCGAGTAAGTGTATGCCTAACATCATGATGGAGAAGTAATGTATGCCGAATTTTCGTTGTCAACTGTCACCTGTCACGTGTATGAAATAGGTGCCTGATATTTTTAAAGTCCGGCTGCAATGATATGAGCCTCGTATATCTATGAGTGTTATATATGAGTATCGTCGTCTAGTACCCATAACACAAGCCTTATTGAACTTACCATGGGCCTTGTTTGATTTGTGTAAAATTGTCCTGTAATATTTATTTATTTATTTATGAGTCTAAAAATCCTGAATTCGGGGCTAAGGGCTAAATTAAAGAGAAGTGGTAACTCTGCGCGTACCTACGCTGCGAATGACGGAGACCGGCCGCGGCCGCACACGCGGCGCGCGTGCTCCGCTTCGCGCGTCATTGTTTTTGTTGACAACCAACCGGTTTTAAAATTTTAGATGCCGCTGTGTTAGATCATGACCATGAATTATGTCAATTCAGCCTATGAATTAGAGCTAGGGCTCGAATTAGCTGCTGTATTGTATGGTTCGATTCTCAGGTTGTTCGTCGGTAGGTATATCTGACAATTATTATCTTATTGGACGTTGATATATGGAGAACATAAACAGTAGGTCAAGTTCCGTCATAGGTCACCTTCAGTTTACTGATACACTTTCGTGATATGACGTCTAACTGCAAGTCAATTTAATTAACTAGTGGCTCTGAGAGCTGCAGATCTCGCGATTCTTTCAATCACTACATTAAAAAAAATTAAAACAAAAACTAAATCGCCAAAATATTGTATAATTTAAGTATCGAACCTGCTGACAAAATTTCACCAGAATCGGTTGAGATGAGATATTCTAGCTATAGAGATAACAGCCGGACAGACATACCTTCGAAAGGCTTCTGCTCGGTTAATTGAGTTACATGATACATAGGTACTAGTTATTATTATTACCGCAAAAAAAGTAGCTATTTTCCATAGCGAGCAGTCGACTTGGTCCGGCGAAACGATCACGCGACGAGGTTTACGGAAATTAAACTTAGGTAAAAACAATAACTAAGTCCAGATCTATTGTATACTATCAACTGATATCGGTGCTACACGCCGAACCGTAGCCCCGTGTACTTAACCCTAGCGGTACTAGCACGCTAAAATGCGTTGCTGTGTCAGCGTTGGTGTTGGATCCGCGGGCTCGGATCTTGAATGCTTGTCGGATCGACCCGCCCGGGTCAGGTGGAATTAAAACAAATACTAGACTATTATTGAATGACAAATTGTTTCTACACCTAAACGTACTAAATTCAAAAACAAAGAAACTGAAATTAGAAGCACGAGTCTCACGAATACTCACGATAAATTGTCATTCGTACCTCCTTAAGACAACGACTCGCATTTTCACTTAACGTCGCAGGCCGATCGTATTCGCGTGTACTTACATTACGTACGTAGGATACACGTACGTAATGTACACGCGAATACGATTACGTGCCGAACGTGTCCGTAAACCGTTGCCGTAAAACACGGAAATGGGGATCCGGCGAACGGGTACACGAAACCTGGACGCGGCCCCGAGCCTTACAGTTAGTACCTGGATCGTCATTTTTTTTTAATTAGCTTTTTCGTTTGACACATTTATTTCAATTTGTAGCATTTGTGTTTTTCAAGGTTTTGTCACATTATTTGTTTCTAACATTTTCATTGCACCCGCTATAGTCGGTGCCTAATCTGAAGTAGTTCTTTATTCAAGAAAAATACGAATTACTATAACTAAATATATATATAGGTAGGTAATTACTAAAGGCTCGCCGCCGCGGTTCTTGCGTGCCATCTGTGTTAAAGTACTTAATAAATGAATGGTTTGGCACAGACTTCAAAAGGTGATTCAAATGTGATCCGTACCGTACATAAAAGATTATTTTTGGTTTTTTAGTTTATTTTGAAGTCGGTTCTTTTTTATTTTATTTTTTTAAATATTTCCTTTGCAACACATATGGGCTGACCATGGTTATAAATATTCCAAATTTAAAATAGATAGCGTAAGTAGTTTTCGAGATAGGTATGGCGCTCTTAATAGTCGGACAGACAGACAGAGTCGCACCATAAGGGTTCCTTTTGGATCTTTTTGGTACGGAACCATAAAAACGACTGAATAATACCTTTTACCAAAACCAAAGTTCATGATCATAATCGACGACCGTTTTCATCCCCTCGTTTTCCATCAAGAAACAGTTTGAAATTTTTCCTAATAGGTAAATATAATTTGAATGGGGCCACTGAAAGTTACGACGTAGCCGTAGCTATAAAAGTATTGTACTTATTTTTAAGAAAATATTCGTATACAATGTAAATTGTTTCTAGAATAAAGTAAATAAAACAAAATAAATAAATATTATAAAATCATAACACAATCATCGTAACAAAATAAATAAAGTCCAATTGGACACCTCCTTTTCACTAAATTTACAGACGTAGAACACTACCATGCACTACATAGGTATTCTTGCTTGATAAATAACTCGGCTAGTTAGGTGGAACCCTCAAAAGGTCAATACCACCCCGTAAATACTCAATAGGTTTCAGTCCAAACTATGAATCATATCAGCTGCCTGATGATTGTTCCAATCCAATCCAACATCGCATGAAGAATTAATATAAACATCGGCTCCAATCTTACCGCAGTCATGAATGTAAACAATGAGCTTGACTCTATCATCGACCGCTAGAGGGATGTCTGGGCGAAAATGTTTTTAGACGAGACGAGTATTAGAAATTTTCCGGGTCTTAATTCAAGACTTGACTGTGTGCTAGGCTAGGTACGTATCATATAAGATTAAATCCGTTATTGATAACAAACATCTGAACATTTTCACAAACCCTCGCACTGATAATATTATATTATGTTTATGATGAAACAATGGTGATGGGCATGGGAAAACTGAGGATTACCGCGGCCTTGAACCTGTTGGCGCGATTGATCGCGCCATCCTTCCTGTTCCCCGAAACATGCGGCACACCATAAGTAGCTACAACGTCCGAGTAGGTGCCCAACCTCAGTTATGTTCGTGCAAATGTATAACATATATGTTATGAGTAATCATGTTTAAAGGAAAACGAATGAACCCACTCACTTGTTTAGTATTTGGTAAGCTCGCAAAAATTCAAATATTGTGTAGAGCGTCCTATTAGGCTTGATCGGTGTTTGGTAGTAGTCTATGTCAAACTGGCACAAGCGGGGGTTCACCGGGCTCAGCGGAGCCTCCGAACGCGTTATCGACCGCGACTGAAGTAATCAGGCTGGCGCTCGTCGCGAGCGAACGGGGTGGACTGACGGAGCGCTACAGACGGCTCCCTACGGCGGTCGCGTCGCGGTGTCTGCCGGCGCGGCGGCGCGGGGCGCGCGTTGCCATGGTGCGAGATCAGGCCACGTGCATGCGGCCAATCGCGCGGTGCGCGCCCCGTGCCCCGCCCGCGGCCCGCGTCACGCGCCGTGATCTGCACGCGGCGATCAGCTAGCGCGCCGCCGGCGTGCCCGGTGTGCTCGCGGCGCAGACATCATGCTTGCGATATCGCAATCGCTTACTAAAATCGAAGAGCTTTTTGCCGGACGGACCTTACGATTACGACTTACGACCTTGCTCGTCTCTTCAGTTATCCCGATATGCAGAGTTGATATATAGTTAAAGGTAATAATTTCGATAGGTATACTTTTCGAGATTCGCTACGCGACGAGTTCAATTTACAGGTTTTTCCCGACTGCATGGCATAGCGCATCCTTGGAGAGCCGTGTATTACTTACATATCTCGTATCACCCGGATTGAAGTAGGCTTAGTTTAGTAGGTTAGTAGGTAGGTAGGATTCCTTAAAAAAAAGGGTAGCAACCCTAGTACTTAGGTATTTATTTTTGTAAATATTTATAAAGGTATTATTTTTTACTTAAATGCTTGTTTTATATTGTTTAAAATGTCGTAAGTTTAAATTATACTCGTATCATCATAAAAAGCAGGTTGGTGTTACTCGTGTAAGAAGATGTAAGTACAAAGCCTATTGTCTGCAAGCTTGTACTTATGTGAGCCGTTCAGCGTTCACGAGAATCAAATGTGTATGAACACTGTACAGGCTAGCCAGCCTGCAAATATATAAAAGTATGCTCAACCCATAATTATCGCATTTTAAATACAGTTTTATTATAAACAAGCGTATAACTGTATTTAAAATGCGATAATTATAAATACCAAGGACCATTAAAACAAGAGGACTGTCATTTGCCATACATTGGTTCGTGCCCTGGTCGATCGATAGATGGCGCTTAAAGCTCGTCACAGACGGATCGATAATATATATTAAGATATCTTATATTAAGGTATCGATATATTTTGCCTACTATTTGACAGAGACCCCACACGCAGCGACAATATATATTATAGCTGGGTATCTTAAGATACCGTAAGATATCAAATTAAACATTTACGGACATTTAACATATTTGTACAGTGAAACATAGCGAAGTAACAATTCGATCGTAAACAGCCAATACTTGCCAATAATAAAGAAATCGTAACATTAAAATAATGTGACACGCTTGCAAAGTTGAACATAGATGGCGTTAACCTACATATCGGGGAACAACTTTTTGTATGGAGATAGTCAGCCCTCTTGCTTTACTGGTCCCTGTCAATACTAATTACCACGGTTTGATTTTAGGATTCGGTAGCCAAAATGGCAAAAACGGAACCCTTAGTTTCGTCATGTCCGTCCGTTCGTCTGACCGTACGTATGTCACTGGCACTTTACTCAAAAACTACAAGATGTAAGATGTACCTATATTGATAAAATTTGGAGTATAGGTGTCTTGTGTAAGCCGCTGCTACTTAGTTTGATAGTTAAATAACAAAAATAAATATTTCTAGGGGGCACTCCATACATGTAAACGAAATTTTAAAAAAGCAGCTGTGTCCTCATTTTCTAAACCTTAATTCAAAAAATATTTAAAAAATTGCAATGATTAAGCTTAACAAATACTTTAAACACAAATTGTTTTCAACACGATCGAATTCACAGGTTTTGACTTATTGTCGAAATTCGTTTCTCAAAAAAAAAAGACGTAAGTGCCATGAAGATACGCTCTTTTGTTGGTGTACTTTTCCACATCGTATTTTTTGTATGAACGGCTGCGGAACTCTACACTTGAGCATGGTCCGACATGCTCTTGGCCGGTTTTATTTGATTATGATGATTAAAAACGCAAACTGAAACAAATGGTCGTATTTATTTTAGATAGTTTCCGAATATCTATCAGGGCTGCCATACGGAACCCGCGAACAACAACTTCATAAACCCTGAATATTTGGAGGAAATTGCATTTTTTCCCGGACATTGTAGATTTTATTCACTTCAATAAGGTGATCCCTGATACAAAAGAGTCCGGGTTTTACTCGGACACATTTTATAAGCCCGCCCGGACGGTCCCCGGCCAGGCACCAAACTAGTACAAATCCGAGGAAACCCGGACGGATGGCAACCCTATCCCATACTCTAAAATTGTTTATTTGCTTACATTCATAAAGTAAATCCTCTTGAATGTGTCCAAAAACCATAGGTCCCGTTCAGCTTTACAATACTAAATGTTAACATTCATATAACGGCATGATATTCGAGATAAGCCGGCGCGCTCGCATTATGATTATGAACCGCCATATCATTACGTATGATGAAGTTATGAGACGAGTTGTCTCGGTAAAAATAGGCTCAATGGTTGCACTTGGAACTCATAAAAGAGGATTTAATATATGAATATAGATAAACGAATGCAAGTGTACATAATTCGGTCTTAAAACACTCGTGCGATCTTATTATAAAACTCGACTTCGGCTTGGTTCAGAAGACCACACTCGTGTTTTAATGCCCCTCATTATTTATCAGTTGCGTAAATTACTACTATGAATATCCTAATCTCCGTTCAAGCTACTACGCTTCTTTAAAGGTGCGTCCACACTTGTATCATTTGCTCGTATCCGATCACCGTGCCGTAGCATGACTGCGTATCGCGCTGCTTGGACGCTTACTGTCGGCGCGCCGATAATGCCGCACTTTTCCGATACAAGTGTGTGATACGCGTAGCAAATGGATTTCGAGTGATCGGATCTGCGTAACGTCTAAACGCGTGATCGTGACACGCGATCATGCTACGCGACGATGATCTGATACGGGCAAATGATACAAATGTGGACGCACCTTAAGAGTCCCCGGTAAGCTCGGTTCTCCATACAAACGTAGTTACGCTCTCATTTTCAAACGACTAGCTAGTTTGCTCTGAAACATGCCTTGTACTTTGAATAAGTTTAGGTATATGCAGGCCTGTAATTAGTTCATGTAGCTTCAGATACCATAGTAAAAAAAATTCAGCGAACTTAAGTTTTTCATACAAAACTTGTTTTTGCTGTATTTCGTTTGTTTTATAAACTGGAGCCATATAAACTAATTAAAGGGATAGATATACCGCATGTCATTATATTATATGCAAAGTATTGTTACAATCCAACATGTAGTTTTAAAATGAGAACGAAACTCCGTTTGTATGGGAAGGTGAAATTCGGCCGAGCTTGCTGGGGACTCTTAAAGATTTGTTACTGACCCGCCTTCACGTTTAGGAATATGAAAAAAAATGATATCGTGTATTTTATTCTTATAGTTTTGAAATTTTAAATGACAACGAGCCGAGAAAAAAAATTGACCCAACATCGTCTCAACCTAGCTATAACCGTCCGAAACTTTGCTGAACTCACCTTATATTGATTTTAATAAGCCGAAAATAAAGTAAACATAATAAAAATAAAGTCATTACCAGGCCTCGGACTTTTTATCGGATGATAAGACGTTAGAGAACCGTGGAGTCGATATCAACATTAAAACTTTACTCATACTCATACTCATTCTTAATTTTTTATTGTCCGTAATACTTTCATCCCTATGTTAAACTGACAGATCGAAAATGTCAATCGAAGTTAATCTTATCCAATAAAGTAAAAATATATGTATTTTAACTAGTTTTCCGTTACCCGAAGGCTGCTGCTCAAACTGCTTTATATGCCAAATGAGCTTAGTTTTATAAAGGATAATTGTGAAATCATTTTTGGATCTATCACATAGTTATACAATGTACCAATATTTCAATAAAACAATGTTTTCAAATATTCGATAACATCAAACAATTTTAAACAATTTTTGGGCCCGAAACAATTAAAGATAAATTGAAAAAAGTATTCAATAGAAATCCGGACTTCCTCGAAATAAGACAGATGCCTATTACTAAACAATTTGAACAAGTTCTAGAATTTACTACTCTAACTTCTGTTGATGTAGAACGGTCTTTTTCAAGTCACAAGTGGATTTTCAACCAACATAAGACCTCCTTTACACCAGAAAATATGGAAAAAATAGCCATTGTCTACCTACTCATTTTACAATTTTGAAAAAGAGAATACACCCGTTATATCTTTTCAAGATTTTGAAGCACTCATTCCTGTATCTACGTGCCCTTTGGATATTACAAACTAGGAACTTTGTTAATAGTGTTATTATTGTTTGGCCTATAATTTCGGTAGTATACATAGTGTGATAATGATGTATATTTCTTTTATTTAAAATATAGTTTAATTTCATTAGAAATGTTTATGAAATAATGACATTTATAAATTTATGTCATTTATAATCAACTTTGGAATTAATTAACTGAGTAAGTATGAGAATGAGTAAAGTTTTAATGTTAATATCGACTCCATGGTTCTCTAACGTCTTACCATGCGATAAAAAGTCCGAGGCCTGGTCATTACTTTGTTTTTATAAAAACATTTTTTGTTATACCTTTTGCCGACTTTATATTTTGTATAAGTACGAACAGCAAAAATATGTTACTAGAAGATGCCCGCAACTCCGTTCGCGTAGGAAAAAAGTCATAATCCGTTGTTTTTTATTCAGTGTAGTCGGGTAAAATGTATCCTATAACCATCTGGAGATACCCGGCTACCCGTGTACCAAAAATTGAGGAAATCTGTTTAGCCGATTTTGTTTTTGCGTGATGAAGCCACAATGATATATACAAATATCCAAAAAATATATTTTTCGTTTGAATGACCTCCAAATTGTCCGTAACAATAAATTTTTTGAAAATATCTT
The DNA here is from genome assembly GCA_905404275.2 of Hedya salicella. NCBI lineage: Eukaryota > Metazoa > Arthropoda > Insecta > Lepidoptera > Tortricidae > Hedya > Hedya salicella. Next base: position 3,947,285 of record FR990106.1, on the reverse strand, counting down.
CTATGTAGAGACATTTCATTTTTACAACTTTATAATACCTAAGTAGTATAGATAATAACTATGTACGTCGGGTGACAACTGGCCACCCTAGAAAATACTGACAACAGTACAAGCAACAGGCTAATCCTTTTTTGCCTATTCATCCATCTATGTCCGTTCATTATCCGGAATAAAAATAATATACTTCACTCACTCTCAGGCGCTTACGTATATTAAGGTGCGTCCACACTTGTATCATTTGCTCGTATCCGATCGCCGTGGCGTGGCATGACTGTGTATCGCGCTGCTTGGACGCTCACTGTCGGCGCGGCGATCACGCCGCGCTTTTCCGATCTAAGTGTGTGATACGCGTAGCAACGTGATTTCGGGCGCAACGTCCAAACGCGTGATCGTGACACGCGCGATCATGCCACGCGACGACGATCTGATCGGGCAAATGATATAAATGTGGGTGCACCTTTATCTGTACCTCCGGGTAGATACCTACTTTAAAAAAAAACACGCCGTTACTTCGTTGCTTCGTGATACGCACTGTCGCATTTACAATAGGTATAGTTAGACCTAATACCTATTACTTACCTTATAAATTGAGGAAAACACTTTTGAGGATAGCCCAAATAACCAAATGCGCCAGCTTGTTATGAATGTTAAATAGGTATCTAAGAGGACCTGGTTGGTACGTTCACGAGCCGGACGTAACTTTCTACGTACGTCTGTATCACAAACCACAAGTGAATCACTCGTCACCAAAATACACAGGATTATCTATGGGCAGGGCAATCTACATTCTAAACTCTGATTTTTAATTCAAGACCAAAATCTGACAGTTCTTATCAGTTATTATCGCTATTTCATGAAAACATGAATGGGATATCGTGCAACCAGTAATATTCGGGTAAGTTTTATTGATAAAAAGACTGACACTTAAACCAGTATGCAGTGATCACAGCAAAAGTGCGCCCGATGACGTAAAATTATGGTCTTGAATTAAAAATCAGAGTATAGGTATAGCTAAAAAAATACGATAAATATAAGGGAACAATTCGAATTAGTGGTAAGGTCAATAACGTTTGTGTTATGAGTTATGTGTACTAGACGACGATACAATACATTTAATATTTCAAATGCATAGCATAGGTTGTTCCTGATATAGAGCTGCAATAGTCCGAAGGACAGAATCGCACCATCAGTTTTTTTTTGGTACGGAACTCTAAAACGCTGGTGATCTTTCAATAGGTTGCACCGATTATTTTCAATCATAGTTGAGAACTCACTCGATCGATAGTAAACTTTCAGACAAAAAATAAACGCCTGGCTGAGATGCCACGAAGAATTGACACCTTGTGAGATCACTATATTTGGTGGAACATGAGATCTTTATTACCATAGGCGTAAAGATATGTGATGAATTGATGATATAGTTGGCGCTTTGGATGCTATGGAGTACGAGTATTTGATGCCGACTGTACCGTCGGACAAGAAATTGGGTCTACCATTTTTGAACCATACTCGTAATACACATGAAGTAGAGTCGAAAAATGGTAAACCAATTTCTTAGCCAACCTAGGTTCTCTTATGGTTATTATCTATAGGTACCTACTATTATAAAGTAGTAAAAATGAAATCTCTGAACAAAAAAAAGATTGTACTCGTAACTGACTATTTGGAGGTCATTGATTAGAAAAATATAATTTTTAGATTTTTTGTATGTTTGTATGTGTCGTTGCGGCTTCATCACGCTAAATCGGCTAAACGGATTTCAACTATTTTTGGTACACGGGTAGCATCTCCAGATGGTTATAGGATACTTTTTTACCGGACTACGCTGTCGAAAAAAAGAGATGTTATGACTTTTTCTCATCCACGATCAAAGTTGCGGGTGCCTTCTAGTAATATATATTTATAGCTACAAACTAGACTAAGAATGTTCTTATGAATCGAATTGATCCAGTCTTGAACTTTTTTTCATTATTTAGATCTTATATTTATAAAAATATAGTATATTTAAGAAAAATATCAAGTAAACTAATATCAAGTAAACTTTACGATTTTCATAGAATATAAGAATTTAGACAGTTTTTAAAGTAACAAAGATTTTTCTTATTTTATGCCTGTAAAAAAAATCCTTGGCTCATCAGACTCAGTGATGAAAATTCAGCTACGAAACTTTTCACTCCACCTCTGGGTTCCGTACTAGGTAGATAGGATATACTCGGACGAATAACTCAAGAATATAACAGAATATACATACCCAGTCACGTGCGTGATACCTCCTCTACACGATCGACGCGGTTATACGTTAGAAAGAGCACCATATATTTCCATCTCCTTCAAACATATAGCTGCGTCCCGCATGCTCGCCGATGATCCGTGATCATAATAGAGGGGCCATGAAGTTGCTATTGCGGTCGATCGAAGTACCGAGCTGTGTCACACGTACTTCATGGTGCCTCTCACAGAAGTAGAACCGCGTTCCATCTGGTTGCCGATGATCGGCGATTGTGTATAGAGGGGCCATCATGTCACAAGAGCCAAGTACTGAGGGGATACTCCGAAACCCTTAAAACGAAGTTCGTATGGCATCATCCCGCTGACGCAAATACAGCTTAACATGAGAGCGAGAGGGACGGCACGTTACGAACTTCAAAATTTCAGTTTCGGAGTAACCCCTCTGCTCGACAGCTCGACATGTTTAGGTTCTAAGGATCTTACGCTGCCCATTCTTATCAACCGTTTCCATGGCGTTGATATCAATTTATTAGTAGTGAGACAGCGGTGAAAAGAACACCTACAATCAGTTACTTGTCACTGTCAGTCGTTACATGGCGATATATTGATTAATTAGTACTGGTGGGCCAGTCATAAATTGTTTTTTTATAACTAAATCAATATTTTTTTGTGTGTTTTGTAATAAAAAGTTTATTTTGAATTTAGGCTAATCTAATCAAATATTATATATTAGGGTTCCGTACCTCAAAAGGAAAAAACAGAACCCTTATAGGGTCACTTGGTTGTATGTCTGTCCCTCTGTCTGTCTGTATGTCAAGACCCTTTTTTCAGGAATGCATGGAGGTTCAAGCTTCTAAGTCAACGCAATCAAAAAAACAGTCATTAAAAATGTGTTTCCATACAAATTGGCGTCCATGGTATACCTATAGGGTCTAGTGTGTGTAGAAACTTGAAATTTAGTAAATGAAGGTACTTTTGGCACCACCCACAAAATAAATCTGAAAATCGTAATTTATATGTCTGTCTATAGGTCAGTAACCATTATAAAATGACCGTACACCGCGTAAATTTTGCTTGGGAGTAGAACTCTGCTAACACTGGATTTTTGTAGATGCGGCCGTTTTAGGTGAATAATTTGTACTGAACCCTCGGTGCGCGATTCCGACTCGTACATGACCGGTTTTTACAATTAAATCATAAAGACGCCGTCCGTTGCAGTAGCCACTGCCAATCTTGCTCTGTAAATATTGGAAAACTTTCATTAGAATTTGCAGAGATTGATTGGATCTCTTGACGAATTTCGCCTTTAACTCTGATATCGACGACGGATTATTGGGTACACACTTAAGTACACTTTACTCTAAGTAACCCTATAAAAAGAAGTCTGCTGGAATTACGTCAGAATTCCTTGGAGTCCAAGCAATATTACCTAGTCTAGCTATCAATTTTCGAGAAAACATTCCTCGCAGAACTTACATGGTCGCATATCTTGTATGGCTGTTGGCCGTAGCCCGTCGTGCTGAAACCATGTGATATTGTTGTGACCACACGTTTCTTGCAGTTTCGAAGACAGGAAACCTTTTTACATTAAAATGTAACGGTCTGAATCAATGGACACGGCACAACCTCTTCGATCTTGGCCCTATGAATCCCCACTTCGGAATTCCTGCCCACACGAACACTTTTGGGAAGTGGTGGTAGTAGCGGCTTATGATGTTTCAATCGTGTATTCTCCAGCCCCCAGTAACGGCAGTTTTGACAATTGGCATTTTCATATACTCCATTTATGTGGGAATGGATTTCATTTCAGAAGATATGACGTTATTTAAGTTAGGGAACCTCTCTTTAACATTTAAATTGAAACAAAGTGAGATTCTGTCAAATCTTGCACGAATTGAATTTTGTAAGCGTGTGGCTACACGTCAAGCCGTAAATCGCGTCTTGCTTGCTTCTGGACAACCCCAGTCATAGCTCGTTTACTCGATGAGTTTTTCCGCTATTTGTACAGGCGCTCTTCGATGTTTTCGTTGGTAATGAGAATGAGACCGTACACGTCCTTGATATCGAGTTTTTAGTGTTGCTGTTGATCCTGTTGCCTCGAATCTAGAAATCCATTTTTTAATTAAATTTGTGCTTGGACACTCATCGATATTGCCTAATCGGAACTTAAGTCGAAAATGCCAGCGAACAGTCACATAACATCGATTGTTTTCGAAAAAGGCTCGGAGGCAAGACCCGGACTACTTTTCCGTGCAAGGCGGCATTAAGATTGAAAACTTTAAAAAATGTACGTCAAATGACACTTTCCCCATTTGTCTAGTTCACGAAAGAGATCGAAATGAAAAGATAATTTATCGCTGACCCACCCTATAGTTTATTTTAAATCCACGCAGCAAATATGTTCTTTGTTTTCATAGGTCATTACCTATGAAAACAATTTTTATGAAATTAATATTCATAGAAATATAGCATTGTGTTATATTTTTTTTTGTTGTTTCGTAGCTACACTTGCCACACTTGGATTATTATTTCAACTTCCTTGTTAATGATTTTTGGTAAACTTGAATTACTAAAGCACAAAAACAAATATGGAAAAGAACTTGTTGATTCATGCTGCCTAAGAAATATATTAGTTTCTGTTAAACATTTAATCTTTGTGACACACCTTATTTCCGACTGCTCTAGATTTTCATTAATCATCTATTTAACTACTCCTCAAGATGGTTATAAAAAGCGTTATTCTACAGAGTTCATGACCATCTTCCGGCTCAATCATCAGATCAGCTCGATGTAGTTGTCATAATGTATTGTTGCCTAATTTAGATAATTTAAATAAATAAATATGCCAAATTTTTGCTCATTTGGAAACCAGGAAGTGGGTCAAAACTTGCAAGATTTGTTCACATAGTTACCTATTGACATACATACAGGTTAAGGTGAGCACCTAATATATCTATTTATTTAATCTTTATAGCACAAAACAAAAACTTATCGTACTAAAGGCGGACTTAATGGCATAGGGCATTCTCTACCAGTCCACCTTCGGGCAAAGCAGATAAATTGTTAGTGGTGCAACAAATTTCCAGATATAATTCATAAAGATAAATACATATACAGACAAATAAGAAACTCGTTAAAAGAAAATGAACCGTCGATCAACAAATTTTGCCATTTAAGTACAAATAAAAACCAATATCTGTAGCAAAACTTTTTTAAAACATGATATTGTGTCAATTTGGATTTATTGAACTAGAAAATTTAAATGAAAATTAAGAAAATATCTGTAAGAGATATTAATGATGTAACAATCTATATGCAAAATCGTTAAATTGCGTGACATATGCTGTGAATATGATTCTACAGTGCGACATAAAAGAGTAGAAATTCAATTAGCTAGCACATCGATGACGGTTATAGTATACTTACTTACTGCCGTTCACATCCAAATTATAATATGATATGGCCGCATTGTAGGTTTAGAAATACTGTGTAAATCTGCCTAGAAATAGTACGTCTCATCCCGTGGGTGTCGTAAAGAGACGACTAAAGGATATACCAGAGATCCCCGGCGGCGGCGGCCGCCGAGCACTGTGCCATCTAATGCCGGTAGCACACCTCCGCCGCGAAACGTCAAACCCAAGGAAGTTCCGCTTTAGTTTCGCATGCACTGTATGGCGTTTCGCGGTTTCGCGGCGGAGGTGTGCTACCGGCATAAATACGATAGCCAATCCGCCTGCCAAAGCGTGCTGATTACGGCATATTCCCTGCAATTATCAATTGATCACAAAACCAACATATAGTCCCCTAGTCCCCGGCGTCCCTGTTATTCCTAGCCAAAGCCGAGCGGTACGGTAGGTAGCGGTCACGGTGATGGTCGGGGGCTACCACCACTAACAACCACTGGCCCTGGCCACTTATAACACGTGCACGCCGCGGACCGACAAATTCCCCCGGGAACGTGGTGAAGATCGTAGAGAACATTCAGACAGACGGACATACGAAAGCATTTTTGGCCGAGCTGAAACGGAGACCGTCGCTAACGCTAGGTCAATAAAAAAATTTTTTCTTCAAAAAAATCTTCACTGTACAGATTTTCCACCCTCTACTGTGTTATTATATGTATGGATAGACAAATACAGTCCACCAAGCAGATTGGTAACTATGCCTTTTCAACTTGCCATAAGTACAATGGCACTATATAGACAAGTTCTTTCGTGACACTCGCATGCAGGCTCGGCGGACTAGCCCCGCCCCCTGCATATTAAGACTTACAGATGGAGCCAAAAAAGCTTTCTGGCATATCAAAGAGGAAAAAAAAATGACACTCGCACGGTCTGCAAGCGACGGGGGGAAAGACAGCGGGGGCGAGCAAGAAGTGTGCTCGCGGTAGGGTCATCGTGTTCCGTGCCACCATGACCACGGGAGCGTCACGAAAGGACTTGTCAAGCTATACATAGTTTGGTCACTTTACTTTTCTATGAAATAATATTGGGATAGATCCAGTTTATTTAAAATAACTTTTCATGATATTGCGTCTCGTCTTGATATACCTCACCTCGGAAACAGGCTTTGTTTTATGATATTAGGTATAATTATGTAAGTAAGCACCAACTTCGTTCATTCAAGGTTGCATTAGTATGGCCAGCCTATTAATAACGCCTTCATATGCGTACCTACATACATCTGCTGCAACTGTACTTAAATAAATTGAACAGTCAACCAATTTCATTCCTAAGACACTTGTATAACCATATCGCATTATAATTAATTACCTAGTCGTGGCGTAAGATTATATGCTTTTCCTTGCGTTCAAGTTTGTAGTTTTAGTAGGTATACAAAAGATATCAGTGGATCTAGGATTCAAACCGATTGACTGTAGGCGTACAATCAACTAATAACTAGATGTACCCACTTTTTGACGTTATTCCATTGTAATAAATGTATCTAACATCTCCATTTGTTTACTCCTTAATAATAAATAATAAGGCATGTCCGATTACAGCCACGATAAAAAACATCCTATCATTCTATCACACAAACACATTCTTACCAAGCTCACATGAGCGACCAACATGTGAGACTGCTGCACGCCGGAAAGCTGTTGTTGTCGGCGGTTCGAGAACGATTTTGGCCGATTAACGATAAGAGTCTAGCAAACAAAATAGTGGAAAAATGTGTGACTTGGTTCAGAGCTAAACCTATAGTACATATTCCAATTATGGGTAACCTACCGCCGACTAGAGTCCCCTCGGCACCTCCTTTTTTGTTCACGACATTGGATTACGGGGGTCCGTATTCGGTACGGGACAGGAGGGGACGTGGATACAAAACCGATAAATGTTATATCGCTATTTTTACTTCTATGACAACGAACGCTGTTCACATTGAATTGATTTCAGGATTGCAAACCTCAGCATTTCTTTCGGCTTTCAGAAGGTTCACAACTAGAAGGAGAATCCCGAAAGAGATGCTGAGTGATAACTCGTCGGCCTTCCATGGAACCTGTAACGAGTTGACAGATCTTTACAATTTTTTAGACGAGTATTCTAATGAACTGACATCCTCTTGTGTAATGGAGAGGATTCAATGGAAATTCCTTCCTCCATATACCCTTCATATGGGAGGTCTACATGAGTATTCTATTAGGCGATGTAAATTCCATTTAAAACGAGTACTAAGGTCAAACGCTTTTAACCTACGAGGAATTTTCTACTATACAACTTGTACAAGTTGAAGGAATGTACTTTTTGTTTTACAAATATCATGATAATAATCACAATTTTTGCAATTTATTAGTGGATCACTCCACTAGCGTTATTATTATAAACAAAGATCAGAAATAAATGAAAAAATTTTTCGACGATACTGGACTTGAACCAGTGCCTTGAGCTAGACCGGGGCAGCACGCTCTACCATCTGAGCTAAACGTCCACACAAGTAGTCGACGAATTTTGTCATCTGTTCTTGCTTATGGATCTCTGTATGGTGCATCCGACTCTTTAGCTGTTTTTTTTTCATTTGTTTCTGTTCTTTGTTTATAATAACGACGAATGACGAATTTTGTCATCTGTTCTTGCTTATGGGTTTCTGTATGGTGCATCCGACTCTTTAGCTGTTTTTTTTCCTTTAATTTGTTTCTGATCTTTGTTTATAATAAGTTGAAGGAATTTTAAATTCTCGTGCGTTATGCCCAATTCCAAATTCAAATACCGATGAAATTGCATGTTTAACGCCAGCCCACTTCTTGATTAGTAGAACACCTAATTCAATGCCCGACTACGACTATAGAGATGTACCTATTAACCGACTCACTCTGTACCAACAATTACAACAACTGCAGCAGGATTTTTGGAACCGATGGTCAAGAGACTACATAGGCCTGTTGCAAGGACGCACGAAATGGAGATGTTCCAAGGGTGGCGCTCTCCTCGTGGGCACCGTGGTGCTGGTGCGGGAGGACAGGCTGCCGCCATGCCTTTGGAGGATGGGTCGCGTCGTCAACTGCTGCACGGATAGTCGAAATTCGAACAGCGAGAGGGATCATCCAACGAGCGTTCACAATATCCGTCCGCTTCCGACTAACGCGATGGATATATAACTTAATACCTAATAATGCTATCTAATAACTTACCTATAGCTAACTTCGTACCTAATTAGTGCAAATACCTAATGTTATTTAAGTTTCCTTATGTGTTTAATAAAAAGTTGAACTCTGGTTATTTCCATAAAACCTACTAAACAAATTGTCTGGTACTTACTACAAATTTACCTTTCTATCTGATACGTTTTCACCCAATTCATAATTAAACTGAAGTACCAAGCAGTTTGTGCTATATCCCTTTCAACGTAAACAACATAATTATCTCAAATTCTTTCTTATCTATAGCAACTATAATCATGCGATGCTTTGAAAGAGGTATAACAAAGGATCTGCCATGCTGAACGGAAGAGACGCATGTGTAGTTAAACACCCGTTCACTTGCGCCCTTTCTAAACGGCACGACAGATTGTTGTTCAAAGGAAACTCCCTGGCCTGGGAGCATGTTAAGAACAGCGCCATCTATCTACCTTATATATAACTCCGTACCTAGATGGCTTGATAAGCATAGTAAAATATATAGATTACTAGCTTCTTCCCGCGACTTCGTCCGCCTTAAATTCGTTTATCGCGGATAAGGGTATTTTTCCGGGATAAAAAGTAGCCTATGTCCTTCCCCGGGACTCAAACTATCTCCATACCAAATTTCATAGAAATCGGTTCAGCGGTTTAAGCGTGAAGAGGTAACAGACAGACAGACAGACAGACAGACACACTTTCGCATTTATAATATTAGTATGGATAAGACAGTAAGGTTAGTAGTTCGCGGCGTATCTCATAGGGGGCGCTGTAATAAAATGTCCACAATTATATAGATTTAAGTATTGACCAGTTTCCGAATACACAGCATAGCAACCACTATCTCTTCATTGCCTTAACCAAAACCCCCGGTCCATCCACAAGAAGACACACCATTTTACACACTTAATAAAATAAAATAAAATAAAAAAATCCGACGCTAATTCATACAAAATAAAGTATATTGAAGTTAGATTTTTGTTATAGCAATAATAATTGCATTTATATCTCAAACATTTACAGAAAAGTAGTATTCTGCGCTCTATGAAAGCAAATTTTTCATTTAGCAACATAATATTCCAATTTTTGATTGCTCTTTTTCCAGTATTTTGCAAGCCCGCCTGTTTTATAGCACTTTCAATAGATTTTACACAATAAACAATCATGCGTTGTAGTTTTTAAATACCTATACATACCTTATTATACCTAACATAAAACTGCCTTTTCTAACCGTAAAAAATAGTTAAGTAATCGCCATCTTGATAACCTCCAATGAATTCTCTTATTAGTAAAAGAGTTCGCCGTTTTTTCTAAAATGGGTACAATGCCATGATGATCGAATTTGTGGTACTCAGTGTTCATAGTTTGAAGTAAGTATTGTAGATATCTTTAAGTTTATTTCTTGGGCTTAAGTCAACCTTCAAAATATTATGAAATCGAAGTTAAGTGATCTATAAAACCCAAGTTTGTCTAAACGGTAGTATTAACTCTTTCTTGAAATTTTGTTAAATACTGTGCCCACTTTGTCTTAACTGAGTCTTGGGGCATATCTTCAAGATATCTTCATAATGGTTTTAGCCAAGTCAACAGCAAGAATTTGTCTAATTGTCTTCAAGATATCTTCAATCCCTCTTTAAGACATTTGATTGCTACTTGGGGGGGGGGGGGGGGGGGGTGTTAAACAATAATTTCAAAACTACCCCTAGTTTAGCTTGGTTACGTTCGTTAGGTACTTTGCTTTCAGAGCGGAAATACAGGCCCAACATAGTTACCTTGCGTCCCTTAGTACGCTCAAATCTCCCACCATTAAAAAAAACATTCCAAAGTTTGGATTAGACATGTGTAGCTCGCGAGTGAGTGATTCAAAAGAGCTAGTTCAGTTGATCTAGCTCACCAACTCACTCGCTCAGTTCCGAATAAAATGTGTCAGTATATCTTTTAGCTCACTCGCTCTCGAATATCTATTGAGCCGATTGAGCGAGAAGAAATGAAACGACAAGGTAGGACAGAATCATTCCTTCGTATTTCATTCGTGAATATTCGGGACATTTCGTCTCACCGAAACCTAATAGATAGATTAACTTGCTACAACTTGGGATTTTCGCATTGTGTCGTCCTTTTCACTCTCTTCTTGAACTTGTCTGTCCAAACAAAGGTATATAACTAAGATAACAAAAAAAAAACAATTAATTATTTGAAATTTCTAACAGCTTCTCACATATTCTAATGATATATGAGTGAGTGAGCGGAATGAGTTAGTGAGAGCTGTTGAACGAAATGAATCCATTCAACTATTGACACACCATGGAGCCAGTGAGCTAAAAGAGCTAGTGAGCTAAAAGAGTGATACATATCTCGGTGAGCGAAAGACACATGTCACTCTTTTCACTTTAGTGACACATTCTGCGCATCTCTAGTTTGGATGGATGTTTGTTTGGAATCTAAAAAAACATTCTTTAGCCCGGTTAGGTTCGTTAATAAAACATTTTCGTGCATTAAATATTAGGAAGAGCTACTGGTCCATAAAGGAACTAATGAAGGGAAATGTTCCATTGTGTCTTAAACGGAAACTCGTCAGTAAGTGTATTCTGCCCGTCCTAACCTACGGTGCCCAAGCGTGGTCACTCACCGAGAGTCAGAAATCCAAATTGAAGGTTTGTCAACGGGCAATGGAGCGCAGCATTCTAGGTGATAAAACAAAAAAATAAAACCGACTCCAAAAAAACGAAAAAGTAAAAAATAACGCCATAATTCAGTTTCTTCAAATTACTTACAAGTAACCGTTTGTATACTCAATCTATACAGTATATACAATTAATGTTATTTTGGAGTCGGTGCCATCGTGTCACAACTTACTAAAATCGTCAATTTTCAATATTTTACACATTCTTTATATGGCAAAACATTCCGTCGAATTGAGAACCTCCTCCTTTTTTTGGAAGTCGGTTAAAAAGGACAGATCGCGTCCGGAACACTACGCTGCGCTCTGTAGCCCGAATAACGGATGTTGGAGAAAAAACCGCCAGGCTAAAGTGGGACTGGGCCGGTCACGTGTGCCGCATGCACCCGGAAAGGTGGACTAGTGTGGTCACTACATGGGTGCCACAAGATGGGCAACGTAGACCTAGGCGGAGATGGCGGGACGATTTGGATGCGTTTCTTAACAACTGGCCGAAGGTAGCATCTGATAGAGAGTCGTGGAGATCTAAGGGAGAGGCCTTTGCCCAGCAGTGGGACACTAAAATAGGCTAATAATAAATAATAATAATAAATATTAGGAACATCTCAATTATGGACATTAATCATTCGACAATAGGGTAATTGAAATAAAACAATTTAACGGATTATATCGCGTATATTATCTCATTTTAGTTCCCGACGTTTCGGAAGCTTTCCAGCTTTCCATGGTCACGGGAGGACGGAGGAGGAGGTCATGGTCCTCCCGTGACCATGGAAAGCTGGAAAGCTTCCGAAACGTCGGGAACTAAAATGAGATAATATACGCGATATAATCCGTTAAATTGTTTTATTTCAATGAGTAATAATCGCGGAAACAGAAGAAAATAGGGTAATTACATGCATGAATTTTTTTTATCGCTTTTCTTAACTAAATATCGAAATACCGTAAAAACTATTCCAAAATGTGAAATTGAAATTATAATCGGCCAAGAAATACGCATAATATAGGCATTTTAGCTGAGAGGTCGGATATGCACTGTTGCGTCACAGTGCACTCCGGCCATATAAACTCCATAGGTATTAAATTCCGTTTTGCAAGAAAGAGATAGTATGAAATGTTTGATGGCTTATATCTTGGTTATTTTTATATTTATTCCAAAAAATATTTTTATCTACTGTTTGTTACATAAATGAGCTTTTCATATAGCAAAAATAAAAATTCATGCATATCTCCCTATTGAATCTTAGACGCAACAAACGATAGGACTAATAATATAGAGGACGAACGATATTAGAAACAACAATTCTGGTAAATAAAAAATAAGTATGCAGAACAAGCTTATGCCACACATTATTTGGAGACCAATAGTTATACGAAAAAACATTACAACCAACAGTTTTATGCCGCCTGATATAAACCCATTATTGACATCCTGGTCCGTTTATATAAATGTGTTGCTAGCCGTACTTATCTGAATATTAGCGAATTTGCGCGCTAACCAAACGTGTTTTACTTATGACGTCAGGCGTCAGACAGCGCGGGAGACGGGAGATACTCCGAAATTGGAACGTAACTAGATAGCGAGATGGACGACACAAAACAAACATGTATAATTATTAGGAACCGCGGGGTGAGTACGTCATGGGGTTTACTAATATGACATTCGATTAGGGACCCGCTAGCCGTGTAATTGCGTCTGTAGGGCAGTTTTTCTTTCATATAATTATTACAACTATTCCAAATTTCAAATACATATATTGGCTCTGTGCACGAGTTCGGCGCCACCTAGCGTCCGCAACTTTGTTGGCTCTGACGTTTTCGGCGCCACCTCGTTTTGACATTTAATCGCGACATTGTGATAAATTATTATTATGATCCAAAATTATCTGTATTAACTAATTTATTTCAAAAATTACCTTGATTTGGGTGGAAAAAGGGTTGTGATGTGAGATCAATTTGGTTATTAAAATCAAATGAGGTAAGTAAATTGTATTCAAAAAGTGTGTCATATTTTGAATATGTCAGGATTTGTTTACTTATTTTTTTGTGGTAGTTTTACTGTAAAACAAGGCTAAACCTACTTTAATGGTTTCATTCCATAATAATAAACATATACTTATAATTGTTCCTGTATCGCTAGTGATAAATTAAATATCGTTTTCAGATCGATATGAGTATTATTTTAAGGACCGGGTTTATTCAAATTAGGTAAACAAGTCTAAACAGAACAATTTAACGGATTATATCGCGTATATTATCTCATTTTAGTTCCACCATCCCTGTCAACTTGCTACAGTGGGTAAATCTTTGTTTCAGAGAGCCAGGGGTATCTGCGACAATCAACATCTGACTGCTGAGTTACAGAATGTCAAACGTGCGCTTCGAGCCAACGAGCTCCAGATACCATGTTCCAAGCAGAATCCCAGTATGAAGTAACCAACAGTTGAGCGTAAACCTGCCGTATTACCATATGTGAAAGGGGTCACAGACAAGATCGGATACATCTTGAAGCATGCTTCTATAAAAACATATTTCAAGCCGTTGAAGAAGGTGTCTCAATACCTTAGACCCGTGAAGAGTAGCACCCCTTTGCAGAGTGCAGGCATTTATAAGCTGGACTGCGAGTGTGGTCTTACATACATTGGTCAAACGAAACGCAGTGTATCAACCCGGGTGAAGGAGCACATAGCAGATGTCAAGCACCGTCGGTGTAATAGGTCTGCAGTCTGTGAACATGTCATTGACAAACCAAACCACTCAATTAAGTTTGATAAACCTTCTATCCTTGCCAAAGAAAAAAGATATTTCCCAGGATGCTACGCGAGGCTATTGAGATTAAAAAGCATCCTAATTTCAATAGAGAGGATGGATTGTCACTACCACCAGCTTGGGATCCTGTAATACATCTCATCAAGGAACAAGCTAAACACAGGACTGCAAAACCTTAATTTCCAAACGGTGTAAAATATCTTATCTGTTTAAAAGTAGTTTAATAGTCTCTGTTTTTTTAAATATTATAATTAGTAATGAGGTAGCCTGGGAGTTTTTCTTTGCAGCGTTTCTTTTCATAATCATAATCATAATCATTTATTGCATATCACATTATAAAATACAGATGGAAATATAAGTAGGTAGAGACATGTGACACCCTGCAAGGGCACAGCAATATCAGTTTCAGAGGGCACTTTTAATTATTTTACACGCTACAGATACACATGCATATTTAAACAAGACATATTCAACATTATTCATTCATTATCATGATTAAAATATTTGTTTATATTATAAAAACATTTATTAATTAAGAACAATTTCAATTGTTTCTGAAACAATCCTGGGTTATCGAGATTTTTAATTGAATTTGGCAATTTATTATAAATTTTGATAGTCATATCATTTTCTCCTCAGTACGCCTCATTTGTGAAATGCTGCTTGGTAAATTATTAGAATAAAATAATTAAGCCCTTCTGGCACATGTGTAACTGTCTTTACAGCTTAGGCCCATCTGGCATGTATGTACACCTTTATTTGTGTTTTTTCAAAAAATGGGTAGTTTGCACAAATTGTAACTTTGACAGAGGAAAATACATCTTTTCTCAGTCCACCCGTGACCATGGAAAGCTGGAAAGCTTCCGTAACGTCGGGAACTAAAATGAGATAATATACGCGATATAATCCGATAAATTGTTTTATTTCAATGAGTAATAATCGCGGAAACAGAAGAAAATATTAAGTCTAAACAGGTTACTTTGAGATATGGCAGATAACAGCGCCAACATTAGTTTTACATTTAGCCACTATGAGCGCTGCGATTGATTATATTACCCCCACCTAGTACTTCGCACCCAGCGAATATATATACGCATTTGGTACAGTTTCCTATGACAGACAGAACCGCACCATAAGTGTATAGTCAAAGTCAACCAATAGGAAGTGTAGGCCACAATGGAACTATGTCATATCAGTGACGGTAATAAATAAAATCTTACTTTAACTACTGGAACTAATCACAATATTTTTTTTACAAAAAGAAGATAGGTAACCGTGTAAAGGAACAAAAAATGCCCCTGACGGTATTAGCCAATGGATATATCCTATGTATTGGTCATAATGCTAGTTATTAATCTGCCAATTATGTCATAATTATTGACAGTTTCCTTGAAATGTCATTCTAAAGTTTTTTTCTTTTCTAAATACATATCTTAAAAACTACTGCTCCGTTTCTTTTGTGCTTAACGTATATTGTTAATGGCTTGAAGAGGAATAATTTCGTAAAAAACTAGACATCTTTAGGTCAACATTAACTTGGTCTTTTTTGATGTCAAATATTTCAATTTTTTTTTGACACTTGCGAGTCAGCGACACCCACCATTTTTTTTACATTAATGTGACATCTCTTTCCGTACAAATGTATATTTGTCTCAAATCAATCGGCACGGAGCATCATGGTGATATTTTGCATAAACTTTAGGTGCCTTCATTATATAAGAGCACTATCGAAAGAGATTTCAATAAAAATATGATTGGTATATTATTGAAAGAGATTTGTTGCCTGTACCTTTGATGAATTAATAGATAGCACAGTCGACTTCAATTTTTCATCTTATAAGTGATGTGGGTGGATAGGTATAATCTTTTTGTAGTCGATACTGTACCAATTACACTATGTCGGAAATTCATTTGTTACGGTCGGTGTTGAGTTCAGAAATCTCTAGTAATCTCTTTTAACAGTTTATTTAATTATTATATTATTTTATAATAGGTATCAGAGGAGAAATGTGATTCAATCCTTATTATATTACATACTAGCTTCTGCCCGCGACTTCGTCCGCCTTAAATTCGTTTATCGCGGATAAGGGTATTATTCCGGGACAGAAAGTAGCCTCAAACCCGGGACTCAAACTATCTCCAAACCAAGTTTAAGCGTGAAGAGGTAACAGACAGACGGACAGACACACTTTCGCATTTATAATATGAGTATGGATTTGGCAAAAAGGTATAAATTTTAGCGTCACCTGTTAGTTTAGCAAGGTACTCGATAGTTCGATACTCGTGGGCTCGTAACACCTGTTTGAGAGAAGTTTGCACCTCCTTCCTAAGTAGCGCCATAAGATTCAGGTGCAAACGTAACTCAATCAAATGTAGTGGCTACCCCCCTTTTAAGGGTTGAATTTTTATAGAAGAAGAGAAGAAGAAAGAAACCTGGCCGGGGATTTTTTGGACCGATTAGTAAAGTTTGCATCAAAATCTGTTCAGCCGTATTCACGTGATCCGCGCACAAATAAACAGACATACAGATAAACAGACAAGCGGACAAAAATTCTAAAAACTGTAGGAACGTGTTCTGTTATCGTTTTTAAGTATCCCCGGCCAATTTTTTTCGAATAATTTCCATGAACAGACTTTCGACCCTCTTCAGCTTTTTTATATGTATAGATACCATCAGTTAATGTATAAAACACAAAAGAATAAGGGTGCCACCAAGTTTTTTACTATAACGTAAAACATATTTATTTTGTAAAATATTATTTTTTATAATAATAAAATAGCGTTATTGAAAAATCCAATTGATATAGTGTACACAAATAATGCCATTTTATAATTATCATAAACAATATCTTATAAAATACCTATGTTTTACGTTTTTTTAGCCTCTTTGAGTGTCCCACTGCTTGGTAAAGGCCTCTCCCTTAGATCTCCACGACTCCCTATCAGATGGTACCTCAGGCCAGTTGTTGAGAAATGCATCAGATTGTCGCGCAATCTCCGCCTAGGCCTGACCCCCGCCTACGTTGCCCAGCTTGTGGCACCCATGTAATGACCACACTAGCCCACCTTTCCAGGTGCATGCGGCAGACGTAACCGCCCAGTCCCACTTTTGCCTGGGGGTTTTTTCTCCAACATCAGTTATTTGTGTTACAGAGCACAGCGTAGCATTCCGAACGCGATACAATACGATTTGATTACCTACATTATATCGAAAAAACTGAAGATTTCGTAGCGTTTCTGCGGAAAGGGAAGTGTCGTATAATACATTACTTCCTAACTATATAAAGACAAGACAAGTTAGGCAAGCGCGGCTTTTAGGCTCGTATAGACATACCGTCACTGTTCAAGAGGTCATTAATATTGGTTTAGTTATGTAGTCACTTGGAATTAGAGGCGAAAATATTATGTAAAGTTGGTTTATATTTCTTTGTTTATATTCAGAACTTCATTCTTGTTGGTGTGTGAATAATTCCTATGTCTAAGTTAAATAAACAAACATTCATTTTAGATTTACTTTTTATGTAGATCCGGAATAGTCAATCCGAAGAATGTTTCATTTACTCCATCACGGACTATAGGTATGCTTAAATAATCCAAAGAATAATGAAGATTTATATAAAATATCAATAGACTCGTAGTACCTTGTGTATGTGTATGTACCTTGGTGATGTACTAGGCCGCTATACTCAAAATTAAAATAACCACCATGTTGCTCCACGCCGATTGTTTTGAGACAAATATATATTTGTACGAAAAGAGATGTCACATTAGTGTAAAAAAACTGGGGGGTGTCGCTGACTCAAGTGTCAAAAAAAAGATTGAAATATTTGACATCCAAAATGACCAAGTTAATGTTGACCTAGAGACGTCTAGTTTTTACGTAATTATCCCTCTTCAAGCCATTAACAATAAACGTTAATCAAAAAAGAAACGGACCATTAGTTTTGAATATATTTAGAAAAGTAAAAAAAACCTTTAAAGTGATATTTCAAGGAAACTGACAATAATTATGACATAAAACTTGGCAGATTAATAACTAGCATTATGATTATGATGAATACATAGGATATATTCAGTGGCTAATACCGTCAGGGACATCTTTTGTTCCCTTACACGGTTATCTTCTTTGCAGGTCAAGCCCTTTTATATGATACCCCATTTGACCAAGTAGCTAGACTTTAAATTTTTGCCCCCCTCATATTCGTCGTTTTTTAGAAAGTAAAACAATATTTTTGAATATTTCTTTTGCAATACATGTGGGCTGACCATGTTTATAAATATTCCAAATTTCAAATAGATATCGTAAGTATTTTTTGAGATATGGCGCTTTAATAGTCGGACAGACAGACAGAGTCGCATCATAAGGGTTCCTTTTTTATAATTTTTGGTACGGAACCCTAAAAATAATTTAAACAACACTGCGTTCTTTTTTGAAATTCATTATAGTTCTGTGCGGAGTTGTATAATATAGGTATTATAGTTCAGTGGCATGTAATATAAACTACAGAGTATAGACTGATGGTCCATTCTAAAAAGTATGCCATTTGAGCTGAAAAACATAACTCCGCGAATCATGGAGTTATGTTTTTCAGCTTCGGTTACATGTATGGAGTGGCCGCCCTAGAAATATATTTTTCAATTATTTAACTATCAAACTAAGTAGAGCGGTGTATACAAGACAACTAAACTCTAAAATTTTACAATACACATCTTATATTTTTTGAGTAAAATGGCTGTGACATACCCTCGTCCTTTTGAGCGTACCGGCTAACAGAGTCGGGTTGCCACTAATACTTAGTGGTCTTGCTGTAGCCTATGCCTATGCCTTGCATCGGCCACGGAAGCAGGAGCGAGCTGTGCTGCATCTGCACGCGTCTGTTAAGAGAGGCGGGCTCTCTCTGTGCTTCTGCCTTCTGCTGAGAACAAATCTGCCGTCGGTCCTCGCGCTGAGGTCACACTCAGGCCAGGAATGGCCTGGCCGATGTTCTCAACAGGATTCGGAAGCGTTGCGCTACACGGTACGGTGGTCGGTATCGGCATACCTTTGCCACCAACTACTCTATTACCCGCTACAGTCGTTTCCCTTGCGATTTCCTTCGGAGCGTGTCCTCTTTTCACCGAACGGGGTAAAGGTCAGACAGCACCTTTGAAGTGGACAGGTCCAGCATGTTTTCAGCTACCACTTCCACCTACTTTACTGAGAACAGCTTCCGCATCTCTGCCAGAGGCAGTATTGCAGCCCACTGCGGTACCCAGGATTGAGCTATGCGCGGTAGCCTATCATCCCTTGCAGGTACAGCTACTCCACCCTTCGGCGTTCTAGGTTTCGTTGAAGCCATTGACCCATAGCTATGGTTTCGTCAGACTGGCTCTCCAACCTCCTTGGAGCCGTCCTACTGGCGATGTTTTGATGCATTAATGATGGCGCATCAGCAGGCCGATATAGCGGTTCAAAAGGTCCACACGTTGGCAGAGTCACCTCAGGCAACTCTGGATTCGTGCGCCGCCGACTACGGACCCCATCACACTTGCCCACGCCGCGGCCATCCGATTGGACGCGACATGATTGATCATGTTTAGCTAGACCAAAGTGGCGTGTTGTCTTCCAGGGATGATAACGACACCAACCTCTGTCCAACTCAACCAGGATCTCGTTGTCCACCGTACGGCCCCGCGCACAGCACAAAGACAGGAGTGGTTTCACCGCTAACCATCCTTATTAATGGATGGAAAGCCCGCTGCGACACGCCTCGTCATCGCTTGCAGCTAGCTGTGTAGGTATATAGGAAGTGCGGGGTCACGAATAGCGACTGGTCTAAAAGTTATGCCAACTCTGGACCCATCTTCATCTAAAAAAAACTGAATAAGTTTGCATTCAAAAAGTCCGTGAGTAACTTCTTTGCTGGCAGAACCGAAGACTCTTAGTTTATCTGCTTAATACGTTTCATCGCTATATATATATATATATATATATATATATGTATATTTATTAATTTTATATATATTTGTATATGTATTATATATATTTGTGCTATTCATGTATTTAAAGTTTATAAATATGTTTTTGTAATTACACAAGCCTCAGCACCGCCCACAATTTTTCTGCTTTACCCTAAGGTTGACTGGTAGAGAATTCCTTATGGCATTAAGTTCGCCTTTTGTACAATAAGTTTTCTTTTGTGTAATAAAGATTAAATAAATAAAAAATAAACATAAATGGCAGTTCCCATTCAGTTTAACAGCAGACTCGTCAGCTATAATAGATTAATAGTTTAGCAGGTTAGACTTTTCCGTACCGCAATAAATAGTTGACAGCACAAGCACAATATTACTGACGAGTGATGCGATGACGTAATGAACGATAAAATCGACGAAAACGATGACCCTGAATACTCGACTAGGTCGTTTTTTTTTACAAATAGTGCGTCAATGTAAATAAGTGTATGTATGGTAAGTGTTTAGTGAAAATGGAAAAAATGTATGTCTCGGGCGTGTAGTATGCGTAGCGTCGGGGTGGTAGGTGGAACGGAAACTCGGTGATTCTTCACATGGTTTATATATAGTGTTAACCAACAACTCACTATACTCTAGACTACCGTCTAACCTCAACTATATCTTAATTCTATATCCCTAATGTTACAATACTTAAGTATATATACAATTAATCTACGTGATCAACGTGTTCAAAAGAGGAAATCCCTTATCGGATAGATAGGCACTTTATCTGGTTTTTTCACGTCTATCTACATACGTGTAGATGAGACTGTTTGCCTATCACACCTCCCCTGTAAAGGTAGGGGGTTCCCTCCCCTGAAAAGAACGCTATTCATAATATAATTTTACTCTATTCTTATGTACTAAATAATCTTTTCCATCCTTAATTACATTTAAATTAGAACCTATAATATCCTTTATTTTATATGGACCCAAATACAAATTATTGAGCTTGTTGTAGTTTTCATTTTTAATTAGTACTAATTCTCCTATCTTAAAGTTTATAACGTTAGACTTACTGTCATAATTTAATTTTCTTTTAATTTTGCTTTCTATTAAATTGTTTCTGGCATCTGTATATGCTTTCTGTAACCTAAATTTTAATTCTAATGGGTAATTGTCATAGTTATATAATGGTTCAACTCTATTTACAACGTTACTTGGTATATTGCATGGTTTCCCAAATACTAGTTCATACGGTGAGTATTTTGTACTTGTGTTTACAGAAGTATTGTACGCAAAACACCAATACTGAACCCATGAGCTCCAGTTTGTGGTATAATTCCTAGTTTGTATTCTTAGATAGCTACCAAGATGCTTATGCCAATTCTCTAGTGAACCAATACTTTCGTGATGATATGGTGTTGAGTTGATTTTCTCGATTTGCAATAATTTACACACCTCGTTCAAGGTTGCATTGATAAATTCTGTACCACAATCTGTCGCTATGGTTTGGGGAATACCATACCTTAAAACAAAATTTTCAACAAATGTCCTGGCTACAGTTTGGGAATCCTTGTTTTCTAATGGATATGCCTCTACATACTTAGATAATTCACATTGCAAAGTTAGAATATACTTATATCCTACATTATCCTGATCTAATGGTCCAACTATATCTAAAAATACCTTTTCAAAAGACGTTGTAGCTGTGGTAGTTATTACCATTTTATCTCTCGTTTGTCTCCTATTAAATTTCTGTTTTTGACAATCTTTACAACGCCTCACAAACTCGTCCACGTCTTGACGCATGTTTTTCCAATAATACTTCTTCTGAATATTGTAAATCATTCTGGTACTACCAGCATGTCCACTAGTTGGTAACAAATGATAATCATTAAGTATAATTCGAATCATTTCCCGATCGGTAAGTTTCGTTTTTCCCTGTATGATACATAACCTAGGTAATTCATCTTGTCTCGCGCGAAAGACATTAGCTAACATGATAACATGATTTTTATTGAGCTCATTTTTAATAATCACCAACTCTACTTTATTTAAACTTTTACACATCCCAATCAGGTCTCGTAACGCTACGTCTAAGCGTGCCTTCGTTAATAGAGAATCCTGATTCATATAAATCGTAGAGTCTACACAAATTACATTATTATTACTCTTATTCGCGGTCCGCTTCCAATCATTCATCAGTATTGACATTTTCATAAATTCTTTACTCGAGCAAATTATTAATTCTGTATCTTCTCGTGTCCTTTTTATGATATCTACTACTTTAGGCTGGCCGGGCTCTAAAGACGTAGTACCTAATTCTCGTGTCTCATTTATTACTTTCGATGAGCGCGCCATTGAACGAGTAACTACTCCAACGAAACTCGAATTTAACGACTTTAACTCATCCGATGTGATGACAATTCTAGATAAGGCATCTGCCGTAACATTATCTGAACCTTTAATATATTCAATCTCGAAATCATACTCCTCCAAAGTCAGTCTAAACTTCGTCAATCGACTACTAGGATCCGTCATGCTAAACAAATGTACCAAGGGTTTATGATCCGTCAAAATCCTAAACTTCCTACCGTACAAATATGGACGAAAAACCTTAACTGCCCACACAACTGCCAATAATTATTTGTGAATTGTGGGATAATTTACTTCTGACTTATTCAATTGCCTACTTGCGAAAGCTACAGGCTTGTTATTCCCATTTGATAATACTACCCCTATTGCAAATCCTGAAGCATCTGTTTGCAGACGAAAAACATTGTCCTCCGATAAATTGGGATAATCTAAAACTGGCGGTGAAGCCAGTAAAGACTTCAACTTCTGAAACGCATTCTCACAATCCTCCGACCACTTAAATTCGACGCCTTTCTTGCACAACCGATTTAAGGGATACGCTATTCCTGCAAAATCTTTAATGAATTTCCGATAAAAATTAGCAAAAGCTACAAAACGACGAACCTCATCCGCATTTTTAGGTACCGGGAACTTATTCAAAGCTTCTATCTTACTCTTATCTGGTAAAACTCCATTGGGTGTATTATATGACCCAAGTAATTTAATTCCTTTTTAAGAAAAACGCATTTACACGGGTTAAGCTTTAAATTAACTTCC
The DNA here is from genome assembly GCA_905404275.2 of Hedya salicella. NCBI lineage: Eukaryota > Metazoa > Arthropoda > Insecta > Lepidoptera > Tortricidae > Hedya > Hedya salicella. The sequence goes on along the minus strand of FR990106.1, from coordinate 3,923,922 downwards.
CTGAACCTTTCGAAAACCTTAATTAAGTTGGCGTTATGCTCGCGCAGACTTTTCCCGAAAACAATAACATCATCCAAATATAAAAAACAAGCATCATAAGTCAACCCCGACAACGCTACAGACATAAGCTTGGAAAAAGCACTAGGACTAGTCTTAAGTCCCATTGGTAGTCTCTTTAATTGATATTGCTTATCTGCTGTGAAAGCAGTAAACTTTCTACAATTCGGTGACAAATTCATCTGGTAATACCCAGAACTCAAATCTAAATGTGAAAAATAAATACAACCCGACAAAGAGTCTAATATTTCTTGCATATTTGGCAGTGGGAATTTCTCATCAACTATTTTCTTGTTCAAAAGTCGATAATCAATAACAATCCGCCATTTCTTTTCACCACTACTGTCTAACTTCTTTGGTAAAAGTAACAGAGGGGAAGACCACTCACTAGTACACTCCTCAATGATATCCTCGTCCCTTAATTTCTCAATTTGCTTTGCTAACTCTTTTTTCTGTGCAAATGGAATTCTGTATGGTTTAACATACACGGGAGAGGCATCGTTCTGCAATTTGATCTCATAATCGAATAAATTAGAAACTGACAACTTATCACCCTGCATGTGAAAAATATCTGCGTATTTCGCACAAATACTCTCGATTGAACGACTTCCTTCGTCGTCGAGATAAGACCTGAGTTTTAATAAACCAAAAAGTTTTTTCACTCTATCAACTGACTTTCCTTCTTGAGAGTCCAAAGAACAAACAAAGTAATCCGATAACCTATTAATCCTCGGACAATAATTACTCAATTTTACGTCCTGTCACGGTCGCCATGTAGTATGCGTAGCGTCGGGGTGGTAGGTGGAACGGAAACTCGGTGATTCTTCACATGGTTTATATATATAGTGTTAACCAACAACTCACTATACTCTAGATTACCGTCTAACCTCAACTATATCTTAATTCTATATCCCTAATGTTACAATACTTAAGTATATATACAATTAATCTACGTGATCATCGTGTTCAACAGAGGAAATCCCTTATCGGATAGATAGGCACTTTATCTGGTTTTTTCACGTCTATCTACATACGGCATCGACGGATCTGTGCGCCAATAAGAGGCATAACATTTTTTTTTAACCAGGTTTTTTTTTTCCACTATTGGATAAAATGCGTTTTAACCCACTTGTCTTAAGGGATAAAAGACGGCTTTCCGTGCTAGTGAGGGGACAATAAAATTTTGGGTTCCTTGTGATAATAAATGAACGAAATGGTTGTCGATTTAATTTTACTTACCTACTCGGAAATTTGAAATGTAGACAATTAGCCATTAACGAATCATGTGACAGATATTAAAGCATATATGATTTGTCCAGTCTTCGTTTTATAGTAATAATAATCATTTATTTCGGAAGTTCATCCATATCTTGTTAGTAACAATAACAATTATTATCCTTATAACTAATGTTAGTAAAATAAAAAACAGAAATTTGACTAACTTAACCTACGTGACAAATGCAAGGCATTCCATCCTTGCAAGAATGGGCCATCTACCCTACCTGCGACTGTGGCTACGAGGCTGTTGGCGCTGCCGCGCACGCGCCGCAGCAGCGATGCTGCGCGCTTGCGCATGATGGCGTGGAAGCCATCGGTGCGCGCGTCGGCGACCATTCCCGACGCGGTGCAGTGGCACGGCAGCCCCAACAACATCCGGAACGCGTTGTTATACTGGACGCGTAGGGCGCTGTTAGCTTTTTTAGTATAGTTGATCCACAGGCTGCAGGTGTAAAATGACTGACAGTAGGCCTTGAAGAGGGTAACTTTTACGTCATTCGCACACCTTGCAAACCTACGAATCAACATATAACTTCTAACTGCCAACGCCCTACGCTCCCTCTCCAGGTCCACATTATCACTCAGTGATGCGGTGACCCAGTGCCCCAGGTATTTAAATTCTCTGACAAGTTTGAGAGGAGTGCCATTAAGTTTAACCGGCGGGACTTGATCCTCCAATTTTATGCCTTTTTCCCTTAAAAACCAGCAACTCACTCTTAGAGGCATTGTACCTGAGGCCATGGGCCTCCGCATACCTCTCACACGTACTTACTAGAATCCTAACGGCGCTGATTGACGGGCTCAGCAACACATTATAATTTAATTACAATACACTAGACGGTACCCGCAACTTGGGCCGTAGAAGAGAAAACTATTTTAATACCTCGATATTTTCTTCACCGTATTCAGATAAACCAGCATCTGCATTTGCAAGAACAATAATGGTTAAGAATACATTTTACCGATTGCGGTAAAGAAAAAAAACGGCCAAGAGCATGTAGGACCATGCTCAGAGCAGTGTAGGGTACCGGAGCCGTAGGTACATATAAAAAACAGCACTACAGATGAAAAAGAAACGATATGAAACAGGACACTAGCAAAAGAGCGTATCTCCACGGCACAATACTTAACTAAAAAACGGTATATTATACTTTAGTTTATGTTGAAAACAATTTTCGTTGAAAGTATTTATGATTTAGTAAATCGCTCCGAAACTAGCATAAATTGTGGCGCTGGGACCCCATTATCATCTAAACCATAGGTCCAAAAAAAAATTGTAAGCCTGTAATGTTTTTGAACCTACGGTTTAGAACATAGATGATACTTTCAACGAAAATTATTTATCGAATATAGGTACAGTTTTTGAGTTATTGCCGAAAACTACACTTCTCAGCCAAATGAAGATACGAAGATACGCTGTTTTGCTGGTGCACTTTTTAACGTCGTATTTTGTCATGTCTACTGTGTTATTGTATGAATCTCACAGTGCCTTATGTTGTAATGCTGTCTAATTTTGTTAAATAAAAAATAAAAAAACTGTAGTGCCTTTCTTTGTAGTAAAGGCTTCGGAACCTTTCACTGAGCATGGCCCGAGATGCTCTTGGCCGGTTTTTTTATAACGGCTGCTATGTGAGGAACAGCTTCGTAAGGGTGGTCCAAAAATTTTTTTTTCGATTTCTGGTTGGAACACCCATTAATTGTAAAACGTAGAGTAAGAAATCGATAAAATCGTTATTTCGAAGCCGATGAGCACCGCCTTCCGCGCCAGAGCTAGGCTAACGAGAATTTGCTAAAATAACGGCATATACACCAACAAACAAATTAAGGGGTGCCGCGACCAGTAAGTGACGAAAAAAAATTTAACCCATAGAGTTTGAATGGAAGAAAAAAATTTTTTTTAGGAAATCTTTGCGGCACCGTTTCATTTTAATGTTTATATATGTGCAATTACTTGTGTAAATTTTGGTTAGCCTAGCTCTTTTGAAAGGCGGTACTCATCGGCTTCGAAATAACGATTTTATCGATTTCTTACGCTACGTTTTACAGTGTCAAGATGAATTGGTCCGATTATTTGTTACTTTTAGTTGCTAATAAAAAGGTTAAAGGTCTCGTGTAGACGTCAAATGTAAATCAAATAGGAAAACAGCTCCAGATTCTGAAATCCAGCAGAAAGAAAACATGGCTTTCCCGCCTCGAAGACTACTTTTCAAGGGGCTGGTAGACCAATTTTCAGTCAACTAAACGACTATTCATAAATTTCATCTGAAAAAACACAAAAAACGAAAAAAGGCAAAAATTACTAAAAAAACGCGTTTTTTGTGATTAACAACACACATAACAAATCATACAGTTTTTGTATTTAATAATAATTTTTGAACCACCCTAAGCTCCGTATTTATTTTGTGGACTTAATTTCGACCATAACGTTCATCATTCCAGATTTAGCAGGTCAGGTCACCTTGAAGCCAGCTATCTGACTGATAACCTCAGTATCAGGGAAACCGGAAAAAATATTGATATATATATAAATATTTTTTATTATTACCATAAGAAGGTGCACGCAAAATCGTCTGCGAAGGAGAAAAGCCATTTTATAACGTAATCGGTTAAAAGTATAAAAAAGTGGGATATAAAAAAAGTCTGTAACTGGTCTTTTCTCCTTTCACGTTAATGCCTAGAATTCCTAATCGGTAACGTTATTGCGCGGTCACCGAGTCGCGCACAGCCGTGGCGGCGCGCACGCGCACGCGCGGCCCCGGTGCGCCGCGCGTGTTGGTAAACAGTGCGCGCGCATGGCGGCCGTGGCCGCGTCAGTCCGCGGCCACGTGCTGGCACAGAAACAACTCGATATAAAAATCTGATGCATACCTCTGAAAAACGTAATGTTCCCAATTTATTTTAATATTCCAAGCATAGAGCTAAGTGTATGCTGATGTACCGTAGGCATTCGCTCCTCTCGTGATCCGCCCGCCTCACTCACCCCTCGCCTTGACCTAAACGGCTCCGGGTACATCTTTGGAATGAAATTTACCACAAACATGCTAATTCCTTTATTTATTTAATTATTCAACAATGAAACCTTTTCACCTCGTTTGCTAGTTACAACTGTCTATACTATGTTTCTAGTTATTAAAAGTTAAAATTAAGTTTTACACCTACCTGAGAGCACAAATTATGTAGCTCGAAATTCGATGTTTGTATGGCACCGTCCCGCTCTTCCAATGACAGTCTAACACGAGAGTGAGAGAGATGGCACGATACGAACTTCGAGGTTCGGAATATGCCCTCTGCTACATATAAAATCATTTAGAACGCCCCATATAATTCCCATAAAACTTAACTCCAAACACAAAAACAGAATACAACGTAGAGATGTATTTTTCTATCAGTGGCATCGCGGGAAACTTAGCCATGGTTAAGCCAGAACCTCTCCCTTATTGGGAATTGGCATGGACAGAGTTCAACCATAATAACGAAGTCGTAGGGCTCACATTTATCCATGCAATTCTGCTGCCCACAGAAAAAAAACTAAGATAGGTAAACTATGTTCCTTTTCTTTTCTATTCGTAATTCGTACATTATACTAAATCAAGTTACACTACCCAGTGAATTGTACCTACAAAATACCAAAGTAACTAAGCATATACAAATTAGGAAGTCAGTCACAATAATACTTAATACGTATGAATTTATTATTTTAATTATCAAGATGGATCTGCGATCTGTTCCTGATATCTCACAAATTTAAAGGTGCGTCCACATTTGTATAATTTGCCCGTATCAGATCATCGTCGCGTGGCATGATCGCGAATCACGATCACGCGTTTGGACGTTGCACCGATCGGATCGCTCAAAATCCATTTTGCTACGCGTATCACACAGTTATATCGGACGAGTACGGCATGATCGGCGCGCCGACAGTAAGTGTCCAAGCAGCGCGATACGCAGTCATGCCACGGCACGGTGATCGGATACGAGCAAATGATACAAGTGTGGACGCACCTTAAGAAGTGCTGTTCCCATTTTGCAACACGGAATCCAAGACTATTGATCAATTATACCCAAAAGTAGCAGATGGGCATAGCTAGTACATAAGATCCCTTATTTATATTCAAACCGAAAACATTGATAGAATTAGTAATTTTCGTCAGTGTAATTCAAGGCCAAATTCTATGTATTTAAATTTATGTCTGCTTTGTGCAATTTCCATTGTGTGTACAATTGAGTTGATAAATGTTAATCTCCAATATTTCCACGTAGATAAGCAACGAAATTTGAATTGTTTTCAAACAAGAATAGAAATCTAATTTCATCACAAATTTGCGTGTAGTGTCAGTTTTTTCTTGACACACAATTTTGACTAAATTTAAGTCTTTACATCTTTAATGAATAGGAGGGTCAGTACATTAACAGTTATAGGCTGCCAACATTATGGTTACCCTTGGGCGTTCTAGCGTGGCGGGCGCCATCGCCCCGTACGTTCCGGATGTCGGGAAGTCGCGCCAGCTTCAACATTCCTTTATATCCATAGAGACCTGCAATAAAAGGCTTGCCTGTAGTATACACACACCGCTATGTAGTACAAGTTACAACGATATTGACGAACTGCTGAGTTTTTAACTAACAGTGACTAAAACGTATGTAGAAGTTAAAATTATTAACATTACTCACACCTCTTAAAACGATAAGCTATCTCAAAATACCCAAACTCTCGTTAAATCGATTGAATGAAATAATATATTTCAAGTAATACTCGTCTTAAGAGCACATTTTTTTGTTTGATAGAAAGTGTACATTGGTGAAGTGGAATTGATGAAGAACACCACAGAAGGTCACTGGAAGTCCTCAACGATAAGTTATTTACGGGTGACAACGAGATACATCTCGATTAAAATAGCTAAGCTTCTTCATAGTCGAAAATTAAAATGGTCCTGATGAGAATGGTACCATCGCGTCGAATTGATTTGATGATGGAGCCGAAAGGTAGGCACCGGATCTCTTTAATAAAATAATGTATCCTACACATGTTTGGGCTTGTTCGAATCGCCACGAGATGTACTTTTAAGTAACGACTAGCTAAAAAGTGTGAAATAAATTAACTTTTTAACAAAAAATAAAACCGACTCCAAAAAGAAGACAATAAGAAGTAAATAAAAAATAACTGCATAATTAGTTTCTTCAAATTAAGGTGCGTCCACATTTGTATCATTTGCCCGTATCAGATCATCGTCGCGTGGCATGATCGCGTGTCACGATCACGCGTTTGGACGTTGCGCCGATCGGATCGCTCGAAATCCATTTTGCTTCGCATAGCACACAGTTGTATCGGACAAGTACGGCATGGTCGGCGCGCCGACGGTAAGCGTCCAAGCAGCGCGATACGCAGTCATGCTACGGCACGGTGATCGGATACGAGCAAATGATACAAGTGTGGACGCACCTTTACTTGTAAGTAACCGTTTTTCTACTAAATCTGTACAGTAGGTATATACAAATAATACGACGACCGGTTTAGCTCAGCGGGAGTAACGTTGCCTGCGAAGTTACGGGTTCGAATCCCAGTAAGGACAAATATTTGTGTGATGAGCATAGATATTTGTTCCTGAGTCTTGGATGTTTTCTATGTATATAAGTAATATATCTATTAAACAGTGGCGTAGCGTGGACTAATCTAGATGTGGGCTCAGTCGCATCAGCGAGGCCCTTTTTCTTTTAAGATAATGTTTATCATCCACAAGAGGGCTGCGATAGAGGTCCGATTAAGTGCGAGGCCGTGGGCGAGGGCCCACTTCGCCTAAGCTTAGCTACGTCACTGCTATTAAATATATCGTCGTCTAGTACCGATACCACAAGCCTTATTGAGCTTACCATGGGACTAGTTCAATCTGTGTAAAATTGTCCCGTAATATGAATTTATTTTTTAAATGTTATTTTGGAGTCGGTGCCATCTTGTGACAACCTACTAAAATCGTAAATTTCCGACATTTTAGACATTCTTTAGATGGAGCCGAGGCCAAAATCACATTAATTATTAATGGGCGGACAGTGGATACAATATGGTGACGAAAGCATAAGATGGATAAGACTTTTATTACATTTCGACTATTTCGAGTAACATTTTTTGTATGCAGGGTTTGTAGTCATCATACCCCGGGGCTTTCGTGGCACGAACGATTTGTTAGAGTAGAGATTAATTGATAGCTTATTCTAAAAAACATCACTGCGAATTGTAAACTATACTGGTACTCTAGGTTTAGTACCAAGCCTTATCTCATGTATCTCAATAATAAAACACGTTAATGAATTACCTGCAGTAAATTTAGTAGTACCAACTACTAAATTTACTACAGGCTACATGATTTTCGGAATATATTATTAATATCTTTTTAAGAAACGGCGTATTATACAGGGTGTCTGAAAATGACTCTACGATCAGATGGGAGGCAAATCGTTACCGGATACTGAGTACAAAAAAGTGGATTAAATACGTATTTAAGGACAGAAATTAATCACGATTAAATGAGTCGATTAGCGATTAAATTTAATTTTGAAGGATTTGATCTCTTCAAACTTAATCTGATTAAGATTGAAACGATTTCATCTTACGAAATTTTATATTTATTGTGTTTTAAATATCATGTATTTTTTTCTAATTGATTAATTATTCATAAGGTAGAATATAAACCTGCTAGAGTGCACTCTGTTTTTTAACTCGATACCTACTCTTCGGCTAATGTCAATCATCCGTGCCCCGAAAACGCCGGAGTATGGTAGCCATATCCATGTTATGTATATCGTTTAACATGATTTTGACGTATATTCCATCCACTGTCCGCCCCTTGTTAATTATATATCCTGTATAGATTGAGTATAAAAACGGTTATTGGTAAGTAAATTGAAGAAGCTAAATTATGCGGTATGTTTTTACTTTTTAATGTTTTTGTCGTTGGATTAAAAATAGAAAATTATATTCAAAATTCTTATTAGTTAATAACATAAGTCAGTTCAGTTCCTTATGTTTTAAGTAGCGGCCACAAATTTGAGTAATATTGATTTTTAGGGTTCCGTAGCCAAAATGGCAAAAACGGAATCCTAATATTTTCGTCATGTCCGTGCGTCCGTATGTCACAGGCATTTCACTCAAAAACTACATGACGTATATTGATGAAATTTGGAGTATAGGTGTCTTGTATAAGCCGCTACTTAGTTTGATAGTTTAATAATATAATAATTACTAGAGGGGGCCACTCCATACATACATGTAACACAAAAAAGACTTTTCAGCAAATATCAATGTGTGGCACATATTTCGATATTTCTTATAAAAATAAATAAGGTTTCTAAAAAAAAATTGCCTAAGTGAATATTTTCGGAAATAATCGCTCCGAAAGTAGCATAAATTGTGTCCCCCCCTGTCTGTTTTCTAAATAGTATGTACAAAAAATATAAATAAAAAAAATACCAAAGATTAAGCTTAATAAATACTTTCAACGAAAATTGTTTTCTACATGATAGAATATACTGTTATTGAGTTATTGCCATAAGAGTGCGCTTCTCTTCACTAGTGACAGGAATTACGGATAAAGATTGTGTTCAACAGCATTTTTGGAAAGACGTATATTCATGTCCCATAATGGTCCGCTGCAGGTGGATAATGTAGATGATTAGTAATTAAATAAATAACAATACGGGAAGAACCCGATCTACGCTACCTCTGGAAACTCATGCTTCCTCTCTACGGGGCCCCCATACGCCAATGACCTTTTTTTTATTTTATTGATCTTAGATCCGTAGTTCTCCACTATTTTGTGTTATATGTGTCATCGTGTTGACAACCACCGTTGTTACCAATATACTGTGTCAGTTTATCTTTACGAGTCATCGAAACCAAGATAAACACCATTAAAATTTGTTATTTTTACGACAAAAAACCAGTTTTTGCTACTTTTCTTAAAAACTATAAAACCTATTGAAAAACCAGTTGACAATTTTAAAGTGAAAATCATTCTTCACTTATTGGTTTTAGTCCCATGTCTAAGCGACGCTTGATGAGGGAGCCTATACCAATTTAAGATAGAAAGAGGTCTTTACGAAACGTTTTTTTTTGGTTTATTAAGTTATTTATAAAATAAAGGATGGAAAGGCACGACGATCCATTCCGCAAAAGGGGGATTGTTTAGACTTAGAACTGTAGTTCCTCTAAAGAAACTAGGCTCATATTCGTAAGCGTTTTGAAGTTATATAGGCAGTTAACTTTTAATGCAAAATCTAGCAAGTGACAACCCTCGGTAGGTTCAGTAACATTTAACAATAACACAAGGGTCAGTGACCTTTATCAACACAACATTTCTACCCATAATATTTCCCAGTCAATATTACAATAGGGATGATGACAACTTTTTTCTGTGGCATGTTATAGAACGACCATTCAATAACAGAAATACTGATGAAAAAACTATTTCAGTATCATAAAAACTCCACTGATACAACAACTTTAGAAACACACTTTTGGACTTTCCCAAAAAATGCTCCATACTAAACCCTATGAAGGTATGATGTCAACGTAATCTAGTCGGCGGGTTCCGGCAATAATGTAAAGATTGTAAAGCGTTCTTAGGTAGTTTTCGGCCAGTGCGGGCAATAATGTAAAGCCTTAAGTACCTCGGGCCATCTCCTGGCGGCGGAGCGCGCGCGCTAGGGCTCGCGGAAGTCCACGAGCAGCTTGCCGCGCGCGCTAGGGCTCGCGGAAGTCCACGAGCAGCTTGCCGCGCGCGCTAGGGCTCGCGGAAGTCCACGAGCAGCTTGCCGCGCGCGCTAGGGCTCGCGGAAGTCCACGAGCAGCTTGCCGCGCGCGCTAGGGCTCGCGGAAGTCCACGAGCAGCTTGCCGCGCGCGCTAGGGCTCGCGGAAGTCCACGAGCAGCTTGCCGCGCGCGCTAGGGCTCGCGGAAGTCCACGAGCAGCTTGCCGCGCGCGCTAGGGCTCGCGGAAGTCCACGAGCAGCTTGCCGCGCGCGCTAGGGCTCGCGGAAGTCCACGAGCAGCTTGCCGCGCGCGCTAGGGCTCGCGGAAGTCCACGAGCAGCTTGCCGCGCGCGCTAGGGCTCGCGGAAGTCCACGAGCAGCTTGCCGCGCGCGCTAGGGCTCGCGGAAGTCCACGAGCAGCTTGCCGCGCGCGCTAGGGCTCGCGGAAGTCCACGAGCAGCTTGCCGCGCGCGCTAGGGCTCGCGGAAGTCCACGAGCAGCTTGCCGCGCGCGCTAGGGCTCGCGGAAGTCCACGAGCAGCTTGCCGCGCGCGCTAGGGCTCGCGGAAGTCCACGAGCAGCTTGCCGCGCGCGCTAGGGCTCGCGGAAGTCCACGAGCAGCTTGCCGCGCGCGCTAGGGCTCGCGGAAGTCCACGAGCAGCTTGCCGCGCGCGCTAGGGCTCGCGGAAGTCCACGAGCAGCTTGCCGCGCGCGCTAGGGCTCGCGGAAGTCCACGAGCAGCTTGCCGCGCGCGCTAGGGCTCGCGGAAGTCCACGAGCAGCTTGCCGCGCGCGCTAGGGCTCGCGGAAGTCCACGAGCAGCTTGCCGCGCGCGCTAGGGCTCGCGGAAGTCCACGAGCAGCTTGCCGCGCGCGCTAGGGCTCGCGGAAGTCCACGAGCAGCTTGCCGCGCGCGCTAGGGCTCGCGGAAGTCCACGAGCAGCTTGCCGCGCGCGCTAGGGCTCGCGGAAGTCCACGAGCAGCTTGCCGCGCGCGCTAGGGCTCGCGGAAGTCCACGAGCAGCTTGCCGCGCGCGCTAGGGCTCGCGGAAGTCCACGAGCAGCTTGCCGCGCGCGCTAGGGCTCGCGGAAGTCCACGAGCAGCTTGTCGCGCGCGCTAGGGCTCGCGGAAGTCCACGAGCAGCTTGCCGCGCGCGCTAGGGCTCGCGGAAGTCCACGAGCAGCTTGCCGCGCGCGCTAGGGCTCGCGGAAGTCCACGAGCAGCTTGCCGCGCGCGCTAGGGCTCGCGGAAGTCCACGAGCAGCTTGCCGCGCGCGCTAGGGCTCGCGGAAGTCCACGAGCAGCTTGCCGCGCGCGCTAGGGCTCGCGGAAGTCCACGAGCAGCTTGCCGCGCGCGCTAGGGCTCGCGGAAGTCCACGAGCAGCTTGCCGCGCGCGCTAGGGCTCGCGGAAGTCCACGAGCAGCTTGCCGCGCGCGCTAGGGCTCGCGGAAGTCCACGAGCAGCTTGCCGCGCGCGCTAGGGCTCGCGGAAGTCCACGAGCAGCTTGCCGCGCGCGCTAGGGCTCGCGGAAGTCCACGAGCAGCTTGCCGCGCGCGCTAGGGCTCGCGGAAGTCCACGAGCAGCTTGCCGCGCGCGCTAGGGCTCGCGGAAGTCCACGAGCAGCTTGTCGCGCGCGCTAGGGCTCGCGGAAGTCCACGAGCAGCTTGCCGCGCGCGCTAGGGCTCGCGGAAGTCCACGAGCAGCTTGCCGCGCGCGCTAGGGCTCGCGGAAGTCCACGAGCAGCTTGCCGCGCGCGCTAGGGCTCGCGGAAGTCCACGAGCAGCTTGCCGCGCGCGCTAGGGCTCGCGGAAGTCCACGAGCAGCTTGTCGCGCGCGCTAGGGCTCGCGGAAGTCCACGAGCAGCTTGCCGCGCGCGCTAGGGCTCGCGGAAGTCCACGAGCAGCTTGTCGCGCGCGCTAGGGCTCGCGGAAGTCCACGAGCAGCTTGCCGCGCGCGCTAGGGCTCGCGGAAGTCCACGAGCAGCTTGTCGCGCGCGCTAGGGCTCGCGGAAGTCCACGAGCAGCTTGCCGCGCGCGCTAGGGCTCGCGGAAGTCCACGAGCAGCTTGCCGCGCGCGCTAGGGCTCGCGGAAGTCCACGAGCAGCTTGCCGCGCGCGCTAGGGCTCGCGGAAGTCCACGAGCAGCTTGCCGCGCGCGCTAGGGCTCGCGGAAGTCCACGAGCAGCTTGCCGCGCGCGCTAGGGCTCGCGGAAGTCCACGAGCAGCTTGCCGCGCGCGCTAGGGCTCGCGGAAGTCCACGAGCAGCTTGCCGCGCGCGCTAGGGCTCGCGGAAGTCCACGAGCAGCTTGCCGCGCGCGCTAGGGCTCGCGGAAGTCCACGAGCAGCTTGCCGCGCGCGTGTCCCCGCGCCGCGCGCGCGTACGCCGCCGCTGCCTCGCGCCAGCCCCACGCCTGCTCCACGTCCACGATGAACTGGAACAAACCACCATTGTAGCCCGCAGTTGTCGTTTGGAATTTTACGTTACTTTACTTTAATTTTAACCCATCAGTTGAAATCGAATATTGTCTTAAAAAGTAAGTATTCGTTCTAAAAGCATAGCGTAGGTGAAAAATTATATCATCTGGAGGATAGTCTGGTAGAAGAACGGCCGGTGAACGCGCGGCATTCACCCCGCCGGTGGCGCCACCATTTTGTCCCTCGATAGATCCATCCGTGCAGCAGCAATACCCGATACCGGGCTCGGTGAGTCGGCGCGCCATCCCTGCCGCCGTGAAGCCTATCGGAGAAAGGTGGTCGAGAGGAAGACTCACCTCCCCTCGGTCGGCTCGCCGCCGCAGCATCTCGATATCCTCCTTGCGCGGGGAGAAGAACGCCCAGCGCACGCGCGGCGCGCAGCCGGCCGGCGGCGCCGCCATGTTGTCCCGCAGCAGGTCGGCGGCAGCGGCGGCCGCGCCCGGCAGCAGGCCGAGCGCGTCGGCGCGGCGCAGTAGCGGCGAGCTGAGCGTGACGTACACGCCGAACGCGCACGGCAGCGCCGCGGCGCCCGCGCCGCCCAGCCCCGCGCAGTCGATCACCACGTCGAATCTGCAAGGAAATAGCTGAATGTGTTAAATACTTAACCGGCTTCGTGGTGAGAACATCGACAGGCGAGCTAGAGACTTACACAGCAGTAATTTTCTCAAACGTGCAATGTAACGTTGACGTTGCGTTCCTTAAAATAGGCCTCGAAGTGTCACGTTTCGGATGCGGTGCGACGAGAGATGCATCTTGATAATTCATACAAAATTAAGGTCTAGGCCTACACGGCGACCTTCTTTTGTTTCGATTCGCTATGAGCACCGCTGCACTGCGCCCCCGCCCCGCGCAGCCGATGCTGCAGCGAAATAAACCAGTAACACTGAATGTAAAAAAAGTCGTTCTAATCCCCATTAAAACGTCTCTTTTTATTATTATGTGATTAGATTTCACTGTTTGTTGTTGGTTATTGTATGTTTTAATTCATTGCATGTTTGAGAAAGGCACTATATAATTAGATACCTCGGTGTGAAAATGGATTGCCAGCCTCGTAGCCCTATCCGATAATGCCTACTTGGCTGGCAATCCCTGTTTTCTCAGCCTCTGCAATACTGTACTATTATGCAATAGATAATGTATGCTTTTTCAATCGAGTGCTGCGGTATTATGTGACTCATGATTCCAGCGGCTCGGCGCCCAGCCGCGCCGCGGTCGCCGCCTGCTCGCCCGCGCACGCCCCCACCACCGGCACCTAACCTATAACATTGTACTATACTACTGTATACGCACGGGCCGCTCTGCCGCAGCCGCTCGGCGTGGTCGGCGGCGTGGCGGTCCAGCGGCTCGGCGCCCAGCCGCGCCGCGGTCGCCGCCTGCTCGCCCGCGCACGCCCCCACCACCGGCACCTAACCTATAACATTGTACTATACTACTGTATACGCACGGGCCGCTCTGCCGCAGCCGCTCGGCGTGGTCGGCGGCGTGGCGGTCCAGCGGCTCGGCGCCCAGCCGCGCCGCGGTCGCCGCCTGCTCGCCCGCGCACGCCCCCACCACCGGCACCTAACCTATAACATTGTACTATACTACTGTATACGCACGGGCCGCTCTGCCGCAGCCGCTCGGCGTGGTCGGCGGCGTGGCGGTCCAGCGGCTCGGCGCCCAGCCGCGCCGCGGTCGCCGCCTGCTCGCCCGCGCACGCCCCCACCACCGGCACCTAACCTATAACATTGTACTATACTACTGTATACGCACGGGCCGCTCTGCCGCAGCCGCTCGGCGTGGTCGGCGGCGTGGCGGTCCAGCGGCTCGGCGCCCAGCCGCGCCGCGGTCGCCGCCTGCTCGCCCGCGCACGCCACCACCACCTGCACGCACACGTACCCTAATATATTGTATTATTTTTAGATAAAAAAGAAACAAATACGTTATGGCTATTTGACAGGACGATTTTTCCAATTTTTGAGCTGAGCTGAGCACACGTGAGGGCTATAGCAGGTACCTTATCAAAATAATATAAAACCCTTAAAGGCAATACCAATGCAAAAGACAAATTATGAAAAGTAATCATATAAAAATTCGGCTCCTTAGAATTGTTAGAAGTATCAAAATAATGGCGTCACGTACCCGACATTCCGGTAATTCCAGTTGGCAGCATTTTGTCGATAGCTGTACAGAACACGACTCGACACAACTTCGATTCTAACGAGAGCTACCTTCTAATTCATGACGGTAGCTATAAACCGTTCGTATTTATATATAAAAAAATGTCATTCGAAACTTTATAAATTCAGCGTTCTAGAACAAATGAACGTTTGCGTTAGTTCGAGTAGTTTTATTGTAGCGTCTTATTACTGATTTAAAAGGCAGTCTTCGTACTAACGTGGGAGTCATTTTAAAATGACCTCCAGGCTCCTGACCTTTTTATTTTTATTTTATTTTATTTTATTTATTCGGAGAACCAAGAGCTAAAAGTAATACATTTGCAGCATAGAATAAGTATCTTTTGCGTGTAGTGTCGTTCATGCCGTACAACGCGCCGGCAGCAGTCCCGTCACCTACACGTACGTGTTTACTGTCGCGCACGAGCAGCTGCACGGCGGCGTGCCCCACGCCGCCCAGCCCCAGCACGAGCGCGCGACGTGCGCGCGGCGCGCCGGCAGCCGTCCCGACGTGGACCGAGTTCACCTACACGTACGTGTTTACTGTCGCGCACGAGCAGCTGCACGGCGGCGTGCCCCACGCCGCCCAGCCCCAGCACGAGCGCGCGACGTGCGCGCGGCGCGCCGGCAGCCGTCCCGACGTGGACCGAGTTCACCTACACGTACGTGTTTACTGTCGCGCACGAGCAGCTGCACGGCGGCGTGCCCCACGCCGCCCAGCCCCAGCACGAGCGCGCGACGTGCGCGCGGCGCGCCGGCAGCCGTCCCGACGTGGACCGAGTTCACCTACACGTACGTGTTTACTGTCGCGCACGAGCAGCTGCACGGCGGCGTGCCCCACGCCGCCCAGCCCCAGCACGAGCGCGCGACGTGCGCGCGGCGCGCCGGCAGCCGTCCCGACGTGGACCGAGTTCACCTACACGTACGTGTTTACTGTCGCGCACGAGCAGCTGCACGGCGGCGTGCCCCACGCCGCCCAGCCCCAGCACGAGCGCGCGACGTGCGCGCGGCGCGCCGGCAGCCGTCCCGACGTGGACCGAGTTCACCTACACGTACGTGTTTACTGTCGCGCACGAGCAGCTGCACGGCGGCGTGCCCCACGCCGCCCAGCCCCAGCACGAGCGCGCGACGTGCGCGCGGCGCGCCGGCAGCCGTCCCGACGTGGACCGAGTTCACCTACACGTACGTGTTTACTGTCGCGCACGAGCAGCTGCACGGCGGCGTGCCCCACGCCGCCCAGCCCCAGCACGAGCGCGCGACGTGCGCGCGGCGCGCCGGCAGCCGTCCCGACGTGGACCGAGTTCACCTACACGTACGTGTTTACTGTCGCGCACGAGCAGCTGCACGGCGGCGTGCCCCACGCCGCCCAGCCCCAGCACGAGCGCGCGACGTGCGCGCGGCGCGCCGGCAGCCGTCCCGACGTGGACCGAGTTCACCTACACGTACGTGTTTACTGTCGCGCACGAGCAGCTGCACGGCGGCGTGCCCCACGCCGCCCAGCCCCAGCACGAGCGCGCGACGTGCGCGCGGCGCGCCGGCGCGGCCCACGCCGGCCGCGCGCAGCGCCGCGCACGCCGTCAGCGCGCCGTACAGCGCGCCGCCCGCCGACAAGTCGTCCAGGCGCTCGGGGGCCAAGCTCACCTGCCGACGACAAATTATATTTACAAATTCTATCAAAATATCGAATACTTATCATGTTAACCACGAAGGTTTTAAAATATCCTTATTGAAGAAAGGGATTCATATATGGCATCATATGGCAAATGAACTAGTAGGGATCTACTCTGAACGGGTAAGTTTATCTCGATTAACACAATTGTTACGACAGTAACAACTACACATAACACGAACAGACACTTCTAACTAAAGAAAATTGCTCGAAATATGCCAACGAGAGCATGGCCGCTCACCCAGTCCTCCCGGGCGAGCACGTACTGCGCGTGCGCGCCGGGCCGGTGCGGCGGCACGACGCCCCACACGCGCGCGCCCGGCGGCAGCGCGGCGCGCGGCGCGGCGCCCACCACCGTGCCCACGAAGTCGCGGCCGAGCGTCAGCGGGAACTCCACGCCCTCGCCGCCCTCCAGCCTGCGCAGCGTGTTCAGCACCGTGGCGCCGTACCCGCCTGTGCAGACGATAGGGAATACTTACGTATTCTACTCAGTTTAAGAAAGTACTTTAAAATGTTTCTAATAAAAAGCCATTGAAAAAAATATTTTGACAAAATAAATGAGCGGAGTTCAAATAGTTGGATATCGGTAACATTCAGCCGCTCGAGGCGACTGACTAGCTCTGGATAGTCTCACTCACCGCGGATGATTCGACAACCAGAGCCAACAAATTGTAGCTACGCCTTGCGTCCAACGAATTATAACAAATTGATGTCCCTTTGTAATATAATGACTCACAATCAGCTAATTGTTCCACACCGTAAACTAATTTTAAATCATCGGCATAAAAGAGACATTATATGTGTACGGGCACTTGTCTACACGTACATTACTTGATAGGTATCTTGATATTTGGTTGGAACACGAAAGTCTGTTTTCTTGATAAATTAGAATAATTTTACTTGATAGGTGTGCACACTTAATTAGCGAACGTGAACTGATTTATTGACTGCTAGCGGAAAGCTATACAAAGTAAAATGCTGATGATGCAAATGATAATATGACGCATGTGCGATGTACTCGTACATATTCCGGGGCGAGAAGAGATGGGATAAAAATATAAATCTGATACAAAAAATAGATTAAAATTACAATGAATTAAAAGTTACTACTTTAAAATTAGGAGACGTGGCTTTATCTGTTCGCGAAGTATTTTTTGTTTCGCTGCCTCCTGAGTCGTTGTGTTGGCTAGTTCCGGCGGCTACGGTTGAGTAAGTTATATTCTGCTTCTACTATGGATGTTTGATTTTTCCAAAGAGTGGCCATATGTTTCGCGTCGTCTCGAGTGAAATATCTTTCTGATATTGTTCGGCGAACCTTTCATCTAGTACGCCAAAGAGACTGTTAGCGATGTAACCGACTCCGTCGATAAGGCCGCGTCGCTGACGTAACGCGGGTCGCGTGCTCGAGTGCTGACTGAGTAACATCTGGTAGTTGTAGTGATATTATGTCACAATGTACTTGAGTTTTTATTGTTTCGCATGTATTTTTAAGAAATTTTGTATACTTTTGGAATGCGTTCATTGCTTCCCAATACGGCTCCATGTTATAATAAACGATGAGTTTCCATTCGTCTCGAATTAGCATCATATCTGCCATTTTATCGAAGTAAAATGTTGACGTCGCACTGGCCACTTGAAAGGCATGATAAAAATAACACCAGTGCGGCAAATGTTGATGATAGTGTATATTTGGCCTTGATTGTGTTCGTTTTTTGAGGTCTTTTGGGTAGATTTTCCTTGTTGTCATCTTTACCACGTGAGGACTGTTCTTGATTCGTTTCATCTTCATTGTGCTCTGACAGGAGCGACAGCTTTGTTATCGGACGTTTTCGGGGTTCCACTTTTCGTTCTTAGTGTCACCACACGCACATATTGATCTTGTCCTGGGTGTAACTCTATAACCCTGCCCATAGTCCACTTGCCGGGTGGCAGGTTGTCATCATGAATGAGCACAACGTCGTTAATATTGATATTTTTTCTGTTCTTCATCTGTGGTGTATGTTCTGGCTGTGTCTTGTTCTTCTAGTTTGAATGTGGATAACCAGGTAGGTCTTTGCCACCACAGATGATGTTGGCTTAATTGCGAAGCAGTGAGGCCTCAGCTTGCGCAATCTGCGGGATTTTCCGCCGACTTCACGTAACGCCAGCATTCCGATGGTATTATTTCTGTGGTTTGTCGCACCCTGTTGGCGACAAAGGTCTTCCAGCGACTTGGGTCCCCTTGCAGCCACCCCAAGACAGACGTAGAGTCCACCCAACCATAGACCTTGTTATTATGGTTGGTTAAACATTCCTTGACCTTGACCATCAAGTTGGCAAGTAAGAGAGCACCACACAACTCTAGTTTTGGTAACGATATCGTCTTGTTATTCGGTACCAGTCTTGATTTTGCTGCTAACAGAATAATATTCGATTGCTCCTGAATGTTGATTCTGCAATAAATGCAACAAGCATGTTTGAAGTGTTGCGTCACTGAAGCCGTAAAGGTGAATTTCGCTTGAAGCATCCGTGCCGAGCCATCGCGGTATTTTATATTTATTTATGTTGCTATTTAGGTCTTGCTTGATTTTTATCCACTCTGTATTGATGTCATTAGGAATTTTGTCATCCCATTGTAGAGAACTTTCTTTCCATAGCTTCTGAAATAGCAGCTTCAATTTGGTGGAAACTGGGGTAAGCCACCCCACGGGGTCAAATAATTTTGAAATGTCTGATAGCAGTTGGCGTTTCGTAGTGCCCTTGTTGGTGTCAGGTGATCTTTAAATTTTTGAATGAAAGTGGAATATATCTTGTGCGGGATCCCAGTTCGACCCTAACGTCTTTCTTGATTCCACCTCCTTGAAAATGTAATTAGTTTCAGCCACGGTATCTTCACCAATCTTTTGAACACATCCGTGATGATTTGACATCCATTTTCTCAGAAAAAAGCCTCCTGACTGCAGAAGCTGTTGCAATTCTTGCTGCAATTTTATAGCTGATTCGACGGAATGGGACCCGTGAAGGAGATCATCCATGTAGAAACACTCCTCCAGTACATGTGCGGCTTCAGGGTAGTTCGATCTTTCGTCAAGTGCAAGCTGCTTTAGAGTCATCATAGCTAGAAAGGGAGCGGCTTTGAATCCGTATGTAACTGTGGTAAGCTGGTATTCTTTTAATAATTCGTGTGGCGAGTCTCTCCAAATAATCTTCTGTAAACTTTGGTCTTCTTCATGAATCCGTATTTGGCGAAACATTATTTCCAAATCGGCAATAAAACAGATTCGATGCTGTCTCCATTTTAAAATTAAAGATAAGAGGTCCTTTTGAAGATTTGGGCCCTTGTGCATAAGATCATTTAGACTTACACCCGTTGTCGTCAATGCGGACCCATTAAAAACCACCCTTAATGCCGTTGTAATAGAGTCGTTTCTTATGACGCAATGGTGAGGTAGATAGCACTCTCGTGTTTTGTTCTGTTGTGCTATCGGCGCTGGTTTCATATGACCGAGAGATAGGTATTCATGTATAAACGATTTATATTGTTGCGCAATTTGTTCATTCTTGATGAATTTGTTTTCTAATTGTCGGAATTGCATTACGGCTTTGTTTTTAGAATTTCTCAATCTCTTCAAACTTGTATCTTGGAAGGGTATTCTTACTTCATATCTTCCACTTGGCAAGCTTGTTGTTGTTGATCGATAAAACATTATACATTCATCTTCTTCGCAGGTATAGGGCGTATTTTCGGGGATGTCCTGTATTATCCAAAATTTCTGTATGTCTTCAATATTATTTAACACCATATTACAATGGAACCCTTGCTGTACTTTGCCGGATAAAATATATCCCAGACGAGTTTGTTGAGCAATAAAGGGTATTTCATTATTCTTGTGAATGCCTTCCATGATAATATTTGCATATACCTCTGCTCCTAATAACAGGTCGATCGAGTTGCTGATGTAGAATTTTGGATCCGTAAGAGGTATGATATTTAAAAGGTCCATGTTGGTTTCGAAAACGTTGAATTTGGCAAGTTTCTTGTTAAACTTTTCATGATGAACGCGTCAGTATTAAATGAGTACTCCTGGTCTGACGATAGACAATTTAAGTTCATCATCCCTTTACAAATGTTGTTATTAGTGCCGACTCGTGTGATCACGCCCTTACATTTGTGACATGGCAACCCTAATTGTTGGGCCGCGTTCTCCGAAATCAGGCAAATTTGAGATCCCTGATCTATAAGGGCTCGCATGGTGCGGGGTGCCCCATCAGCTCCCAGGACCTAGATCATAGCTGTGGCTAAGAGTATTTTTGGTTGTTCATCGTCGTCATTTTGTTGCGCCACGTGTGACCCAGTTCCTTGTTGACGTGTTTGGCTTCCGTGCGCATTTTGATTGCGAAATACGTCGTGCAATAGTGTATTATGATACCCATTGCATTCTTGACAACGTTTTACAGAATCACAAGGTTTTCCATTATGATTATATAGACAATTATTGCAAAGATTGAGTTTCGCAATTGTTGTTCGTTTAAGTCCCGGTGCCATTTCTTTCAACTCTGTACAGAAGTATATTCCATGGTCATTCTGGCAGACCGGACACTTCCGCTGGTACCCGTAGGAAGTTTTACTCGACGTAGCCTTGTTGCTTGTGAAATATCGTTTGAAACGGCTTGTTTTGAGCTGATTGTTGGATGTCGATGGCGCATTCAAACTAGGCTTGTTCACAACGGCTTCTTGCTTGCGCCGTGACGATTCCATAGCTGTAAATTTGCCTTCCAGAAACGACAAAAACTCCTTTAACGATGGCAGATCTCGGGGCTGTTTTAATGACGCCATGTAGTCGTTATGGGTTTCGGCATCTAATTTTTGTGTTAATAAATGGACTAATATCGGATTCCACGTGTCAATATTGACGCCTAAATTCTTGATACCATTTAGACTTTCAATAGTTACGTCATGAAGTCTCTTGAGATGACTCGATGTGACGTGTTGTATTACCGGCAGACTCATGACGGTATTAATATGAGTCGTAAAAATTCGTTTCTTGTTATTGTATCGATGGTTTAATATTTCCCAGCATGTGACGTAATTATCAGAGCTGATGGGGTAGGTGTTGTATAAGGCGTTCTGGTTCGCCTTTAATCTTGCTCTTCAGAAACTGCATTTTTTGTGCATTCGATAAACATGTATTTCTATGTATTGCTTCTGTGAAAAGGTCTTTGAACGACACCCATTGTTGGTAGTGGCCATGAAATATTGGAATATCTAAACGTGGGGTTGCTTGTTCCCTATGCGATGTCGACCACAAATTGCTGTTAATTTCCTTCTTCATCGTTGCGAAGTCATTTTCGTATTTTGTGAAAGTTTTTTCGTAGTGCTCATGACTTCCATCGAGTTCACTGTCGATGGGAGCCTAGGGACTTGAGCAAATCTTCGAGCTCCCATTTCTCTTCTACGCCCTCCAGGTTCATATTTGTCAGTGTTCGAGATAACGCCTTAAAGTTGCTACTTTTTTTACGTATGATTTCATCTAGCTTGCTATGGTTTCCCCGGGAGGTAAACCCTTGATCAGCCTTCGCAGAGTCTTGCTCTGGGTTATCTCTGGGTGTAAATACGTGGATTGGAGGGCCCCGGTGGTTGGTTCATGGGCGGTTGCCTGGACGGTGGTACAGGATAGCTGCTGGCGGGCGCGGGTTGTGTCGATTTTTGAATAAAGTCTCTTGTATCCAAATATAATTTCTGCGTCTCATCGTAGCAGTTCTTGAAGAAGTAGTCATGTATGTCTAAAGTCACGTATCTGCTCGTCATTTTTACTAAACTCCTGCCAATGTAATTCTAAACTTTGTAGTCTCCTTGTAGGAGTCAGTTGGCTCATACACTTGCTTGTTGATGATGGAGTGCGTAGAAAGAACACTGATGTTAAGTTAAAGTTAAACTAGTTTATTTTCTGTTATTATAAAGATAGGTACAAGGTTTAGGTTAATTAGCTGTTCCTTCCGTTGATGTTTATCGTACGCGTGTTAAGTATGCACTCGTCTAGATATAATTCGATATTTCGCAAGTAAACAACGTGACCCCAATTGGATCGCAACGTAAGCTAAACCTGCATGTACAGTCAGACTGTACATATTGGGCACCCCCAAAAGAAGGGAGAACGTAACTTTCAATAGAAGGAAAAGCTATTACACGAAACAAATAATAAAATATTAATCGAAGTTGAACGCGACGTTGTCGTTGGTCGCGCTGGGTGGCCGCGGGCGCTGCTCTCGGCTGCTCGTCGGCCTGCTCGTTCCTTGCTGGATATTTCTTTCTTTCGGTATGGGTTGAAGCTCGATGTCCTCGTAGTGGGGCTTCACTGATCGAAGGGAGCATTCTTTGCGTTTCAATTTTGGGCAGAGTGAAGGATATCGCCTTCCCACTCCCCACAGGATGACAGCAACGATTGCTGTAGTTAGGAGGAAATAACTGATGGCGTATTGGTGAATATCGTGATTGCTTATGCCAGATGGCAATCGTTGTTCGCTCTTCTTCAGGCGATTTATTTTTCCATCGACCTCTTCTATATCTTGATCTGCTTCCGTGGGCAGGTAAAGGTGCGGTATGTTGTGGTAAGTTATGTTTGCGATTTGGTTAATTGACGATGTTAACGTAGGTGCGTTGACGTTGTAATCAATCTTCATCTTGCTGTTGTATTGGCTGAGCGAATGAATAGTTAAGTATTCGGATTGCAGCATGCATCCCTGGGGTAAAGTTATAATTCCAGACGACGTAATATCATCTTCACAAATGACTCGCAGTGGGCATGTATTACAACAAACCGCTAGCCAAGCGTTCGGCGAATGCAACTCAATCCAAGCGTCCTTGCATGACGTACTTGTGACGTCACATGGAGTCGTCGTGCGATGGCCTATTAGTTTAGCTTCGCACGGGATATTGTTATTATGTAAGTTGAACACCGGGAGATTTTTGTCGCATATAAAAATATCGAGTTTCAGTTGGATGCATTGCTTGAGATCTTCTTGCTTCAAAGAAATGTAGGTATTTTTGTGAAAATTTACCGCGATGTATGTTGAACTAGTTGTGTGTACCGTAACCGTTCCCGATTTAGTTTTAACGGGCAACGGGATGGCACGATGTAGCGTAAAATCCTCGTCCGAAATCAGAGGTATATGTACCTCAAATAAGAAAAAACTGTCTGTGACCCGCGCTTTGACATAAAGCAGTTTGTAAAGATCCTTGACGTCTTCTCTCATGTTGTCGACTGGTAAAGATAAAGTTTTAGGTAGTTTTCCAGCGATAACGTTCATTTGCTCTATTAAGTTCACCGGAGATACGAGGTGTATATCAATACGGCCTTTATATACATCAGTAAGAGTGTTAAAGAGCATTTCTTGAACGTTCTTCAAATTGTTTATCAGTAAGTATGCTGATAAAGCTGCAGAATTGAAGTAACTGGTGGCCATCGCCGTTTCCAGCGCCGATTCAATCTTCGCATTGTTAATGTTTGTTTGATTCATAAAGTTTTCTATGACGTCACATTGCCGCTTGATGTTTGCTTCATTTTTTTCAAAATCTTGTTTTCTAGTTCTACAACGGATGTTTGATTTTTAATAAGCTCAAGTAAATAGTTCTCATTGTTCTGGATGGCCTTAATGTCGCTTTTGTATTTGTCTGCAAAGCGTTGATCCAAAATGCCGAATAGGCTGTTCGCTAGGTATCCCACTCCGTCTATTAGTGCTCGTTTTTTTTTTTGGATAGATGTTTGTGCGGGGCGAGTAAAATGGCGTTGTAGTACTGCAATAGTTCCATTTCGTTACGAAGTTGGTCCAGAGTAGTTTTACAGTACCTGGGGTCCGTTTTCTGACACCAGATGTTTACAACTTGAATATAATTGGTGATACGATTTGTTCCCTCCCAGTAGTCAGTTAAGTTATAATACATAAGCAATGTCCATTTGTCATGTATTACTTGTATCTTGCCCATTGTATCGTAGTAAATCGGAGGCTCGCCTTCCAAGCTTGTAATGAGAGCCGTAGCCGGCGCGGCGCCGGCGGCCTGCGACCCCGTCACCAATGCGCATATAACTATAAACGTTGTTAATAATGTCAACAGACTATGTGACATATAACCTTTTTCTCGGGTGGCTCGTGCAGGTTTCTTCACGATTGTTTGTTGGTTTTTGAGTTCTGACGATTGTTTTTCTTCAGTTTCTTTATCTGTCGTTTCTAGTGGGAGCGGCGATAGTTTGATCACGGGACGTTTGAGAGTCCCAGTTTGAGTTTTGATCGTTGTTACACGGACATAACCGTCGGCTCCCGGGTGGACCTCCATTACACGGCCCAGGGCCCATTTTCCTGGCGGCAAGTTGTCTTCCTTAACTAGTACAATGTCGTCGATCTTTATGTTTTTTGTAGGTTTGTTCCACTTGCTTCGACGCTGCAGTTGAGATAAATAGTCACTAGACCAAGTTTTCCAGAATCGTTGCGTCATATGTTCTATAAGTTGCCATCGACGACGTATGTCAATGTTTTTGATATCACCATGATCCGCATGAGGCATAGACATCGTGGGTGATCCAGTCAAGAAGTGTCCCGGAGTAAGGCAGTTGTAGAATTCATCTGGATCTTCTGTCAAAGCGCACAGTGGCCTCGAGTTGAGACAGGCTTCGATTTTGGTCAATAGTGTTGTGAATTCTTCAAAGGTTAGTTTTTGTTCGCCAAGGACTCTTCGTAAGTGGTATTTCAAGGACTTGACTGCAGCCTCCCAGATGCCCCCTCCGGTGGGCCATGCGGGGGCGATGAAGTGCCATTCCACCTCCTTTTTGCCAATTTCATCGAAAAAGGTTGAGTTGTTTAACATTTGCTTGAATTGTTCGTATTCATCGCGCAGGACCTTTGATGAACGTATAAAGTTGGTGCCACAGTCAGAATACATGTGCCTAGGTGTGCCTCGTCTCGCACAGAAACGTTCGAAAGCCGCCAGGAATGTTTCGGCACTCATATCTGAGGTGAGTTCTATGTGTACAGCCTTCGTGACTAGGCACACGAATACAACTATGTAGCCTTTCGAAGTTTTGACACCCCTGCCTTTGTTTATCTTGATTTCTACGTTTCCAGTGAAGTCAACACCGGAATGCGTGAATGGCCTCGACGGAATTGTTCTTTGCGGTGGTAGGTCCGCCATCAGTTGATGATGGTCGCACGGCTTGAAGCGATGACAGCGAACGCAGTGTTGAAGTTTACTTTTGACAGCCCTGTTACCTCCGATAATCCAGTAACGCTGCCTTATGTAGTTTAGGGCTTCGCGGGCTCCACCGTGTAATGTTGACATGTGACCGTGGTGAATCACTAGGTCAGTCATTCGCCCTTTTCTGGGAAGTATTGTGGGATTCTTCATGCCAGGAGGTAAGTTGGAGTGGTTTAGTCGCCCACCTACACGACTGATTCCCTTTTTATCCAGGAAGGGCATTAGCTTGTACATACAGCTATTTTTAGTTACAAGTTTGTTCTTAAGTAATAAATTATACTCGTTAGAAAATGCCGTTTTCTGAGTGCATTTAATTATGAGTTCATTGGCCGCTTGTAGTTCGCGTGCAGTTAGGTAGCGAGTGTCAGGTGTCTGCTTGCGACGCAACTTTGCCGTAGCTCGTAATATCCACGCTGTGACCCTGATTACTCGTGTTAATGTACTGTATTTTTCTAACAACTCGTCAATGAAGTTGTTATTTTGTTTTACAGCTAGGGTTGCCTCTTCCTTTTTTATGGTTCCGATGTTAGTAGTAAAGTGACAATTTCTCGACATTTGTTCATTTTCGTTAGGTTCAGGAAGTGATGATAATGACGGTCCTTGCCACCAGAGGTCGTGATGAATCAGTTTGCTCGGATGCATCCCTCTTGAAGCACAGTCGGCTGGATTCTGCTCCGATTTGATGTACCGCCATTTTCCAGCTGGTATTATTTGTTTGATTTTTGCTACTCGGTTGGTCACGTATTTTTCCCACCGAGATGCATCACCTTGCAGCCACGCTAAGACAACCTGAGAGTCACAGTATGCTTCTATATTTATTTCATAATCTTTGTAGACATCTATAACCTTCTGCATGAGCTGTGATAGTAGTAGCGCGCCGCATAGTTCTAGTTTGGTTAAAGTTGTTTTTTGAGATAACGCGGCAACCCTAGTTTTTGCCGTCAACAATGTTGTTATCGACTTTCCTTTGTCATTCTTGATGCGAGTGTAGATGACACAAGCGTATGCCTTTTCACTTGCGTCTGAGTAGCCCAATAGTTCAATTTTCTTCGTTGTTCCACCAAGCCATCGTTGGAGTTTGATGTTTTTTATTAACGAGAGCTCGCTTTTAAGTTTCCGCCATTCTTCTTGGATGTTGTTTGGAAGTTCTTCATCCCAGTTGAGTTGTTTGTTGCTCCAGACCTTTTGAAATATTAGTTTGGCTGTCACAGTGATCGCGCTGAACCAGCCTAAGGGGTCATATAGACGTGAAATTTCTGATAGCAAACCTCTTTTTGTCAGAGGGTGTTTTTTATTGTTCACGTTCCAGTTAAATACGAAGTTGTCAGTATTACAATTCCAGCCTAGCCCCAGAGTTTTTTGGGATTCTTCCTGCTTGAAGTCAAATATGTTCTTTGTTGAGACTTGATCTTCAGTTAGGTTTTCTAGTAGTGCTTGATGACTTGCTGACCATTTTCTAAGATTCATGCCGCCACCACGAAGTAACTGAATTAGTGAGTTTTGGAGTTGTTTTGCTGCTTCAATGGAGTTGTGGCCGCTGATGAGGTCATCAACGTAGAATTCGGTTTTCAGTGTTTCAGCAGCTTCCGGATATTTGTGTCCGTCATCAATGGCTAGTTGTTTAAGGGTGCGCATAGCGAGCCATGGCGCGCACTTAAGACCATACGTTATGGTGCAAAGTTGATACTCCTGAAGTCTTTCAGAGGGCGAGTTTCGCCATATAATCTTCTGAAGGCGTTGTTGATCTTCTGAAATCCAGATGCATCGGTACATCTTCTCTACGTCGGCTGTGAAGGCATATTTGTAAGTTCTCCATTTTAGGATTAAAGCCTGTATATCCTTTTGTAGGTTAGGCCCTTTTTCTTGTAAACTGTTTAAACTACAGCCGCTGGTAGTTTTCTGAGATGCATTGAAAACGACTCGCAGTCTTGTGCTGGTAGCGTTCTCCCTCAGGACCCCATGATGAGGCAGAAAACAGTCGGAAGTTGACGTTGAAGTTGCAAGTTTCATATGTTGGAGATCCGAATATTCTTTTATAAAATCTTTGTACATTTCTGCGAGCTTAGTTTGTCTCTCCAGCCTCTTTTCAAGGTGAATGAATTGTGAAATGGCGATCTGTTTAGAACTTCCCAGGTTATCTTCGAAGTTGTTAGACATTGGCATTTTCACGATGTATTTTCCGTCCGATGCTCGTTGAACAGTTTTACAGTAGAATTCTTCACATTCGTCATTTTTGGAGATATCTTCACTATTTTGGGTGATATCCTCGTTTTCCCAAAATTTGGTAAGTTCGTTCATGTCTATTAAAGTTATGTGGCAGTTGAAAGTTTTTAATTTCCCGCAAAGGATGTATCCTAAGCGAGTTTGTTGAGCGACAGGAGCCTGTTTATCCCCTTTTAGGACCCCGTCCATGATGATATCGGCGTAAACGTCCGCTCCGAGAAGGAGATCCACGGGGCGCGACACGTTAAATCAGGGTCGGCAAGTTTCAAATTTTTCAAGTGAGACCATTTAATGTTGTTGAATGTAGCGTTGGGCAGATTGTTCGTTATTTTGTTAAGGATTAATGCTTCCGTTTTGAATGTATATTCAGAGTATAAGGACTTGCAAGTTATTTCCGTTTTTCCTTTGCAGTTACCGGATAATTCTCCTATACCCGATACAGTTGCATGTAGTCTCGTCCTTGGTAGGTTAAGCAGTTGTGCGGCGTTTTCACTCAAGATATTTACTTGGGACCCCTGGTCGAGTAAAGCGCGTAGGACAATAAAGTTTCCGTCATGAGCTTGGATTTTAAGTTGAACCGTTGTTAGTAGGACTTCCATGTCCTTTGTAGATAAATGATGGTTAGAAGCATGTTGATTTGAAGTTGAAGGACGAGGCTCGTAGTTATTTTTTGAAGTTGTTATTTGTTTCTTCATATTATTGTGCAATAATGAATGATGTTTTAAATTACACTCTTTGCACGTTTTGCTAGATTTGCATTCCTTGTCGCCGTGGCTAAACAAGCAATTCTTGCATATTTGTAGTTTCGCAACAGTATTATTCCGTTGCGATGCGTCGAGGTCACTGAATTTCTGACATTGCATCAACACGTTTGAGCCGTCGCAAAGCGGGCATTTCCCGTATGCCGTATGATATGTTTTAGGGATCGTTTTGTTGT
Organism: Hedya salicella; assembly: GCA_905404275.2. NCBI lineage: Eukaryota > Metazoa > Arthropoda > Insecta > Lepidoptera > Tortricidae > Hedya > Hedya salicella. Next base: position 3,895,165 of record FR990106.1, on the reverse strand, counting down.
AGTTATAGTTGAAGTTGGGTTTCTTGATTGAATATTCTTTGTTAAAGGGCTTTACGTGTGTCGATTTCTGTGGAACGACAGAGTCCTTTTTGGTGCGTTTCATGGCATCGTAAGCCATAAATTTGCTTTCCAAAAAATATAGGAAGTCATGTAGGGTCGGAATTTCTCTGTGGTCTTGAAGATCCTTCACGTAATCACTATGCGTGGCGGTGTCAAGTTTTTGCGTCATTAGGTATACAATCATCGGATCCCAAGGTGTCTAAACCGATGTTTGTTAAACCGCTTAAACATTCGGTTATGACGTCATGCATTTTCTTTAAGTTGTAGGCGTCCGGTTGTTGAATAAGAGGAAGATGCATCATAGTATTCATGAATGAGATGAATTGGATACGTCGATTGTCGTACCGCTGTGTCAGTATATCCCAGCAGGATTTTTAGTTATCGGCGTTGACGGTTAAATGCTGGACTAATCTTTCCGCTTCACCTCGGAGTTTAGTTTTGAGATGCTGCATCTTCTGGGCGTTGTTGATTGTTGGGTTGTTGTGAATAGTTTCAATAAACAGATCTTTGAAAGAAATCCATTGATTAAAACTTCCAGAAAATTCCGGGATTTGGATTCTCGGCGCTGATTGTTGGTAGTGCACCGTCGACCAAATCTTGTTGCTAAGCTCCTTGCGCAGATAATCGTACTTCGATTCGATGTTGATAAAAGTTGTATAATATGTTTGTTGAGAGCCTTTTAGGAGGCTATCAATTTCCCAGTGCAGCTTGTCTATGTCAGACCACTTTGATTTTAATATGCTAAAATTATCTTCCAGTTCCCATTTTTCGTTGCATGACGTTATATCAATTTTTGACATAGCTCGGTCAATAGATTTGAAGTTACATTCTTGTTTGTTGAGTAGAGAAATCACGCCATCGCTGATATCTTCGTCTAATAGTCCTGTCAAGTCGAATTTGACGGTCGTTTTTTCTTCCGATAGTGAGTGCAGCCGGTTAATTATGTCGGCCTTAGTTGCCTCGAACATGGCTTTTGTTTTTCCGTAGATATCTTCCAGGAAATAGTTGATGTTCTTGTCCTCGACTTCAGTCTCAAGGACAGAATGTATGTTTTCAAAATCACCCCATAAGGCATCAAGAGACGTTAGTCGTTTGTTTAGATAGTCCGCAGTTTTTCTGGTCGTGCTATCCTTCTTGTAGTTGACGCACAGAGTTTTGATGTTCTCAAAACAGGATTGTTTGGGAAGTTTATCCATTATTAGTTGTAGTTAAGTTAGTTCTTGATAACCGAGTTTAAGTTTAAGTAAAGTTGAAGTGCGTAGTTGAAGTTTGTTTGTAGTTGAGGCTCGTAGTTGAAGTTTGTAGTTGTAGCTTGAAGTTGTAGTTTATAGTTGTAGCTTGTAGTTAAAGTTTGACGTTGTCTCTTGTAGTTGTAGTAGTAGTTAGTTAAAGTTCGTAGTTGTACCTTATAGTTGAAGTTTGCAGTTGAAGTTTGTAGTAAGTTAATAATTTCAGTTTCACTGGTTGGCGGCCATTCTCGTCCGGGATTACCTCCGCTAGTAGTCGCTGGTGTAAGAGCTCCGGGCCGGGACGGTCGCTTTGGGTAATCCGTGTAGTTGCACTCTAAGAACGGTATGTGCGCCTTCTCAATTCACTGGTGGAACCCGCTTGTGGGAAGCCAGCAAACCGATTCGCTACCGAAATAAAGCACAAAAACACCAAATTACCTTTTTCGTTCGAAGGACCATTTAATGTAGGAGTCAGTTGGCTCATACACTTGCTTGTTGATGATGGAGTGCGTAGAAAGAACACTGATGTTAAGTTAAAGTTAAACTAGTTTATTTTCTGTTATTATAAAGATAGGTACAAGGTTTAGGTTAATTAGCTGTTCCTTCCGTTGATGTTTATCGTACGCGTGTTAAGTATGCACTCGTCTAGATATAATTCGATATTTCGCAAGTAAACAACGTGACCCCAATTGGATCGCAACGTAAGCTAAACCTGCATGTACAGTCAGACTGTACACTCCTCTTGATGTGTTCTGGAGTCTTGCGATCTGGACCATCTTTCTTGAAGTTAATTTTCAGTTGTCGTATAGCGCCTTGTAGCTGAAGCTGACTTTGATTCAATTCCTCCATATTATACGTTCTTGTTAACGAATAGAAACAAAATAAACTTGCTATTAGTGAGGATCTCGATAACTTTTATTTTCTTGTGGGTGAGACGTGTTTTCTCACCTTAATTTACTGACTTGTGTCGTGTTCACTTAACTTGCTTGAGTTCCTTGTATTGTTCGCGTCTTGCTTGCTGAGGATAGTAGTAAATAAGCCTTGATGCTTTTGGTGCCTTGGTGCAGTTTGAGCAAACCTTGTGGTCTTACTCGATGACTTGATATTAAGTACCGTTAATGTACTTAGTCAAAGGGGACTGTCCTTCTAGTCCCGGTTTAGTGTTTATCGTATTCGTCCACCTGATTTATGCGCCTTCTCAACTAAGTCGGTGGAACCCGCTGGTGGGAAGCCGACGAAGCCGATTCGCAACCAAACGAAATGAACACAAAATTCATCCCCAGTAAAAAAATGTTTAAGAAAGAACAAATCAAGCTCTATATTATAGAGCTTCATTTGTATAGTCTATAATATGATTTTCTACATTCAATATTTGCACTACTAATAATATGTATGACCAAATTGTTTTTTACAGAAAATAAAAATCTTTTAATTTATTTTTTATTTGTAATATACTTGGCTAGCCATTTTTATAACTATTCTAAATTTGAAACAGATAGTATCAGTAGTTCCTGAGATATGAAGTTTTAACAGTGGGACATACCGACCGAGAGACTCACACCATAAGTGTTTTTTTTGTACCGTTTTGGTACGGAACCCTAAAAATCATAAGTTCCATATCAATTTTGTACACTACTACATGCAAGAGGGGCTTTTGTTAGGTTTTTGAGCTATAACAGATTGATGAACAAAGGCCGAAATATTGAAGCCTTGTTATTTATTTTTAGTACATGGGTTACTGACGTAACGTGTTATTAGGAAAAATTCGCGGAAAATTTTCGTTTATTTTTAGCGGTACTAAATTTGTGAACATCTCTGTTGACAAACATATTGTTGGACACAGGCTGCCTTAATGATCTCCGCAATAGCCGGCTTTGCGCCCAGCATCCAGCGGATTCCCACAATCCTTCTAAAGTCGTCTTATAGAAAACCTGCGTAGGCAGACTGTGTCTTCCTGGCGACTTTTTCTTTCATCATCGTGTCAGGCGAAGGCCGTCCACTGCTGGACAGACCTCCCGAAAGATCTCCACAACTAGGGCAGGGCAGCATACCTTAGGATATAACGAGATTTCAGGAAATTTGGGCTTATGACTAGGTTGCGGCCGGACCTTTAAAATATAAGGGTTTTCGACTTCGGTTCTTTCGGTTCAAATAATGAAATAATGATGATGAAATATTGATCTTTATTCTGTAAGTAGGCCGCAAGGGCACGTTTACGAGTCTGACTCTACGGCGTTTCCCAAGAGGGGACCACTTAGGAGAAGAAAGCCGAAACAAACTCAACAGTCAGTCATTTTTTAGAAATAACATATCTATTACAATATTTGTACTTAGCCTATCCTACTCGTAAATATATGTTTTGAGTATAAACTCAATGCGTAGTTCTTCAAGAAAAAATATCAAAACTTATAAAAGTAAAAAGCCTTGGGCTGGGCCTCACGGCGTAGAGGAGCGTCCCCCGGGTAGCGGATGGGGGAATGGTTGGTAGCACAGCCTAGCTACGCTAGCCGGCTAAGTCCGATGGACTCGCTGACCAAAGAAGGATGTGGCCCTCCAGCAGTCAGGGGGTTGTGCAGCGGGCTAACACCCCTCTCACGGAAAAAACTATAAACGTTAAGAAACCGAAAAGAGAAAATGTACGATCCGATCCAAATTCTAACAACTCAAGGCGCGAAATTACGGACCTCCGATTTGCTTCATGGAATGTGCGTTCCCTGTTCAGACTTGGAGCCATGTACCAGGTAACCAAAGAGCTCGTAAGATACCAAGTGTCGGTCGCAGCTCTTCAGGAAGTAAGATGGCCAGGGAGTGGGGAATGCAATGTTGATAACGGAACCATCTTTTATAGCGATGGTGACTCTGGTCATCACTCGCGTGGCACTGGCTTTTTCGTCGCAAAGAGATTTTAAGTAGTGTGATTCGGTTTGACGCAGTTTCCAACAGAATATGTGTTCTACGCTTAAGGTCTAAACTGGTAAATGTCTCAATTGTTAGCGTTTACGCGCCTACAGAAGTGACTAGCGATGAGGCGAAAGATGATTTTTACCAACATCTAGAAATGACATTGGATCAACTGCCAAGTTACGATATAAAAATTGTATTGGGGGATTTCAATGCAAAAGTTGGGAGAGAAGAAATATTTGTGCCGACTATCGGGAGACACAGTAAGCACACCCAATCTAACGACAATGGACTGAGGCTAGTCAGCTTTGCAGCTGCCAAATCCCCTGATGGACAGACCGTGAACCAGATTGATCACGTGCTTATAGACGACAGACACAAGAGCTCCATACAAGACGTTAGGAGTTTTCGTGGTGCTGATTGCGATAGTGACCACTACATGTTAGCCATCAAAATTAAAATCAAAATAAAAGTAGATAAACAGGTTCCACATAAACAGAATTTTGAATTTGACACACAACAGTTAAGAGACCGAACAATTAAATGTAAGTTTCAGATAGAGCTCAGTAATAGTTTTAGTGGTTTAAAAGTAGACAATGATATTAAGTATTTAGCGAATGGGCTACTGCGGACTTACACAAACGTAGACAAGCACTGTATGCCATGTATGAGGAACGGCGGTTTAATACGAGTGATGAATTTAAAGAACATGTAAAGCAATATTCAAAACAATTCAAAATTGATTGTCATATTGCCAAACGTAATTATTTATCCCAGAAAATCAAAAATAGTTCTAATATTATCAAAACCACCTGGAAAGTGATTAATGTGGAGACTGGTAGATCAAGGCACGCAATTAGTGATCTACAATTAAAAATTGATGGCAAAATTATAGATTCTAGTTTAGATGTAGCAACAGAATTTGAAAATTTCTTCACCGATATACCAGTATCCACAACAAAGTGTTTAAATTCATCACCTTCGTCTGCCGTTTTGTTGTTAAAAGAAAACGTACCAGAATGTAGTAAGGACTTCTATTTTGAACATGTCAGTCCTTCAGATGTAGTAAAGGCATTTAAATCAATTAATGTCAAAAAAACCAATGACCTATGGGGGGTCTCAGTCCATGCTGTCAAATCCCTAATAGAAGTAATAGCGCCTGACTTGGCAGATATATTCAATAACCGTGTTGACTGCGTTGAGTTTCCTGATCTGATGAAACATAGCAAAATAACTCCTTTATTTAAATCAGATAGTACCTCTGACCCCACTAACTTTAGACCAATATCTGTACTACCTACATTCAGTAAAATTTTTGAAAAGCTAATTCTATATCAATTGTTAAAACATTATAATTTGAATAATTTGATGCATAGTAAGCAATTCGGTTTTACGCGGGGTCGCTCGACATCCAACGCCGGAGTTGAGCTCGTAAAACACATTTTCGATGCCTGGGAGGAATCGCGAGATGCTTTAGGCATCTTCTGTGATTTATCTAAGGCCTTCGATTGCGTTAATCATGAGACACTGATCAGGAAGCTACACCACTACGGAGTTAAAGGATTAGCACTAAATTTATTACAGTCTTATTTAAATGGTAGAATACAAAGGGTTGACGTGAATGGAAAGCGTTCACCGGGGTCATTAGTCTCTATGGGTGTGCCGCAGGGATCAATATTGGGACCTTTCCTGTTCCTTATCTATATAAACGACTTGCCACACCTCGTACAGACCCACCATGAGATAGTTTTGTTTGCAGATGATACGTCTCTAATTTTCAAAGTCGTACGAAATCAACGATCCTACAATGACGTAAACAATGCTATCTGTGAAGTAGTAAATTGGTTTAATATAAATAATTTATTGTTGAATGAGAAAAAGACTAAATGTGTTAAGTTTGTCACGAGTAACGTAAAACACGAGCAAGCAAGCGTTATGGTTAAAGGTGAGGAACTGGAACTAGTTAATAGTACAGTCTTTCTCGGTATAACATTAGATTCTAAGCTCCAATGGGGTCCCCATATTGCTAATCTCTCGAATAGACTGAGTTCTGCAGCTTTTGCAGTAAGTAAGATTCGTCAATTAACAGACGTGATAACGGCTCGATTAGTGTATTTCAGTTATTTCCACAGTATTATGTCGTATGGCATCTTACTATGGGGCAGCGCTTCCGACATTAATACTATATTTGTTCTGCAGAAGCGGGCTGTTCGTGCGATATATAAAATGAACTATAGAGACTCGCTTAGAGATAAGTTTAAGGACATTAATATAATGACAGTGCATTGTCAATACATTTATTAGAATATTATGTATGTACATAAAAATATTACCGACTTTAAGAAGAACTGTGATATACATAATATTAATACTAGAAATAAGCATAAGCTCGCAGTGCCTGCTACTAGGCTCCATAAAATAAGGAGATCATTCATGGGTAACTGTGTGAGATTTTATAATAAACTTCCTACCAGCATAACTGAGTTGTCTATTGGTAAATTCAAAAATATTGTGAAACGAAAATTTTTTTCTAAAGCTTATTATAGCACACAAGACTACATGAATGATGAAGCCGCGTGGGATTAATGTATGAATAATTATTTTAACGAATACCTAAGGTATTATTATTATTTAAATCTTAATTGTTTTATATACTCTGACATTTAGAATTTTATTCTAGACACATTCTGGATTATTTATTTTTTATTGACAATCCTTTTGGGATTTATCTTATTGATTATTTTAATTTTAAAAATGATGATTTTATCAATAATTTTACACTTAAGTTAAATGATCTGATTAGGTTTTTCTGGGTTTCCCTAATCCTTGCAGCAAATGTTGGATCATATTGTATTTCTCCCAGCAAACATTCACTCTCATGTAACTGACATTTCGAAAGTGCTTGTAACTAAGCCTACTTGAATAAAGAATATTTTGATTTGATTGATTTGATTTAACAGAACTTGGGAAGACATAAAATCAGCAGTAACCAAAACAGCACGGAGGGCCATTGGTGGTAAAAGTAAGAAGAAAAGAAAGAAATGGTGGAATAAGGAGTGCGAAAACATCATAGAGGAAAGGAGAAAGTACAAAATACTTGCTGAACAAAATGCACAGTTTAAAGACACGTACAGACATCTTCAGGTGGAAGCTAGAAGAGTGATCAAACAGGCCAAAAGGGAACACCTGAGCGGCATAGTTAGGGGAATGGAAACCCTGATAAGAACCAATCATTCAAGGAAGTTCTATAAGGAGCTTAATAACTTTAAAAAGGGTTATCAGCCCGTTTCTCAATTCCTGGAGGACGAGAGTAGAAATATAGTTAACCTCCGGTACTCAAATAAAGAGTATGTGGAAGCAATATTTTCAGTCTCCTAAACTGCCCCCCTTTGGACATTCCAGCTCCTCCTGAATGCAATAGTTCCGAAAGTATGGACCCAGAAGTCACACCCCCTGGTTTTGATGAAGTCCGTCGAGCAATTATGCGATTAAAAAACAATAAAGCACCTGGCATTGACGGGCTGCCATCAGAAATATGGAAACACTGTGGTGGTGTAGTCCAGACTACAATTTACGAACTTCTGCTGAAAATTGGGGAACTAGAGGAACAACCGTATGAATGGAATGTAGGTGTTATCTGTCCTGTCCACAAGAAAGGCTCAAAAAGGAAGTGCGAAAACTACCGCGGGATTGCTTTACTCACAACAGCGTACAAAATCTTGTCCAACGTGTTGCTAAACAGGCTAGACCCATATGCTGAAAAAATCCTTGTATATTACCAGTGTGGCTTCCGGAGAAATCGCAGCACGATGGACCAGATTTTCTTGCTCAAAAAGTTGATGCAGAAGAAGTGGGAGTACGCACAAAGCATCCATGCACTGTTTGTGGATTTCACAAACGCCTATGACAGTATAGACAGGGGCACTTTATATTCCATTCTCACCAGCTTTAATATCCCCAAAAAACTAGTTGCCATGATTGCCAGAGCTACAAAAGAAAGTAGAATGCGAGTTAGAGTAGGAGGCAACCACGGAGTTGACAAGTTTCGGTACCTCGGATGCACGGTTACCGACACGAACACTAGAGAGGAGGAAATCCACATACGCGTCCAAAATGCCCTGCGGTGCAGTGCTGCCCTCCATAAGGTGTTGGTGTCCAAGCTTCTCAGCAAAAGTACGAAGTTACGGATTTATAAAACGGTAATTAGACCAATCCTTATGTTTAGCAGTGAAGCTTGGACACTAACACTAAAAGAAGAAAGTCAGCTCCTGGTAGCGGAGAGAAAGGTTTTGCGGAAGATCTTGGGGCCTATCAAAAGTGATGACGGCACTTGGAGGATTCGGAAGAACGCCGAGATCGAGGAGTTAGTGGCCGAACCAAATATCATCGGCGAGACCAAATCCCACAGACTTCGCTGGTTTGGTCACGTTCTGAGGATGGATGAAGATCGGGCGGTGAAGAGGGCATATTTGGGACGACCGACTGGTCGTCGTCCAGTGGGCCGTCCAAGATATCGCTGGGGTGACAGTGTGGAGGCGGATCTGTGTCAGCTTCAAGCCGATGACTGGCAAGAAATAGCACAGGATCGGGACCGGTGGCGTTCTCTTGTTTCGGAGGCCAAGATCCTCTTTGGTTCACTGCGCCACAATAGTTAGTTAGTTATAAAAGTAATAAAATATATATAGAATATAAAAAAGCAAAATAATGATTATTTATTTAAAACAACTTACATACGTTTGACATGCCACATTAGAAGAACCGTGTCCGTGGTTTATTCTGGCACCGTCAGTGGCAACGGGGGACCCTCTAGTCACATAAGAACTATTGTCATAATATCGATTGTCATAACACTTTACTCATAAAGTTGCTGCCCATATTTTTTTTGGCATAAATTGTACGATTGTTATTGTCATAGTTTCACTACGTCATAATTGTTACAGCCATAAATTCGTATATTATACATTCATTGAGTCATAATATTGACAATTTGGTGAGGTGATATTTTTCGAAATATAGTAGAATGTGATCTGTAATATAGGCTACGTGGAGCCTATTTGCAGAAGATAAACTCACGAATCACGGCCAGATCGATGAGGACGCCGCTCGCGCTACGCCACGCTGCGCCCAGTCGCTCGAGTCCAATTCGGAAGGGGCGCTCGAGGCCTAATCGCAGAGCAAAGGAAGTCGAACTCACGGATCATGGCCAGGTCGATGGGGTTGACGGAGGAGGCGTGCACTTGCACCAGCAGCTCGGCGGCGGCGCGGCGCACAGGCCGGCGCGCCGCCTCCAGGCTCAGGCCGGCGGCGGCGTCGGCGCAGTACGCATGCGCGCGCCACGCCGCCATGCGCGTCGCGCTGGCTGTTCGCGCGCTCGCCATCGCACCTGCAGCGGAGAGAAAGGACGAATCTAAAATTCGAATACGACTCAAACAAGCCCAAACACGGCTAGGATACATTATTTTATTACATAGATCTGGTGCCTACCTTCCTGCTCCATCATCAAATCAATTCGATGGTACCATTCTCATGAGGAACATTTAAGTTTGTGACTATGAAGTTGCTTAGCTAAATTAATCAAGATATCTTATCGCCACCCATAAATCATGATGGCATTCTGTGGTCTTCTTCATCAGTTCCACTTCACCAATTTACACTTTTTGAATGAAAATGCTTATTATGTTTCTTATAATACCAAAATCGCTATATAATATTTGAGGAGTTCCTTCAATTCCTCATGGATTGCATCATCAGATCTTCACCAGAATTATAGGGGACCAACTTGGAAGTACCACCTATAAAACAAAAAAATAAATTGAAATTGGTCAAATAGTCTTGAGTAATCGCTGAACATCTAAGAAAAATTGACAACCTCGTCCTTTTTTTGGAAGTCGGTTAATAATTCAAACATGAAAAACAGATGCCTTTATTCATTACTTATATTATACACATACAGAGCTGTGAACTCTCTCTCTATCCATACTTCCATACTAATATTATAAATGTGAAAGTGTGTCTGTCTGTCTGTCTGTTACCTCTTCATGCTTAAACTGCTGAACCGATTTGGATGAAATTTGGTATGTAGATAGTTTGAGTCATAGGGAAGGACATAGGCTACTTTTTATCCCGAAAAATATAACCTTATCCGCGATAAACTAATTTAGGGTGGATGGAGTAGCGGGCAGAAGCTAGCAAACAATAATAGCAATTAACCTCAGTAAAATAATTGCTTGATGTTAATTGTTCTATATTTGTACTTCAATATGATGGAGACAAATATCTTTTGTAACTTGGTTAATATAAATGATTATGATTTTGATTTTTTGATTTCTCAAGTCTTATTGTTAGTGATTTATAACGATTTTGCTGTGATTATTTACTCGAATAAATATTCGATTTTATCCGACAGTGGCCAATTCCTACTCTAAGTTCTAGATTGTTTTTAGTGATTTTCGGAACAATACCTTCTGATACAACAATACTGTATATTTCACAGAAGTAGTTTATTGGGTTCGAGTAAACGAAAATGTTGCCCCGAATTTTCCATTTCAGTTCAATTTACAAAATGTTCTTTACTCTAACCTCTAATATACAGCAAACTACATAGCTTGACTGACTGTAATAAAGCAAATTTCCGACTATAAAAGAAGATTTTTAGACTTGAGGCGTAACTATTTACCTACAGATATTAGCGTTGCTTTTTTAACGAGTTTCCACTGCGTTTCAATCAATAAATAAAGTGTTTTAGATTTTGTAACTTTATTTATTTCATTATCTTATTTTGACATTTTATATCAGTGGCACAAGAAAGCGTTCGAATCAAAGAGTAATGTAGGATATAGGAAAATTCGAATTTTGCCGAAAATTGATCCACGTGGACAGATTTGTGTAATTAAACTTAAGTAATTAATAGATTTAAGTTTATAAGTAACTGATGACATGAACAGAAATTAAAAGCAATCATATTCTTGCTACACATCGTTAGCTTTTGGTTTGGAAATCATTTTACTTAGTGCTATATCGGAACGTTCATCTGGTGCGTCATGTTTCAGCACTATATATTACTGCTACGGTCATAATAATTATTGGCTAAGCGTCGAACAGTTCTACTAGTGACACATGAAAATGACATTGACAATCAGCTGTTTTATTATAGTCCGAATTGAGCGTTCTTACAATTTGAGAAGTCAGTAGAGTAGCTGAACGTTTTTGACTTTTTTAAGTTATTGGAAACCACCGCACAACCACCGGTATATTACGGGTCTTCTAACTTGTGAACTTACGAATGAAATAATAAATAAATATGTATTAGGGACTATATCAAAATAATATAGTATTTCATTAGTGCGGTCATGGAGCTACTAAAGAGAAGTTTAATGAAATGTAAACGATGTTTAGCTACAAGGGCTATACACCAGAGTCAGGTTGCAGCATTTGGAAATAAGGTTAGTTCTGAGTTGATCGGACCTTGGATAAGTTATTATGTAAGGTTTTTCGACTTTCCCCTGTCGGAGAACAGTTCTAGTTTGGTTGAATGAAAGAAATTAATTGAATGTGAAACAGTTTACCTTGAAATCTACAAAACTATGACTACAAATTGTGTTCATAGTTTACTTGTATGAGTTTTATGATAATTTTCCTTTCATAAAGGATGCATTTTGCAGAGCGAGACAGATGGTGAGACAGCACAATGGGAGCGGCGAGTGGTGTCCGGGCTGCAGCCAACGGGCACGCTACATGTGGGCAACTATTTCGCGGCGCTGCGCCGCTGCGCGCGTCTCCAGCAGGCCGGCGAGGATCTCACACTCTTCATAGCTGATCTACACTCACTCACCACTAGACATGTATGCTATGCACTTTCATTGAATTCATGCAAATAGAATAATTTTGTCTAAAAGGTACTTTATCTAAAACCTTTCAAAAGTGCATGGTATCAGATGAACACAGTATTGGCCAAAAAGTAGTTAGTAAAATATTTTATTTGTACTAGCTCTACATGCTGCAGTCAATTAATTACTATCTCTCTCAGTTTACTATTACGTATAACATGACTCTGAGTTCGACATGCTTTCTGGCCTCACCTAAACACATTGATTACTTTCTTTCTATGTAATGCACTCTTCTCCAGTTTGGATACTCTGGCGGTTTAAGTTAGGATACTGTTTGTGTGCCACTGAAGTGTCAGGTATCTAACCTGATGCTCCATCAGACCGTATCAATGGCGTGCACAGGGTTTCTGGCCATATTGGTTAGACAGCTTCTCTGTGCCTATATGGAGCCATGGTCGTTCTGGGTACGCAGTGACTTTGTATCTATGTGGATCGCATGTTATATAGTGCAGCACTTCTTAAACTTTTTTGGCGACACAACCCTTTTGTAAAGCGATATATTTGAGGGAGCCTTATAATAAACAATGTAAAATAATTAGTAACCTTTCTTTAACAGTTATTTTTCTTTCAAACCTTTTTTATCAATAGTGTTCTTATTCCATTATGACCTATAATTATCGCGGAGCCCTAGGGCACTTTTAGCATTGCTGGTATAGCAAATCAAATTGAGTTAGTATATTTATAGAAAAAAATTTGGTGTTTCGTTCTGGTTAGCTGGTTTTTGTCATCTATACTTTTATAAAGTTGTAAAAATGAAATGTCTGTACATTGAAGATATTTTCAATGAAATCAAAATATTTTTATTTTTTGTATGCTTGTGTGTCGTTGTGGCTTCATCACGCCAAACAGGCTACACGGATTCCAAGTATTATAAGTACACGGGTAGCTGGGTATCTCCAGATGGTTATAAGATACTTTTTATCTGACTATGCTGAAGAAAAAAGAGGGGTTATGAATTTTTCCTCTGCGAACGAAATAGGGAACATGCATAAAATTTTTTCATCGCTTTTATTAACAAAATATCAAAATAAATAAAATAAATAATGAATAAATATTACGGGACTATTTTACACAAATCGAACTAGCCCCATGGTAAGCTCAGTAAGGCTTGTGTTATGGGTACTAGACGACGATATATTTAATAGATATATTACTTATATACATAGAAGACATCCAAAACTTAGGAACAAATATGCTCAACACACAAATATTTACCCTTACCGGGAACCCAGGACCTCAGCTTCGCAGGCAACGTTACTCCCACTGAGCCAAACTGGTCGTCAAATACCGTAAAAACTATCCCATAGAGTGAAATTAAAATTAAAATCGGCCAAAAAATACGCATGATGTAGGCATTTTAAACTACTAATGAGACAGCGATTTGACAGAGAGCTACGACATGTACTGTTACGTCACAGTCTACGACGGTCATATAAACTTCATATTAAATTCTGTTTTGCTAGAAAGAGATAGAATGAAATGTTTGATAGCTTATATATTGGTTATTTTTATAGTTATTCGAAAAAATATTTTTCTCCACTGTTTGTTACATGAATGAGTTTTTAATAAAGCAAAAAGAAAAGATTATGCATATTCCCTATTGCGGGCTTCTTCTAATGAATTATAAATAAAAGATTGACACCAAATGCTGTGTGTATGCAGGATTCAGCTGCGCTGCGCGCCGATGCCCTGGAGCTGACGGCCCTTGCCCTAGCTTCCGGAGTGGACCCCGAGCGTGGCGCGCTGTTCCTGCAGTCCGCCGTGCCGCGTCACGCCGAGCTGTGCTGGCTGCTGGCCTGCCTCGCCACCCAGGTAGGCCACACATATATAGGCCACTGCACCATTTTCATGCTTCTCTGTTCGGCCCTATGGTTGACTGGTAGAGAATGCCTTTTGGCATTAAGTTCGCCATTTGTACTTACTTTTGTTTTGTGCAATAAAGTTTAAATAAATAAATATATATTTTTAAGCGGCCGCCCGCGACTTCGTCCGCCTTAGATTCGTTTATCGCGGATAAAAGATATTTTTCCGGGATAAAAAGTAGCTTATGTCTTTCCCCAAAACTCGATATTTTACTAATTTAAATGTGAAGCATATACCAAGATTTCAAGTTCCTAGCGTAAAAAAATATTTACTGTCCATACAAATTTTAATTTTTTTTTTCGTCCGTTCGATTATAGCCTATGTCCTATTCTGATATATAAGGGACATAACTGGAAAGTTTCATAAAAATTCGTCCATTAGTTTTTGAGATTAAGTGGAACGTACATACATACTTTCACGTTTATAATCTAGTAAGGATAAAGATGCACATTTACGCATTTGTAAGTTCCAATTTTTCGAAATAACTATTGAAATTCTCATCGAAATTAAGCAGTGACGGCGCTTACGTCTAGACATTCCTATGTTGCGCGTCCTAGATGCGGTTCTCACTATTGCCGCAATTGACAACATTTTATGTTTTTAACCGGGCTATTTACCGGTGAAAACAAATAGAGGATAAAAAAAGAAATAACTATATTTTAAATTTTTCCAAAATATCCGGTTTTCATATTATAGAAACAGTTTTAAACGTACCTCATTCTACTAGAGTGTACGTGACAAGTACGCTTTGGCTGCGTGGGTGATATTCCCAGCATAGTAAATCATACCTAAGCACTATGACTGTGGCCGATTTAGTATAGAAATAGGGTAGTTTTCTGAGTAAAAAAAAACATTGTAATAAGACCATCAGTAAGATTATCAAAAAATATTGGACACGTATTTTTTCGTTTGTCAATCGAACAAAAAAAGAGAGAGATATAGCGCGTCAAAGTTTGGGAGTGGGGGAGCATGTCGTCCCGCCTTGCGAAAAAAACGGTTGCCCGGCGTGACGTTACGGGGAACTTTAACGAGCTATATTTTCCTACTTTTTTATTTAATTGACTAAAAATCGATAATTTATCTGACGGACTAATTATATTTTATAGGACATAAGCCTATTGTACCTATTGCTGTTCTTCCCGTGCACCATGCGTGACCGACACATTCACCTAGCGATGTCATTCTGAGAATCGCGTGCTACCCTCACATTTTCTCGAATATTTTTAAAACTAGTTACTACCTATAAAAAAATAAATATATTTTTGGATTCCTCGAAAATAAACTCTGATTTTTAATTCAAGACCAAAGTCTGACAGTTCTCATCTTGATTATTTAAAGAAATAAACGTTATTTCATAAAAACATGAATGAGAAATCTTGCAACTAGTAATATTAGGGTAAGTTTTATTGGTAAAAATACTGACACTTAAACCAGTATGCAGTGATCACAGCGCAAGTGCGCCCGTTGACGTAAAATTTAGGTCTCGAATTAAAACTCAGAGTATAGATTAATTAAATGGGTCTCGATCGAATGTGACTCGGAAGTTCGAAACGTAGTCGGTTCTGCGACTCGAGCCTCTCCCGCGCTACCGGGCGAGAGGTCCGCCCGGTGGATGCGTCGGTCCGCACACGTGTCGGCGCCCGTAACCGGCACGAGGGCGCAGGCGCGGCTGTCGGCGCTGCCGCAGTTCCGCGAGAAGGCGGCGCGGCTGCGCGACGTGCCGCTGGGGCTGCTGCTGTACCCCGTGCTGCAGGCGGCCGACGTGCTGCTGTACCGCGCCACGCTGGTGCCCGTGGGCGCCGACCAGCTACAGCACCTGCAGGTGGCGGCCGCGCTGGCGCGCCAGTTCGCGCACCGCTACGGCCCCGCCTTCCCCGCGCCCCGCGCGCTGCTGCCCGGTAACACGACTACACTATTCTAAAGTACATGTATGATTTTTTTATCGCTTTTCTTAACTAAATATCGAAATACCGTAAAAACGATTTCAAAATGTGAAATTAAAATTTAAATCGGCCAAGAAATACGCAAGATATAGGCATTTTAAAATACTAATGAGACGGAGAGGTCCGACGTGCACTGTTACGTCATCGTGCACTCCGGCCATATAAACTCCATATTAAATTCCGGTTTACTAGAAAGAGATAGAATGAAATATTTGATGGCTCATATCTTGGCAATTTTTATAGTTATTCTAAAAAATATTTTTGTTTACTGTTTGTTACATCATTGAGTTTTTAATAAAGCAGAAATTAAAATTCATGCATATTCCCTATTATCAACTTGTAAAGACGGAATGTCTGTAAGTACCGTGGAGTATAGAGCTAAGGAGAACGATCTCTATATGTCGAAAGCGTCCGACAAAAGAGGTTAAATTGGTGGCGCCACTGCAGCGAGTGCGTAAAATAAATAACCTTAAAATGCCAAAAAAATCACAACGATGCCAGATGCATTTATATCAGAAAAAGAACGAGGGATCGAGTAGCATTTCGATAAAAAATGTTTTGAAATTAGTTGATGACGTGACCGGAGGAAGCATCGGCTACATTCATTTCATACGCCACACTAGCGCCATTCGGGACGGATTTGGAACAGTTTATAATAATTTACTGTCTTCGCTGGACACTTTTTCTATATGAATTCGCCTTCCTTACCTCAATACTCAATGGTCTGTATATTGCAGATATTTAAAAAAAAACAATAAAGCAAAATATAGTGATACAGACTATTTTAAGGTCAGCGAATCGATAAATATTATAATATAGATTTGTTTGTATGTGTCGATGCGGCTTCACTACGCCAAAATGGCTAAACGGATTTCAATTATTTTTGGTACATGGGTAACTAAGCATCCACAGATGGTAGTATACTTTTTACCCGATTACGCTGATTTAGTAAAGAAGGTTACGACTTTTTTCTCTTTCGTTAACGAGAAGTTGCGTACAGATAATTATCAACAATTAGTATAAGCGGACACATTTAGAATTCCACTACATAAAAAAAAACTTCAGTAAAAACTATAAATTGTCATGCTTTTAGTTAATCAATCACTGTAAGGGTAGGTAGTACCTTTGTTCTCATATGGACTGCGTGCCACTGATTGTAAGGCTCTATTGTACTGTTTTTGTTAGATAGATAGATAGATAGATAAACACTTTATTCATATTTACAACATACATGGTTACACAATGACCAGTAAAAATAAGTATAAAACTATAAACGAGACACTTAAAACTAAAACAGCAATGGGAGAAAAACGAGAGAAACCATGTGTCGTGGCAGAGAAAAGGCGCTGACTCCGCATAAAGAAGTGGCAAGCCACTTCGCTGGTATTCTGTGAGGACCTTACAAAAGTAAAATGTTGGCATGCAATAAATAATTATTGTAATGTATCGTTAGAGTCAGTACAGTCTTTCACGCCCGTGCCCTGGGCCATCAACCTCACGGAAACCCGAACGGTCTTCGACGTCTTTTTATAGTATAACCAGATCCTTAATTATTGAGTCCCCGAGGACCTCCCATTGTTGACTGCCAACCAACCTCCCCGCGCGGTGGTTACAATTTTGCTGCGTTGTAGGAATTGTTTCGACCCTGTGTTTCCACAAGCGCCACATTCTTGAGTGTCCTTTAATACACACCGAGGGCGCCGGGATGTATTCGGGCGGTCTTGATTAGAGCGTTATTTTGCGTGGTGCAGAGGATGGTAGCGACCGCATCCGCAGCCTGCGGGACCCGAGCAAGAAGATGTCCAAGTCGGACCCGGACGGCAAGTCACGCGTGCTGCTCACCGACGACGATGACGCCATCGCGCTCAAGCTGCGGAAGGCGGTCACCGACTTCACCCCAGAGGTACTCAAACCAGTCCATTCCTAAGTTCTCTAACATTTTTGCTTTCCTGTACCCCTCGCGGCGGACCTATGCTATGACGCTGACAGTTTCAGTTAATTTGTATAAAATTGGAACGGCGTCGCTGTCCCATCAAAATGTTTATAAGCATCATTGGGGAATGTTGCTCATTAGTTTATGTAAAAATTATCATCATTAGTTTGTACAGTCAAGGAATTTAATTTATATACCATTTCGTGCCTTGTCACAGTCAAAATCAATATGAAAGTCGATAGAGATTCCATATCAATGTCACTATGACAAGGTACGAAAGGGTACACAAATTAGATTACTTGACCGTACTTATCCCATGTACCTATACTATAGCATGTATTTTTCTTATGTAGAAATGTAACATTGAATTACAAAAGCCCTCAGTACCGCGCAACCGTGTTTCGTGATAGGGATCTCAATTCACAGTTCTTTGTTCTCGCTTTCATAAACTCACTGGAAATTACAAAAATCTTTAAAACGAGTTAGTAGCCCAAAACATTTTTGATGGATAAAAAATTACATTTATCATTTATTATCAATCTTGGATCTTATAGTATCATCCCTAGAATATGTAAGGAGCATAATAGAATGTACAAGAACACTAGGGTAGACTTATTGGCAATGTCACTTAATAAATTTAAGAATTTCCTTCAGAACTATGATTTAATATCATACAGTTAGTATAATATTATCTGTACTATAATAAGTACTAGCAGTCGCGTCACATTGTTTAGCTAGCTTATAGAAAAAGCATGCTGTGTTTGCCTGTAATTGGATAAACACTTTTTTCTTTATGTCCATATGATATCAGTGAAATTTTATTCTGTGTTGTATCTGTTGGCAAACCTATAAATAAATAAATAAATTATGATAGTCGACAGTAAGGAGCAGTGATGTAATTTCGAATTTGGGATTATTTCGGAAAACTACTTATCATTTCATACCATACGTAATACAAGAGGCGTTAATCGCCATGTTAGAGCCATCCAATGCTCCGGTTTTAGACACTTAGTCGCTTTGCCGAGCCATATGTATTTCATTTATTGGGAGTACCTGCCTGCCGAGTAGTTGCCTGCGAAGCTGAAGGTCCGGGGTTAAAATTCCGGAAAGAGTAAATATTTGTGTGATGAGCGTAAAAAATCGTTTCCGAGTCTTGGATGTTTTCTATGTATACAAGTAAATATATCGTCGTCTAGCGCTCATAACGCGAGCCTCATCGAGCTCGCCATGGGACTACGTCGATTCGTGTAAAAATTGTCCCGCAATATTTATTTATTTATTATTATTTATGTTGCCAAAAAACTACAAACATCGGCAAGCAACGTCCAACCTGCCAAGGCAAGATTTGGTCTCAAGACATAAAAAACAGAAAAAACAAAAAGAAGTGACAAGCCAGCGTTAAGCCCAGAGCTCAGGACCAAACCTTGTGCCGAAAAAAGGCGTGCATTATTACAAATTGCTGCTGAGTGCTCAATTTTACACCGTACGAGAAGGTCCAGATAATGATTCAGAAAAATCAATTATTCTGGTATAAAAGAGGTGATTTATTACGATAATCATTTTACACTAATGGCCCGCGTATGCACCGTGCCCTCGATGAGAGCACTGGCAAGGTCGCCACGTGGCGAGGTCGGGTGGTAAGAGTAGTAAAACAACTAACGTTGGTGCAAGACTAAGAGCGGCTTGCACCATGGCGCTAAACAGTATTTAAATCCTATTTAAATACCAAATTACGTTTAACGCCTTGCACCACGTTAAATAGATCGCTAAACATGTTTAGGGAGCTGTCAAAATTAAACGCCCATCAAAGGCTATTTAACTCGGCTAAATACGTTTAGTGCCATATTTAAAATTAATTTGACGTTTACTTTGACAGTTTATATTTGTAGCATTTGGCGTCGATTGTTTAAAATTTGGTGTAACTATTAATTAATAATGGATATTTCGAGTTTTTATTTTGACGAGGAGCAGGAAATAATAGAGTTCATAGATAGACCAGTTATACTACGGGAAATTAATACAAGCAAAAAAAATCATATGAAGGTTCCGACTAAGAAAACATACCTTACAAAAACTCTAATAGTAACTAAAGAACACGAACACACACAGCACCGCACTCAGCAGTACGAATAGTGATGGCAGCAGGAGTCGGTTTATTTATTTATTTATTTTATTTTATTTATTCGGAGAACCAACAGCTAAAAGTAATACATTTGCGGCATAGAATAAGTATCAGAAAGCCAATTACAGGTTCCCACCGGTAGTAACATGATACAAAATAGAGACGCTCACATAATGCACAACATCGCAGAGCCTTCTAGTGATTATGACTAAGTGAAATAAACTGCAACAAGTTTAAACTACAACCAAACAAAATTAAATTAAATTCAACAAACAATTTTTTAATAAAATAAAATAAAATTCAACAAACAATTTACTTTACTTTAGTTGGTTGTTAAATTTAGCGGCAATACTTTGCTATATTTGTTTTTAATTTGATTTTACAATGACAACCAACAAATAAAATGTTGAAATGCGCGCGCATGTCACTTTGTGTCAAAATTAAACGGCCCGTTCCTATTTACGCATACTCGTCGCGTGGAAATGATTAATTTTGGTTAAAAAGATGACGTATTTCGCCATTTACGTACAACGAAACGTAGGAAAACTGTTTTACCGACACATTAAACGCGTTTAGTTAAATAATCTTCAAAACAGCTCGCTTGGTGCAAGATGTCACTAAACGCAATTATGTTAATCGCATTTAACGATATAAACGTGCTTAGTTATTTTTTTTTAGCATATATTTAAACGAAATTTGTTGCAAGCCGCTCTAAGTTTATTACAATAAGCATCACACACACTTCACACTCACACATATATGCAATACATGTATGCATACGCTCTCTTATGCAACATCATCAATACATCACCCTGCAGCAAAATTACTAGAAATTATCCGAACGCATCTCATTCGACGGGCGCGTTCGATCGTTCGCAGGTGACATACGACCCGGAGGCGCGGCCGGGCGTCTCGAACCTGATACAACTGCACTGCCTGTCGACGGGGATGCGGCCCGCGGAGGCGGTGGCGGCGGCGACGGGGCTCACCACGGCGCAGTACAAGGGCGTGGTGGCGCAGGCGCTGGCGGCCGAGCTGCGGCCCGTGCGCGCGCGCTTCCTGCAGCTGCGCGCGCGTCCGCGTCTGTTGCGGGACGTGCTGGCGCGCGGCGCCGTCCGCGCGTGTCGGCGCGCCGACGAGACCTACGCCGACGTGGCGGCGCGCGTGGGGCTCGCCGCGCCCGCGCTGCCGCCGCACGGCGTCTCACACGCCGCCGCCGCCGCCGTCGCCGAGTGAACCCTGCTGCGGGACGTGCTGGCGCGCGGCGCCGTCCGCGCGTGTCGGCGCGCCGACGAGACCTACGCCGACGTGGCGGCGCGCGTGGGGCTCGCCGCGCCCGCGCTGCCGCCGCACGGCGTCTCACACGCCGCCGCCGCCGCCGTCGCCGAGTGAACCCTGCTGCGGGACGTGCTGGCGCGCGGCGCCGTCCGCGCGTGTCGGCGCGCCGACGAGACCTACGCCGACGTGGCGGCGCGCGTGGGGCTCGCCGCGCCCGCGCTGCCGCCGCACGGCGTCTCACACGCCGCCGCCGCCGCCGTCGCCGAGTGAACCGAATCAGCTAAATTATTAACATACTTTATGTTCGAATTTTATTGTAAATAAACACATTTTTAGATGTACCAGTTATAAGTGATTTTATTTACTTAAGTCTTTTGTTAGGGTCGAAAACTCCCAGTAAAATAAGCATTAGGGTACATGCATGAAACTTTTTTATCGCTTTTCTTAACAAAATATGAGAATACCGTAAAAACGATTTCAAAAAGTGAAATTGTAATTTAAATTGGCCAAGAAATACTCGCGATATAGGCATTTTAAACTACTAATTAAACGGCGATTTGACAGAGGTCCGACATGTACTGTTACGTCATAGTCCACTCCGGCCATATAAACTCCATATTAAATTCCGTTTTGCTAGAAAGAGATAAAATGAAATGTTTGGTTATTTTTATACTTATTCGAAAAAATATTTTTGTCTACCGTTTGTTACATGAATGATGCATATTCCCTATTGGTCATGCATCTGATGATAATGGAATAAAATACAGCCCACAAAATTAAAAGCTCATTCATATCTTCTTCAAAATAACCAAGATATAAGCCATTAAACATTTCATTCTATCTCTTTCTAGCAAAACGGAATTTAATATGGAGTTTATATGGTTGGAATGCACTATGACGTAATAGTTCATGTCGGACCTTCCTGTCGAATCGCTGTCTAACTAGTAGTTTAATTTTAATTTTCGGAATCCGCTTTTGAAACTTTTTGGAATCATTTTTACGGTATTTTGATATTTTGTTAAGGAAATCGTTAAAAAGAACATGCATGTACCGAACACCGCTAAAACGACCCTTCGGTCCCCTAGCCGCGGCGGTCTGACAAAGTGCTCGTTTCGTTGTCACCTGTTGCCATGGATACGGACCATTATAGATGACACAAATAAAGCGTCAACTCAATATTGTACGACACGTAGTGTTTATATTCTCCTTGATGTCGAAATCCGATCGAGAGTATTTTCCACTAAATAAATGGACAAATTAAACAGTGCTCCACACAATCCGAAACATGGTACCTAGATAATATGACTCTGGAATAAAAGAAGTGTTAAGAAATATACCATTAAAAATTTGTTGACGCAGCGAAGTGAACTATTTACTTATAGTTGAGATTTTCCGTTTATTCCGTTTGATTATTTCTCTGAAATATCATGCAAAGTAAATAGTGGATACGTGCGTACCGTGCGTGAATGAGGTGCGCGCGCAGGCACGATGAACCGCTACGTGGTGCTGCAGCAGCTCGGGGACGGCACGTACGGCTGCGTGGCGCTGGCGCGGCGCCGCGACTCCGGCGAGCACGTGGCCATCAAGCGCATGAAGCGCAAGTACTTCTCCTGGGAGGAGGCCATGGCGCTGCGAGAAGTCAAGGCGCTAAAGAAACTCTCCCACGCTAACATAGTGAAGCTTCGAGAAGTAATCCGAGAGGACGACACTCTCTACTTCGTGTTTGAGCATTTACGCGGGAACTTGTACCAGTTGTTGCGCGAGCAGCCACCCCGCGAGCCCGCCCTGCGGAACGTGCTACTGCAGGTCCTGCGAGGACTGGCTCATATGCATCGCCACGGTTTTTTCCATAGAGATTTAAAGCCTGAGAATCTGCTTTGCAGCGGGCCAGAGCTAGTGAAGATCGCGGACTTGGGGTTGGCGCGGGAGGTGCGCTCGCGGCCGCCGTACACGCAGTACGTGTCGACCCGATGGTACCGCGCGCCCGAAGTGTTGCTCCGGGACCCGGCGTACGGCGCGCCCGTCGACCTGTGGGCGGTCGGCTGCATCGCTGCGGAGCTGCACACGGCGCGGCCGCTGTTCCCTGGGGCATCGGAGATCGATCAGCTGTATAAGGTAAAATAATATGGGTCTTTTATGCTCTCACTCGACTAACGAGTGACAGCGTGTTAACCTCTGTACACAGTAGTGCAACATTCAGCTCTCATACGAATTACTCGATCGAAGTCTGAGCACTGCGTCGCCTCGCCGGTGGGGCGCTTGCACGCAAGAGTTATCAGAGAGTAAAGGTTTTAGAGTGCTGCATTAAGCTGGCGCGTTCTACGCATATACATTTTATATTATGTATAGGACAAGTCTCACAGACTCTTTACATGATAATTGGGATGTATCAATTTTTTACATGGTATATCTATGGTCCTTTAAACGTAGGTTTATTTATTATTTATTTATTTATTAATAGGTTTGCCAACAGATACAACACCGAATAAAATTACACTAATATCATATGGACATAAAGACAAGAGTGTTTATCCAATTACAGGCAAACACAGCATGCTATAAGCTAGCTAAACAATGTGAAGTGACTGCTAGTACTTATTATACTACAGATAATATTATACTAACTGTATGATATTAAATCATAGTTCTGAAGGAACTTCTTAAATTTATTACGTGACATTGCCAATAAGTCTACCCCAGTGTTCTTATACATTCTATTATGCTCCTTACATATTCTAGGGATGACACTATGAGATCCAAGATTGGTCCGAAAATTACCTAAAGCAAAAGGACGGAAATTTGCTATGCGCGAGTTAGATCTAGGTACCGTAAATCCAATTTTAAGCAGCAGCTGAGGACAATCTATTAACCCGTTTAGAATTTTGAACAACAAGACCTGATCAGAAATCCATCGGCGATTTTCCAACGATGGCGTGTTGAAAAAACGAAGCCGGTCCTTATAACTCATTAGAGAAGGGAGTTTCCTTTGATGAACAGATAAGAAAAACAGAAAACGCTTTTGGATTCTTTCGATTCTATCCTGGTTGCATTTATACTGGGGGTTCCAGACATTGGAACAGTATTCCAATTGAGTCCTAATCAGCGCGAAGTATGCAGTAATCAAAGCCGTTTTATTTTTGAATGTTTTACAGTTACGCCAAACGAAACCTAATAGTTTATAGGCCTTACTAACAATCTCATCGATATGAGCGTTAAAAGACAGCTGGCTGTCAAATATTACGCCTAGGTCTCTTATTACTGACACTTCTTAAAGTGGATTATTATCAATGCAATATGATGTTAGAAGCGGGCATCGTTTTTTGCTAAATTTGATGTGCTTACATTTAACTAATGTTCAAAGGTAATTTATTCAGACTAGCCCAATCAAGAACACGATTCAAGTCCTCTTGCAGTTGCAGTGAGTCAGAAGAAGTGTTTATTACCTTGAAAATCTTCAAGTCATCTGCAAAAAGAGAAAAGCTAGAAAAACGAATGACTTGGGGCATGTCGTTAATAAAAGCTAAGAATAAGGTAGGCCCGAGGTGAGAACCTTGTGGTACGCCTGAAGGGGCATCGAAGCTGTTCGATTCCCGACCACACACCACTACTGTTTGTGATCTTGAAGATAAGTAACATGAAAAACAACTTAGTACTTTGCCATGAACTCCAAAGTTATCTAATTTATTTGTCAGAATTTTGTGATCGACCCGGTCGAAAGCCTTGCCTATATCTGTATAAACAGCATCTACTTGCTGGCCCCTCTCCAAAGCTTCGGACAACTCCGAAACAAACATAACTAGATTGGAAACCGTCGATTTATTTCCACGAAAACCATGTTATGAGGTATGAGGAACGGCTTAAGATGACTAATAAGAATAGGATTGACCAGTGACTCAAATACTTTCCCTAGGATTGAAAGCAAAGATATGGGTCTATAATTTTCAATATGGTTCGCACTACCGGCTTTAGGAATCGGTAGGACGTTTGCTTTTTTCCAGACTGAAGGAAAAACCCCACTCTCAAGAGAAAAGTTATGAATAATGGAAAGAGGAATAGCCAAACTACTTGCACAGTTTGAAACGAAGATTGCCGGGATATGATCAGGTCCCGCCCCCTTAGTTTTATCCAAACTTTTAAACGCTCTCTCGACCATGCTAGGTTGTTTGACAAGAGGCTAAAATAAGCCATTATGACACGAAGTGATTACTAGGACGAGCTCACGAAGTGAGCGAGGACATATATGTCTGAGTGTCATAATGGCTTATTTAAGCTGTTTAGCCACGTGTTAAACACTCTGGTTTTCACTTCGACTGCGAGAAAATAAAAAGACTCAACATTAAAATTGTTAAGTGGGCGTTAATTGCCTTTAGTACCTTGCTAACTTAAAGTAATGATATTTACGCGACGGAAAGTCCTGGCAGGCGGAATGCACCTCTACGCTGTTCGTATTCAGTATTCGGTCTACTTACATAATTATGAGTAGTCATCGTCATCATCATCATCATCAGTGACCGTCACAAAGGCCCGCCCCAAGAATAATTGTACGTTCTGTAAAGATTGCCGGGGTGCTAGGCGCGCCGACGCGGGCCACGTGGCCGGAGGGGTTGGCGCTGGCCGAGGCGTTGCGGTTCCGGTTCCCGGCAGCGGCGCCGACGCCACTGGCGCGCGTGGTGCCCGGCGCCGCGCCGCCCGCGCTGGCGCTGCTGGCCGCGCTGCTGCGCTACCCGCCGCGGGAGCGCCCCACCGCGCAGCAGGCGCTGCGGTACCACACTCCCGCCAATACTCAGTCTACCTATACCTGTATCGACCGCTGGCGCGCGTGGTGCCCGGCGCCGCGCCGCCCGCGCTGGCGCTGCTGGCCGCGCTGCTGCGCTACCCGCCGCGGGAGCGCCCCACCGCGCAGCAGGCGCTGCGGTACCACACTCCCGCCAATACTCAGTCTACCTATACCTGTATCGACCGCTGGCGCGCGTGGTGCCCGGCGCCGCGCCGCCCGCGCTGGCGCTGCTGGCCGCGCTGCTGCGCTACCCGCCGCGGGAGCGCCCCACCGCGCAGCAGGCGCTGCGGTACCACACTCCCGCCAATACTCAGTCTACCTATACCTGTATCGACCGCTGGCGCGCGTGGTGCCCGGCGCCGCGCCGCCCGCGCTGGCGCTGCTGGCCGCGCTGCTGCGCTACCCGCCGCGGGAGCGCCCCACCGCGCAGCAGGCGCTTCGGTACCACACTCCCGCCAATACTCAGTCTACCTATACCTGTATCGACCGCTGGCGCGCGTGGTGCCCGGCGCCGCGCCGCCCGCGCTGGCGCTGCTGGCCGCGCTGCTGCGCTACCCGCCGCGGGAGCGCCCCACCGCGCAGCAGGCGCTGCGGTACCACACTCCCGCCAATACTCAGTCTACCTATACCTGTATCGACCGCTGGCGCGCGTGGTGCCCGGCGCCGCGCCGCCCGCGCTGGCGCTGCTGGCCGCGCTGCTGCGCTACCCGCCGCGGGAGCGCCCCACCGCGCAGCAGGCGCTGCGGTACCACACTCCCGCCAATACTCAGTCTACCTATACCTGTATCGACCGCTGGCGCGCGTGGTGCCCGGCGCCGCGCCGCCCGCGCTGGCGCTGCTGGCCGCGCTGCTGCGCTACCCGCCGCGGGAGCGCCCCACCGCGCAGCAGGCGCTTCGGTACCACACTCCCGCCAATACTCAGTCTACCTATACCTGTATCGACCGCTGGCGCGCGTGGTGCCCGGCGCCGCGCCGCCCGCGCTGGCGCTGCTGGCCGCGCTGCTGCGCTACCCGCCGCGGGAGCGCCCCACCGCGCAGCAGGCGCTGCGGTACCACACTCCCGCCAATACTCAGTCTACCTATACCTGTATCGACCGCTGGCGCGCGTGGTGCCCGGCGCCGCGCCGCCCGCGCTGGCGCTGCTGGCCGCGCTGCTGCGCTACCCGCCGCGGGAGCGCCCCACCGCGCAGCAGGCGCTGCGGTACCACACTCCCGCCAATACTCAGTCTACCTATACCTGTATCGACCGCTGGCGCGCGTGGTGCCCGGCGCCGCGCCGCCCGCGCTGGCGCTGCTGGCCGCGCTGCTGCGCTACCCGCCGCGGGAGCGCCCCACCGCGCAGCAGGCGCTGCGGTACCACACTCCCGCCAATACTCAGTCTACCTATACCTGTATCGACCGCTGGCGCGCGTGGTGCCCGGCGCCGCGCCGCCCGCGCTGGCGCTGCTGGCCGCGCTGCTGCGCTACCCGCCGCGGGAGCGCCCCACCGCGCAGCAGGCGCTGCGGTACCACACTCCCGCCAATACTCAGTCTACCTATACCTGTATCGACCGCTGGCGCGCGTGGTGCCCGGCGCCGCGCCGCCCGCGCTGGCGCTGCTGGCCGCGCTGCTGCGCTACCCGCCGCGGGAGCGCCCCACCGCGCAGCAGGCGCTGCGGTACCACACTCCCGCCAATACTCAGTCTACCTATACCTGTATCGACCGCTGGCGCGCGTGGTGCCCGGCGCCGCGCCGCCCGCGCTGGCGCTGCTGGCCGCGCTGCTGCGCTACCCGCCGCGGGAGCGCCCCACCGCGCAGCAGGCGCTGCGGTACCACACTCCCGCCAATACTCAGTCTACCTATACCTGTATCGACCGCTGGCGCGCGTGGTGCCCGGCGCCGCGCCGCCCGCGCTGGCGCTGCTGGCCGCGCTGCTGCGCTACCCGCCGCGGGAGCGCCCCACCGCGCAGCAGGCGCTTCGGTACCACACTCCCGCCAATACTCAGTCTACCTATACCTGTATCGACCGCTGGCGCGCGTGGTGCCCGGCGCCGCGCCGCCCGCGCTGGCGCTGCTGGCCGCGCTGCTGCGCTACCCGCCGCGGGAGCGCCCCACCGCGCAGCAGGCGCTGCGGTACCACACTCCCGCCAATACTCAGTCTACCTATACCTGTATCGACCGCTGGCGCGCGTGGTGCCCGGCGCCGCGCCGCCCGCGCTGGCGCTGCTGGCCGCGCTGCTGCGCTACCCGCCGCGGGAGCGCCCCACCGCGCAGCAGGCGCTGCGGTACCACACTCCCGCCAATACTCAGTCTACCTATACCTGTATCGACCGCTGGCGCGCGTGGTGCCCGGCGCCGCGCCGCCCGCGCTGGCGCTGCTGGCCGCGCTGCTGCGCTACCCGCCGCGGGAGCGCCCCACCGCGCAGCAGGCGCTGCGGTACCACACTCCCGCCAATACTCAGTCTACCTATACCTGTATCGACCGCTGGCGCGCGTGGTGCCCGGCGCCGCGCCGCCCGCGCTGGCGCTGCTGGCCGCGCTGCTGCGCTACCCGCCGCGGGAGCGCCCCACCGCGCAGCAGGCGCTGCGGTACCACACTCCCGCCAATACTCAGTCTACCTATACCTGTATCGACCGCTGGCGCGCGTGGTGCCCGGCGCCGCGCCGCCCGCGCTGGCGCTGCTGGCCGCGCTGCTGCGCTACCCGCCGCGGGAGCGCCCCACCGCGCAGCAGGCGCTGCGGTACCACACTCCCGCCAATACTCAGTCTACCTATACCTGTATCGACCGCTGGCGCGCGTGGTGCCCGGCGCCGCGCCGCCCGCGCTGGCGCTGCTGGCCGCGCTGCTGCGCTACCCGCCGCGGGAGCGCCCCACCGCGCAGCAGGCGCTGCGGTACCACACTCCCGCCAATACTCAGTCTACCTATACCTGTATCGACCGCTGGCGCGCGTGGTGCCCGGCGCCGCGCCGCCCGCGCTGGCGCTGCTGGCCGCGCTGCTGCGCTACCCGCCGCGGGAGCGCCCCACCGCGCAGCAGGCGCTGCGGTACCACACTCCCGCCAATACTCAGTCTACCTATACCTGTATCGACCGCTGGCGCGCGTGGTGCCCGGCGCCGCGCCGCCCGCGCTGGCGCTGCTGGCCGCGCTGCTGCGCTACCCGCCGCGGGAGCGCCCCACCGCGCAGCAGGCGCTTCGGTACCACACTCCCGCCAATACTCAGTCTACCTATACCTGTATCGACCGCTGGCGCGCGTGGTGCCCGGCGCCGCGCCGCCCGCGCTGGCGCTGCTGGCCGCGCTGCTGCGCTACCCGCCGCGGGAGCGCCCCACCGCGCAGCAGGCGCTGCGGTACCGCACCCGCAAAAACTTATGTATCCTCCGTGGCCGTCCACTGCTGAACATAGGCCTCTCTTACACACCCAGGGTACGTGGTCTGCCCATTACCATTGCAACCGCGCAGTCCTGCGAGCTAGGACGTTTACTTTGGTTTTTCTGCGGATATTCTCTTTTCTTATTGTAAGTCGCAGAGAAACTCCAAGCATGGCCCTTTCCATTGAAAGTTGCGTGATGCTAAAAATACAAAGGATAAACGATACGTTGAAGTGGTAATAGGCCGGCGATGGAGCCCGAAGATGAAGCCGAAATGCCATCCGTTAACGGATGGCCTTTGGGCCAGTAAAGTCCTGGATTGGCGACCACGTTACAAAAGCGCAGCGGAGGCGGCCCCCGACTAGGTGAACGGATGACCTTGTGAGGGTCGCGGGGATTCTGCTGCTGGTCTGCGCAAGATCACACTGTGGCGAGCTCCAGGGGAGACCTACGTTCAGATGTGGACGTCCGTGGCTAAAAGATACTCATCTATAGGTATCTATGACTAAATGTAATCAGGAGAAAAATATCCTGCGACCTACAACCAATATTAATAACGTGTACTTTACCTATTTAATACCTTTATGATACCTACTTACTCAATGTTTTATAGGTTTCCCTACTTCGCCGTCGGGACCGAGTTGGGCGTGCCACCGCCGTTGTCTCATGCTAGAAGGTGAGTGACTATCATTATACATGGAATAATTTAATAGTTATTAAACTACCTAAGGTAGGTTACAACATCATCTAATTAAACTAAACAGTAGATGGCACTCACCTCATGATCCAAACTTGCATTCGAGTTCAATGCTTCTGGGGATCTTGTAACTGGTAGTAAACGGCGGCCTACTGAGTCTTTATTTAGGTAAGCGCTGTTACTCGCACCTGCCGGGCAATGGTTCTCAGTTGTGGGCCTTAACTCTTGATATGCTTAGGTAAGAGTTTTAAGTGGGTTTAAACTTCGTTAAAATTTAATTTAGCTTCATTTTGATTGGATTTCTTGATTGGATTGCCGTCGCTTACGAGGGGTTAAAACCCCAGAGTGCCCAGAGTAACTAGCTACGCCTCGCCCAGGGCCCAGCCTTCGACTGGTTTATTCGTGCGAAAGTTAAATGGGTTTTGTGGTGCAGGAGCAGCGTACGACTGGAGGCCGAGCCGGCGCCCGCGCCCGCATTTCCCGCGCCGGTGCCGCCTAAGGACCATTTCGCCGACATACTGGGGTATGTTCTACCGTTTGTTTGCGGTAGAGAAATCACAACACCAGGAGTAATTGAGAATACATCACGAGCACATTCATCTGTGTGCAAAAAAGTTTGAAATGAGATAGTGTCAAGGTTATAAAGCGGTGAACCTTTTCATTCCGCGACCGTACCGGACATGGAGTCGGATGACGTGACCAAGTATTCGGCCACTCTTGGCAAAATTTATTTAGCGAAACGGCAAAAAGCTGGCTTATAGTACCTTTACGTCATTACTATGTAGTGGCAAAGGATCGTAGTCGGTACGGTGATAGGTCAGCGGTTTGGAAATGCTATGTAATGTTGTGTCCTACGGTCCTACGGTAACATTAAGTTTCTCATATGTTATTATCACGTGTACGGCAGAGGCGAGGTGGTGCACCCCATACGCGCGGAGGAGGCGCTGCGGCGCGTGTCGCGCGCGGGCTCGGCGCGCGGGCGCAGCGTGGCGGCGCGGGGCGGGGCGGGGCCGGAGTGGGGAGCGGCGGGGCCGGGGCGGGGCGCGGCGGGGCCGGGGCGGGGCGTGGCGGGGCCGGGGCGGGGCGCGGCGGGCCCGGCGCCCGCGCCCGCGCTGGGCGCCGCCGCCGCCTACCTGGGTGCGGCGCGCTACGTGGCCGGCGCGCGCATCGACACCTCGCTCTTCCACCCGCTCACCATGCGCTCCCACCACGGTAATCGCTTCTAGTTCATATTAATCGCTCCGTTCGCACAGTCAGCATCATATAGATAATGGCAGTCGAAGCGGCCGAGTATTTCGTAACACACCCTGCTATGCAAATAAAGATCTGTTCCAATACATTAGGGTCCTTTTGACGCTACGAACTATTAATGCTGACTGAACCTGCACCTCTAGCACGACTGTGATACGCGACTCTTTGTCGCGCGACAAAAAATGTGGGCCTGTTTCCTTTCGGTACAATACGAGAAAGACGGGTGCTGCTATGTCGGGCGACAAGCGTAGTCGCGCAGAGTTGTGCTGGACCGGTTGCTTGATTCACTCGCCCTACTATTCCTCCAAATGGAACGTACCGTCTGGATGGAAGCTAGCCTCGGTCCAGACGTTCGCATATATCCCTCGATCCAGACGGGATCTGGAGGGTTTCCTGAACTAGTTCAAGTCGGGAGGTTAAATCAGAACACGGATTTATACTTAAATACAATCGAAGGGCTGGGCTTTTATGCCTGTTTATTAATAATCAATAGCCTATCCTTAAGTCTAATTCCTAGAGGACTCGGAGTCCCGGCTACGCGGAAGGTTAGCGTCCCGTCGGGGAACTGTTAGTACGCGGGGATGAGAAATCTCGGCCCTTAGCAGCTCTTCTACTCTAGATGCGTGAAAAACACCGAGCAGGGGGGTGGATTCCCGGACTTATCCCAGCGATCCAGACGCGTGGAAACACGCCGCGCGACAGACAAGCCCGACTGGAGCGTAAGTACCGAATCTCCCCCTGAGCAGCGACGAGAAGCGTGCAAACACTCCGCGCTGGGGATAATACGGGACTCAGCTCCGAATCACCGGGATAGCGAATCCTACTACGAAAATGGGAAGCGCAACTACCCAAAGTGGACCCTGACCTCAGATGACTGGCGTATACTGGTTATACGTCACGCCTCTCAGTCCTGGACCGGTTCATGCCTAGGTCTCCCTGACCTTTAGGAGCACTCGACTAGTAACCTACCTATATTTTACAGTCTGTAATGGACTTCCAGTCTTGTTACTGCCTCCTATTCTTTTCGTATCAGCTCTTGTATTCACGAAGCGTATCATCGGATCGTAACTCGTCGCAGTATCTGCCTCGTAGAATCGTAGAACCGATGGCGGCTGGGACAGAAAGGTTCTCGTGTGGCGACCGCAAACAGCACGACGCAGCGTAGGAGAGTCTTCAACGAGATAGACCGATCAAGAAATCGATCGAACGAATCGAACCGAAGATCGCGGGAAACTATTCGACGAGGGCGGCGTACGACCGGTCGTTATGGAAATCCATGGGGCCTTTGTCGAGCAGTGGTCGTCTTTGGGCTGATATGATGATAATTGCTAGTATTACTATTGAATGTATGATTTGAATTAAATTAACTGTGATTCCTTTAAAAAAGCACGTTACTCTCCCATGGGTAGCCCTACACATTGAAAAGCGCTGTACTAAAGAGGAGAGTGGAATGTTTTGGACTTTTAGAGACACATGTTTTAGAGTTGTTCAAGTTGCTCTGCCAATCTGAAGGAACTCGTGGCGTTGTGTTGCAGAGACGGCGACGGTGGGCAGCGGCGCGCCGCGCGTGGACTGGGCCGCCAAGTACCTGCGCTGACGCCGCTCCGGCGGCGACGCTGCCTGCATACGTACTCTCTCTCCAGATATACGAGACATAGATATCGAGGTGTATAGATACAGGGCGCGTTATGTACCGTGACCTGCTCAAAAACAATGAGGGGAAAGCTTAGGATCTTTTCAGCCTCCGTGTTAATTTTGAAAGATATATTCGCAACCGACATTTTCGTAGCGCTATGCTCGTAGCCACCAATGACATGGGAAAAACTGTATGTAGCGAAAACTTGCTACGAGCTGAGAGCGCGTCGTGCATATGTTAGTCCGATACAAGTGGCTAACCACTAGCTAAGCTGCGTTGATCTGTGAGCCCACGAGAGCTTGCAATACCGGGCAAAGTTCAAAATCACCTACATTTTGTAAGGTGATTGAGGGTAAAAAGTTTTGGGGGAAAGTCGGTTAAGAGCATTTTCGGTAAAGTTGTAGTCATTCTCGAAAGTTTGGGAATAGTATGGTCTTACCCCAAATCACCATCACCTTAACGGTGACTGAAAAGCTTTTGAGTCCCCCTGCTTCGAACCGCCATCACATATATCTGTAGGTACATATCAGGGTTGTCAAAAATATCTCAACATGCACTCTAACGCCTTGTCAATAGAGTCGTGTTCAGATGTTTGTGAGCACCCTGTCTGGTCTGCTGCGATATAGCTGATGGCAACTGTTCCTTGGCGCAATAATACTCTTTAGTATTAAACATCTATGGTAATTCCACGAGAGTTGAGGTGAATGATTACACACACAGCTACATGAAGTACTGATTGCAAAAAAAGAAAAAAGTGAATGAATGAAATTAATGAGTCAATGTAAATAAAAACCACTTAGTTATATTTTTAGTAGGTATTAAAAACAGGAAACATACATACATACAATCACGCCTTTTTCCCCATTATGGGGTAGGCAGAGACTACCTCCTTCCACTTGCTATACAAAAAACAAAAAAATAAAGCAGTAAAAAATATAAAAAATGATTTTATAAACCATCGTCACTCGGCATATCTTCATCTGATTCGTTAAGATTGATTAGAAGGTTTTGGTTTTCGGTTAAATCATGAATCCTAGGCAGGGATCGGAACCGGTATTTTTTTCATACAAAATATAAGAAATAACGAATCGTTTCTCTCGTTCAATTACGAGATTTTCGTATATTTTATCAAAATTCTAGAACATGATTCAGGTGTTTTGTGATTATTTTTATCTTACCTCAAAACAGTTTTAAAACATTCAGAAATAGCGTATTTTAGAAGATTTAGAAAATACCGGTTCCGATCCCTGATCCTAGGTTCCATTATCCGGCATCTTTTGGTCTCTCTTACTTTTTTTTACTGTTGAACTTGCTATCGGTACAATATAAAAACACTAATTTCAAAATCCCGCTGTCATTACATTACAGTGTTGTTGTGTGCGTGACCTCAACTCACGTGCAACTAGCTATACTGACAGCGTTATTTTTTATTCCAATTTATACAATAGAGAACATCCTATCTAGGAACATACTTTTCAAACCTCTATTTCATCCTGATTTAGAACGCTATGAAAAAAATAAGCGATATTTTTCTGGGGCAAGCTTTAACACGCTCACTGCCAGGAACCGGCCTAGCAACCGCTCTGCTCGTAGACGCGTAGCCGATATCATGTGTCGCTCCTTATGTAGAGGACAGTGCGTAGCGCTACGAAAAGCTTGGCAGCGAAAGTATTAATAGCGCGATCATAGTGTAATGGTTGGTTATTCTGTTGTTCACTCTCTCATACATTGTATATCGAAGTAACGATGAACAACCTTCGAGTACAAACTTCGAACCTTAAATCTCTCGTAATTTTAATTTCCAACTAATTGGTGAGGGAAAATTCCCCAGTATCCGACACTGTTTTATTAGTTCGACCTTCCATTCAACCTTAATGATAGTTTTCTACAATCCACCAATCACATTAGGTACAAGATTTTTTTTTAAGGCATAGGGGGCAAACGAGCAGACGGGTCGCCTGATGGTAAGCGATCACAGTCGCCCATAGTCACTTGCATCACCAGAGGAGTCACAAGTGCGTTGCCGGCCTTTCAGGTGGGAGTACGCTCTTTTCTTGAAGGTTTGAAGATTTTGACGTTACACTTCTTGTGAATTAGACCTTACGTCACGGTGGCGCCAACTGGTGATATTACCATTTTAGAAAACCCACATTGGTGAGATAAAGGTCCCCAGTATCCGACATTGCCATATTAGTTGGCACTTTCAACCTTAATTCATCGCAATAGGTGTCACTTATTGGAATTATCTGTTTACTTGTCGTTGCGTGTCACGGTCACGCGTTTGGACGTTGCGCCGATCCGATCGCTCGAAATCCATGTTGCTTCGCGTATCACACACTTACATCGGACAAGTGGGGCATGATCACCGCGCCGACAGTGAGCGTCCAAGCAGCGCGATACGCAGTCATGCCACGCCACGGTGATCGGATACGAGCAAATGATACAAGTGTGGACGCACCTTAAGAGGCGTTTGCTGTATGGGGGCCAGGGCGCCTGCTTAACCGTATAATCAATGCCTCGCCCAGGGCGCCTACACGGCTAAGGCCGGCCCTGTGTAGTGGCAAAATGCATTGCTCTGATGATCAATATATTTATCTGACACGTGCACACGGCCCTAGAAATAGAGTCATTTCAGATATTCATGTTGGTGACTGTACCAACTGTGTGGTGTACTGTATGTGGGATGAGTTATGTTATTACACAAATTAGTAAAAAAATATTATAAATTGGCTTTGATGAAATTAAGTTTACAACTAATTTAGGTAGGTACCTACCTAAAAATGTTGTCAGAACCACTTCTAAATTATACACAGGATATTGTTAAATGTCTTTTAAGGTTGACAGATACAAGCATTATTGTCAAGAATAAAAAAATATTTATTGAACAATGCATATTTCTTTACCATCTAGACCTTGTGCTATGTCCTAAGCATATGCACTGAAGTATAGACAAAATGAGGATCTATATCGGAATCCCTAGAACGTCATTTGTCCTAATATATTGTTTGACATAACACATTTTTTTACAACTAAAACTTTTAGAATTGTTATAAAACAAACCTAACCTAAATTTTCGGTTTCTGAAAATAATGAATTATGACAAACAATACATTACGACAAACAACATTAGGGTTTCCGCAGGAGACCCACAAAATGATCCACACGTTATGCCCGAATTCTCAATTCAATCCCAGATATTTGATACTTGGGGAGGTAGACATTCAGGGAATTAGACATTCTCAGATTTAGCCAATCATGGAATCAGACATACAAGGAAGTAGGAGTCATGGAACAAACTGACTTAACTCGGTCTTGTATTCATAAACTCAGTATTAAGATTGATATTTCCTTCTATGACTCAACATAGAAAGGCTTGTGTAGAAGAGACAAAACATTTTTTCTTTCCTGCATCTGTAATACAAAAGCACGGGTAGTTCCCATTTGTAATATGGAACATGACGTTATAGAACGCAATGATACATTTCTTCCCTTTTTCTCCATAAAACATATGGGAACTACTCGAAAAGCTACGAGTAGCATGTAGTTCTATGGAAAGAATAGGAAGGAAATGTATCATTATGTTTGATGATGTCATGTTCCACAAAACAAGTGAGAACTACCCAAAATCATATATTTATCAATACATTTATAGACTATAGTGACTGGTTATTCCCAGAGCCCAGTTTCTTATACTTTATTAATTAAGGGGTCACAGTAATGATCTCTAAGTAAAATATATATCGACAGTGGAAAAGAGTTTTGGGATAAGCAACAACTTAGGGGCGTTTAGTCAAATACCTAGGTAAATAATTTTATAATGTCTTGCAAAACTCACTTATCCCATTCCTCCTTTCCACCATAAATATATAAATCACTGCTCTAAGTATTGATAGGCTGAGTGTCAAGAAATGTCTCTTAAAAATAAAGAACTCAAAAGAAGATATGAGACAAACAAGCAGTGACAACTTCATACTATTTATATTATATTATTTACACATTTCTTTCATATAAAATCTGACAGTAATCAACGAAGGGTATGTCCTTGGACACAGAGTATGTACAGAGGTCACTCGTATTTGAGGTAGGGCTTTTCGAGCGGTGGCGCGGCGGTCGCGGGCGGCCAGGCCTCGCCCACCCAATTATACACGCGCGGCTCCGGCAGCACGCCCCAGCCCAGCAGCGGTCGAGAGCCTGAGCTCGCTCGCTCGCGCTTCGGTGACGCCGTGCTGATGTTTACTGACACGCCCTTGATTATGTGGTCCTGCCCGCACAGCGACTGCGCTACCTCCGGGTCCAGGAATGTCACAAAGCTGAACGCACGGAACGGCTTGGGCACGAACACGTCCGTCACCTGTCCAAACGCGGCAAAGTACTCGCGTAGATCCTCGGCCGATAAAGCCTCAGTGCAGCGCCCCACAAAAACCTTCCGAGGTGCCCCGCCACCGCCTTCCTTGCTGTTCGGCACGCGCACATCGCACCAGCGCCCGTCGATCAAGTGCCGGCGACCTAGCGCGCGCAGCTGTGCACCATAGTCCGCAAATTTGATAAAGCCAAAGCCTTTGCTGAGCCCCGTCGCTGCATCGCGCTTCACCTGCACCATGAGCAGTTCACCAAAGGCGGCGAAGTACTCGCGCACGGCCTCTTCGCCGGTCTTCCACGGCAGCCCGAGCACGATGAGGTCGGAGCAGCGCGGCCGTACAGCGTCGTCGGGCTCGGCGCGCGGCTCGGGGGTGGCGGCGCGGCCGGCACGCGGGAAGGCGCAGAAGTAGCGATGCGCACCCCAGCCGCCCGGCGGCGGCGACAGGCGCTGCTCCACGAGCCGCAGCCCCCGCAGTCGGCCGGCGGCGCGGTCTCGGTACTTGAGCCCACTGGCGCCGGCGAACTGCGCCGCCACGGTGCTCAGCAGCAGCGAGCCGTCCTCCTCGGTGGGCAGCTCAATAGGCTCGTCCTGCTCCCCCTCGCTCACCAGCACGTACTCGATCGACATGATGACGCTGCTCCGCTCCGCCTCGCGCCCTGTCGTCCGCCCTCGCTCACGCGCCACGCTCGCTCTCAGTCCGAATCCAGCTGCATCCGATCCGCATGTTTACATGCCGCCCCGGTCCTGCCGGTGCTCGAGATGGTAGGGCTTCTGGAACGAGCGATTTCGCGATTTTGACTACGCGTATAATTCCTATTGCGTGACGTATGACGTGACGTTTCATGTCAAAAATATTTGTCTGGTGAGTTGCGTTCCGAATCACGCCTCAGGCCCTGTCTTGCGTTCGGAAACGTACAAAAACCATAGATAACAATTTTGATGTTGACTGTACTAAATAAAAATTAGAATTTGATGCGAAATGGTTAGAATATGATAGAAATCCTATAAAAAAAAAAAATAGTTTGACACCTTAAGTGTACCTTGTTTAATAAGTAATAAAACCATTGAATAACCCATGAAATGTATGGTATCTTTAATGCACACCCACATTACATTTTACCACCTATGTTTAAATTGATTATTATTATAATTCTATCTTGTCGCATTTGCCGTTAAAAAAGTAACTAAGGTATGTTGGCGCCATTGGCGCACAAGGTTGTAGTGTAGCAGCGCTGCCTGTCTCGGTTGCGTTGGCGCCATTGATGACAGTGCGCGCAGTGACTGACAGCTACGACGACGGCGCGAATCAAGTAGACAAAAACATTCCGTCGAATTGAGAACCTCCTCCTTTTTTTGGAAGTCGGTTAAAAAGACCGACGGAACATTTTAGATGACCGCTAGGGACACATTACATTATGTTAGCACTACACATTAATAAATAATAATAATAAAATTTATTAAAAAAACGTATTCTACAATAATTAAAATTATAGGCTAAAAACAAACAATTAAGGGTAGATACAAGTACTTATAAGCCTGAACTAGGATTCCCTGTGTTTCAGGCAAAATAGGACTAACATAATCTATTTTTAACCGACTTCCAAAAAAAGGAGGAGGTTCTCAATTCGACGGTTTTTTTTTTATTTTTTTATTTTTTTTATGGATGTTCACCGATTACTCAAAGATTGCCTATATGGAGCCATGGTCGTTCAGGTTAGGCAGTGCCTTTAATGCCTATATGGACCGCACGCCACTGTTGGAATGTAAAAACAAGTCAGTTTATAAACGATATGATAGTGAAGTTTATGGATACAAATAAGTCTGTTTAAAAAATATATGATTGTGGAGTTTATAAGTACAAACCAGTCTGCCTAAAAAATATATGACAGTGAAAATATGATCATAAACATGAATGATGAATAAATGTGTACAAACAAGCTGTACATACGTAATTATATTTTTTATTGTTTATGCAGCACAATTTCACTTTTGTGTTGTTAGCATTTTTCTTTACTTTATATTACATCAATAACAGTTTTATTCTAGTGTCATTAAACTCACTCAACAAAACTCATCTTTTACTGCAACAACATAATTACATCAATCCCACGGGTAACAGCTCGTTCATTTTGGTCCTTCGAGCCGGATTTCCTGGACCTTTTGTGTAGTTCTAGTGTGTTAACAAGCGGTTCATTGGTCTCCCACAAGCTGGTCTCGCCAGTGAATTACGTAACAATTCAACACATAGCTGCGCATAGGATCAGGTGAAAACGACCACAACAGTGGACAACAGTTACATCTACGCCTACAAGACGCACCTGTTCCCCTACATATATACATTTGGTAACAACATTAGCAGTCATGGAGGCTTTAATAAATCGTCAACGGAAACTCGCCGACAAGATCGACAGTGCAGCCATCAACTTAAACAAGGGTTCCGCTAACAGGAAGACCGAAGAATACCTTACCAAAAGATTGGAAACATAAGACAACATCTGGAGCGAGTTCGTTGGCAACCATATGAAGTTAACCAACGCAGACCCTAAGTTTCCAGCCACTCACGGGACGGAGATGTATGAGGCTATCAAGCGCCGTTATGAAAAATATCGACACACATTGACGACATACACGCCAATAACAAGCGCCAACAGGGTAGCTCCACCATTGAAGTCCTGAACATCAACAGAGGAACGATCAACTTCATCCAGGGCTGACGATATGAAATATCAACAAGCGACGAACTTTCGAGCTTTTCTACGTGTCATCAAAAGCATCGACGATGACAAGATGACGGAAAAGTGGGAGTACGAAGATTGACAACACAACAAAACGGGGCTTAATCGCGTATAAATAATGAGT
The DNA here is from genome assembly GCA_905404275.2 of Hedya salicella. Lineage (NCBI taxonomy): Eukaryota > Metazoa > Arthropoda > Insecta > Lepidoptera > Tortricidae > Hedya > Hedya salicella. The sequence continues at coordinate 3,855,020 of FR990106.1, read as the reverse complement.
GAAGATCGTTTAAGTTTAAATCAATGTGATGAGTCAATATGGACTCCCTGGTGGCAGACAGACAGACAGACAGATAGTCAGACGGATAACGAAGTCTTAGTAATAGGGTCCCGTTTTACCCTTAGGAACCCTAAAAAGGTGTATATATCAAATCAAATCAAATCAAAATATTCTTTATTCAAGTAGGCCTATTTACAAGCACTTTCGAAATGTCAGTTACATGAGAGTGAATGTTTGCTGGGAGAAATACAATATGATCCAACATTTGCTGCAAGGATTAGGGAAACCCAGAAAAACCTAATCAGATCATTTAACTTAAGTGTAATATTATTGATAAAATCATCATTTTTAAAATTAAAATAATCAATAAGATAAATCCCAAAAGGATTGTCAATAAAAAATAAAAAATGTAGAATGTGTGTAGAATAAAATTCTAAATGTCAGAGTATATAAAACAATTAAGATTAAAATAATAATAATACCTTAGGTATTCGTTAAAATAATTATTCATATACCTACATAACGCTATAATTTACATTAATCCCACGCGGCTTCATCATTCATGTAGTCTTGTGTGCTATAATAAGCTTTAGAAAATAATTTTCGTTTCACAATATTTTTGAATTTACCAATAGACAACTCAGTTATGCTGCTAGGAACTTTATTATAAAATCTCACACAGTTACCCATGAAATATAAAGAAATATAAGAATTTCCTTGGCAACCCGGTGGAAATCGGCTTATATGGACGCCACGCCACTGGTACCTACGTATTAATATATAAAGATTCTATACGTCGCAGTACCCAGGCCCCTCTTTCCTACTGGGCACTCTGGGCTAGTGACTAGGGCCCCCAACATCAGGGGGCCCCGAAAGATCTTAAACGACGTTTTTTTGCGGTCCAAAGAGGTCACTATAATTTTATTTTTTGTGTCCTAGGGCCCTCCATTTTTGAGTACTCGAGGGCCCCCTATTACTGAATGACCAAGAGCGTATCTATAACGTCGGCCTTGGGAGTACCTATCAGTGGCGTGTCGTCAATAGAACACGATTTCTATCGGCTTGCCCAGTTTAAGGCATTTGAGTACTGTATTTTACTGCTTTTAAAGGTAATGTAAGAGAAAATATATTTATTTATTTATTTATAGGTTTACCAACAGATACAACACAAAATAAAATTTCACTGATATCATATGGACATAAAGACAAGAGTGTTTATCCAATTACAGGCAAACACAGCATGCTTTTTCTATAAGCTAGCTAAACAATGTGAATGACTGCCAGTACTTATTATACTACAGATAATATTATACTAACTGTATGATATTAAATCATAGTTCTGAAGGAACTTCTTAAATTTATTAAGTGACATTGCCAATAAGTCTACCCTAGTGTTCTTATACATTATATTATGCCCCTTACATATTCTAGGGATGACACTATGAGATCCAAGATTGGTCCGAAAATTACCTAAAGCAAAAGGACGGAAATTTGCTATGCGCGAGTTAGATCTAGGTACCGTAAATCCAATTTTAAGCAGCAGCTGAGGACAATCTATTAACCCGTTTAGAATCTTGAACAACAAGACCTGATCAGAAATCCATCGACGATTTTCCAACGACGGAATGTTGAAAAAACGAAGCCGTTCCTTATAACTCATTAGAGAAGGGAGTTTCCTTTGATGAACAGATAAGAAAAACAGAAAACGCTTTTGGATTCTTTCGATTCTATCCTGGTTGCATTTATACTGGGGGTTCCAGACATTGGAACAGTATTCCAATTGAGTCCTAATCAGCGCGAAGTATGCAGTAATCAAAGCCGTTTTATTTTTGAATGTTTTACAGTTACACCAAACGAAACCTAATATTTTATAGGCCTTACTAACAATCTCATCGATATGAGCGTTAAAAGACAGCTGGTTGTCAAATATTACGCCTAGGTCTCTTATTACAGACACTTCTTCAAGTGGATTATTATCAATGCAATATGATGTTAGAAGCGGGCGTCGTTTTTTGCTAAATTTGATGTGCTTACATTTACTAATGTTCAAAGGTAATTTATTCAGACTAGCCCAATCAAGAACACGATTCAAGTCCTCTTGCAGTTGCAGTGAGTCAGAAGAAGTGTTTATTATCTTGAAAATCTTCAAGTCATCAGCAAAAAGAGAAAAGCTAGAAAAACGAATGACTTGGGGCATGTCGTTAAAAATATAAAAGCTAAGAATAAGGTAGGCCCGAGGTGAGAACCTTGTGGTACGCCTGAAGGGGCATCGAAGCTTTTCGATTCCCGACCACACACCACTACTGTTTGTGATCTTGAAGATAAGTAACATGAAACCAACTTAGTACTTTGCCATGAACTCCAAAGTTATCTAATTTATTTATAAGAATTTTGTGATCGACCCGGTCGAAAGCCTTGCCTATATCTGTATATACAGCATCTACTTGCTGGCCCCTCTCCAAAGCTTCGGACAACTCCGAAACAAACATAACTAAATTGGAAACCGTTGATTTATTTCCACGAAAACCATGTTGTTGAGGTATGAGGAACGGCTTAAGATGACTAATAAGAATAGGATTGACCAGTGACTCAAATACTTTCCCTAGGATTTAGAAAGTTAATTAATTTTGCACTTGCCACATTTAGATTTCAATTTTTTGATTGAAGTTTTATGAATGATAAATATGAAAGTTTTTAAAAGCCAAACGGTAATTTTTTAAAATGTGTTTTTATCTTTTTAAAGCCCCTTGAAGTTGTGAACATATTGGGTAATTTTATCATTCTTGACATTTAATTCTTTTTTATTCCATTCAAAGATCTAACGATAGTAAATGTTACCATAATGAATTGGCCTATCTATCAGCTTAGCACACAATAAAAATCAAGCATCTACCGCAATAATTCACGTCACCATAAATAAAAATCTCATCGTACTCGGCGATAGGTGAAGAATTAAAAAAAAAGTCATAACTCCGAAAATACGAAAAATCGCGGAACATACATGGGGGTGATTTAGATAGCCCTCTAGGTCCTCTACGTGCCAGCTTCAGTATATCACTACTTCTTGGGTCACCCTGTATAAGACCAATGCCTCCATGTTGCTATCTGACAATGATCTTTCAGAATGTTTGGGAATCAGGGATCAGCTGGGATGACACACTACCTGAGAGTATTCAGAGAGAATGGAAATTGATCAGAAGCGACATGCCGAACATAGAAAAGGTCATAATTCCACGATGGCTGGGAGACACGACGCAACGCATCGAATTACACAGGTTTTCAGACTCTTCAGAGAAAGCATTCTCGTCTGTAATTTTCTGCAAAACAATATCAAGGAGTGGCGACACACACATACAACTCGTCACTACCAAAACAAAATTAACTCCATATAAGAAAAAATCTCCATTCCTAGATTAGAGCTCTGTAGCGCACTATTGTTGCCACAACTAATGGAAAAAGTGACACAAGCTTTCACAGGACATGACGTAACAATATACGGATGGACTGACTCAATGGTAGTCCTGGGCTGGCTACAAGGCGACGCGGCAAAATGGAAGACATTTGTAGCAAACCGAGTAATAAAAATTGTCAATATCATGCCATCGGCGTGCTGGAGACATGTTTCGTTAGAACAGAACCCTGCTGATTGTGCTAGTCGCGGTATGTATGTATGGTAATGCGTCTCTAATATATTCGCTCTCATTTTCTTTAGCAGACACGGATTTGAATGCGCAGTCCTTGGCCACTAGTTTAAGTTCTTGTACGTACTTGTAGATTGTTTCACCAGGTTGTTGATGCCTTTTTATGAGTTTGAAACGAGAATAAGTTTCGTTGGCCGGTTTGACGAAGATTGTTTGTAGTTTTGCGATAGCGTCTTGGTACTTTTTCTCATCACGTATATAGTTATATACCCCTGGCGATAGGTGGTTAACTAGCATTTCGTATTTAAGTTCTTCAGTGCACGGTCCCTTGTCCACCGTCTGCACCGAGGCGAGGAAGCTTTCGAACGTTCTCCGCCAATGACCCCAAGCCGCAGAGTTGTCGACATTTGACCCAGGATCTGCGTCGAACCGCTCGGGGCGTAAATATTTATCCATTTTTGCTGAATAAATTGATACGATAGAAAGATGGCCCGAAATTAGGCTTTATTCAGCAAAAATCATGACAATGTAATATTGATAGTTATTTGCCGTTTATGGCGTTCACCACAACGCAATTCGATGAATATCTTACTTTGTTATTAAATAACATTATCAAATCTCAGAATGTAGTATTAATTAATCTAAAAAACCACACCAACCAAATGACTGCCAGAAAAGTAGGTAAGGTTAAGTTGAAACTGCAACCCGAACAGAAGCGAACGGCTCATCTTATTTGTAGCCGTTTGTATTGTGACCATGTACAGCGGAGCAAGCGAAGCGAGCGGAGCGTCAAAATGTGTCAAAAACCGAAAACTGTAGGTTAGGTTAGGTTTGAATTGTGACCATATATAACGGAGCGAGCTAAGCGAGCGGAGCGTCAAAATGGGTCAAAAACAGAAAACTGTAGTTAAGGTTTACAAATTACCCGCATTATTATTGTAAACGCGGAGTTGTCATTTTATAGGAGGGTATGCATTTTGTCTATGGTATGAAACGAATATGGTATGGTATGAATTGAAAACTTAGAAACTGCAACTCGATAAAATGGTTTTCTTGGTAAATCGTTTGATATTAATGTTGCGAATACCATAACGTCATCAATCGTCGAGTAGTGTTTAATAAATGTTTATCAGTTTTTCGCAAACTAAATTGAGAACCGAATGGCGCTGTCGTAAGACATTGGCTTAATGATCGTGAGGTCGGCGGTTCTAATTTCAGTATGGGCGAGCTTTTTGTAAGTTTTCTTCGGATGTTTAGCGTTTAGTAAGTGAGACTAAAGTTTCTAAAATGTTTGAAGAAAAGATCATTCCGTGCCATAGAAGTTTAAATGTATGGGATTAGAATATGCTAGAACCTTCGACACAGCCCAATTTACTAGAAAGACGACGCTACTCAAAAACAGCAGAATAACGAAAATATGACGATAAAAAGTGACAAAAGACGAGCGAAATTAACGGGTATAAAAGGCGGTGAATCTGAAGCGAGCAGCAGTGCGTCTATGTCTCCATGGTAGTCGGCAGTTTTAGCATCGGAATTAAATATAGTCAATGCACCTTCGACCAAGCCATTTCGACTTCCAGCGTGAACGATTACCAAGCGTCGTCCTTTCCCGAAGTCAGTGTCAATTCCAAGTTCCGACGATGATTGCCAACATTTGCTAACATTGTGACTGGCGTTAATATACGTCTCATCTAGGAAATATATGTTGCGGTTTTCACTTCTATATTTTTTATTTCTGTCAAATGTTTCCTCCGCCACTTTGTAATATTAGGCTGCTCTATAAGATGTCTTTTCGATCTACATTTTTTGAACCGGTAACCCATTGTGTGTAAAAGTTTTCTCAAATATTCTCTCTTACTGCTTCAGCAGTAGGTAGTGCTTCGGCGAAAACTCGAGTCAATGATGCCCACTCGTGCAAATAGCGGCGCGAGTACGTGGAGACTAAACACCCACACAGACGCTGCGAGAATCGAACCCTTCGACTGCTGCCACGGTGTCAGGCCATACTGGCCTGACAACGCGGGACACTACGCGAAGCCATAAGATGAACAATTATAATAGGTAAATACTCGTATATAGTCATCCAAAGATCGCAAACCGCATGCGCAACAGCAAAATTACAATAACAACATCTGTTTTTTGCAAACCTCACAAATAGTACAAAAGAAAATAATACATTCAAGAAGAGGCAAACATGTACATATTAAATTGTTAAGAAACTTTGTTTTAAAATAAAAGTAGATATGTAAGTACAAAGCATATCTCGCCGTTTTGATTGCTTATGAGTGTAGCTCAACTAGAGTGTACCTATGCTTCGTTTTGTTAGGCATTAGAATTAAATTAATCCATACTATAATATTATAAATGCGAAAGTGTGTCTGTCTGTCTGTCTGTCTGTTACCTCTTCACGCTTAAACCGCTGAACCGATTTGGATGAAATTTGGTATGGAGATAGTTTGAGTCCCGAGGAAGGACATAGGCTACTTTTTATCCCGGAAAAATACCCTTATCTGCGATAAACGAATTTAAGGCGGACGAAGTCGCGGGCAAAAGCTAGTAGTTTATAAAACACTAGAAAAACACGCTTTACAAGATTTTTTTAACAAATCCAAACACAGCTATGATACGATGTTCCATCATGAAGTTCCTGTCCATATCTTCCGGCTCCATCATCAGATCAGTTCGACAGTACCATATTATTGTATTGTCATTAGAACTACATACATCTGCCAATTTTCACGACGCTACGATCCTTGAAAGATGTTTAAATTAGTTACCTTAGATTCCATTACATAGTTAATAACATACAGGTCGACCTAATACAAGCGTCTCTGCGGGCTCTGCTAACACTAGATGTTATTTTATTTTATTTTATTTTATTTTATTTATTCGTAGAACCAACAGCTAAAAGTACATTTGCGGCATAGAATAAGTATCAGAAAGCCAATTACAGGTTCCGACCGGTAGTAACATGATACAAAATAGAGACGCTCACATATTAACTATGTAATGGAATCTAAGGTAACTAATTTAACCATCTTCCAAGGATCGTAGCGTCATGAAAATTGGCAGATGTATGTAGTTCTAATGATAATACAATAATATGGTACTGTCGAACTGATCTGATGATGGAGCCGGAAGATATGAACAGGAACTTCATGATGGAACATCGTATCATAGCTGTGTTTGGATTTGTTAACAAAATCTTGTAAAGCGTGTTTTTCTAGTGTTTTATAAACTACTAGCTTTTGCCCGCGACTTCGTCCGCCTTAAATTCGTTTATCGCGGATAAGGGTATTTTTCTGGGATAAAAGTAGCCTATGTCCTTCCTCGGGACTCAAACTATCTCCATACCAAATTTCATCCAAATCGGTTCAGCGGTTTAAGCGTGAAGAGGTAACAGACAGATAGACAGACAGACACACTTTCGCATTTATAATATTATAGAATGGATTAATTTAATTCTAATGCCTAACAAAACGAAGCATAGGTACACTCTAGTTGAGCTACACTCATAAGCAATCAAAACGGCGAGATATGCTTTGTACTTATATATCTACTTTTATTTTAAAACAAAGTTTCTTAACAATTTAATATGTACATGTTTGCCTCTTCTTGAATTTATTATTTTCTTTTGTACTATTTGTGAGGTTTGCAAAAAACAGATGTTGTTATTGTAATTTTGCTGTTGCGCATGCGGTTTGCGATCTTTGGATGACTATATACGAGTATTTACCTATTATAATTGTTCATCTTATGGCTTCGCGTAGTGCCCCGCGTTGTCAGGCCAGTATGGCCTGACACCGTGGCAGCAGTCGAAGGGTTCGATTCTCGCAGCCTCTGTGTGGGTGTTTAGTCTCCACGTACTCGCGCCGCTATTTGCACGAGTGGGCATCATTGACTCGAGTTTTCGCCGAAGCACTACCTACTGCTGAAGCAGTAAGAGAGAATATTTCAAGAAACTATCGAATACCGGTGCAGCAACACGTAGTAGTAGTGAATTCGCTGCGCCAGTTTGTGCCATAGCCGTGGACATGTGGAGAGAGGCGCTCAGTCGTGGCGCCGACGACGACGTGGTGCTAACGGGGCTGTCGGGCCGCCTGCCCGAGTGCGGCAGCATCGAGGAGTTCGCACAGCAGCTCTTCGCCGGCGTGGACCTCGTCACCGCCGACGACCGCCGCTGGAAACCGGGTGAGCATACCTACGAAGTTTTAGCCCGACAGAGATGTTTGCTACTGAACATAACTTAGCTTTTGTATGCAGGGACTTCCAGCGATTTAACGGTTTATTTTAATAAGGGTTACCTTCCTGTACGAGTTCTCCATTACTCCTATTACCGCTTTAACTTGTTGTCTCGTTTGCTTGTGCTGCATGTCTTTTTATGACCAGTGTTATTCATTATAACACGACTTTACTCGTAATTAATTCTGCAACCGGTTATTATTTTCTTTCAGCGTTTCTACCGGGTGTTCCGAATGGTATAAGCACAACTTCTAAATGCAACAAAACATTTTTTAAACAATTTCAAATGTATCTAGGTATTATATTTTCTAAAAATATTAGGCAGCCAAATTATCAATTTTATTGACAAGAATTCGAAAAATTGACAATTATATACCAGAGAACGCACTTTGGAATACTTTGGACTTTACACTGGTCTTAAGCTGCAGCACAGATTTAATTCCAATGATATTGATGTCTGTCTGTCCATCCGTATGTCACAGGCATTTTACTCAAAAACTATAATATGTACATTAATGAAATTTGGAGCATAGGTGTCGTGTGTAAACCGCTACTTAGTTTGATAGTTAAATAAAAAGATATATTTATTTCTAGGGAGGGCACTCCATACATGTAACCGAAACTGAAAAAAAATCAGCAAATATCAATGTGTGGCACATATTACGACAGTTCTTCTAAAAACACTTTGAGGCAAAAGGAGTGAGATTTGAACTCAGGACCTCAGCTTCGCAGGCAACATTACTCCCACTGAGCCAAACCGGTCGTCGAACATGTCGAACAGATACGTCTTTTTTTCTCATCAACGCTTATGGGATCTTCCGGCCTAAATTTTTCTATTATCACAATTGTAAAAAAATAGCAGTAGTTGAAAGTTGAGCTTATAGGTACTTTCTGGAACACCCGATAATGTCCATTTGCAGAATAGACTTTTGATAAAAATGTTCGATGCTTGTTGTTACGTGTGATAGCATACTTACTTACTGTGTTCTAGGTACGCATGGACTGCCGGCGCGTTGCGGAAAGCTCAAGGATCTAGCGCACTTCGATGCCTCGTTCTTCGGGGTGAACGCTAAACAGGCGCATCTCATGGACCCGCAGCTGCGGCAGCTGCTGGAGCTGACGCATGAGGTCATCGTAGACGCCGGCTTCAGCCCCGCCGAGCTGCGTGGCTCGCGTACCGGCGTTTTCGTCGGCGTCTCCTACTCAGAAAGTGGGGAGCTTTGGACCGCGGACATTGATAAAATCAACGGCTATGCTCTGATCGGCTGCTGTCGCACCATGTTTGCCAACCGTGTGTCTTACTCGTTCGATTTCAAGGGACCCTCGTACGCCATAGACACTGCCTGCTCTAGTTCCATGTATGCGCTGGTGCAGGCATCGAATGCCATCCGAATGGGCCACTGCGATGCCGCCATCGTCGCTGGCACCAATCTCTGTCTCAAGCCGTCCTTTTCACTCAACTTCTACCGGATGAATATGTTGTCGCCGGAGGGTCGTTGCGCTGCCTTCGACGCGAGTGCTGATGGCTACGCGCGCTCCGAGGCAGTCGTAGCCGTGCTGCTGCAGCGCCGGCGCAGCGCCCGCCGTCTGTACTGCACGGTGCGCGGCGCACGTATGAACAACGACGGTTACAAAATGCAGGGCATCACCTATCCCGCTGGCGATATGCAGCGGCATCTTGCGCAGGAAACGCTTGAGGAAGCGCACGTGTCTCCACAAGACATCGTGTACGTGGAGGCTCACGGCACTGGTACTAAGGTCAGCATCGACTATAAACTAGTAACTTAGGTTCATACAAGCTTGCGTTATGATTATGACACTATAACGTATATTATCTTGTAACCCTGAATTTGGGCACCATTTGCTCGTGTACTTGTTAGCATTTTTAATTTTATATCGTCCTAATATCTGTTTAATAGAATGCCGCTTGCTGCACTTACTGTAATCTTGCCAAAACTAATCTATACTAATATTATAAATGCGAAAGTATGTCTCTGTGTTACCTCTTCACGCTTAAACCGCTAAACCGGTTTGGATGAAATTTGGTTTTTATCCCGGAAGAATACCCTTAACCGCGATAAACGAATTAAAGGCGGACAGAAGCTAGTTTCTTGTTTTTTATGATTCACCACCAATTCAAAGTCTATGGCAATTATTATCCTTCATAAAAGGAAACCACAACCGAACGTTGACGAAAGAAACATTACAAAAAAAAAACCGACTTCAAAATAAACTAAAAAGCCATAAATAATCTTTTATGTACGGTACGGATCACATTTGAATCACCTTTTGAAGTCGGCGCCAAACCATTCATTTATTACTATTAACACAGATGGCACGCAAGAACCGCGGCGGCGAGCCTTTAGTTATTACCTACCTATATATTTAGCTATAGTAATTCCTATTTTTGTTGAATAAAGAACTTTATTTACTTCAGGTTTGGCACCGACTTCAAAAGGTGATTCAAATGTGATCCGTACCGTACATAAAAGATTATTTATGGCTTTTTAGTTTATTTTGAAGTCGGTTCTTTTTTCATTTAAAAAAAATATTTTTCGCTTTTTAGTGATGGATTTTAGTAGTCATATAATGTATTTTTTAGAGCCCAAAATGGGAAGATGGTTAGTTCATTTTACCTTCCATCATCAGCTCAGCATGAAATGATGACAACCAGAGGAAAACAACAGATAACTTCAGAAAAATATATACAAAACATTGTTAGTGCCTATAATATTTGAGGGTTTCTCTCGATTTCCCTGGTATTCCATCATCTAATCCTGACTTGGTGATAAGGAGACGACTTCAGGGACACACTAAAAAGAATATGACTAACAGTCTTAACGTATTTCCCTATAATAGATGATTTTTTTAAGAATTATCCTCTAACTCGTAACTATTAAGAAGTTGTACCTTCCGTCATCAGCTCAGCATGATGAGATGATGACTACCATATGCAAATACTTAAATAGCTTAAGAAAATATATGAAAAACGTTATAAAGTGCCTGTAAAATTTGAGGACTGCCCTCGATTTCCCTGGGATCCCATAATGAGATCCCAACTTGGTGGCAATGGGACCACCTAGGGAGTATATCCTTTCAAATAAAAAAAGAATTTTTAAAATCGGTTCACAATTGGCGGAGTAATCGGTGAACAGACATAAAAAAAACAAACTACCGAACATATATAACCTCCTCCTTTTTTGGAAGTCGGTTAAAAACCGTAACGATATTGAGTATATTTAGTAACGATAGAGAGCAATTTTTCTCAAGTGCTTTTAATTTTAGCAAATGCTGTTGTAGGAGTTAGTGGCATTTTATAATGCAACTGTAGTAGCATTATAAAATGCTCTAATATGCATTATGACCCTGGATACTAAGACTGAGCGTTCTTGACCGTTACCGTCTGAGACTGATATCAAATCAATGCAATGTACAAGACAATCTTATGAGCTCTATTGCTCTACTATATTTATAAATGACGCATGCTAAGACGTGTTGCTGGTTGCACCGACTTCCTATTGCAGGTGGGCGATCCAGAGGAGGTCAACGCGATTGCGGAATTATTTTGCAAGGACCGACAGACTCCGCTGCTGCTGGGCTCGGTCAAGTCCAACATGGGCCTCTCGGAGCCGGCCTCTGGGCTCTGCTCTATCGCCAAGGTTGTCGTCGCTATGGAATGCGGCGTCATTCCAGGCAACTTGCATTTCAACAACCCTAATAATAACATTCCTGCACTCAGCGATGGCCGCATTAAGGTATTCCGATCCATTGATGTCACAAGTTTTTCATTATCATAAATTTAAGCGACAAACTCTTGTCGGTGTAGCTGAGGAAGTGTGCAGATGCTTTGATCTTGCTCTGTTGAGGGCCACCTCCTTGATCTTGAGCCCTTGACATGACGTCAACTTCTTTTATTTGTTTCATGTACCTTACTTACCCTTGCCTTCCTCGTTTGCCTTAAATGTTTCCTTATACGTTTTAACCAGAAATTTCTACTCTCCTATTCTGTATCGTTTTTACTAAGATCCTGGTGCTAAATTTGACACACATAACAAATACACTTTTGGTGTATTTTAGGTCGTCGATAAGAACACGCCATGGCAGGGCGGACTAGTAGCGGTGAACTCGTTCGGGTTTGGCGGCGCCAACGCAAACGTCATCCTCGAGTCAAAGGACGGTGCGCGCCCGCCACCCGCCGAGTACCCGGCGCCGCGCATCGTGTTGGCGTCTGGCCGCACCGACGAGGCCGTCGAGAAGTTGCTGAAGTTGGCCGCTGAGCACCAGCGCGACGCCGAGTTGCACGCTCTGCTGGACGCCGTGCACTCGCACGCCATCCGCGGGCACCCGCGCCGCGGGTACGCCGTGCTGGACCCGGCGCGCGGTGCACAGCCCGTGATGGAGGTGCTCGAGAGCGAGGGCGAGCCGCGCCCGGTGTGGTTCGTGTTCAGCGGCATGGGCTCGCAGTGGGCCGGCATGGCGCGCACGCTGCTGCGTCTGCCGGCGTTCGCGGCGAGCATCGCGCGCTCGGCGGCGGCGCTCAAGCCGCACGGCGTCGACCTCCAGAACGTGATCACGGAGGTGCCGGACGCCGCCTTCGACAACGTCATCAACTCCTTCGTGTCCATCGCCGCCGTGCAAGTGGCGCTGGTGGACGTGCTGCGCGAACTGGGTGTTCGCCCCGATGGTATCATCGGACACTCCGTTGGTGAAGTTGGTAAGAACGTAGACCGGAGGATGTGTAATTTTTATCTCGACACGGCCCTCGCGATAATGCTGTGATTCAACGTTTTAGCAATTTCATAATACGTGAGATAATCAAACAATACTCGTGCAGTACCTATTATTCTATGTCTCGTAAATCATAACGTAACATTAGTCACTTATGTTTATTGATATGATGATGACGCTTTCCAATACAATCGTTAATGATGTTGAAACCACCTCTAATAGTGTGGCATTCGTTACTTCAGGATGCGCGTATGCGGACGAGACATTGACTGGAGAGCAAGCAGTGCTATGCGCCTACTGGCGTGGACGCAGCATCGTGGATGCCAAGCTGGCCCCCGGCGCGATGGCCGCCATCGGACTCTCCTGGGAGGAAGCCACTCGACGCTGCCCCGCGGACATCGTACCCGCCTGCCACAACTCTGCTGACAGTGTCACGGTGAGCTGTCCTTATTAACTACGAAGGCGCGAAGAAAATTTTTACCATTGCCTTGTCTCTCGTCCAGTAATGACTGTCTTCCTCGCAGATCTCGGGCCCACCGGCGTCCATCGATAAGTTTGTGGCGGAGCTGTCCGCGGAGGGCGTGTTCACGCGGCACGTCAATAGCTCGGCCGTGGCGTTCCACAGCAAGTACATCGCGGCCGCCGCGCAGCAGCTGCACCGCAGCCTGCTTCAGGTCATCCGTAAGCCCAAGCCACGCACGCAACGCTGGCTCTCCACTTCGATACCTCGGGATGAGTGGAGCTCTGACTTATGTAAGTGCCAAAAGGCGGTGGTTGCCTTTACTCAGATTTATTTATACGATGACTTGGTGTTTGCCACTCGACCCTATTCAGTCATAATCATAATTGGCAAAGTTAGTATTTCCGCATACATTAAATATATATTACTAGATATTATTCACAAATGTAATGAATAAATAGAAAAAGCACTTAACCTAAACAGTAGAACTCATCACTCATAATAAAGCTAAGAAGAGTCTTGAAAGTCTGTACATAGAAGATTTTCGAAAAAAAGTTGGCTGGGGAAACTAAAAATCGTAAACAGAACACGTTCCAACCGTTTTTAAAAAAATTGTCTGTTTATTTGACCGCGCACCGGAAAACGGCTGAACGGAGTTTGATACAAACTTCACTGATCTGTCGAGAAAATCCCCGGCCAGATTATCTAAATAATTATATAAAAGAAGAAACTGACTGACTGACTGGCATATCAGCGCACACCCCAAACCGCTGGTTCTAGGGATTCCAAAGGGTCTGGCCGGACTGCTATAGTAAAATCGCCTCTGGCTGAATTTAAAAACTAAATATGCACGTTTATTTGCCTTATTGTCGAATATAATTTTACTGAATATTAAGCCTTAAATACTTACATTTAGCGAAATAATTAAAAAAAATAAAATTCAGTTTTTATTTTTTATTGGCCAAACTACTTTATCGATTGACATGTCCTGCGGATATTTTATATATGTATATAAGACACATTTGAAAAAAAAAGTCCTAGCTTCATTTAAAGTCAACATTTATGTCAGTTTAAAATTTTCTTTTTTTTTTACTTGCTAGTTAGCGACACCTACCATATTTTGATATAATATACACAATTTAATAGTCTATAACATTTTTTTTTTCAAAAATATTAGTTTGGATCAACAAAGTGGAAATAGGCTTTTTGTGTAAAAGGGTGGAAAAAAAGAACACACATGAAACGGAAACTTCCTTAAAATAATGGAAATAGCTAATTGTGCAAAAAAAAACTTTTATTTTTGGAAATATTACATACTTTTGTAATTGGCTCTGATACTTAAGAAATTCATACCTCATTATACCTAGGATGCTAGAAACGGGATCTAAACAATAGCTCGAGAAATGGAAACCTACGTCACAAAATTATTATTATTTTAATAATTAGCTTTTAATAATTAATTTTAATAATTACATTGAGCACTTTAGCCTCTCAGATTTATCCCCAATCGCAATGTGGTTTCAGAGCTGGCCGTTCGACTAACGACATGATATTTACTCTTCGACAGCTACAGAAAAATGCCGTGTGCATCGTTTACCGCTCTATATGGCGTTTATTGACCTCAATAAGGCATTTGATACCGTGAGTAGGGAAGGTCATTATGAAGTATTGCGCAGAATTGGATGTCCCCCGAAACTTTTGTTACTCATCAGGTCCTTCCATGATAGCATGAACGCCTCAGTTATATTTGATGGCGAAAAGTCTGCACCTTTTTGCGTCAACTGTGGAGTCAGACAAGGTTGCGTGCTAGCACCTACCCTTTTTGGTATCTTCTTTTCGGCACTTATTCTCACTGCTTTTGAGGATTGTGACGTTGGAGTACATCTGCATACGAGAAAGGATGGAAAACTGAACAACATTAGTCTGCTCAAGTCAAAGAATAAACGTCTGGACGTAATTGCTAGAGAACTTTTGTATGCGGATGATGCTGCACTAGTTGCAAATTCTGAAAGCGAACTCCAGGAGTTGTAAACTCACACGTGCCGCAACAAACATCTACAATAGATGCTGTGGCCAATGATGATGATGAGGTATAATGAGATATGAATTTCTTAAGTGGGTGAATTTTTGAACACCACGTCTTTTAGTAATTTTCGTGGCGCGTTTTTTTATTATTATTTATAATTTTGATAATGGATTACGGTAGATATTGAATAATGAACAAAATGCAAAAAGAGGCACTCTTTTTTGACGAATAATTTAGCTACAATTCACTGCCAAAAAAATCATGCCTCACAAATTACATTGTTGCCACGAAAATAACATTTTTAATTTTAATAAGTTATGCTATCTATTTGAAATTTGGAATATTTATAAACATGTTCAGCCCACATGTATTTCAAAGGAAACGTTATAAAATATATTTTTATTTTGTAAAAAACGACCAATATGAGTGTCCAAACGACTACTTTTTATAAAATTAAGTCTAGCCTACGTCAAGTAGGGTATCATATGAAAAGGCTTGATCTGCACATTTTCGAACAATTTATATTTTTTTTATTGTGTTTGATTAGCATTTTTTTTTCGAATAACCCGGGTTGGTTTAGTTTACCCCTCATTTGTATGTCACGTTATAGATACCAGAGGCTAACTTAACTCAAGCGGCAACTTAAGGCGGAATAAGTGAAAGTTTGTACGGAACCCTTGGTGCGTGACTCAGACTCGCACCCGACTGGTTTTTTTTAAAGATAATAAGTGTTATCAAGCATATAAAATGCTCATAATATGCCAATAAAACAAAAAATAAAAATTTTGTGGCGCGTTTGTAATTTGTGTGGACTAAAGTGGCACACAAATTACGCCTCACAAATTACAGCAAAAGTGCATTTTATTTTCTTGTCGAAAGTAATAGCTTTAGGTAAATGACAATAGAACTATTGATTCTCGGTGTTCTAAACTATAAATCACTAAATTGGACATACCGATAAAGTAGTTGAACATGTAATATTTACTAGCCACACAAATTACCTTAAAGGCTGATCAAAAACATCGTGTCACAACTTACCTATTTTTAAAAATCACAATGCGTCCGCTTCGCTCGGTAATCGAACGCGAACGAGCATGTCTTCGACGTAGTAACTTAAAATTGGCGTTACATAGCTCAACCAATCGTAACCAGCAGGTATTTGCGAGTCATGAAAAGATGCTCGCGCACAGGACAAACACATTCCGATCTCTGTATTTTTAAATTATGGTTTTTTTTTGCATGTTTATCTGGTTTATAATTTAGGCCCGGAAGAGCCCTCTTAAATGCTTTTTACAGAAATGAATTACGTCGATCACAGACAAAGTTTTATGTAATTGACCGAGCTAAACTTCGCGTGTGACATACCTCACAGCTATGCAAATCGTGAATTTACGGAATTTGAAGTTTTTTTTCGGGGATTGGTAGCTCATTGACGTTAATTAAAAGGCTTTGCCTCATCATAAATAATTGCAAAGAATACAACCATTTTTTTAAATTTTGGTATATACCATGGTATGGATTTTTGCAAGTGTGGGACATCCAAAAAAGTCGTTTCGAAAATTCATCCAAGTATCAGAGCCAATTACAAAAGTATTTAATGTTTCCACAAATAAAAGTTTTTTTTTGCATAATTAGCTATTTCCATTATTTAAGATTCCATTAGAAGAGATACCAATTATAAACATTTCGTTAGGCATTAACCCTCCGGGTCACTTGTCAAAATTCTAAGTAGGTTTTCTGACCGTCAAAATAATAATATAATATTAAAAAATAAATACATACATTGCGAGCATACAGTAAAAATATACGGATATATAAATACTAAGGAAGAGTGATACGACATAATCCTAGTGCAACTATCAAAGCTGGTCATAGAAAATACGAAGAGAAGAAATACATAAATTTTATGACCTTTTCTCTAGACAATCCTTCAGATTACCATGTCTGCTGCCCAGGGCCGCAACTTTTAATCAATAAGTCAACTTACGTGCAACATAGGCTGCTTGAATAATATTTCCTACTTTATGAAACTGAAAAGTGCCTAACAAAATCGGTGCACCAGCACCGCCGATGAAGCAAAAGATAACGCAAACTTCGCCCATAAAAACTTTTTTTTCTTGAGAACATAAGTAAAAATATTTTAATATATTATGTACGCATACAGAACACGAAAGAGCCTAATTATTACATAAAATTTTTATAATACGAATAGTCACATTTGTACACTGATACCGAGAATATATTGAGCGCCCCTAATTACTTAGATAAAAAGGTAGATTTATGAACTTGTGATTCGTGTTTCCACCATGAACACGAATCACATAATCGCAGCAATTTGGCATGCTTAAAATTTGTTCAACATAATCAATTCGAGATATGGCTGCCCCCGTGATGTCTAACGAATCAAAAAGTTGTTGTCGAGTATGCACAGCATCCATACTCAGCAAAGCCCTTCTTCGAAACATAATCCCATGCGTGCTTAAGGGTTGAGGTCTGGCGATTGAGCAGGCCACGGCCAAACAGAACGTTGATATGAGCTTGGGCAACAGTGCGAGTTATGACTCTATAGCTGTGTGTGGACGTGCATTGTCGTGCATTAGTTGAAACGAATCACCCAACAACGGGCCTCGTAAATCTGTGCATTGCGGTTTCTATAGTAATAAGGTTTGGATTTATATCTATGAGACTTTGTGTTGTTTACTTATATTTGCCCTTTTTACGTACAGTACGTATAGTATTTTGCAACGTGTAATACGTATCGTACTTAATTAAAGTACGTAGTAGTAGATTGTGCTTATTTATATTTCGGTGGTGACTTAGGAATGGTTTTCCAGCTAAGCTGAGCGACGCGGCGTACCACGTGAACAACCTGCTGTCGCCGGTGCGGTTCGCGTCGGTGCTGGCGCTGCTGCCGGAGCGCGCGCTGGTGGTGGAGGTGGCGCCGCACGCGCTGCTGCAGGCGGTGCTGAAGCGCGCGCTGCCCAACGCGGCGCACGTGCCGCTGGTGCGCCGCGACGCGCCCGACGCGCTCACGCACCTGCTCGCCGCCGTGGGTAAGGCCTTCGCGGCCGGCGCGCAGCCTCAGGTGACGCTACCGTTTGTTTCTGTGATATCGACATGTCTAACTAATAATAATATAAGTATGTCGTGGTATGATTGAGAACAGGACTGAGTGGGCGTTCATTTTGATCGGAATCCGCCATTATGGGTAGCCTCAAGCAACAATAAAGGAGCCAGAAATCACTTGATCACTTTTAATGAAATTAACTTAAATTACGTACAATGAATGACGCAGAATAATCACACGGGGTAGGACCGAACAGACACGTCCGCTCGCTACGAGCTCTCAAGCAGCAATGCCCATGCGCACCGACGGCCGCGCCCAAGCCTGACTGGATGTGACGTCATGCTTGCGTTCGGGGTAGGGGTGCCGAATACGATTCTCCGACAAGTATATTAATTTATTATATCGTTCGTTAGGTGTCGCGACTGTACCCGGCCGTGTCGTGGCCCGTGTCGCGCGGCACGCCCGCGCTGGCGTCGCACGTCGGCTGGGACCACTCCATCGAGTGGAGCGTGGCCGACTTCAAGACGGCCGGTAGCACCGGAGAGAACATTATCGAGTACGACCTTGGCAAGCCCGACGACGCCTTCATCGCCGGACACAACATTGACGGCAGAGTCCTTTTCCCCGCCGCCGGATACCTCGTAAGTCACCCGCCTGTCGGATGTCATTCGGCGGTGCCGCTTTTGTACATTCGATTGACAATTTTTTTGCCCCCAACAGACCCTGGTATGGCGCACAGTGGCGAAAGTGAACAACCTGAAGATGGAGGAGGCGGCGGTCGTCCTCGAGAACGTGCAGTTCCGCCGTGCCACCATCGTGTCGCGCGACGTGCCGCTGCGGTTCCTCGTCACGCTGCTGGGCGGCACGGGCGAGTTCGAAATCTGCGAGGGCGGCGCCGTCGTGGTGACCGGTATCGCGCGGCTGACCAATGACCCCGCCGCCGAGCGTCTGCCCGCTGCTGTTTTGGACGAGGCCGGCGAGAAGCAAGGGGACCAGCCGTCCCTTGACTCGGAGGATATCTACAAGGAGTTCCGCCTTCGCGGTCACAACTATCAGGGTGTATTTCGTAGAATCATATCATGTCATCGTGGCCGGTGGCGTCGAAATCCGCGGTTTTAAGAAGTCTCTAGCTCCGCGCCGCACCAACGCGCAGGCGGCGCCTAAGCTGGAGAAGTACGTGTTCTTCCCGCTGGACGGCGCGCGCGTCGGCACCGAGGACACCGGCCGCTCCAAGCGGCACGCGCTCACCGCCGCGCTGCAGCTGGCGCTGGAGAACTGCGGCGGGCTCAAGATGAAGCTCGCCGAGCCCGCGCTGCAGCGCCCCGCCGAGGCGCTGCTGCTGCCGCACGCCATGCAAGGTACGACACACGGGTCACGGCATGCCAGAATTACTATTCAATGTCAATACATATTATACTTACTTCATGACAAAAAAAATCGGCCAATGCACTGCAGATGAAAAAAAATACGATATGAAAAAGGGCATTAGCAAAAGAGCTTATCTCCACGGCACTTAATTCCTTTTGTTAAAAAGTGCCGTTTTTTGGCAATACCTAACTCAAAAATGATATACCCGATCTTGTTGAAAACAATTTTCGTTGAAAGTATTCATTAGCCTTCACCTTTGTACATTTTTACAAATTTTTTAGAGGCAGAAGCATTGTTTCCGAAAATGTACTCTAAATAAAAAAAGAATTTAAACCTCAAAATGGTTTTAAAAGATCTGTTGATATTTGCTCAATTTTTTTTAGTTTCGGTTACATCTATGGAGTGCCCCCGTGTCCCACCTAGATTTTTTAGTAAAATACCTGTAACATACGGACGGACAGAGTCACTAACGCCAAGTGTGTTTCCGCAGTGTTGGAAGCCGAGCCCGCGGTGCGCGTGGACACGACGCTGGCGGCCGGCGCCGAGGCGCCGCAGTACGCAGCCGCCATGGACCCGCTCGGTGTCAAGGTACCCATACCTACAGCCATGTTCCTAACGAATTTCTGAATAACCGTAGAGAATACAATGCAACATGTAGCATGACTAAAATTTAATTTTCATGGCTCGTAACTACAGTGAAACAGGTAAAGCAAAGGTAGCTGTGAAGCAGATAATCTATAAGCACTATTATAAAGTTGGAAAAATTAAATGTCTGTACATATTTAAAATATTTTGTTAAAAATAAGTGATATCCGTATCGTAACCTAAATAGAAGGCGTCCACTACGTGAAAATGATTTTTTTTAATGTTTTCATGTGTCGTTATGGCTTAATCGTGTTAAAACCTGGTCAAAACCGCTAAATAGATTTCATATTTTATTGGTACCAAGGTATTTATGATACGTTTTATTTTACTCGACTACGCTAAAGAAAAAAACAGCCCAGTGCGAGTCGGACTCGCGCACCGAAAGTTCCGTGCAAAATATACGCTACAAATGGCCTCTATGAAAATCCAGTGTTGGCAGAGACTAACGAACCTACTTCTAAGCAAAATGTACGCGGTGTTCAATCATTTTATATTGCTTACTGCTATAGACAGACAGACATACAAATATACTGTTTTTAGTCTTTGTTGTTATAGCGGCCACAGTACATCAACTATCACGGTTCCTGAGATACAGCCTCGTTCCAGAAAGAGAGACCGACAGACAGACAGACAGACAGACAGACAGACAGACGGACAGCGAAGTCTTAGTAATAGGATCCCGTTTTCATTAATCATTTATTTGCTTGAATAGGGTCAGGGTTCAGCTACAGATGTTGAAGACATTGATTTTGTGACTCCTAGTTCAGCTATCCACAAACAGCATGCAAATATTAATTTTGAATTAAATTATGTTGGGATACATTATTATTTATTATACTTAATTAATACAATTCATTCTTATGTATATTCTGAATAATCTTTTACCGAGTAAAACATTTTACGTAAACGCCGCTCATTGAGCGAATTTTCGAATCTATTTTGTGGCTGACTTTTTAATTGCAGGTGGCAACTTATTATAAATGTTTACACACATCACATTACACTTCAGTTTTTTTAATAGAACTGTTTGTTGCTTGTCAATCTCAAGTCTGTCACGGTGTCTTGTGTTTCTGGGATATAAATCCCCTGTTCTCTTAAATAGGTGCGTATATTGTTTTACAAATTTGCCTATTTCAAATACATATAAGCAGGGTAACGGCAGTATTTTTAGTTCACGACACATTGGCTCACAAGACTCGTGAGGTTAAATACCGCAGATTGCACGAACACATTTCTTTTGGATTCTGAAAGCCCTTATAATATCCGTTCTATTGCCCCATATAATTAATCCATATAGAAGTATTGATTCCATAGTAGGCCGCAAGTGCTGTTTTGTAGTCTGTTGTTCTGCGCAATTTATTAAGGACAAACACAAATCTGCGTATTCTTAAACAAACATTTTTGATATGCTTGTCCCAAGTAAGTTTGTTGGAGAGTGAGTGGAGTGGAGTGGAGTGGATGCTCGTGTGGAAGAGAGAAAACAGCCAGCCTTGGTCACTTAATTTATTATAAGCACACGACACAACCTTACGTTACATGATTCCACGTAGAAGCCCGCGAGTGAACGGAATGTATATGACTGAATGTAACTATTAAATGTAAAGATTGGATTGAATGAATCAATCGTTCTGTTGGAGCTGCCAACAAGTTCGTCATCTAGATATATTCCTAAAAATCTTGTCATGTTACACTCTTGCAAGTTATGTCCATTATAATTAATGTCGAAAGGTTGACTACATTTATTAAAGCATAAGTAGTTCTTGATTCTTTTGAGCCATTTTACTACAGACGCTACAGTTTTATTTATTTCTGACTAGTGGCCTACTTGCGTATGCGATTTATTGCTTGTCACTAGTATTGAAATGTCGCCAGCGAAGAGAATACACTTGTGTTTTATGATATCAGGGAGATAGTTTATGTACACCAAGAACAGGAGCGGACCTAGGACACTTCCCTGGGGTATTCCAAAGTTGTTGAGGCAATATTCAGATAAAAAGCATTCTGTCATGTTTTTTTTATTAGTTTATTAATTCAACGCGTTGTGTTCTATTTTCCAGGTACGTCCTTATCCAGTGTATCGTCGTTCCCCTGATACCATAGTACTCGAGTTTTCTTAGGACTGTTAGGAGTAAATCATGCGCTACAAAATCAAACGCATTTGACATATCAAAGAATAATGCGGTTGTTAGCCTTTTCTCATTACGATTGGTTGCGATCTTATGCACAAGATTAAAGGCAGCAAGTGTGATGGACTTATTTTTTTGGAAACCATATTGTTCATTTGCAATACCATTGAATTTGCAAAAAATGTCTGTGAATCTCTTATGCATGGCTTTTTCAAATATTTTTGAGATTATTGGTACTAGAGTAATGGGACGGTAATTACTTAACTCGGTTCGTTTACCCATCTTAAAAATAGGCCTTTTAATTGATTTCTTTAAATGATTCGGGAATAATCCAGATTTCAGTGAAAAAATTATTACCTAATAATTTTTTCACTGAAATCTGGATTATATAACAATAAAGATAAGATTTCAAATTTAGATTTTAATTCATATTTTAGTTGCAATGTCATCATATCCTCCTGCATTAGTATTATTTAGTGAAGTTATCAGGTTTAAAACTTCGTTTTCCTCGAAGGGTTTAAAAATTATGTTTTAGCAAGTCGATGTTTTGCAGTTAGAGTTATACCTGGTTTGTGAATAAATTTGGTTGTCAGTTCTATAAAAAAATTGTTAAATATCTCTGCCATGCAAGAAGGGTCTGTGACATTCATAACATTATGATTAATACTATCTATATACTTAACATTATTTACACTGTATGCCTGGTCTTTAATAATTGTCCAGGACGCTTTACCTATATTTTTGCTGTTAATCAGAATTTTTTCAGTTCTGTTTTTTTGTGCTCTTATTTTACATCTTTTCAGGAGCTTGCCATATGTATTTCACTTGTTTTTATTCTTCTCGGTTTTGTTTCTGTAGTAGTTTAGCCATAGTTTTCTTTTGGTTTTTGTGGTAACTTTTAAGCCCTTGCTTATCCACTGTGGCTTATTATTTTTCTGAATTTTGACCTGTATGTGGGGGAAGCAAAGATTATAAGCATATATGGTGTCATGAAAGTGATTAAAACTTCTATTGAATACGGGTATTGGGTACGGAACCCTAAAAAGGGGCATTAATATTTTTTCTTCCCCTTTTACAAAGTTGCGGGCAACTTCTAGTTTGATATAGAATCGTGTTTAGGTATCGAACGCGGAGGCGGCGAGCGGCGGACTGGAGGCGGGCTGCCACGTGGTGTTGGGCGCCGAAGTGCTGGCGCGGCACGGGGCTGGCATGCTGGCCACGCTGGCCGCGGCCGCCGCCCCCGGCGGGTTCGTGCTGCTGGAGGAGCCGGCGCGCACGCTCGACAAGCCCACGGCGCAGGCGCTCATTACAGACGCCGGGATGACACTGGTACGTATTACTTATACGTGTACCTCTCGTTTGTATTTTATTATGATATATTTATCTTTCATAATGATAAGATTTATTGGCATGAAGGTGTCGCATACGCTCGCCGCGTCCTGCGAATATGTACTGCTGCGGCGCGCTCCAACCGTGCCATCGACGAAGGTTGTGCTGGAGGCGCGCGACGACGACTTCGCCTGGGTGGAGCAGCTGAAGGACGCCATGAAGCGCGCCGAGAGCGAGAACATGCGCGTGTACGTGTGGTCGCGCGCGCCCGGCTCCGGCGTGCAGGGCCTGGCCACGTGCCTGCGGCGCGAGGCGGGCGGCGACCGGCTGCGCCTCTACTACCTGCCCGGAGCCAAGGACGTGTTCAGCCCTGACGCGCCGGCGTACAAAGCGCAGGTGCAACGTGACCTGGCCTACAATGTGCTACGCGCCGGCGTCTGGGGCACCTTCCGCCATCTATTGCTCGACGAAACCGCTAAAGCTCAGCTGCAGGTTCGCCCATTGATTTGTCTACTACTGTTCGCATGTTGATTGTAATTGCTGCTGTTTGGCATTATTGATATACTTACATGGGCTTCGTCGCCATCTAGTGCTCCAACCGAGACTTGAACCCACTCGGTGTCCACAGGTGGAGCACGCGTACGTGAACACGCTGACGCGCGGCGACCTGTCGTCGCTGCGCTGGATTGAGAGCGACCTGCGGCACGCGGCGGCCGCCCCGCAGCGCCCGCACACCGACCTGTGCCGCGTCTACTACGCCCCGCTCAACTTCCGCGACATCATGCTCGCCACTGGCAAGCTGCCGCCCGACGCGCTCCCAGGAGACCTCGCCGGACAGGTATGCTTGCTCAGATCGCCTACCTCACGATTGCCACTTTTTCTAACATTCATTTAAATACAGTCAGCAGCAGATATATCTACACAGGCCGAGTGTTCATAAGGACATATACGCTTCAAGCGTCACAAAGTTATTGACAGCTGAGTCAGCATTTTCATGTTAGCTTCATAGTGAAAGCTAAAATGTCTCAACAGTTCAATTTTTCATTAATACTTTCTCTCTATTCTATCATAAAGGCAATAACAACTAGAAAATCGGTGGTAACTAAGCAGTCACGCTATTATTAATATTCACACGTCAGCTACACGTGCTACCAAACACAAACAAGTCAACACCAAAGATGACATCAGTTGCTAAGCAGTTACTATTTCAATGGTAACTAAGCATCAATATTTTTGACGACCGGTTTGGCTCAGTGGGAATAACGTTGCCTGCGAAGCTGAGGTCCTGGGTTCAAATCCCGGTAAGGGCAAATATTTGTGTGATGAGCATAAATATTTGTTCCTGAGTCTTGGATGTTTTCTATGTATATAAGTAATATATCTATTAAATATATCGTCGTCTAGTACCCATAACACAAGCCTTATTGAGCTTACCATGAGACTAGTTCGATTTGTGTAAAAATTGTCCCGTTATATTTATTTATTTATTATTATTTTATCTAATGATCTATAAATAATAATAATAAAAATAGTGCAACAGCTGTCAGTTGACGTCATAACACCTAAGTATATTTCTATGAATTTTCGCCCCCAACAACCCCTTCACAGAATATCAACAAGGTACTTGAATTTGACTATACCTACATCTTTTGTCAAATAAGTATTTTATCGTCATTTAATTTTATTAGGGTTCCGTAGCCAAAATGACAAACACGGAACCATTTATAGTTTCGCCATTTATAATCATTTTTAATAGTTTTAGCCAGCTTTTTGAATAAGTTTGTTGTTGTTTAGTGTTTTCTTGTAAATAAATTCTCTTCATAAAGTTGCATAAATTGTGTCTCCACCCTTCTAGCTTCTAAGCCATATGTCCAAAAAGTATTAATTTTTTTTTACAAAAATAGAACTTAATACTTTCAACGAAAATTATTTTAAAAATGATTGGATATACCGTTTTTTGAGTTATTGGCGAAAAACTACGCTTCTCAGCAAAAGAACGCAAGAGAGATTTGAACCCGAGGTTTCTGCTTTAAAAAACCAAGCGAGTATTAATGAAACCACAACGTGCCTTGACAAATGGCTCTAAATTTTGGCTTCACCTAGCTTTCGCTTTGTGGCAGGCGTTTCAATGATTCTGCTGATAGATGTATGTGATGACAAGACTGTATTGCTTTCGATGATTGTCAAAACACTCATCTGAAATAGAGTTATTTTTCTACCACACCTGTATGCTTTAAACGTCTATTTTTCTATGTTATTCATACATATATTTTCTATGTTATTGATATGTTGACCGCTTAGATACCAGTGATTATTGACAGCTAACGTATCAATGACTTGTTGTGAGTGTAGAAATTAATGACATGAATATAGACTGTTTACATACTTGTGACACGTTGAGCGCTCACAAGTAAATACTACCATGATCATGACAGTCAACAACTTTTTGACAGTTTAAACGTTTACCTATCTTTGTGCACCACGACTTCTGCTGCTGACTGTACTTGACAGCGGAACCGTTCTCATTACTTTCGCAGGAATGTATCCTCGGTCTGGAGTTCAGTGGCCGCTCATCGACCGGTAAGCGCGTGATGGGTATGGTCGCGGCCAAAGGTCTGGCGACCACGGTGATGGCCGACGAGGGCTTCATGTGGGAGGTGCCCAAGCAGTGGTCACTGGAGGAGGCGGCGACCGTGCCCGTAGCGTACACGACGGCGTACTACGCGCTGGCAGTGCGCGGGCGCATGCTCCGCGGCGAAGCCGTGCTGGTGCACGTGGGCACGGGCGGCGTGGGCCAGGCGGCTATCGCCATCGCGCTACATGCCGGGTGCACCGTGTTCACCACCGTGGGCACGCCCGACAAGCGCGCCTTCCTGCGCGAGCGCTTCCCGCAGCTGCCGGACGCCAACATCGGCAACTCTCGCGACTGCTCCTTTGAGCAGCTGGTGCTGCGCCGCACGCGCGGCCGCGGCGTCGACCTCGTGCTCAACTCGCTCGCGGGCGACAAGCTGCAGGCGTCACTCCGCTGCCTCGCCAAGTGGGGCCGCTTTCTCGAGATCGGCAAGCTGGACCTGAGCAACAACACACCATTCGGGATGGCCGTGCTACTGAAGAACGTCACAGTGCACGGCATTCTATTAGATGATCTGTTCGGCGAGCGCAGTGGCCATCCCGAAAAGGAACAAGTAGTACGATGTGTGATCGAGGGTATCGCCGCTGGCGCCGTGAGCCCGCTGCCCACCACCGTTTACGGCAACAACCAGCTTGAGCAAGCCTTCCGGTACGTTTCAACATAAACAATACGAATGTTACGGTGATAAAGCGAAAAAACAACAATTTAACAATATTAAAGAGGAAACGAAACTATCAAAATGCTAGGTCAAATGAAGCATCTGCTAATGACTTGTATTCCATTTTTTTAATTAGTACTTTAAGGAATTAAGTGCGTTGGAAACTCAGCTAACAGAAGAACTAAACGTTGTTTATTACAAGAATACTAATAATCTATATATATATAAAAGAAGAAGTCCTTACTGACTGACTCATCAACGCACAGCCGAAACTACTAACGCTAGAAAATTTAATTTTGCCCAGTCGGTTACATTTATAACGTAGGCTAGGGATAAGAAAGCATTTTTTGAAATTCACCCCCTAAGTGGGTACAACAAGGGATGAAAGTTTGTATGGGAAACGTAAAATCTTTGGACTTAGAAAATTGAAATTTCGTGAAAAGATTGTGTGTTTAAAATCAAGAAACTTTAATTCTTGATTATTCGAGATTCATCCCCTAAGGGGGTAAAACATGGGATGGAACTTTGTATGTGAAACGTGAAATCTTTGGACTTAGAAAGATGAAAGTTCGCAAAAAGATTGTGTGCTTAAAATTCAAGAAACATATATTCTTGATTTTCCGAAATTATTATAAGAACTACTTACTTACTTAATTACGGTCTCTTCTTTTCATAGTCTTGCAGGCGTTAAAATTAAAAGGGCCAGTATTGCCTTCTTATGGAATAATGTTCAATATCCCCATTTTCTCAATCTAAATCTTTTGGTCGCTGAATATCTTCTGAGTATTTTTTTACAAACATGAACAGCATCGGACAACAGACAGAAAAAAGTTTTCCTCATTCATATCTCTGTTTTTACCTAAAATCTACGCGGACGAAGTCGCGGGCGGCCGCTAGTTTAATTATAATATAAGCCTTTTTACCCCAAACTTAGTACTTGAAGGAAGTAGTTCTTATAATAATGTCACTTATAAATACTTAATAGTTCTAGTGGGCTTGATGGAATTGCAGGAAGCAAACCATCTCGTCACTTAAGCAATCACTTAGAACCATCTCAAAGTATATAGTGCAACCGCTGGTACATACATACATTGTACAACTTAAGCTGCAAGCAAGGAATATTCCCCAAAGAATTAAAAACAGTTGAGGTAATGAGGTTATTCCCATCTTTAAGAAAGGGACATGCAACAAGTTTATCTAATTGCCATCTAATATACCTGCTATCAAGTATCTCATTTATTTTCAAAAAAGTCCTAATGGAGAAAAATAATGTACTCAAAGTTTTTGAAAGCGGATGGATACAAGTGGCTGACTTTATTCTTCAATAATTTGTTGCAAGAAGAGGTAATCCCTGACGAATGGTGCAACAGTTCACTTGTGCCCATCTTCAGGAATAAAGGTGACGTAAAGAATTGTACAATCGGGGAATTAAGCTCATGTCACATAGTATGAGCATATGGGAGAAAGTGATAGCGAAACTAATGCGAGAAGAAAGTGGGGTAACACAGAACCAATTTGGGTGTATACTGGGCCGGGTAACTATGGACGCCATAATTTACACTCAGCCAACTTCGGGAAAAAAATATCGACTTGCACAAAAGGATTTGCATATGGTGTTCATAGATCTGGAAAAAGCATACGATAGGGGTCCCCAGTAACGTTCTGTGGTGGTGCACTATAAAAGGAGAAGGTGTACCAAAGAAGTATGTAATGTACGACTTGTTCAGGCGATGTATGATAGATCTAGTACTCACGTTCGGTCCGAAGCTGGAGTAACTGGCAATTTCAACGTGGCTGTAAGTTTGCACCAGGGGTCGGTTTTAAGTCCGCATTTGTACCTCGTAGTTATTTATTTACTACTAGCTTCTGTCCGCGACTTTGTCCGCCTTGAATTCGTTTATCGCGGATAAGGGTATTTTTCCGGGATAAAAAGTACCCGGGACTCAAACTATCTCCATACCAAATTACATACAAATCGGTTCAGCGGTTTAAGCGTGAAGAGGTAACAAACAGACAGACAGACAGACAGACAGACACACTTTCGCATTTATAATATTAGTATGGATTTATTATTCAAAACGTTACACAGCATGACAGTGAAAACCAAGGCACTGTGAACTACAATAAACAAAAAAATAAGAAAAACTCAAAACTAGTTCGAATTAGGTGACGTATCTCCGTGGCTCCGTTGCATCGTCTGATCTGGTGCTGGATTTGGCAAATTGCCCAGGAACTGCCAACACTACACCCTTCGGCCAGAAGTCTGCACTTGCGATGGTGTCCTGCAGCGGCCGCGGCACGCGCTCCATAAACGAGCCGAAGTGCACGTAGTGGTTGGACTGCAGCTAGTGCACCCTCAGCGAGAAGCCACGGCGGAGTGATGCAAGGGCGACACGTAGAGCACCTTACTCGGGTAATATCCGAAGACCAGAACCAGGTCGCTCGGAAATGCAGGTCCAGGTGCCCTGCGCGCCTTGTTCTTCCTTTCCACCAGTGTGAATCCCTCCTTATCCACATCAGTGCGGGAGAAGTTTTCCTTATCAGGATCCCGTACTACACTTCCTTTAGAAGGCAAGGAGGCCTGGTTGCGACAGGCTGATCGGCGACGTCAGCTTAAGCACGCTGACGTGACTTCGAAACAGAAAGCGGCCGCACGCGTGGGGAATGGATCGGCGGGTGCGGCACCTTTTGCAGTGTCAGCAACACGCGAACAGACAGAGTCGACGCTTATAGTAGCAGGCCGGTCATCGCTCTTGAGATTTGATACCACCGACCGTGTTGGAGTACTATTTCGCAAACTATTGACTTCATGGCATAACTCGGCAACAGTGACTTGGGCAGCTTCAAACTTTAAAATAACTTTTGCTAAACTTGATTTTAGGGCCACGATATCCTTAAACAAGTAGCGAACGTCGTTATTATCCGGAACCTGAGACGGTAGGATAGGGGCATCCGTCGCCACAAACTCCGGAATCCGCTTCTGGTTCCGGTTTCATCCCCTTTCCGGTGAGGAATATATTTACCGACAACCCCAAGGGACTGGCACAACACCTGCTTAGCTTCACAGATGTCTTCGACGGTGAAACCTGAAGCACGCGAATTGAACTGTTATGTACGCTCTAACATCAGATATACATACTGGAGGAAGCACCCTGGTGTATGCTGTTTGCCAACGATGTTGTTCTTTTCGGAAATAATGCTCTTGAGGTTCAGAGCAGACTAGGAAAATGGCAGGAAAGACTGGATAACGTGGCAAAAATATGTAGAACTATAAAACTGAGCACTTGTTCTGCGACTTCAGCGGCTTATTCACTTTTTCCCATATTGCCTTGGATGGTGTATCCCTACCAGTCTGCTCCGACTTCCGGTATCTCCGGTCATTAATCCAAAATGACGGCAATATAGACCGTGACGTGAAAAATATAATAAATGCGGGATGCATGAAATGGCGACAGGTCTCTGGAACAGCTTCTGAGCCACGAATGTCTATTAAACTTAAAGGGGGAAATCTATAAAATGGTCATACCTGTCGTAATATATCGATCAGAATGTTGGGCAACGAAAGTGACAAATGAAAGAAGAGTGCACGCAGCCGAGATGAGAATGTTGAGATGGATGTGTGGATTGAAGGAACGATCGGATTAGAAATGACTATATAAGGGGAAGGTTGGCAGGGTATGTAACGTGATATTGGTAAAAGAACTTACCGACCCTACATAACTGGGATAAGGGCAGGGGGATGATGATAATGATACAACACCAATGGCACAATAGCTCAATTAACAAATTTAGTAGTTGACAAATACTGATCGGAAATCAGTCAATCAAAAGAACATTCGATATCATTTCGCACAAAATACTAAGTATGAATGAAATTAAAAAGCTTATAGTTTTTGTTAGTAATATGCTGAAATGCTTTGAAAGCTATTTGTCTGAAAGGAGCCAACTGGTTAGAATTGATAATATCCGTAATGAAGAAAAACTTATAGACTTCGGTGTGCCCCAAGGCAGTGTTTTAGGTCCAATTATATTCAATATATATTAAAATGACTTTTATTCTGTTCTGCACTTACAAACATGTCAATTTTTATGTTTTGCTGACGACGCAGTGATCAGATCAGCTATGTTTTGGAATCTTGGGATGCAGTGGTTACTCGTGTGTCGAAAGGTTTAAGAATAGCGCAAAATTGGTACGACACGAATTAATATGCTTCTCATTCACCAAAGCAGGACGACCTAAGCAAAACAGTTGTGATACCACAGGTACCAATTGCAACTGTACAAAAATAAACGAGCACACTCGCTTAAATACCTTGGTATTGAAATTGACGAAAACCTGAGATGAGAGAAAACAATCATTGCCAAAATATTGCGACTAGAATGTGTTTTTAGAACTGCGAAATATTGTCGAACAGAAAACTTGAGGCCGTGTACTATGCGTCCACTCAGACGATTTCGCTATTCGGAATTATAGCATGAGGTAGCTCCAGCGCCCTCCTTATATTTAAATTAGAAATAGCACAACATATGATTTTAAAAATAATTAAATGAAAGCCAAAACGATTTTCAACGGAAGCAATTCATGAACGGAGTCAGGTGTTGACATCGCGACAACTATAAATATGGCAATTAATAATATATTTTTGATTCTCATCGGCTTGCCTACTTTAAGGCATTTAATTCTTTATTCTACTGCTTTTGAAGAAAACATAAGAGAAAATATACTTCGGCTTTAACAACAACATTACTGATGCCACGCCACTGGCACACATGTAAACGATGTGATATTAAATGGAAATCCAGAAAACCATAGCAATATACGAAGTACTGTGTACACTTCTCATATACTGGACCTAGAATCATTACTAATAGATAGTCGAAACGATTCCGTAGCAAATAAGGCGTTCATAAATAGTTTAAACAAAAACAGTAAAAAACCCCTGCAGACTTTTCATTTACAGAATCTAATTATTTTTATTCGAATCTTATTC
This sequence comes from Hedya salicella, assembly GCA_905404275.2. Classification (NCBI taxonomy): domain Eukaryota; kingdom Metazoa; phylum Arthropoda; class Insecta; order Lepidoptera; family Tortricidae; genus Hedya; species Hedya salicella. The sequence goes on along the minus strand of FR990106.1, from coordinate 3,823,107 downwards.
CCTAAATATTTGTTAATCTGGTGTCCCTTCAGATTACAAAATTAATAAAATACATTTGTTAATGCGCGCATATATCGATTGATATACGTATATAATACATATTTGTTTCACATTTATATTATTTTCACGACCGGCTTAGCTCAGTGGGATTAACTTTGCCTGCGAAGCTGTAGGTCCGGGGTTCAAATCCCGGTAAGAGCAAATATTTGTGTGATGCGCATAACTATTTGTTCCTGAGTCTTGGATGTTTTCTATGTATATAAGTAAATTTATCTATTAAATATATCGTCGTTTAGTGCTCATAACACGTGCCTTATTGAGCTTACCATGGGACTAGTTCGGTTTATGTAAGAATTGACCTGTAATATTTATTAATTTGTTTTGTATATATTTCTATTTCTAATATAGCATAACTATTATATGTGTGCGAAATGCGTGGATGCTAATGAAAGTTATGCTATATTGATTAGATTAAAGCTTAGTTAAATTAAGTTAAAATATGTCTAATTTGGTGGCTTTGTAGTAGGTTTGGTCGGCTGGTCTTTTTGGACTGTCACACTATGTTATTAAACGCTTGTCTGGAATATTAGCTGTTCTTTATGTAAATAGTGAATTGTAAGTTATAAACTTGTTTTTTTAATAAATAAAATAAAAATAAAGTTTTTAAATTAACCTTGTTCATCCAGTACCTTATTATTGTGTATCTCACAGGTACATGGCGACGGGTAAGCACATCGGCAAGGTTCTGATCCGCGTGCGCGAGGAGGAGGCGGGCGACGCGCCCGCGCCGACGCTACTCGTGTCTGCTATGCCTCGCACCTACATGCACCCCGGCAAGAGCTATGTACTCGTTGGTAAGTAATAATCTTATATTTACAACTAAACATGAAAAATAAAGACTGTAATACTACATTTTGATGCAAGTGCGGAAAATATGTTATTTCATCACGAGTCTGAGAGATCCTGCTACGAGCCGTAGGGCGAAGAAAATGAACTGTTTGCGAATAAGACGACGTTAGAAAGAATATCATACGACGTAAATCGCAATTACAGATGATTCTTAAAGTAAAACATCTCTGCGTGGTCTAATACTTTCTTTTTGTTTAAAAAGACGGCATGGATCTGTGCACGGTGGCTATTGGCCATTTTGAGAATATGGCATATTACTCATCACAACTCCGACTCTTTCATCTAATAAAACTATCAACGAGCGTTTCTACCACAGACCACTTAACCTATAGACTTCACTTCATAAAACTTTGACTAGTATCTCATTTTGCCAAATCAGCGGGGCGCAGGGGGCGACAAGCGCACTGTGATTGGCGAGTTCAAGGTCAAGTAGCCATCACGCGTGCAGGCCGCGACGCGCGCCATTTTGGATAGTGATGGGACACACTTGAAAAATATACTACAGAATGTAACTGTAAATGTTTTTAATTGGAATCAGTAAAATATACGGAAATTGGATATAACAATGGGATTGTGACAAAATCGAAGAGAATGGAAATGCGACTATTAATTAAAGAGAATATCTTCTTCTATTGGTTCTTAAAGTGTATTAGTTTCGTGTATATGCGTCTAATAGCGCTTTGTGGTTGTGATTTTTTTGCCAAATACGCTAACCGTATAAATGTGTACTTTTCAATCACACATTTAGCAAGTTCAATTATATGATTATTTATAGCATCATGGTCGAATTGATGTTCATATAAATCAGGAAACAAATTTTCGCCCGTCATGGAGTGCAATATCTTCGTTGTTAAAAATAAATGCCTCTTATCTGGTTTTATGTTTAAATACTTGTCTCTGCTTCTAATGACTACTTCACAGAGCCGACATATTTTTGTTACAGTGTCAGATGGATATATTAAACCCCCTTTATCTCTTGCAAATATTAAAGACGCTTGTTTTTCACAGTTGGATCGCAGGGCTTGGACACATTTTTGGCATTTTATTTTTTTTGACAGTGAACGTACAACGTATCCAGCTATGTACTCGATAATATTTTCTGCAAATAATGACAAAGAGGTATCTTGTAACTCTATTAATGATTCGTCATCTTCAACCTCTTCGACATTATTGCCAGAAGTAATATCATTCCGTGCTGTGGTCATATTGATTCGCGTGACTGCTGACGAACAATTTAAAATGGATATATTTTCCAACGGCACACAGTTCCCAGTACGTGATTGTTGAAGTTCAGCGTGCACCAACATTTTTTTATAAATTCCTTCAAACTGCATAGGTGTTGGGTTATTATTTGCACCCCCGCCTGACCTCATATTACAAAAAAATAACTCTATATGGTCTTGGCTAATTTTATGCAGAGGCAAATAGGTCATGGGAGGAGATGTGCCTTCAATTAATTCTTTAAAAAGAAACTTAGCACTTTCTATGCAAGCACAAAGACCCATAAATCCAGTGAAACGTTTAGTTTCGACCAGTTTTAAATTTTTCTCTGGCCTCGACGAAGTTTCACTTACCTGTACAGTTAGAAGGAATTGTTTGGCTTCTTCCATACGTTCGTATATTTTTGCATAATTTTCCTTGTTCATGGCACGTTTCAAGCCGTAGCCATGGGTTTTCGAATCTAGGATGTCAAACAAGTCGTTTATGGTCAGTAACATGTGGGCAGTGCCTTCAGCGTCTCTAAATTCAGGAATCATTAGTTCCGACTTACAGAATAACAGAGCTGTTGCAATGCTTCTGCTGAATATTTGTGTTGCTAACTTTACTTTCATAATATTTTTTTTTAAATACAGGTGTGCTGCACGAAGCTTATTGGCCATGTGAAATGTCTCTTTTTCTTGTAATTCATGTAAAGTCTGAATGTGTGCCCACTGTATGATATTACCGTCTTTATCTTTCAAATCCCTGTAGAATTCGAAACTGTTGCGAATCAGTTTTACCATATGAACGGGGTCCATAAAAATTGCTATATCCATGTCATCAATATTGAAAGTTGTTTTTAGATTAAATGGATCTAAATTACAGCCCAACTTTTTTGCCATCGATGTATTAGTGGGGCAACCATCGAATGTCACAGCCTTTATAATGAAATTCACTTCCTTGCACAAACGAATTGCTTGCTTCACCAATGTCACTTTTTGATCTGCGTTTATTTTATTGGCTAAAAAATACCCTATTGGCACTTTAAAGGATGCATTATATGGGACGACCAAAAATACAAGTGCTTCACTACACTCAGCAACACAATCTGTATCAATCTCGCCTCCAAAGTCAGTATAGCCATATTCTCTATGATTGTATTGATTTGTTTCAACGTCGTTTCTAATTTTCATTTCATCAAAAATAAGTGTACCGTACAGCAGTTTTCCTGAATGTTTTGATTTTGCTTGAATGGCATCTAAAGCTTCTTTAGTAAATCCCGGACGGCCATCCACAGTTTTGTACCATTTTGTCAAGGTTTTCGGTGATGGCAAACATGTGTTAAACGTATTCCTGACATATTGATAGGCCTTTGTCGAGTAAAAATTCAAAGTTAATGCGAATGCCCTTAGTTCGGGAGAGAACTGAGCCCGACTTATTTTCCCAGATTTAGAATTGATCAGCTGCCTCTTCATAATTTCTGCACTTTTTACACCAAGATGGCTTAAAACTGATACATGTTCATCATTTACTAAATCTTTTGCTTGCAGTTCATTTAATAATGTCTGCATCGAACAAACTTTCTTTTTTAGTGCACGTGTCGAATTTTGCAAGCGCTTCAGTTTCATATTTTTCATTTTTAGTTTCCGCGAAAGGTCAATTATAGTGGAATGCAGACGCCTTTTTCGAGGTGTACTAAAATTGGAAGGTATATCTGATTCCATATGATCAGAAGTTTCAATGTGATTCGAAGTAGATGGCACCGACACATCCTTTAAATGAGTCTGAACGATGACCTGCAAATTTGAGGAAATACAACAGTTATAAAATAGACTAAACCACGAGAAGAATCTTAATAAAAAAAATATACTAACCTGTTCCTGGAGCCCCGTACAACTATACGAGGTCAATGCAGATGATGTAACCATTGCATTGGTGTCGATATTAGGCTCCTAAAAATACAATTTACTGTATAAAACCATGTGAAACATTAAAACATTACATGTTTAAGCGCTCATACGTACCACATTTGGCAGGTAAAGGGTTGGTACAGCGGATTCGAACAACAAGCGTCTGTTGTTATTTGTGTATTTGAAACACTCTGGTTTGAAGTGTCGTGAACATATTACACTGCTTGTAGCGGGAATCCATTTATGTGGCTGTTTTGTTGCGTCTATCCAAAATTGTTTTTGTGCAGGACATTTTGGAAATCTGAAAAACGTTTAAAATATCATCGCATCCTCTGTGGCACCTTTTTTTACTAGAAAAAACAACACTTCTAATTTGCTAACTTCTGGCCGCAACGCTACTTCGTCCGCCTTAGATTCGTTTATTGAGGTGAAGGGTATTTTACCGGGATAAAAAGTAGCCTATGACATTCCCCCAGGACTCAAACTATCTCTATACCAAATTTCATCTAAATCGGTTCAACGGTTTAAGCGTGAAGAGATAACAGCCAGACAGACAAAGACAGACACACTTTCACATTTATAATATAAGTATTGAATTCAAAATTAGCTTCTGCCTGCATCCGTGACTTTTTAATTTTCTTTTAAACGTCTTCAATTCATGTATAGAAATAAATTCCACTCTTAGTTTTGTAAAACAATATACAAAAAACAAAAACAGAAAAACGATTATTTACAATTCAATACAAATACGCTTTATGGCGTACTTTATATGCACACCTTTCATAGATACAGTATTAGTAGTATTAACGTCAAAAATTCAAGTTTGTTGTTCAATATCGTTTTAAGGGTATCGGTAACGTAAGTAATCAATCAGTCACATCACTACTAAGGACACTGCAATGGTGAGACAAAGACGGAATTACACAAAATTGTAAGCGAAAAAAAGAGACAGCCGATGAAAGACATCAACGCGTCGCCAGTTTTGCAACATGTACTTCATACATTCAAATTATAAATTTTATTGTTTTATTGTTGTAAAAAAGTAAAAGATAGCTTACCTGTGAAATGAAATCCCATCCTTTTGAAGACTAGATGTCTTGCTACACTTTCCACACAATTTAACCATACAATAAGGCATATTTTTACACTTTCTAAGCCAAGTAAGCAGTCGAATATTGCATGTTACTTCGTCAACGGTCGACCGCGTACTAAAATGATGTTTGGGGGTGTGGTAGCCGCTTGGTGTTGTTTGAGCTTAAGCTTCGCTCACGCGGGCGCCTTTGGAAGCGGGGTCTATAGGGTTAAGTGGTCTGTGGTTTCTACCGACGTGCTCTTAGTGCCAAGACTTGGGACGAGTGAAGAATTTCATTTTTTAATACAGTTGCGAAAAAATAAGAAAAACAACAAGTAAGCATCATGATCATCACCATCACCATAATCATCATCATCATCATCATCATCATCATCATCATCATCATCATCATCATCATCATCATCATAATGATCAATAAGTAGTCATGAATTGGAACAAGTATAAATTTAAAAACATTGGACAAGTGAAAAGCACCAGTTCGCGAAAACCAATTTTTCGCACGCTAAACAACTAAAAGTAGCACTTTTTGAGCAACTGTATTAACAATATACATGTATTGTTAGGCGGACTGGGCGGCTTCGGGCTGGAGCTGGGCGAGTGGCTGGCGAGCCGCGGCGCGCGCACGCTCGTGCTAAACTCACGCAGCGGCGTGCGCACCGGCTACCAGGCCTGGTGCATCCGCAGGTGAATGAAGCTTCGTCATTTGACTAAAACTTTATTGTATTGGGCGATATAGGTACTTACATGAATTTGTAGATGGCGCGATGCGGGCGTGCGCGTGCTGGTTTCGACGGCGGACGCTACGACGGAGGTGGGCGCGCGAGCGCTGCTGCAGGAGGCGGCGGCGGCCGCGCCCGTCGGCGGCATCTTCAACCTCGCCGCCGTGCTGCGCGACGCCTTCCTGGAAAACCAGACCCCGGACGACTTCCGCGCCGTAGCCAAGCCTAAGATTGATGGTCAGTGGCTAACCGGGAAATCAGCTAGTAAAAGAACATATTTTGTTATTGTTGAAAGAAACTTTATCACTGCTTAAATGATGTTTTGTGTACAGGAACCCGCGCGTTGGACGTGGCATCCCGCGAGCTGGCGCCGGAGCTGGAGCACTTCGTGGCGTTCTCGTCCGTGTCGTGTGGGCGCGGCAACGCGGGCCAGAGCAACTACGGGCTCGCCAACAGTGCCATGGAGCGGCTGTGCGAGCAGCGCCAGGCCGACGGGCTGCCGGCGCTGGCGGTGCAGTGGGGCGCGATCGGCGACGTGGGGCTCGTCATGACGGCCATGCACGGCAGCGAGGACACGGAGGTGGGCGGCACCATGCCGCAGCGCATCGCGTCGTGCCTGACGACGCTGGGCGCGCTGCTGGCGCTGCCGCACGCCGTGGCCTCGTCGGTGGTGCTCGCCGACAAGCGCCGCGCGCAGGACAAGCCCACGCAGGACCTCGTGCAGGCCGTCGCTAACATCCTGGGTGAGCGGCACTCTGCATTCGCTATTTATCCTCGCCTAGTCTACGATTTTTAAATTTCCTTGTTTTGCAGTCCTACCACCACCGTTGGAAATCATATGATATCAAAACTTCGTGTCCGGGTGCAGGTATCAAGGACCCGAGCAAGGTGTCGGAGACGGCGAACCTGGCTGAGTTGGGCATGGACTCGCTGATGAGCGCCGAGATCAAGCAGACGCTGGAACGTTGCTACGACTTGCTGCTGGGCGTGCAGGAGATCCGCGCGCTGACCTTCGGCAAGCTGCGCGGCAGGGCGGGCGACTCATAGGGAGTTTGTAAAGCTTACATCAAAAAGCCAAACACTCGCAAAATGGTGTAGCGTTGCAATATCTACTGCGGAAAAATTCCGCAAGCATTTTCAGCATCATGCCGGGAGGGTAGGATTTTGAATATATGTATTTTAACTACTTAGTTTTTTATTTATTTATTGAGAAACAAGCAGTCTTGATATCCGTTGCATGAGCACATTCAAAATACTACATTACTTACATAAATTATAGACCTATAGTTTCCTATATTACATTTTAAATTAGAAAATATTGCAGTATTATGACCAAATTGTACCTAGAAATTAACACATTTGAACTTTGAACCATTACTACTTCGTATAAGTAAACATACCTATTATATTATATGACCTTAGGTACTTTAGGTAGGTAACCATATAATTCTAATATAATACTAGAAGGGCACTGGGGCTCCGGGAACTTCGTTCGCGGAGGAGAATAAGCCATAATAACTGTAAAGAAGGCAGTCAAATCAAAAGGGCAATTATCGAGGGGGAGGACGTTGTAGACGCATTGAGTGGAATTCTATTTCAATATAGAAATAGCGATGATGCGACGACCGGAGTGACCCTAGCAATGATGCTGCTCGGGCGCGGTTGCGCGCGCGCCTCGACGCGTTCCACTCCGACCGCGCGGCCGCGGTGCGCAACGCCCATAGCAAGCAGTTCGAGGCCGCAGGTGGCCATCAGAGACAATTTGATATTGGGCAGACTGTTCTTGCGCGCGACTACTCTCAAAAGGGTCAGAAAAGGTCTGAGGGCCTGATATTGGCCACAACGGGTCCGGTGTCGCACAAGGTGGACGTGGGAGACGGTTCGGGTTCGCGCCGATATCAGGATCAAATTATACCATTATCGTGTTCTAGTGTTCGGTACTCCTTATCACGCGCGAATTCGTTACCGAGCGATGCGACCCTAAACGAGACTGACGGCGCCCATGGGGTTTCAGCGGCCGAGGCGGCTGACTGCGCTAAATCAGACGTCGAATCTGACTACGGAGGCGCTGAGGATAGTGCGGATGACGGAGAGAATGTTGAACGTTTGTTGCCAGCAGTGTCGGCCCCGTGAATTAGGACTAGGGATTGCAATCCGGTCCGATTCTCAATCCGGCCGGATCCGACCGGATTGAAGTTTTGCTATTGCGTCTATCCAATATTATGTTTTTTGTCCAATTTATTTTCCGTAAAGTAGACATGCGGAGATTTTTTTGCTAATTAACTAATGAAACAATGGTTTAGCGCTAAAAATCACCCTTATTAAGTCAAAAATCAGTCTCACTAGCCACTTATTTCGCAGTAGTATGAAAATTTAAGCATCTACTTCAATAATATTTAGCCTTAACTTAAGAACATTATTAACCTTTTCCAGCCACACATGAAGTCACGGTAACCTTATCTCATGGTAAATATAACAAAATTAAATCTTCTTCATAAAAAATAATACAAATACGACACTTTAAAGGAACTTTTTATAGTTTTTATAATCTAATCTGGTGTATCGGATCATGATTCATGATCGTTCTTTTAACTTTGACCCCACTTTTCGTCTCTACTATGTAATATTTAATCAACTTTATTAATACTATAAGAGGTAACATCAACAATAATAAAATACTATACTTCCTTAATACCCGTAATAAAACATACATAAAGAAAGCTAATCAGAATCACATATCATGTCACATTGCACTCTAAATAATATGTAAGATACATGTATTGATAATTGTATTAACGTTACTTAATTGAAAAAATGTTTTTCGAATTTGGTCAATAAAAATAATTTACCATTAAACAAAATAAAGAAAAAAAATTAAGAAAGACATCGTTCTTTGAAGCTTAACTACTAGATGTACATCATATTGACTCTTGACATTTTTTCCTCACCCAAATTTTCACCAAATTAGAATCAGCTTTCTTGGATTGGGTAGTCTATATGTATGTCTGTTGTGGCGTCTCTTCAGTCTCTTCATGTCTACCGGATCCGGTGGTCGCTGTAGGACACTGCGTATAGGGCTAGCAAGAATAATAATTGTTTATTGCTTGTACACATGTTGTATCGAGATAAATTTATAAGAATAATGAAAAACACATATAAACACTATAGTGTCGGTTGTTGTCTTAAATTTGGTGATGGGAAGATATTTTTGTATGAAGGAAATAAGTTACATGCTCCATATTTGTGGGTGGGATGTGTAGGTATGCCATTGATCGTAATATGTCGTGTAGACGGACAATAAATCAGTTAGCTTCCAGCCGGCGTTACATTGTACAATTTTCGTTGAAAGTATTTATTAAGCTTTATCTTTTTTGCAGTTAAAAATAGAGGGTGTGGGGGTGAGGGGGGGGGGGGGGGGACAATTTGCGCAACTTTCGGAGCAATTATTTGCGAAAATACTTATTCAGTTAGTCAAAAAATGTTTCTATAGAAATCTCAAAGTGGTTTTGGAAGACCTGTCGAAATATGTCCCACACATTAATCTTATCAATATACGTTCAGTAGTTTTTGAGTAAAAAGTACGCCTAATACAAAAAAAAATTAAAACATGCAAACAAGCAGCATATTGGAAGTGCTCCACGCTGAGAGATAATAAACATTGCTATTCGTGTTTGCAAGGCGCTTATAAATATTATGTTGCACGTTTCTAAGATGGTAGTTTCACTCATGATAAATCAAATTAAACATATTTATAAGACGGAGATAACTTGTGGTAAAAGGAATTCTAGCAAGTAAATGGAGCATGCAGCTGCAGCAAGGCCAGGCATATTAACCAGCTCAGCATCGAAGACTACGCGGTAAGTCGAACGAGAGAATGTTGGTTGAGTTGAGTATTTCTCAAGTTGATGGGGACACTAAAAAATATGGCATTTTAAAACTTTAGTTTCACGTGTAATTACTCCTAAGAACATATTTTAAATATTGCGTGAAACAAAGTATTTCAATAATTTCATTCATTCATAAGTAGGTACTTAGTAATCGTATAAAAAGTTAGAATCCTGAAATAAGTCATTTTATATAGTTTCTACTTTCACTTTAGGGTTATTTTATTAAATACTAGAATGCCCGCAACTTCGTTCGCGGAGAAAAAAGTCATAACCCTTCATTTTTTCTTCAGCGTAGTCGGGTAAAAAGTGTCTTATAACATCTGGAAATAGCCATCTACCCGTCTACCAAAAATAGTTGAAATCTGTTTGGCCGATTTGGCGTGATGAAGCCACAACCAGACATAAGAACATACAAAAAATCCAAAAACAATTTTTCAATTCAGTGTCCTCCATTATAGTCTGTTGCAAAAATTCTTTAGAAAATATATTCAATGTACAGACACTTCACTTTTACAACTTTATAATAGTATAGATATTAAATTAATGGATTATAGTTCCTTTTGCTGTAACGCGAAATAGTGTCTTGGTTAGATGTGAGAATAAATTGTGCTCACATGCACATATTTTCATCCACATTCCACAAAAAAAATACGCATGCAAATACAACAAATCATTACTAGACAGTATAATCCTCTAAGATCTGTGGAGGATTGTACTGGAAACTGTATGAAAATATGCGCATGTGAGCACAATTTATTGTCCATACGAAACAAACAAATGGAAAAAAGTACCATTTGAATAAGTGCACTAACAAAAGAGCGTATCTCCACTGCGGCAGTTACGTCCTTTTGACAATCGCCGTTTTTCGGCAATAACTCAAAAACGATATATCCGATCATGTTGAAAACTATTTTTGTTGAAAGTATTTATTCAGTTTTATTTTTGTGATTTTCTTCATATTTTAACTATAAAGGTTCTGTCCTTGCAATTTTGATTACGGAACCCTAAAGAATTATAAAAACCGGCCAAGAGCATGTCGGACCATGCTTAATGTAGGGTTCCGCAGCCGTTTATCCAAAATTACTAGAATTACTATTCAATGTCAATACATATTGTTACCTATCTTACCGGGGTAGCTAAGCAATTGGGAATCTATAAAAGGATATTGAATTCAAACCAAAATTCTTACAAAATGACTAGTTTATTTAAACTAATATTTTAAAGCTACGGCTAAGCTCAGTCTTAAACTAGGTACTTAATTGGTAGAGCGATACAATGGGATGTGTGGGCTAGCTGGTTAACCAAATGACGTCTTCGCTTGGTTCTATTTTTAAGCTTGATTTTAAATCAGTGAAGTAGCAAGAGTGCAGTCTATAAATTTAATAAATGGGCGCCAGCCTGAGTACGGGCAATTATGATAAAAGATAAATCCCGGTGCCCGGAGCAGTTTACTGTTTGTGATTGTAGGGCAGACACAGGATTGGTCCAGCCTTCAGCATGCAGATAACACGGCAACCTCCACCCGGAGAAGGAATCGCCAGTGGTTAAATGGTAAAAATAAAATAAAAACCCCTGTGAACAAACCATTGTGTCAGGCAAATCACATGGGAATAACCTCAAAGACCTATATTCTATAAGTATGAAAATTACAATTTCACGCACCTGATGGGGAAAATCGTCACGCCGAGGATACGGAGAGCGAATGTCAACCCATGCAGGGGTTGCTTAAATAGGGACTAGGCGCACATTGCCGCCGGAGCCCTACGACACAGTGCGATGGCCATTTGCCAAAGAATTCTAAAAATAAACACTTCACATCATTACGAGGTTGTGCTTCACCAATTTGTATTGGTCATTAGACGAAATACTTACCAAAATTTGGGTTTTTTAAGAAACCTGGAAAAATTTTACTGTAACGCCCCAAAGAGCGGACTCGGAAGTGACGTTTTATTCGACATGTTGCCAGTTAGAAATCGTGGCGTAACAGAACAAAATTAGGATGGATAATCAAATCCAACAATTGGAATTTGACAGTGTAGCGCCAGCTAGCTCAGGTTCGTGCGACGGGGCTATGTATTTAAGTGAAAACACTACGCGTTCAGTTAATAACAGTTTATTGCACGGTTTATAATAAACACATGAGCAAATTCTTGTTAGGAGTAAATCTAATTGAAATTATCTATTATAATCTTATACGACAGTTACACTTGATAGCCCGTAGGTTGCCGGACTGCGCGGGAGCGGCGTGAACGAATTTTAGACGGCTCGCTCACGCGCAATGCGTTCCGATTCTCTGCCGCTATTGGCTGTTGCGCTGCAGCACGAGATTCGTCCAATACGCAGGCCTTATTAGTGACGGCCGGCGTTTGAGTACGCCGCGTTATTATACACTCCCCCTCCAAGTTAAGGAATACCTTGACCTGGTGTGTATGGTGTTAAATCTGAGCTATGCATTTTACCCAGGTCGGTCTTTGTCTGTACGTCAGCTATAACATAAGAAGTAGGACTAATAATTTTACTAATACTATAGGGACCATCCCGTTTTGGCATGAATTTCTTGGTTAAACCTTTAGAAGCATTACTAAGCAAATGTGTGTTTACCAGCACCAAGTCATTGACACCAAACAAAGGTGACTGCCGTCGGTGTTGGTCAGCGTCGCTCTTCTTCTGATCCTGCTGGTGTTCAGCTTTCTCCTTTATGACCTCCCAATTTTCCAGAAATTTCTTCAAATATGGAGTTATTTGTGGCAGGAAGTTTTCTTTTGATAAAATAGCTCTCAAATCTCGTTGTGCATCAAATGGAGTCCTCAACTCTCGGGCAAACATCATATTAGCTGGACTACATTCCGTGGTGGCACAAACAGCACTGTTCATTGAGAACCTGATCGCAGGCAGGTAGTTAGGCCACAACCGATGATTGTTTTTCACTAAGATGGAGAGCTGAGTCTTGAGATCTCTATTCTTGCGTTCTGCTGGGTGGGCTTCAGGATGATAGAGTGGTATTAGATTCTGTTTGATCCCCAATAAGTACATGGTCTGCTGCATAACAGCTGAGACAAACTGGACTCCGTTGTCCGAGATGACTCTCCTTGGGAACCCATACCGTAAGAAGTACTGCTCGATGAGGGCTGGCGCGCAGACTTCTCCTGTGGCGTCCTTGAGGGCTATCAGCTCCACCCAACGCGTAGCTGTGTCCTCGATGAGCAGCACCCACTTCTCTCCATCGCTTCCTTTAGGTAGAGGGCCAAAGAGATCTATTGCTAAAACCTCGCCTCTTTGGTTCAGAACTGGTGTCGGCAGTAGTCCTGCAGGCTTCTGGTTACTTATTTTATAGCGTTGGCATTCTTCGCATCGCTTGAGATATTCCGTGACGTATTTACGCATTCCAGTAAAGTAGTATCTCTGGCTAATGCGTGCTAGAGTCCTTTCTACGCCCTGATGTCCAGAGTTGGGGCGTCGTGATACTCTTTTAGGACGGCTTCCTTCATTGATGTGGGTACTACTAGTTGTGCTTCATCTGACTCAGAGTTGGGGTTGTAATAGTAGAGGACCTCTTGGGCCATAACATATCCTCTATCTAGCCATCTGATCGAGTTTATAGGATCCGAGTTTTCCAGATCTTGAACTATCTTGGCGACTTCTGGATCTTGCAACTGAGCAGTACGAAGTTCCGTCGGGTTTATTTGGGGAATATCAATTATAATAGAGCAGACTCCACATTCTTCTTGGGAGTTCTCATTGCAGACAGGCCGACTCAAAGTGTCTGCTATGACATTAGCCTTTCCCGGTGTGTATTCATATTTGATGTCAAAACATTGCAGCTTCAGTGCCCACCTAATAAGGCGACCACTTGGTGATTTGTGAGTCAAAAGCAACTTCAACGGCTGATGATCACTCTTCACAATCACTGTATGACCATCAATATAGGGTCGGTACTTCTCCACCGCCCAGATCACAGCCAAGGCTTCACGTTCAGTCGTGCTGTAACGGCATTCTGCTGGAGTGAGCAGCCGACTGGAGTACTCAATGGGATGCTCGTCTTGTCCTTCGTATTGCATCAGGGTTGCTCCAAGAGCATAATTGCTAGCATCGGTCCGCAGAATAAATTCCTTGGTGTAATCTACTTGTACCAGGATCGGAGCAGTAGCTAATATGGCTTTAAGCTCTTTAAACGCTTCTTGTTGCTCTTTTTGCCATTTCCATGGTTCATTTTTCTTAGTTAGCTTGGTAAGCGGCTGAGCTATCGCTGAGAAATTTGGTACAAATTTTCTGAACCAAGTGCAGGTTTGGAGAAATGTTCTGAGATGCTTGAGGTTAGTTGGCTCTTTCATGGTTATGATGGCTTCAACCTTCCCGTTATCTGGCTTGATACCTTCAGGTGTGATGAGGTGACCGAGGTACTTGACCTCTTTGCAGGCGAAAACACATTTATCTCGGTTGGCTCTCAATCCAAACTGATGAAGACGGTCAAACACAAGTTGCAGGTCTTCCAGGTGTTTCTCGAAACTGTCAGATATGATCAAGAGATCATCCAGGTATGCCAAGACTGTGGTATTTTGCAAGCTGGCACCGGATTTGAACTTATCCATCAACCGCTGGAATCTAGCCGGTCCATTCTTCAGGTCAAATGGCATCCGGACAAAGCGATAGGTACCAAACGGTGTAATCACAGCTGTTTTATCCCGGTCGGCTGCACTCACACTAACTTGCCAGTATCCAGATCTTAAATCGATAGTACTTATGTAGCAGTGCCTTCCGGTTGACTGTAGCAGCTCATCGATCGAAGGTAAGGGATAATTATCTATCTTCGTGATGCTGTTAAGCTTTCTATAATCTGCACAAAATCTGACGGTATTATTTTTCTTAGGTACCAGAACAGCTGGTGACGTCCAAGCAGATTCACATTCTTCTATTATCCCGTCCCGGAGCATCTTCTCAATTTCTGCCTTCATAATGTCCTTCTTTGCAGGTGTGAGCCGGTATGAAGGTACGGATATAGGTGCATGCTCTCCTGTGTCTATATGGTGTTCAACGATGGGAGTGGGCGCTCCCCCTAGACTGAAGATAACTCTAACACTCCGGCTAATTTCATCTTTTCTTCTTCATTTAGCATGGATCCTTCTTCAGCATAAAGTATGTTGCTTGCCGCAATTGATATTTGGGATGGCACAATAGATCCAAATTGCATAGGGTACCTGTCACTCCCAGGAAAGCACCAAGTCAAACTATCAAAGTCCAAGTCAAGTCGCGATGCTTTCATAAAATCTATTCCCAATAAAGTATCATTTTCTTCAGCGTCAGGTAAGATCATGAACTCCTGAGGTATAACTCTATTCTTCACTTTGACCTCTAAGGTGATTGTAAGAACTTTTTTAATTTCAGGTAACCATCAGCTAATTTTACTCTGACTTGCTTCTCGCAGAAATGTTGGTTATTCTCAAGTAAGAGTGAGTAGAGCTTCTGACTTGCAAGCCTTCTCTTGGCAGCTGTATCAAGTAGTGCTCTTCCTTTTAAGTTGAGAATTTCAATTCCCATAATTGGTCGCTGATGTCTGTTCATATAATCCTCATAAGAGTCAAATAATTCCAAGACGGCATCCTCAGAGTTGCTTGCTTGATTTTTGATCTGTAGGGCTCTATGTGCAGGCGTATGGAGGTCCTGAACTTCTTGACTAGATCCTAAAAATTCCACAGATGAAAATATATTAACCTCACAAGGCATGGTTTCGCTACTGGATAGGTCTATACTATGACACACAGTCGTTTTACTGTTTTTAGTTATACTGCGGCCTTTGTTATCACTGTTATCAACAGCTGATGTCAACCTAGGTTTAGTGTCAACAACTTGTTCTGGCGGCATGGGTATGTTACTATTACAATCCGACATGGTACAAAATGACATTTCCTTACTATAGGGATCATTTACTTGAAATTAATTATCATTATCACTCTTATCAGTTAAAGATTTTGCAAATAGTGTACACGATTGAGGAACGACAAGGGAGTCGTCCTGGGAGCTGTCGACGGCGCGGGGCGTCGCCGGCTTGGCTATAAAACCTTCACCAAAAAAGTTTGCAGGGAGTGCATAACGAAAATCATTGAGAGACAGGAGGGTCTCGTCAAGTTTATTATTTTGACATTTAGATATAGAATCAATAGAACTCACCGGGGATAACTGCTTACCAGCGTCCCTTGACCCTTGAGTGGACGAATCCAGGCTGGCAGAATGGCAGCTAGTAGATAATAGTTTGCCTAAACACTCAAAACCTCTCAGAGCATTTTCTATGGAAAGGCAGTTTATGAGGCTTACTTCACAGTCCTCTTTAAACCCGCTCACATGATTTAAACACCGAAAAAGACACTTTTCTGATATGGTCCTCATATCCTTTAAATTTAAACATTATTTTATTTTTACTTTATTTTTTTGATATACTTACTGACTATAGTAAGAATGGTTTCTGAAAATGTCAAATGTCTACGTGTTACGGTTTCAAGAAATGGCATAAATACATATTTCACTTATGCATCTTTATTTTTAACTTTATTTTATTTTTATGTGTTCTGTAGCGACAAAAAAAAACATATTATGCGTATATTTCGGGTGTGTACTGTACTTAGATCGGCTCAAAATAATCACCTCTATTATAGAAGACAGACAGTGCAATCTCAGACCCAGGGTCCCATTGACTCTATTTAGATATGGAACAGTAAAAATGAAGGGCTGATTATGTTATAATGTATATGCAAGTCTTATTTAGGAACCCAGACTTAGCTTACTTTTTTCCTTTTTTTCCGATCTCAGTAACAGGGTCTCGTTCCTTGGATATGAAACAGTAAAAATGAAAGGATGAAGCTTAAATCAATTAAGGCTAAAAATGCATATGCAAGCTTATTAAAATAAGAAGATCCAGGCTCTATCGTATCGTATTTTGGTCTCTTAAGTAAAAACTTAAATTTATTAGTTTAGTTTGATCTAAAAATGCTCTTGATTCAAATAATACTGGTTTAACCAAACTATTACTTAACATTCCAACATAAAATGAACTTCGCTAATTTATTACAATCTCTAGAGAGTACATACTGCTCCCTTTTTAGATTTGCGTATCTATTTTCATATTGTAAGGCATTTTTGCAACTAACGCATTCCGTTTTGGGAAGGTTAGGGCTTGCTCATGATGGAATCATGAATCGGAACCGCTTCGATGTTTTAGTCGGTCGATGTACCGATTTTTCTCTTTGTTAGATTATTTAAAATAAGTTTTTTTTCAGGCCCGGTTGGTCTCTTAATCCGTTTTGGGAGGACGAACTGGATGATTCTCTGAGGACAATTCGCGAGTCGCCTTCCTCCATCCCGACCTCGCAATTTTCGTCTGCTCAGCATCAAACGCCGTCAACTTCGACGAAAGCGTCAGACAAAAAAAGGTTGAAACTGCAAAGAAACGTGCGCCCAAGAAGTCGAAGACATCGGCGGCCTCCCAATCGAAAGAGTCATCGCTGAACTTGAGTTGTTCGGATTCGGAAGATGTCATTCCGGCTACTCAACCTCTTGTGAAGCGTAAACGTCCTGCACAGGTGCTAGAATCTGAGGTATGTGTTCCGTTCTAGATTTTGATGTTTTTTTTATTTATTTATCTATATGATGATCAGAGATCGAATGGATAGTGTCATTGTCGGAAATAATATGGAACCTTTGAAAGAAATACCCGATTGATTTCATATATTATTTATCTGACATTACTACTTGTTAATATGTTGCTATGGTTTTTTACCTCGTGATTATTGGGACGGCGGGTTGAGCGTTGTTCAGCTGTAATGCATTAATTTAACGTCCTATCCTAACTGATATCACCAGCAAGAAAGATACAACTTTATAATTTGAATGTTATTTTTTTTAGCTTTTAAAAGTTGTTTAGAATTGCCGTATTACCTCTTAGTTATATATGTGCAATTACTGTGTTCCCTAATTTTTTTCTTTATGAGGTGTGCAATATTTTTCTGATGTGCACAAATCTTATAACGTTTGATATATTGACGATGTTTTTTTTTCACAGGACGAGGCTCTACATGACAAGGCGCCGAAGCCGGTACGAGCAGCAACGCTGAGAAGTTTTGTAACTCAGCGAGGATCATCGGGATTTACAACTCAGAGGGATCCCGCCAAGACCGGCGAGTATTTCGTCGAACTCCGTATTTACAACAGCCGTGAAGCGGAGCGCTTACCAGCGGAAGAGCGCTGGAAAAATGCTCTCACCTCACTGAAGGTAGCTACTGACGTTAATACGCCGTTGTGGAGGGCGGTCTCGAAATTATTGCAAGTCGGTAAAGAAGACTTCGCCAAAATTCAACCAATTATGTACCCAAGCGCGCAGTAATAATTAACCGTCTCTCTGTCCTGTTATAGTCGGTAAAGTAAAAAGTGTAATATTCCCTCATGTCATTTCGTAATCTATCTTTAAATAAAAGGCATAAATGTGTCGACTGTAGCGTGTTTTTTATTCACAGCATAAATGAAATAAAGAAATAATGAAATAACGAAATAATAAAATAATGCAATTAATGAAATGAGCAAATGGTTTTCCCATACTATTATAAAAAAAATTAAAGATCTTTTTAATTATACGAATTCATGTTTTGTAATGAGTGTAAAGTTCGTGTTTCTAATTTTGCATCACATAAAAAAAGCAACCTCCATATTAAATACATAGAAAATATCCAAGACCCAGAAACAAATATTCGAGAGCTCGTCTCACAAATACTTGCCCTGGTCCAAGTTCGAACCTTGGACCGCTAGCTTTGTAGGCCGTTGTACAACCGACTTAGCTAAACGTGTCGTATAAAATCTCAGTTTTATTGATAAAAATGCTTAATTTTTATATTTATATGCTTAAGTTTAAAAAAAAACTCACCTTAATTACGAGTAAATTCTTCGACGACCACAACAGAAATGGCAGCATCTTTCTTCAAACTCAGCGAAATCTGATACATCTTAAATAAAGTCTTGTTCACACCGTCTTTTGGTCAAATTACGGCTGTGAAACTTATGGAACAACATATATTTTTTAAAATCCTTAAACCCGCTCCTAATAATCTACTCCCTCATCCTTTATAAACACAAGCAATAATTAATAAACCTCACACTTCATCATGAAGTTCGTTAAGCAAACTCAAACTTTAGCAGTCAACGCTATAAATCTAGAAAAGTCGACGCATAAAGTAAAACATAGCACTCTACTGCCTAACACAATTCGTTGCATAATATGTGGCCCTTCAAATTGTGGTAAAACTAACGTTATGCTGAACTTGTTGTTACATGAAAATGGATTAAAGTTTAAGCATGTTTATTTGTACTCAAAAACAGCTTTTCAGCCGAAGTATCTTTTTTTTAAACAAGTCATGCTGAACATTCCAGGCGCTGAATTATGTTTGTTTAGTGATAATAAAGAGGTAGTACATCCTAATGACGCTTTAACTAGTTCAATTATAATTTTCGATGATGTAGCGTGTGAAAATCAAATGAACATTCGTAATTACTTTGCTATGGGGAGACACAAGCAAATAGATTGTTTTTATCTGTCGCAAACTTACTCAAAGATACCAAAACAATTAATAAGAGATAACGCTAATTTTTTGATTATATTCAAGCAAGATGACATAAATTTAAGACATATATACAATGAGCATGTAAATACAGACACAGATTGGTTAACATTTAGAAAGATTTGTTCCACCGTGTGGCAAGACCAGTACAGCTTTTTAGTGATAAATAAGGACTGCGCAGTTAATAAGGGAAGGTAGAGAAAAGAATTTGACACCTTTATTTATTTTTAAGTACCATATATTACACATAAGGGTACTAATATCTCATTTAAAGGTTGGTATTAGCGTATAACACACGACACAATGAATACAAATATAAAAGAGCAACTTGTTAAAGCTATCAGTAGCATAAAAAGAAAATAAAAATCATTCAAAATCAAGAACACGCAGCTGATCTTAAATTTAAAAAAGTGTTTAAGCCTATTACAGATCCTCTAGAAACATTGATTAAAGTGAAAGGCACAGAAAATCCTGGCTTTGACGTATCAAGAAACAGTACGACAAATGATACTGCTGCTGATTTAGATGCTTCCATAGAATATGATAAGTTTAGAGACATAATCATGGCTGACTCAAGTAAGAATTCGGAATATTTCGATTTACCCGTTAATGATACATTACTATCCCTTAAAAAAGAAGATGTTCTTAATATTTACGATAAAATAAATGTGCCATTCGGTATTCGTAGTGAAAATAGTAAACTTATGATGGGAAATGTTGCCGTTAGTTTATCTTTAACCAACAATGCTAACAAAGAAAAATATATATGGTTTCTGTTAATAACAACAATTATGAACTAACTGATGGTCTAAAGGAGCTTATAATGCGTAATAAACCTAATCTGGAGTTAGTATCTGATCATGATAAAACTGTATATAAGGAAATGCTTATTAAAACAAACGCACACAAACGAGACTTCAATCCTAACGGACAACTAAAAGGTGATAAAGGTGTAAAATATCGCCAAATTATTAAGCCTTTGTTTTCACAACCTGGTGATGCTAGCCAGGATTTCCCTGAACAGTTTCCAAAATCAAAAGTTGGTGGCAGTTTACCTCATTTAAAAACATACAATATACAGCCTGATGATGCTAGCCAGGACTTTTCTAAACAGTTTCCAAAATTAAGCGCTGGTGGTAGTTTATCTGATTTAAAGACATATAAAAGTAATACCGATTACGTGTATTTTGATGATCCCAATGAACTTATTGAAAATCTTAATCTATTAATTGCTTCTAAAAGTGCCGGTAATAGTAATCATGATAATGAAATTGTTTCAATAATTGAGGAATTGAGGAAAGCGGGTATAATAAAAAAATAAAACCCGCTTTGACTTCAGTATTCCGCCAGTAATAGAAAGGATATGATTGTTAAAAATAATGAAAATATCTCAATTGACTGTAGTAAAATAGAAACGATAAAAATAACCACTGTTAGCGAGGAAGAAGAATCTAATTTAACCAGTAAAAAATATTTTAAAGATAATTCTAAGCTGATTGCAGATCTAAGAGATCGTTTAATACGCTTTGAAAAAGATATTGTCCTTTTAAAGACATCAAATACAGCGCTTTGAAAAGTTAAATAAGAGTTTAATGGAACGTGTGAAGGAAAGTGAAAAGAATATCGCTTTAAAGGAACGTCAAGGAACGTTGAACAAACACTATGAGCAAATCCGACGTCGTTGACGAAATACATAAAAACGTTAGTGAACTTTCCCCGAAGAAGTGTAATTTTAAAAGATATAGATGACCTTTGGCAAGCGGATTTGATTGATATGCAGGCGTTATCAGATGTTAATTATGGTTATAAATAAATACGTATTAGTAATTATTGACTGTTTTTCTAAGTTTGCTTGGGCATTCCCTCTTAAGCAAAAGACTCAAGAAATCGTGTCTAAACAATTTAATTTTTTTTAAAGAAAGGTCGAGTTCCAAAAAAATTACAAACAGATATGGGTAAGGAATTTTATAATATATTTAAGATATTTTTAAAGATTATTAAACAATATCATATTAATCATGATTCCACATATTCTACCAAAAAAGCATCCATTGTGGAAAGATTTATAAGAACACTAAAAAACAAACTTTTCAAAGAGTTTAGCTTAAAAGGGAATTATAAATGGATAGATGGAACGAAAAATTAACGAATATAATAATACCGTTCATAGAACTGTAGGAAGGCCACCAGGAACAATTAACCATAGAAATAAAGCAGAAGTATTACGGAGATAAATTTACTCTCAACCTAAGAAAATAAAAAAGTGCAGGAAATTTCGAGTTGTAGATTTTGTCAGAATCAGCAAATATAAAGGTTGTTTCGAAAAAGGGTATACTCCTAATTGGTCCGCTGAAATATTTAAGATAAAAAAAAGTTCAACACACTAATCCTACAACTTATTTACTAGAAGATGCAAAGTGTAGACCAATATTAGGAGCGTTTTAAGCTCAAGAAATTCAAAAAACTTTACATCAGGACGTATACCTCGTTGAAAAAGTTTTAAAAACTAGAGGAAACAAAGTATATGTGAAGTGGTTAGGGCTGCCTTCAAGCGAGAATTGTTGGATAGAAAAAGGAAATCATTTGTAAATGTTGAATATTAGCAAAAGTATTTAATAACACTGACCTCTTATTTTGCACTCATTCATATACTGATCTTGAAACAATAAAGACAATTTACTTTTTGTAGTACCTACCAATACTATTAAATTGTATTAAATTTAATATAATTATGAAGAGCCTACGAAAAAATAAACCCGGTAGTTTAATAGAACAGGAAAAAGTACCATTAGGCTCCACGGCTAAAGTTGCTACTGGCTTTAAAAAAACTTTTAACAACATTGTCTCTCATTCTAAAAGACACATCCGTAAACTAAAGCCAAAATGCAAAAAAATGCTAACCAAAATGGCATACACAGCTGCTCGGGAACTGGCATCTGACTTACCTATTAAACCACAAAGAGTGATACCTATACCAAAAACTGGAGGGTTTCTACCATTGATACCCATATTTGCTGGATTGTCAGCTACCGGCAGTTTAGCGGGCGGTATTGCCGGAATCACTAAAGCTATCAACGAATACAAATCAGCTAAAAAACAGCTAGCAGAATTTAAAAGACACAATATGAATATGGAAGCATTATGTATTGGAAAAGGATTACATCTTAAACCGTACAAGAATGGATTAGGGATCTATATTACTAAGAAAACAAACTAATTGGTCGGCTACCTAAAAGAGCATTAACTAACATTGACATTATAAAGCACTCGAAAAATGTTCCTTTTTTTCGCGGTGTATTTATGAGAGATGAATTACCAGAATCACCGCTACCGATAGAATGTGGGGTTATTAATTTACATTCATCTACAAGTTCTGGTACTCATTGGGTAGCCTATGGAAAAATAAATGATTATATCGAATATTTTGACAGTTATGGTAATCTGAAACCACCAAAAGAATTCATTAAATATATGGGGGCGCAAATTCAATACAATTATCATAATGTACAAAAAAATAACTCTCACAACTGTGGTTACTTGTGTTTAAACTTCCTAACCTCGTTTTGGGAGGGAGATAAGTAAGGGGCACACACAGTATTTCAGTAGCTAACATGAAACAAATAAAGAAAATAACGCCCATAATCAGTTTACATTCCTGCATCGTCAATGAACGAAATTACATGTCATTTGCTAGTTAATTAATGATAGTAAATTCCATGTACTATGATTGTTTTTAATAAAATCCTGATTCATACAAGAACACCTAGTATTTCATCACGGGTATCGAAAGATAGAAGACGTTTAAAAACAGCAAGAACAATCACTAAAAACAATAAGATTTTTTTACGTTCTCTCGGTTTTAACATTTAAAAATGCTGCAAATCACCGATTTACCTCAGCATGACAATTCTATCGAAAGCTATGAGATTCATACATACAATATCTATAGTCACAGCTTCAAAGAAAATTATGAAATTAGAATACCAATTCACCATCAAGATGTCTATGTACTTCCATCAGCCAGTTCAATTTACATAGCAGGCTATGCAAGTGCGACTGCTCTAGATGCAGCGGGAAAACCAGTTGACAAAGATGTTAAGTTTATAAACAATCCCATATTGTTTTTATTTCAAGATATCAAATACGAGCTGAATGGTGTGGAAATAGATCACATAAAAAATGCTGGAATAACAACGACCATGAAGTCTTACGTGTCAATGAATGAAGGGGAAAGTAAAAATGCAGCTATATGGGGCTGGGATTTAAATGGAACCCAGGGCAAAAAAAAAACATTTCTCTGTTATCATACCATTGAATAAAGTGTTAGGTTTCGCAGAAGATTATTATAAAATACTCCTCAATTGTAGACACGAACTCATTTTACATAGAAGCAACTCTGCTTCAAATAGTGTGATTATGGAGAAAAACGATAAAGTTGCTGTAGACGTACAAAAAATCCAATGGCGTGTACCACATATCAGTTTCCGATCGCGATAGAATATTACTGCTGAAGCATTTGGAAAAAGACCGGTCTATACAAGTAGCGTTCAGGAATTGGGATTTATACGAATATCCATTACTGCCTAAGACGACTAAACATTCATGGTCTGTTAAAACTGCTTCTCAATTAGAGAAACCAAGGTTCGTTATATTAGGCCTACAAACCAATAGGAAATTAAATCAAACAAGAAGTTCGGCTTTATTTGATAATTGCAACATAACAAACGTAAAATTGTTTTTAAATTCACAATACTTCCCCTATGATTCACTAAACTTAAAATTCGATGAAGGCAGGTACAATATATTATATGAGATGTATGCACATTTTCGTCAGTCTTATTACAACACCAGCATCGATCCGTTGCTTGACTTACAGACATTTGGAGAAAAAGCTCCGTTGTTTGTTATAGATTGTTCAAGACAGAATGACACCCTTTAAACTGGACCCGTTGATGTACGTTTAGAAATTGAGTCTTCGCAAGTTATTCCCGATAATACTACTGCTTATTGCCTAATCATAAACGATCGTCTTATTGAGTACAAACCATTGAGTAACATCGTTCGAAAACTATCATGAATGTGATCTTAGATGTTCAGGGTTTTAAAAGTGAAAACAATATGTTTATACCTAAAGAAATAGCAATTTTAAGTGAAAATCGTGCCCTAATTATATTAATTAAACCACCGTATCCATTTTATAACTTAACAAGGAAAGAACATTTGACTGTAGCATGGGTCGAAAAAAACAGAGGAATATTATGGAATGAAGGCTTTGTGCCTTATTTTAGTTTTAAGTCCTATATATCAGAATTCTTTAAAAATAAGTATATTTATACTAAAGGTTATGAAAAAGTAAAGTGGTTGAAAGAAATATTAGATACTGAAAATGTTTATAATTTAGAAGATTTTAACTGTCCTAATCTAGAAACCTTGTATAAAAGATATGCAACAGCATTAGATATACAAACTTGTATTTACCATAATAATAATTGTGCTTTTAAAAATATAACGTGTTTGAAAAAATGGTGTATAGAACATAGTTTTTTATTTGAAATAAATTTGTAAATAAATACCAAAAATTGTTTGATTTAACACTTTCTTTCTTTCTTTTCTTCACACCTGATATCCTGCAATTATTATTAAGACTACTATAATATAATTTTTTCATTCAACATTCATTCATAACTGAAGAGCTACGCTCTTGTCGGTGGAGCAATCGTCACTCTTCCCTATTTTCTTATCTAGTTAAAAATTAAACAAAATTATGGATTTGCAAATTGGAGACGTTGTTGAAGTAGTTATTGATAAGTGGCAGCTATGTGGCTTGCATCGAGTCAAAGTAATAGACAACGAGCAGTATGATGCTATATTACTAACATCAAGTAACTTGCCGAACAGATGCACGCAAATTTACTATACAGGATTAAAATTAAGAGCACGTGTAATCAGACGAAATAAATATTTCATTGATTTGATAGCTGCGTAGTTGTAGAACTACAGTTATCATCATGTGATGTTCATGAGCTCTTGAATAGAAAAATAAGGCATATCTTGAGTAGCAGAAAGGTAAAGTGATGCAAAACATACAATTACTACCTACTCGCGTTATAACAGAAATTGAAAAATAAACTAGCGAATTAATCCTGAAAGAAAGGAAAAACGACCATGAACGTGAATTTGAAATCCAAGATCACCGTTTTCTATAAAAATCCTTGACGACACAGATGTAATCCATACTTTCCATACTTATATTATAAATGCGAAAGTGTATCTGTCTGTCTGTCTGTCTGTCTGTTACCTCTTCACGCTTAAACCGCTGAACCGATTTGGATGAAATTTGGTATAGAGATAGTTTGAGTCTCGGGGAAGGACATAGGCTACTTTTTATCCCGGAAAAATAACCTTATCTGCGATAAACGAATTTAAGGCGGACGAAGTTGTGGGCAGAAGCTAGTTTTGAATATGGCAAGAATCAAAATACAGTATTAAATCGTTCACTAGGGACGTGAATAGCCTTTAGTGTTGGGATATAAAAACGGTAATACGGAGATGTAGATTAAAAAGGTTTCATTTTATTATTTATTTTGAAAACTAACGATAGGGGCTAGGGTTCAAAATTACTACGTAACAATATTATACTTACTTTTTGTTTTACAAATATCATGATAATAATCACAATTTTTGCAATTTATTAGTGAATCACTCCACTAGTGTTATTATTATAAACAAAGATCAGAAACAAATGAAAATATAATATTATACTTATTTCATAACAAAAAAAACCGGCCAATGCACTGCAGATGAAAAAAATACGACATGAAAAAAAAAAACACTAACAAAAGAGGAGACACTTACGTCCTTTTGCTGAGAAGCGCAGTTTTTTGGCAATAACTTGAAAACGGTATGTATATACATACAGTTTCGTTTACATATATTTTAATTATTTTATTTAACTATCAAACTAAGTCGCGGCTTACACACGACACCTATTCCAAATTTCATAAATATACATATTATAGTTTTGAGTAAAATGCCTGTTTCAGACAGACAGACTGACATGACGAATCCATAGGGGTTCCGTTTTTGTGGCTACGCTCTACTACACCCCGTCCAGCAATTCCGCCTGCGGCGTAGTTTCCATTGTGCTGGCAGTGATACCTCTCTGAATTGCTAATTATAAGATAATGAAAAAAAAAAGTAAAATTCCAAAGGTTAACACATCCTCTTATTTGGTTTCTTTACCAAATAAAATAGGCAATCAAATACAATTTTGTTTAGTACATTGTAGCTTTGAGGTATTGTAGTTTTCCTTTGTTCTTTCCAACAAAGGAAAACTATGACCAAATATATATTTATAGTTTCTTTCGCTTGTCAAATCATTAACATTTGTTTAAAATAAAAGTAAATTTTCCTATAAGTAGTAGCAGAGGTTCAGTAATGCTTTTGAATATACACATTACACGTATAGTTTGCGCAGCTGCGACAAGTGCCTTATTGCAGTGCGGTAAGTACTTAACACAGCTAAGCAAATATGTACGTAAGCAATTGAATTACTTATGTACTGATTTGAAAGGAATTTATTATTCTACCCGTATTGTGTACCGGCCAGGGTTACGACAGTACAAATACATTATTTTGTGGTATGTAACGAATGTCTACATTTAGTGTGTAGCAGTAACACAATGGTTTACTGCGATATTAAACGCATATTGCTTGTATTAGCGTAACTTAAAGTATAAATACATACCATATTAACCAGTGTCTGCGCGTTTAGACACAGTTGGTGGCTGACACGGCTTGAAGATGTGGATGGCAGGTGATGCAATGACGAAGACAGCAGCTTGGCGAATTAATACGTTTAATTCGGGTTTTTACATGGTTTTTGACATAAAATATTATTATATAAATTGAAAACGATGAAGTTTAATCTAAGGCAGTGTAGCTTCTTGTCGTGAACAAAGGAAGGGAAGAATGTTCCACGTACGATGTCCGTGATTGGTAGCTGTCCGGGATGACGGGCCGATCTCCTATTGGCCGATAAAACGTCGTATGCGCCTCTCATTGGTTTCTGAGCTATGTCG
This sequence comes from Hedya salicella, assembly GCA_905404275.2. NCBI lineage: Eukaryota > Metazoa > Arthropoda > Insecta > Lepidoptera > Tortricidae > Hedya > Hedya salicella. The sequence goes on along the minus strand of FR990106.1, from coordinate 3,795,712 downwards.
TCACATACGTCACTACATACGTAGCGGGCCTCGGGTAGGGACGCCGGTCATAGGTCACCCGTTGCAGTTAGCCATGGTTTAAAACTAGCTTGCGCCGTAACACCAGGAATATATGATTGTCATCTCAACCTAGACTGGACTAGACTTTTAACTTAGCTTTTTATAATAATGTAGGTGCACTTAAAAAATAAAAATAAAAAAGTCATTTATTTCTTGCCAATTCTAGAACAATGTCAACTTTTAGTTATTTTAGTGTTAAATATGTTTTTTGAAGTTATTATTATTATATACTAGCGGCCGCCCGCGATTTCTTCCGCCTTAGATTCGTTTATTGCGTATAAGAGGTATTTTTCCGGGATAAAAAGTAACTTCTGTCTTTTCCCAAAACTCGATATTTAAATGTGAATCATATTACCAAGATTTCAAGTTCCTAGCGAAAATTTGTCCCTAAAAGGGATGAAATTTGACATAAATTATAGCCTATGTCCTATTCTTATGTATAAGGTACATACATGGGAAGTTTCATACAAATTCGTCCAGTAGTTTTTGAGATTAAGTGGAATGTACATACATACTTTCACGTTTATAATATAGTAAGGAAAGGATAACTATTAGTAATAAGCATGTTCGAATTCGATTCGATTAAATATAATTTGTAATAACTATCCAATGTTTATATATATATATGTCATTAATTAACTCTAATTTAATAAAGCAAGAACTCCTCTCAGGTGAAGGCCTCCTCCAGAGTGATCCAGTCGGTCCTGTCCTGCGCCTTTTCCGTCCAGTTTGCGCCTGCGACCTTTGCTATCTTGTCCGACCATCGCATGTGCGGTCTCCGCCTCTTCCGCTTCCCTGACGGTCAAGACCATGTATTGTCGTTACTTTCTTTGTCCACCTGTCATCCACCAGCCTGCCGGTCTAGCACAACTCTCCGCGACTACGCTTGACGCACGACATACCATCACCCGTCTTTCTCGCATTGTTTTGAAAGGAAAGAGACATATAATCTTTGTCGTGCGACCAAGAGTCGCGTATCACAGTTGTGCTACAGATACTGGCTATGTACACTTACAATAAGTAAATTACTTGAGTAGTGGTGCCTCTAGTTATTTTCCCAGATTCAAAAATTGTACACAAGTAACATGCGTTCGATTTTTTTTTCTCTAGCACCCCGGGGGAATCTTACGAGGGAGCTGTGGTATGTTAATAGAGTAATTCTATGTAAGCAATGTACGGAAAAATGAAAAAAAAAAAGTTTTCAAACCTGGGTGACGTGATACATGTTAGTGTACTGTTTAAAATGCACCTACCAACCAATTGTGTAAGTACCAACTAATTGAAATATGCCCAGAGTACAACATCTTATTATTTCATCTCGCATTTAGAAATTATAAAAAGCGTTTGACAGCCTTTTTCATCATTCCATCTTCACAGCTCTACACAACCAAAGCATAATAATAAGCTGACGGTCATTGTTTTTTCGGTTAATAGTAGGAATCTCCAAGTTGGTTCCATGCAATTTTGGTGATGATCCGATGATGAGATCGATGAGGAATCGAAGGAATTCCTCAAATATTATGGGCACATCTATAGCAATTTCGGTTTTTAATAAAGAAGAACAATCATTTACACTCGAAAATTATTATTTGGTGAAGAGAAACTGATGATGAAGACACAAGCCACCAGTCACTAATTAGGGCTCACTCAGTGTTATTTAATTCACTAATCGCAATATTATTCTTTATCATATTTTGCTTAAAGGCAGAAGTTAGTTAAGATCAGGGTAGCAAAGTGGAGTTGATAATGGAGAACCAGAGAACTCCTCAACGGTTAACGGCCGTAATTCTGAAATAGCAACGTTCAGCTAAAGATCGTGAGCAATTGACATTAGAATGCATTATGACTGTAAGTGCCGTATAAAAGTCGTAGAAGTCATAAAAGCCATGTATTATGTGTGGCTTCGATCGTCAGAAGGCAGATTTCGTAGTCTTGTTATTTCAGTTCACGATCTCTCTCTCATGATGTGGTTGATATAATAATTTGCTGGTGTTCAAATAACTAACAACGCTATGCCTTCCAACGTTTTGACACGGCTTAGTGCAACATATATTAGTGTGTCTCTGAGGTAGTCTCCTTATCACCAAGTCAGGATCTGATGATGGGATCCCAGGGAAATCGAGAAAAACCCTCACATACTATAGGCACTAACAATTTTTTGTATATATTTTTCTGACAAACTTTCGAGCATGACGTAAACGTGTCATTGATATAAATTATTTAATCAAGTGTACGGCCAACTACAGTCTTCGTTCCGCTTTAACATGGAATATTACTTACACGCGGGTTGTCCGTTTTAAAGGTTCCGTAATAATTTGTATCTTTCGAAGACTTGAAATCTTCATTTTATGATATTAAGTATTAGTTACTTTACTAACTTTCGCCTGCAGCTTTGCTCGCGCATGGCCTACAGTAGCTTGTGTAATTTCCAAACACTCAAAATAAAAATCAGACCATATGGTCACTTCATTAGAAATAAATTAATGGAGGAGCCATAGTGGCTCGTACAAAAAAGAATCAGCGAAAGTTATGCTCATCCGTTCATAACTTCGTCTCCTAGAATCTTCGTCTCCTAGAATCTTCGGGCTACAAATCTTCTGAAAGTATGAAAATTACATGATTGACAATTACATGCTTTTTCACCTAGTCTTTAAAAAAATAACTAGGTTATATGATCTACGACGAAACTTTACGTGACTTCGAAGATGATGGTTGTCGGTCTGTTGTACTTATAACTAATAGTTATACTTATGGATCGTTCTACAAGTGTTTCAGCAGCTATTATTTTCGAGAAGTGAGTCGTAATTATGGTAACTTGTAATAAATTAAGATTTTGTAAGATTAGTCTGTACCACAAATGAACTTTGAAAAAAACAGACACTCAATAAAATGCAAGGAAAAATCGGAAAATTGAAAACGCGATTGACTTTTTGTCTAAACAACATGATGGATTGAAAAACAATCATCATCATATCAGCCTGTACACGAACACTGATGGACAAAGGCCTCCCAAGGATCTCCATAACGACCCACAGTGCGGCGCCCTCATCCATCGGCTTCCCGCTATCTTGACCAGATCGCCGGTCCGTCTTGCAGGGGCCTCCCCATCCTGCGTCGTCCTCTTTACGTTGTCACCACTAACCTTTCTGCCCAGCAGACATCAGTTCCACGAGCAATGTGCCTATTTGAACGCTGCCCATCCGAGTTGGATTCAACGAGTGACCTCTTTCTCGAAGTAGGGTCTACCCAACTGGACTGTTTGTCCCACCCAGGTATGTAATATATTATGTAATTATTTACAACTTCGAGCATAGCGTTCAACTTTCAGGGGAGTGTCATGATAGTTGGACATAATTTTCGTCTTTTCCATGTTCATTTTAAGGCCCATTTGTTGAGAGATTCTACGGAGGTAGTTGAGCATTTTACCGAGGTCTTCCAGGGTCTCAACCATGACTAGGATATCACCTGCAAAGCGATTCAGAAGCTTCAAGACATTTTCCAAAGCAGAAGTGAACAATTTGTTAGATATGACATTTCCCTGCATAACACCTCACTGCAGTTGGATGGTCTTGAATTTTACATAACGGCTTTCTCCTAGGTACTCCCACCTGAAAGACCCACTTGACAACAAGACGCACTTGTGACTCCTCTGGTGTTGCTGGTGTCTATAGGCGACGGTGATCGCTTACCATCAGGCGCTCCGTCTGCTTGTTTGCCCCCTATAACAAAAAATATATTTTTTGGATTATTTGTATTTTTATGTGTCGTTGTGGTTCACGCTAAAAGGGCTAAACAGATTTCAACTAGTTTTTGGTACGCGGATAGCTAATTCATATCACAGATAGATAATTCATGGACGACCATGAATGATTCAAGGATACTTTTAATCCGACCACACTCAAGAAAAAAATAGTTTTTCCATTTTTTTGTCCACCACTGAGGAAGTTGACAGTTCCTTCTAGTAGAAGATAATTCGTGGAATAAAGATTTCCATCAACGTCCACGGTTTTTTCTTTTATTTTATGGCAATGACTGGTGGAGGTGTTAAATCAGTCAGTTCATGGAGCAATTTAATTGCATTAGTCCAATGTACGAGTAGCGGAGACCGGATAAGTGTGTCTCACGGGTTGGTTGTCACACGACGGCCATAACAGAGAACTGAACGAACGAATAAGTTCATCGATTGATTGATGTCGAAAGATCGCGAGAGCTTTATCTAGGAGGGAGATATAGTACTCGCGATCTTTCAACACTGGTTCATAATACATTATAGCCGCCGTGACAACCGACCCATGAGACAACCTTACCCGGTCTCCCCTACATTGCTATAATTCCAATCTTGATACAGCCACGAAAGCTATCAAACGCGAACTGGTGATAGATAGGTAATGGATGGCGTTTGAATTGACAGCTTCAAAGCCAGTCATATGAAATTCGAGATTTTTTTATTTATTGCTTAACTTCGGTACGGTACCCTAAACAACTACTACTGCTGTATAATGCTAGGTTACGGCAAATATTCCATTAATTTCTTCGAGTGAGGTAAGTTATCTGTGTCTTATAATTGCATTTTAATTTCTTTAAAAATTGTGGATTGGTCCGAATCCTATTATATCTGCAGATTTGTAGTTGATATTGTCGAACCGCAATAGTGCGCGTTATATTTTACTACATTAGATTAACATTTACTTATAGATTCGTAAATGTTAGTCTATGTGGTAACATATAACGCGATGTCAGCAAAACAAACTCGGCTGGAGGTTAAGTTTTATAATAAATAGTACCCTTGCAATAAAGACCTAGTCCGGGAAATATATAAAATCGTATAGTTTCGGAAGCTTTTTGTGGACTCCAGCGGTGTTCGGCAGAATCTGTTTTCGGCAGAGTCTTGATTGGACAGATTCGGCTTTGGCTAGAATCGTTTTACGGCAGAAGTACAGTTCCACAAAATATAAAATAATGACTGGTTTTAAATATATGTTAATGGGTAGATATATCCTTTTTATTATTGTATATAATGCACCACTTACTGAAGTGCATTGCAAAAGCATGACTCCACTTTTGTTTATCATCGATAATGACCTCTTCTTATCAATGACAGATAAAATAATTCGGCTGTCATTGCTACAGAATTGCCAATTTTATTGTGTACGATTGATCTTCTGTGCAATATAATAAACTAAAAATGGATTTAGCTGGCTCGAGTAACAGTCAACATTTGAAATTTATTAAAAGGTCATCGATATAATTTTATCATGAAAAACCAGTCCGGCACAACAAACCGGCAATGTTTCAATAAAAGTGAGTGCAACACTTCCTTCGGGGCTATCCGGTCTAGAGTATCAAAATAATACCCTCATAATGTCTTCATACACAAAATGACGAATTCAGAATGTCTACACTATCAAAATGTCTACACTATCAAAATGTCTACAATATAAAAATGAAATAATATCAAAATAACTAGATTATCAAAATGGCTAGATTATCAACATGACTATATTGTCAAAATGACTAGATTATCAAAATGACTAGATTATCAAAATGACTAGATTATCAAAATGACTAGTTTGTCAAAATGACTAGATTATCAAAATGACTAGATTATCAAAATGACTAGATTGTCAAAATGACTATATTATCAAAATGACTAGATTATCAAATTTACCATATTATCGACGGACTCACAGACAGACGGCCAGACGGACCACAAAGTGATCCCATAAGGGTTCCGTCCCCCCGGAACTTATATGAGTAGAAGTCTAATCGTACTTTGGTTAAAACGCTATATAGTCAAAATGTACAATATGCTTTGGTCATAATGTTCTCGCGGTCTGAATGATCCTATGACAGAATACTACAATGCCAAAATATTGGTTGCCAGCCATTAAGGAGTTGTATCTTCCGTCATCAGCTCAGCATGACGTGATGATGACTACCACATGCAAATACTTAAATAGCTTAAGAAAATATATGAAAAACGTTATAAGTGCCTATAAAATTTGAGGATTGCCCTCGATTTCCCTGGGATCCCATCATCATATCCCAACTTGGTGGCAATGGGACTACCTCAGAAGTATATCCTTTCAAATTAAAAAAAAAAAAAAAAAAAAAAAATTTCTAAAATCGGTCCACAATTGGCGGAGTAAACGGTGAACATACATTAAAAATAAATAAATACAAACTGTTGAACATATAATCTCCTCCTTTTTCGGAAGTCGGTTAAAAAAGGAAAGAACCTATATTCAGTTTTTTAATTTAGTAAAGGACAAACTGGGTATTGTAATTAACCATTACAAGTGCGATTATGAAATGGCTCAAAGGAATGCGGTTATTATGAAGGTTTTCCCCGCAGCTGAAATAAGCGGTTGTTACATTATAATGATGCCGTGTGGAAAAAAGTGATGAGTTGGACTGTTGCTTAACTAAAGAAGGGTGAAATTTTGTAAAAATGGTATCAATATTGCCACTTCTTCCACAAAATCGCATTCAAGAGGGGTGGACGTCCATCATTGACAATGCTCCAGATTGCGAAGAAATTAAAAAAAATGTAAAATATTTCCTTTTCCAATGGAATCCAATCCTTACACAAATAAGCTGTGGACATGAGAAACATCGGACTACGAACTCGCTGGAAGGTTGGCACAGAAGACTGAATGCCTGAGTAAGAAAACGCCAAATATATTTCATTTTATAATGCGATTGAGAAAGGAAGCGAAATACTATGACTTCAAAATTAGATCAGTCTTATTTCATGGAATTGGAGAATGGCCATTTTACCACCATAAATTTCCCAAGGAAATTCATTTATTTGAAACTCATTTATAGAAGATTTTACTTTAAACGAGTTTTCATTCCTTTGTGAACATTCAGTTTGAGATACTGCGACTTTTCTTTAAAATTAGAGATACTGGTATAACTGAGCTATACAATTAGATTTTATTTTAAGCAAGAAGTATACACATTTATGTTGTGATTAATTGGTTTTCATATAAGTAAATATATAATTTATAAATAAACACTAAAATTTTATGTGTCCCTTATTATAGACCTATAGAGTTGACAATTTATATGCTTAACAAACATTGAATTTATGTATAAACTTTTCACGGCGAGTCAGCGTTTTTTTAGTAACATCGTGGTCGATGCTTCTATAAATGACCTGAATGTAAGTAATTTCTTTTTTTTGTGATATTCTAGTCTTTGTGATATAATAGTCATTTTGATAGCATAGTCATTGTGATATTTTAGTTATTTTGATACTATGGTAATTTTGTACAATTGGACAATTTAACCCATTAGACTTTTTGTATGAAATAATGAAATAATAATGATGAAATAATGAATTTTGAGAGAGGCGAAACATTCTTGCATTCCTGACACAATTCGTAACAAAGTTGATGAAATTATGGATGAGTGCAAAAAACCGGTATGCGTAAATTTGGATCCTATACCTAAAGTATTCGAAGACTTCATGCACAACACCCAACACAATTTGCATGTTGAAAATATACCTATATATGAGTCAAAAAAGGACATGCTAAATAACGCAAGGAAGAACGTTTTGCATTTGGATAAACTTACGTGCAATAGTCTGACAGATCTAAGACTACCAGACGAACTCGTGAAAAACTTTTTCCTGTATAATGACGGAGCCGATGAAAAAATATTAATTTTTGGATCTCCATTATCCAAAACATACTTCAAAAGGTGTAATTAATTTTATGGTGACAGAACTTTTAGGGTGGTTCCTAGATTATTCTATCAATTATACACCTTGCATATTTGTCCCAAAATGACGATACAGTAAATTTCATACCAATGATTTATGCCATATTAGTCCTGTTACTCAACAAAAACCAAGCTACTTATGAAAGACTATTTATGATTTTAAAAGAACAATTTTCAGTAACAGTTGATGAATATAAGTGTGATTTTGAATTGGCAACTATAAATGCTTTGATAAACGTATTCCCTAGAGCTAAAATTTGTGGTTCTTATTACCAATTCACAAATGCCGTGTGGAAAATGAGCAAGCAAATTGGTTTTGAAAAAGTTACCGTGGAAGTGGATACATACGGTGAAAATTAATATGATACTTTTATATACACAACTAGCATTACTTCACCCCAATATGATTCTGGAAGGCTATTTAGGACCCGAAACTGAGAACTTTATTAAATTTAACGATTATTTCCTAAAGCAATGGATGGAAAAAATCACATACGATATTTTTAGCTGTAATAACGAAAAATTTAGAACCACGAATGCTGTCGAAGGATGGCATAGAAATATATAATTTCATAAAATTATTGGAGGAAGAAGCCATATTTCAAGAAAAAAAAAATAGATTTGAAACTCGCCACAAACAACAGTTACGAAGATTTAACAGTCATGAGAAAAAACTAAAAAAATTAAAAAATATTAGCAGGTTTATTAGATGGTGACTTGACTATATTAGATTCTTTAAGTGGACTCGGTGTTGTGAAGCGTACAGAATAATTGACTAAATGTTAATTAATAATTTTCATCCCAAAATCCATTTGTTGTTTGTAAATATGCTATCTTGAGGTTAGTTACAATGGAATATTAAAATCCTTTACACGTGACAATATTTTATTCATTTGAGTGTATATTTTTTGACATAAGACGATTCTGTCCAATCAAGATTCTGCCGTACACCACTGGAGGGTTATTGTGATTATTATCTGAGATTTGAGATTTGATTTGAGAGGTGGTGTGTAAGGGGCTCCCAACCTACATCTCTCGGGAGCCCAAGCCAACCTCACCTGCTCGTGGTGCACGCTGCTAACCACCGGGCGAGGCCCTGGTGACCCGACAACCAGCGGGCCTGTGATGGTTGCGTTTGTCACGCGATAAATAAGTGACATAGCTGCCGTCACCTTCTGACACGTATGTAAGTGCGAGAGTGACAGGCGCGTTATCATACCATTTATCGCGTGATAAACGCGACCATCATAGGCCCGCTGCGCTGCACCGGACCAGCGTGGCGGATTACGGTCCAAACCACGGATCACGGAATAAAGGGGATATGTCTTCCCGATATGGTCAAAATTGACATACCGGCGCGGAACGTAGCAAACGCTGACTCAGTCGCTTCCCGATTGCTTACATTGAACGAGCTCGCTTGAAAAATAAAATGACAGTTTGTTCGGTAAAAGTATGCAAAAACCGAAGTGGAAACGTTAATTTAAAATCAAAAGATATAACATACCACCGGTAAATTCAAGCATTGCGTCTATTTATTTTTGTGATTTTCAACGTCGATGCTTCATTTCCGAGTACACACTTAAGTGCAGATAGAAATTGTTTATCGACTATCGATACCTAATTTAACAAACCTTGTGAATTGGTTATAATGATTAAAGATTTAAAAAAATACATTTTTATGGTTATAGAGAAGCACTTTCTATATCCCTTTATACTTATTCAAGAATAGTTTAGTTTTAGGCAGGCAAACTATCGAATTTATTGAAGTACGAACATCTAATCTGAATTAATGCAGTTCAACATTCGTTTTGAGACCTGTAATGAAACTAAATATGTACTACCTTTTGCCCGCGACTACGTCTGCGTTAAATTAGTAATTTGCGTACCTTAATTTTCATCCAATCTGCTTTTTACTCCTTTTATGGGATACATTTGGGAATAAAAAACTTCTCTTAATATCTTTCCCCAGAACTCAAACTATCTCCATACTAAATGTCATGTTAATCGGCTCAGCGATTATTGATTCCTCATACAAACTTGAACCCCCTTAAAGGATGATTGCAGGGATAAAGGCTCAAAAATCTCTATCAAAATTTAATCTAAATCAGTTCAGCAATTTAATTATGAAGAGGTAACAGACAGACAGATAGACACACTTTCGCATTAATTATATTTTACTAATTTAAATTTTAAGTATATTCATTGAAATAAAACAATTTAACGGATTATATCGCGTGTATTATCTCATTTTAGTAAAATAGAATAATTAAGCCCTTCTGGCACATGTGTAAACTGTCTTTACAGCTTAGGCCCATCTGGCATGTATGTACACCTTTATTTGTTTTTCAAAAATGGGTAGTTTGCACAAATTGTAACTTTGACAGAGGAAAATATATCTTTTCTCAGTCCACCCGTGACAATGGAAAGCTGAAAAGCTTCCGAAACGTCGCGGGAACTAAAATGAGATAATATACGCGATATAATCTGTTAAATTGTTTTATTTCAATGAGTAATAATCGCGGAAACAGAAGAAAATACTATGTTAAGCATATTGCCAATATGCTCTCCATACAAAGTTTCATCCCCTTTTTTGTCCCTAATAGGGATGAAATTTGAGATAAATACGCTTGAATCCTAAAAAATATAATTAGTCCGATTATCAGAAATTTTGCACACGTATTTAGTATATTTATAGTAGTATTTTCTTTTGTCAGTTAAACAAAAAATTATGTAGATATATAGCCCGTCCAAGTTTCCCGTGACGTCACGCCGTGGACCGTTTTTTGTACGGCGTGATGTCATGCGCCCCCACTCCCAAAATTTGAAGCGCTTTATCTTTGTCTTTTTTTGTTTGATTGGCCAAAAAAATACGTGTCCAACATTTTTGATAACCTAACTGATAGACTAAAGAGAATAATATTTTTTTTTACCCAGGAAACTATCCTATTATAGCCTATGTCCTATTCTCATGTATGAGGTACATAACATCCCTTTACATCCCTTAACATTAGTTGTTCCAGCTCCTTGCTTGACGATGTCGATTAATAATCCCAGTTCTGATTTAAATTCGTCTTGAATTCGTTTTTTGGCTTGTTCTTTTAAAATCTTGTTTTCCTTGGTAGCATTCCGTTTCTTAAACTCCTATCTGTAAGCTAGAAAAAATAATAAATTAGGAAAAAATAAATCATTAAAAAAAAACAATTAAATATTGTAATAAGTACATAGTTAAATTACCTATATGAAGTATATATTTCATGCATCTTATCCAAGCATGTAGTGATGACAATCCATATTGGTACACTTCCTCGTGAATAACTTTGCTACTTAATGTTTCGAGTTTATTTACTTCAGTTGGCTTGGCATGGCAAATATCGCAGGAGGCTGTTGAAGTTCCCGATAAATGTGAGGATATTTTACCATCTATCATTGTCATATGAAGTTCCTGTTCTACTTTTGTGTTAGATTCGACGATTTCTGTGCAATTGAGGGCATTAATCTCAGCTTTTATTTCCAATTCCTGATTTTTTACTGTAACTTGTGTTTCTTTTACAAACTGGAACAAAATCGGGCGACATAAATGAGTTGCGGAGGGTTTATCATTATCCCATATGGTTTCGCCGTCACAAGTCAGTTTCAATGGTACCAGGCTAGCCATAAAAATGCTTGATTCGTCAAATACGGTTTCTGATGTCATTTTATAGTTACTCTGTCCAGAAGCTCCATCAAAGCCCCATTTGCTATGTAGCTTTAATGTTTGGCCTTCAAATTCACCTCCAATCGCCTTTAAAAGTCTTTTTGCCGTCAAATCTAATAAGGCCTGTAGTTTTATTCTAGCACCATTTTCAGTTATATCAACATTCTCTTTTGAAGGATAGCACTCCTTTTTTGCTTGCTGGATAGCGTAATATAAAGGATATAAATTCACTTCTTGGTTACTTGCTGTATCGCGTAAAATAATGTACTGCAACTTTGAAAGTTTTAGAGAAGTCATTCGGGCTAGAGCCTTTGATGGAGACATTAACTTGTCTATTTTATTATTTTGTAGGCAACGGTTTACCTTCTATATCTATGTCTTCCGGATGATTCAGTAAATGATCAATAATTTTGCTTATGTCCAAATTTACACTGTTCTTTAATCTACGAGAATTAGCTGCAATCAATTCCTCGGGTGATAAGGATTTGTTTATCCGCTCTAATCGTCTTTTTTTTCTCTCGAAGAAAGGTCTTCAAAAGGTTTGCGAGAACTTGAGGGTGTCGAATATTGAAATGTAAGTTCTTCGGTGGTTTCTGCTGGTTCAATATTTTCAGCATTAGTTTCATGCTCTTGAAAATCTACTAATTGGGCGAAAGTTTCGTTTGGCCACACTATGGCCATGTTAAGCCAGTTACTGTGAGTCTTCAAAAAATTATCAAGTGTTCGATTAGAATCTTTCCATTTTTTATGTACCTTTGAGCAAAACCTTTGACAAAACTTCGAAAAGTTGGATGTATCTTCTTCTCGAAAATTTATATTTTGTTTTAAATATTCACATAACTTTGCACTATCACTTAGAGATCCTAAATTTTTTAATGCGTAAAACAGATCAATATTGTTCACAAACTTTTCCATGACAGTATATTATCAATGCTTTGTTTTCTAGAAACTAATTATTTGTTGAGTAAATCTTCATTTTATAGCGCTTCAATAGAACCCCCACTTAAACATTTACTCTGGGATTAACCCTTAACGGTAGGTACCCTCATTAATGATATGTAAATAACTAACGATAAGGAATATGATCTGAGCAATTAGTATAAATGCATAACTTGCATTATAGCGAAGTTGCTAATGTACCTATCACTTAATTACAAATTATTGTAAATGTTAGTATTTCTAAGTTATAAATTAGTGAAACGATTTGAACGTTCATATTTTAACGACACATCATTATTTATTAGCACATAGTGAACGTGCTCACTAATATCCATGTTTTGAAGCGTAGAAGAAGGTAGTGAATAATATAGATTTTTAAAATGCATTTTTTATTTACTTTTATCGTTAAGTGTTGATTTCAAGTATATTTTAGCTTTTTGTTACTATCAATAAAAACATCGCAATAAATGTTTCTATTTCAATGCAATTTTTAACAATTTCCTTGTAAAAAAATGTTTTTATCTTTATCAAAATATCAAATATATGTTGTTTTTATACTAAATTGTCATGAATATACCGTATTTTTAATGAAAATAAAAAAATAAAGAATTAAGAAAATTTTTGTATTTACTTACTTTTGATTGGACTTTAAAAAAAAAACGGGCACCTACTGAGATAAACTGTTTACTGTTTTCCACTGTTTTCAAGTACGACAGTGATATTCTTAAGGTTTGAAAGGAGGATCGGTTACAGTTTTCTTACAATATGATACCTATTTTTCAGTTTCATACAAAAAAACACACTTTTTTTTTTCTGCTTAAAATAAGCCCCATTTTGAACATTTTTAAGTTAAATTTTTTACTCCTTACATCATTTACAACCGAAAAGCATTTTTTAAAATACGATTTTTGGAAAAAAAATGCGAATGTCCACTTTTTATTCATTTCGATCCACTGTGGGGCGTCGACCCAGCGCTGGAGCCGTGGGTGCTAAAAATTCCTGGTTGGGGATCCTAAGTCAAACGACCTCGGCTATTGATAGAACGGACAACCGACGTAGATTATCACGGGTAATCTAAAACATGCGCACGTTCAGGACGGACGAGAAGGTCACAGGGTTGGAAAAGGAGGTCAATAGGATGCGCTAGGGCTATCTGAAGTCCGAAGGGAGGACACGCTGGATACGATAGCCCTAAAATCCGGCAACCTGCTGTACTACCGGAAAGGTGACCAGCAGTCCCTGGGTGGTGTCGGGTTTATCGTCCACAAGTCTCTCGTTAACAACATAGTGAACATTTCGAGTGCGTCAAGCAGGGTTGCGTGCGTGATACTCAGAGTATCTAGAAGATATCCGTTGAAGATCATCATCGCACAGACCTCGATTCACCCGGATGAGGAGGTGGAGGCTACATATGAGAACGTCAGTAGGGCCATACATGCTTCTAAATCACACTTCACTGTTGTTATGGGAGACTTTAACGCAAAGCCGGGGAAGAGAGGCGATAACGAGCTGAGAGTGGGGCAATTTGGATGTGGGCAACGTTACCGAAGGGGTGAGAGGCTGGCCGAATTTCTGGAGAAGAAGGTACTCTTCACGATGAATTCCTTCTTCAAGAAGCCGCCTCACAGAAAATGGACCTGGATGAATCCCGACGGTTCCACGTGAAATGAGATAGACTTCATTTTATCCACAAAGAGATAAATATTCAATGATGTCTCAGTGATCAACAGGGTGAAAACCGGTAGCAACCACCGAATGGTGTGAGGCACATTGAATATGAACGTCCGCCTAGAAAGGTCTCGTCTAATGAAGTCTACGCTCCGACCAACTACAGCCCACATACAAAATCCCGAAGACTTTCAGCTGGAGTTAACAAATCGCTTCGCTTGCCTGGGTGATTGCGTTTCAGTGGATGATATAAATAACAGGTTGGTAAACTGCCCACGAGGTGGGGAAGAAATTCTTCAGACCCCGCCGCAAAGATAGACCCCAAAAACTATCCGATCGTACTCTCAACCTCATGGCTGAACGACGCTCATTGACGCTGTCACATGCTGTCACGCAGCAGACTTTTGAAGACGCTGAAGCATACAGGTAGTCAATAACTACTCGATAAAAATAAATAGGATAACATGCGTGATGCCTGGTAACAAGCAGGGAAACATCATCCGCTAACGCTACTCTAGGTACTCAATTTGTATTATTTAGCTTAAAATAATTGTATTTCTTCATTTTTAACTAACAAACGAAGTTTAAATTGGTCCGTACGCTAGGGGAGACCGGGGACAAAATTAACAGCGGTTCGAAAGTAACAATTGTCTCGAGGTTTTGTCGAAGCAGTAAGAGAGAAGAAACTATTGAATACAGGTGGCAGCAACACGTAGTAGTTGAAAAGTCGCTGCGCCAGTTTGTGCCATAGCTGTGAACATGTGGAGAGAGGCGCCCAGTCGTGGCGCCGACGACGACGTGGTGCTAACGGCGCTGTCGGGCCGCCTGCCCGAGTGCGGCAGCATCGAGGAGTTTGCACAACAGCTCTTCGCCGGCGTGGACCTCGTCACCGCCGACGACCGCCGCTGGAAACCGGGTGAGCATACCTTAGTTTATCATAGTTATTTTCATTGTATCATGTCATACGGCATTCTGGTTTGGGGCAAAGCAGCTGGCGTACAGACTATATTTGTGCTACAAAAAGAGCGATTAATTTTATATGTAACCTGAATTTCCGTGACTTCTTAAGATAACTTTTTAAAGACATCAGCATATTATCCATAGCGTTATTAAGAACCTAGACTCTTTTACTAAGAATTCAGATATCCACAATTTTAATACTAGAAATAAAAACAAAATCGCCATTATAAAGTTCCGCGTTCGGAAAGTAGCCAAATCATTCGTAGGCCAATGTATACCTACATTTTTATAATAAGTTTCCAGACGATGTTTTAAAATTACCTTTTCCAGCTCTCAAAAAAGTCTCTAATGGCAAAGGCATATTGTAGGGTAGAGGACTATTTAACAGACAAAAATGTGTGGCCCAAACCAGAAACCAAATAATTTACTTTAACCGGGACACGGTTCTTATAAGGTGGCATATCAAACAAACGTACTTATGAGACCCCGGCAAGCTCGGCCGAATTTCACCTTTACATACAAATGGAGTTTCGTTCTCATTTTAAAACTACGTGTTAAATTGTAACGAAACTTTGCATATACAATGACGTGAGGTATATCAAGGCCTGTAATTTGTTTATTCGCTGGGTGCGAAGTACGAGGTGGGGGTAATATAATCGATCGAAGCGCTCATAGTGGCCGAAAGTAAAACTAATGTTGGCGCTGTTATCTATCACATATCAAAGTAATCTGTTTAGACTTGGTTACCAAATTTGAATAAAATTGCCTAATGAAATTTTGACACTTGGTATCCGAATCAACTGTCATAGCCCATACAAAATCATGACACGTGATTGTGATTGCGAGCGTCAAACGCGTTAGGCAATAGGGGGGCCGGTCCTTAAAATAATATTCATTTCGATCTGAAAACGATATTTAATTTATTACTAGCGATGCAGGAACAATTATAATATATATGTTCGGTGCAGTCATTGCACCTAACACGCGATTTAGCCTCGAGCGCCTCGTCAGCAGAACGCGCTTCAATCAATAACCTAATTAACATAGTCAGTGCATATTTCGGAATTATCGCGGCCGGGTGCATTCGAACATAACATTTATAACATTTAACATTTTCTAACATTCTACTAACATTAATATAATTCAGTTTGTAATAATTAGTAATTTAATACAATAAACACTTTGTTACTTTTCTCCGGACTTTCTAAACATTCATCACCAACGACGCACCCCACATTGGTCTAGCTTTTCTCAACATCCGCTGTGTAAGCATATTGGTATTGTCTCCACTTCAGCAACAATACTTGTAGATCTTGCTGTAAGTTGGGTCCTGTGTACATCAGGTCATTCAGAGACAAGTTTGTAGATGTTTTACTTGAAGCATTGAAAACTACCCTGTATTTCGTAGTGGTTGACTCGGTGCGCTCTACAATATGATGCGGTAAATAACACTCGAGGGTCCCGTCACTTTTAGCTGGTTTCATGTGTCCGAGGTCTCGGTACTCGTCCATAAATGTTTTATAGGCTTTGGCTAGTTTTTCTTGCCTTTGGAGCTTCCTTTCCATGTTTTTAAATTGAGCTATGGCCTTTGCTTTGGATTCTCCAAGCTGTTCTTCATATTTTGGTTTCATGGGAAGACGTACTTCATATCTTCCGTCAGTGTTCCGTTTCGTGTTTTCCTGGTAGTGTTTAATACATTCCTGATCCTCATGGGACAACTCCCCTTCTTCGGCAATCTCCTCGACTTCCCAGAACTGTTTAATGTCTTCCAAATTGTTTATAACAACATTGCAGTGGTAGGTCTTTGCATTTCCACTCAACAGCCATCCGATTCGGGTTTGTTGAGCTAGAGGTTGAGAAGCGTCTTCACCTCTAATAATTCCGTTAAGAAGAATCTGTTGATAAATGTCTGCGCCTAAAAGTAAGTCTATGGGACGACTCACATAAAACTCTGGATCTGCCAGAGATATGTTTTCTATTACACGCCATGACGGTTTTGTGAATGTTTTGTTAGGTAAGTGTTTAATTAGATTGTTCATAATGATTACTTCGGCGTGAAATGTGAAATCGTTGTAAGTTGATGCGCATTGAATGTTAAGCTTGCCCTTGCAATTGTTTTGTTTCTGTCCGACCCCGTAAATAACGCCATTACATCTTTGTCTCTTTAAATTTAGTGTTTGGGCAGCTTGTTCTGTTATGAGTGAAATTTGAGAACCTTGGTCAATTAATGCTCTAAGGACATGATAGGTTCCGTCAGCGCCTTTTACTTTTATTTGGGCCGTAGCTAGTAGAATTTCGGAAAACTCATCCGGTGTTTGAGATATGTTAGTTAAATCCTTTTGTTTTCCGGAAATAGCCGCATTGGCTGTTGCATTAGATTTCGATGCCTGAGGTGCTGACGTTACCGATTTTACACATGCTTCGTGTATCAACGTGTTATGTTGGCCGGCACATTTATGACATGTTTTTGTTGAGTTGCAGGTATTGCCGTGATGACTGAATAAACAATTAACGCATAAAGCGAGTTTCTTGACCGTCAGATATCGTTTTTCAATCGGCAATTGCAGAAATTGCCGACAATTGTAAATTCCATGTTGGTTACTGCACAGAGGGCATTTAATGCCTGACACATGGAAAGTTTTCGCAATAGTAGTTGAATGACTTCTGTTGACCCCGTTGTTCGTATACGTGTTAGAATATGGACGGTTTTGTTGAAAAGGTTTTTTCATGTTCGTTGTTGAAGTCGGTGTAGGAAATGTTTTTTGTACCACCGGTTCTTGTTTCCGACGTGATGATTCGAGACTGGTAAATTTACCTTCCATGAACTCCATGAACTCCTGTAAAACGGGTAGCTCTCGGGCGTTGGTTAGCGATTCTATGTAGTCTTTATGAGTTTCAGGATCTAGTTTCTGTGATAAAATATAAACAATGATCGGGTCCCAAGTAGTTGTGTCGATCCCTAGGTTCTTAATAGCACATAAACACTCGTTAGTAGTGTCATGAATTTTCTTGATTTGAGCCACGGATTGTTGCTGCATGTTCGGAAGTGAAAACAATAGATTCATATGAGAAGTAAAGATTAATTTAGAATTGTTGTAGCGGTCGTTCAAAATTTTCCAGCATACCAAGTAGTTATCTGAACTTATCTGTAAATGTTGAATAAGCCGCTCAGCTTCTCCCTTTACTTTCGATTTCAAGAACTGCATTTTCTGAGCGTTGGATAAGGCAGTGTTTTTGTGTATAGCTTCACAAAACAAGTCTTTAAATGAAACCCAAGTGTTATAGTTCCCATGGAAAATAGGAATTTCCAAAAGAGGTGTAGATTTCTCCCTGTGTGCCACTGACCATATCTTCCTGTTTATCTCTTTTTTCAGGTTATTAAATGTACTTTCATGTTTATTGAAAGTAGCCTCGTATTCCACGTTAGTTTGAGTATTCTCACTTTCTAATTCCCAATGTTGCAAATCTATCACTGACCATCGAGCTTGTAGAGACTTCAGAGCGTCCTCTAGTTCCCATTTATCCGTTAGCGTGATCAGTTCTATGTGGTTTACGGTTCTAACGAACGCCTTCATGTTAGCCCATTGTTTCCGAAACATTTCGTCAAGTTTACTAGAAGTCCCAGTTTCAGTTTTAAATTGAGGATCCTCTAGATAAAGTTGTTGACCGCCTGATTGAGAGCCTTGTTGCTCGTGAGTTTTCCTCGGTGTTGAAAATATCATCTCTCCTTCCGCCGACGCAGTTCCCTCGGTTATCACCTTATAACCCTCGCTTAAAGCCGAGCTAAAAGCCACATAAAGTTGTTTTGTTTTGTCGTACGTGCGGTCAACGAAATACGTATGAGACTGGTCCTCCAGCAATGCTATCTTTTCATGGTTAACTCGAAATTCTCGCCATAGTTCCTTAAGTTCGCCCAAGCGTTTCCTAAAGTATTCCGGATCCCTCTTTCTTTCCACGCCATCTTTTTTAAAGTTAGTAAGCATAGACTCGATACGACGTTGAATCTCTTCTTGGCGAGTAACGCTAGCCATCTTGTCGGGTTGTTAGTAAAATAAGAAAGATCTTACTTGAATGTCTTCAGTGTTCCTCGTTACCCGATACTCCTCTCGCTGTACTTGTTGTTAGCTGCTTCTCTCCTTCAATCACTGCCAACTAGCACAATGTTCAAATGTTCACTAATTCAATCACCTCACACACTAACGAATTATCTCTAGCGCGCGAGATCGGTTCGAAGGACCAATTGAGTCAGTGCATATACTGTCTATGGGGTATAGTAATAACAGTGAGACGAAACATGTAGATAGAGGCAGTTCGCCACTATTCCGAAAAACAATTTGGAAGACACTCAATGGGATACCGGAGTTGCGAAAAGCTAGACCAATGTGGGGTGCGTCGTTGGTGATGAATGTTTAGAAAGTCCGGAGAAAAGTAACAAAGTGTTTATTGTATTAAATTACTAATTATTACAAACTGAATTATATTAATGTTAGTAGAATGTTAGAAAATGTTAAATGTTATAAATGTTATGTTCGAATGCACCCGGCCGCGATAATTCCGAAATATGCACTGACTATGTTAATTAGGTTATTGATTGAAGCGCGTTCTGCTGACGAGACGCTCGAGGCTAAATCGCGTGTTAGGTGCAATGACTGCACCGAACATCATATATATATATATATATATATATATTATTATTGAATGAAAACATTAAAGTAGCTTTAGCTTCTTGTTTACAGTTAAACTACAACTAAAGGAAGTCGGTTAAAATTAAGCAAACAAACTCTTTGAATCTATTTTACTTAGCCCATTTGATTTGAATGACGAAAATTGATTTCACAACCCTTTCTCCACCTAAAATAAGGTATCACAGTAATTTTGGAAATAAATGAATAGTTAATTTCGGGTTATGATAATATTTTGTCACAACGTCGCGTTTAAATGTCAAAATGTGAACTCGTGCACGGAGCCAATATGGCTCCAGTTTATGAAATAAACGAAATATAGCAAAAACAAGTTTCTTATGAAAAACTTCAAAAAATTCGTTGTTTTTTTACTATGGTCACAGGCGCGACAACAGCCTATCGGTGTAACTTGGGCGTCGGTGACCTTGTAAAGCCGCGTCTACGCGTAGGGTTGGCGGTTTAGCTACTGCGGCACAAGGAAATAATAATTACTTCATGAAAGATGTTTATTTATTTAAGTTTTAAAATATATTTAGTATAATAGTGTTCACATATGTTATAAATTGCTTACTTTAATATATTTTCTGTTTTTGCGACTTACTTTAAACATTTTATTATTTTCTTTCATAATAGCGAAGATTCGAAATCGTAATGGAAAGCATTCACAAGGCATATCAAAAGTTATTGATTTAAACTTACACGATCTTCACTCATTATCACAAAACAACAAAACCGGGCTTAATCGCGTATAAATATGATTTATTTAATTACCTTTCGTTGGTAATTCTTCGACGTTTCGGACGTCGCGTTACGTCCATGGTCTCGAAGGAAACTGGAGTGGCGAAATCAACGTCTTCCAGCCGCGCGAGTTTTGCGATCTACCCGCGCTTGATGTTTATTATTAGGTTGAACACTATGGTCGTCACTAGACCGACACACTACACTCACGACGTCAGGCGATTTATCAGATGTTGACGATGTCCACGAAGATGAAAGAAACCTACGAAAGGTCATTAAATAAATCATATTTATACGCGATTAAGCCCCGTTTTGTTGTGTTGTGATAATATCAAAAGTTATATGCCGCATCTCGGTCAACAAACTGTTTCCCAGTATTTGGGACAAATCGTCTTTATTTTTGACAAAATATTCCTTGAATTTATTTTCAAGACTGTACCAAATTTATAAAATTGTCCGGTGGAGTAACAAGTCCTACATTTAAAGCATTTTCTTCATTATATTGCTTATAATATGTGATCCCTACTACGTGAATTGATATCGAGCTGAGACGTTGGTGCGACCCTTCGACTCGGCATTCATATGAATGCCTTTCCCCACCTCGCGCGTCCCGCGCTCGCCCCCGCTCGCCTCCCGACACGCACACATAGCCGCGAGTTTTGTTACTGCACACAAGTGTAGGTGTCGTTTCTTTTTACGTTAGTATATATATTCTTTGCTATGGTATCTGAAGCTGCATAAACTAATTACAGAGGCCTGCATATACCTTAAATTATTCTAAGTACAAAGTTTCACAGCAAACTAGCTAGTCATTTTAAAATGAGAGCGTAACTACATTTGTATGGATAACCGAACTTACTGGGGACTATTAAGTTGTTTTAAATAAAACATATTTAGGTTTTTTATTTTCGATTATTATTATTATTTTACTTTTATAAGTTTTGATATATTTTCTTGGAGAACTACGCATTGAGTTTATACTTAAAAAATATACTTATTTAGGATAGGCTAAGTACAAATATTATAATAGATATAAGATCATCCTGGCACATGTGTAACTGTCTTTATAGCTTACGCCCATCTGTCATGTATGTAAACCTTTATTTGTTTTTTCAAAAATGGGTGGTTTGCACAAATTGCACAGTATGCTATCTGCACAACCGACCCGCTGGCTCCACAGAAAACCAGCGCCGTTAGCTGTGGTATACCTAACCGAGCCGACGGCATTGCTGAGTGGAGACCATTTTAGGTTCACATCTCTCGTTTACATTGTATCGTCTATTTTGTCATGTCGAATTTGTTATGATGTGTTATCCTGAATAAAGCTTTGTTCTATTCTATTCTATTCTAAATTGTAACTTTGACAGAGGAAAATATGTCTTTTCTTAGTCCACCCGTGACCATGGAAAGCTGGAAAGCTTCCGAAACGTCGGGAACTAAAATGAGATAATATACGCGATATAATCCGTTAAATTGTTTTATTTCAATGAGTAATAATCGCGGAAACAGAAGAAAATATTATAGATATAAGAGTTATTTCGAAAAAATACTGACTGTTGAGTTTGTTTCGGCTTTCTTCTCAACAGTGGTCTCCTCTTGGGAAACGCCGTAGAGTCAGACTTGTAAAAGTGCTCTTGCGGCTGATGTATGATGAGATAGGGTTCTTCAAGAAAAGTCCATGTTGTTGAATATAGTATATTGTTATTGTTATACCATCCAGTATGAGATAAAGTAGAGTATAAAAGAACTTTAAAATAACGTTACATAGAGTTTTATATTAACTTCTAGCTTCTGCCCACGACTTCATCCGCCTTAAATTCGTTTATCGCGGAGAAGGGTATTTTTCCGCGATTAAAAGTAGCCTATGTCCTTCCCCGGGACTTAAACTATCTCCATACCAAATTTCATCCAAATCGGTTCAGCGGTTTAAGCGTGAAGAGGTAACAGAGATAGACAGACAGACAGACAGTCAGACAGACAGACAGACACACTTTCGCATTTATAATATTAGTATGGATTTGCACACTCAAGCATTATATGTTTTTATGTTGCTGTAAACAGCAAAGTTACGGTGAAACTATAACTGAGGCATACACGGCCTACTTACAAATAAAGATCATTATTTCAATATTCGATTATAACGTAGTTTTAGCCCGGCCAGAGATGTTTGCTGCTGAACATACGAGTGGCTTATCTTTTTGTATGCACTGACTTCCAGTGATGTAACGCTTGTCAGCCGATTTAATCAGGGTAACGTCTTCTTGAACGTGATCTCCACTACTTCTATTATTCAGTTGCCAGAATAATTAGATAAATAAGGAAATAAGTATCAGGGACAATCTTACACCATTCGACCTAGTTATAACAGCACTTTACTTAATGTTGGGACTGGATAGTTTCTTTTGGCGTTTCTGTTCTCTATTTGCAAAATAGAGTTTTGAAGTCAATTCAATTTTGGATGCTGTAACGTTTGATGGTGTACCATGTTACAGGCTTGCATGGACTACCGGCGCGTTGTGGAAAGCTCAAAGATCTAGCCCACTTCGATGCATCATTCTTCGGCGTGCACGCTAAGCAGGCGCATCTCATGGACCCGCAGCTGCGGCTGCTGCTGGAGCTGACGCACGAGGTCATCGTGGACGCCGGCTTCAGCCCCGCTGAGCTGCGCGGCTCGCGCACCGGCGTCTACGTCGGAGTGTCCAACTCGGAAACTGAGGAAGTATGGTTTGCAGACGTCGAAAAAATCAACGGCTATGCCTTGATTGG
Source organism: Hedya salicella (assembly GCA_905404275.2). NCBI lineage: Eukaryota > Metazoa > Arthropoda > Insecta > Lepidoptera > Tortricidae > Hedya > Hedya salicella. The sequence goes on along the minus strand of FR990106.1, from coordinate 3,772,474 downwards.
TTGCTGCCGCGCCATGTTTCCCAACCGACTCTCCTATACGTTTGACTTCAAGGGACCCTCATACGCCATCGACACAGCCTGCTCAAGTTCTATGTTTGCGCTAGCGCAGGCCGCGAACGCCATCCGCGCGGGCCACTGCGACGCCGCCGTCGTCGCCGGCACCAACCTTTGCCTCAAGCCGGCCAGCTCCCTCAACTTCCACCGGCTGAGCATGTTGTCACCAGAAGGTCGGTGCGCAGCCTTCGACGCGAGCGGGCGCGGTTATGTGCGCTCCGAGGCCGCCGTAGCCGTGCTGTTGCAACGTCGTAAAGACGCGAGACGTCTGTACTGCACAGTGCGTGGCACACGCATGAACACCGACGGCAACAAGGCACAGGGCATCACCTACCCCGACGGCCGAATGCAGCGTCGTCTTGCTCAAGAAACATTTGAGGAGGCGCGTTTGCGTCCTCAGGACGTCGTGTATGTGGAAGCGCACGGCACCGGTACCAAGGTGAGCATCGACTAAAAACTCGTAGGTTTAGCTCTTACGAGTTTTGTTGTGCTGAACCTTGTGTCAAACCCGATAACGTGTTGTAGGTGGGCGATCCGGAGGAGGTGAACGCTATTGCGGACCTGTTCTGCAAGGATCGAAAGACTCCGCTGCTGCTGGGCTCGGTCAAGTCCAACATGGGCCACTCGGAGCCAGCCTCCGGGCTCTGCTCCATCGCCAAGGTGGTGGTCGCTATGGAACACGGCGTTATCCCCGGAAATTTGCATTTCAAGAGTCCCAACACCGATATTCCCGCGCTCTGCGACGGACGTATTAAGGTAACAGACATTATTATTACTTGTATAAATATGTATATATATAAGACAATAACTCTTTCGGGAATTGTCATTGAAACAATTGTGTTGCTCTGTAAACAAAGTTTTTTATTTTAGTTCTTACATACACACGGTGATAATAATAACACTGTTTAACTAACTTAACATCCTATAAACTTACCTGTAAACAAAGAAACGACAATTAAAGTTTCTTATTGAAATTATCACAATTCCCTCTTTAATTTATAATCACAAAATTATGCTCAGTCATTGAGGTTTTTGACAGCTCTCTATATAGGCTGTTTTACCGACCGTGTAGGCCGCCATTACTCACAGCGCACAGCGCCATCTATGTAGCACACGTACTACGCACATAGTGACTGCTTACCGACCGAGCGTGCTACACAGTACAACTTAAAGAAATAATATATTATTTTCTTTATATCTCCCTCCTCAAACAAGAAAATTTTCACAAAATTTTCACTTATCTACACTAATCATTTAAAACTAAATCGAAATTATATAATCTTATACACAACTATAGTTAATATCTGTATATTCATGTAGGTATCGGTATAAGCTTTGTAATATGAAAGAGATTTGACTCAGACTTTCTATGACCTGTATTAATTCTATATATTGAATTTGATATTTTTTCCATAATTTCAAAAGGGCCGATCCTTAGCTCATCTAATTTATTTCTATTGAGCCTATTCCCATTTTCTACATATACCATATCCCCTGTATTAAAATGAAATTGAGTTCTATTTTTATGAAAGATTTGTTTATTATAATTATGTGATTTTATTGAATTATCAAATGCAATTTTTCTATCTTTTATCCATTCAACTTCTGTTTTATCTCTTTTTAGTTCATTTGGCAAAAATGAAACATTTGTACATATTTTCAAAAGATTTTTGACAATCTGCTGTCCAAATAAACTTTTGATTTTTCCTAAGTAAATTATGCAGGGGTTCCAAAATTATCGCACTTTTTGGTATATACTCATGATAGAAGTTAATTTTCCCCAGAAATTGTCTAACATTTTTTTGAGTTTTCGGTATTGGAAAATCTTTAATTGAAACTAAATTATCTCTTACGGGTCGCACTGTATTATTATTTATTATGTGGCCGAGATATTTCACAGAATTCGAAGCAAATATACATTTTGTAAATTTTAATCTAAAACCTTCCTTTTTTATAGCTTGTAACAATTGTGTTAAATGGTTAATGTGTTCACTAAAAGATTTAGAAAATATTAAGATATCATCAATGTAGTTAACTGCAAAATCATTAAGCTTATATTTTCTTAAAATATTACCCAGTATCCTTTGAAAAATAGCCGGTGAAGTCTTCAAGCCAAATGGTAAACACGTCCACTGGAAATGTCCCTCCTGTGTTACAAATGCAGTTTTCTTTCTGTCTTCTATTTTAAGCGGAATTGACCAAAAGGCTGAATTGATGTCCAAAGTCGTAAAATATGTCGAGTCTCTTGTTGTTATCACTAGGTCGTCGATCAATGGAAAAGGTTGAGCTTGAGGAACCACAATTTTATTTAGATCTCTAAAATCTATACACAACCTTGATTTCCTATTGTCTTCTTTTTTGAAAGCCAGTGTTACCGGCGCCGCAAATGGACTATATGATTCCTCAATAAGATTTTTGTCAAGTAGCTTAGCAACTTGTTCTTCGATTTCCTTTTTGTCTTCAACTGAGCATCGATAGGGCCTTTTACTGCAGTATTTGTCAACGAGTAGATCGATGCGTGCTTCATAATCTCTGACCGTACCAATATCATATTTGTCTTTGGCAAATATTGATTTGTAATTGTCTATCAATTCGTATATCTCCGACTTTTGTTGAGTATTTAAATTACTCATGCTTATTTTGAAATCTTCTTCTTTTATATGTTCATTAAAATTAATTGAACATGAGTTTTCTTCATTCTTTTCTCCCTTAAAAATGGTCTTCTTATCGTTTTCCTTATCTATAGGATTATTTTCATCTTCAATTTTTATTTCTTCTCTCTTTTGAGTGATTTTCAAATTTTCATCTTGAACCAATCTAAATTGTTTTATGATATCTAATCCAATTAGAAAATCATATTTAAACTCTTCTCCATCTATTATATATACTTCAGCTTTTTCTTCAATATCAAAAATCTTTATTTTAATAGTTGTCAAACCAATCGTCTTTTTAACACCATTAATTGTGATTAAATTATCACTTTTATAATCACGTATTTCTTCTCCTTTCAGTCTTATCAATTTGGAATTTATTATAGAAACATTTGAGCCTGAATCGTATATTCCAAATATATCAATTTTTTTGTCTAATAATAGTTTGACTTTAATTAATGGTGTTATTATTCGTTTTTTTTATCCTCATAATTAAGTTCAACATCAATCACAGTATTATTGACAGTTTTCCCATTGTTTCTCTTATGGTTAAATTTATCTGTCTCTTTGAACCAGCATTTTTCTTCAGGATGGAACCGGACACCTTTATTTAAATTTTCACAAGTTTTGCATGGTTTAATTTTATCAGTCTTTACTTTATAATCATAGGTATATCTTTTATTCCTGCTAAAATTGGTTTTGTTCGCTACAAATTCATGCTTTCCAATTTCATTGTAGAGTGTCGCAGTTGATTTTACAGTTTCTTTATCTATCTTATCCATAATGTAATCTGGTAATCCCATAACAATAAGATTTATCATGGTTTGGGTATCAATGTGCTTGTTAACCTCTAAGAGTAGTCTTTCTTTTTTCGTGGCATACTCCAGTAAGGATCCAGCTTGAAATCTAAATGTAAATGCATATTTGACTTGGGACCAACCTTTATTTCCAAATGTTTCACAAAAGTTATTTTTCCAGACTGCCCATTTGGAATTCACCGTCAATTTTATTAACATACTACTATACCAATCTAGGCACTGTTTTTCTAAAAGATGTTTTAAAATTTCAATTTTCTCTTCATCTTGTAGGATTTCGAATCGTCCACATTCACTTTCAAATTCATTAATCCATTGGTCAGCATTCGATGTTTTATTAGAAAATTTTTCAATCAAAAATCTCTCCGCAGTTTTACCTACATTTTTCACTTCCGGCACATAACTATTCGTACTATTGTGTGATGGCATTGTCCGTCCAGTGATCTCATCTAAATACTGGTCACCAAACTGTACGTTTTCACCCTCATCCAAATATATGGCTCTCAAATCCGTATTTAAAGGAATCCACACAGCGCGTGTTTGATGTCTTTTTTTTAATGAATTTTTTATTTTCCGATATACTTCTGAAGACAATATAGCAGCGTGCTTACTTGCGGGTTTTAAGTCATCTGGGAGCTCAAAAACCCGTCCTTCAGGTGTTTCAATGCTAGTTATGCATATCACATTTGTTTTTCCATCCGCTGATCCCAATACTACAAATTTAAATTGTAGTTTTTCCATATTTCTTCGTTTTTAACTAGAATTGTCGTTTTATAAGACAATAACTCTTTCGGGAATTGTCATTGAAACAATTGTGTTGCTCTGTAAACAAAGTTTTTTATTTTAGTTCTTACATACACACGGTGATAATAATAACACTGTTTAACTAACTTAACATCCTATAAACTTACCTGTAAACAAAGAAACGACAATTAAAGTTTCTTATTGAAATTATCACAATTCCCTCTTTAATTTATAATCACAAAATTATGCTCAGTCATTGAGGTTTTTGACAGCTCTCTATATAGGCTGTTTTACCGACCGTGTAGGCCGCCATTACTCACAGCGCACAGCGCCATCTATGTAGCACACGTACTACGCACATAGTGACTGCTTACCGACCGAGCGTGCTACACAGTACAACTTAAAGAAATAATATATTATTTTCTTTATATATATATACCATTATAACGTTGTAAAAATGAAATATATCTGTGCATTGAAGATATTCTCAAAAATAATTTAACGGACTAGTTAGAAGTCACTAAATCGTTTTTTTTCCGTATGTTTATATGTGTTGTTGTGGCTTCTTTACGCCGGCTGTACAGATTTTAAGTATTTTTGGTACACGGGTATGTACACATGGTTATAGGATACTTTTTACCCGACTACGCTGAAGTAAAAAATAGGGGTGATGACTTTTCTCCTCCGCGTACGAAGTTGCGGGCACCTTCTAATAATAAATAAATATTAAGAGTAACACACACCGAACTTTCCCAATGGTAAGCTCAATAAGGCTTGAGTTGTTATGAGTACTAAACAACATTATATTTGACACTAATACTCGTAAATAATATAGACTAATATACATAGGAAACATCCAAGAATCGGGAACAAATATTTATGCTATATATTGAACCCGGAACCGGAACCTTCAACAGCAGGATACTACGTTACTACCGCTAAAAAACCTATGCCAAATAAAGTAGCTCAGAGAATCGTCAAAGTAAAAAAGACTTCTCGGAACGAACGTCTTTGTATCGCAGGTTGTGGACAAAAACACACCGTGGCAGGGTGGGCTAGTGGCGGTGAACTCGTTCGGGTTCGGCGGCGCCAACGCACACATCATCCTCGAGTCGCAGGACGGTGCGCGCCCGCCGCCCGCCGAGTACCCGGCGCCGCGCATCGTGTTGGCGTCTGGCCGCACCGACGAGGCCGTCGAGAAGCTGCTGAAGCTGGCCGCTGAGCACCAGCGCGACGCCGAGCTGCACGCTCTGCTGGACGCCGTGCACGCGCACGCCATCCCCGGGCACCCGCGCCGCGGGTACGCCGTGCTGGACCCGGCGCGCGGCGCACAGCCCGTGATGGAGGTGCTCGAGAGCGAGGGCGAGCCGCGCCCGGTGTGGTTCGTGTTCAGCGGCATGGGCTCGCAGTGGGCCGGCATGGCGCGCACGCTGCTGCGTCTGCCGACGTTCGCGGCGAGCATCGCGCGCTTGGCGGCGGCGCTCAAGCCGCACGGCGTCGACCTCCAGAACGTCATCACGGAGGCGCCGGACGCCGCCTTCGACAACGTCATCAACTCCTTCGTGTCCATCGCCGCCGTGCAGGTGGCGCTGGTGGACGTGCTGCGCGAACTGGGTGTACGCCCCGATGGCATCATCGGACACTCCGTTGGTGAAGTCGGTAAGAACGTAGACCGGAAAATGCGTAATAAATTTTATCTCGACGATGCTTCGCTATAATGCCGTGCCGTTCAACATTTTACCAATTTCATAATAGTGACAATTAAACGATAATCATAACATACATAACATTAGTCACTTATGTCTAATGATTGATATGATGCTAATGCTGCTATGCCAATCTTTTCAATAATAACGTTAATGATGTTGAAACCACCTCTAATAGTGTGGCATTCGTCTTTAGGATGCGCTTATGCAGACGAGACATTGACTGGAGAGCAAGCAGTGCTATGCGCCTACTGGCGTGGACGCAGCATCGTGGATGCCAAGCTGGCCCCCGGCGCGATGGCCGCCATCGGACTCTCCTGGGAGGAAGCCACCAGACGCTGCCCCGCGGACATCGTGCCCGCCTGCCACAACTCTGCTGACAGTGTCACGGTGAGATGTCGAAAAACGCTGTGAAGACGTCGAGCATATTTCTACCTTTGCCTTGTATCTCGTCCAGTAATGACTGTTTTCCTCGCAGATCTCGGGCCCACCGGCGTCCATTGAGAAGTTTGTGGCGGAGCTGTCCGCGGAGGGCGTGTTTGCGCGCCGCGTCAACAGCTCGGGCGTGGCGTTCCACAGCAAGTACATCGCGGCCGCCGCGCAGCAGCTGCGCACCAGCCTGCTGCAGGTCATCCCTAAGCCCAAGCCGCGCACGCAGCGCTGGCTCTCCTCCTCGATACCTCAGGATCAGTGGGGCTCAGACTTAGGTGAGCGCTTAACTACTGGTCTTAGGGCTTACGGCGATATTTTCATCGAAAGCTGCATTTTACGCAGAAAGCAAGCTGCTTTGCCCAGTGATACTAGGGACCAATATGAACGATTTCATCCGAAGATATGAAAATTTTATTCACTAGAATTCATTCAAGTTGCCGGACATTTACAAAATGGCGGCTGCATAATTTAAAAAAATGTAGACTCAAAACGGCTGCACCGATTTTAGTGATTGGGGTGGCGATCAATTCGTATTAAAACCTCTAATGAAATGAAAAGTATTACATTTAATAAATTAAAGATGGTGGCGGAATATTAAAGAAATTGTGTAATTTTCCAATTATTTTTTCGGTGTAGTAAAAATAACAACTAAATATCGTATGATATGGTCATATATTTTTTAATTATAAGAAAACCTATAATATCATCTACAAAATAAAAAAAAATGGTTGACAATACGTCCAATAGTTTTTGAACTATACGCATTACAAAAAGTGCGCGAAGGCCAGCGCGGCGACAGTGAAGCGCGAAAGAGGTTATCCACCATCATGAATTCCAGTGGATGAAATTTTCATTTCCTCGAATGAAATCGTTTGTATTAGTCCCTAGTCTCACTGTGTAAAGCGGCTTGCTTTCTGCATAAAATGCAGTTTTATTTTACTAAGCCGTTCGTTCGTCGTTCCCTCGAAATTGAGGATCGTGGTAAGGTATAATCACTAGAGGATCTATCTACGAATAATTTGTCTCCATCAGGTTCTGAATTCTACGAACTACGATTAGCTTTACCAGGCTTTCATCTCTGTTTAATATTCAATCAGAGGAATCGTCCTGTACTCCCACAGTACTCGTGGAGCTGTTCTGGAGAATGCAAAAAACGCCTACTCTATCCAGTTTGTAGGTCATTTGTGCTCTACAAACCAACTGGTTACATATGTCGAGCACAATGGATATCTCGCTGTAGTTCAAGTTCATTAGTAAGGAGTACGCGAAAACCATGTTCGCCCGGGACTCTCCAGTCTCTCCACACTTAAGTAAGTATACGATGCTTTAAGACATTTTCAACTTTCGATAGCAGAATTGGGGTACATCCGGTTCCATTCAGTGATTCGATTTCTCAGTTCACATTTCTGGACACGATGTAACCGGTGGTGACTTAGGAATGGTTTTCCAGCTAAGCTGAGCGACGCGGCGTACCACGTGAACAACCTGCTGTCGCCGGTGCGGTTCGCGTCGGTGCTGGCGCTGCTGCCGGAGCGCGCGCTGGTGGTGGAGGTGGCGCCGCACGCGCTGCTGCAGGCGGTGCTGAAGCGCGCGCTGCCCAACGCGGCGCACGTGCCGCTGGTGCGCCGCGACGCGCCCGACGCGCTCACGCACCTGCTCGCCGCCGTGGGCAAGGCCTTCGCGGCCGGCGCGCAGCCTCAGGTGACGCTACCGTTTGTTTCTGTGACAGCAACATGTCTAACTGTTAACAATATAAGTTTATTAATTTATTATATCGTTCGTTAGGTGTCGCGACTGTACCCGGCCGTGTCGTGGCCCGTGTCGCGCGGCACGCCCGCGCTGGCGTCGCATATCGGCTGGGACCATTCCATCCAGTGGAGCGTGGCCGACTTCAAGACGGCCGGTCGCACCGGAGAGAACATCATCGAGTACGACCTCGGCAAGCCCGACGAGGCCTTCATCGCCGGACACAACATCGACGGCAGAGTGCTCTTCCCCGCCACCGGATACCTCGTAAGTCACTTGTCACTCGCCTGTCGGCCTTCGTTCGGCGGTACCGCTTTTGTACATTCGATTGACAATTTATTTTCCTTCGACAGACTCTGGTATGGCGCACAGTGGCGAAGGTGAACAACCTGAAAATGGGGGAGGCGGCGGTCGTCCTCGAGAACGTGCAGTTCCGCCGCGCCACCATCATGTCGCGTGACGTACCGCTGCGGTTCCTCGTCACGCTGCTGGGTGGCACGGGCGAGTTCGAAGTCTGCGAGGGAGGCGCCGTCGTGGTGACCGGTATCGCGCGGCTGACCGACGACCCCGCCACGGAGCGCCTGCCCGACGCCGTATTGGGCGAAGCCGAAGAAGAACAGGAGGACCTCCCGGCCCTCGACTCCGAAGACATTTACAAGGAGTTACGCCTCCGCGGCTACAACTACCATGGCGTGTTCCGCGGTATCAAATCTTCGGACGCGCGCGTTACGCGCGGTCAGCTCAACTGGGAGGACAACTGGATCTCGTTCATGGACACCATGCTGCAGTTCGGCATCATCGGCGTGGACACGCGCGAGCTGTACCTGCCCACGCGGCTCCAGCGCGCGGTCATCGACCCGGCGATGCAGCGTGCGGCCGCTGCCGCGGCGGCGGGCGGCACCGTGACCGTCCGGCTGTACCGCAGCGTCGACGTCACCGTGGCCGGCGGCGTGGAGTTCCGCGGCGTCAAGACATCGCTGGCCCCGCGCCGCACCAACGCGCAGGCGGCGCCCAAGCTGGAGAAGTACGTGTTCATCCCGCTGGATGGCGCGCGCGTCGGCACCGAGGACACCGGCCGCTCCAAGCGGCACGCGCTCACCGCCGCGCTGCAGCTGGCGCTGGAGAACTGCGGCGGGCTCAAGATGAAGCTCGCCGAGCCCGCGCTGCAGCGCCCCGCGGAGGCCCTGCTACTGCCGCACGCCATGCAAGGTACGACACACGGCTCACGGCATGCCAGAAATACTATTCAATGCTAATACATATTATCCTTAATAACTAAAAGACCGATTCGCGGCCCAAACCTTCCCCTGGCGCATAAACTGCAGTGTAAATCCGTTTTTAAAACGATGCGACCTATGTCATATCAAATTGACTAACACCAAGGGTGTTTGCGCAGTGTTGGAAGCCGAGCCCGCGGTGCGCGTGGACGCGACGCTGGCGGCCGGCGCCGAGGCGCTGCAGTACGCGGCCGCCATGGACCCGCTCGGAGTCAAGGTATTTACCTACAACCATACACCGTTCTAATGAATCTCTAAATAACTGTATAGAGAACACAACTTGGAGCATGAACCTATTGAAGCTTGTGACTGTTGTGAAGCTATGTGTAAAGCAGGTAATTTGATAGAGTCTCGTGTTTAGGTATCGAACAAGGACGCGGTGAGTGGCGGCCTAGATGCGGACTGCCACGTGGTGCTGGGCGCCGACGTGCTGGCGCGGCATGGCGCCGCCACGCTGGCCACGCTGGCCGCGGCCGCCGCCCCCGGCGGGTTCGTGCTGCTGGAGGAGCCGGCGCGCGCGCTTTACGAGCCCACGGCGCAGGCGCTTATCACTGACGCCGGGATGACACTAGTACGTATTACTTACACGTATACTTATTGTGTGTCTTTTCTTTATCTTTTACAAAATGATAGCATTTATTGACATGAAGGTATCGCGTGCGCGCGCCGCGTCCTGCGAGTACGTGCTTCTGCGGCGCGCTCCGACCGTGCCAGCGATGAAGATGGTGCTGGAGGCGCGCGACGACGACTTTGCCTGGGTGGAGCAGCTGAAGGACGCCATGAAGCGCGCCGAGAGCGAGAACATGCGCGTGTACGTGTGGTCGCACGCGCCCGGCTCCGGCGTGCAGGGCCTGGCCAAGTGCCTGCGGCGCGAGGCGGGCGGCGACCGGCTGCGGCTCTACTACCTGCCCGGAGCCAAAGACGCATTCAGCCCTGACGCGCCGGCGTACAAAGTGCAGGTGCAACGTGACCTGGCCTACAATGTGCTACGCGCCGGCGTCTGGGGCACCTTCCGCCATCTGCTGCTCGACGATACCGCTGAAGCTCAGCTGCAGGTTCGTCCGTCGTTTTGTATTACCAACACCTGCTTGTATGTTGATTGTAATCGCTGCCGTTTGGCATAATTGATATACATGGGCTTCGCCACCACCTGGCGCTCCAATCGAGACTGGAACCCAGTCTATGTCCCCAGGTGGAGCACGCGTACGTGAACACGCTGACGCGCGGCGACCTGTCATCGCTGCGCTGGATTGAGAGCGACCTGCGGCACGCGGCGGCCGCCCCGCAGCGCCCGCACACCGACCTGTGCCGCGTCTACTGCGCGCCGCTCAACTTCCGTGACATCATGCTCGCCACCGGCAAGCTGCCGCCCGACGCGCTCCCCGGAGACCTCGCCGGACAGGTATACTGATGCTTCCTCACGATTTTACAGTTTTTATAAAACTTATTTAGGTTTTGACGGTAATCGTTCACATTGTTTTCGCAGGAATGTATCCTCGGTCTGGAGTTTAGTGGCCGCTCGTCGACCGGCAAGCGCGTGATGTGTATGGTCGCGGCCAAGGGTCTAGCGACCACGGTGATGGCCGACGAGGGCTTCATGTGGGAGGTGCCCAAGCAGTGGTCGCTGGAAGAAGCGGCGACCGTGCCTGTGGCGTACGCGACGGCGTACTACGCGCTGACAGTGCGCGGGCGCATGCGCCGCGGTGAGCGCGTGCTGGTGCACGCGGGCACGGGCGGCGTGGGCCAGGCGGCCATCGCCATCGCGCTGCACGCCGGGTGCACCGTGTTCACCACCGTGGGCACGCCCGACAAGCGCGCCTTCCTGCGCGAGCGCTTCCCGCAGCTGCCGGACGCCAACATTGGCAATTCTCGCGACTGTTCCTTCGAGCAGCTGGTGCTGCGCCGCACGCGCGGCCGCGGCGTGGACCTCGTGCTCAACTCGCTCGCGGGCGACAAGCTGCAGGCGTCGCTGCGCTGCCTCGCTGTGGGCGGCCGCTTCCTCGAGATTGGCAAGCTGGACCTGAGCAACAACACGGCGCTCGGAATGGCCGTGCTGCTGAAGAACACCACGGTGCACGGCATCCTGCTGGACGCTCTGTTCGACGCGCGCGGTGACCACCCCGAGAAGGCGGAAGTGGTGCGCTGCGTGACCGAGGGCATCGCCGCCGGCGCCGTGCGCCCGCTGCCCGCCACCGTCTACACCGACACACAGCTCGAACAAGCCTTCCGGTAAGTTTACAAATAAAACACACTGAGGCATTGGTACTCACCGACCGAAATTTTGCTAATAGCTTGTTTCTATCGCAGATACATGGCGACGGCCAAACACATCGGCAAGGTGCTGATCCGTGTGCGCGAGGAGGAGGCGGGCAGCAAGTCGGCGCCGACGCGCCTCATATCCGCTATGCCGCGTACCTACATGCACCCGGCCAAGAGCTACGTGCTCGTAGGTCAGTATCATCAGCTAATAACTAAAACTCTTACTAATTGGTCTGCGGTAGCGACACTCTTATCCTAAACGTCTTTATCGCAGGTGGACTGGGTGGTTTCGGGCTCGAGCTGGGCGAGTGGCTAGTGGGCTACGGAGCGCGCACGCTCGTGTTCAACTCGCGCAGCGGCGTGCGCACCGGCTATCAGGCTTGGTGCATCCGCAGGTGAGGCACACTCACGCATAAATTAAGATCCACTTCACATTAGCTGTAGACTAGAGTGTAACGTTCTTTGTGTGGCAGGTGGCGCGAGAAGGGTATATGCGTGCTGGTCTCGACGGCGGACGCGACGACGGAGGCGGGCGCGCGCGCGCTGCTGCAGGAGGCGGCGGCGGCCGCGCCCGTCGGCGGCATCTTCAACCTTGCCGCCGTGCTGCGCGACGCATTTCTGGGAAACCAGACCACGGACGACTTCCGCGCCGTAGCCAAGCCTAAGATTGATGGTCAGTGGCTAACCGGGAAATAAGCTAGTAAAAGAACATATTTTGTTGTTGTTGGAAAGTACTTCATCACTGCTTATATGATATTTCGTGTATAGGAACCCGCGCGTTGGACGTGGCATCCCGCGAGCTGGCGCCGGAGCTGGAGCACTTCGTGGCGTTCTCGTCGGTTTCGTGTGGGCGCGGCAACGCGGGCCAGAGCAACTACGGGCTCGCCAACAGCGCCATGGAGCGGCTGTGCGAGCAGCGCCAGGCCGACGGGCTGCCGGCGCTGGCGGTGCAGTGGGGCGCGATCGGCGACGTGGGGCTCATCATGACGGCCATGCACGGCAGCGAGGACACGGAGGTGGGCGGCACCATGCCGCAGCGCATCGCGTCGTGCCTGACGACGCTGGGCGCGCTGCTGGCGCTGCCGCACGCCGTGGCCTCGTCGGTGGTGCTCGCCGACAAGCGCCGCGCGCAGGACAAGCCCACGCAGGACCTCGTGCAGGCCGTCGCCAACATCCTCGGTATTATTTCATCACAAGATAATCTTGTTAATATATACGTATATATATTTTATTAATATTTAATCTTTTGAGCGCCACAGTCGGCAAAAACGTCATCGAAAAGACACTTACGCCAGCGTCGGCATTCAAAAACTCCGAATATGATATCAATACCTCGTCCTGCGATCACAATTTTAATTTTCAAAGTTTATTTTATGTTGTTGATGTCTGGAGTCAGGGTCTCGTCTTATTACTACGCTACTTTCTTTTTCAGTGATAAAAGATTCTTATAATAATTAAAAACTATATCACGCTAAAAATAGTACTATAAATTCGAAAAACTTGCACTGTTAGGAAATGTTGTCATCGGCCTTTGAGACCATGGACGTAATGGCATGTCAGGTAAGAAACCTCGAAGTAATATATTAAATTGTATTTACTATACGCGATTGAGAATCATTTAGTTGTGATAAAGTTTAGTTAAATATCGTGAAAGTTTAAATCAAGAACAAATGCGATGTACGTAGTAGGGCAAGTAAAAAAAAAATACAAAAGCCGTAATAAAAAGATTTATCTTAAAAATTTAATCCTGGAAAAAAAATATTAGGGTCATGGGTCTAAAGCTTGTCTAGTATGTGCCATCGCAGACCGGTACTCCCCTGACTGGCTGGCGGCTACGATGAAGGTGGCATTATCGTCCAGTGGTCACAAGGGGCAGGAATGGCGCCGAGCGAGCAACGTCAGAAAAGGCTCCAGCTCGTTGCCTATTTGGTAGTGTGCCTTCTCGCAAAGTCGGTCTTCCAAAACCGTTGCATTTATTTTTTATTCAAAAAGTACTAAAACAAAATCATACCGGGCGATTTTTTAGTCGTGAATCAAAATGTTACTTTCCGAGGCTATACTCACAATTATATTACGATCAACTTTTAGTACGAGACCAATTTCGAAATAGTAAAAAAAAAACAATTTCTCCATACAAAACTTGAAGCTTAAGCTTAGTCGGTTAGGTTTAAAGTTTTTTGAATGATATCTATCATCATCATCTTCCTGCCCTTATCCCACTTATGCCGGCACAACATGTTTTCTTCTTCCATTCATCTCTATTATTCGTCATTTCAGAGCTTACTCCTTTCTTTCTCATGTCTCTCACACAATCCATCCATCGCTTTCTTGGCCTACCGATCGCTCTTTGTCCTTCAACATTCATCCCTAACATTCTTTTACCAGTGTGACGTTCATCCCTTCTCATTACATGCCCAAACCACGTTAACCTACCTACTGCTCCTCATTTTGTCCGTCACTTGTGCTACTTTCAAACTTCTCCTTATATATAATATTTTCTTCTGTTTCCGCGATTATTACTCATTGAAATAAAACAATTTAACGGATTATATCGCGTATATATGGTCCTCCCGTGACCATGGAAAGCTGGAAAGCTTCCGAAACGTCGGGAACTAAAATGAGATAATATACGCGATATAATCCGTTAAATTGTTTTATTCTCCTTATATACTCATTTCTTATCCGATCTTTCCTCGTCACTCCACACATCCATCTCAACAATCTCATCTCGGCTGCGTGTACTCTTCTTTCCTCCGTCACTTTCGTTGCCCAATATTCTGATCCATACTGATTTCTATGTTGGTCTCGTACTAAAAGTTGATCGTCATTGTGAGTAGACTCGGAAAAAATCATTTAGAGTCACGACTAAAAACTCGCTCTGTATAGAAAAACATAAGACTAGTTCAATTTAGGCGACGTCGTAACTCCGTGGCTTCGTTCTGTGTGATCTGGTGTAGGATTCGGAAGATTGCCCCGGAACTGCCAAAAGACTACACCCTTCGACCAGAAGTCTGCACTTGCGATGGTGTCCTGCAGCGGCCGCGGCGCACGCACTACAAACAAGCTGAAGTGCACGCTGTGGCAGGACTGCAGCTGGTGCACCCTCGGCGAGAAGCCAGTCTTCTGGCGGACGAATACCAATCACGGCATCAGCCACGGCGGAGTGATGCAAGCGCGACACGTAGATCGCCTCACTCGGTGTAGCAATCCGAAGACCAGAACCAACCGGCTCGGCAATGCCTCAAAGAGTTTTGCGAGGTGCCCTGCGGGTCTTGCTCTTTCTTTCCACCAGTGTGAATCCCTCGAGGACTCTTCCTTATCGGGGACCCGTACTACATTTGCGTTAGAAGGCAAAGAGACCCGGCTAGCTTAGTCGGCGACAGGCTCACCGGCCACGTCAGCATAAGCACGCTGAAGTGACTTCGAAACAGAAGCCAGCCGCACGCGCTGGCGTCTACCTTTTACAGTGTCAGCAACACGCGACAGGCAGACTCGACGCTTATAGTACGGTCATCGCTCTTGATGCGTGAATGTGTTTGAAATGTTTATGTATATACGCCATACGATTAAATAAATCGCTCTTGAAATATGCATAAACAACGCATCAACGACGCACCCTGTAACTTGATAATGCACAAAGTCACTGCAATGCATTTTTGCTCCGCCCGTCTTGAGAACACCGTGATACAATCACGGGAGAAAGCCGGTGCAGTATATTTAGCGTGTTTGTGTTCATCAAGCGGAGCGGAGTTAGGTAGAAAAGCAAGATTTTTAAGCTCTACGAAGAGAAAGTACATATTTATCTAAATAAGTGGGTACCTACGTACTACGTATTCGTAACTACTATTCCAAAAGAACGAAGAGATTAAAGCAGTATTTACTTCACTTATCTGAAATAAGGCAACATGGGTTTTATAATTAAGATGATTAAACATGAATTTTAAATGGACGATATAATTAATAAAGTACTTCATTGAGCTAATCTATAAAATAAACATTCAACACTTGGCATTTACCATAGAAGGATACGTTATATTTACGTAAATGACGCCTCCGAAGATCGTCCGGGGTTCCAAAATGGGTCCATTAACACTGAGTTTAATTTTATGATAGTTGGTTTTGAACGCAACTTGTAGGTACAGGTCCGTAGTGTGAGACGGCGTGACGCGGACTGCTATAAGGCGGGCATATAGGCCCACCAACATCTTTTCATATTTTTATTTTTTTCTAAGCCACAGAAAAATCTGTAATTTTTTTCTGACAATAGTAGGCTTATAATAGGTAGGTAGGCTTAAAATTTCAAGATTTTTGAAAATGTTCATCCATTCGCTAATAAATAAGTTATTCTTCGTTTGATATTTTTGAAACATTATAATTATTCTATCATAATAATATTATTATTGCGCTAAATAGATAAACATATTTAACCAAGGTTTCAGTTCAGTACACTTACTTTATTCTTTTATCAGCAGCTATCCATTTCATTCTCTGGTCTTGTTTCCAACTCAGTATAAGAAAGTGATAAAATTTGCAATTGCTGTTCCGTCCTGTATTATTGCAGTTTACCACACAACAGCTATGGTGACCCATTTTATTTCAGTTTATAATTTTATAGCAGAAAACGTAAGAATAATAACTGAAAAGTATGACGCTTGACAGAAACAGAGCGGGGAAAGTTACTACTTTTGGCCATATCAAGCGCTGCGATCGTTTTCGCTTTCCGTACACGACCTCTGAACCCGGCCAATACAGATTATGTTTTTGTAAATTTTATTTATATTATTTAAACAAAATAGATTTAAGTTAGTTAAACAGTTTGAAATTAATGAATTAGTAAAAATTAATCATTTCGTTTGTAAATAATATAAACAATAAAACTTTATTTGGCGTATAATAAAATGAAACCAATAATTAAATATCTGTACTTCATTAGATTATGATTTATAATGTGGCTAACATTAATAAAAGTTGTAAAAATATATAATAATTTATTTAAATAAAATGGAATATAAACGTACAATGTAACACAAATACAACAGTGCAACATTATAACATGGTTGCAGGCATCAGCGATACTTACAAGATGTCAGCGATGGTAACCCTGGCTGAACTGGGCATGGATTCGCTGATGGTCGCCGAGATAAAGCAGACATTGGAGCGCCGTTACGACATGCCACTAGGCGTTCAGGAAATACGCGCACTCACTTTTGACAAGCTGCGCGGCATGGGCGGTGACGCGTCCGCCGCTGCGCCCGCGGGCGCACCGGCTGCGGCCGCGGGCCCGCGCGACGACTACCTGCAGCAACATCTCTTCAGGGAGCTCGTGCCCAAGCAGGTGCTTGTGAAGCTACCCTCCCAGCCGCCCACCAAACCCAACGACAGGCCGGTATTCATGGTAAAGCATTGTTGACTACTTTGAGTTTTATTTTATACTTGCAAATCCTCGTCAACCACCTGTAAGCGATATTGTTTCCTTCCCGGCCCTGATTCGGACATTCGTCGGCAGGTGCACCCAATCGAAGGCGTGGTGGACTCGCTGCGCGAAATGGCGGCGGGCGTGCGCGGCACGGTGTACGGGCTGCAGTGCGCCAGCTCGGCGCCGCTCGACGACATGGCGACGCTCGCGCGCTTCTACGTGAAGCACGTGCGCAGCGCGCAGCCGCAGCCGCCCTACACGCTGCTCGGCTACTCGTTCGGTGCCGCCGTTGCTTTTGAGATGGCGCTGCAACTGGAAAAGGAGGGCTGCTCTATCCAACTCGTACAAATCGACGGCTCGCCCGCTTTCATTACTTCACAGACCACGCGCGGCAAAATCAAGCGCACCATGCGAATGTTGGAGTCTGACGAAGCTGACGCTCTCGCTTATTTTGCGCAAGTGTTTCAGGACGTTGACGTAGTCGAGGTGAGTACTGATAGGTTATGTTCAGCACGACATACACAATTTAAGCAGAATTTGACGTTTGTTTTTACGTCCGGCAGTTGGCGGCCGAACTGGAGCGGCTACCTCACTGGGAGGCGCGCGTGGACCGCGTGACGGAGCTTATCGTAGCGAGCGGCGCGCGCGTGGAGAAGGAGTCGCTGCGCGGAGCGGCGCACAGCTTCTACCGCAAGCTGGTGCTGGGCGACAGCTACAAGCCCTCAGCGCGGCTGAGGGCGCCCGTGACGCTGTTCACGGCGCGCGACAACTACGTGGCACTGGACGAGGACTACGGGCTGAAGACGGTGTGCGAGGGAGAGGTGCGCACGCACCAGCTGGCCGGCACGCACCGCACCATTCTCACCAGCGACGCGGCGCGCGCAATCGCTGACCACGTCTCCGATCTGCTCGCGCAACAGTAACGATTAAGTCAAGCTTCAGTGATGGTGTAAATAGCAACAACTACAATGAGACATGATTCCGATGATTTGATAAATTTTATGTAACATAAATCTGTAGATGTTTCTTTAACACAATGTAAATATAGAAAGTATAAATTACATTCACATTTCACCAGTAAGTAAATCCCAATATCAATTATTTTCTGTAATTAAATCCGCTGCTTTTTCGTCCAGCAAATGACAGGTGGCTTATTTATGTGTCCATTAGTGGTGCTGGGTATGGCGCTAATGTCGGCAACGCGCAAGCGCTGCGCGCCGTGGATCGGTTCCTAAGGCGAAATCAGAGTGGGCTCCTATTTCGCCCAAAGATTAAGCCTCGCATTACAAAGGGATAGCGCGGCAAGCGTGCTGGGGACGATGCCGCAGACGGGCTCTATAGTGGGAGACTCCTTTTAATGATTTTTTTGATCTAGTTTTTAAATCACCTGTAAATATGTGTTATTAATATTTTATAATGATAATGTACAAACATGTACAAATTTTCATTACCCAGATCAATCCGGTCCTTAAAATAATACTCAATTCGATCTGAAAACTATATTTAATTTATCACTAGCGATACAGGAACAATTAAATAATGTTTATTATTATTGAATGAAACCATTAAAATAGCTTTACCTTCTTGTTTTACAGTAAAACTACAACTAAAAATTAAGTAAACAAACCCTGACAGATTCAAGATAAAACACACTTTTTAACCGACTTCCAAAAAAGGAGGAGGTTATATGTTCCATAGTTTTTTTTTTTTTTTATCAATTTTACTTACCCCATTTGATTTGAATGAAGAAAATTTATTCCACAACCCTTTCTCCACCTGTAACATAGAAATTATGCAAATTGAAATTTTAAACAATAGTATATAATTAATAACAATAAATTAAACAAAAAATATAGAAACATAACATTAACGTACACAATATCTAGCCGCCATCTCTAGGAAATGTTAGGAACCACCAAGCTCTAAATCGTATTGATTTGTGTGGTACCTTGTCTAGTCAGCGATTTAGTTCCGAATTTGTCCACCTAGAATTCATTGCGCCGCTAGGGGAATGACTCGTTCTTTTTGATTCCTGCAACAGTCCCGTGCGGTCATGTGCAGGCTGCCAACTTTCCCCAACTCAAAGTAAAGAAAGTTCGAGAAGGTTAGAGAGCATAATGTACAATAGAAGAAGAGTGATGTGACCACACTCACCTTAAAATGGAAGAAGTCCACTAACAGTACACCACTTAATTATCCCATAAAATCTAAGTACATTCGAGTTTGTTTAATTAATTATTGCACACGTGTTAGCTTGAAAAAGGTTTCGACCTACAACTAAAATTTGTTGTAGGGGTCCTACGGCATAGTACCATTTTGATATAGCAGAACCGACCGGGAAGGGAGAACCTCAAAGCTGCATGTGGCGCTGATCTGGTTTCCACGTATCCCATGCGTGTCTGAGGACGGCTTCCTGAAGGCATCGGCAGACTATGTAACGTTTGTGTAATATATGTGAACCTGGAAGGTCTGTGTTTTTTCCTTAATTTAACCAAGTGCTGTGTCGCAGGAAGTGTACTACGTGGACTTAGAAAATAAAAGACTTTCTCCGATAAAACTAGCATCTATTATTCAATACCAAAACCAGTAGTATACCCTGCCCTGAGGTTTTTTGAGTTTCATGCCAACGGTGAGTGACCCGATGAGTAACGTCCTAAAAATACCGTTATACACCCAAATTGAGGTATCACAGTAATTTGGGTAATAAATTAATAGATAATTTTGGATTATAATTTATATTTTGTCATAACGACGTGATTAAAATGTCAAAACTTCAGAGCCAACAAAGTTATGGATTTTAAACAGTTGGGACCCATTAGAAATCTAGATTTAGGGATGTTATCTGGGAGTAAATCAGAAGATTGAAAGTACTAGTTACTAATGTATTGTCATAAACACGGCCGGGAGACGACTAGCGAGCGGGAAGCGTGGTTCGACACATGAGGCGAAAATGCTGACAACACGTTCCTAGTCCCTACAGTCATCCTCCCTAAAAACAAAAATTTTACAAAAAATTTTTTAGGAATATATAGAATTCTTAACTAATCGAATTGTGTTTTATTTTGAAGTTTTCCTGCTACTTTACCTTAATATTTCAAAAGGTTTAATCAAAATTTTCAAAATTGCCTCTTTATTAAAAACGATATTAGTTATACTACTTCACTACTGATAAAGTCGCAGTCATAACATCATTACAATAACACTCTGTATTAATGTCGAAATTTGCTTACTCTACTAAAGCAATATAGAGTTACATTGTTACTCGAACGCATTCGTCACTTGATATCAAAAAAAACAAGTACACAATGCAAGTAGCGTTCTAAAAATATAATTAGATTTCACACTTATGAAATAAGTTTTAAATCTAGGATAAACTAATGTTTTGAATTATTTGCATTTGCATTTGTGTTACACTGTCAAAATTATCTTTCGCGGTTGTCCCGATGGATCCTGAGTCCTCGAAGACTGCCGCTGCTGGTCACGAGCTAGGGTTCTCACTCGCTTGATGAACCAAACGTCCAATCTCTTTCTGCACCTTTTATACAAGTAGTATATGATGAACATCGCCAGGATTGAACTAACAACCAATAACGCGATACTAAAGGTATTTAACTGCGTAGTAATTTCGGACACGTTCACGGATGCGTTAGCCGTAACGGTGTTAGACCTGTCAGTATTCTCAGAGTCTTTCTTACTACCCCAGTTACCCATAATGAAATCTTAACGAACAACTGTTGCGTTATATTGCAAATGATTCAATAACATTGTTTAAAATTAATAACTATTTATATTACATATTTCAACACATAAAAAATGCAAAATAATCTTACTTGCTAACGTATTGACCTAAAATATATCGTTACTCATCACAAAATCGTACCGAAGGCTTAACCGTACGTCCGCTTCGCGTGACGTAAGGTGCCGGTTTTATTAGCATAGGCGGAGCGTTTCCGCTAGGCGCCTGTGAAACAATCGGAGTATTAATATTTTGTGGTAAATTAACGTCGTCACTAAGTAAATAAGCTGGCTTTAATCTATCAATAGACATATTAACTTGTCTGTCTTCTAGCTGTATTTTAAAAACTTTATCGTTCCTCTCTAAGACTTTATATGGTCCCTCATATGGTGTTTGTAAAGCTGTTTTTACATTTCTTTGCACAAATACATAGTCACAATCCTTAAGACTAGTGCTTACAAAGAACTTGTTATTCTTATGATGACAATATGGCCTAGGCTTTAGGTTCCGTATTGTATCATTGATTTTGCTTAACAAAATATTTGACTCAGTTATTTCACTATCTGTATTACAATAAAATTCTCCAGGCAGTCTAATAGCACAACCATAAACCAATTGAGCTGCACTTACTCCTGTGTCTGATCTTGGTACTGAACGAAGCCCTAACAATACTGTCGTCAATTCGTCAACCCATGACTTGTTATCCTGTAATCGTGCCTTTAACGCTGCCTTTAAAGAACGGTGCCAGCGTTCTACAACACCATTGCTCTGTGGGTGGTATGGCGTAGTTCTAAGCTTTTCAGTACCTGTATATTTCATCAACTGTTGGAATAAGTTGCTTTCAAATTGCCTACCTTGGTCACTGGTCAATACCGCTGGACAACCAAATCGTACAATCCAACCGTCATAAATTGTCCTAGCCACGGCCTCTGCTGTGATATCGTGCAGTGGAAAGGCTTCTGGCCAACCCGTCGTACGGTCTATGACTGTGAGACAATATCGATAGCCCTCCTGTGACGTCGGAAGGGGACCTACCAAATCAGTATGGACGTGAGTAAACCTGGGTACCTCTGGAAACCTAACGCTACTCGATTTGGTGTGCCGCGCGATTTTAGCCTTCTGGCAATGAACACAGGTTTTGGCCCAAAGGCCTACGTCTTTGTTCATATCTGTCCAGAAAAATCTTTCTGTAATAATTTTACGCGATGTTTTTATCCCTGGATGGCTCAAGTTATGTATCGACAGAAAAACATTACGACGAAACTTGCGTGGGATATAAGGTCTCAACTTACCTGTTGATACTTCACAGTAAACATCATTGTCGCAGTACGGAAAGTTAACCTTTAAGAATTTTAGTGTTTCGTGAGACTTCTGTAATAGGCTTTTTAATTCATCATCATTTTCCTGTTCGGCAGCTACTTCCGAATAATTAATTAACGTATGACGATTGATAACTTCTACTCTCGATAAAGCGTCCGCAACTACATTATCTTTACCTTGAATGTGTCGAATATCAGTTGTGAACTCACTAATAAAAAGTAATTGCCTAGTCCGTCTAGGAATCTCCTTATTATTATTACCAGTTAACTTGCTAAAGGCATATGTCAAAGGAAGATGATCCGTATATATTATCAATTGCCTGCCTTCATGTAAATACCTAAATTGTTGTACTGCCAAGTAAATAGATAATAATTCTCGATCATATGTACTGTATCTCTTCTGTGTGTCTGTTAGCTTCTTGGAAAAATATGCTAACGGTTTCCAATTACCGTCTACGAACTGTTGTATTACAGCTCCGCAACAAGTATCGCTTGCGTCTGCGCAAATACAAATAGGTACGCTGGGAAGCGGGTATGACAATGTAACCGCGTTTTGTAAGCTAAGCTTACATTGCCGGAACGCTTCGTCAGCTTCCTGTGTCCAAGCGACTGGTGTTTTGTCGTTACGCTTTTTCGTATGAACATAAGAGAATAATAATTCCTGGTATTTTAGAGCTTCGGGCAAATGTGGTCTATAAAAATTTACCATTCCTAAAAATGTACGTAACTGACTAACAGTTCGTGGCTTAGGATAATCTATGACGGCTTGTACCTTATCCTCCAGTGGCCTATATCCATTTGTCGATATTTCATATCCTAGAAAATGTAGTTTTTCTTGTTAAAAAGTACATTTTTCTATATTTAAAGTTATGCCGAATTCACTCAATCGCTTGAAAATCTGTTCGAGATGACCGTCATGCTCTTCCTTTGTGTGAGAAGCGACAAGTATGTCATCCAAATAACAGTAGACAAAATCCAAACCAGATAATATTGTATTATTCATAAATCTCTGATAACTAGCACATGCATTCCGTAATCCAAAAACTAACCTTGGGAATTCGAACATTCCAAACGGTGTCGTAATTGCTGTTTTTTCTACGTCATCAGGGTGAATCATAACATTATGGTATGCTCTGCGTATGTCTAAACATGAAAATATAGACTTACCCGCCAGTAGATACTTGAAGTCCTGTATCCTCGAGATAGGATACCGATCTGGTGTTGTGACTGCATTCAAGGCCCTATAATCTCCACAAGGACGTATGTGTCCGTCCTTTTTAGGCACTATATGCAAAGGGCTAGACCACGGACTCTTTGAAGGTCGGCAAATACCCATCTCTAACATTAAATCAAATTCCTTTTTTGCCTTTTCATACCTTCCTGGTGGTAGAGGTCTAGCTCTTTGATATATAGGGGGTCCTGTCGTCTCTATACGATGATAAGTAGAGTGTTTCGGATCCTCAATGAACGATAACGGTTTCAATAGGTCTGAATATTTACTAAGAAGGTTGTGTACAGGATGATCAGAACTCAGTGAAGTAATTGATGAGTCAGTATGGTTTATGATCGTACCAATTACATTTACACTAGTAGTCTCGTCAACTAACCTTTTGCCATGTAAATCTACAAGTAACCTAAAATGTTGTAAAAAATCAGCTCCTATAATAGGCTGTTTTACATCACAGACTATAAAAGTCCATTTAAATGTTCGTCTCAAATTCAAATTAAGTGTCAAATTAACATAACCATAGGTTTTAATTTCAGTGTTATTTGCTGCATACAGCTTAAAGTCTTTAATTGGGTGCAAATTATCTTTCTTATACTTAAACTTACTAGGTATCACACTTACATTGGCACCGGTATCAATCAGAAATTTAAAACCCGAATTTAAGTCTGTTACGTTAAGGCGATAACTATTTACCGTGGTGCAGTGTCCCGCCAACGACGACCGCACTGTATTTAGTTTTCCGAAGGCTTATTGCCTTTCCAGTTACACGGTTTCACACACTTATTAGCCTTTGTTTTGTACCGAAAATGGTAGAAGCACAACCATTCAGGATCTTCTGGTGTTCTCTTTACGCTGCGGCTGTCACGCGAACGACTCTTCGAACGTCCTTTTCCTGTGGACCTGCCGTGGCTCTTATTTCTTCCTCTGGTGTTGGCTAGCTCATCTATTCTCTGATTAATCTTCGCCAACTCAGCTGCGATATTATCTCGTGGCGGACTTCGTCGCGAGGTTCCTTGCCGAATTTCGGCGACTTCACTCGGTTTAAAAGTTTCTAAAACTTTGTCCGCTATATTAGCCATACTATCCAAATTCTTGGAATCCGCTACTGCTAACACAGCTCTCACCGATTGCGGTAAATGATCCTGCCACAATATTAATACGGCATCATCGGTCAACTTATTACGCGCAAGGTCACGCTTCCGGCGCAAAAGTTGTGAAGGCCGCTGATCGCCTAACTCCATTTCGGACATGAGTTTCCGTAGCCGCTTACTTTCTGTTTCTTCATACAACGTAAGTAATCTTGTTTTCAGCGTGTCATATTTATTTTGTTCTGGCGGATTCTCAAGGATATCCGCTATCTGTCGTATAACATCCTTGCCGAGCTTAGCTATCACTACATTGTAGTTAGCTTGGTCACCTGCCCTCTGTTGAGCCAGTATAGCCTCCACTTCGTAAAACCATAAACGGGGCTGATCTTGCCAAAAATCAGGTATTCTCGCTGCTAACGAAATCGTGGACAACTCGAACGCCACGGGTGCTGAAGGACCTGATGGCCCAGGCACGGCCGGAATTCCAGCTGGCGGCGGCGGCGGATTCGACATTCTGCGATCCTTTAAAGTTTGCTACCGTTAACCGAGGAGCACGGGAATCGTCTACCCGACACGCACACGCGAATAAAAACAGACCGTAAATCGAATATAACTCAACCAGATCCATAAATAACACTTCACGAAAATTGTTTAAAAGTTCACAGTTTAAAAAAAAAAAAAAAAATCAAGGGTCCTATTGTCGGGGGTCACCACTTTAGGGATGTTATCTGGGAGTTAAATCAGAAGATTGAAAGTACTAGTTACTAATGTATTGTCATAAACACGGCCGGGAGACGACTAGCGAGCGGGAAGCGTGGTTCGACACATGAGGCGAAAATGCTGACAACACGTTCCTAGTCCCTACACTAGATCGACGCATATCTTGTCAACAATGGGTTGTAGTTATTGCGTAGTCGGCTGAGAGATAGACTTGCAGCCAGTATTCTGACTCCCTTTCTGTTATTGCCAAGATATGGGCCCTCTCTGAAGCTGAACTGCATGGCTCCATGATGTGATCATGCACCCGTTGGCACATGGGTTCATCCCATAGTTTTTGGAGCCGGGGCTTACATGGTAAGTTTTTGCCTGGGCAGACCATCTTCCAGGCGTCCATGGCCTCGTGGACAAGCCCGCTGTCTCTCAACCACTGCGGGTTTAGTATTTTACCTGTGAGAGATAGTGTGCACAACCGTGCCCATCTTGTTCAGCTCAAATCAAACTACCAGTACTTCATGCACTGTTCTATATTTCGCTTTCAAAAATAACCACACCAAATAAAATTTACAACACATCTTATGGATTCTCCGTTGACACATCGCTTGCGCGATGCAGCTCATGCAGCCGACGGTACAGCGCCATCTAGCGGCAAATGTTAAAACTAGACTAAATTATTACCTCTCGTAGGATTTACATTGATACATCGCTTGCACGATTCAGCGGCCTGTACAGCGTCATCTCGCAACGGATCCTAATACTAGATTAAACATACCGCTCACCAAGGACAGAATGTCTTTCATAGGCATAGCCGCCCACTATGAAACTCGCTACCTGTTAGGCAGGATGTTGAAAAGTCAAGTTTACGGTGACGACTGAATACAGATCCTTGAATCACGCAAATCGTAACTACATATTAAAACAATTGAATCGAAGGTTTCACAAGTTCATGCAGGTGAATAATTACAATTCGGCAACTTCATTTATACGAAAATTAAAAAAATTTAGACAGTCGCAGGTAAAATACAAATTTTTGAAGTAGGGCGCTTGATGATGGAATTACCACATTTCAAGGATACAACTCTAGTAATATTGTCAGAGCCCTGATGCTTTTGCATTATTCTACCAAACAGCCATTTTGTCGGAGGTAAGTTATCTTCACTAACCAAAACAACGTCTCCAACCTGGGGTTCGGGAGTTCTGTAAGCCCATTTATACGGGTGTAGAAGATGCACTAGATATTCATTCGACCATCGTCGCCAAAAGCATTGCAGCATCCTCTGAGTCAATTGCCATCGCTTCAATATACCTATGTTGGAGTTCTCGTAATTAATTTCAGGTAATGTGAAAAGAGCTTCACCCACCAATAAATGACGGGGGGTCAAAGGATTTGGATCGCTGGGGTTGTTAGGTAATGTGGATATCGGTCGAGAGTTGAGACAAGCTTATATGTGGCAAAGTAGGGTAGCCATTTCTTCGTATGTTAATGTTGACTCGCCGACCACTCGTTTTAATGAAACTTTGTAGACTTTATACCCGCCTCCCAGAGCCCACCGAAATTGGGAGCCCTTGGGGGTATAAAGTGCCAGGTTATTCCGTTCATTGACAAAGCCTCAGCTATTTCATGAACCATATATGAATTTGATATTAATACTTTTTCTGCTTGATAAGTGTGTTTTAATAATAATCTTGTGTTATATATTAAAATACACATGTCATTTGTATTTTTTATGCTGTACTTTTCAGTTCATTTTTTATTATTTTTTTGCCATAATAACTAACTAAAGGGATCCATAGAATTATTTCTGTCTTTTTTAGCATGAGAATACATTTATAAATACAACTTTAATGATGAATCTGCGTGTCGTGTTATACATATATAACGTATTAATAAAACATTAAAAATAACAATAGAATGGTTAACTTATAACAATTTAAAAATTAATGTAAGTAAAACTAAAATCATGTCATTTCAGCAAAGGACCAACCAAACACCTCATCTATTTATAGCCTATGATGGGCAAAAAATTTATGAAACCGACACGACAAAATTTTTAGGTTTAAGTGTAGATAATAAGTTAACTTGGGAAGCTCAAACTAACAATATATGTAAGAAATTAAACACATTTTCCTATGCTCCGTATAATTTGAGAAAAAAGGCAAGTCAATCTGTAGTACTGACGGCCTTTCACGCTTTCGTAACGTCAATCCTAAGATATGGTGTGATATTTTGGGGAAATTCGACAAATAGAGACGCTGTATTTTTAGCTCAAAAAAAATGCATACGATCATTGTGTGGTATTAACAATGACGATTCCTGTAAACCCCATTTTCGAAAATTGAACATTCTCACTCTTCCTAGTTTATATATTTATGAATTAGTAATTTTTGTAAAATGTAATTCTAATAAATTCTTAAGATTTAAAAGTACACGCTTACGCGATAAAATATCATGTGCAACAATACCAAAAACCATGTTATTTCAAAAAAATGTTGTTGGCATGGCTCCTAAGATCTTTAATTAATTACCAAAAGACATAATAGAAATAGAAGAACTTAATACATTTAAAAAAGCTTTAAACAAGTTTTTGTCTGAAAAAGCTTATTATTCTGTGAAAGAATTTTTAGAAGATATTTTATATTAAGTATGACATGCATGCTGCACACAATTTGTATGCCTTTAGGCGCCTATAGTGAAACTAAATTATGTATTTGTAACATCTTTTAACCTATGTTGGACAAATAAATGATTGATTGATTGATTGAAATATAGAAAATAAACCCATATTCAGGATTGACATGTTTTCGTTCTGTTTTTATGTTCAAGCCTCCGTAACATTCAAACTACTAAGGTTACATAGGTACATGATTTTGACTAATTTGAAATCCTTAAAGTATGCCAATTCATTTGATATTAACCACTCCATAACTTCAAAGTATAAGTGTGATTTTTTGCGGTCCCAAACTTTAACCAACGTTTTTTCAATTGTCGCTTTTTCACTTTTGCAAGTTTGAAGAATTAAAAAAAAATAGCTATAGCACTTAGAGACATAATTTTTTCACCAAAAGATTTTTTCACCAAAGTGGGACCTTTTCCCTAAAACAGTCACAATTTATGCCTATCAACAATATGACTTTCAATTTTATGCAACCCGATATGGACCCGATTTTAGTAATTATTAATATTTTATTATATTATTTAATATTTTGACCTTAGATATAAGAAAATGTATCTCTGTTGTAATTATAAAATATTTTCAGAAACAGACAGTGGGCCCAAGTCTCAAAAGAAGATCTAATAATGCTAGAAGAACAATATATAATTACATTAAAAAAAAAGCTTGTTATTTTATTTCGGGTTCACATTTAAGTCCAACCTTGTATTAGCACATTTAAATAAATATCCACTGTACAACATAGGACTTAAACGTGGACTCAATCCTAAACCAAATTTCGATTACAAAAATTGTTTACATGAGTCTATATTCCAACCCAGTCCATTTTATTGATATCGATAAAAATCGCAAGCGTAATTAATCGTAAGCCTACTACACTATTTTAGTCTGTTAGATTGGTACTACTGCTGTTTGACGATTCTTTGACGTACATATTGGTATCAGTGTGCCATGCAATGTCCTGTCTATAGTTAGTTAATATTGAATGTCTTTGGTTGCGCAGTAAGCCATGATAATAATAATAATAATAATAATAAAATTTATTAAAAACATATTACAGCTGTAATGACTACGGGCTAAACATACTTATAATTAGATAACAATGTTACGCGCCTGAACTAGGATTATCCTGTGTTTCAGGCAAAAAAAAAAAAAAAGGTCGAACAATTAATTATTAATTCATATGCAAAGTTGTACAACATAATCCTTATTAATTATTAGAATAAATTAAGAAATTATACAGTATTGGTACAATATCTATGCGTGCTTGAATTAAAAAAGTATATAAACCAAAAACTAAAACCTATGATGACGGAACGTGCATCCGTCAATGTCACATGCATTTTTAGCTTTTATTTGAATACTAGAAGGCGCCCGCAACTTCGTTCGCGGAGGAGAAAAAGTCATAACCTTTCGTTTTTTCTTCAGCGTAGTCGGGTAAAAAGTATCCTATAACCATCTGGAGATACCCAGCTACCCGTGTACCAAAAATAGTTGAAATACGTTTAGCCGATTTTGCGTGATGAAGCCACAACGACACATACAAACATACATAAAATCCAGGAAAAATGTTTTTCATTTTAGTGACCTCCAAATAGTCCATAACAATCATTTTTTTTTAATATCTTCAATGTACAGACATTTCATTTTTACAACTTTATAATAGTATATATATGTGGAGAATAACACCATCCCCCCCCCCCTTCTCTTTATCTCTGAAGTTTACAGCACGAAAATTTATATAATTTGTATAAAGAAACATAAATATTACACGAAAATTATAACAAAGTGTCTAATTAGCTAATTCTTTTAATTTTCAAAAAACCCATTTTAATGACCCGGTTGCGTTAATTTTGCACTTCATTTGTATGCAATGCTTCGGATATCAGGTGCAAACTTAACTAAACTGGAACCGGGTTATGTTAGGGTACGTTAAAGTTTGTGTTTCGACCCATGTAGCTCTTCACTTTTCTGTTGTTACCAATATACTGCTTCAGTATATCTTCACGAGTCACCGAAACCAAGATAAATGCCATCAAAATTTGTTATTGATACGACAAACAACCAGTTTTTTCTACTTTTCTTAAAATCTATAGGACCTATCGAAAGTGCTAGTAGATTATTTTAATTAAACATCATTACTTACTTAATTGGTTTTAGTCCCATGTTTAAGTATCGCTTGACGAGGGAGCCTACACCAATTTAAGATAGAAACAGGACTTTATGATTTTTTTTCACTTGATTTATTAAGTATTATAACATTCCATTCAACTACAAGAAAGCCCAAATACCAAGCTACAATATACCTATATTTTTTACGTGATTTGTACCAAGTAAATAACTTTATATCACTTTAAAAACAATGCCATTTACTGAAATTGCCTGGGTAGCCCCTTAAGCCATGTTACATTGAGTTCAAGCGGAAAATTGACTCCTGAATAGTAGTCAATTTTCCGCTCCGTAGTAATTAACAATTGTTTTTGTTACGTTCAAAAGAACCTATTTGACTAATAGTTTTAATAAGTAAAACATGTTAATAATTTATTGTATTGTATGGACTTGACAAGTATTTATTTACTAGCAGGCGCCCGCAACTTCTTTCGCAGAGGAGAAAAAGTCATAACTCCTCTTTTTTTGACAACGTGGTCGGATAAAAAGTGTCCTATAACCATCTGTGGATACCAAGCTACCCGTGTACCGAAAATAGGTGAAATCTCATTATCACAACACAACAAAATGGGGCGAAATTGCGTATAAATATGATTTATTTCATTACCTTTCATTGGTAATTCTTCGACGCTTCGGACGTGGCGTTACGTCATGGTCATGGTAGGTGAAATCTGTTGAGCCGATTTGGCGTGATGAAGCCACAACGACACATACGAACATACTAACATACACAAAATCAAAAAAAATATATTTTTATATTTTTGACCTCCAAATTTCAATTTTTTTTTTTAATATTTTCTATGTACAGACATTTCTTTTCTTTATTAGTATAGATGGTAGTTGTGACAATTGTTCTGTGGTGTCAACATGAAGTATGGTTTTTCTTTTATAGCCAATAGACAATGCGGATTGCATCTATTTTTTTAATGGTGGGGGGGGGGGGGTCAGACTTACGTCTAAATAAATATAATACAAATCCTACTGCAAGTAGGAAGCAACCGCTGCGACATATTTATCCCGTTGATTAAACATTTTTCATAAATGGTTGCCACTGTTGCCAGTACGACCAAACATCCATACTTAATATTATAAATGTGAGACTGTGTCTGTCTGTCTGTCTGTCTGTTACCTCTTCACGCTTAAACCGATTGGAATGAAATTTGGTATGGAGATAGTTAGAGTCCAGGGGAAGCACATAGAATGAACGGCTGCGGAACCTTACACTGAGCATGGTCCGACATGCGGCCGGTTTTCTGTTTTAATAATGTATGGAATAATTTTATGCATACAAACTAACGACATTTCAAATAGAAACATGTAACAAAAAATCATAGGCGTGTACTTGCGGTTTATCAACCGACACAATCAAAGGGCTCAGTCTGAAAACCAGCGCTGTATTTTTTTGCCCAGCGAGCCTATGATAGTCGCGTTATCACGCGATAAATGATGTGATAACGCGCCTGTCACTCTCGCACTCACATACGGGTCAGAAGGTGACGGCAGCTATATCACTAATTTATCGCGTGACAAACGCAACCACCATAGGCCCGCAGCACACGCAGAGACGAGACCCATTGCCTCATATTTGTCTAAGTCATTGTTTTGTATTATTATTGATATTATTTCACTTCCTGGTTTTTATTCTGTAATTGTATTTTTTTTATTATGTCAGTACATGTAATTCTTAGTATAAGTTGTGGCAATAAATAATTTTCTGATTCTGCTTCCGATTATCTCTGCTTCTGAAGTATTAGAATGAAATCCCACTTCAACAGTAGAACGTATTTTATTTCATTTTATCCACTTATACAATAGGTCATCTAACACGGTAAATTGCACTCAACTTAATACTCATTTCAATACAACGGTTAGCACAGATCTCCCTCCGGTGTCCAAGTGACCGTCCTTTTATCCCCTTTTAAGTAGCTCGAGTAAAAATGGTAGTGGGTAACCATTATTTCTCAACCTACAACTACGATACCTTAACCTTACAATAACAAAATGTAGCCAGTTATTAAAATCAAAAACCCTACAGACGAGTGTGTGTTCCCGGATATGGTGAAGTATACATAGTAAAGTTGTTCCCTTATTTAAATCTGGAAGCAAGGATGATCTTGGGAACTTTAGATCAATGTCTGTATTACCAGTTCTTTGTAAAGTGTTTGAAAAGATAATTTTAAACCAGTTGCTACGACATTTTAATAATGGCAATAGGCATGAAAAAGATTTATAAGGGTTTCCCCAACCTCTTAAAGCCGTAAAATTAAGTTCACTGTCACTCCTTACGCTATAGAAGCTGCGTAAAAGCTGAATAATGGAGGAAACAAATGTCTTTAAATTAAGAAATTTTCAATCAACACTAAAATATCTGATGTAATATGAAGTCAAAGTTTTATACAAATTCTTTTAAATTCCGGGCTACTGTGTTGTGGAACTCTCTTCCACTCGATTTAAGGCAAGCGAAGTCATTGCCTATTTTTAAAAGTAAGTTAAAGGATCATTATTTATCTCTCCCATAATTTCTATTTTTAATTCTGCTTCTGGTTTTCTAATCACTTTGATGTCAACTGTATCATAGTTTTCTTTCTTACTTTGTATATATATATATATATATATATATATATTTATAGTAGTATGTATGTTTAGTATATGTATATGTATAATATGTATGTTTGTTTTTATTTATTTTTGTATTATACGAGTATGTAATCTTATCTCACCACCTACTCATTTCTAGCTATTTTATGTCATTTCCGCTACACAAAGGTTGTCTGGAAGAGATCGCTCTTTAGCGATAAGACCGCCTATTGTTTACCTATTTTATGTGAGGGCTCTATTGTACTGTTTCTGTTGTTTGTGTGCAATAAAGAATTGTTGTTGTTGTTGTCTTTATAATGCATTTAATGTAATACTGTCTGTTGCAATGCTATTTTACTGCTTAAAGCATACCTATTGCATTGCAGTTCAAGAGTTAGAGCCCCCTGATAGATTGACAGACATACAAACGGGCAGAGAGACAACAGAGGCTTAGTATTAGGGTTCCATACTCAAAAGATACCAGCGGAAACCTATTAAAATCGCTTCAACATGTTGACATCTCAACTGTTCAAACAAACAACAATTACTCACCTAACACAATTATGCTGTGTATTGTGTGGAATAGAAAAGTCACAGCGCTGTTTATAGAACACTTATATTAATCGGCAGGACACTCTAGTTGAGGTACCTACACTACTAATGAAAACGGTTAGATATGCTTCGTATAGACTTTTTATTGTAACACAAAAATTTTAAACAATTTAATATTTTGCTGTTGCTCACGGGCAGTGATGCGCCGTTCTCGAGAATTCCCGGGAACGAGAAAACGCTAGGAGAAATTTCTCGGAAACCTTCTCCGTAGCGAGAATTTCTGAGAAAGTACGTGAAATATTTTAAATACTTTTTTTTTAGGAACTTAAATTTCATTGTTTTTATGATTTATTGCTCTTCGTGAGGTATTTGGTCCCAATAAGATAATGTATCAGCAAAATTCTCTCTATTCTCGAGAATTTCTCAAGAAAATTCTCGGGAACGTTCTCCGGGGAACGTTCTCTGCAATATTTCGGCAGGTTATGCGGAACGTTTTTTCTTTAAAATAGCATTTTTAACTAAGCTTTTTATAGAGAATTCATTATAATACTTTTGATTTAATATTAAATATCAAATTTCAAGTTGATCAAAACGGGAAATGAGGGGAAACGGACTAGCAAGATTTGTTCCAGTCTAGGTTAAGTCATTAAGTAGAGTGGAAATAATAAAATACTGTGTGTAATCAAAAACATTTTAATTATATGGTTATAAAAATTAAAAACCCAAAATCAACATAAAATTATAAATTTAAAAAGACGGTTACTACTGCTTACTTTGAAATATTTAAATGACATAGTTACCAGAAATATGTAATGCAAAATCAACATAAAACATTACATATTATAGTCCTTAACTTATTAAAATATCTTTTCACCCAATTATCAAAAACAAAATTAACAAGAGTAAACAAAAATCTTTATATAAAAATGAATTTAACAAACAACTTTGGATTATACCTACATTATAAAAAAATCAACAATGTGTCACAATTCGAACATACAATAAATCATTTTTTCAATTCTACCTATATACAAAGTTAGCACTTCACTTAATTTGCGTACCTAATCAGTTAAACAAATATCAAAATAATCATTGTCGAAGCTGGCTTCTTCATTAACCAGGTCCGTAACCGATCTAAAATCAAAATGTTCTAATTCGAACGACAAATCCCACGAAGCTTCATCGTCTGTAGATTCTGATTGAGAACGAACTCTTTCACCAGGCTTAGTTAAAGTTTTGTCCATTAATTTCCAATTATGGGATATGTAGCAAATTTTTGAAGCTCTTTCAGTCTTTAGCTTGTTTCTTTTTTTTGTTAAAATATTCCCATAAGTCGAAAACGATCTTTCGACCGATGCTGAAGTGGAGGGCATTGATAAAAATTTTCCAGCTGCTTTTGCTAAAACTGTTTTTGGGAACAAGGTTTGCCACCACAAAATTGGATCCACCTCTGCTGCTATTTGCCAAATAAATGACTTTTCCCAAAGACCCTTCCTACACTTGTAGTCAGATAACTCTTGTATCAGCACAGCGTCACATTGCGCTATGTTCAGTATTGATGAACATCCATCCAGGTTTTCGTCATGGCTGAGCGTGGCACCTTGATTTCTGGGATCTAAAATAACGGCAGCAAGGTGAACAGGTTTCAAGCAATTTTGTTTTCTCGTTTGGAATTTTAGTTTAAGATTCGCTAGAGAATTTTCTTCAAACATGTCTTCAGAATTATCATTATTTATTACTTCTTCTATTTCCTTGAGAGCTCGATGCACCAAGTGGATTGTACAGGTGTCTCCTTGTAAGATGGTGATCCATTTAACAATTGGTTTAAGGAATATTATTTGTTTCTCGATATCTTTCCATGTCTTTTCATCCAAAATTATGGATTTGTGTTTTTGCAGTTCCCTGTTGTCTTCGTTGACGACCATTGCTTGCAAAATACCTTTTGATTTCAAAAAGTTTTCTAAACAATGCAGATAGCTTCCCCATCTAGTCTTGACAGGGAACAGAAGTGACACGTTCAAAGCTTTCTCCGCGGCAATTTTCTTAAATTCTGCACTGAAAATGTTAGAATGCAAAATGCATTTTATCACAGCAACTACTGATGTGAGCGTTTCGTGAATGATGTCGAGTTTTAATACATTACCTATTAATAAGTTTAACGTATGAGCCAGACAGCCTACCCACGTCGTGTTTTCATATCGCTCAGTAAGTAATTTTCCACACTTTTTCATATTGGCAGCATTGTCTGTAATTATTCCAATAAATTTTTCGGATCCGATTTCGCTCATAGTTTGGCCTATCTTTTCAGATAAGTACTCTCCTGTGTGTCTGTTATTTCGGGTATCAATAGATGAATGGAAATATGGTTTCGGTGTGTAGACAATGATGTTAAGGATTGAATTCTTATTAATATTTGTCCAGCCATCAATTGCTAAATGTAAAACATCAGCATCTTCAATTTTGTTTGTTACTTTGCGCTTAACTTCTTCATATTCTTCGTCTAGTAATATGGTTGACAGCATTTTGCGTGAAGGTGGGCTGTAGTCCGGTCTTAAAAGTTGCAATGCCTGTTTCCATAACGGGTGCTCAAATATTGAAAGTGGCTGGCCACTTACGTATACTGCTCTAGCTAGAGCTTTGTGTACTTCTTTCTGAAAAAATAAACTTAGATATACTCTATATACTCTATATTATAAATCGAAATGTCACTAATATCTTTGGGCTTTTAAGTAAAACAAGTTATAAGAATTCTATATACATTTGTGTCATTCGTTCTCAATCAAAATACCACACAGTCCACATTTTAGGAATTAATTAATTTTAACAAATAATCAAACTAATCCGGCTATCCTAAGTTACCGTTTCCTTGAAAACGATACATTGAATTTGAATACCTATCTATGAAATAAAAAACATAAAAACATACCTCGTCGAAAGTATTACTGGTCTCATCCACATTTACGGGCTTTTGAGTGGCCCCAACACTGTCAATGTAGATATTTTCAGGCTCCTTTTTTCCCAGGTTTTGTTTAACCTCAACTGGGCTATTTTTGCAGTTAACAACTATATGTCGCGCGAATCTTGTGACATTTTTGCACGTATATACCGCATCGCAAAACAAGCACACATATTTCACACGCTCACTGTCCGTTAGAGATCTAAAATAGTCCATAACTTTATTATTTCCCATTTTTACTGACAAACATGGCACATGGCACAACTATCCCTTGTAAAGACTTTACCGATACTGAGTACAATATAAACGTGTCTATTTCTATCAAACAATTAAAATAATAGTGCTCTTTCCTACTTACAATCTTTCGTATTAAGTGAGAAAGAGACAAATGGTTGGGTCGGGATGATCATTTTGTGCACTGCAAGAAAGTACCCTTGACAGGTTCTTTTGTTTTTATTACGTGTAATCCTTTATCGCAAGTGCAGGTAAAATCTTGAACTTGCGCGGTAACGTGTTATTTTATATCATTGCTATTATTTATATGTTTTTTTTTTCAAAACTTTAGTCATTTTATTTTATATTCTCCTTAATTTCCGCAATGAAAACAAAAGGAACGGATTATTTATATCGCGCATATTATCTCATTCTAGTTCCCGACGTTTCAGAAACTTTACAGTATCGTTTTCACCTTTTATTTATAATATTTATTTATTAAATGATGTAGCAATTGACAATATCGCCAACGAGTTCCTTGAAATATAGAAAATTTTGATCTTCAAATATGCCATGAAGTTAAAGTACCTTGCGGATACGTATTCACCATTTTTACTAAGATTTTTAATCACAAAATGTAACATTTAACTACTTTTCGCTAATACTTGGCACCGCGAAATTCCCCGGAAAGTTCTCATCGAGAATATTTCCGAGAAATTTCGCGGGAAATTCTCGAGAGCATAGAGAATATTGCCTTAGAATACCCCAGTTAGTTATAATGCTTAACAAATATCTTTTAATCACATACATTAAGACATAAATGTAAATAAAACACAAACTTTCTAAAGTGTTTACATACTTTCTCGGAAATTTCCGTTCCAGAGAAATTTCTCGAGAAACATCGAGAATTCTCAGGAGAAGGAATTCTCGAGAGCGGGAACGTTCTCGCCGGCACATCACTGTCACGGGTGTGCGATCGCTAGATTTGTAGGATATACATATAAAATATTGAGAGCCGAATTGGTCACGTAGTGTCCTCGTTTTAGGGCCACGCAGGTATCGAAGCCCAGATAACTTAAATATATAACTGTATAAAGGTTGTATTATGAATTATTTTTTTACTTTAGGCTGTTAAACATGGCTGCAAAGAAATCTGGATGTAAAGCCATTGTACATCCAAAAGGGGCCCCAAATTATACTGCTTCAAGTGTAGATCTAGCTGGTTAACAGCTGTATTATAGCTGTATACGCCAAAATTCTATTATGCAGCTACAAATCTACGATTTGCCTTTTTTAATTCTTATATATATACATGCTCAAACTGGTAAAAGTCTTTATATAAGAATTGTCTTATTCGCACAATTAATATTTCTGTTATTTTATAGATTTATTCATTGAATCAAACAGTCACAGCCATTTCAAGTTGTGAAGTGTACATTTATTAGTCGAGTATATGGTAAGTACGCATATTTCTATTCTCCATTGAGATTTTGCTTGCGGCTGCTATAGTTTCGTCGTGAATATGTATATCAATTAATAGCAATAAACTCACGCTCCCTCAAAATGATAGATAATAAAAGAAATTAACAAATTTGTTTATACTACCAGCCAGTTTTTATTTATTAGACCTAAAGCCGAGATTTTAGTATTTTCAATACTTCTCTACTGAGAATAAACTACCTAATTGTATTGAGTCTTGTTAATAATTCTAAAGAAATTTCCAATCAACACTAAAATATGAAATCAAATTCGTTATATGTTTTAATGGCGTCCCAAATTTAAACAGCTGTTGTTCTTCTGGTATACTATTACGAAGTTATTTGCTGAACTGAGG
The DNA here is from genome assembly GCA_905404275.2 of Hedya salicella. NCBI lineage: Eukaryota > Metazoa > Arthropoda > Insecta > Lepidoptera > Tortricidae > Hedya > Hedya salicella. Next base: position 3,734,313 of record FR990106.1, on the reverse strand, counting down.
AATAATTTTAGAATAATTATCAGCTTAAATAGTAATATGTCTGTATATTAGAATTCAGTTAGTACAGTAGCTGCTTAGAAGTACTTAGATATTGAGTCAATATTACAGCGATAAATCGCTGTAATATTGACTCAGTATCTAAGTAGTTACTAGGGTTAAATAAAATTGAACGCGAACCCATTCTGCAAGTCCGAGGTTCATTATATACGTACCAACATATGTATTAATTTATTTTTCTCGTGCTTTTGACAGTTGTTGCCTTTCGATTTGACGAGATAATATAAAACAGATAGATTAATGCACTTCGCCATTCGAAAGAACTAACGCTACAGTCTCATTTTTAAGCTGGATAATCCTCTTTATAAATACTATTGGAATTAAAATAATCCACGGTAATGCTAAATTTTAACTGATGGCTGAACTATACGGTAAAACCTACACTTATAGTATCGGCTTTAATAAATAAAATTCCAATAATGTTATATTCAGCCGACAGCATTGTATTACGCTCCTGTAAAGGACATTGCTTTTTAAAGATTTCCTAGATAACTATTGATCAGCTATTATCAAGCCTAATACGATGGAGTTAAAATAGGGACGGTTTACACCAATATCCGGTTCATAGCTATATTATTTGCCCTTGTATAGCGTAAAGCAGTACAAAGGATTAAATCAAGAGCAGTAAACCGTCTATGTCAGTAACCAATGTAAAATGATCAAACTCCGCGTACATTTTGCTTAGGGCGCTGCTAAAGCTGGATCATAGATACGGCTGTTTATAACGTATATTTTGTACGGAATCTTCGGTGCGCGAGTTTGACTCGCATTTGGCCGGTTTTTTTATCAGCTTCGTTATTCGGATTTTTATTTTTAACTGCCGGCTGTACTATACGAGTACCTACTTAAGTAGAGTAAGGACCAATTGAAACTTCGTTTTTTTATTAGTTAACTATGAAGAAGTACAATTATTTTATGCTAGGTACTAAATAGTACAATTCGAGTACAACCATATGTGACAAACTATTTCAAAAATATAATATGGCCGATATGCAACGTATCACACGTTAAACCTTTAAGTACTCGCGCGGCTACTTGCACGACTGTGCTTTCATTGTTTCTAGTTTTTGTCAAAGCAGTAAGCGAGAAGAAACGATTGAATACCGGTGGCAGCAATACGTAGTAGTAGAGAAAATGCTGCACCAGTTGGTGCCATAGCCGCGAACATGTGAAGAGTGTTAGATTATTTTATGATGTTGGCAAGCCTCTTTTGTAACTAGGAGTTGTCTATGATAATATTATTTCTTTTTCTTACGTTAACTGTCTTTCTTTGGAATTAAATACTTCAGTCTAACTGAACGCTGATTTTATTTTCTTTTGGATTCTCATTAAATAAAAGGTTATGGGCGTTATATAAATAAAAGGAAAATAGTCAGCCAGATGGCATAATAAGATAGTCCGGGTATTTTAGTGTTTCAGGTACGAAATAAATTCAAAATTGTATCGACAAATATAGAATAATGGCTTCCATGGTAATGCCTCAACTTGATGAAAAACAAAATTTTTCAAATCGAAAATTTAGGATAAAATTTTTATTAAACGAAAAAAGCGTTTCAAATGTTCTGAAGGATGATCCGCCTGTAGAAAAAGATAAGTATGCAGAATTTATGCTCAAAGACGCGAAAGCGAAATCGACGATCGTACAATACGTATCAGATAAATACTTAGATATAATTAAAAAAGCAGAAACGAGTAAACAAATGATTTCAAAGCTAGAAGAAATATTTGAAAGGAAAAGCGTGTTCAATACGTTGCACCTGAAGAAAAAACTGTTATCTTTAAAATGTACTGGTAATTTACAAGACCATTTTTTGAAATTTGACTCAATCTCATAAGTGAGATGGAAGTCGCTGGCTGTAAACTGGACGAAAGTGACAAGGTAGCACATTTACTACTTACTTTACATGATTCATACGAAACTGTTATTACTACTCTTGAAACTATGAGCGTAGAAAAAGAATTATGCGAAGATTTTGTAAAAGCCCGACTATTCGATAGCAAAATATTAAATTGTTTAAATTTTTTGTGTTACAATAAAAAGTCTATACGAAGCATATCTAACCGTTTTCATTAGTAGTGTAGGTACCTCAACTAGAGTGTCCTGCCGATTAATATAAGTGTTCTATAAACAGCGCTGTGACTTTTCTATTCTACACTATACACAGCATAATTGTGTTGGGTGAGTAATTATTGTTTGTTTGAACAGTTGAGATGTCAACATGTTGAAGCGATTTTAATAGGTTTCCGCTGGTATCTTTTGAGTATGGAACCCTAATACTAAGCCCATGTTGTCTCTCTGCCCGTTTGTATGTCTGTCAATCTATCAGGGGGCTCTAACTCTTGAACTGCAATGCAATAGGTATGCTTTAAGCAGTAAAATAGCATTGCAAACAGACAGTATTACATTAAATGCATTATAAAGACAACAACAACAACAACAATTCTTTATTGCACACCAACAACAGAAACAGTACAATAGAGCCTTAACATAAAATAGGTAGACAATAGGCGGTCTTATCGCTAAAGAGCGATCTCTTCCAGACAACCTTTGGGTAGCGGAAATGACATAAAATAGGTAGAAATGAGTAGGTGGTGAGATAAGATTACATATAATACAAAAATAAATAAAAACAAACATACATATTATACATATACATATACTACTCGTAAACATAAATACTACTATAAATATATATATATATATATATATTTTTATACAAAGTAAGAAAGAAAACTATGATACAGTTGACATCAAAGTGATTAGAAAACCAGAAGCAGAATTAAAAATAGAAATTATGGGAGAGATAAATAATGATCCTTTAACTTAGTTTTAAAAATAGGCAATGACTTCGCTTGCCTTAAATCGAGTGGAAGAGAGTTCCACAACACAATAGCCCGGAATGAAAAAGAATTTGTACAAAACTTTGACTTCATATTACATCAGATATTTTAGTGTTGATTGAAAATTTCTTAATTTAAAGACATTTGTTTCCTCCATTATTCAGCTTTTACGCAGCTTCTATAGCATAAGGAGTGACAGTGAACTTAATTTTACGGCTTTAAGAGGTTGGGGAAACCCTTATAAATCTTTTTCACGCCTATTGCCATTATTAAAATGTCGTAGCAACTGGTTTAAAATTATCTTTTCAAACACTTTACAAAGAACTGGTAATACAGACATTGATCTAAAGTTCCCAAGATCATCCTCGCTTCCAGATTTAAATAAGGGAACAATTTTACTATGTATACTAGGGTGGGTCGCTTTTGTATGGGGCATTTTTATTTTTATATTTTTTTTCCTAATAGTGATAAAAAGTTGACCCACACGTATAGCATCAAAATTCAGAAAAAAAAAAGTTTTGTAAGTCTTTTCCGTCTACCCGCGCAACGACTTCGAAAATTTGATAATTTCAGAATTTTACTTATATCTAAGATAGCATTTTTATAAGAATGTTTCCACAAAAAAGGTGTGTTTTTATAGAAAATGCAAAGTACATGTCTTTAAAAATATATTTAATCAAGAAAATACAGTATACTCATTTTTAAAATAACTACACAAAGCGGTCAAAAAGCGTTAAAATCCTTCCTGCTCTCGAATTTTGGCATAATTTTTCGACTCTGTATTTTCGCCTTTATCATACCTTCCCTGGCAGTTTTGTTGCACAATTGTAAAGAGGCTTCTGTAACCGTCTTTACCGCCCGCTCCACAGATTGTGAATGACATGGCAGCCACAGGAAAAGTATTTCGTCGCTGCCCCTTGTCTCCACAAGAGAAAGTAGGACTTTATCTTTAACGTCGCGTAGTATCGGAGGTTGAGTGTAGTTTTCCTTCCAATCAATCATATTAATATAGCACGCAGCATTAAGATTAATCTTGAGCACCTGCGGCTATGGCGATTATTATGTGAAGGAACATTTCTAGCTTTCAGAATACGCCTCGCAGCGAGGTCTCGTACATGCTTCTGAGGATCAGCTAACATAGCCAGGAGTAGGTTTTCCGGGTGAGCGAAATATGCGTTTCTTGTTATTACGGCATCAACTACCTTTTTAAGATCTGCAGAAAGGTATCTAGAATCTGAGATCAGTTTATATAAGTGTCTTGCCCCGTCTTTACACGAGCGGTGTCTTTTTATTTCATACCAGACGGGAGCGTAAACTTGACTACAAACATAGCTAGTTGTTTTAAATTGTGCGATGGATTGCTGGTTGAAACATAAAGCCGCATGATTCGGTTAGCCTTTGTAAGTCATCGGGCGTGAGACATTTTACTTGGAGAACGATGAGACAAATCAGGAGGACATTCACCATTTATAACCGCTGATACTATGTCGTACAGATAACGTTGGTCAGAACTAAAATCTTTGACTTTGGATAAGTCGGGTAATGTGCCATCTATCTTTTCGTATGACACAACACCACGCTTTTCACAGTCGTCAAGTGGGTTTCCAATTGCACCAGAATAAGTGGTCGGTCCAGTTGTTTTACCATCAAGAAACAAAAACAAACGTCTTAGGGGCAATTCGTTCATATGTAAAAGGCATATAATCCATTGCAGAGGTCTGTTGAAACGTTGTTCGAATAGCCGTATGACCCCGCGATATTTTCCAGTGTTTGTGACAGTGCCGTCACAACCAATAGCTACTGTATCCTCCAAAGACACGCCTTGACTGATAAGGGTTTCGTGAATGGAGAATTCTAAACTTTTGGAAGTTCCATTACACGGAACGGCGTAACCAATGTAAATCGATTCGGGTTCCTTGATAATTGAAATGTGTTCTTCTACTTTTGTAATTCTATATATTTTTTCCCCTTTGGTCACAAGTTGGAGTGTCTTGTCTTTTCTTCCGTCAAAATATAAGGCAGGAATACTGGCAACCTCCGCCTCAGTGACAGTTTTTTGTCGTAGTTTTTGCCGCGCGCAACGTATTTTTGATTTATCAACTACGTCGTCACTCAACTTAACGTCATACAGAACAGCAGAAGCGACAGCAGCAGCTGCTCTCTCTGAAAGTCCGTAGCGATCACAAATACTAGCCAAATTCGTCAGTGACCGGATTTTACGTTTTTTTGCCGGTGGTGGAGCCGATAAACGATCTGGCGAAGACACTTCTAGATCGTTTCCAGATTCCATGGAGTTATTAGGGTTCTTGCAAACAGTGCCCCTCTGTGGTGTTTTTGTAGCACTGTAATAAGTTCTTAGTTTTTGTTTTCGCTCGATAGATTTAATTATCTTCCGAGTTGCCGTCAAATCAATTCTTTCCATGACCATTTTTCTATTTTTTCTCTGATCAGTAAGGAACATTTGTTCTGCTATCGGGCATTTTTTTTCTTTAGGACAGCTACAAGTTTGAAAGTTTTTGCACTTACATGCACTTCAATCAAATAGTTTTTCAGAACTTAATAAAAAATCTTGCTTTTTATCTTTTGATAGGCGCTTCCACGACTTAATCAAATTTTGCAATACACGAATGTGTAATTTTGCAATACAACAATTGCAATACACGAATGTGATATATTATTGGTATAGAAGCTTTAAACCATAAACATTGGACTTTCTGGGTAACTATTACAGGAATCTCATTAAAGGTAGGTTCCTTTTTAGAATTGATTTCGACTTTAAGTCGATATCTTACTAGGTTATAATATTTCACTACATTTTTGTAAGTGGGTAGTTGGCTCTCGTTAAGCTCATCAAACGACCCAAAAATACGACAATTTGTTGATCTTCTACTGCTTATCTCCATGACAAATCACACTCCGAGTAATAATAGTCAAAATAACGTTCAAAATAATAACAATATTGGTCAAAACTTTGCGCGACCTTTCACCTTGAACTAGGTTGTTATCACTAAAACAATGCGTGGTGATTTACGCGCGCATCGTATTTGACGACCCTCCCCCGCACTTCCTCTTCTTGCAGATGTTACCATGGCGGGTCGCAGTATTATTATTTTCGATTGCTATTTAAATGTTTATTAGTTCAGACGTTTGAAACAATTTTTAAACTATGTTTGGCACAAATTCTCGAAGCTGCGTTATTCAGCGTTTTTTGAAAAATTCTATTGTAATGCGCGGGTAGAAGACGTCGTTAAAATAAAAATAAAAAAATACTCCAGTGTTTGTTTTTGTCAGGATCACCAATCCCGTGCTATGAAAAAGTAATTTTTATTTTTTATTTTTCGACCCACCCTAATGTATACTTCATCATATCCGGGAACACGCACTCGTCTGTAGGGTTTTTGATTTTAATAACTGACTAAATTTTGTTATTGTAAGGTTAAGGTATCGTAGTTGTAGTTTGAAAAATAATGGTTACCCACTACCATTTTTACTCGAGCTACTTAAAAGGGGATAAAAGGACGGTCACTTGGACACCGGAGGGAGATCTGTGCTAACCTAAGATCTGTGTATTGAAATGAGTATTAAGTTGAGTGCAATTTACCGTGTTAGATGACCTATTGTATAATCAAAAATACGTTGCGCGCGGCAAAAACTACGACAAAAAACTGTCACTGAGGCGGAGGTTGCCAGTATTCCTGCCTTATATTTTGACGGAAGAAAAGACAAGACACTCCAACTTGTGACCAAAGGGGAAAAAATATATAGAATTACAAAAGTAGAAGAACACATTTCAATTATCAAGGAACCCGAATCGATTTACATTGGTTACGCCGTTCCGTGTAATGGAACTTCCAAAAGTTTAGAATTCTCCATTCACGAAACCCTTATCAGTCAAGGCGTGTCTTTGGAGGATACAGTAGCTATTGGTTGTGACGGCACTGTCACAAACAGAAACGGTTGGAAAGAGAGAAGATATATAACACCCGTGCTTCACGAATTGTTGCCGATTACACATGTAACTAGCAAACAATTTAAGAAGTCTGGAAGAAAAACCAATGGAAGACAATTTGTTAAGCAAAATATCATTATCAACCTGATCAAACGCTTTCCTAAAATCAAAGTAGAGAACATCAACCTGTGTACCCTTGTCTAAGTGCTCAGAGATTATGTTTGTAACAGTTAAAAGGTTGGTCTCCACTGAACGCTTTGATCTGAAACCATGCTGAGAGTCGCATAGGAAAGGTTTGACTTGTGGAGTAATCAATTTCTTTAGGATTGATTCGTACAGTTTAGCCAGAGAGGAAAGAATAGCTATAGGGCGGTAATTGTCAACGCGGGATGTGTCGTTAGTTTTAGGGATAGGAGTGACTCGCGTTACTTTCCACCGGCTAGGATACCTTCCTGTAGCTAGGGACATATTAAGAATATGGTATATAGGGAGAATAAAACTATCTTTACATCCCTTGATAACATATGCAGGAATATTGTCTGGCCCCACTGAACTTCGAGGCTTTAATTGTCTAATGGATGTCTCTACGTCCTGCGGAGTGATAGAGTGAACGTGCACATAGTTTGCAGAACTTGACCTATCATTGCTATTAGCGGCCTTATGGTCAAGCAGCGGGGCAGTAGGTGTGAAGACGCTCGCAAAGTATTTCGCGAAGGCTTCAGCTGCGTCACTACCTGCGTATTCTTTCCCCTCATAATGAAGACAAGCCTCAAAGCCACCTTTTGATTTTAATGAACTAATGTGCTTCCAAAAAGCACAAGGGTTCTGACATATTTTGGCTTGCAGACCATCAATGTAGTCATTATAGGCATGAATCATCCGCTCTTTTAAATTAGCGCGTAACTTTGAGAATTCATGATAGGCATACATACTACCTGTGCGTTTCCATTCCCGATGGAGATTCGCCTTATGAATGATGCCATTGATTAGCTCACCACTAAACCATACTGGATAACATCTAAACCGCTGTTTTGACCGCCTTTTTCTAGGAACTGCTATGTCAAATATACTGTACACAGTGTTGTAAAAAGCATCAACGGCATTATCGACATCTTGAGCATTTAGTACGTCTAGCCAGGATACTTTAGATATTAAACTGTACAATAGGTCATAATCACCCTTCGCGAAATTCCAGTCCAGCTGGGACTCAATATTGCTTGGATCAATGAAGTCAGCGTGAGGTCCCTCTCGAGATCGGTCAAGATAGAAGGCTACGTCTAGTGGAGGGTGATAAGCATCACGATACGGTACAAGTCCGCCTCCGTCAATCTCCATAATACCGGTAATCCGAACGCGTTCTGTCACAAGTATTACGTCAAGCTTACCCCCATACAAATTTTCTATTTCGTTCATCTCAGTCAAGCCACAAACAGTTAAAAAGTAACAGTAGTAGTGTAAAATATTTTGAGAAGTATACTGGGGGTTGAGATTAAGATCTCCTAAAATAACAACTGTATCACTTAGTGCCTCGATTACAGATTCCACTTTTTGAAACCACTGCATATACACATCGTCAGTAGCTCTTGGGTGAATATATACCACACATATATGGAATAGAGATCCTCCGATCCGTAGCGAGGCCCATATATCTTCACCGTCGGAAGTCTCTAGGTCTGTGCGCCTCGCCAACTTGATGCCCGGGCGACAAGCGAGCAGTACGCCCCCGCCACGAGCTCCGGTTGCCCGGTCACGTCGCAGTAAGCTCCAGTCGCCGGAGACTATTTCAGCGTTATCGACGGACTCCGTGAGAAAGGATTCAGTAACAGCAATGATGTCGCAATTTGCATTTGTGAAATTCTGTCTAAAATGCTTAAGTTTGGTGTTCAGTCCTCTTACATTCTGATATATGACATGCAAGGTATCTTGAGATATTGATTGTGAGCGTGGTTTGTCTTTAGCTACTATTTTACTGGGTTTCGCGCAAGGGTCTACGAAAAAACCATTCCTTAACTCTGGCATTGCAGGGCCATACATCGGCAGAAAGACATTTCTGTAAGTATTCGGCCGGGACTCCAATCTTAAAGGATTTATAGGCACCTTTAGGTTTCAACTCATCCACAGTACATGACCCTTCTGGGCATAGTGTTTGAAGGTACTCACGTATGTCGTCAGCTCCGGATAACATGTTCCACAAGTGTATGTGTTTTCTATGCTCCACTGCCTTAAGAGATGTTATGTCAGGTCCAGCTGTACCGCGCACCGAGGAGTTTCGTGCAACGCGCGAGGAACCTTGGTCATTCCTAGAATTAGTGTCGCTTGAGCCGGCCGCACCATGTCCTTGTGCTAGGCGTCTTTGTCTGTTTTTTGACAGCTGAACATGCCACTTCTCGCCCGTAGACTCCTCATTGTCATCAGCAGACAACTCATTAGTTGGAGGATCGCTCTGCTGGGAGCATGCCGTGCTATTACTATAGGAGGGTGGATTAGCAGACGAGATTTCATTACAGGCCTCCACTGTTGAAGTGCTGGGTAAGGCGTCAGTTGTTTTACCAGGGTCCATGTCTTTGCCGCTCTTCTTGGTACGGCTGCGCTTTGGGCCACGGGTTTTTCCTACCTTGCTAGATTTCGCAATCTCGTCGTCGCTTGGTTTACGCTTTTCTGTTGAAGAGGTTGATGGGCAACTGGATTGAATGGACTGTTCTAGTTCTTCAAGCTTAGCGCCAATTACCTCAATCCTGCTCGTGCACATAGTAATAGCGGACTGGTGTCGCCCCATAGCAGCAACTGTGTCAGACAGCTGTTCTGTCAGGCAGGTTATTTGATCGCGAAGAAGCAGGATTTCCAAGTTAGTCGGCATCGACATAGACACATTCGCTTCTGGTGATCGCCGTGGAGCGGGCTGAGGCGCGTTGGTGGGGCCCGTGGAGGTTGGCTTCCTGAGTGCTACATTCTTTACATTAACTGGGGTACCTACCGGGGTATCGCAGTTCCGGCCTCCTTTTTTGGCAGCACAGGTACATTCGGGACATGCCCATACCGCTTTTTCGGCCTCTGAGAGAGTTTTATTATTGCATGCATAGTGGTACAATTTCCCGCAGGTTTCCACCATACATTGCAGATATTCTGCACCCACTGACAGGTCCAATTGGCACGCACCGCAAACCATGCTGTCGTCTAATTCCGAAGCCATCTTAGGAACGTGCACTGGAGGATAAGGTAGGTAAAGTACTAAGACTGTAGAAGCTCAACGGAGTTCACCGGACAATGTTTGGTAGCCGAAATCACTTATATGACGATGTTCACTCGCTCACACACCTTATAGCTGCGCGGTACCAGGGTCACATAGGTTCATAGCAGGTCGTAGCACAGCTCGGCGGCGCGGCGTAGCAGTTGGAGCGTGTGACGTCGTAGCAGCGTAGCACTCACCCGCGGTCCGTAGCACAGGCGAGACGTACCAGGCTGTTAGAAGCTGTAGCAGTTGTCGTCGTATGATCTTCGCGTAGTGTAATTGCGCCGTTAGTCTTATGCGCTCCTATTATTCCTCGTGAATTAATTGAGGTTAAATTTTAAGTAAATTTGAAAAAATTATTTAACGCGGGGACTTAGGTACGTCTACACCTTACGGAGGTCCAGGGGAGAGAGGCACTTATACTAAGAATTACATGTACTGACATAATAAAAAAAATACAATTACAGAATAAAAACCAGGAAGTGAAATAATAACAATAATAATACAAAACAATGACTTAGACAAATATGAGGCAATGGGTCTCGTCTCTTCGTGTGCTGCGGGCCTATGGTGGTTGCGTTTGTCACGCGATAAATTAGTGATATAGCTGCCGTCACCTTCTGACCCGTATGTGAGTGCGAGAGTGACAGGCGTGTTATCATATCATTTATCGCGTGATAAGCTTGCAACGCCGCGTCAATGTTGCAGCCATCCCGCATAGCTTTCTTAATGGCTCGTTTGCACAACTTAACAGCCCCCTCTGCGGCGCCATTGGATGCTGGGTGGTATGGGGCAGTAAAGGTTACCTTGACCCGATTTTGAACCATAAAATCTTGGTACTCCTTGCTTGAAAACGGAGGACCGTTATCCGAGACAATTTCCTTTGGTAACCCAAAACGTGCAAACGTTTCCCTTAGTACTTTTATCACCGATTTTGCTGTATTCGTTTGCATCTGGTAGACCTCTAACCATTCAGAGGTATTATCTATAATTACCAAAAAAAGTCCTACCGTGAAAGGGGCCCAAAAGTCTACGTGCAATCTGGTCCAGACCTCCGACATGTACTGCCAGGGCTGTGGCGGCGAGCGCGGTGGCGCCACGCTCTCCGCCGCGCAAGTCCCGCAGCTCTTGCAGGGGCGCTCCACGTCCGCATGAATGCCCGGCCACCACATCACACTGCGAGCCATACTTTTCATCGTCACAATTCCCATGTGACCGACGTGCAATTCTTGTAATAATTTCTGCCTTAATATAGTTGGAATCACTAAACGATACCTCCATACAATACACCCTATGTCTAAATACAACTCATGGCGCCGTACAAAATATGGTTGGATACTTTCATTGCTATTTACGGACGGCCAGCCGGTTTGTAAGTATCCCACTATCTGTCTCAAAATTGGATATTTTTCCGTGTTAACTTTTACCGTCTGCCTGTCTATGGGTATAAAATCCTGATTAAATTTTAAGTACGATGCTTCGCTTACTACTTTGACAGGTTTCCCTACAGGCAACCGGGACAAGGCGTCAGCCGCTTTTTTTTCACTGCGCACATATTCAATATCAAAATTATATCCAGCTAACAATACAGCCCACCTCTGTAATCTACTAGCTGCCGTAACTGGTATACCTTTTTTTTTCTTAAAATAGAGACAAGCGGCTGATGATCGGTCCGAAGTGTGAATTTTCTGCCATACAAATACTGGTGAAACTTCCTTACACGGAATATTATGCTTAGGGCTTCCCGTTCTTTTCAGCCGAATTAAGCGTTCTTGAAGCATAAGCGATTGGGCGCTCGCCGTCCGGCGTGATGTGCGAGATGACGGCCCCCGCGCCTAGGCTGCTGGCGTCCGCCGTCAGCACCAGTTCGAGGGAGTAGTAGGCCAGAACTTCACTCGAAATTAAAATGCCTTTAATTTTTCTGAATGCCTCCGTACACGCATCGTTCCAATGAAAATATAAACCGGTGATAATATCGTAGTTATATTACGAACGAACTTCGCATAATACATTACTAAGCCTAAAAACGAACGCAACTCGGCGATATTATTTGGTTGCGGTGCATTTTTAATTGCTTCTATTTTGTCAGGACATGTATGTACTCCTTTTTTACTTATCACGAATCCTAAATACGTCACTGACTCGGCGAAGAAGGTACACTTATCTTTTCTGATCCTTAACCCATACATTTAGAGTCTTCTAAACACTTCATGTAAAGTTTCTAAATGGGAATTGTCATCTACACATTCAAGCGTCGGACTCGCGCACCGAGGGTTCCGTACATACTTTCACTTACCCTAGCATAATTATTATTATATTATTATTGAGTAGTATTGTTAAGTTTGCACCTAATAGCGTTGCATACCTACAACGAAGGTAAAAAAAACAACAGAAAAATTTTCACTTACCAGTTACACGTTATATTTTCTTCTGTTTCCGCGATTATTACTCATTGAAATAAAACAATTTAACGGATTATATCGCGTATATTATCTCATTTTAGTTCCCGACGTTTCGGAAGCTTTCCAGCTTTCCATGGTCACGGGAGGACGGGGTCCTAAAATGAGATAATATACGCGATATAATCCGTTAAATTGTTTTATTTCAATCAGTTACACGTTGTTTACTTTACTTACGCAAATTTCACAATTGCTTTTGAAAACCATGTTTTGCGGGGGTTTTCCAACTTCTGAACTCTTTAAAAACTTTAAATTAAACTTCTTAAGTAGCTTCAACAGTTTATTTCACAAGTAACACCACAAGCTGTATTAGAGCTTTTACAACCCTTATAATGCCTAAACTGGCTGTATTAAACTTGAAAAGCAAAACTGTGTTCCAAATTTAATCCAAATCGGTAGAGCCGTTTCTGAGAAACTATAATTACATATATACACAAGAATTGCTCGTTTATGAAGTACTTAATATGATAATTATCTGCGGTTCATGGGATAAAGTGAGTGCTAGCGCAGTTTTGCGCTGACAGTACCTACCTAAAGGTACGTCCACATTTTTATCATTTGCCCGATCAGATCTTCGTCCCGTAGCATGATCGCATGTCACGATCACGCGTTTGGACGTTGCACCGATCCGATCGCTCGAAATCCATGTTGCTACGCGTATCACACACTTAGATCGGAAAAGCTCGGCGTGGTCGCCGCGCCGACAGTGAGCGTCCAAGCAGCGCGATACGTAGTCATGCCACGCCACGGTGATCGGATACGAGCAAATGATACAAGTGTGAACGCACCTTAAGAGTTAACTAGTGGTGAAATGTTTAGAATTCACGCATTACAAAGTCATTACCACTATTCTCTCTCCGCAACTTGCACAAGTTCTGTAACTTTATGGCGATTAATTTTACCACTGGGCGTAATCGGAAACTCGTCGACGAACACCACGCCTCCGTGAAGATGCTTATAAACCGACAGCTGACCTGCGCAACAAAAAATAAAGTATGTTAGTGTTAGTCGACCTTATTTCTAGGATATAGCTGTGTTTCTGTCTGCCTGTCACAGTTATAGTATAAATTTTCGCAGAAGAGTGACCTCTCATCTGTTCTAACTACAATTCAAAAATAACATTAATTGTATATACTGTATAGATTGACTATATAAACGGTTGAAATAAAACAATTTAACGGATTATATCGCGTATATTATCTCATTTTAGTTCCCGACGTTTCGGAAGCTTTCCAGCTTTCCATGGTCACGGGAGGACCATGGAAATGGTCCATGTTTTATTTCAATGAGTAATAATCGCGGAAACAGAAGAAAATATTATATAAACGGTTACTTGGAAGTCAATTGAAGAAATTGAATTATGCAGTTACTCTTTTACTTTTTAGTTTGTTTCTTGGAGTCAGTTTTATATTTTGTCAAAAATTTAATTTATAATACCCTTTTTAGTTCATTGTTACTTATAAGTCTATTTTGTGGCGATTCCAACTAACCCAAACACGGCTAGGATACATTATGGAAATCCGGTGCCTATCTTCCGGTTCCACCAGCTCAGTTGTACCATTCTTATGAGGAAATTTTAAATTTGTAACTATGAAGTTGCTTAACTAACTTAATCGAGATAGGTATCTTATCGCCACTTGTAAATCATTTATTATTGTGGAGTTCCGATGGCATTCTGAGGTCTTCCTCACCAGTTCCACTTCACCAATTTACACTTTTTGAATGCAAATGCTTATTACGTTTCTTATAATACTAAAATCGCCATATGTTTGCCTACAATATTTGAGGAGTTCCTTCGATTCCTCATAGATCCCATAATCAGATCTTCACCAAAATTGTATGGGACCAACCTAATATGAAACAAAAAACAAATTGAAATCGGTCAAATAGTAAGTAGTAGTACGAATAATCGGTGAACATACATAAAAAAAAATAAAAGGTCCCGACGAATTGAGAACCTCCTCCTTTTTTGGGAGTCGGTCAAAAAACCTACTTTTAAAATTATAAATAAGTAAATAAGATTAAAATAAAGATTTAATTTTCTAGGCTCTTCAGTTTTCTAAAAAAAAATTAATTTGTTCCCTGTAAAATACAAAATTCGTATTTATGGCTTTCGAATTAAATCAAAAATTACTTACTGGCTACAAGTTCCTTGAGTTCCTGCGCAGTGACGGAGGCTCCGGGGCGGCGGCGCACACACGCCACGGCGTGTTCCCCGTCGGACGGGTGTGGCACGCTCGTCACGCACACGTCCAGCACGCCGGGGTGGCTCAGGATCACCGTCTCTAATTCAAATGGGACGACCTATCGGGACCAGGAAGAACGATTAAAAGTTGCATAACATTACGCCGGCGGCTTAGGTGCTGAAACTATAGTCGTGTTTTTCTGTGACTTGAAGGCGAACCGGCCCAAGACGGTATTTCAGCTAACTGAAAGGCTGGAATACCGTTTATAAGATAGAAAGAAATAGCACGATTAGAAACGGATAACTATAGTGAGAACTTTCCTGAAGGGTGTGACAGAGACAACACGATCAAGATAGCAGTACGCCGAACATTCGCGAAATGAATGAGCGAGACAGCAGTGGGAAGATTACCGAACAATCCCGTAGATACGAGGTAGTAGGTAACTATTTAACTACTTACAGCTGTGTGCAAAATATAATAGCAGTATGTGTGTGCCGTGGTAAGCAGTTTCTAAAACAAGGCAGATGCAAACAACTGCCCCTAAAAATAATCTATGTACCCAAGGACTGCTTGTACTGGCCACCGAATCCGAAATAAAAGTTTCTTAGAAATGTCTTTAGTTTCTAGCTGCCCTTCATAAAAAAGTGTAGGAAATGCGTGTAAATAAAACAATTTAACGGATTATATCGCGTATATATCTCATTTAGGTCCCGACGTTTCGGAAGCTTTTCAGCTTTCCATGGTCATGACCATATAATATACGCAAAATAATTGTTTTATTGAAATGAGTAATAATCGCGGAAACAGAAGAAAATATTATGTAGGAAATGTGGTTTTTTATTGCTTTGGTTACTTATTGCCTTAGATTTTTTGAAATTCGAACGATAAAAAGCAAATGCTACTCTATTCTGACGGTTCATTGAATAGGAGAAGGCCTGTATTGAATCTGAATGCACGAAACATTGCTAGCTACATCATTTGCTCGTATCCGATCATCGTGCCGTGGCATGACTGTGTATCGCGCTGCTTGGACGCTCACTGTCACGCGCCGATCATGCCTTGCTGGTCCGATCTAAGTGTGTGATACGCATATCAACATGGATTTCGGGTGATCGGATCGGCGCAACGTCCAAACGCGTGATCGTGACATGCGATCATGCCACGGAACGAACATCTGATCGGACAAATCATACAAATGTGGACGCACCTTTAGCATAACATTTATCCGTGAACAGTTAATTTGGCGATTGAAATTCTACAAAAAATATTTATGAAGTGATCATTTGTTTTTTTTTTTGATAAATCAATAGTACCCCGACTTTAGGTTATGTGAAAGTCTTGCATGGATCTCTCGATGCGCGAATCAGTTTCGAACTTTGCCTTTTTATAGTTGCGTAGAAACCAGGTTATGTTTGTGCTATTTATATTGTTTGGTGGAGAGGCGTAACTTGAAGTAAAGTCCAGATAAAATATTATACAATTACCACTAAATAAAACTACACTCCAAAATCAATAGTTTTTCGCCCTTATTCAAATTTTTGACGTGATTTAAAAGACATAGAGTATAGGTATACTTAGTAGGTGTATATCGGACGATACAGTACCACTTTTCTATTTTTACGTCCTTAACTGTACCTATCCAAATCAAGTCCATGGCAAATATCATCCAAAACGGTTCTCCAGTCAAATCAGTCTAAGCATGAAAAGGTAAGAACACATAGAAATCTAGAAGTAAGATTAGAGGAAAAGTGAATATAGATATCAAAAACGTGAGGCCAAGTATTTACATTTTATTTACAGTTACGTTTATGTATGCACAACTAAATATGTACATACATACTCCAAAAGTAGGTATGTAGAATATATTTACATAACGTTGGCATTTTACAATATTTTTTGTACACCCCATTGTGAGTCTTCCCGGTGGTCATCACCACGAACAGTTCCGTGCAGCTGGTGACGCGCGAGCACGCCCCGTAGAGCTTTCCGTGCGAGAAGCAGCCCGTGCGCAGGTCCACGCCGGCGGCACGCAGGGTCTGCCCCTGCGACTTGTAGATGGTCATGGCGAAGCAGACGCTCACGGGGACTGTAGGCGCTTGAAGCGAAACGGGAAGTTGCTCGGGATCAGGGGGATGCGGGGGATGAACACGGCTTCTCCGACGCCGCACACCATCAGGATTTGCGCCTCGATGACGTTTCGCTGCAGCTGCACTACTTTTAGCTTGGTTCCGTTGCATAAATTTGGAGGTGACAAATTCCGAAGAAGCATGATCGGAACTCCAATTTTTAGGGCAATGGGGAATGGATGAAAATTTTCAAAAATCTTGAAATTTGTTTATACGTAGGAATAAACCTCCTTACTGTCGGAAAAAAAAACAGATTTTTCTCTTGCTTAGAAATAAATAAAAAGATGAAAAGGTGTTGGTGGGTCTATTATGCCCGTCTTATACGGTACGGCAAAAATAACTGTACATTTACAGCCATTTTTAACCGACTTCCAAAAAGGAGGAGGTTCTATGTTCGACAGTTTGTATTTTTTTTTATGTATGCACAGATTACTCCGCCAATAGTCGACCGATTTTAAAAAAAATATTTTTTTATTTGAAATGAAATACTCCTGAGGTGGTCCCATTGCCACCAAGTTGGGATCAGATGATGGGATCCCAGAGAAATCGAGGGCAATCCTCAAATTATATAGGCACTTAGAACGTTTTTCATATATTTTTTAAAGCTATTTAAGTATTTGCATATGGTAGTCATCATTTCATAATGCTGAGCTGATGACGGAAGGTATAACACATTAATAGTTAAGAGTTAGAGGATAATTCTTAAAAAAAATATTTATTATAGGTAGATACGTTAAGACTGTTAGTCAAATTCTTTATAGTGTGTCCCTAAAGTAGTCTCCGTATCACAAAGTCAGGATCAGATGATGGAATACCAGGGAAATAGAGAGAACCCCTCACATATTACAGGCACTAACAACGTTTTGTATATATTCTTCTCAAGTTATCAGTTGTTTGCCTCTTGTTGTCATCATTTCGTTCTGAGCTGATAATGGAAGGTACAATGAACTAACCAACTTTTACATTTCTTACTTCCCAAGACTCGAGATGCGTGCAAAGTGCCTCCTCAATCTTCCCATTCTGGGATCTAAAAAATACTTTATATCACTACTAAAATCCATCACTAAAAAGCAAAAACAAAAAAAAAAGAACCGTTAATTTGGCAAAATGCTTCCTCCGATTTTCTCGACAGATTCGTAAAGTTTGCATCAAAATCTGTTTAGCCGTTTTCACGTGATGCGCGTACAAATAAATAAACAAACAGATAAACAGCTAAACAGACAAACAGACAAAAATACTAAAAACTGTTGGAACGTGTTCTGTTATCAATTCTAAGTATCCCCAGCCAATTTTTTTTCGAATATCTTCCATGTACTATCAACAGCATAATTGCATGGACATGGCAAAAACGATAATCGCTTGGCTGTCTTAGGGTGCTGAGAGCACGTAGCTCTCAGCATTGCATGATGGTTACAAAAAAATAAACTAGATGGCGTTGTTATCAAAACGAACAAAGAATTAAATGCTTTGTTTGTTGATATGTAAGTCTCACAAGCACTAAAATTGATCTGTAATAGAACAATCTACTACATGGATGAAATATAATTACTATTAAAGAAAAGTTTCCACTGAAATTAAAATGGCATCTGTATTTAACTTTTGGAACACGCTTCTTTTTAAGCGACTTCCAGAAAAAGAAGGAGGTTTTCAATTCGTCGGAATGTTTTTTTTTAAGTAAGGTTGTTTTAAAATTTATCTTTCAAGCGTATTGTTACTATCGTTACAGAACAGTCTGTTCTGCAACAAGAACTCATTGCAAATATACCACCATTTACACTTTGTTTCTTCATGAAACTACGAGGTTTTTAAACATATTTCACTTCATCCAGACTTCAATAACATATGCGACGACATGAATATTACGGCACTATACTTTAATAAAATATATAATAAGCAAGGTGGAACTTTCGAATACCCTCCTTTGGAAAATACTCTACTTTGGATGCAAATTTCCGTAAAAAGTTGCGTTCCCAGTTGTTTGAAAGACATCAAGGATGAAAATCTATTATAATATCATATAATATGAAGAGATAGTCAATTGATACATAGCCTAGGCTGAAACAAAATAATCATTGCTTGTGCCTGGATCTTTGCCTGAATATTGACTATGAATACCTACACTTATAGCAATCGAAATACTGATTCAATATTAGTATGGTTATTAAATTATATAGTTATTACAAGAAAATTTGCAATTGACTGTGTGTATTCATAAAAGGTAAGGTAAAAGAAAAAAAGTCACAAGTTCTCTTATAATGACACTCCTCAAAAGTAGGGTTTTTTTTAAAATTACAAACAATTAATAACTATCTATACTTACAACTAGAAATAATACAACTTTGAAATGAAAAAAAAAAACTTCATTTCTTACACAATATTTATTTAAGATAAAAAAACACAATTTATTAATCTTTAATTTAAGTAGAACCTCTTCTTAAGATTTTGTTGAGGGTATAGCTTAAGTATTCATTTCCAAAATTGGAAAGAGGATTGAAGCTTCCCTTCAACAAAACAGTATTATGAGCGAATACAATTAATTACAAATCTGAGACTGGTTATCATTGTAGGCGAACGCACTCTAACATTTACCTTTAACTGTTTTACTAAGTTATCATTTCTTAACAATGACTGAGTGATGAAATAAATATCGTAAAATACTGTCACAAAATAGCGTATATGCAAAAAAAACAATACGTTATTGAGTCCCGTTTTGTAGTATAAAAATGTAGTTATTTTCTATCATAGTATAGAAAAATATAAAAATAAAATATACTTAACGCAATGACGCCCTGTTTAACTACTAATAAACATCAGTGTAACCCTATCTCCACTCACTTCTGTCCTTAATTGGTATAGCCACAGGTTTTCAATGGGATTTAAATCTGGTGATCTAGCAGGCCACGAAATGATATTTATGTTATAACGCCGGCGAAAACACTCACTTACACTTTGGGAACGATGTATAAGACAATTATCCTGCACAAATGAAATTATGGGTAATTCTTCCTCCGGATACACATTTCGAATCGTGGTCACCAGCACATTGACGTAATCAGCAATTAGCCCGACTGGGCACTCTGACGAGTTCTCCCAGGTCAGCCCCGCTCATCCAACTCCACATATTCACTGTAATGCGACCAGATTGCACATTGGGCACTACGTGATCGTTAATTATGACGCGTATTATCTCGACGCCACAAACTAAAACGTCCGGGTTGACTAGTGAAACGTATTTTCGTCAGTGAAAATGACATTACTTCAATCGGCATTTAAGTATTTTCGAGCAAACTTTAGTCTCACTTCTTTGAGCTGTGGAGTCAAGAAGGGTTTGACTGCATGCTTGCGAGGATGCAAACCCTCACTGTGTGGAGAACACGGCGAACAGTGTCCACGCCTATGTTAAATAAACGGGTGTAATGGGTTGTTGGTGGAAAACCGTTTTCTTCATATTCCTGAACCATGCTTTGACGCCGCTGTGCGCTTATAAGTCGAGGTCTACCGATCCTTTGGCGTTGCAGATCCTATATGATCCTTCCTCTATGAATTGTCGCACCCATAACAGAACTGTTTTCCTCTGGTACAATTTTCAGAAATGTATAATCATTATTAAATTAGCATACAGATATAACTAATATAAACAATCTAGAAAGAAATGTAAACAATAATACTTACGCTTACACCGGTTTCTGTAGCAATTTCTGTCAATTTTTTGCCTTGACTATGCAAAGTAATTATTTGTAACATTGTGGCTAAGTCAATATTGCTACGAGAACCCATTATTGAAAAATAAAAGAACTAAATACATACTAAAACTCAATAAAAAATACAATCAAACGGACGGCAGCCGCAAGAGAACGAACGAACAGTTTCTTTGTATAAAAACTATTACGGTATATTCATAATTTTAAGTCTACCCTCTAAGTATGTGCGGTTACTTTTATATAATTGTTGCACTATTCAACAACTATTCAACATGTGACTTAATTATAAATATTTATTTATTTAAAAAGAATGTTTTGTTTAAGCAGCTGTTAAATAATCTCAGTAAAAAATAAAATAGAATAAACTATTAACACTAAACGCATGCCTTGCAAACGTAGGTGATTAGTGATTACAAATACGGTTATGAATTTCTTTTATGTTGAATATGGCTTGATGGCTAAGGGGTTTAATGACTTGATCTATACGACGAATGTTCCGGGTTCAAATCCTCTCGAACACGGTATAGGAAAAGAGCGTTTTTGTATTTTGGGTTTGAATTAGCAAAATCATCGATGGCTTTGGTTTATATATGACGGTGAATCTAAGTAATATTTAATTGAAGGTGCATTAAAAAATACTGGATTCTGAAAATACGTTCCATAATGTAAATTGGATCTTCAGCTTTATTATATGTATAGATTACAGAACGGGACGGTACGGCCCGCGTTAGTGTAATGAACGACAGCCGCAACTTTAAGAAAGATTTTTCATTTATTTATTTAGCACTTGACCAACGTGACCACCATAGCAGGTAAGTAGACTCGCAGGTATGTTATGTATAGCAAAGCATAGAGATATACATACTTGATAGCATCGATACTTGAGCAGCATCTTCTGTCTATCCACGTAGAAGTAGTAATTGTTTTCATCTCTGTACAGGATGTCCCCTGTTTTCAGGAAGCCATCTTCTGTCAATACGTCAGCTGTTGATTTGGGGTCATTGTAGTAACACTGGAATTAAGTTTAGTTAAACATTTATTTTTATGTGTGATATCAAACGAATACCACAGATATGACGTAAGTAGAACAATCAACGTCAATATCAAAATCAAATCAATTCAAATCATTTATTCATTTCAGTCAATATGGAATATGCATGATTTTTTATTTAAATAAAACAATTTAATGGATAATATCGCGTATATTATCTCATTTGAGTTCCCGACGTTTTGGAAGCTTTCCAGCTTTCTATGGTCACGGGTGGACTGAGAAAAGATATATTTTCCTCTGTCAAAGTTACTTTGAAAAAAAATAAAACAAATAAAGGTGTACATATTAAAATAAAATAATTAAGCACTTCTGGCACATGTGTAACATGTGTAACTGTCTTTACAGCTTAGGCCCATCTGGCATGTATGAGTAATAATCGCAGAAACAGAAGACAATATTACGAATTTTTATGTTTGCTTTATTAAAAGCTCATTCACGTAAAAAAGAGTAGAGAAAGATAATTATTCGAATAACTACATAAATAACCAAAATATAAGCCATCAAACATTTCATTTCATCTCTTTCTAGCAAAACAGGATTTAATATGAAATCTAAATGGCCGGAGTGCACTATGACGTAACAGTACATGTCGGAACTCTCTGTCAAATTGCTGTCTAATTAGTAGTTTAAAATGCCATCATGGATATTTCTTGGCCGATTTTAATTTTACTTTTTGGAATCGTTTTTACGCTATTTTGTTAAGAAAAGCGATAAAAATAATTCATGCATGTACCTTATTGGAGCACAGAACAAGTAATAGTACAGAAACACTCCCTTTTGATGTTTACAGAATCCGCGTTTTCTACGCGTATACATTATACTCGTATTTATAACAGTATGACTTGTAATTACGAAACACAAAATGAGTTTTTAAGATGCATGAAACATAACTTTATAAACAAAAAAAAATACAAAATGTTATTACCATCATTATTGGTCCTCTAATCCACAGCTCTCCCGGAACTCTAGGTTCAACAATGGTCCTTCCTGAATCCATGGCAACTAGCTGGAGAATGGTTTACAAAATGTCATTTTAAAAATATAAGAAAAGAAAAAAGATATATGTAGATATCATCGATTCTCGACTACTTGTTTAAATGGAAAATTAAATCGGATTTTTTCTTATATTTTCATCGCTGAAGCGTAGTGAAAAGTTATGAATTTACTTTGCACGACTTTAAAGTTATTATAGCTGTCACGTGCCTTGAATACCTCGCTATGCTTAGCAACCAATTAATTTGGATTGTTTTTCTATGTCAACTCAAATCTATTAATCATTGCATTTGTGCAGCATAATTGCTGTAATTTGCAGGTGATTTTCAGAGTGTTCCAGAACATTGAATAAAGTACAGTGTTCCAGAGCATTGAATAAAGTACAGTGTTCCAGAGCATTGAATAAAGTACAGTGTTCCAGAGCATTGAATAAAGTACAGTGTTCCAGAGCATTGAATAAAGTACAGTGTTCCAGAGCATTGAATAAAGTACAGTGTTCCAGAGCATTGAATAAAGTACAGTGTTCCAGAGCATTGAATAAAGTACAGTGTTCCAGAGCATTGAATAAAGTACATTGAATAAACTAGAGTGTTCTATAGTGTTCTTGAACATTAAATAAACTAGGGTGTTACAGAGTATTTTAGAGTATTGAATAAATTACAGTTTACCAGAGTGTTCAGAATATACACTAGCATGAATGACACCACTTTTAAAGACCATCTTAAAGTTAATCTTTTGCAGTAAAATACAAACAACGATGTTTTATGTATATTTCTATGGACTTAAAAGTAGTCGTAAATACCTTTACTTCATATTTTCGTGACGGAGTCCCCACATTGCCAAGCGGACCAGTTGGACAATAGTCAAATAATAGAGATGCGAACTCCGTCTGCCCATAGCCTTGGACAATTTCTGTATCCGGACGCACTCTAACCTGAAATAAGTACAACGTTTCCAAAAATCCCATCTTACTTCCTAGTAGTCATAGTTTGAACGTTGTTTGCGCGGGAAAGAAAATAATATTGTTTATTCACTATTGTTGAATAGTTTGCTATAACTGTTTTATACACATTTGGAACAAAGTATAAGAAACAAAAATAGCAGTACTTGCTTTATTCTTGACAGTTAACGAACCTACCCAAAAATATATTAATATATATATATATATATTACAATACCCATCAGGGAAAATCCAACTAACCGTTTCGGCGAGATTTGGTTACAAAAACACATATTACAGTCTATGAGCTTAGAGCAAAACTTGGAGATGGTAAATTCGTCTATATTCATAAAAGGGTCTATTCAGACGTAGCACAGACAACCACATTCACACTACAACGACAACCAGATATTTTATATGAAATAAATAGTTTTATTCACACGAACCAAATTTTGCCGTCTATCGCAACCATGTCAGAATTATGAATCAGAAACCGTCATTTACTTGCTGATTCTGATTCTAGTCGTGTAGAAATTTGATTAATGATTAAACTTTAATGTTTGTGAATGGATGTTTAAATGGTTAGATGTTTGTTATTCAATAACGCGTTAACCATGTCGAACGGATATAAATCAACACACAAAGGGACATACAGACAGACCAGGTAATAAACCGACTTTAAATAGAATTCTATTTTCATAGAATAATTAAATGATATAAGACTGAAATATAATATAATCCCTATAATGTAGTTAATATTTAAATGACAATGTGCCTCTTTTGTCGCATATACACTTTGGTTGGGTAAAACTAGGCTAGGTTATGTTAGTTCTGCGACCACGACAGCTCGCGAGCCGAGCGAGCGAAGCGAGCGTGCCGCGGCAGCGGCCGGCGAAGCGCTAAGGCCGAACTGCTACTAATAAAGTAGCTTACGTTAGGAGGCTTCTTTAAGGAATACTTAATTGAAGGTATGAAAAAAATATGCACAAATTATAATTTTTATTTCATATCTGAATTACTTATTATTTAAGTAGTTACAAATATGGTATTTTTAAAATTACTTCAATGATAAATTGGAAGTAATACCATTACATTGCTAATCTATTTGAACAGGCAACTTTCGAACAAATTATTGTTCTATAAAATGAGGAATATACGAAATATGGATTGTATTATCCGATCCATATAATAAATAATCATTATTCAATTCGTGGTTATAATAAATTAAAATATAGTTATTGTTATTCTATCAAAAGTTTATTCTATGAAATGATCAATTATACACATTGAAATTCTATGATTCGTTGTTCTATACAGTGAAAGTATACTATTTGTTGTTCGAGTGATCATTACACACCCACCGCCATCAATTACTAACTTAGAAAAATGGTTCCTGATCATCGATTAAGAATCATCGTGTATATACCTAAGATTACGGTGATAAAAAAAATCTTTTGCCATGAATAATTTGCAAATCAGTGCGCGCAGACTACAATATCATCTTACCCGGAGATCCTCAAGAGTTTGAGTCTGGATTTTGACGCCGGTTATCGTGATAATGTCGAAGCAGGTCAGATCGCAATCCTTCTCGTGGTACATGACGTCAGCGAGCAGTGTTGGGGTAATGATCGTCGTAATGGGCTGTAACGGAATACGCGTATCACTTCAAATAGGGAAGATACCTATTAAAATAAAAGTTAAACATTAGAAACGTCGAAATCTAGATTCAAAATCAGGCATGACCGATGGGCGTTCCATACATGTGTGGCGTCACTAAAGCATGTTCAAGTCAGAAGAGTGAGGAGAAACGAGCATTTACATATTTCGTCTGTTAAAAAGTGCCTTTAAGAAGACGATTTAGTAACCGGAGATAATATTCCTGAAAGACTCTCCGGGACGACGGCACGATGTGGATGATGATGTTGACCGTACCGTCTTTCAGAATATATCTCCGACAGTTGTTCGTCATGATAACTTCATCCACAATTGCGCAGAAAAACCTGCGGTTTACCCGATCAGATCACCGAAAAGTAATCAGTTCACCGATGTGAGCAGGTGTAGAACAGGCTCTGTAAGTGCCGCCCGTGTAGTTCCTTACGCCTCCATACGTCTTTGAGGTCTACGGTGCTAAGTACCGTTGGTCTGCACTAGTTCTCGTTTGCTACAGAGTGATGGGTGAAGCTCCTGCCTACTCTGCTACTATTTAGGAGATACTTCCCGAGACTGCACATCTCGCGGATATGGAGGTTCTTGGCATTTAAAAAGTCACGGCCTTCGCATAAGATTGCGGGATTTATTTATTTATTAAACAAATCACAAATAATGTAACATAACAGTAAGAAAAACCAAATTGTTACATTGATTCAGTGGTACTTAAAAACTAATTAACTTATAGTTACAAGGTGTCTATCTTGCTCTCTTTCTATCACTCTTTTTCATTCTTCTATCAGCCTCGCTATCCTGTTCGCAAACAAATCGCATTCAGATTGTGCCAGGAGTAGGGAGTTGATCAGGGCAGTCGCGCGCGGAACGGGGGAGTGCAGGCGCAGGCGCGTGCGCGAGTGCTCCGCAGCCAGCAGGGATTTGTTATATAAAATACGCAGAGTAGACCCCAAAATTTAAATCCTTGAAGCACCCTGGCTAGTATCATATGGGGTGAAAACTTCGTATCACCGATGTTGGCAACAAAACTACGGTCACCAAGATAGGACGGTAAGATTTTGACTATGTGTAAACGAATACCAAACGAGATAGCTTGTGAATAAAATCTTCATGCCAAACTGAATCAAAAGCTTTTTCTATATTGAGCAGAAACATGCCATTTAATTTATTTTATTTCAAATTATGAGCTAGCTATGCATTTGGTGAGTCTAGTTAGCTAAGCTCGTGGAATGATGTGAACGGAAGCCGAATATTTAATTTATGTATTTAGAATAAGAAAGTAAACGTGATCCAATAATTTGCCAATTGCCACTAATATACTAATTAATAAGTAATTAACTGGTATGACCATTGGGTCATACATAAGCTTGGAAAAATGCTGAGGCTATAGCTCAAAGAATAGTATTTGAGCTATAACCTTAACAACTCAGCACTGTTCAACAAAAGGACGCGTAAGTAAGTGCCTTGTAGATACGCTCTTTTGATAGAGCACTTTTTCATAAAGCATTTTTTTCACCTGTAGTGTGCATTTTTTCGCATGAACTGCCGCGGAACACAACAATTAGCATGGTCGGACATGTTCTTGGAAGGCTCATTTTTTGTTTGTAGGTGTTGTCTGTACAATGTTTACCTCACCCCCCGCTAAAATGCATGATGTTCGGTAATAACACGGATTATCATCTACATTAGTTAAATGCTCTAAGCCTGATAATCGTCTCAATCTTATTTTGCTTACTGCTAGCCGGAATACCAGTCCCTACCCTCTATCCCGGTGCCCAGTGGTATAAGATTGCTAAACCGAGAAAACCTGCCCCTCTCTCTCTTGTTGGGTCGTTCTTTTTTTACCCGCAGTGGCTCAATATTAAACAAGTGTGACGGAGGTGTAAATGACACCCCTGCAGTCATGATAATTTTGAGAAAACGAATAAAAATATGAATGCAAAGCAGTCGCCATGACGCTTATCATTAAGGCGATTAAAGGGGGACAGATTGATTGTCAGTAAAAATGAACGACCTCCTATACTCGTACTTACTTTATATTTATTGATGGCGTCTATGATGCACTCAGCGTTGGTGGGGCCCGACGATTGCAATTTGACGTCGCGTGTCACCATCGTCATAGCGTTGAAATAGGCTGACACCCAATGAGCGCTTGATACATTTAGAACTCTCTTTCGTTCCCTGGAACTTTAGAATCTCAATTTTACCATTATGTATTTTTTAATATTTACAATTTGAAATTGTTCTTAATTTTAAGGATATCTCAACTAGCCCTCTATTTATTAGCACATCGTCGCTCAAAATCAAGATTTTAGCCCATAAAAAAATACTTATTATTAAAACACAAAACTAGGAAATGCAAGCGTGTATCAGCTCTGTTTTCGAAAAGAAACAGAAGCAGATTTAGAATGACTGAAATAGTGACATGCGTGACACGTTCCCCAAGACAACGAGCACCCGTTGGTGGAAGATAACGTCTCCCACAGCAACGAGCCAAGAAAAAAATGCACTTATTGCAGGCTGCGAGTGAACTTCAGTGTTTAAAGTTTTGTACATCTTGTGTCAAATATTTCTTGTTTTATAAGTACGATTATAGAGTCGAACCATTTTATCTCCTCCAAGCAAATGAATTGTCAAATATAATAAAAACTGAATATGGCAATGTTTTGTATCTGTCACCGACGTCAAGTTGTTTATGTGTCTTAAGAAACAATTTATCTTTACGTGCGTTGGTTTAAAAAAAATAAAGGTTTTTTTAACTGTGGGGATAACCATATAAAAGTGGTCAGCGGGAACTGCTTTTCCGCATGATCATTAACTCCATGCTGTAAAGCAACAGCAAGAAGCGATTATCGCTGAAAAGCGGCAATGTTTACATTGCATTAAGTCTTTGGCTGGTAAGATTAACCAATCTTAGTACTTTTGAATAACACCAATATGGTTTATGTTTAAAATAATGTTCAAGTGAAGCCATTTAGCTTTTAGCAGCCTCTTAAGTACACTGAGAATATATTATGTGGTGTTAGTGACTTATTTATTATTCCTAAGACTATTTAGTGCCCTATATTCAGTGTTGCCATATACCAAAGCACAGATAAAACAATTAAAATTGGTGAGGTAAAGATATTATAGCCAGCCTCTATTTACCTTTACTTTATGAATAATAACATTTATAAATATTTTAACTAGGTCTATTTACAGTTTTCTTAACTTCTTTTTACATGCAGTGCTATGGTAGTGTGCCAAAAAAAAATACATCCACAAGAGGCTTGCAGATTCACCAAGCCCCTGTACACATTTGTTCGTATTTAACCCACACACACTCTTTTCTAATTTTAAAAATACCAGCTCCTCTCCATCAGCATCAAATCATTACAATGCCATTCCACTCCAAACCCTCTTCGGAAAGCTCAAACAGACAAAGCCACTAATAAAACCGATACTTCGTGGTGCTAGGCCCACAGCAGCCGAGGCAATGTCTCACGCTATTACCGGTTACGCCCGGAACAATAACACGGAGTCATTTATGGCAAGGGCATGACCGCTTAACCCACGCAGACATAATATTACTGTATAACCAGGAAAATAATTCCAAAAGAAAATATTTCCCTAATATCAGAGATATTATACTAATATATAAATACGGTCATCCCCTTAGAAGCTACAATGCCACAGCCAGCCACACAGATACACACAATAAATCCCTGTTTTTTCACTGGGAGTTAAAAATGTGACACGTTGATGACTAATTCTACGATCCTTACGAATCATATGGGCCCGTTAGTTCTTACCTCAACACTATATGATAGTAACGATTCCGGAAGAATCTTGGTACTGTCGATGAACGGGTTAAACAATGTCGTTGTTCGGTAAGTTATCAATAAATAGTCGAATTAATGATCTAATTCCACCAGCCCCATTCTACCCTCGGGACACACGACGCGTGCGTGCGTTCGTTCCATCCACATGTGATCGATATTCCGCGTATCGGCACGAAGCGCTTCGGTGCCATTTTCATCATGCGTACCGCAAAGGAGTGGAACTCGTTGGCTGTAAGTGTGTTACCCGACCAATATAGTTTGGGCGTGTTCAAGACAAGAGTAAATAGGCTGTTTCTAGATGGGCATGACACATCCTCGGCCGCATCGTCACTTAACAACAGGTGAGATTGCGGTCAATAGCCCGTCTATAATCGTATATAAAAAAAAAATAGCAACCTTGTCTGCCCATTGTAGTCTGGTCGAGAGATGTCCAAAGTCATCAGAATGTTACTATGAGAATGAGCTGCGACCTTTGGGACTCCAGTAGTTCCGCTGGTACTCATCAGCCAGCAAGGGATTTTTTCCAGGTCGAATGTGGCAACTCTGAAACAACATGTAATCCTTCATGCCTTAGGTTGGAAAGAGTGCTCGACCGATGGTAAGCGAGTACGGTCGGTAGGGCGTAGGGTTACCAGATAAAAAATTAAAAAGCCCGGAGAAAAGGCCTGATTTGCCTTGAAAAATCCTGAGATTTTAAGTTTTTATAAAAAAGATCTTTAAAATTAAATGTATTTTGTCGAACATTCAAAAAATCCTGAAATTTGCAAAATCTGGCCGCAATGACAAGAGTCCAAAAATCCTGAAATCTCAGGACAAATCCTAAGATATGGTAACCCTAGTCGGGTGTGCTTTATGTGGCCGCAGACGCGATGACGGTCAACATTGAAATTGAACGCGCATGCCTGCCTGGCCGACCGTAGGCGCATATTGGTCGAGCATTTTTTCGACCTATTTATATTAAAATATTCCAGCTGTTGCTCCATTTATTTTTTATTTTATTAAAACACCAGTTAACCAACTTGCAAAGGAGAATTTGCGTTAGTTCAAGATGTAAATGGTTCTGTTCTTAAAAGAAAACATATAATTTATATTTCCGTATTTATACTCGTCGCCATTTTCCTTGACTAAGTATATTCTCGCGAAAAAAATAATGGCCACAAAGTGTTTTTTTACGTCTACAAGGCATATCTTTGTAAACAGACTTTTCAAATCAAGTTTTTTGAAATATAAGCTTTACAAAAAGAATATTGGAAATTGGTCCAATACATTAGATTACATATGTTTATTTCTTCGTACGTACTCGTATTTTACACTTTTGGTTATAAAAATAAATTACAATATTATTTATCCATTCTAAAGGAGATATTTTACAGATTATGGGTATTGATTTTCCAAGTGCACGAGTCGAGCTTCCTTTGACGTCTAAATATATAACGGGGCCAAAGGAGGAGGCATATAGGCATGACAGTCTATAGTATTGAAGTTATACTCGCCGGACAGAGGCGCCCTGTCACCCACAGGCGCGACACCGCCCTGTCAATATTCTGATTTGACTTATGTTGCAGTTTATATTTAACTCAGTGTAATTATAACTTTGTGACGAATTGATGAATACATTATTTCTATTTCTATCGGTGTAACCTGCGCGCCGATGGTTCGTCTACGCAAAAAGCTTCATCCACACTTGTATAATTTCGCGTTGCGGGGACGCGACTCGTACCGAACACGTATAATGTCGCGTATCCTAAGTGTGGACGCTCACTTTGGGCACACGCTATCATTGTAACGTCGCGTGAAAAAATGCACCCCACTAGCCGTAGCGTAGCAGTATCGTATCACCACGCCGTATCGTTTTGGCGTGCTGTAGTGTGAACGCTACCCGTAGCGTATCAGCGTATCGTACGAAATGATACAAAAGTTACAACGTAAGTATCGTTTCATATCGCCGTATCATTTTGCAGTTTATTTGTGATCGTTCGACTGCAAAAAGCTAGCTATAAGTGAACAACTTAAGTAAGTCACCTGTTGTATGTAGTTCTAGCGTATCCGTATAGGCAATTTGACTTTCTATATTAGAAAAATTCCATAAGTTCCATATCAAATTTATACACTACTACATACAAGAAGGGCTTCACTTAAGTTTTTTACCAATATCTGTTGGTATCGACATTAGTTAAGTATATAAAAAAAAAATATTGAATATTTGTGCCATCTCTGATGAATATTCCATCGCATCGAATTCAATACCATCAATTTCTTGTCTAGTCTTGTTGTCGTCTTGTTTATTCTTAATGATATTCCAAGCAGTTTTACTATTGTTTTTAGGGTTTCGTCGCCAAAATGGCAAAAACGGAACCATTATAGTTTTATCATATCTTTCCGTCCGTCCGTATGTTACAGGCATTTTACTCAAGCACTACAAGTTTTATTGTTTTCACCATGTTGTGGATTTTTTTGTAGGTACGGTTACGGAATCTTTCACTGAGCATAGTCCGATATGCTCTTGGCGGGTTTTATTTGATTTAAGTATATGTAAATTTATTTTTAACACTTTTTTTTTGATAATGTTTTCTTCTGTTTCCGCGATATTTTACTCATTGAAATAAAACAATTTAACGGATTATATCGCGTATATTATCTAATTTTCCCCCGACGTTTTGGAAGCTTTTCGGTTTTCCATGGTTACGGGTTGACTGAGAAAAGATATATTTTCCTCTGTCAAATTTACAATTTGTGCAAACTACCCATTTTTGAAAAAACAAATAAAGGTGTATATACACGCCAGATGGGCCTAATCTGTAAAGACAGTTACAAATGGGCCAGAAGGGTTAATTATTTTATTTTAATAATTTACCAGAGCATTTCACGAATGAGGCGTATTAAGGAGAAATGAAACGCTGCAAATAAAAACTCCCAGACAACCTCATTACTAATTATAATATTTTTAAAAACAAAGTCTACTAAACCACTTTTGTTTGAGTTAATGACACAGATTATAAGTAACTTACTATATGATTTTGGTATTTAGTATTAGGTGTCAATATAATATTACGTTACCCTCGAGCTTATCTTATGATGGAGCCCGAAGGTGTTAGGAACTCTGTAATAGAATAACGCAATCCTACCGAGTCTAGGCTTATGAGACTAGCCTCGGTGAGTATTTGATAGATAATTTTATTAATGAAAGTACAGTCCGAAATAAAACCCGTATTTTTTTTTCAGAAAATTATTATACTCGTATCTTGTATTATATTATATGTCCTATAATAAATATATTATTATATACTCACTGAAACATATGTTCTGGCTCGAGGTCTTGGTAAGAGTTCATTAACGAGGACATTCCGCTCGAGCCAGCACCGAACGTGATGACCCTAGTGGCTAGGCCTAGATCCCGCGCCGCACGAATGTAGTCATCGTAGATTTCGGGTTCACAGAAAGCCACTTTCGGAGCAACTGTCTTGAAAAGTGGCAGTATTTCATCTGTAATTATAAGTCACAATGTGATTTTTAACTTCGTACTCTCCCAAAGTTCCATATTGCCGTTTCATTCATAAAAATACCTAAAGTAATTTACTGAAAGTAAACTAAATAGAAGAGATCCCGGTAAGTGCACCTTTGCCCATGTTTAATGAGTTGAGTGAGAGAGAGTTTACTATAAAATGTTTACACTCATAAACAATCAATACACATTATGCAGAATGACTTATGAAAATTATCTCCATAAATTAGCTCTACACAACATAAAACCTAAGCATGTATGAATTATTTTATAATTTGTTCGCCACATGCAAATTTTGTTTCTGATAAAAAAATATCTGCAGGAGCAGAAGATATTTAATTTACACTAGAAGGTGTTCGCAACTTCGTTCGCGGAGGAGAAAAAATCATAAACTTCTTTTATATTTTAGCGTAATCGAGTAAAACATATGCTATAACTATCTGTGGATGCACAGCCACCCGTGCACCAATAGTTTAAATCCGTTTAGCCGTTTTGGCGTGATGAAGCCACACCGATACATACAAACATACAAAAGAATCGATTCAGTGACCTTCAAACAGTTCAAAATAACGACGTAAGTTGTTGGACAACGCGACAGTTGATCGACTACGCCTGCAAATAAGTACTGGCTCCTCCGGCGGTCTCCACAGGTCCTCTAGGAATCCGCCAGTTCCGGCGCCAGCTCCCGACCTAGTGCGGGAAGGTCGCGGGTCGATCCCGTCTCTGACGAGGAGCACTGCGCGAGTAGCGTAAGTAACCAGGCCAATGAGCAGTTGTCGAGGACTCTAGTAGAAACGACTGAGCGGTATTGATTTGTACCTGACCCTAGGCCGCGATTATTGCGTTTGCCCTCGAATAGACGTAACTGAGCGTTACTAGAGGGAGCCCTGAATGCTTTGTATCTGCGGGCTAGCGAAAATCTAGCCGATACCCACTCGATCGTGTGCAGGGCCATCGTGGCGTGCCACGTTGCTCGTGTCAAGTTCCCGGAAGCTGACCGTGCACCGTGGATCGCTGGGGCATGTCCTCGCTTGGCAACTACTGATCGAGTGGCTTATCAATACGTTCAGGACTCTCATTATAAGTCTTCGTGGAGATTGATGCCAGACCCCGTGATTACATGGCTATGTGTCACAGAGCGAATCAACTTCCTGAAGGAGAAAGTGTATGAGTGGGTAAGTAGTCGTAGTCGCCGCTACATAGAACGTATGTATCGATTCTAGGAGAATTAGGGACATTAAGCTGTTCAGGGTAAAATCACCAAAAGAAGAACAACCCCCTGAAGATGAACGTTTGACCGAAAAATTAAAATAATTAATTCTGTAAATTTTTACGTACGGGAAGTATTTTTTCCTAAAGAAGCAACACTTCGCCTACGCTGGCATTCACGCTCCCAGGCACGCAGACGCCGCGTACGTGGGCGTGGCTGTGAGCGGTCGCCGCGTCGGTGTTTCGCGTCAAAACCATTTTCATTATTTTATATGGACACCTACTTAAGGTAATGTATAGATTGAGTAAAAAACGGTACATTGAGTAAATAATAGAACATTGAAGATAAACTGAATTATAGATTTAGTTTTTTGCTTTTGAGTGTTTTTTTTCAGGCAGTTTTTATTTTTATCTCATGAATTAATGTAAAATAGTATTTTAAGCAACGTTCAAATTCATAAAAAACACTACATTCTTACAATTATAAAAAGAAGTTGCAGACATTCGCGAATGCGAACACGAATTTGTAATGAATACAAGAATTACTTGTTTTAAAGCATTCCAAATATGTTTACGTATACAATGAATACTTACTGTACTTGTACAGCGGATCGACTCCTGCCAACGGAAGTCCATTTAGTGCGCATGCGTATAAAGGGATGTGCACATCGAGGTGGTTCTTTCCGCCCAGAACAACCACGTCCCCGGGCTGCAGGCCCGTTTTCCGGAGACATTGTGCCAGCCTGATGCTTCGGGACAACACAGACCTTCTAGTTTCTTCTTCACCCGTGAATGCGTCGATCTGTACAATATAATAACCATGTTATCTAATACTTACACTAATGCGCGCGCGCACCATAGCCAATTTCACCCTCCTCATTGAAATATGTTTGTGACATGGTTATAATTCACTGGTATTTTTATATCCTCTAAACATTTAAGTTGACGTTTTCGGTCATATGATATACAAAAAAAATAACTAAGAGCGAGTCGGACTCGCGCACTGAGGGTTCCGTACAAATTATACGCTACCATCGGCCGAATCTATAAAAATCCAGTGTTAGCAGAGCGAGCCTACTCCTAAGCAACGTACAGGGTGCTCGATAATTTTATATTGGTTACTGATATAGACAGACCGACATAAAATTATACTGTTTTGAGTATTAGTATGTGTTGTTATAGCGGCATCAGAAATACATCATTTGTGAAATATTTCAATTGTATCTCATGAACCGTAATAGCACGGTTCATGAGATACAGCCTAGTGACAGACAGACAGCAGACAGACAGACAGATAGGTAGATAGACAGACAGACGGACAGCGAAGTCTTAGTAATAGGGTCCCGTTTTACCCTTTCGGTACGGAACTCTACAAAAAAGCAATTAAAATTTCACATAAAAAATGTCTTGTATTTTTGTAATAAGAAAGTGATAAATTCGATTTTCCTAGAATAAAAAATATTGATTATTACGTAATTCTAACATTTTTGGTGCCTAACGCAAACACCTGTGGTCAACTGTAATGGGGAGTACCTATAAGAGGTTCTGATTAGGACACTACCCCTCCATCCTGAAGTACTTTAAGATGCACATATATCGTCTTACGCTACGTATGTATATTGATATACCTGGCCAATCCCTTCGAGGTCTGCCCTCATGTATTTCAGGAAAAAATGCCCAACATGATAGCCGCTCGTAGTGTCACAGGAATTCATGTCACAATTGTTTGAGGTCACTGCTGAACTACTCATCTTTCCTCAGAGAATAATAAGAATCCTGAAACGAATATTTGTAAGGGTCTAGTCAGATTACCATAGTTAACCGCCTCTGACTTAAAACTAGAGTCACTCTTAGAAACGTGTATTTGTCTAATCGCTGTTATAAACTTGTAAATATTTAATATCTGTACATCGAAGATATTTTCAAAAAAATGATTGTTACGGACTATTTCGTGGTCACTGAATCGAAATACATAGTTTTTGATTTTGTGTGTGTTTGTATGTGTCGTTGTGGATTCATCACGCCAAATCAGCTAAGCGGATTTCAATTATTTTTGGTACGCGGGTAGCTGGGTATCTCCAGATGGTTATAGGATACTTTTTACCCGACTACGCCGAAGAAAAAAGAGGGGTTGTGACTTTTTCTCCTCCTCCACCAAAATTATCGATATACAACCTTCTGGTTATATATAGATAATTTTTGCCATATATTCACCCTAAAATCACAAGGAAATCATATTAATACTTTCGCTAAGGGAAATCGTTATTTGTTTTATTTTTTCAAATCGTAAAGGTATTTTAGAATAAATATTTGTCAAAGTTATATCTATTGTCTTCAAACTGGGGCAGGAATACGTTAGGAATCCAGCCAAAACTTGTGATTAATTATGTTAGGTTTTTTTCATGAATTTGCCACTTCTTGGTCAATTCAGAATTCAAAATACTCGTAACTGACACATCCTAATAGTACGAAGTCATTAGATACGGCCAGTGTTCAGTTCAAACAAAAAAAAAACTGGCCAAGAGCAAGTCGGACCATGCCCTGTGTAGGGTTCCGCAGCCGTTCATACAAAAAATGCACTACAGATGAAAAAAATACGATATGAAAAAGTGCACTAGCAAAACAGAGGAATCTCCACAGCACTTACAGCCTTTTGCTGAAAAGCGGAGTTTCTTGACAATATCTCAAAAACGATATATCCGATCATGTTGAAAAGATTAAAAGTATTTATTAAGCTTTATCTTTGTTATTTTTTCATACGGTATTTCCAAAAAAAATCGGAGATACCGCTTAGGAAAGATAGGGGAGGGGGACACAATTTATGCTACTTTCGGAGTGATTATTCCCGAAAATGGTCACTCAGTATTTTTTTTTGTATCTTCAAAGTCTTTTGAAAGAACTGTCGAAATATGTAGGTACCACGCATTGATATTGACTGAAACTAAAATAAAAGCAGTTTCGGTGACGTTTATGGAGTTTTTTTGTTATTTAGCTATCAAATGAAGTAGCGGCTTATACATATAAGACTCCTATACTCCAAATTTCATCAAGATAAGCACTAAAGTTTAGGAAATCGATAAAGTGGGACACTGCTTATAGAAAATCACTAAACTTTAGAATGCATAAAAAAGTACCTGGAATTTGATATTAATACTGTTTATGCTTGATAAGTGTGTTTTTTAAGTAATCCTATGTTATATATTAAAATACACTTGTCATTTGTATTTTTTTATGCTCTACTTTTCAATTCAGTTTTTCTTAACTTTTTGAAATAACAACTAACTAAAGGGATTCATAGATTTATTTCTGTCTTTTTTTGCATGAGGATACATTTATAAATACAACTTTAATGATAAATCTGCGTGTCATGTTATAAATATAGAAAATAAACCCATATTCAGGATTGACATATTTTCGTTCTCTTTTTATGTTCAAGCCTCCGTAACGTACAAACTACTAAGGTTACATACATGATTTTGACTAATTTGAAATCCTTAAAGTATGCCAATTCATTTGATACTAACCACTCCATAACTTCAAAGTACAAAACCCAGTGGTCTCGAAGTATTTTATGAAACGAATCATATGACTTTTATGAAACTAAATTTTTCTGCGGAAAGGTCAGTCCTGGATTTAAACTCTACGTAGTAACCTATGTTCTCTATACTCAATTTAACCATCATAAAGCATTCAAATAAAGTTACGTCTTTGCCAGAAAACGAATCGATAATAATGAAAAAAAAATTAAATAAA
This sequence comes from Hedya salicella, assembly GCA_905404275.2. Lineage (NCBI taxonomy): Eukaryota > Metazoa > Arthropoda > Insecta > Lepidoptera > Tortricidae > Hedya > Hedya salicella. The sequence continues at coordinate 3,696,834 of FR990106.1, read as the reverse complement.
AAAGAACCGACTACAAAATAAACTAAAAAGCCAAAAATTATATTTTATGTACGGTACGGATCACATTTGAATCACCTTTAGAAGTCGGTGTCAAACCATTCATTTACTAAGTACTGTTAACACAGATGGCACGCAAGAACCGCGGCGGCGAGCCTTTAGTTATTACCTACCTATATATTTAGTTATAGTAATTCGTATTTTTATTGAATAAAGAACTTCAGGTTTGGCAACGACTTCAAAAGGTGATTCAAATGTGATCCGTACCGTACATAAAATATTATTTTTGGCTTTTTAGTTTATTTCGAAGTCGTTTCTTTTTTTATTTTTTATTTTTTCTATATTTTCTATTCGTTTATCTGGCAAAGACGTAACTTTATTTGAATGCTTTATGATGGTTAAATTGATTATAGAGAATATAGGTTACTACGTAGAGTTTAAATCCAGGACTGACCTTTCCGCAGAAAAATTTAGTTTCATAAAAGTCATATGATTTCATAAAATACTTCGAGACCTCTGGGTTTCGTATTACGGCAATGCAATAATTTCAAAACAATTGGTACGAAAATTATTATGTATAATGCCGTAGTTATGAGAAATGTGGAATATTGCAGCGCAGTTTATGACTAAACTGATAAAATGTCAACATCAATAGAATCGTTTTTTTTTAATTTCCTAAAAAGGGCAGCCTGAATTGTTCTGATTTATTTAGGAAAATTAATTTCCTTGTACCGTATTGCCTAGGCCCGGTAATATCAAACTGTTTGGCTCAACCAACTGTCGCAGTAATCTAAAACGACTGTCCTCTTTCGCGGATGTTTGCAATATTCTATAATGACTAGCGGCCGCCCGCGATTTCGTCTGCGTATATTTTAGGTAAAAACGGAGATATAATTGAGGAAAACTTTTTTCTGTCTTATCTATATCTTATCTTGGTAAAAAAAATCTCAGAAGATATTCAGCGTCCGACGGATTTAGAGTAAGAAAAAGGGGATATTATACATTATTCCATATGAAGACAACACTGGCACTTTTAAATTTAACGCCTGCTAGACTATGAGTAGAAGAGCCAGGTGAACTTTCCGACACTGAATAAAATGAAATGTTCTAGAAGGTACCTCGGCGGCTTAAGACATAGAAAAAAATGGTTGTCTAATAAAGTCGGTTTACGAATGATAATTTTACGTGTTCACGTCATAAGAAAACGGGCGTCATAATTTTACTACAACACCTATATTTGTCTCACCCTCCCTCCCTCTCTCCCGCCCTCAATGCCTTCCTCCCTCCCTCTTTCCCTCTCACCCTCACTCCCTCCTTTAATCCCTCTCTCCCTACCTTTCTCCCTCCCTCCCACCCTCTACCTCTATTCTCTCTCCCTCCTTGCCTCCCTTTCCCTCCGTTTATCCCTCCGTCCCTCTTTCCCTCTTCACTCTCTCTCTCTTCCCCTCTCTCTCTCTCTCTCCCTCCCACCCTCCTCATGTTTTACTTTAATAATTCATTAATTAACACGCTATACACAATCTTTGCGAAATTCCAAGTTTCTAAGTCCAAAGATTTTACTTGCCTACGTTATAGATGTAACCGACTGTGTAAAAATTATCTAGCGTGAGTAGTTTCGGCTTTGCGTTGATGTGAGTCAGTCAGTCAGTCGGGACTTGTTTTTATCAACACATCTCAATTCACCTTCTCCTGCATCAAAGCCACACTTGTTAGTAGGAAATAAGGCAAAGAATTAAATGAAAAACTGCTTATATATAATTTAAGCTTAGTTAATAACGGTATACAACTTAAGTTTAGCTAAAGTTTTAGCTAAGTAAGGTGGAGCAAGTAACAAAAAAAAATTTAAATAAAACAATTTAACGGATTATATCGCGTATATTATCTCATTTTAGTTCCCGACGTTTCGGAAGCTTTTCAGTTTTCCATGGTCACGGGTGGACTGAGAAAAGATATATTTTCCTCTGTCAAAGTAACAATTTGGGTAGACTACCCATTTTTGAAAAAACAAATAAAGGTGTACTTACATGCCAGATGGGCCTAAGCTGTAAAGACAGGTACACATGTATCAGATGGGCTTAATTATTTTATTTTAATAATTTACCAAGCAGCATTTTTCAAATAAGGCGTACTGAGGAGAAAAGAAACCGGTCTGCAGTCGGTGAACATGTCATTGACAAACCAAACCATTTCGATTTCATGTATGGAGAAAAGAAATATTTTTAGTTCTTTTGTTAATTAAAAAACTAAGTAGCGGTTTATACTAGACACCTATACTTCAAATTTCATCAATAGACATCATGTAGTTTTTGGATAAAATAACTGTGACATACTGACGGACGGACATGACGAGGCTATAAGGCTTCCGTTTTTGCCATTTTGCCTACGGAACCCGAACAATTAAGTTGATCCCTATGTCCCTCAAAATGCAATTTCTACCCACTGTGCGGGTGTGTAAGGACTGCATTCCCGCAGCGCTTTTGGGTTCCTTGTCCAGAAAAGTATCAGAGAAAAAATAAATAAATAACACGACGATTTTTTACACAAATCGTATTAGTCCCATAGGCCCATGGTAAGCTCAATTAGATATTCATAGACAACGTCCAAGACTTAGAAACGAATAATTATGCTGATCGGACAAATATTTCGCTTACCGGGATTTGAACCCAGGACCTTCAGCTTCACAGGCAACGTTACTCCCACTGAGCTAAACCGATCGTCGAGTAAGAAAATACTATTACGTGTGAGAAACTCATTCTGATCCAATTATTATAATGAGTAATCATTATTCGTTTTATTAATATTAACACACATGACATTAAAGTAGATACGAGTACACATACAGATTTGTATATTTTAAGTATGTAAGTGTTAATTAAGGTCTTAAGAAATTAGCTACTATAAAAAATCTGCACAATGAAGAGTTCACGATTTCTGGTTAAGCAACATTAGAAAAAGACATTACAATAGTCTTTATTAAGTTACTTCAATGATATTAACTATATATCTGCATAAATTTGCAATTGATATTCAACATTTTTAAGGGGAATAAAATCCAAGTGTATAAATACGCAAATGACTTACTTGTCTCACTCGCAAATTTATACAATAAGTCGAACGTAACTTACATTTATAGTTATTTGTATTCATTAAATTTAGGGTACCGTATCGAAGTTAAACAGCAAAAAAACAACGGGTTGCACTCCGGGAGTTCCGGCAGAAATGAAAACTTGAATATTAACGTTGTGCATTTTTGGTCTACTGGCTTCAATGACATTGTAACAGTTTTTCGATCAGGTCACGTGTCCGTCTTACGAATTTTCAATCTGTCGGTCACGTGATCTGTCGCGAGCTTAATATTTTTCTCCGTCATAAAAAGTGCACAGCGCCACTAAAGAAATTTTCACTTCAAAAACACTTCAAGGAACGTACTGATTTTGAAAACTACTAACACGAATTATTAACGCTTAATGACTTCATCGATGCTCATTTTTTCAAGCTATAAAATGGATATGCAAGAGCGGGACTTCTTGTTACAGGTAATTACATACTTACTAGGAAGTCCCACCCTTAAAACTATGCACGGTTCTAATTATCGTAATCAATACTTCATACCATACTATATCAATCAATACTTTCGACGACCGGTTTAAGTGTTCCACTGTTGGATAAAGGCCTCTCATCCTGCGCTTTGCTTCCTTGCGCTTGATAGGGATGCCTGGCTATGCCGCCATTCATCCCTATCAAGCGTTTGTTTGGCAAAATGTGTGAATGACCTATGAAAATGTGTTGTTTTATTTTCATACCTTTTCACTGGTCAATAGCAATGAGAAGTGTAACTCGTACACTCTAAGAAAGGAAGTTACTAACCGATGAACATTACGTTCCCTGAAAACTACGCGAAAAGAGGTTTTTTTTGTAGAAGCTCCTTCATTAATTTTATTAAATCTCTTTTTCTACTCGTCGACTTTAATCCCTCAATAAAAACTTCATAGAGTAAACTTTAATAGCATACTTTTCAATGTCGGATACTCTATGGTACTTCCAACTGAACTGATATATTCATAAGCCAACACTTTGAATTGAAGTGTTGGCTTATGAATATGTCGAATGAATGAGTCGAAGATAATTGAGGTACGATGATGGTGATGATGATGGTGATGATGGTGATGGTGATTGTGATGGTGATGGTGATTGTGATTGTGATGGTGATGGTGATGGTGATGATGATGACGATGATGATGATGATGATGACGATGACGATGATGATGATGATGATGATGATGGTGATGATGATGATGATGATGATGATGATGATGATGATGATGATGATGATGATAATCATGATACCTACTCGTAGAAAAAGTATTGTATACAATAGTTATATAATTAGCTTTTTAAGTCTCGTACCTTACTTAGGCCACTCAGCAAGCTTTGTGGCCTAAACACGGACTCGACTGAAAAAGCATACATTATATAACGATTGCATAAAATACTATTTCAGTGTTTATTAATATAATAGTGATCATGGCGTGATTTTTAGGGTTCCGTACCCAAATATAATACTTTTAGGAATCCTACGCTCGCTTAATTTTTCCCCTACTGCTTTATCGTGGCTCAAGGAGTACCTCTTTGGAAGACGCCAACGTGTTAGCGTTAAAAACAGCATTTTACAGTGGTGCAATCTCTCCGCTGGTATCCCACAGGGGGGTGTACTCTCGCCACTTCTATTCTCTATTTTTATTGATGGCATTGCTAAAACATTAAAGTCCAACTATCATCTTTACGCAGATGATCTTAAAATCTATGATGCAGCCAGCATGAATGATCTCCCATCACTGGTTAGTAAAATCAATGGAGACCTGGAATCCATTCGTGGGTAGGTTGCTAATTTTGGTTTAAAAATCAATGCAAAAAAATCGCAGGCGATTGTTATTGGAAGTCCTCACTTTGTTTCCAAACTGGCTGAAACGGTGATTCCAGATGTTATTTTTGATGGAACAACAATCCCGCTCTCGTCTCTCTTTATTGTAAAAAATCTAGGCATTACCGTGGACCAGACTTTTTCTTGGTCACCGCACTTATCTGAGGTAAGCAGGAAATTGTTTGCGTCACTACATTATTTGAGGCGTTTGCAGAATTTCCTTCCACTTCATACAAAGATATCTCTCGCCCGCTCTCTTTTGCTTCTTCTTGTCATTTATGGTGGTATTGCTTTCATGGACCTCAAGGAAGAGCTACTTGATAAGCTTGAGCGTCTGCAAAATATTTGCATAAGATACATTTTTGGTCTGAGAAAGTTTGATCATGTCTCTCAGCTAGAGTGGCTTCCGATTCGCCGTCGTAGGGACGTGCATGTGCTCTCATTGCTGTACAATATATCATTAAATCCCGCGTCCCCCTCCTATCTCTCCACAAGTTTTAACTATATGGCGGCTGGCAGTGGCCACCGGCTGCGCTCAAGTGCCAATCTTTCTCTCGCCTTTCCGCCCAATAAGTCGCGCACATATAGGAGATCGTTCACAGTCCACTCGGTTAAATCATGGAACGCGTTGCTGGTGTCCGTGAAGCAGTCACAAACCGTGGCATCATTTAAGGGAAACTTAAAAAAATATATTACTATTTGTTATTTAGGGTTTATGTGTATTGTGTATGCTACTTTAGCTTTTAATAGTTTTAATGTCATTGTGCATATTGACTTGTTGGTTTGTCTATCAGCGTTGATGTTTATTCTTTTCTCTCATTTGCTCTAAGGTTAACTGGAAGAGATCCCCTTAAGGAATAAGTTCGCCTTTGTACAAATGTGTTACTTGACTTTCTTTGTTTTATTCGTGTTATATACAATAAAGTGTTTACAAACAAAAAACAAACAAATGGTAAAAAGGGACCCTATTACTAAGACTTCGCTGTCCGTCTATCTGTACGTCTCTCGCCAGGTTGTATCTCATGAATAGCTAAACAGTTGAATTTTTAACAGATAATGTATTTCTGTTGCCGCTATAACAACAAGCACTAATAACAGTATAATTTCATGTCTGTCTATCTATATCAGTAACCAACTATAAAATGATCGATCACCGCGTACTTTCTGCTACTTAACACTGGATTTTCTAAGATACATCCTATTGTAGCGTCTATTTTGTACGGAACCCTCGGTGCGCGAGTCCGACTCGCATTTGGCCGGTTTTATTTTAATTGTTTGGAACTTAGACAAGCTACTTTAGGTTTTTAAAACCGCGGGCGAAAATTAATAAAATAGCTTTTACCCTCTTATAAAACAGAACCGTTTAAAACGGACAAGCCTCATGTACGCAAATAGGTGATCCGTGTTAAAGCGGAACAGAGACTGCTGGCTGCATAATAAACATGTGCACTTGGTTAAATAATAAAAATACATTATATGTGCTCTGTTTATATATCTGAGAGTATTGTTAAATATCACCTTATTATGAGTATAATAAGGTTTTTTTTTTTGAAAAGTTAAATGTGATGCCAGTAGTGTCTTCAATGGTAATAAATTTAAATTAACGGCGGAACTGTACAAATATTTAACTACATATTATTGTAAATAGGTATCGCAATATGGCACGTATCTTCCTGGCACTTACGTCATTTTGCTCAGAAGTGCAGGTTTTCAGTAATAACTCAAAAATGGTATATTAATAATTATAAATATGAATACTATATAAATGAATGGCTATATTCAAAATATTTTTTGTTAAATTTATTATTAAATTTAACCTTTGTGATATTTATCATCTTTTTTGGACAAACGGTTTAGACAATTATTATTCAAAATGTATGCCAAAACAAGGTGAACCTGTCTCAGATAAAATTATTTTGATTTGTTCAATAAATTTCAGAAAAGCATTTTTTCATAGTTGCGAATTTTCACATCGCGTTCCTTCATGATCGGAAATTTAGTTAGTCGCCTTTCTGCATGTAGCGATTTCTCATATAGCGTCGTTTAATGTTCGCGTTAATTTTTTTCGCTGATTTTACCAGAATATTATTTTATCAGTCGCATATATTTGTAGTATTTTTTTTTCCGAACTCGATTTTTTACTTGTTGATATTTTATTATTAGCGAATTATGTTAATTATACCTGCATTAAAACTCCGATTAATACAAGCCGCTTCAATAACGTATGTAACGACATGAATATTACGGCATTATACTTTAAAAAAATATATATACAAAACCACCTTTTGGAATATACTCTACTATCTATCTTTATCTGTTTGAAAATCATCGAGGATGAAAATTTATTATAATTAAACCAAATACCTATATCGCTATGGGTGCATTTGGTCTACCAAAGTTTAAAATACTGGGCTACCCTCATAATGAACAGATATAGTCAATATAGATACATAGATCTGGGCTCAAACAAAATAATCATTGTTTGTGCCAGGATCTTTGTCTAAATATAGACTATGAATACCTAAAGTAATGGCAATCGAAATACTGATTTAATATTAGTATCGTTATTAATTTATATGGTGCTAGCTGTGTCCGCGGCTCCGCCCGCGTGGAATTCGGTATGTGTTAGTAAGCGGCTACTTCACCCCTCTCCCCTGGTTGCGTAACTTGAAGTAAAGTCCAGATTTAATTATACAATTACCACTAAATAAAACTACACCAAACTCAATAGTTTTTCGCCCTTGTTCAAATTTTTCACGTGATTTAAAAGACATAGAGTATAGGTATACTTAGTAGATGTATATCGGACGATACAGTACCACTTTTATATTTTTACGTCCTTATCCAAATCAAGGCCATGACAGATATCATCCAAAACGGTTCTCCAGTCAAATCAGTCCAAGCATGAAAAGGTAAGAACACATAGAAATCCATACTTCCTAACAAACTTTCGAATTTAGTTCTAATATTATTTAGAAGTCAGATTAGAGGAAAGGTGAATATAGATATCAAAAACGTGATGTATTTACATTTTATTTAAAGTAACGTTTATGTATGCACAACTAAATATGTACATAAAAGTTGGTATGTAGAGTATATTTATATAACGTGGACATTTTACAATTTTTTTTGTACACCCCATTGTCAGTCTTCCCGGTGGGCATCAATCAGCACGTAGAGCAGCCCGTGTGAGAAACAGCCCGTTCGCAGGTCCACGCCGGCTGCACGCTGCGTCTGCCCCTGCGACTTGTAGATGGTCATGGTGAAGCAGACGCTCACTGGGAACTGTAGGCGCTTGAAGCGGAACAGGAAGTTGCTGGGGATGAGGGGGATGCGGGGGATGAACACGGCTTCTCCGACGCCGCACACCATCAGGATTTGCGCCTCGATGAGGTTTCGCTGCAGCTGCACTACTTTTAGCTTGTTTCCGTTGCATAACTTTGGAGGTGACAAATTCCGACGAAGCATGATCGGAACTCCAATTTTCAGGGTAATGGGGAATGGATGAAAATTTTCAATAATCTTGAAATTATGTTTATAGGTAGGAATAAGCCTCCTTATTGTCAGAAAAAAAACTGATTTTTCTGTTGCTTGGAAAAAAATAAAAAGATGAAAAGGTGTTGGTGAGCCTATATGCCCGTCTTATACGGTACGGCAAAAATAACAGTACATTTACAGCCATTTTTAACCGACATCCAAAACAGGAGGATGTTCTATGTTCGATAGTTTGTATTTTTTTTATGTACGTTCACTGATTACTCCGCCAATGGTGGACCGATTATAAAAAATATTTTTTTATTTGAAATGAAATACTCCTGAGGTGGTCCCATTGCCATCAAGTTGGGATCTGATGATGGGATCTCAGGGAAATCGAGGGCAATCCTCAAGTTTTATAGGCACTTAGAATGTTTTTCATATATTCTTTTAAGCTATATAAGTATTTGCATATGGTAGTCATCATCTCATCATGCTGAGCTGATGACGGAAGGTACAACTCTTTAATAGTTAAGAGGATAATTCTTAAAAAAAAATCATCTACTTATTATAGGTAGATACGTTAAGACTGGTAGTCATATTCTTTATAGTGTGTCCCTAAAGTAGTCTCCTTATCATCAAGTCAGGATCAGATGATGGAATACCAGGGAAATCGAGAGAAACCCTCACATATTATAGGCACTAACAATGTTTTGTATATATTTTTCTAAACTTATCAGTTGTTTTCCTCTGGTTGTCATCATTTCATGCTGAGCTGATGATGGAAGGTACAGTGAACTAACCAACTTTTACATTTCTTACTTCGCAAGACTCGAGATGCGTGCAAAGTGCCTCCTCAATCTTCCCATTCTGGGCTCTAAAAAATAATTTATATCACTACTAAAATCCATCACTTAAAAGCAAAAAATAAACAAAAAAAATCATAAAAAAAGATCCGACTTCAAAATAAACTAAAAAGCCATAAATTATCTTTTATGTACGGTACAGATCACATTTGAATCACCTATTGAAGTCGGTGCCAGACCTGAAGTAAATAAAAGTTCTTTATTCAGCAAAAATAGGAATTACTATGACTAAATATAATATAGGTAGATAATAACTAAAGGCTCGCCGCCGCGGTTCTTAATAGTAATAAATGAATGGTTTGGCACCGACTTCAAAAGGTGATTCTAATGTGATCCGTACCGTACATAAAAGATTATTTATGGCTTTTTAGTTTATTTTGAAGTCGGTTCTTTTTTTTTGTAATGTTTCTTTCGTCAACGTTCGGTTGTGGTTTCCTTTTATGAAGGATAATAATTACCATAGACTTTGAATTGGTGGTGAATCATAAAAAACATGAAACTAGCTTCTGCCCGCGACTTCGTTCTCGGTTATAGGTTTATAGTTACTCGTTAGAAAGAGAAAGACAAAACAAGTTTCCCCTTTCCAACGATATTCCTTGGTTCACTCCATCGCTAGCCTGTGTCCTCATTATTTTTAGAGTAGAGTAAGAGACAACATTGATTATTTTTATGGGTACTTTTTATCAAAAAGATTATGGGTGGGCTGGGACTTTAAATCTCTTCGACGAAGCCGGGATAATTAAGATCGAACTTCACTTCAGGTAAGTTCGTTTGATCATCTAATTATCCCGTCTTCGTCTCGAGATTTAAGTTTACCATGTAGATGTTTGGAGATTATAAATGTTGTTGTAAATGTTAGAGAACAGACAATAAAAACTATCAATTATTTAATGTATATATGATAACAAAGTTTGTTACCTTACTGAATAACAAAAAAAAAGTTTTATTCTCTAAATACAAATTGCGTGAAGTTATTACGATTAAAAATCGGCCTATTGTAGGCCTGTAGTATTGTACAAATTTGCAAATATTGCAGACTCACGACCAGCCTGCGGATTTACGTATTAAATTAACAGACACTCCAGCCAAATTAACCTTGTTTCACTAGTGGGCCGATTGTTATGAGTTAAATTAATATAGGTTACTAGTGTATGCGCTGGACATATACTCGGTTTTTCATTAAAGAATGGCAAATCAAGCATAGGTTGACATTGGCCAATGGCAGATATCTTAATTAAATCTGTTATCTTGATGATCCGGTCATTAAATCTTTTTATAATTACTTAGATGAATCAATAACTAAGTTTGAGATCTCTCCGAGTTGTTGCTAAGGCTATCAAAATTACAAATTTTTTAGTAATCTGAAACTGATATTATGTGCATTGGAAATGGTACTCGGAGTGAGATATCAATAAATATAATGTTAATTATTTTTTATTTAATTTCAATGTGTTAAAAAATGTAATAACAATTGTATAAAATAGATGTCAGAGCCTTGAAACTTGAAATAACGAAGGTACTTTAGACAGACCGTTATCAAGTATTTCAATTTAAACGGTAGTTTTTATCTGGTAGGAAATGTCGATCAAAACAATGTTTATGGAGGTGATTGACCTCTCGGAATAAAATCTATAATTACGAAATTAAGGAAGATATCGCAACGGGAGTTTCTGTAGATGCTTTATTAAGTTAAAACCGTGGAAAAACACAAGATTACAAAACTTAATAAGGATGGCCGCAACTAAGGGTCAATCGCACACTGTGTGATCGTTCGTTAAATTTTCGATATTTTGACCGTCGACTTTTTAACTTTAGATATATTAACTTTCGATATTCAAATACGTGCCCAAGGTGTTAAGTGAATGATTGTCTGACAAGGAATGGCTGTTTTTTAATTTTTTTTTTGCGAAATTTTTCCGGGTGGTTATGTCTGTAAGAAGAAACATGCTCTTTATACCTAGTGTTAAAACTACGACCCGTTTGTCCCAAATAAGGTGTATGTGGGACAAACTTCAGTGTATTAATCTGGACCGTGGGAACCCAGAATCATACCTAGTGGTACGTGAGATAGTTGGTCGCCACACGCGCTCATCACGGCCAGACGCCGCCACTCGCACAATAAAAGTTACGAGTATAGAAATGACTTCGTCGCGTAAAAATTCGGTGCACTGCAGTGTTGTAGGATGCAATTATAATATAAATAATAGACACTTATCCTGTTTTGTTCTGCCCAGATAGTAAAAGGTTACTAACTTACCTACTCAATATAATAAATATATTTATCCCTGTCCTGCATTTACGAGTATGGTGTAATCTTACGTATAATAATATGATTATTATGCACTGACACCGATTGATACTTCATCCAAAAAACAAAGTCTTATTTAATTTATAGTTAGTATTGAGCTTTTTATTACCAATCTCAATGTCAAACACACAAAAATTTAGTTAAGAGAGAATTGGAACAAAATAACACATAATTTCCTGGACTTGACAATTACTAATAAAGTAAATAATAAACACCACTTTAAAATTTATCGTAAGCCTACGCACACAGATATCTACAGTTATCCAGGCTTCTTCCACACATCCAGGGCAACACAGGTTAGCGGCTTTCCACTCTTCCGTGCATTAGGTTGTTGACATCCATCTTTCTGATGCCAAATAGAATTGAATAAAATTTATCACTTTGTAGTTTCAAATGGATATAGTAAGTCTCTTGTGGATAGTATTATCAGAAAGGTAGAAATTCGGACGGTTAACAATTTATTGTAGGTATGCTGCACGTTCTTTTGACCGGATTAAGAAATATAAAACAAGCATTACTTATGTTGGCCCTTTAAAACAAATAACACTTTGCACTCTAGACTTCGCAATGGTAAGGATAAAGTAGAAAGTGGGAAGGAGTCAGGAGTTTATAAACTTAAGATCACAGATTATATAATTGTTCTTCGAACAGATACTAATGTCTTAGTAAAAAAAGCGTATATTTACCGCTGTACGTACCTACTTTTTTAATAATGGATCCACAGAGTACTTAAACACTACGCTTTAAGAGTCGGCACTTTCAAAGAAGCCTCGAATCGAATTATGATCGTAATTTGTGCTAACCCAACCAATACTTGCCATTACCACCAACACAAAAAATGGAACGCTAGGGCTTGACACTTCCAGTATCTACTGTTTATCGATATCGATAAATGTGCGTTGCCTGCTGCTGTACTATACCAGTAATAAGTTGTGAGTATTCATCATGTCAGCTGTAGGACGTCCACTGCTGGACACAGGCCTCTTCAATTGATTTCTACATGGGCCGGATAGAGGCGACCCGCATCCAGCGAGCCCCCGCAACCCTAATCTGGTCATCAGACCACCTTGCGGGTGGCCTACCCACGCTGCGCTTGCCGGTACGTGGTCTCCACTCTAGAACCTTTCTGACCCAACGGCTGTCGGTTCTTTGAACTATGTGCCCTGCCCATTGCCACTTCAGTTTGCTTACCCTGTATGCTATGTCGGTGGCCTTGGTTCGTCTACGGATCTCCTCTTTCCGGATTCGATCTCGTAGAGAAATACCGAGCATAGCCCTTTCCATAGCTCGCTGAGTAACTCTGAGCTTCCTTAAGAGGCTCATAGTCAGAGACCACGTCTCGGCTCCGTAGGTCATCACCGGTAATACGCACTGGTTGAAGACTTTCGTCTTCAAGCACTGAGGTATGCTGGACGAGAAGACACTTCGCAGTTTCCCAAACGCTGCCCATCCGAATTGGATCGGTCGATTGATCTCTTTCTCGAAGTTGGACATGCCTAACTGGATTGTTTGTCCTAGATAGACATATTCGTCAACAACTTCGAGGACCGAGTTACCAACCAATACTGGGGTGGGCGCTACATGGACATTCGACATGATCTTCGTCTTGTCCATGTTCATCTTAAGGCCCACCTGTTGGGATACTCTGTTGAGATCTTCGAGCATCGTACCGAGATCCTCCAGCGTCTCTGCCATGACCACGATATCGTCGGCGAACCGAAGGTTTGAGTACTACGAGTGGGTATTAATAAAAATAATAACTATTAAAATAATTTATTGATCATTATCACAACATTATCAACATCATGAATGTACAAGAAATGCAAATTATAATAAATAAAAGATGTACAAACGCATACATTACTTTGCGGCACTACTCAGTTGAGCTACCTTGGAAGCATTCACAGGAATTTCCTCTGTTTTAATAATATCTGAATTTAGTATTTGGCACTGTTTTCTAAAAAAAAAATTTGCCATGAGCCAATATAATTGTTTTGTCATAATATCTTCTTGATTCTTGCATTTCCACCAGTTATTTAACAGCACAAAGACTGCAAAATATTGGCCAACAATTTCTTTATGTAATATCTGAAATAAGAGGATTATCGATAAGTGTTCGCACACCATTCATGTTTTAGGTTACCGGTTTTTTTCACAAGAGTAACATTAGTCACAGAATGTTTGTATAATTCATAATTAAATCTCCTTCGAAGGAATTAAAGTAGTAACTGATCAAGACTCAAAATAAAGAATGATTAAAAATATCACATTAGCTTACCGACCTGTCCGGCTCAAGTATAAATCTGGCCAAAAATACGTCAGAAGTTGATCATCTCACACGCCTCACACCAGAAACTTCACATTGTCTTAAAGATTTGCCCCCCATTCAAATAAAAGCTAAAGTTTGTTTATGTAAAACACAATAAACAACAAATTTGGCCCACCGCATCCACAAGAAATAATCTGACGCATATCAGACGTTTAACCAATCATACCAACACACTATGGGCGGGCGTCATCAAGCGTGTGGACATTCAAGTCTCAAATAAAGTTATTCTTTTGAGGCAAAAGTTTGATAATATTGTAGTACAATAATTGGTTCACAAGGGTGAAGTAATATTTTTTTAATATATTTAATCAACTACGACGTTATAGACCTTCGAACTGGCATGATGCGCAATTCGGTTAAAATCGTATAACTGTAATTGTTATTATTTCGGGTGAGTGGGCAATAGCACAAGGCAATTGTATTACATTTTTCTTAAATAAGATATAATAAAGTATGTGTGTTCATAATTTAGAATTATATTAATTGGTTTGTTTGTTTTCTTCAGATTTTTTTAAAAGGCGTATATGAAAACGACTAAACTTTGAGTTTTAAGTAATTTCTAGAGCTAGCTTCAAGTAGTGACTAGTTGTATTATAAAACTCATAGATTAGGCAACACGTTCCGTAAAAAAAGTTCTTCACCTAACCGAGCTCTTTCAACATAAATGATTCTTTTTAACAAAAAGTAATACTCCTTACAGAAGTTTAATAGCAACAAGTCTAAAATGTGTATTAGGGTTAATTTCAACAGATCGCAATTTTTGTATCATTCCGGTGTACATATTTATTTCTGTTTCTTTTTGAGAATTGTAAATGTAGGTATGTAATTTAGACTTTATTATTAAACATATCTAAAAGGAAACCTAAAAACTTAAATAGTTTTGTAGATATTAGAGATCAAAATCTAAGCTTCCACCGGAATTATTAATTACACCGGAATGAAAGGTAAGTCACATCGGAATGAGTAATATACACCGGTATGATAAAATCAGCCCACCGGAATGAAATGTGCCCACTGGAATTAAAATAAAAAAAGGATTTTAGTAATCAAGTATTTTATTTAGTCCAATTTGTACCTAAACAAAATAACGACATCATATGTTTATTTCTTAGGCAGTCATGTTTTTCATTTATTTATCGTTTACAAGAGCATATATGAGCTCTGTAATTTTGATACTCTTATCAACTTACTTTCGCGTTATAAGTATGGCGTTATAAAACATATTTAACTATTATAGAAATAAAAATATAGCGTATAAAAATATTATTATTTCAACATCTGTGAAAAGTGAAGCTTTATTTGTCGTTATATCGGTGTAGTCTCATCCCGGTGAATATTAAAGTCGATAAATTCCACCGGAAACACCGGAATGAGGATAGCGGAGTGAGAAAAACGACGTAAAAAAAAACATTAAAAAAAAGAAAGCCCTATATCCCTAAACTAATACAACTCCAGAAACCATGTGTATATTGTACATGCCATATATAAATTTCAAACAAAGCCGTTAAAAAAAAAGATATAACTAACTCGGTAATGAACAGTTTTTTGCCCCCACACAACCGTGATGATATACTAACGTTTGTGCAGGACAGCGTACAGCCGCTACGCACTGTGCTTTCTTGCCGAGCGACGCGGCTTGACTGTTGCTCCAAGTCTCCAGGCGACGGGGGGTATAAGGAAACAAACTTTTCGAATAAATCGATTTTGTCAGTGGAATTAATCCCGCTTCGCCGGACAAACGTATATGCACATATTCAGGAATATACAAATAAGGTATAAAACAAATGATGTGCTTTTTTTTATGACCTATTTATGTGGTATAAAATAAAGGGAAAGTATTTTCTTTATCCTGCGTGGTATTCGAACTATGCGGCATTTTCCAAACAAAACCGGCTGCCGGACAACCCACTTTGGTGAGAATTTCGGTCTAAATATATATTTTTTTATTAATATATATATATTAATATTTTGATTTTAGCTGTTGCCCGAGGTAAATAATCGGAAGCAGTTTCCGAAACAAAATGGTCCTTTATTGTAAAACCTTTCCACACCTGCGTTTTCAGTCTTGCCATAAAAAAATACTGCTTCGGAAATTGACCCATTATAACTCCATGAATATAATAATCATAATAACACTTTAGACTATCAAAACATGACGTGTCCTCCAGGTTTTATGTCATTAAAATAAATTCTTGGACCAAATGGAATCGAATAGGAATCGAAAAGCTGACGGTATTTTTCAATTCAAGCAATTTTAATGCCAGTATTAGGTGAAAAAGTATTGTGGGCGCGTGATCCAGAAGAAACTAACTATAAATGAAATAAGACTTTGTTTTTTAACCGACTTCAAAAAAAAGGAGGAGGTTCTCAATTCGGCGGAATAATTTTTTTTTTTTTTTTATGGATGTTCACCGATTACTCAAAGACTATTTGACCGATTTCAATTTTTTTTTTTTGGTTTTATAGAAGGTACTTTCTAGTTGGTTCTATTTAATTTTAGTGAAGATTTGATGATGGAATCCATGAGGAATTGAAGGAACTCCTCAAATATTGTAGGCATACATATAGCGATTTTGGTATTATAAGAAACATAATAAACATTTGCATTCAGAAATTGTAAATTGGTGAAGTAGAACTAATGCAGAAGACCACAGAATGCCATCGGAACTCCTCAATAATAAATGATTTACGGGTGGCGACAAAATATCTTGATTAATTTAGCTAAGCAACTTCATAGTCACAAATTTAAATGTTCCTGATGAGAATGGTACCATCGAATTGATTTGATGATGGAGCCGGAAGGTAGGCACCAGATCTATGTAATAAAATAATGTATCCTAGCCGTGTTTGTTCAAATCGTCACGAGATACACTTTTAAGTAACGATTAACTAAAAAGTGTAAAATGAATAAACTTTTAAACAAAAAAATAAAACCGACTCCAAAAAAAACTAAAAAGTAAAAAATAACGCCATAATTCAGTTTCTTCAAATTACTTACAAGTAACCGTTTCTATACTCAATCTATACAGTATATACAATTAATGTTATTTTGGAGTCGGTGCCATCGTGTCACAACTTACTAAAATCGACAATTTTCAATATTTTACACATTCTTTATATGGCACCGACGCCAAAATAAGAATAATTGTATATACTGTATAGATTGAGTATACAAACGGTTACTGGTAAGTAATTTGAAGAAACTGAATTATGGCGTTATTTTTTACTTTTTAGTTTTTTTTGGAGTCGGTTTTATTTTTTGTTTAAAAGTTTATTGGATGAAGTATCAATCGGTGTCAGTGCATTATAATCATATTATTATACGTAAGATTACACCATACTCGTAAATGCAGGACAGGGATAAATATATTTATTATATTGAGTAGGTAAGTTAGTAACCTTTTACTATCTGGGCAGAACAAAACAGGATAAGTGTCTATTATTTATATTATAATTGCATCCTACAACACTGCAGTGCACCGAATTTTTACGCGACGAAGTCATTTCTATACTCGTAACTTTTATTGTGCGAGTGGCGGCGTCTGGCCGTGATGAGCGCGTGTGGCGACCAACTATCTCACGTACCACTAGGTATAATTCTGGGTTCCCACGGTCCAGATTAATAGCACTGACGTTTGTCCCACATACACCTTATTTGGGACAAACGGGTCGTAGTTTTAACACTAGGTATAAAGAACATGTTTCTTCTTACAGACATAACCTCCCGGAAAAATTTCGCAAAAAAAATATTAAAAAACAGCCATTCCTTGTCAGACAATTACTCACTTAACACCTTGGGCACGTATTTGAATATCGAAAGCAGGGACCGGCCAACCTCTTCCCAGACAAAATCCATTTAACGACTTAACCGTTCATTAAATAGCCCAAATCACATGCCTACCACTTGAATAGCTTTCCCATTCATTTGACTTAGCTGTTGGAAGGGGTTTCCCTTACGCGGTCACTTCAATGTAGGAAGGGGCTTCCCTTTCTTTAAATAAGCTTTTGGAACGGCTTAATTGTATATTGGATAGCCGACAAGCCTTGCTTAGCTTCAGGAACGGGTTTCCCTTTGGCTTCCCTAACCTTGAGATCTATAAGTTACCTATTTCGGTCTGATTTCGTGAGGCGGGGCATTTTTTGAGTTAGTTGCTGACTATTGTCGGTCCGTAGAAGTCGTATAGCACTTACACAGGATGTCCCAAGAAGTAGTGATATACTGAAGCTGGGACGTAGAGGACCTAGAGGGCTATCTAAATCACCCCCATGTATGTTGCGCGATTTTTCGTATTTTAGGAGTTATGACTTTTTTTTTAATTCTTCACCTATCGCCGAGTACGATGAGATTTTTATTTATGGTGACGTGAATTATTGCGGTAGATGCTTGATTTTTTTTGTGAGCTTAGCCGATAGATAGGCCAATTCAGTATGGTAACATTTACTAACGTTAGATCTTTGAATGGAATAAAAAAAAAATTAAATGCCAAGTATGATAAAATTACCCAATATGTTCACAACTTCAAGGGGCTTTAAAAAGATAAAATCACATAAAAAAAATACGGTTTGGCTTTTAAAAACTTGCTCTATTTATCAGGTAGCTACCCTGAAAATTTCATTTTATTATTCATAAAACTTCAATCAAAAAATTTAAATCTAAATGTGGCAAGTGCAAAATTAATTAACTTTCTAAATAAATTTCGTTCTAAATCACGCACTGGCCATCAATAGAAAAAGAACAAAAAACAAAAGACGGTTGACGCATGAGAAAATTTTCACGTTGTTTGGTCATAGTTCGTACTTTTCAATAATTTAAAAATTGTGTTTTAATACTGCTAATCGTTCGTTTCTCTAATTATTTTGGCTATTCATATGGACTTTGACTTGCATTACCATTTGGATTAGTGTTATTACCTGGAATCGACGACTTGGCATTATTTAACTGGACTTGAGTTTGCGTGTAAGTGATCATATTTACTTCACGTGACTACGCAGAAATGCATTACTATTACGGTTATGCTAGGGGGAATGCGGCGGAAGCTTCAAGGCTGTACCGGGAACATGTGGAACGAAGAGGCGGGCCTCAACCTGAAACGTTTCCTGACTATCGCATGATCTTAAGAGTACATAATGCGTATTTGGAAGGTTACATACCGGGTACCAGATCAGGCCATATGGCCACTATGCCGGATCCTGATGTAGTAGATGCAGTGGTTGAAGAAGTAGAAAGAGACCCGTCGACCAGTGTGAGAGTTATGGAACGTCGTACCGGACTTTCTAAATCTCAGGTATACCGTACACTACAGAGCGTAGGATATCATCCGTTTCACATTAGAAAAGTGCAACAGTTGAAACCGGAAGATTATCTGCTGTCAGGAAATGCTGAGGAGACAAGCTGAAAACGAAAACTTTTTTAACCAAATCTTGTGGACGGATGAATCCCACTTTAGACGCAATGGGATTTTTAATATGCACAATTCTCACTCATGGGCAATTGAAAATCCAAATTTATAAAGGGAATCGACATTCCAAGAACACTTTAGTGTTAACCTTTGGTCTGGCATACTTAACGGTCAGCTAATTGGGCCCTTTCAGCTGCCAGACCGCTTGGGCGGCAATCACTTTTTAAATTTTCTACGCGTCGATCTGCCCCTGCTGTTAGAAGATGTGGACTTGGAGACACGCAAAAGCATAGTACTGCAGTGTGATGGTGCACCATGCCATTTTTTGGACGTAAGAAACTATTTCAATCAAAGGTACCCTGAAAGATGGATTGGTCGTTGCGGCCGGGGTGACGCCTGCCTTATAGCCTGGCCTCCACGGTCCCCCGACCTAAACCCCATTGATTTTTTTGTATGGGGATACTACAAAGACCTCGTCTACTCAAGAGAATGCCGTAATTTGGACGAGTTAACCCGGAAATTGAGAGTAGCAGAAGAAACCATTAAAAATAATAGAAGTGCATTCAGACGTTTAAAAGACAACTTTTGTCGGCGATGTCGCACTTGCATTGAGCAACAGGGGGGTGATTTTGAATATTTCTTGTAATTAAACACCTTGTAATTGGTTTTACTTTGTTTGTATTAATCATCATGTAAATTAAAATTTTGCACTTACCACATTTAGATTTCAATTTTTTGATTGAAGCCTTATGAATAATAAAATGAAATTTTCAGGTTAGCTACCTGATAGATAGAGCAAGTGTTTAAAAGCCAAACGGTAATTCTTTTTATGTGAATTTATCTTTTTAAAGCCCCTTGAAGTTGTGAACATATTGGGTAATTTTATCATTCTTGGCATTTAATTTTTTTTTATTCCATTCAAAGATCTAACGATGGTAAATGTTACCTTACTGAATTGGCCTATCTATCAGCTTAGCACACAAAAAAAATCAAGCATCTACCGCAATAATTCACGTCACCATAAATAAAAATCTCATCGTACTCGGCGATAGGTAAAAAATTAAAAAAAAGTCATAACTGAAAATACGAAAAATCGCGGAACATACATGGGGGTGATGTAGATAGCCCTCTAGGTCCTCTACCTCCCAGCTTCAGTATATCACTACTTCTTGGGACACCCTGTATAGTTTGTCTGGTGTACGTACGACAAAGTGTCTGATATAATAGTGATAACATGAGGTAAGTATTTTAAAATAAGAGAATATTTTTGCAGTTTTAATCTGAGATATCATGCCGGTAAAACGGGATGACAGCATCGACGCGCGTGTGCGCTGACTTAAATCAAAATAAAAAAGCTAGCAATAATTTCGGTATACCTACTAATTATATTTATTTTTTAGTACTTGGAGGAGTAGGAGGGGAATATATGTCCTAGAAACAGAGGATGATAACGACGAACGAATTAAACCTTATTACGATTTGATAAGATGCTTTCTATCGCAAGCGTCGGCGGATAGCGGCATTATCAAAGAACGTCAAGGCGCTTGCCGATACACATTACACCGCGCGAAACGCCTACAACGTAAATACTGAAATATTGCTCTTATTTTTATGGTTACAAGGATCAAAATGGCACAAGCGTTATAAGGGAAGCCCCTTCAAGAGGTAAGCAGTTCGAACGACTTTTTAAGCGCTTAGCAAAGGGTATCAAGAATCCGTTTGGTATACCGATATCCGTATTAAAAGTCGTTTAAAAAGCCTTATGAAGGGGTTTTAAACGGGAAAGGCTTTGGTTAGCAAAGTCGAACGAAATACCCCTTCAAAAACCCTCGAAGGGGATACGGGACCGGTCCCTGATCGAAAGTTAATATATCGAAAGTTAAAAAGTCACCGGTCTAAATATCGAAAATTTAACGAACGATCACACAGTGTGCGATTGACCCTTAGTTGCGGCCATCCTTATTACGTTTTGTAATCTTGTGTTTTGCCACGGTTTTAACTTAATAAAGCATCTACAGAAACTCCAAACGGCGTCAGGAGGCGATAAATTAACAAATTTTAAAAATTCACAAAATTGACCAAACATAATTAAGTATTAAACGGACGCATTATCTTTTACCGATAAAATAAAAAAAATAAAGTCGAAATTCTAAATGTCGAAAGTATGCATTATCGAATGGTACAATCAAATGCTTAAATTTCGAAAATCGGAATAACGACGGATAAAATATCGAAATTGGGAATATTGAACCATTCTATGGTCGAAATTCTAAATATCTAGTCTATGTTACCAAATGGTAAAATAGTCGAATACTTAAATGTCGAAAATTTCAATACCTACATGTGCAATATCGTAATATTATTTCGTTGGTTATTTAAATATCAAAAGTATTTCGTATGGTTTTCGATTAATACCCGCTGCCAAACGTTTGATTTGAAGCCGTAATTTGGGTAAAGCAAAATCAATCTAGGGGTAGGGCAGACGAGACCACGTGGGAGTGGGGTTGTCCGATTCGGTTTTGCTATAGCATATTGTTCTAATCCCTAAATAATATATTCATAGGTGTCGGCTGTCGTATCACAAAATCTTGACTGTCCTAACATTTTTAATGTTTATTATTATTTTACACTTATTTATTTTCAATCTTAGGTAGGTTTTTTACAATATATATATATAAAAAGTAAAATACAAAATGCAAATACAAAATATAAACATATTATAAAAAACCTAACCTAGGGTGCCGCCGGCAGCGGGGCAGGGCTCAAGCTACCGGTGGTTAGGGCTGCACAGAGAGGAACCTCCTGACAATGCGGGCCGTGTCCAGGATTACTGCCTTCTGTATCTGACCCTTGATCCAGCCATCTAGCGAGAGTCTCTTAAGATGCTCGTCGAGACTCTTCGCTATAAGACCGTTTATCGAAACGACTATTGGCACAATGATCGTCGAATCAACATCCCACATGGCGGTGACCTCGTGAGCCAAGTCAAGGTACTTGCTGAGTTTGTCCTTCTCGGCCTTCACGAGGTTCTCGTCATGTGGGATGGTAATGTCGACGAGCATTGCTCGGCGCTTAGATCGATCTACCAGCACGATATCAGGCTTATTGGCTACAATAGTCCTGTCCGTGAGGATAGATCGATCCCAATACAGCGTGGCACGACCATTTTCGAGAACTGGCATCGGTACATACTTATAGTATGGCACCTCAGACCCCACAAGATCGTATTTAACAGCAAGTTGCTGGTGAATAATCCTGGCTACTTGGTTATGTCTGTGCAAGTACTCGCCGTTAGCAAGATAAGAACAACCGGACATGATATGCCTGAGTGACTCTCCGGGACGGCGGCATGCCCGACAAATGTCGACCGTACCGTCTTTCAGGATATATCTCCGGTAGTTGTTCGTCATGATAACTTCGTCCGCAGTTGCACAGGAAAAACCTTCGGTTTCCCCGAAGAGATCGCCGAAACGTAGCCAGTTCACCGACGCGAGCAGATCCACATCGGGTCCTGTAAGGGCCTTGTAGAACCGCCCGTGTAGCTCCTTACTCTTCCATACGTCTTTGCGGTCTACGGTGCTAAGCACCGTTGGTCTGCGCCAGTTCTCGTTTGCCAAGGATAGAGGGGTGAGGCCTTTGTCTACTGCCACTACATCGCGATGTATCCCACACTCGTTGTTTAGGAAATACTCCCTGAGACTGCACACCTCGCGATTATGGAGGTCCTTGGCGTTTAAAAAGCCACGGCCCCCACACTTACGCGGGATGTACAGTCTCATTACTGACGAGCGTGGGTGTAGCATGCGATGTGTAGTGAGCAGCATACGGACCCTCCTATCCAGGGCGTCCAGCTCAGTCTGGGTCCACCTTAGTATTCCAAAAGAGTAAGTGAGCAGGGGCATCACCCAAGCGTTGAAGGCGCGCGCCTTGTTGCCACCCGACAAAAGACTGTTAAGTACTTTTGTCAGGCGACAGAAAAAGCGCTCCTTCACTGCCTGCCTAATGTCCCCATCCGCAATACTCAATGCCTGTGACATACCAAGGTATTTGTAGGTTTCAGTTTCGGAGAGAGATCTAAGAGACATTGTCTCGGAAAGCTCTAAATTCGTGGAATTTACAACTTTCCCCCGCTGTACATGCATGACCGCACACTTGTCTACACCAAACTCCATTTTGATGGCGCTACTGAAAGTATCTGTAACTTTCAGTAGCTCCACCAGTTCCGGTCGTTTTGGTGCAAACAGCTTGAGGTCGTCCATGTACATCAGATGAGAAATGATCTCACCCCCTCTCCGAAGCCGGCAACCTAGTCCTGAATCCTTCAGCAGAGTGCTGAGTGGATTCAGGGCTAGGCAGAACCACAGTGGACTCAAACTGTCGCCCTGAAAAATACCCCTCTTAATCCTTATAAAGTCCTGCGGAGCAGGGCGGGCGTCTCGGCCGCCTGGTTGACAAAGGACTGTGGTCCACTGTCTCACACACGCGCCTAAGAAGGATCTTAGAGCTGTATCGACTTTATACAGCTCCAAAATCCTCTCGAGCCATGAATGAGGCACCGAATCATAGGCCTTCTTGTAGTCAATCCAAGCGGCAGAGAGAGACCCCCTGCTCCGCCGAACTTGTTGACAAATGGTCGTGTCAATGAGGAGGAGCTCCTTAGTACCACGGGACCCAACCCTACATCCATTTTGAGAGAAGGCCAAAACGTTGTTCGCAACAATGTGCGTGTTAATTTTTGCTCTCAAAATAGATGTAAGGAGCTTGTACAGCGTAGGCAAGCACGTGATGGGTCGATAGTTTTTCGCTTCCGTTGTACTACCGGACTTGTAGAGCAAGAAGGTAACACCAGTTGTTAAGAAAGATGGCAGGGAACCAACCTCGAGGGCTTGTTGGAATTGTGTTGCCAGTCGTTCGTGTGAGCATCGAAACCACTTAACCCAGAAGTTGTGCAACCCGTCCGGCCCAGGACTTTTCCAGTTCTGAGTCGTACGAGCCGCACAACTCACGTCATCGGGGCTGATAGTAACAGCCCCCATGGCTTCGATGGGCTCACACTCGCGCTCGACAACATTCATCCACTCGCCCTCTGTGTGCTCGACTGGCACCGACCAGATACTACGCCAGAAATTACTCATGACGGTAGGATCCGGCAGCCGCCCGTCGGTCACACGTTGGTCGGTTCCCTCCCACTTTCGGTATACCTTCCTTTGATCGCTCTGGAAGAGGCGATTCTGCTGGAATCGATCCACACGTTCTCTGTAGCGACGGATACGGCTTGCCCACGCATAGACTTTCTGCTTCAGGAAGTCGATGCGCTCTGTGACACAGGCCATGTAATCACAGGAACTGACATCAGTCCCCGCAAAGGCCTGTGCTACGTAGCGCATGACACGAGGGTGGTTGTTACCCCCCCTGAAGCAGATTAGCTTTGCAATGAGAGTCCTGAACGTGCTGATACGCCGCTCGATCCGTACTTGCCAGGCGGGGACACCACCGGCAGTCCGCGGTGCTCGGTCAGCGTCCGGGAACTTGACACGAGCAACGCGGCACGCCGCGATGGCCCCGCAGTACATGATCGAGTGGGTATCAGCTAGATCTTCGCTAGCCCGCAGATACGGGTCTAGCAAAGCATTCAAGGCTCCCACTAGCGCCAAGTTACGTTTATTCGCGGGCAAGTGTGGTAATCGCGGCCTAGAGTCAGGTGCGAATCGATACCGCTCAATCGTCTCTTCCAGTGTCCTCCTCAATTGCTCATTGGCCTGGGTACTCACGATACTCACGCAGTGCCCCTCGTCAGAGTCGGGATCGACCCGCGGCGCCCCCGGCATCAGGTCGAGTGCTGGCGCCGGAACCGGCGACGTAGCAGGTGGATTCCGAGACGACGTGGAGGCCGCGCGAGCAGCCAGTACTTCCAGGCGCAGTCGATCAAGCGTCGCGTCGTTCAGCAGTTTACGCCGTTGAATGGCGCGCACTTGATCCGATAGCCGCTGCGCAGATGCGGCGATGGCCGGTTCGAAGGTCTGGAACAGGAGGAGCATCCTGTCTCGGTATGCAGACAGGTGGGTTCCCCCCTCTGTAGCCCCATAGTATGCGCGCATGACGTTCTCGTTATTGGCTTGAGACCATCGCATGCGACGCACTATACCACCGGTAGCGGGAGCCGTGGGCGGAGCAGAGTGCCCCGCAGGCCCCAAGCGTGCCGGCAGCGGTGGCCGCCCACGTCGCGCAGGTGGTCGTGGCGGCGGGGGCGGCGGCCCGCACTCGTCGTCGCTCGACTCGCTCGTGTCGGGCGCGGTGGCGAAGTCGTCGCTCGATGCCGATGGTGAGCAAGACGAGGCGGGCGGGGGTGTTGGTCGTGCGTGTGTTGGCGTGGCAGCTGTGCTTATTTTTCGCGTATTTTGGCTCCTCGTGAAATAGCGTTGCATGATTTAAACAGCATTTACATATTTGAACGTTGACATTTTTGACACTTCACAAATTCGGTTTTTCGTCCATAATTACCGTTTCTGAGCTGTGTTTTTTACTATGTCCGTGGTTATTGAGAATTTTCTTCGGTTTTTCATGATAGATGTTGTAAAATTATGTCGAAAACAGTTAGGTAAACATAAAAAATATTAAATATAAGCGGAGGCCAAAATCCGTGACAGCGAGTGACAGCAAATTATTATTATTATTATTTCAAAGAATTGTAGGTATCGACGAAATTTGAATCGCTTACTATTTATTTGGCATAAAGTAAAGTTAAAATTATTTTGGCATAAAGTTATCAGAATAATCCGATTTTTGATATTTGAATGAGAGTTGCCTTTGTATGTAAAAACTATTATGCATGTCTTAAATAAAACAATTCTACTGTATTTTTGTGTTCTGTGTTATTTGCTTACTAAATTTTGATGTAATAGTAGATTATTTACGGACTGTACATGCAAGCAAGCATGCAAGCATTTTGAGGCTCCGCTCGCTTCGCTCGCTCCGCTATACATGGTCACAATACAAACCTAACCTAATCTACAGTTTTCGGTTTTTCACCCGTGTTCTATTTCAAAATCCCTGCAATACAGAACATGGGTCAAAAACCGAAAACTGTCGGTTAGGTTAGCTTTGTATTGTGACCATGTATAGCGGAGCGAGCGAAGCGAGCGTAGCGTCAGAAAATGCTTGCAATATTTTACTTTTTTACATTAGGACTGACAATTTTATCCCACCCGATATAGATTTAGATAGATTTTCGATTGTCAGAAAATGGTTTCCATATTATTTATGCTCATAATCATCAATGGTCATAAAAATTGTTAAGCATACTCCTTGTTGCATCTAACATTAATGTTCAATAATATCAATAATTGCTCATTGATTTATCTAATGCTTTTAATGCGGTTGACCACGACTGACTTCGAGCTACTCTCATACATCTGCAGGTCTCCTCTGGTGCAACTGAGTGGTTTTCTTCATATCTCTCGGATCGTGTTCAGGCTGTCCGTGGCAGTCGTTCCTTAACCGATTGGTGTGACCTGAACTCTGGGGTACCTCAAG
Organism: Hedya salicella; assembly: GCA_905404275.2. NCBI lineage: Eukaryota > Metazoa > Arthropoda > Insecta > Lepidoptera > Tortricidae > Hedya > Hedya salicella. Next base: position 3,670,007 of record FR990106.1, on the reverse strand, counting down.
GTGGTATTCTCTCTCCGCTTCTGTTTTCCGTTTTTATCAACCTCATTACCATCAACATTCGCAGTTCTTACCATCTGTATGCCGATGACTTGGAATTATACGCTCAAGCTGATGCGAGTGAAATAGACTATGCTATCTCACGGATTAATGATGACCTACTTCACATTGATGACTGGTGTAGTAGTTTTGGTATCTGTGTCAATCCTACTATATGCCAGGCTATATGTTTGGGAGCGTCAAAATGCTTGCTTGAATTTACAAAATTGACAAAATGAAACATGGGTCAAAAACCGAAAACTGTAGGTTAGGTTAGGTTCGTATTGTGATTATGTATAGCGAAGCGTCAAAATCCGTGCTTGCATGTTACACAATGGACAAAATGAAACATGGGTCAAAATCCGAAAACTAGTAACGCAAATTGAGTAATTTATTTAACTGTTATAGAGTTATGATCCCGTCAACGCTTCATCAAAACCACGTCATCGTTTTGCTGACGTCGTTTCTGCTGGTGAGCCTGTTCCAGCTCGCCGGAAAGCCGCGCCCTCAAAAGCGCGTGAAGTTCGGGATCCTCCAAAAGAGGAAACCCCTCGCACCAATGAGGACATGGAGGGTTTCGCAACGGTGTCAAGAAAGCGTAAGAGACGCAAGAATCAGTGTGGTACTCCAGAACCGGTTGGTTGTGGTCTGCGGGTCGCCACACCGAGCAAAAGTCCTATAAAAGGTTTGTGGGAAAAAGAAAAGGACGGAAAGCCTCTACCTTGAGAATTGCTCCTTGAGCTCTTTCTAGGTTCAGCATTGTCGTTTTGGCTGTGCCACCCCAAGTAGTTATGCAGTAACTTATCACCGATTGACATAGTGCAAAGTACACTCTTTTGATTAACTGAGAATCCGCGAGTAAACGTAGTTTTTTGAGAATAAATATTAATTTACAGACTCTGCTGCATATAGCTTCGATATGGTATCTAAAAGAGCCCGTCGATTAAAATTCCTAGGTATTTTAACTTGTTCGTCAAAGCTATACATGGACATTGACATTGGTCATCTGAGGGATTCTTGCAGTTGTGTGCATACAGCGGGAGGTCAGTCGCAGACGAATTTGATTTTCGCATGGAAAATTTTATGAAATGTGTTTTCTCTGAATTCAATGTGAGTAAATGATGCTGAAGCCAGTTGTTAACCTCATTAAAACCTCGTTGCGCGTCATCAGAAACTTCATCTGATGATTTTGCAGAAAAAAGAAAAGTAGGGCAGTGTCGTCAGCGTATGAAATAATTTTACAATTATTGATTTTCAGATTACAGAGATCATTTATATAAATTAAAAATAGGGTAGGACCGATAATACTCCCCTGGGGGATCCCGTAAGGGGCGTTTGCCAGGTCAGAACTAATAATATTATCTATTTTTGTGCATTGCGAGCGGCCATCTAGATAATGTGCAAAAAGTTTAAGCTGCGTACCTCTTATACCTAATGCTTCGAGCTTGTGCAGTAGGATGCGAGTGGAAACGGTGTCAAAAGCTTTAGCAAGGTCCAGGAAAATTCCTATGGTCTGATTGCCCTTATCCAGTTCCTGTACTAAGTGATTAGTCAAAACATGAACAGCATCGGCAGTTGATAACTTTGGTCTAAAACCGAACTGACCTACTGATAGTAAGGATTGGTTCTCTAAATATCGGACTAGTCTGTCATCAATACTTTTGTCCAATATCTTAGATGTTGATGGTAATATCGAAATAGGTCTGTAGTTTGATACTTGGTCTTTTTTGCCGGATTTGAAAACGGGAACTACGATGGCTTTTTTGAGACATTTAGGGAAGATTCCCTCAGAAAGGCATTTTTAAAAATAAACGTGAGATGTGGAACTAATATCTGTCTAAATTGCTTCAGTATTTTATTTGATATACCATCCTTACCAACTGCAGAATCGTTTTTTAGGCTCATAGTAATTCGTTCTACCTCTTCCTCATTAGTATTTAACAACACAAAAGATTTATATGTATGTATGTGGGATAAGATATTGCTAGGTGGAGGAGGTATTGGCAAGTTTCTCTGGATATTTTCCGCTAGATTTTTCCCTATGTTTACGAAAAATTCATTTGTATAGTTCGCTGATGTTAACGGTGACGAACATTGTTGTAACAAACCTGAACAAGATTCCCGGGGTTTGGTAGTGTAAGTAACTTTTTTGATACACTTCCAGACTTGTTTACTATTTGAATCGGCCATTTCTAGTTCATTTTTTTCGTAGTTAGACTTAACTTTTTTAAGTAAATCGTTGCAAAAGAGGAGTGTTGATTGTCTAAGCTGTCAAGTGGAACAGTAATGAGGGTCGTGTCCTCTCTTCTGTATCACTTTCTCTAGAATGATCTTCCTCCATCTGTTCTGTTTCTGGAGGTGTAGAGGGTGTTGTGAACTGTAGAGTCAAGAGCGGTGCGAATCTGGTCAGTCCAACGTATTGGGCTGCGTCCACGAGGCCTTTCCCCCTATAATTTACCGGTCACGATAAGCTTCTCGAGGTTGGCAGTGTTGGCACTGTCTTTCCTTGCAATGTGACCGAGGTATTGTAGATACGGACACTATTTAATTTTTTGAAAGTGACTACAATTGAAATGTCACGGATAGATCTCTGAAAACATTAACATTTATCATTTCAGCCATAGAAAGTCCTCTGCCACAGGCCTCCTCAATAGATTTCCACATGGGCTGGATAGAGGCGACCCACATCCAGAGAGTCCCCGCAACCCTAAGCAGGTCGTCCGATTACCTTGCGGGTGGCCTTCCCACGCTGCGCTTACCAGTACGCGGTGTCACTCGAGAATCTTTCTGTGCTGTTGTGTGTTGCTGTTTGCTATGTCGGTGACCTTGGTTTTATGTCACCATCAGTACCTAACTGCCTGTTAAGATAAGTTTAATTCGCGATAAAAAAACCGGCCAAGTGCGAGTTGGACTCGCGCACCGAGGGTTCCGTACAAAACATACGCTGAACACGACCGAATCTCCGAAGGCTCTGCTCCTAAGCAAAATGTACGCAATGTGGGGTTATTTTATATTGGTTCCTGCCATAGAATAAAAAACAATGTTTTTAAAACTTTCCACATTACTTGTGCTATAATAGCTACCTTCGTATCGAATTTTAAGTTTCTAGGACAATATACCCTACAGGTTTTTATTCCACGTCAATTAGCACAGAAACACATTGAGATTGAGATATTTATTGATAAAATTACAAGAATTTTACAGGTCATTTGATTCTATTACAATAAGTATACAATATTTCACTAATATTGTTCTCATATACATTCATATTATTAGTATTTATTTGTTATTTCATAGTTTTCGTTCACGTTACATATACATTTTAGTTATAAATTTTTATTACATTTATTAACAATTTTTATCACATTTTATTTGTTACAAGTAACAAATGTCCAAACATCTTCACAAGTTAAGGAAGTTAAGTAGGCTGTTATCTATTTTGATACACAAAACTATATGTGATGTAAATCAATCCGATTTACCTCAACATAAATTCAGCTATGCTGTAGCAGGCGAGGTCGATTAACATTTGTTTAAGTTTACGATTAAATACTTTGTCACTTGCTGAGTTAATGATGTCGCTCGGAAGGGTATTATAAATCTTAACGCCAATGACACCGAGTGACTTTCGCGCTTTCGCCAGTCGACGACGCGGGACAAGCAGCAGGTGCGCGCCTCGGGTGTTTCTACTATGGTACTGCCCGCGGCTAGTGTACTGATCTAGATTTGCCCTCACATATTGGCAAGCTGTTAATATGTATACACACGGTAGAGTGAGGATTTTATTTTCCTTGAATAACGCCTGAGCTGGAAAGTCGTGAGGCTTACCGGAAATTATTCTGAGAGCGCATTTTTGTAATTTGAATGGTCTCTCACAACCTGCTGCGGTACCGGTAATGAAAATATCCGTAATAAGCTATTCTAAGGTTTTCAGGTGTCAGGGTAGGTGCAAGTCTGGACAGGGCGAAACAGGCTGATGACAACTTGTCGCAAGTTGCATCTATATGGAGAGACCATGTCAACCCTGCATCTATTGTAAATGCTAAATATTTAACATGCTCAACTTGGGGTAGGTGGCTGTTATTGGTAACAATATTTAATAAGTTGGTGTCACCTTTTCGCAGTTTAAAATGCATAATATTAGTTTTTTCGATATTTAACTGCATGCCATTCGACTCAAACCATTCGGCAATCTGATGCATTACTCTGTTGGCTTTTGTTTTTAAGCTATTGAAATCGACATCATTAATTATTATGCATGTATCATCCGCAAACATAATGTATTCCATTCAATATAACATGCCGTTGTTATGTCATTAACGAGGGCTAAAAAAAGGTTGTTTCCCATCACTGATCCTTGTGGAACCGAACTACTCCTATAGGTTAGAGGTTCGATTTCGCACCAAGAACATATGTACTTTGTCGTCGGTTACACAAAAATGACTCTATTGTTTTTAGGAAATTTCCTTCAGGGACAGTTTTTTTAATAGTAGCTTGTGGTCGATCATTTCGAAGGCACGCGAGAGGTCGCAGAATATTGCTGCGATCTGGCGCCCGCCCTCAAGATGCGCCATCACTCGGGCAACCAAGTCACGCGCCGCGTCCCTCGTCGATCGACCTGGTTGGTACGCGTATTGCTGCCTATTTAAAAGGTTATTTGCTGTGAAATGCTTCATCAGTCTTATGCTCAACAAACGCTCGAACACTTTAGAAACTACAGGAATGAGCGATATTGGTCTGTAGGATTTTGATACATGCATTTCTCCTTTTCCCTTGTAAATAGGCTGCACTTCCACCAACTTTAGCGCGTCAGGATACATGCCAGTGCTAATACACTCATTTAGCAGTAGCAGGAGCAATGATATAAGTACAGGTGGGAGCAGGTCTATGATGTGGGATGACATGTCATTAATGTCCTTTGATTGTTTTCGTTTTAAATTTTTACATTTCGTCTAACGTAAACGGTTCGAAAACTTACTTATTTTGTGACTGAGAAGTTTGATTTATTTACACCTTCAAGGAATTCTGGGTTGGGACTTGAGTATTTGATATTGAAATTAATATCAAATACTCAGAAGATACGCGTTCCTGAGGAAAACGATTGTTGTAAACGTCACAATTTTCGAAGAAAAGTAACTAAATATTTGTAGAGTTCTGCAATTTTGAATTATTAGCATTCGAAGAATCAGCCGTTTATTCATTGTGAATTATACAAAAAAGAATCTTATTCGACTCAGACTAAGATAAATTTAACAATTGTCTCAGATATTAAGAATAAACGTGTAATTAAATTAAATTATTTATTCAAGTGCTTATTATTGCTATTCAGCCAGCAGCCTCCGTTCCGCTTTAACATGGAATATTACCTACATAATGCTTGTCTCTTTAGTAACTCCGTGATAAACTGTATCTTTCGAAGGCTTGAAATCTTTAGTTTAAAAAAATTCAAAATTCAAAATTATTTATTTGTAACTATAGTTATTATAACAAATATGTCGAATCCTCCTTTTAAGTTTGACACTTGTATTAGGAGGTATTCGCTCTTTCGTACCAGGTTGTGATGAAGTTAACAATAAATAATATGTAATATACTATCTATATCTACAATTTTAGCCTTAGTTTGTAATATAAGAATTAGCAAGGATCATTAAAGTGGAGAAAACAAGAGGACTGACAGTAGCCATACAAAAAACCATTCCCCGTAGTTGTCAAAAAATCGTCGCCGCTATTCCAGAGGAGGCTACTGCATCAGCAATACCCTTTTCTTTTCAGATTTGGGCTAAACGCAAATTTATTAGAAAGGTTTTTCCTGTACCTACGGAAGCATTAAAAAAAAACAAACCACCTTCACGGTTTTCGATTTTTTCCCAAAGGGCCTCGTTGTAAAATAAAATCATTGTATGTTACATTTGGATTATGTTCTTGTAACCTGTATAAAATGTCATCCGACAGGTCATTCTTGTATTTTTCCCATAGGTCTTGAGGGTTTAAAAAGTCCGCATGTGGCTATTAATATAGCACACAGCTCTCCTTGCCTCACATGCCTCGCAAAATGTTGCAAATTCTTGGCTATTGTATTTTTTGAGATCACTAAAAGAGGCTTAAACAATAACATTCTATTTAAATTCAAATTAAATAATATTTATTGTATGGTCATGAGTTATACAGATCTTTAAAAAAAATATACAGAATCATCATGTCCAGCGTCAGAGAGGCGTACTATATTCATATCTTAATTCTAAATATTAAATAATTAAATTACAATTGGCCAAAATATGTCAAATAGAATAATGCCTTAAATAGAAATTAGTAATCAAAATTGCAACTGTATGAGTATGTCACCGTGTAATATAATATGATAAATAATGATTATTAAGATATTCAAATTGAAATATTATATTTTGAGTTTAATTTATTAAAAGTAGCACTATACGGTCACTCATTATAAATAATTAGTCTGAACTTAGGAATTCAGATGTACTGTATACACATTTGTTTATAAGCCAGTTAAGGAGTTTCCTCCTAAATTCTGAAGATGGTAGTTTCTATAAGTCGACTGGCAATTTGTTGTATATTCATACACATGACACTCTTTGTGAAAAACGCTGATTTAGGTAAAATAGAATAGAATAGAATAGATTTATTTCTCTTTGAAAATTACACAATATCTTACATGTCCTAGAAAATAGAATGAATTCACAAAAAGATCGTCAGTTACATAGAATTTTAAATATTATAGTAATATAAACAAAAACACACAATAAAAACCAGGGAAAATAATATGTCATAGTCGAAAAATATTCATTACAATCTAGGTTAACATAATCAACACTATGTCGTAAAAGAGAAATAAAAAGAAAATAACAAATAAAAATAATTCTATAATCATAATAATACCTGGAAGAGTAGGTACAGTTAATATAAAATAATAATTGTTATGTCAACATAAATTTAATAAAATGTCAATACAATTTAATACAATGTCAGGAATTTAATACAATGTCAAAAATTTAAAAATAAAATGGTAAACAGAAATTTTAAATTCAGAACTAAATAATTATTTATTATCTAAATATTCCGAAACAGAATAGAGGGTTTTTGATAACAAAAATTCCTTTACTCGGCGCTCAAATATTCGATCCGACGTCTCGTTTCTGCGGCTGGCGGGTAGACGTTCATAGAACGACGGGCCTATTACGCGCGGGTTTTTGTCGAGCAGCGCCAGCCGCTGCGACACAGGCAGTAATCGCCCCGCCTCGGTAACATGCACTGTGTAGACTCGTCCTAAAGCATCGCCAGATTTGACACCAGGCCAATTCGGAACGGGAGTTCCATGAACTCTGCGCTTCCAAACTTATCTGGTTGCATCCCATCTGTAATATCGGCTCAGGCCTAAAATATGCGTTTTCCTAAAATGTACAACTCTCAAAAAGTCAATGTACTCATATCAAACCAAATCAAAATATCCTTTATTCAAGTAGGCTTAGATACAAGCACTTTCAAATTGTCAGTTACAATGAGAGAAGTTTGCTGGGAAACATACAATATGATCCAAAATTGCAAGGATTAGGGAAAACCCAGAAAAACCTAATCAGATTATTTAACTTTCTTGGCCAGAGAATCAGCATTGCCATTCAGCGTGGCAATGCTGCCAGCCTTCTGGGCACCCTGCCGTCCGGCAGAGACATGGGGGAACTTTTTTATCTTTAGTTTTAAGTTTTATACTGTTAACCATATATATTTCCCTATTTGTAATGAAAGTAAATTGTAGTTTTGTTTTTAAAACACGTACTATATGTAATTAAATTATTATTAATTATTTAGTTTTAATGTGTATGCAAAATTAGCCATTAGTATCTTTGTGCATATTGACTGGTTAGTTTGTCTATCCTCTTTGATTACTTTTCTCTCTAGTTTCTTTAACGGTCGGGAAGATATCCCATAAATGAGTAAGTTCGCCCTTGTACAAATCTCTTATGTACCAATTAACTATTATTATATTGTCTTAATTATACTTAAAACTTTCACAATTGTGTTATAACTAATTTATAATTGGTACACGCAGAGGAGATGTACAGATTCTCCAGATCAATGTTAATATAAAATATAAACTATTTTTTTTTCAGAGATGTATAAGATCACTAGGCATCATGACATGCGATAAAATTAAATATAATAATTTGATTGAATTCTACTGAGCTGTATAAGGTCTCTTAGGGGTCAAAGTGAATAATACATTTAAAATAATAATTATTAAATCTAAATTTCTTAGAGATGTATATATATATATATATATGGTCTCTAGGCGTCATAAGATGCAAAAAGATAAAATTAGTTAATTAAAATCCGCAGAAATGTTTAAGGATAAATAAAAGTTATAAATAAAACAAAACTATTTGAGGTGTATACAGTCTCTAAATCAAATAAAAAATGAATAACTTCAATCGAGTACAGGATGAAGTCTCACGTCATCAGTTCATTAAACACTGGTAGGCAGTTACTAGGTATACAATTAATTTGGCCCTTGCTAGCATGAACAGGCCTAATGTTTGCATTCCTATTTTATCAGCTTTATCGAAATGTCTTCAATTTAAAATGTGTGCAGTCTTAGAAGGTCTTCTATTCATAATATTTACATTTCTATAATTTCAGTATATGCTTAATATCAGCATTACTATAATGTTCACTTTTTTAAATAGTCTGTCGTCTTATTATGTTTTATTTTCCCATATTGCTGCTATTTTCTAATAAAAGTAAAAGTTTTAATTGCTTGCTTACTTAGGTACGTTCGTAACCAGTTTCGTATAAGAACAAAATGTTTTTCGTTCTCAACCGATTTCGCACCCGAACGAAAGGGTTTCCGTAGTTTAGATTTGTATAAAATCAATGCTAATAAATACGAAAGTAACTCAGGCTATCTGTCTGTAACTCTTTCACGGCTAAACCGCTGAACCGATTTTGATGAAAATTTAAGACCGTGATTGGAGAAATTTTGGGAATAAGACTTTTCTGGAATGCCAACGTTATAAGAAGGCAAATATTTTGAGGTTGCAGACATTTTGAGAATAAGCACTTTCTAAAAAGCGCACATTAACCAAAAACTATCATGCTTGGAGACAGGCAATTTTAAATAGTTGACATTTTGAGAAGCTGATATTATGCAAAAGACGTGCTGACATTCTGAAAAGCAGACATTTTGCGAAAAATACATTTTAGGAAAACGGATATTTCAGGCCTGAACCGTAATATCTCGGTACCTCAACATATAAAAAAGTTCTTGCAAACTCATCTTTTGTACAAAGATCAAAGAAATCTGTGAGTGTAGTGTTTGGTCGTCTGGTTAACTGCTCTTGAAAATTAAATTCTGTTAAATAAATCCGTTTACTATTCTCTAAGTGTACACTGAGATGTGTCACGTTGAGATGCCTTTCGTGCAACGGGAACCCTTAAAGCCGCCAAACTGTTTTGTTGCTATTGATATTGCGACTAAATACATTGAAAGGTTTGTACTTCATTAACGGAATTAGCAAGATCTGTGTTTGCAAAATTGAAAATAGCTTAATCGCTGTCTTTGTTAATATATTTACAAATATATTTGATAACCCGTACTGACTTGCAAGCCTCATTTATATGAGCGTTAAATTTTTTTGATAAGATAAGGGAATGAGGGACCACCCAACTATTATAAACAGTAACGTAAATTCCTGGTATCTCAGCGCTCATGATTTTATCAATTTGATTGAGGCTAGTTAAGACCTACTCAAATTGATAAAATCATCAAAGATTAGTTAAATCTTTTAACCACAGTAATAGGTGAACATGTGGACGGCCACGCTTCTGCCACTCTATCGAATACTTAAAGCAGCGTACTTATCCAAATATTTTGTCTTTAATAACAACAACAACAACAATTCTTTATTGCACATCAACAACAGAAACAGTACAATAGAGCCTTAACATGAAATAGGTAAACAATAGGCGGTCTTATCGCTAAAGAGCGATCTCTTCCAGACAACCTTTGGGTAGCGGAAATGACATAAAATAGCTAGAAATGAGTAGGTGGTGAGATAAGATTACATATAATACAAAAATAAATAAAAACAAACATACATATTATACATATACATATACTAAACATACATACTACTGTAAATATATATGTATATACAAAGTGAAAACGATGCGGGCGTTGATTTACGTGCTCCCCTTCGATAGGTCGCAAGGGATCTAGGTTCTTAGTTCTACTTGATCGGCTCAGTTCTTAAATCACTTTCCTAACTAATTGCTAATCTAAAACGTACACTAACTTAACGCGAAGGACTACCTAATTACGTATTTAGGATACTGGATAAACACTAACGAATTTACGAGATTGGATTTAAAAATCAATCTCACTAAGCCTAGCTGAAAACTGCTTAACTAACACTGAATATTGGGACGACACTGACATATACTGAGCACTTTTTGGATACTGGGTAGGAGGGTTACTTGGGAGACTGGGATCACTATTAAAACTTCTTCTTTCTTGCCGGTAAAAAATTGTATTGAACGTTTGCATACAAATTGATATCATTCTTATACTTTATTAACATAGAACCACAATGATAATAATGTAAATAGACGACCCAAATAATACTGTATAAGCAGTAAGTATTACAATGAACCCTAGAAGTAGATTTAAGAAATAGGAACCAAAATATTGTTAATAATTTGCATACCACTAATTTTTGTAACGAGTTTTTGATCCAGAACCTTATGTGCCTAGTATGATTATTATTATTACAAACCGTTAATGTTAAATTGAGCCTTGAACTGTTATAAACCTATAATGTAAATTTCATAAAGATCCGATCAAAGCTGAATTAATTAAAATTGTAAAACTGTTTAGAGCTAAGTGAAAAATGAACCCGGATCTTGATAAAACTGATTGATGCCATCCAATTAAATACTCGGAATTAATATAGAGAGATCCGATCCCTGTCGCACGATTTGGCCCATTGTTTAAAGGCATTATGCAATATGATTGGATGTAAAACCAAAGCTATTACGCTGATAAAATATGTATATTATAATATTTTCTTCTGTTTCCGCGATTATTACTCATTGAAATAAAACAATTTAACGGATTATATCGCGTATATTATCTCATTTTAGTTCCCGACGTTTCGGAAGCTTTCCAGCTTTCCATGGTCACGGGTGGACTCTAAAGGACAGATTTCGCGGCCCCTCTCATGGTAAGCTCGGCGGGATATACCCACCTACGCGCCGCAGCGTCACAAAACCATTCTCGCGCTCGACGCCGTCGTGAGTGGTCGCCTCCGAATATTCGCTCCGCCGAAATTCCGAGCCTTCACCTCGCACTGCGCTCCTTGCTTTTAGTACCTTCTGTACACTAGCAAATGTTTTTAGTGTTTCGCTGTGGAAAGTTACGTTCTGTTGTTGTCTCTCACAGGGCTACCTTGCGGTGTTAACGGAACCTGGAGATCTCAGTCGGAACGTAACGGACCCAGTGAATACAACTTTCACTTTTTCCAACAGTGTTAGAGCCAGTGCAGTGAGTGACATCACGAATACCACAAGGATGGCGTCACCAACGCACTCGCCGCCCAAGGCGGATATCGCAGCCACCGCTGCCTCCACGCCTGAGTCGGCGCTGACTCCAAGCTACTGTTCGACGTGCTCGTCAAACAGTAACGATTTCTCCCTAGGTAGCGAGAAAAATCCATCACACACGGGGCACACGTCGGCCTCCGAAACCAGTACTGGCTCGGAGCCCGACGGGTCCCCCGCACGTGGTGAATTTTTCTCGCCGATGACGTCATCGCCATCGCGTCAGCAGAGGTCGCCACGCTGTGCATCGAAGCTGTCGCCGATTCGCCTCATCGCGTCGCCGCCGCCGCCGAGCTGCCCACCTGTGCTGTCTTCCACAGCCTCTCTCTCAGCCGCTCATCATCGAGCGACAGCCCGCCGAGCCGCAGCCCCAGCAGACCCTCCAGCCGCTCTTCTCGGACGCCGAGTGGAGCAACATGTTGGCGCGCATCACGCGCGTCGCGCACGGTAGGTTGGCGCCCTCAGAATTAGACCTCCCAGAAGCCGACTTCTGGGTGGCGATCAACACCCATTGCAGGTCTAGCCTTCCATCCCGCGGCAGCACGAAGAGGCAGAGAGATGCAGACGCCACGCCGGAGACAACGCCGAGCCAGAGCCAGGAAAAGCGCGAATGCAACCGCATTACGCCGCCACTGCCTATTGCAGGTACATCCCGGACGCAGCCAGACGACGACCCGCAACCGGGCCTGTCGCGGTTGTCCCAGTTCCCGACGCCGACACCCCAAGCCACGCCGGTCAAGCGGAAGGCGCCCACAATCTCTCCTCCCACAGGGGCGCAAGCCGGAACGCCGCGTAAGCGGCGTAAGCAGCGCGCGCAGCCACCGGTCCAGCCGCCGACCCAGCCGACACCGCAGCCCGCGGCGCCCCCGGCACCCCCAGCAGCAGCGGCCGCAGCACCCACACCTCTTGCGGCCCAGGCAGGCCCATCTCAGGCCGGCGGCGGCCGGAAAGTTAAGTACCCGCCTATTTTTGTGGAGGTCTTCCCAGACTGGCCGCAACACCTCTCTGCTCTGGAGGCCCGCCTCGGCAGAAGTGTAAAAACCGCAGCCGTAGGTAGGGGCCTCCGTCTTTTCCCCAGGGACGGCGACGAGTACCGCGACATGCAGCATTTCCTGGACGAGGTGCAGGCGAGCAACCCCAGTATCGCCTGGCACGTGTACCCGCCCGACGACGGCACTAAGCCGCTCAAGGTTGGTATACGGGGCCTTCCCTCTAGCACCACTTCCGAGCAGATCATCAGCGCCTGCAAGGACCTCGGCTTCAACGCCGAGTACGCCAAGCTGATCCGGGAAAGCAGCGGCAGGTCAGGATCCCTATTCTACCTTAGGCTCATGGGGGACGAGAAGGTCAACGCCGGCATCTTGGAGGTGAAAACCTTCATACGCCTCTCCGGAGTCCGCATCGAGCTCTGGAGGGGCAAGAAGTCACCGGCGCATTGCCATCGATGCCAAGGTTTCCGCCATTCTTCCTTAGGATGCCACCGCCCGATCGTCTGCGTGAGCTGCGCCGGGCACCACTACGGGCAGCACTGCACGCTGCCGAAGCATCTCGAGCCCACCTGCGGAAACTGCTGGGGCTCACATCCGGCCAATTACCAGCAGTGTCCTGTTCTTTTGCAGGAATCGCGCAAGCGCAAAGGTTCGACGCGCCCCCTCCAGAGCGCCTTGCCACGGCCCCGTCACTAGGGCCTCAGCCGGCGTCAACATCGTGGAGGACTCCGCAGAGGGGTCGCTGATGGCCCCCGCCAGCCCACCGAGGCCGCAAGGTGCGCCCGCACCCGCCGTAAGTAGCCCCAGGGGTCACCTTTCCTCTCGTTCCGCCAGGCGCAGGCAGCAGCGTCCGGAGCCTGAGCCAGCAGCAGCCCCGCGGTCCTCCCGCACAGCGCAGCAGCAGCAGCAGCCCGCAGCAGCCAGCGGGTCGGCCACCCCGGCCGACCTACCCGAAGCTCACCGCCCTCATCGATGCGTTCTCCGTAGCGCTCCGCCAGGTGATCACAGCCTCCCCAGACTTCTGCCGTGGTTTTCAATAAACAACTCAGAGTAGTTTATTGGAACGCGCAGTCGCTGACTGGCAAGCAAATATTACTTCGTAATTTTCTTCGCCAGCAACTGGTGGACGTCATGCTGATCAGCGAGACAAACCTAGCAGCGACTACGACTCTCCGGGTCAGCGGCTACGCCGTCTACAGAAAGGACCAGGTTACGCCAGATCATAAGCCCTATCGTGGTCTGGCGGTCTTGGTGAAACTATCACCAACCCGTCAGCTACGTGGACTTCAAGTCTCTCTCAGCCCTAGGTACGCCCTACAGCCCTACGACATACGGGTAGCAGGCCAGGACCTGCGCCTGTACTCCATCTACCGCCCGTCCGCCCCAATAGACGATGACCTGGTTTGAGATCTCATCGCGCTGATGGCACCCGCCACACCAAAGGTACCCACAATTCTCGCCGGGGACTTCAACGCGAAGCACCCCGCCTGGAATTCGTCTTGTATTACTCCCGCAGGTAGAGCGATCCGGAAGTTCACCCAGGACAAAAACATCCACGCAGCGGGCCCTTACGAGCCCACACACTACTGCGACGACGGCGTCATCACTAACGACGTCATCGACTTCATCCTCCACACAGGTGTAAACTTTCGTCTTAAGCAGGAAGTTCTTCCAGATCTCTTCTCGGATCATCGCCCGGTTCTTCTCATCGTCTCAGCTGAGCTCGTCACCACGCTGCCACGTGCGCCGCTCGTCAAGTACAACTGGGAAAGGTTTGCTGACGCCCTCGAGGGCCAACCCCGCTCTACCATTGTTTTCACAGCGCAGGAGGTGGACGCAGCCGCCGACACCCTTTCATTCAACATCCGGGACGCCTTGCAAGCTGCCGCCAGGACCATCCCGCAGTCCGAGCGTCGCGACCCCCTGCCCAAACATCTACAGGGCCTCTTAGAGAGGAAACGTAAGGTACAGCGTCTGTGGCAGCGCCTCAGGGCGCCGTCACTCAAAACGGAGCTGAACGCGATCATTAAGGAGACGAAGGCGAAGTTCGCAGAGCATCGCGCCCAGAGCTGGGAAGCTCATATCGCAAGTATCACCGACCATGTCCCTTCTGTCCACCGCCTTTGTAGGAAACTAGGTACCGTTCCCGAGCCAGTCCGCCTGCTACGTGACAGCAACGGGGACCTCCAGTACGCAGCCCAGGACAGAGCCGAAATACTCGCTCACAGCCTCCAACTTCAATTTCAGCCAAACCCGGAGAACGACGAGTCACGCACCGTCCAGGCAGAGCAACACCTCCAGAGCTACTTCGCAGACCCCATCCTCCCAACGGAGGACCCGGTATTTTTCTCTCCTAACCAGGTGCAGCGCTACATCAAGCGCCACTGCAGCCCCAGGAAGGCGCCGGTCCCCGACGCGCTCCGTCACCTGCCGCTAAACACCTTAGCGGCAGCGGCGCGCCTGTTCAACGGGATCATACGTTCAGGGCACTTCCCTACATCTTGGAAGTTAGGACGAGTAATCGTCCTACCCAAGCCTGGCAAGGATAGAACTAAACCGGATAGCTACCGTCCTATAACTCTGCTTAATACTGTTTCGAAGGTGTTCGATAAGTTGCTGCTCAGCCATCTCCAGCCGCACATCACGCCCAGGGAAGAGCAGTTCGGGTTCAGACAGGACCACTCGACCACGCTGTAGCTCACCTAGACTTTGCACCACATGGCGTTTTCGCTCAACAAGAAGGAGCACATGGTGGCCGTGCTTCTGGACATAGAGAAGGCCTTCGACCGTGTCTGGCACTAAGGCGTTCTCTACAAACTGTCCATCAGCCCCACCCCCCGCCGCATAGTAAAGGTTGTAGCTTCCTTTGTAGATAGTCGGCAGTTCCAGGTCATCGTAGAAGGCGCTCTCTCCACAACCCGCCCCATCCTAGCCGGGGTGCCGCAAGGTAGATGTCTCTCCCCAGCCCTCTATGCTCTGTACACCAACGACATCCCCGTCGTTGGTGACACGAGATTAGCCCTGTACGCGGACGACGCAGCGTTCTTCAGCACCTCCTACAAGCCGCACCACGCCATCAGCAAGCTCCAGCCGATGCTCAACGCCCTCCCAGCTTGGCTAGCCAAGTGCAGGGTCTCCGTAAACGTGAGTAAAACTCAAGCGATGCTGACCGGGTACAAAGCTGCCCGTCAGCCGCTCACTCTCCTCGGCCAGCACCTCACATGGTCTAACTCAGTGAAATTCCGGGGCGTGACCATTGACAGGGGGCTCACCATGGCCAAGCACGTGAACGAGACTCGCAGCAAGGCAGCTTACGCACGCAGCTCACTTCACCCTATCTTTTCCAGCAAGCTGCCGAGGCGCACCAAGCTAGGCCTGTACAAGGCCTACGTCCGGTCGCGGCTGTCGTACGCTGCCCCAGCTTGGTACGCCCTGGCCGCCGCCACATCGAGGAAGAAGCTGAGGGCGCAGGAATCCAGGACGCTGCTCACCATCGTCGCCGCCCCCCGCTACGTGCGGAACCGCACCATCTCCAGGGCATCGCGCCCCACTACGTCCGGCCCCCAGACAGCCACTTTCGGGGACTACCCCGAGAGCTCCTCGCCATCCCGCCCTAGGCCGGGTGGCGATACACTGCCTCCACTGCCGCTGCGAGCACCCGCTCGCGCGGCCTACGCCAGCGGCCCCCGCGCCGCGGTGTGGCTCTCCCGCCCACCTGGCGCACTCACTGGCATAGCCGTACACTGGTCTGTGCCCTAGCTGTGTTGTCCGTACCCGGTACCGCTAAAACGGATGCCCCGGGGTAAGACACGCGGCAAAGGGCTCAAGAAGCCGACCAGGTCTGCTAGCCGCAGGCCTCAGCGAGCGCTGCTCGCGAGGCCCCCTCTCTCTGCCAGCCGCCGCGAGCCCCTGCTCGCGCGGCCTGCACCAGCCTCACTGCCCTCCTCAAAATGAGGGCGTACTCCCGGCCCGTCATCACGGGTCGCAACCCCGCCACAGCCCAAGGTGCCGTATGGTAGCACGGACCCCCCTGCACCCCTCCACGGGGGTGTATGAGAAGACAAAGGATTGATTGGATTGATCGCAGCGTCAGTCTCCGCTCGCGCGCTCTACCGCTCACATCTCCGCGTTACTCTGTGTCAGGCGTTAATCGAACCTCCTTTGAGGCGTCAATCGAATTTAAGGAGTAACGCATAGAGATTGTGAGCAGGTAGATGCGCTTAAGGTAATAAGATTTCACAAGTGGGATCAAGTTTAAATTGTTAGCTCTAAAGTTCAAATAAAGACTTGTGTTATCTTATTGAGGTACCTACACTATTACTGGTCGTTTTTATAGACCTTACTCTAGTTATAGTAAACGTTTTTACGGATCAAAAATAGAAGATCTTAATTAACAAAGTTCGTTCATAATACATCAAGTATAAATAACATCAAAATCAAATAACATAGTAGTTTTGTAGCGTCGCTCATTGTGGCTCAGCTTGGCTCGGGGCGATCCTCAACACAAAGTAAGAAAGAAAACTATGATACAGTTGACATCAAAGTGATTAGAAAACCAGAAGCAGAATTAAAAGTAGAAATTATGGGAGATATAAATAATGATCCTTTAACTTAGTTTTAAAAATAGGCAATGACTTCGCTTGCCTTAAATCGAGTGGAAGAGAGTTCCACAACACAGTAGCCCGGAATGTAAAAGAATTTTGTATAAAACTTTGTCTTTGATGATGGAACAGCTAGAAGAAAGTTTTGAGCGGACCTTGCTGATAGAAGATAACTAAAACGTTCTTTGACATAGCAGGGAGTCGCAGGATGAAAGAGTGTATTATAGAGAAGAGAAAGAATGTGAGTGTTACGAAGGCGGATAGGGAGCCACTTGAGTCGTGAACGGAAACTAGACACATGATCATACTTGCGTAACCCAAATATAAACCTAATACAGATGTTTTGAATTCGCTCAAGTTTGTTAAGTTGCTCCTCTGAAAGATCTAGATAGGCAGCACCAGCGTAGTCAAAAATGGGAAGGAGTAGTGTTTGAGCAAGCGCAATTTTAGTAACGATAGGAAGAAAATTACGAAGCCTTCTCAGTGAACCTACTGCGGCGAACACCCTCCTGCTAACCTCATTCAGCTGCGGCACCCAGGAAAGAGTGCGATCCAAGATTATACCTAAATTCTTTACAGAGTGAGAAAAAGGAATTTTAACACCATTAAATACAATTCTTGGGAGGCCAGCAAAGTCAACTTTAGAAATCATCTTTGAGCTGCCAATGATGATAACTTGCGTCTTCGTAGGATTAACTTTCAGACCATAGCTACTAGTCCACTCCGAAATTAGCTTCAAGTCATAATTTGCCATGGTTATGAGTGACGGGAGATCGCCGAGTACACCCTGAGAATATATTTGGAGATCGTCAGCATAAGAGTGATAAAAATAAGATAGATTATGAGTAAAGGAATTAATAAAAATTGAAAATAGCAGTGGAGACAGCACACCGCCTTGCGGAACGCCAGAAAACATGCTGCACCAAGAAGATCGGGAAGTATTCACCTATATACGCTGCCGACGATTAGTTAGGTAACTATGAAACCATTCAATAACCGCAGGAGATATGTTAAGACAACGTAATATAGCCAACAAAATTTCAAAATCAACAGTGTTGAACACGTTACTAAAATCAGAAGCGTAAGCACCGTCAATTTCCGGTCATTCATACCCGGCCGAATATCATCCGTAATTTTTACGAGAGCAGTAGTCGTACTATGACCGGATCGGAAACCGGACTGATATGGATTTAGAAGATCATTCTGATTTAGAAAAGAAGTAAGTTGCTGAAATACTAAACGTTCAAGGACTTTGGATAAGAAAGGAAAAATGGAAATAGGTCGGTAATCTGAGAAGGTTGCAGGATTGGATTTTTAAAATTGGTAAGGGAATTATATCAGCATCCTTCCAGATAGCAGGAAAGACACCAGATGAAACAGAAGCATTCAGGATACTGGCAATTACAGGAACAAGAAGGTTAAGCAGAGGAAGGATCATACTACGGCTCACATTATCAACACCAACGGCGTTGGAAGTAATGGCTAGTACGTTTTTCTTAACATCACTGTCGGAAAATTTAGTTAGAGAAAAAGGATTAAAGTCTGGAGTTGGGAGAGATGAAAGATAATCAAGGGTCCTGGTCTTAACAGGACCGCTAAAAACGGAAGAAGAAGAGAAATGCTGAATCAGCTGATCAATATTGAGGTCTTTAGAACAGGAATCCTGCTGAGATTTCCCAACTCCTAGCGACTTAAGAAATTTCCACACTTTAGAAGGATCACCATTTTAAATAGACTGGTGAATATGGCACCTTTGTGCATCTCAGCAAACAGTACTACAATGGTTGCGCAAAGTGTGGTAACGTGTTTTGTTCTTATCATAAGGGTCATTTTTATACCTAGACTTGGCCAAATTTTTCTTCTCAATAAGCGTTCTGATCACATTAGTGAGCCAGGGAGCAGGCAGATGTTTCACCCTAATAGGCCGAACTGGAGCGTGCACGTCATAGAGCTGAGTAAGAAGCGAGTTAAATAAAGAAATCTTTTCATCAATCGTGTCAGCCCCAGAGAGTCCACCTTCATCGCATCATTACGAAGCTTATCCCCATCAATCCCACTAAAATTGCGCTGAAATAAAGTTTTAGGTTTGAGTTTAGGAGGTCGAATTTTATATGACAAAAAAAGTAAATCGTGATTTGAAAACGCATCCGCAGAGTACTGTCCAAATTTGGCAACATGGGCTTTAGGCGATGTCAGGGTGATATCCAAAAGTGAAGGAGAGCAATTCGGAAAATGATGCGTAGCACGAGAAGGAAGAATGATCATATTACAGGGAGATACTATAGATTTCAATAATCTTGACCGATGATTATCTTTGAGGAGGCATGTATTAAAATTACCCATTATGACATGATGATTATAGGATGGCATAATGTCTTCAAGGAGTTTTTCTAAACAAGCGCAGTAATCAACGTTAAGAGACGGTGAGTAAAATACACCCAGGAGAAATTTGGAATGTGAGACAGTTACGTCAAGAAATAAGTACTCTGCGGCATCCGAAGAAGGAAATTCCACTGACATGCAAGCAATAGAATAAAGGATATGATACCGAAGGTAAATTGCAACTCCACCGCCACCCCTTAAAGAGCGGTCATTCCTAATCAAAGTGAAACCAGGCAGAGAGTAAGAAGTAGAAGAATGACATGGCTTAAGCCAGAATTCTTAGACAAGAACCGCATGAATTTAATAATAAGATCCATAAGTTTTTTTACTTTCAATCTGAAAACTCTTGCCACTATGTTATACTTATCAGTTGAGCTTTGTCCTGGCATCAATTCGTTTATTATTTCAGGCCAGGCTGGATTACAGGTGAACGTAACGAACAAATCAGGGCGGCCATATGTACACTCATAAGCAAACGCGTCTTATACTTTATTTCAATCACACAATAGCATATAAAAAACAGTAATGGATAAAACTATTATGATAACGCGTCTTGAGTATATTCATGTAAATACCGTGGACTATTTATAAACTATTTTTTCATTTGGATTCACGTTAGCGTCATTTTCTACTGCATCTTGGAGGTGGATATAATTCTCGGCTCTTAATTTAGTTTGGTATGTCTCGTAGTCGCTCGCTTTCAACCTTCACATGCATATCGACATAAAACTGATTGGCCAGTTTTTTGCATAGTTGTATGTATAATATTGAAATAATTTTCTCGTATTCATCTTCTTCTTCTGTCAGTCCCCTCCCCCACCGCGGGACAGGTCTAAGGCCTTTTAGCAGCGATGCAGTCGTGCGTTTTTGAAACGTGCGACAAGATCACGACACCAGGAGTTCTTGCATCAATGTTAGTATGGATACAGTTGCGCGTTAGCATCAATACATACGCGCGATAGTATCGCGACACCAGCAGTGAACAGATTTTTGCATCGCTGCTGTCGTGCGTTAGTATTGATACAGATGCGCGTTAGCATCGACACACACGCGCGACACCATCGATGCAGACGCGCGTAAGAATCGATGCAGAATTGCAGACGCGGGGTGTCGACGACCGTCCACTTGATTGATTTGTCCGGTTGATTTTTTCCTTACTTTTTCATAATGGAGCCGTTTGACACAGATTTTTTTATCTCTGCAATTGAAAATAGACCAGTAATCTACCCGACTATTCCAATAAAATTAAAAAAAGTAAGGCTTGGGAAGAAATATGCCACATATTTTGTGCTGATTTTGGTGATAAAACACAAAAAGAAAAAGCACTTGAAGGTTAGTAATTCTTTATTGTTACAAACAAACAACATTACGCAGTAACTGCGCCTTCGTTGCTATTAAAATAATCAGTGTAGATGTTACGAATCCTTGTTCCATTTCATTGAGAATTTCGTCCTCTCACTAATATTAAATTTTCATTATCGGGCGGATCTTCTAAGTTAATACTCAAAGTGTGGCAAAATTTGTAACCACCACACTCACGTAAAAAAATGTATAAAACACAACAAGCTTTTACTATATCGACACTGAAGTCAACTGAGACGTTCATCGGTCGATTAAATTTTTTTCTCAAACATGCAATGAAATGTCGTCATTACGTGCGTTAAAACAGGCTTCAAAGTGTCACCTTGTGGGCGAAACAACTTATAAAAGGAATTTTATACAAAATTAAAGGCCTAGGCCGGGAAGTATTTTTTTTTAATTTTTAACGGACTTCCAAAAAAAGGAGGAGGTTCTCAATTCGACGGAATGTTTTTCTTTTTTTATGGATGTTCACCGATTACTCAAAGACTATTTGACCGATTTCAAATTATTTTTTTTGGTTTTATAGAAGGTACTTTCTAGTTGATCCCATTTAATGTTGGTGAAGATCTGATGGTGGAATCCATGAGGAATTGAAGGAACTCTTCAAATATTGTAGGCATACATATAGCGATTTTGGTATTATAAGTAACATAATAAGCATTTGCATTCAGAAAGTGTAAATTTGTGAAGTGGAACTGATGCAGAAGACCACAGAATGCCATCGGAACTCCTCAATGATAAATGATTTACGGGTGGCGACAAAATATCTTGATTAATTTAGCTAAGCAACTTCATACTCACAAATTTAAACGTTCCTGATGAGAATGGTACCATCGAATTGATTTGATGATGGAGCCGGAAGGTAGGCACCAGATCTATGTAATAAAATAATGTATCCTAGCCGTATTTGGGCTTGTTCGAATCGTCACGAGATACACTTTTAGTAACGATTAACTAAAAAGTGTAAAATACTCAATCTATACAGTATATACAATTAATGTTATTTTGGAGTCGGTGCCATCGTGTCACAACTTACTGAAATCGTCAATTTTCAATATTTTACACATTCTTTATATGGCACCGACGCCAAAATAAGATTAATTGTATATACTGTATAGATTGAGTATACAAACGGTTACTTGTTAGTAATTTGAAGAAACTGAATTATGGCGTTATTTTTTACTTTTTAGTTTTTTTGGAGTCGGTTTTATTTTTTTGTTTAAAAGTTTTAATGTATACATAGCGCCTGTGTTAATGTAAGGTTCATGAACAGGCTAAACATCAGAATTATATTGTTCAATTTTTTTCTAGTGGCTGAATGGTTATCGGACCAAAAATATCTGCGTTGATGCACACACGAACTTCTATTAAGAACACAAATCTGTATGGTTCATATGTTGGTGAACAAATTAAAAATATTGTCTACATTTAAGTCACCAGAGACCATAAACAATATTTAAAATCCTCTACATTTATTTTATTTATTAAATAAATTATTTTTTTATCAGGTTGTGTATAACGGCCCTAACAGAGTCTACTCGAACACTACACATGCGAAGTACGGATGACTTCCGTAAAAAAGAAAATATATGGAGGGATTGAAGGGAAAATTTAAAAAACTTTTGTCGTGTAGTTTTTTGAGTTGTGTATTTTTTTATTTCATTGCATTATGTTTGAGAAAAGGACTATACATGCCTCTGGCCGTGAAAAGTGCTTGCCGGCTTCGTATCACTATCCTTCTCACCCGGCAAGCCCTTCTTTCCCGACGTCTTCAGTAAAGTTAAACTTATTACTTAATATTCCGAATGAACATTCAATAAAACGTCTTGCGCGCGCTAAACGATACTTGTATATTCTTATTTCTGGTGACAAATTTCTACCAACGTACGGCCTCTGAATATGTTTAGATAGTCCAAAGCCTTCATCTCCAACAAACGAATATGGTATAGGAATTCCGTTATTACTTATTGGTGTTTTATTATAATACTAGCTTCTGCCCGCGACTTCGTCCGCCTTAAATTCGTTTATCGCGGATAAGAGTATTTTTCCGGGATAAAAAGTAGCCTATGTCCTTACCAAACTATCTCCATACCAAATTTCATCCAAATCGGTTCAGCGGTTTAAGCGTGAAGAGGTAACAGACAGACAGACAGACACACTTTCGCATTTATAATATTAGTATGGATTCTGAACCACTATAATGTGTTGTTTTCTATTACGCATAGGCCGGTGAACTGTAGGAAACTGTGGGATATTAATATCATTGGTCCAAGTCGAAATGGTAATAGTCCCGGTCCATCAGAAAGTTTTATAAAGTTTTATCTTTTGAGCCTGGGTGGTCGTCAAGGCGAAGTGTCAGCGTCAGCATGGTCCTGTAACAATTCCTTTGTTTTAGGGGTGCGTTTAATCCTAGATTTTGCTATAAAAGACTGTTTTTGGGAAAAGGTCCCACTTTCTCGATATGGAGTTATTTTATGAGTAGTTCCTACCAGGGACCGGTCCCGTATCCCCTTCGAGTGTTTTTGAAGGGGTATTTCGTTCGACTTTGCTAACCAAAGCCGTTCCCGTTTAAAACCCCTTCATAAGGCTTTTTAAACGACTTTTAATACGGATATCGGTATACCAAACGGATTCTTGATACCCTTTGCTAAGCGCTTAAAAAGTTGTTCGAACTGCTTACCTCTTAAAGGGGCTTCCCTTATAACGCTTGTGCCATTTTGATCCTTGTAACCATAAAAATAAGAGCAATATTTCAGTATTTACGTTGCAGGCGTTTCGCGCGGTGTAATGTGTATCGGCAAGCGCCTTGACGTTCTTTGATAATGCCGCTAGCCGCCGACGCTTGCGATAGAAAGCATCTTATCAAATCGTAATAAGGTTTAATTCGTTCGTCGTTATCATCCTCTGTTTCTAGGACATATATTCCCCTCCTACTCCTCCAAGTACTATATTAGTAGGTATACCGAAATTATTGGTAGCTTTTTTATTTTGATTTAAGTCTGCGCACACGCGCGTCGATGCTGTCATCCCGTTTTACCGGCATGATTTCTCAGATTAAAACTGTAAAAATATTCTCTTATTTTAAAATACTTACCTCATGTTATCACTATTATATCAGACACTTTGTCGTACGTACACCAGACAAACTATACAGGATGTCCCAAGAAGTAGTGATATACTGAAGCTGGGAGGTAGAGGACCTAGAGGGCTATCTACATCACCCCCATGTATGTTCCGCGATTTTTCGTATTTTCAGTTATGACTTTTATTTTAATTTTTCACCTATCGCCGAGTACGATGAGATTTTTATTTATGGTGACGTGAATTATTGCGGTAAATGCTTGATTTTTTTTGTGTGCTAAGCCGATAGATAGGCCAATTCAGTAAGGTAACATTTAGTGTCGTTAGATCTTTAAATGGAATAAAAAAAAAATTAAATGCCAAGAATGATAAAATTACCCAATATGTTCACAATTTCAAGGGGCTTTAAAAAGATAAATTCACATAAAAAGAATTACCGTTTGGCTTTTAAACACTTGCTCTATCTAACACGTAGCTACCCTGAAAATTTCATTTTATTATTCATAAGGCTTCAATCAAAAAATTGAAATCTAAATGTGGTAAGTGCAAAATTTTAATTTACATGATGATTAATACAAACAAAGTAAAACCAATTACAAGGTGTTTAATTACAAGAAATTTTCAAAATCGCCCCCCTGTTGCTCAATGCAAGTGCGACATCGCCGACAAAAGTTGTCTTTTAAACGTCTGAATGCACTTTTATTATTTTTAATGGTTTCTTCTGCTACTCTCAATTTCCGGGTTAACTCGTCCAAATTGCGGCATTCTCTTGAGTAGACGAGGTCTTTGTAGTACCCCATACAAAAAAATCAATGGGGTTTAGGTCGGGGGACCGTGGAGGCCAGGCTATAAGGCAGGCTACACCCCGGCCGCAACGACCAATCCATCTTTCAGGGTACCTTTGATTGAAATAGTTTCTGACGTCCAAAAAATGGCATGGTGCACCATCACACTGCAGTACTATGCTTCTGCGTGTCTCCAAGTCCACATCTTCTAACAGCAGGGGCAGATCGACGCGTAGAAAATTTAAAAAGTGATTGCCGCCCAAGCGGTCTGGCAGCTGAAAGGGCCCAATTAGCTGACCGTTAAGTATAGTATGCCAGACCAAAGGTTAACACTAAAGTGTTCTTGGAATGTCGATTCCCTTTTTAAATTTGGATTTTCAATTGCCCATGAGTGAGAATTGTGCATATTAAAAATCCCATTGCGTCTAAAGTGGGATTCATCCTTCCACAAGATTTGGTTAAAAAAGTTTTCGTTTTCAGCTTGTCTCCTCAGCATTTCCTGACAGCAGATAATCTTCCGGTTTCAACTGTTGCACTTTTCTAATGTGAAACGGATGATATCCTACGCTCTGTAGTGTACGGTATACCTGAGATTTAGAAAGTCCGGTACGACGTTCCATAACTCTCACACTGGTCGACGGGTCTCTTTCTACTTCTTCAACCACTGCATCTACTACATCAGGATCCGGCATAGTGGCTATATGGCCTGATCTGGTACCCGGTATGTAACCTTCCAAATACGCATTATGTACTCTTAAGATCATGCGATAGTCAAGAAACGTTTCAGGTTGAGGCCCGCCTCTTCGTTCCACATGTTCCCGGTACAGCCTTGAAGCTTCCGCCGCATTCCCCCTAGCATAACCGTAATAGTAATGCATTTCTGCGTAGTCACGTGAAGTAAATATGATCACTTGCACGCAAACTCAAGTCCAGTTAAATAATGCCAAGTCGTCGATTCCAGGTAATATAATAACACTAATCCAAATCGTAATGCAAGTCAAAGTCCATATGAATAGCCAAAATGATTAGAGAAACGAACAATTAGCAGTATTAAAACACAATTTTTAAATTATTGAAAAGTACCAACTATGACCAAACAACGTGAAAATTTTCTCATGCGTCAACCGTCTTTTGTTTTTTGTTCTTTTTCTATTGATGGCCAGTGCGTGATTTAGAACGAAATTTATTTAGAAAGTTAATTAATTTTGCACTTGCCACATTTAGATTTAAATTTTTTGATTGAAGTTTTATGAATAATAAAATGAAATTTTCAGGGTAGCTACCTGATAGATAGAGCAAGTTTTTAAAAGCCAAACCGTATTTTTTTATGTGATTTTATCTTTTTAAAGCCCCTTGAAGTTGTGAACATATTGGGTAATTTTATCATTCTTGGCATTTAATTTTTTTTTTATTCCATTCAAAGATCTAACGTTAGTAAATGTTACCATACTGAATTGGCCTATCTATCGGCTAAGCTCAAAAAAAAAATCAAGCATCTACCGCAATAATTCACGTCACCATAAATAAAAATCTCATCGTACTCGGCGATAGGTGAAGAATTAAAAAAAAAGTCATAACTCCGAAAATACGAAAAATCGCGCAACATACATGGGGGTGATTTAGATAGCCCTCTAGGTCCTCTACGTCCCAGCTTCAGTATATCACTACTTCTTGGGACACCCTGTGTAAGTGCTATACGACTTCTACGGACCGACAATAGTCAGCAACTAACTCAAAAAATGCCCCGCCTCACGAAATCAGACCGAAATAGGTAACTTATAGATCTCAAGGTTAGGGAAGCCAAAGGGAAACCCGTTCCTGAAGCTAAGCAAGGCTTGTCGGCTATCCAATATACAATTAAGCCGTTCCAAAAGCTTATTTAAAGAAAGGGAAGCCCCTTCCTACATTGAAGTGACCGCGTAAGGGAAACCCCTTCCTACAGCTAAGTCAAATGAATGGGAAAGCTATTCAAGTGTAGGCATGTGATTTGGGCAATTTAATGAACGGTTAAGTCGTTAAATGGATTTTGTCTGGGAAGAGGTTGACCGGTCCCTGGTTCCTACAGATCATACGCTATCTTTTGTTGAAAGATATATGTCTCTAGGTGCTATAGTTTTTTTTTTTATTCTTCAAATTACCCAAAGTGAAAAGCGACAATTGAGAAAACGTTGGTTAAAGTTTCGGACGGCAAAAAACACACTTGTACTTTGAAGATATGTAGTGGTTAGTATCGAACGAATTGGCATACTTTAAGGATTTCAAATTAGTCAAAATCATGTAACTAGTAGTTTGAATTTTACGAGGGCTTGAACATAAAAACAGAACGAAAATATGTCAATTCTAAGTATGGGTTTATTTTGTATATTTATAACATGACACGTAGATTTATCATTGAAGTTGTAATTATAAATATATTCTCATGCTAAATAAGACAGAAATAATTCTATGGATCCCTTTAGTTAGTTATTATGTCAAAAAGTTAATAAACAATGAATTGAAAAGTACAGCATAAAAAAATACAAATGACATTACTTCAAAAACACACTTACAAAGCTTACGAAGCATAGAAAGTATTAATATCAAATTCTAAGTACTTTTTATGTGTTGGGTATATTTATCCCATTTTATGTAGGAGATTAAAGGTTTGTTATTGTTAATGTAATAGTCATTGATACTAATGTCGTTCGTTTGATCTTTTTTTACGGAATTTGAACAGAATTTATTTCCGACACAAGTTTAGTGTCCCACTTTGACGGTGAGATTTTGTTTGTAAAAATACTACAAGTATAAAATCAGCTTTTAAAACTTAGGTGTTATGTTTTTGAGTTAGTATTTATATAAATGTTATTTTATATCTATCGGTTAATTATATTATTTTAAATAATACTGTTTTTAGGGTTCCGTAGCCAAAATGGCAAAAACGGAACCCTTATAGATTCGTCATGTCGGTCTGTCTGTCTGTCTGTCTGCCCGTCCGTATGTCACAGGCATTTTACTCAAAAACTATAAGATGTACATTGATGAAATTTGGAGCGTAAGTGTCTTGTGTAAACCGCTACTAAGTTTGATAGTTAAAAAAAAGATATATTTATTTCTAGGATGGGCACTCCATCCATGTAACCGAAACTCAAAAAAAAAAATTCAGCAAATATCAATGTGTGGCACATTGTTCGACAGTTCTTCTAAAAACACTTTGAGGTTTCAAATATTTTTTTTGATTTAGTCAACATTTTTCGAAATATTCGCTCCGCTTTTCAAGACAACACTGCTTATTCTTTTGGGAAACAGGGGTAAAGTGAACAAGAATGATTTAATTAAAATTTATGAAACTTTGAACACAATTATAGTTCAGGAAATTATTATGTTCACTTTTCCCTATTGTAAACAATTGACAAAATCTGAAAATGATACAAGATATATTTTAAATACATCTTTATATAATCTTTGTACATATAGTAGTAAGTTTAGAATAGTAGACGCTAACAAATATGTTAGTAATCATTATTTTTTGACAAAAGGTAAGTTTTACCTTTCCAATTATTCCAAACGACAAATAGTTTTGTCACTAGCCTATTTAATTGACATTTCTACCAAGAATTTGGTACATAACTCTGCTTCTATTGAGCAGTCCGATATTAATGTTGTTATGTGTAATAATTTAAACTAAGAGATGAGACAATGGAGGAATCCTTTTCTGGCAATGAAAAGTATATCCACCTGGTTCATCAAAATATTCAGTGTATTAGAGGGAAAGATTTGCAGATTGAATTATTTTTAAATGCCTATAATATTGATATCTTATGTATAACTGAACACTGGCTAACTTGCAATGAGATAATGCCCCAATTCAATAATCACCAGGTGGGTAGTTCGTTCACCAGACTTAGTTCCATACATGGTGGGTCGTTAATTATATTAAATAGTCAATTGAAATTTAAGGAACGTAAGGACATTGTATCCTTGTCTGTTGAACGGACCATAGAATTAAGTGCAGTAGAACTAGAGCAATTTATTGTAGTTTGTGTGTATAGGCCGCCATTAAGTAATTTCGATGTTTTTCAAACTATTATGGAATATGTGCTTTTTAAGATATCGCGTACTCGTAAAAAATTACTTATTTGCGGCGACTTTAATGTAAATCTTTTGGAAAATTCAACACTAAGTATTAGATTGTTGAATGTATTCAAATCTTTTCGTTTAAGCCACGTATTTATGGAACCTACTAGTGTGACCGATACCAGCGCCACCTGTATTGACAACATTTTCACTGATATTTCTCCTTCTAAACAAAGTATAATCAGTAAATTAGAATCAGATCATTTAGGCCAATTAGTGGAATTTGAGATATTAAGGGAAAATATAGTGAAAAAACAAATTACTTTTGTACCGGTAACCACAGACCGTGTGGAAAGAATGAAGTAACATTTGTTTCAGGCGCTACCCGTTCTGTCTTCTGAAATGAGTCCTAATCACATGTATGATTAATTCTTTACAACTTTTATGAAACATTATAATGCAATATTTACTTCCAAATCGGTTGTGGCTGGCGGTGCACCAGTATTTAGCGAATGGGCTACTGCGGACTTACACAAACGTAGACAAGCACTGTATGCCATGTATGAGGAACGGCGGTTTAATACGAGTGATGAATTTAAAGAACATGTAAAGCAATATTCGAAACAATTCAAAATTGATTGTCATATTGCCAAACGTAATTATTTATCCCAGAAAATCAAA
Organism: Hedya salicella; assembly: GCA_905404275.2. Classification (NCBI taxonomy): domain Eukaryota; kingdom Metazoa; phylum Arthropoda; class Insecta; order Lepidoptera; family Tortricidae; genus Hedya; species Hedya salicella. The sequence continues at coordinate 3,640,424 of FR990106.1, read as the reverse complement.
AATAGTTCTAATATTATCAAAACCACCTGGAAAGTGATTAATGCGGAGACTGGTAGATCAAGGCACGCAATTAGTTAGAATTAAAAATTGATGGCAAAATTATAGATTCTAGTTTAGATGTAGCAACAGAATTTGAAAATTTCTTAACCGATATACCAGTATCCACAACAAAGTGTTTGTTCAGAACGCAGCCAAACTGACGTCACCGGCGGCCGTTCGCGTCCCAAATTTGAAGATCGGCGACAATCGGATTAACCGCCAGTTTTTTAACTGACAGGATCAATCGCCTTAAACCACGGAACGAACGACACCTAATTTTGATTTGTAATTCAAAGTTCTGGAATAAATTGTATTTTTTTTTATATATAACAATACTCTTCATTGAAGATCCGCCTAGGCTATTCCCGATACCCTAAAAAGGAACCTGGGTCCCAAACATTGGTCCTTCACCCTACGAAGAGAGAAAACTTCACGGGCCGTCTTCAGCATCCCAAAAGGACTGGGGCGAGTTAATTGGACAAAGAAGCTAACAAAGAAAAGTTCGACGTTCTCCATAGCGGTTTTTTCGTCAAAGATATCTTCAGCGGCCTTCATTCGTCGAAGAAGAAGTTCAGGTCGACTGAAGAATACCACGGGATTCCGGTCTACAACGTCGTCTTCCTAATTTAAAAATCCCGCAAGAATTGCAAAGCACAATATAGCAGAGCAGGTCGAGTTACGGATCAACATAAAGTGAGTTCGTTCCAATATCCTTTTATCCCCAAATGCTGATTATCTAGAAGTAATTCTTCCCATTTTTTGTGGTTAATTACCATACAGCTGCAATATATCGAACTGATATTGCTCATTTATTCGAAAGAAATTCAAATTGCAACAGTTTTTTTTATTAAGTGAAAAGTTAATTCACGTAAAAATCTAACGAAGACGTGTATAATAATACACATTTATTCGCAAAGCGGCTGCTTATCAGCGATTGTACTTTTTTTATACGTTAAAACCGCATCATTACGCTCGATTTCAATAACAAGTTTTATTCCCTTCCGCGTCACCGAGCGCAGTGCATGTATTTGCTTATCGCTAATAGTACCTATTGTTGTGCGTTAGTGAATATCGAAAGATATCTATTTGCATCTTATTTACGTGTTTACGGTAAATATCGAAAAGTGCAGTTTGTTTTCGTGTTTAATACATATATTGGGTTCATTTAGTGTAAAAAATGTCATTACCGCAATTAGTTAAGCAGCGTGGTACATTAAAATGTAAATTAACGAACTTTAAAACGTTTCTTACGCCATATTTATCTATCACGACGTTAAGTGACGTACAGGCTAGCGAAGTCGAGTGCCGTCTTAGCAAGATCGAGGAAATGTATACTTACTTTGATGAATTACAGGAGCAGATCGAAATCGCTTCGGAATGTCCTGACGATCAATACCTCGAGCGAACGGAATTTGAGAACCAGTACTTCGCCATCTTGGCCAGCGCTCGGGAGTTGCTTCGCAAGCGTGGCATGGTGGAATCTAAGGTTATGTTTGAGACTGGTTCCAGTTCTTTTCAACAAAGGAACAATCTGGTAAGACTTCCAAAAATTGATTTACCCCACTTTAATGGCAGCTATCAATATTTTCTCGAGTTTAGGGATACATTTCTGTCATTAATTCATAATAACGAATCCATAGACGACATTAACAAGTTCCATTACTTGCGTTCGTCGCTACAAGGAAGTGCAGCTTTGGTTATTAAAAATTTGGACTATAATGCCGAAAATTATAAAGCTGCTTGGGAGCTATTAATGTCCAGATATGATAACAAAAGATTATTAGTCAACAATCACGTCAAGGCTTTGTTTAGTGTCGAGCAAATTAACAAGGAATCTTGTAGGGCGTTACGTCATATTTTGGATGTAACAAATAAGAACCTTAGGGCACTTACAACCTTACAGCAACCAACTTCAGAGTGGGATACGCTTATTATCTATATGATGTCATCAAAATTGGATGCAATTACTAGCTGAGAGTGGGAAGGATATAGAAATACGTTAGATGATACCCCGACATTAGAACAATTTACTACATTTATTTCGAACAGGGCTGATTTGTTAGAAACTCTTGAAGAATCAAAGTCCAGTCAAAATAAACCTAACTATCAACCTCATAAACAAAGAAATTTTCTTGTTGCAAATGAAACTTATAAATCTAATAAAACTAAATACAGCTGTCCTCTGTGTAAACAAAATCATTTTTTGTTTTCATGTGATTTATTTCGGAAATTATCAGTTGACGTTCGTCAAAAGAAAGTCAATGAATGGGACGTGTGCCAACTATGTCTTAGGCCAGGTCATCAGTTATCCAAATGTAGATTATCTTGTAAATATTGTAGTGAGCGTCATAATACATTGCTTCACGCAGAAACCAATAATGATACAGTAGAGGTAGCTGCTGTATCAGCCGATAAAGGCGCTTCGACTCAACAATCCTCTGTACTGCTTTCCACAGCTATGGTGCGAGTCAGCGATGCCAAGGGTGCTCAGCACGTCGCCAGAATTTTGCTGGACAACGGGAGCACTACCAACTTCATCAACGAGAAGCTGCGCAGTAAGCTGCAACTTCCGCTTTCTTTCACTAACTCCACTGTGACAGGTATTAACAATTCCTTTTCTAAAAGTACTCAGTCTTGCAACCTGACAATGCATTCGATGGCCGGGGACTATAGGACGGAACTTAAATGCCTTGTGCTTCCTGAGATAACAAAATTGTTGCCATCGTCATTCATAAATATCAATAGCTTGAACATACCATCACATATTCAGTTAGGTGACCCCACATTTAACATTCCGTCTGTCATTGACATTCTTGTCGGCGCGGAAATATTCTGGGAGGTCATAGGCTCCAGTCGTATTAATTTAGGGAAACGGCAACCTACCTTATATGATTCAAAACTGGGCTGGATAATTTCCGGTACCGTTCTTAGCAATCAAAAACATCATACCGTTTGTCATGCTTCAGAATTACTTGACACAGATGTTGAGAAGCAGCTCACGCGCTTCTGGGAGCTGGATAGCGTCCTGCCAATTCACGACTTCACTCCTGAAGAACGGGAATGTGAAGACCATTTTATGAAAAATACAAAACGGTCCCAAGATGGACGTTTTATTGTTACTATGCCACTTAAAGAATCACCAAAGGTTCTGGGCGACTCCTATGAGATGGCCAAGTGTCGTTTCTTATCCTTAGAAAAAAGATTAAAGCATGATCCTGGTTATAAGGAAAACTACAACGCGTTCATGACCGAATATCTTAATTTAGGTCATATGTCTCTGTCCTCGCGCAAGTTGAACGAAAATGATATCGAGTGCTTTCTGCCACATCACGGGGTAGTAAGAGATTCGAGTTTAACCACAAAATTGAGGGTAGTTTTTGACGCTTCGGCGCCTACAAAATCCGGTGTATCTCTAAATGGGATTCAGAGAATTGGACCTACCGTTCAAGATGATTTAATTTCAATTTTACTCCGATTCCAGCAGCACAAGTACGTGATCTCAGGAGACATAGAAAAAATGTATCGTCAAATGCTAATTGCACCTGAGCAAAGACGCCTTCAGCAAATTCTGTGGCGGTTCAACCCAACTGATCGTCTTGAGTGTTACTCTCTTAACACTGTAACGTATGGCACAGCCTCTGCTGCCTACCTTGCCACGCGATGCCTGAAACAGTTAGGACTAGAGTCTCCAGACCCAGTCATACAACAATCTATTGTACACAACTTTTATGTGGACGATTATTTAAGCGGCAGCACAAACATTGGCGATTCTATTCAATTAGGAAAGGGAGTGATAGACACACTAAATTCTGCTAAATTAAACTTGAGAAAATTGCGATCAAACAACACGGAAATTTTACGCAGTTTACAAAACTACACGAGTTCAAACAATTCATTAGAAAACAACATAAGTGACAATTTAAATATTCAAAATTTAAGTTCATCAGCTTCTGAAAAAACTTTGGGATTAAATTGGCAATGCGACACAGACACGCTTTTTTTCAATATAAATTTGAAAAATTGCAACAAGGTTACCAAACGTCACGTGCTTTCGTCCATCGCCCAAGTATTTGACCCGATAGGTTTAGTCGGGCCTTGCATTTTAGAAGCAAAAATAATCATGCAACAATTATGGCAACAAAAATGTCTATGGGATGATGAAATACCTCATAATCTAAAATTACACTGGCATAAATTTGAAACTACTTTACCGTTTCTAAATGAAATTAAAATACCACGTTGGGTTATTCGTGATGGTAATGAAGCTATTGAATTACACATTTTTACGGACGCTTCTGAAGCAGCCTATGGAGCTTGTGCTTACATAAGGTCAACGGACAGCACGGGGGCAATAACGATCCGTCTTTTAGCTTCAAAAAATAAAATATCACCAATTAAGGCGACCACAATCCCGCGTCTATAGCTTTCTGGTGCATTGCTAGGTGCAAGACTGTTTACTAAGATACTGAGCTCACTCACTATTAAATTTAGTAGCTGCACATTTTGGTGCGATTCAATGATCGTTTTGGGATGGTTAGCTTCTTCGTCTGCTAACCTTAAACCTTTTGTACGAAACCGAGTGAGCGAAGTACAGGATGTTACTGCCGGCCACACGTGGCGCTACGTGTCCTCAAAAGAAAATCCCGCTGATTTGGTGTCTCGAGGCATGAACGCCAGACTCCTAGCCACCTCCAGCCTTTGGTGGACAGGACCTGAGTTTTTAAATCAGGATTCAGCTTCCTGGCCGAAATCACAGCCTTCGTTGTCTACTTTACCTGAAATGGTCCCTTGCTTAGTAGCTGACTGTCAAGCAAAGAATCAGTCACCATTCTCCCTGCTTGTCGATAGAGTGTCAATATTCTCAAAAATAGTTCGTGTCGTGACATATGTCAAGCGATTTATTAACAATTGCTCAAAAAATAAAACGAAAATGTCAGGATTTTTACAAAGTTCAGAACTAACTTTGGCTAGAAAAAACATTTTATCTTTGTGCCAACAAGAAATGTTCGAAGAAGAATACGCCCTGTTGAAGTCTGGCAAAACACTTTCTTCAAAAAATAGGCTTCTTTCTCTCACTCCGTACATTGATTCGGATAACCTGTTAAAAGTGGGCGGGAGACTTGACAACACTTATTATAGTGACGACGTAAAGCATCCAGTAATACTTTGCAGTAAACATCGCCTTACAAAATTAATATTCGTATATTTTCACCTACAATTTTTACACGCAGGCCCCCAACTGTTGCTCAATAGTGTCAAGCAGCTTTATTGGCCGTTAGGAGATAGAAACCTGGCACGTAAAACTGTAGATGATTGTGTGACGTGTTGCAGATTTAAGGGGCAGTCAGTTCAACCAATCATGGGAAACCTACCTGCAGCACGCGCTCAATTAGATTACACCTTTTCTAACGCCGGTCCAATATTGATAGCTGATCGTAAAGGTAGGGGTTGCAAATTAGTCAAGGCCTGGATCTGCATTTATGTCTGTTTTGCAGTAAAGCCGTTCACCTGGAACTAGTCTCAGACCTCACCAAAGATGCATTTATGGCTAGTCTAAAACGATTTATTGCTCGTAGGGGTAAACCGAAGAATATCTACTGTGATAATGCTACTTATTACACCGGTACTTGTAACGAACTGTACAGAGAACTGCAGTCCTCAAACATAGCTTCGGATCTTGCTCAGTCGGAAATTAACTTCGTGTTTTCGCCCCCTTATTCACCCCATTTTGGCTCATTGTGGGAAAGATGTGTGCGCTCAGTTAAACATTATTTACGGCGTATATTAAATTTAACTCATTTAACTTTTGAAGAAATGAGCACATGTTTGTCGGAAATTGAAGCTGTATTAAATTCCCGCCCTTTAACTCCATTTTCAACTGACCCTTCCGACTTGACCGCTCTCACACCTGCCCATTTCCTCATTGGACGACCTCTTATGTTTGTTCCTAATTCGCAGGATCCTATACCTGAGGAAAAAATCAACACGCTGCAGAGGTTTCAACGGATCAAGCAGCTGAAACTTCATTTTTGGAACAGATTTAAAATGGAATATGTTTCTCAACTTCAGCAAAAAACTAAATGGTTCTCATCACAGGACAAATTAACAGAAGGAGCACTAGTTATCGTGAAAGAGAAAGGGGTGCCCCCTCTCATGTGGCTACTGGGCCGAATAGTTAAACTTTATCCCGGCAAAGATGGAATAGCTCGAGTAGCCGATATAAAAACAAGAAAGGGAACGATCAAGCGGGCGTTCAACAATATTTGCCCTATTCCCACAACTATGTAGCATACCTGGCTATATCCACGCTTACATCCTGTTCTGAATTATAGGTCCCTTGAAGTACTTCAACGCGGGGAGCATGTTCAGAAAGCAGCCAAACTGACGTCACCGGCGGCCGTTCGCGTCCCAAATTTGAAGATCGGCGACAATCGGATTAACCGCCACTTTTTTAACTGACAGGATCAATCGCCTAAAACCACGGAACGAACGACACCTAATTTTGATTTGTAATTCAAAGTTCTGGAATAAATTGTATTTTTTTTATATATATATAACAATACTCTTCATTGAAGATCCACCTAGGCTATTCCCGATACCCTAAAAAGGAACCTGGGTCCCAAACAGTGTTTAAATTCATCACCTTCGTCTGCCGTTTTGTTGTTAAAAGAAAACGTCCCAGAATGTAGTAAGGACTTTTATTTTGAACATGTCAGTCCTTCAGATGTAGTAAAGGCATTTAAATCAATTAATGTCAAAAAAACCAATGACCTATGGGGGGTCTCAGTCCATGCTGTCAAATCCCTAATAGAATTAACAGCGCCTGACTTGGCAGATATATTCAATAACAGTGTTGACTGCGGTGAGTTTCCTGATCTGATGAAACATAGCAAAATAACTCTTTTATTTAAATCAGATAGTACCTCTGACCCCACTAACTTTAGACCAATATCTGTACTACCTACATTTAGTAAAATTTTTGAAAAGCTAATTCTATATCAATTGTTAAAACATTTTAATTTGAATAATTGAATGCATAGTAAGCAATTCGGTTTTACGCGGGATCGCTCGACATACAACGCCGGAGTTGAGCTCGTAAAACACATTTTCGATGCCTGGGAGGAATCGCGAGATGCTTTAGGCATCTTCTGTGATTTATCTAAGGTCTTCGATTGCGTTAATCATGAGACACTGATCAGGAAGCTACACCACTACGGAGTTAAAGGATTAGCACTAAATTTATTAGAGTCTTATTTAAATGGTAGAATACAAAGGGTTGACGTGAATGGAAAGCGTTCACCGGGGTCATTAGTCTCTATGGGTGTGCCGCAGGGATCAATATTGGGACCTTTCCTGTTCCTTATCTATATAAACGACTTGCCACACCTCGTAAAGACCCACCATGAGATAGTTTTGTTTGCAGATAATACGTCTCTAATTTTCAAAGTCGTACGAAATGAACGATCCTACAATAACGTAAACAATGCTATCTGTGAAGTAGTAAATTGGTTTAATATAAATAATTTATTGTTGAATGAGAAAAAGACTAAATGTGTTAAGTTTGTCACGAGTAACGTAAAACACGAGCAAGCAAGCGTTATGGTTAAAGGTGAGGAACTGGAACTAGTTAATAGTACAGTCTTTCTCGGTATAACATTAGATTCTAAGCTCCAATGGGGTCCCCATATTGCTAATCTCTCGAATAGACTGAATTCTGCAGCTTTTGCAGTAAGTAAGATTCGTCAATTAACAGACGTGATAACGGCTCGATTAGTGTATTTCAGTTATTTCCACAGTATTATGTCGTATAGCATCTTACTATGGGACAGTGCTTCCGACATTAATACTATATTTGTTCTGCAGAAGCGGGCTGTTCGTGCGACATATAAAATGAACTATAGAGAGTCGCTTAGAGATAAGTTTAAGGACATTAATATAATGACAGTGCATTGTCAATACATTTATGAGAATATTATGTATGCACATAAAAATATTACCGACTTTAAGAAGAACTGTGATATACATAATATTAATACTAGAAATAAGCATAAGCTCGCAGTGCCTGCTACTAGGCTCCATAAAATAAGGAGATCATTCATGGGTAACTGTGTGAGATTTTATAATAAACTTCCTAGCAGCATAACTGAGTTGTCTATTGGTAAATTCAAAAATATTGTGAAACGAAAATTATTTTCTAAAGCTTATTATAGCACACAAGACTACATGAATGATGAAGCCGCGTGGGATTAATGTAAATTATAGCGTCATGTAGGTATATGAATAATTATTTTAACGAATACCTAAGGTATTATTATTATTTTAATCTTAATTGTTTTATATACTCTGACATTTAGAATTTTATTTTAGACACATTCTAGATTATTTATTTTTTATTGACAATCCTTTTGGGATTTATCGTATTGATTATTTTAATTTTAAAAATGATGATTTTATCAATAATATTACACTTAAGTTAAATGATCTGATTAGGTTTTCCTGGGTTTCCCTAATCCTTGCAGCAAATGTTGGATCATATTGTATTTCTCCCAGCAAACATTTACTCTCTTGTAACTGACATTTCGAAAGTGCTTGTAACTAGGCCTACTTGAATAAAGAATATTTTGATTTGATTTGATTTGAAAGTAGCAAAAATTGTGTCCCTTCCCCCTCTCTATTTTCTAAACGATGTGTTAAAAAAATGTGAAAAAATTTAAAAATATAAAGCTTAATAAATTTCTTCCAACGAAAATTGTTTTCAACATTATCGGACATACCATTTTTAAGTTTTTGCCAAAGAACTGCGCTTCTCAGCAAAAGGACGTAAGTGCCAGGGAGATACGCTCTTTTGTTAGTGTTTTTTTTTCATATCGTATTTTTTTCATTTTAGTGCATTTTTTTGTATATACGGCTGCGGAACCCTTCATGGGCGACTCTGACTCGCACTTGGCCGCTTTTTATGTAGCGGAATCATCGATAAAAAGTCCATTATCAATGGTTACCCAACCCTACTATTCATATTTCGTATTTTTCACTTCTTCTGCTGAAAAAGTACGTCATATTAGCTTCGCGAAGCGAGACTAAAATAGTACATTTAGCCCCTTGGGTTTAAACAAAAGCCTTATAATCCAATTCAAATTTCTATGACACTGAAAAAAAAACTTACTGGCCTACACATTAATATCGGTAGTGTGGGAAATAACTAGGATTAGGAAATGATTAATTGTGTAAACTTAGTTATAAGAGATAAATCAATATTATTTCGCTATTTTTAATCATAATTATTTTATTTCATTTTACTACTCTGTCATATATTTTTTACCCTGTTTTATAAAATACGTGTTATGTTGTTTTATAGTATTAAGAAATTAATATAACTGTGTATATCATTCTATTGTAAAACATGATGAATAAAGAATATCTCTTGTCGCATTTATTAATTCGCCTGCATCAGCCGATAAGCCGCTAATTCAGGCCCTAGTATGTGGGAATAATAAGTGGCCATTTTGATAGCCACAGTCAGTCTTCTACTACACTCAGAGTCTTATACACTCAGTAATCTACTCTACTCTCTTGCGGCTATATTAGCTGATTATGGCTAATTAGCAAATACTTACCATGAAGAAATAAGTATTTTATTTTAAGTCAAGAAAGAAGTAGTCCAATACAGTCCACACATTCAACAATGGTACTTCGAGAGCCGGATCAATGAAGCAGAGGTGCGCAAGATAAATAGAAGATCGAAGCATTTCCCGTTTCAACGAGTCAGCAAGAGCCTGTACGTCGTGCACCATACTGTGAAGCCACCAGCTTCCCCCCGCGCGGCATGCATCATTTTGCCTCTTGTAGCCCTCGGGCTTTTGTCTCTTGACGGGGTTCGGGCTAGTCTCGACTCCGGGGAACTTATGAAGCTTCGGTTTCTGTTCCTTCATACGGCGACCCTCTAAACGATTCGCCTTTTACTCTGGCATGGTCCAGACGCTCGCTCTCTGTTAACACGGATTGCGCAGCACCCCTGAGTGAGTATTATCACTGGAAGAAAGAAGAAAGAAGACGTAGGGATTTAGGTCCCCGGGCGTTGCTTGAGCGTCAAGTGCCGGTAGCGCTCGCGTAGGGCAATTAGGTGTTAGGTTGTGTTTCCCCCCATTCCCCGTGTGTGTGTAAAATGTCGACCAACGAAGAGGTAGGTCGTATCGTGCGTCAGACGCGTTCGCGCACATATGAAGAAACGCCACCTTCCGTTCAGACAACAAGTGAGGAAACTAATACATGGAGCAGGGAACCGGGAGAGAGTAGGATTGGTAGTAGTAGCCACCTAGGGAACGAATCGACACATCCCGCGAACGTTATTCATTCTAACGGTGCCGCGCCACCGACCGCGAACCCGCCGTTAGCTCAAGACCCCATAGGCCGTCATAGTAGGAGTGCGTCGGGTACTGTGGTAAACGCGCCAATTGTTAATGTTAATCAGCAGCTTTCCGTTTTGATTGCCGAATTGGATTTTCATAACGCAGAATTAGAGCAGGCTAGATGTAGGTCGATCGCAGCTAAAAGTAGGTTGGAAATTGCTAGGATGGAAGCGTCCAACAATTCAGTGCCCACGTTCGATCTGACAGTGCCTAGGAACGCGCGTGTGTTAGGATGGGTAGAACAGCAAAGACAGAGTCTGAACAATCCGGTGCAGGAAATAGAGTCAAATCTCGCCCCTATGAACGTACCGCGTACGAGTTTCGAAAATAGGGATTTCGAGCTTTTATCCAGTCAAGTGGTAGAGGCAGTTAATCGTAGTAAGAGCACGCCAGTTATTCAAAGACACGTGCCAGAATTAACTCCTTTCGATGGCAATATCGCCGAGTGGATAGCATTTCGATCTGAATTTACGGACAGCGCGCCTCTATTTTCCAATATCAGTAACATAGGTAGATTACGTAGGGCTTTACGCGGAGAAGCGAAAATAGCCGTAAAATCTATCATGTACACCGTGTCGGATCCGTTAGAGATAATCGAAGCGTTAGAAAGGCATTTCGGTAACCCGGAGGAAATAGTCTTGGCGGAGATACATAACGTAAAAAAAATGCAACGCTTAGCGGAAGATAACAGTAATATAACCACTTTCGCGGGAACCGTAGCTAACGTAGTTTCCACCATAAAAGCGCTCCACCAAGACGAATTTCTCTATTCGCCCGAGTTAGTGAATAAAATCGTTGACAAACTGAATCTGATCGTGCGATATGAATGGAATAAATATAGGGCTTCGAACAAGGGGACGCCGGGTTTAGTAGCCATGTCTCAGTTTTTAAATGAGATAAGTGTAGCTACACGAAAAACTCACGGTCGTCAACGAGTTCGGTCCTCGATAAATTTTATATCGGAAACCGCTTGCGATTCACCACCGCGCATGCGCGGCGGAGAAGCGAGAGCGCGTCAACCGTCTCGGTCGCACGCCTCAGGCCATAATTACGAGTCATCAGATTCTGATTGCGATGATTTTATCCCGCGAACGGTAGCTCAAGTAAACGTTAAAACGCAGAAAAATAGGAATAATGCGCCTATTAATAAAAAAAAACCCCAAAAACCGCGTATGGTAGAAACCAGGACGAGCGAACCGATTTTCCCCCCCACCGCGACTATTAAGTGCATAATTTGTAGCGGAAATCATCTTTTAAGCAAATGCGCTGATTTCGCTAGCTTAACTATAGAAAAAAGATGGGAAACGGTCAGAACACATAAACTGTGTTTTAGGTGCCTGGAATCTAACCATAGGCGTCCCGTAAAGTGTAAATACGTTAATCAGTGCGAATCAGGTCATCATAAAATGTTACACGGATTGATGCTTAACACGACCCATTCGCGAAAAAATAATACCGGATTAGTAAATCATGTACGTAGTGCAGACACCTACCTGAAAATAATTCCGGTAGAGTTGTCAGGGCCCTTAGGGTCTGTACAGACTACAGCTCTTTTAGACGATGGCAGTTCAATTTCGCTAATTGAGAGGCACGTAGCTGATTTGGTATCGCCTCGTAGTAACGCAGAGACCCTATCGATTGAGGGTGTCGGCGGTAACATATTGTCGGAAAAAGAGTCGTGCAAAATTAGTTTCAATATCCGTGGAGCATGCAGTAGGAATTTAATAAAAATGTCCGCATACACAATAGATAAATTAAATCTCGCTACTCAGGCGGTATCTCGCGATTTGGTAAGAAAATGCGAACATTTACACGATATCGAAGATGAGCTATGTTATGAGCAAACGTCACCTACAATGATTATAGGTCAGGATCACTGGGATCTTTTAGTGCCTCGCCGCATTTTAAGCGGAGACAAAGGCCTCCCCGTTGCATCTCTGACAAAGTTAGGATGGTCGCTCCACGGTAGCCACGACGTACCTAGTGGCCGTGCTTTCATAGTAAATCATTTGCGTCCCGCTAAAACTACCGAAAATGAGATAGCCGAATTGATAAAAGAGCATTTTAGTATCGAATCGTTAGGAGTAGGAAATCGCCCTCCTAAATCCGATCCAGAACAACGTGCGTTAGAAAAGTTAAATTCGACTTGCGAAAAATTGGAAAACGAAGATAGGTATCGTGCCGGTTTGTTATGGAAATCCGATGACGAAACTTTGCCGAACAACAAATCGCAGGCGCTAAAACGATTACACTCTCTCGAAAATAAATTAAACAAAGATATGCAACTAAAATCTGAATATACGAAACAGATAAATAAATTACTCGAGAAAGGTTACGCCGAGAGAATGGAATCGCCCGCGCCAATAGATTCGTTAAGGTCATGGTATTTACCGCATTTTCCGGTTTTTCACGCGCAGAAAGGTTCTATGCGTCTAGTTTTCGACGCGGCTAGTAGGTCATTCAATAAATGCTTAAATGACGCACTATTACCAGGTCCGGACCTGCTTCAATCTCTTTTCGGTGTGTTATTGAGATTTCGCGAAGGTAAAATCGCCGTAATAGCCGACATCCGCGAGATGTTTTTACAAATAGAGGTTTTAGAGGAGGACAGGGATAGTCTACGTTTCCTATGGAGGGAGGGAGACGGGCAGTGTGAACCGACTGAATTCAGGATGAAAAGGCTCTGTTTTGGGTCCGTTTCATCGCCCTGTACTGCCCTATATGTTAAAAATAGGAACGCTGACTATCACCGGGATAGGTACCCCATAGCCGCCGAATACACGGTAAAAAACGCGTATATGGACGATTTTCTGATAGCTATGGATGAAAACGAAGTCGAGGCAAAAAAGGTCGTAAATGACATAATAGAGTTGAACAGTAAAGCCTCTTTCGAATTGAAAGGTTTCGCTTCGAGTCATCCATATGTGTTATCGGATATCAAGGATAAAAGTTCGCGATCGGAAACGGTTATAGGAGGTAATAACGCGGAAAGAACCCTTGGTTTAATATGGAATCACGAACGTGACACGCTAGGGTTCAACGTAAATCTGCGTAACACTCCGCGGGAGGTCCTGGAGGGTAAAGAGTTACCTACAAAAAGGCAGGTCACGAGTAGCGTTATGGCCGTCTTCGATCCTCTAGGATACATTTCACCCATATCGGCTTTAGGCAAGATCCTCATACAGGATACCTGGCGAACAGGCATAGGCTGGGACGATACGATATTGGATGAATCAGTACCCGCGTGGAATAGTTTCATACAAAATATACAACAATTAAAAGAGTTAGAATTGGATCGCTATGTACCCGCGAGTAATAGGAAGGGCTCGTTACACATTTTTTGCGACGCTAGTGAGAAAATTTACGCGGCGGCTGTCTATTTTGTGAGTGACAGCCCGATAGGTAAAACATCACGATTAGTAGCAGCTAAGGCGCGCGCGAGCCCCCTCCGTATAGTGTCAATTCCAAGACTCGAATTGCAAAGCTGTGTCCTAGGCTGTAGGTTAGCTAAATCAGTAAAGGAACAGACTAGTTACGAAATAGATAGTTGCCATTATTGGTCAGACTCACGTACGGTTTTAGCATGGATAAAATCAGACCCGCGCTCATACAAGAGTTTCGTGGCATTCCGTCTGGCAGAAATCGAGGATAGTTCGAAACCCACGGAATGGAGATGGGTTCCGAGCGCCTCAAACGTGGCCGACGATGCCACGAAGGCTATCCCATTAAAATTCGATAAAAACCATAGATGGTTTCACGGCCCTGAATTTATCCGTGAAAATGAGTCTGATTGGCCGGTTGACAAATCAAATAAGAATCCAATTCCCACCACGGGAGAGGAGCGTAGCGCGAAAAAGGTCGTAACCGCCGTTACTGTAGATAGGCCGCCTAAGTCCTTTTCGTATTTACCTAAGATAGAACGTTTTTCGAAATACACGCGTTTAATTAGGGCTACTGCTACCACCCTACTAGCTGCTGAGGTTTTTAAGTCCAAAATGCTCAATAGAAAAATAGAAACTGAAATGAACAATAACCACTTGAAAATGGCCGAGTTATTAAATATTCAACGCAGTCAACGGGCATATTTCGACGAGGAAATGAAACTCATCGAGGCTGGACGACAAATACCCAAGAAGTCTGCACTCAGCAAGCTCGCCGTGAAGATGGACCGCCACGGAACTCTACTGCTGGACGGGAGAATCGACAGAGAAAAAGCCACGCCGATACTTCACGCCAAAGAAGACTTCACTCGCCTCCTGATCGCTCACTATCACGCTATGTTCAATCACGGTAACCACTCCACTGTGATGAACGAGATAAACCAACATTTTTACGTAATAGGATTGCGAGGTGCTCTGAGATTTATAAGCAACAGATGCCAATGGTGTCGTGTCAGAAGGGGGTCACCCTCTAAGGCTCCTTTCGGCGATATACCTAAAGAAAGGCTAACTGTAAATCAACCTGCTTTTACCGCCACAGCCTGCGATTTATTCGGGCCTATGACTATCACAGTCGGACGAAGACACGAGAAGCGATGGGGAGTCCTGTATACGTGCCTAACCACAAGGGCCGTACATCTTGAGCTAGTGAACTCCTTATCTGGTTCGGCTATGATCATGTCACTCAGAAGAATGATGGCGCGACGTGGCACTCCATCAATCATTTTTTCGGACAACGCTACAAACTTTTATGGAAGCGAACGTGAGATCAGTGACGCCATGAATAGCGCAACCAGTGATCTGCTAGAATACGCTAGGCAGCGTCAGATTATTTGGAAGAAGATCCCACCAGGTAACCCTTCCGCCGGCGGCGCATGGGAGAGGCTCGTAGGCTCAGTAAAAACCGCCCTACGAGCTACCCTTAATGAAAAGCACCCCCACGAAGAAGTGCTTCACACCCTGCTTTTAGAGGCCGAACACGTAATTAACTCGCGACCTCTTACGCCGGTTATGCTAAACGAGGAAAAAGAAGCTCTCACACCGAACCATTTTCTTATCGGCCGCTCTAATGCCATGTCACCATTCGGTTCATTTTCCGACATCGTTCTTACTTCAAGCTCATGGAAAACAGCGCAGCGACTAGCCGATCATTTTTGGCAAAGATGGATCAAAGAATACCGCCCGTCGCTGAGAGCTAGATCCAATAGCGCCCACGACAACGTGAAAGAAGGCGACATAGTGCTCATAATGGACAGTACAATGCCCAGAGGTACCTGGCCAAGAGGTGAGGTAGTTAAAGTCTACCCAGGTCCAGACGGCAAAGTCCGAGTCACTGAAGTACGCACAGCAGCGGGATCCATCCGTCGTCCAGCCTCCAGACTCATTGTTATTTCCTAGAAACCAAGAGAATGGTGTTTGCACACGCGGGGGATATTGTGGGAAATAACTAGGATTAGGAAATGATTAATTGTGTAAACTTAGTTATAAGAGATAAATCAATATTATTTCGCTATTTTTAATCATAATTATTTTATTTCATTTTACTACTCTGTCATATATTTTTTACCCTGTTTTATAAAATACGTGTTATGTTGTTTTATAGTATTAAGAAATTAATATAACTGTGTATATCATTCTATTGTAAAACATGATGAATAAAGAATATCTTTTGTCGCATTTATTAATTCGCCTGCATCAGCCGACAAGCCGCTAATTCAGGCCCTAGTATGTGGGAATAATAAGTGGCCATTTTGATAGCCACAGTCAGTCTTCTACTACACTCAGAGTCTTATACACTCAGTAATCTACTCTACTCTCTTGCGGCTATATTAGCTGATTATGGCTAATTAGCAAATACTTACCATGAAGAAATAAGTATTTTATTTTAAATCAAGAAAGAAGTAGTCCAATACAGTCCACACATTCAACAGGTAGTGCCCAGAGCACTCATACTAAGTAAGGTGCCGAGAGAGTCACTAGATCTTCTTTTTCTCAACTTGTTTACTAGGCCGAGTACCTCATGTACTGGACTCACCACTGTACTCGTTAGGTGTAATCAATAATGCTTATGTACGGTCCACATACCGCACATTGCCGTCTCAGCGAAATTGCCTCGAATCGCGTAAACCATTAAACTACGCGTCAGTACACGTTTACCATTAGCACTCATCACGCGTGTCCTCATTCGCACTATCATTCATAATATCGTGCTTTTATAGTTAGTTTTACACAGTATCAATAAAGGAGCTATTTTAGACTATATAAGTGAGTTATTATTACATCATCAAGCAAGGAACATTTTATATACTTGGTGTATGTGGCACTAGCAGCTCGTACATCAATTTGGTCCTTCGAGCAAAAAAGTGAGTGTTTTTGGGAGTCTCAAGTGCAGTATCGATTCGGTTTGATTGGCCTCCCACAAGCGGGTCTCACCAGTCAGATTGAGAAGGCGTCTACACTGTACAGCGAGGCCCAGAAACACTGCTTAACCAGCACCATACAGCATCAGCATCATACAGTTTACAAGCATCAACAAACTACAGCATAACAGCATCGTCTCACAGCATATCATCAGCGTCACTCAGCTCAACATCAGCATCAGCAGTACATAGTGACAACAGATAAGCATATTTTTAATATCAAAATGGAAGCATTGTTGGATACCCAATTCCAACTTATGGAGGCTATGCAGATGTTTCTTGAAAACTTCAAAAAAGACGGAGCAGACCGCAAAACACCAGACAGGATCCCGAGAAGATTACATGTACTCGACCAATATTGGACCGATTTTCAAGTAAAACACGAGAAACTTCAAAAAATATGTGAAGAAGAAAAAAATGATCATTCATACTTTTCTAGTAATCAATACGACGTCACTAAGCAATTTTATCTAACTACCAAGCAGTATTAGCTCCTTCATGACATTGGAACGTAAACCGGTGTCTTCATTATCAAACCAATCAACGTCAAGATCGGAACCATCACCCCAACCAGGTCCTCGCAGTCAGGTCCAGGACCGTGTAGATACACCTCTTCAAGCAGCTCCCGCGGTAGATCCCAACTTGTTTCCGCCGGGACCAGCTCACGGGGAAGATGCCGCACTCACTTATCCTGATACAGTATCACGCGGATCTCTCAGCAAAACGGACGAGATGTTACGTAAGCAGACCAGCAACTTTAGGGCATTCGCTAGAACTGTGTCTAACATTTCCTTAGAAAATATCAATGAAAAGTGGGAGTTTGAGGATACCCTCAAGACTCTGCAAGCACGCTGGACAGCCATAGACACCCTTCACTGGGAAATTGACAGCATCCTGGAAACTAGGAACATCACATACGAGATGAATTATAACACCTACGAGATGCAGTTCAATCAAATCAAGAAAGATATCAATACTAAAATGTGGTCAGTTTCACATAGAGAAAAATCAACCCCTAAGATGGAAATTCCCATCTTCAGTGGCAGCTATCAGCATTGGATATCCTTCAAGGACTTATTTACCGAAGCAATTCACGCTAATCCTTCCCTTCCTAACGCTCAGAAAATGCAGTTCCTAAAGAGTAAAGTAAAAGGAGAGGCAGAAAAACTAATCCAGCATTTACTTATCAGCTCAGACAACTATCAAACGTGTTAGGATATCTTGAACCATAGATACAACAACAAAAAGATGATTTTCACATCTCATCTCAACATACTTCTCAACTTACCCAACACACAGCAACAGTCCGCATCATCTATCAAAAAAATCCACGATACAACAAACGAATGTCTTCACGCTATCAAGAACCTAGGTGTGGACATAACATCATGGGACCCGATCATAGTCCATCTACTCTCGCAAAAACTCGATGCAGAGACGCACAACGGCTACATAGAATCGTTGAAAATGCCACGCGAGTTACCCACCCTTGACGACCTTTTGGAGTTTTTGGAGAACAAATTTACATCAATGGAGTCCTCTCGTCGCAAACCAGATGTATCGAAATCGTATCAACATCATCAGCAGCAGTATGAACCTTCAGGGAGCAATAAGAAGTTTCATTCATACAAAGCATTCAGCACCAATCAAAACATCAGTTCTAAATCATATTCAAATAATTAATTTAACAGGACATTGAATAATTATAACGAGCATAATAAATGTCCACATTGTAAAAACGACCACAAGTTATTTGCTTGCAAGCCATTTCTCGGATTACAGCCCGACGGTAAACGGGAAATTATTGCGAAATACAATTTATGCAAAAATTGTTTATAAGATCATAAAGGTAAGGAGTGTCATTCGCATAAAAGATGCCGCGTTTGTAATCGAAACCACAATACCTTACTTCACGATGCCTACGGAAACCCGATTCAAGGTACTACGGGTAACGAAGGAATTGCCGCCGAGAACAAGAAATCTAACAATAACAACAGCAACCACGTGTCTCAAGAAGATTTATCAGAGATTCTTTTAGCAACCGCATTAATCAAAGTCAGAGCAATGGACCAATCTCAGGTGACCCTAAGAGCTTTAATTGATGCAGGATCTCAGACCTCCCTCATCAGCGAAAGATCAGCACAACTCTTGAGATTGCCACGAGAACGATGCAAAGGAGTCATATTTGGAGTCGGCGCAAAATAAAACAATTGCAAAGGCATCATAAATATAACATGTACCGCATTAGATAATCAGTACAACTTTAACACAGATGTTTACGTTATGCGGAACCTCATCAACTATTTGCCAAATAAATCATTCAAAAAACCATCATGGGAATTTTTAGAAAATATTGATCTGGCCGACCCAGAATTTTACATCAGCCGCCCAGTTGATATTTTACTGGGAGCCGACATTTATTCAACCATCATTCAAGAAGGTATAATCAGGCACTATAAAGGGCAACCTCTCGCGCAGCAGACACGGATCGGCTGGATTTTGGTCGGAAACGTCCAGCCACTGCAATGTAACGTCGTCCTAAACAACGTAGAAGATATTCACAAGTTTTGGTCGGTGGAAGATATATCAGAGACTTCGAACATGTCACAAGAAGATCTCGACTGTTTGAATTATTATCAAAAAACTACAACACGCAATGAGGAAGGCCGATACATCGTGAGCATGCCGTTCAAGCCGGATTTTGAAGAAAAATTAGGAGCTTCAAAACCCATGGCTATAGCACAATTTCGTCAATTCGAAAGCAAATTTATCAGACAGCCAAATTTAGCCGAAGCATACAAATCATTTATGAACGAATATCAATCATTAAATCATATGGTTGAGTGTACTAGCAACGAGACACCAAGTTGCTATTTTCCTCACCACTCAGTGGAACGTGCGGAATCAACAACGTCAGCACTTCGTGTCGTATTCAATGCGACGGCAAAAACATCGACGGGCTACAGTTTAAATGACCTAATGAGTCGTGGACCAAATTTACAGCAAGATCTAATGAGCCTCATCTTGCGATGGATTTTTATCTACATCTTATTTATTGCTGTTGTAATAATAACAGGAGTAATGATTTGGCGCCGCCTACGCAGTCGCCGAAGCGGGAGCGCCGACCTACGTTCGAGACCAGAGGAACAACAGCCATCGTCCGTCGTGACCCACGCTCCTCAAATTCAACCTCGAGTACTGGACTGCTCGTCAAGACACGAGTTGCCCGGAACGGAACTAAAAGCAATATCCAGCATTCGCAGGACGACGCAAAATAAATCCACCTCACCTGGTTTGAATAAAACTGCGTTCGACGACAGCGATCGTCTATAATTTGAAATTTAATTGTTTAGCATTTAAGATTATTTTTCATTTGTATCAATTGCTATTATCATCAAATTTGAATCATTCTAATCTCACGCTTCTCTCGTGGGGCAGCATGTACGGTCCACATACCGCACATTGCCGTCTCAGCGAAATTGCCTCGAATCGCGTAAACCATTAAACTACGCGTCAGTACACGTTTACCATTAGCACTCATCACGCGTGTCCTCATTCGCACTATCATTCATAATATCGCGCTTTTATAGTTAGTTTTACACAGTATCAATAAAGGAGCTATTTTAGACTATATAAGTGAGTTATTATTACATCATCAAGCAAGGAACATTTTATATACTTGGTGTATGTGGCACTAGCAGCTCGTACAGCTTAAGCAACCATAGCGTTGCGGCGCGTCGCGCGAATTTTGAAATCTGCGAAACTATCTCTTTTAAGTTTTAATAAATTGCATAATATAAATCATCTTGTTTCCTGTGTGTTAAGTAAGTTGATATAATAACACTAACGCTTTAAAGGAAAAACTAAATAGCTTTATTTGCATAATCTATCTCTATAATTTTCTAAAATTATGACTAAAAATACTGTTTATCACAACACAACAAAACGGGGCTTAATCGCGTATAAATATGATTTATTTAATTATCTTTCATTAGTAATTTTTCGACGTTTCGGACGAGAGAAACCTTCCGTCGAGACCATGGACGTATCGCGACGAGACGCCACATATTTATACGCGATTAAGCCCCGTTTTGTGTGATAATGAGTGAAGATCGTGTAAGTTTAAAACGAAAATACTGTTATTTTCTTCTGTTTCCGCGATTATTACTCATTGAAATAGAACAATTTAACGGATTATATGGCGTATATTCTAGTATAATATAATATAATAATAGGTCTACAGTCTGTGAACATGTCATTGACAAACCAAAGCACTCAATTAAGTTTGATAAACCAAAAGCCAAAAAAATACATTTTTTCCCAGAATGCTACGCGAGGCTATTGAGATTAAAAAGCATCCTAATTTAAATAGAGAGGATGGATTGTCGCTACCACCAGCTTGGGATCCTGTAATACATCTCATTAAGGAACAAGCGAGACACAGGACTGCAAAACCTTCATTTTCGAACGGTGTAAAATATTTTATCTGTTTAAAAAGTACTTTAATAGTCTCTGGTTTTTTTTAATATTTGAAATAAAATGCTGCTTGGTAAATTATTAAAATATACAGTAGATTGTTTAGATTGTTTGACAAGGGGCTAAAATAAGCCATTATGACACGAAGTGACTATTTAGACGAGCTCACGAAGTAAGCGAGGACAAATATGTCTGAGTATCATAATAGCTTTTAGCCACGTGTTAAACACTGCTTTTCACTTCGACTGCGAGACAATAAAAATTACCTAACCTTAAAATTGTATATTTCTTTAAAAACTAAAAGTACGGTTTGAGCAATTTTATCAGAAAGTTTGGCCAATCTGATCAGGTTGGTTTGTTTTTTTTTATTATTCGCAAGTTTTTTTTTCAGTTTTAATAGAAATTTGTATGGGATTATATGGCTTTCTTTTAAACCCTAGGGGCTAAATGTACTATTTTAGTCTCATTTCGCGAAGCTACTATGACCTACTTTTTGAGCAGGAGAAGTGAAAAAACAATTAAGCCCTTCTAGCACATGTGTAACTGTCGTTACAGCTTAGGCCCATCTGGCATGTATGTACACCTTTATTTGTTTTTTCAAAAATGGGTAGTTTGCACAAATTGTAACATTGACAGAGGAAAATACATCTATTCTCAGTCCACCCGTGACCATGGGAAGCTGAAAAGCTTCCAAAACGTCGTGAACTAAAATGAGATAATATACGCGATATAATCCGTTAAATTGTTTTATTTCAAAAATACTGTTATCCTAGATACCAATATTTTTAGTCGTAATAGAATGTAGATCCATATCGCTTCAATTTCTAGCACACTATAAATGCATTTATGTGTTGTAAGTTGTAAGTTCAAGGAACTCTTATGGTGCGACTCTGTCTGTCAGTCTGTCTGTCCGACTATTAAAGCGCCATATCTCAAAAACTACTTATGTTAACTATTTGAAATTTGGAATATTTATAAATATGGGATTTTTATTTTCTACAAAAACGACGAATATGAGGGGGGGGGGGGGGGGGGGGGGAATTTAAAGTACTACTGGGTCAAGTGGGGTATCATGACAGGGCTTGACTTGTACATATTTGATCAATTTTTAATTTTTTTTTTATTGTAATTAGTTTTTATTTTATTAAGGAAAATATGAAAAAAAGAACACCATTGCCCCCTTTAATTTTACCAATCGAAAATTTAGTAATTTTCACAATTTGTATTAATAAACTTAAATATTACACGAAAATTATATAATTTTTCAATTGATCAACCCGGTTGCGTTAAGTTTGCACCTGATTTCTATGCAATGCCATAGATATCAGGTGCAAACTTAACTCAACCGGTACCGGGTAATAAAGTTAGGGTAAGTAAAAATTTGTACCGAACCCTCGGTGCGCGAGTCCGACTCACACTTGGCCGGGTTTTCGTAATTCATTTTATGTATTTGAGAATAAATTTTATGACGCGAACACTTATTTAAACAGCTTTATTTAACCCGCTGCTTATTCATTCCTTACTATGGTTCTTTGTTCTTAGCAATCGAAGCCTCGCAAAAGTGCATCTTACATAGCGAATTTTAGTACTTAATTTAGCAAAAATTCTAGGATTAATTTGTGTACACTATTTACGCAAGTGTTTGGAAAATTATGACCGCCATGTTGACATTTATGACCGCAAAGCCACTGCTTTGCGTGCTTCATTCGATACTAATACGTCGGAGAAGAAACATTGAAGTAAGTCAAATGAATCACAGTTACAACTTGAAATAAATTATTTTATTACTACTTATAAAAAAGAAATTTAAGGAGTGAATATATTTAATTGTACAATGCTCTGCGGGTCCAATTTAGTAATTCATTTGGGGCGCTGTTGGGGTTGCCTCACTAACTGGAGGCGGCGGACCATGTTCGCAGCAGCTCGCACGGACGACTTTCATGCTATTCGGCGGAAATTAGTGGCTGCGAGGCAGCTCCAGCAGCATCCTCATAATGATAGCAGACAGATTGGACTGTCCAATAATTATAAATTTATATGGACTTGTAAAGTCAAATCTAGAGTATAAGTTTTAAGACTTTTCAGTTTCTTTACCTGCTAAGTACTAAAATTAGAAATGAAGTCAATGCATGATATTTAAAACAGAAAAATATGAAATTTTGATGAAATCGTTTAAATTTTCATCAAATTAAGATAGAAAAGATTAAATTGACACGTCACAATTACTTAATCGCCAATCGAGTAATTTAGTCGTGATTATTTTTGTGGTTAAATTACGTATTTAATCATTTTTTTTGTACTCAGTACCGATTAACCTCCCAACCGATCGTAGCCTGTCCATCAGCGATGGTTTAAAAATCGTTTATAAAACTTATCGAGATATTTTTAAATGAAACTTGAGTGTGAAAAGAAAAAATATCGATACTTTTATAAAGTTGTAAGAATGAAATGTCTGTATTTGAAACAAAAAAAGATTGTTACGGACTATTTGGCGGCCACTGCAACGAAAAATCTCCGCGGACGAAGTAGCGGGCACCGTCTCGTTTATAACAAATTGAAGTTCGTTTTAAATAAGAATTCTGGCTAAAGCACACTAAAAATCATGAACGAATGGTTACAAGGCAATGAAGTAGAATTGAAATCGCAAACACATCGTGCAACAATTGATTTCTTCAAGAAATTTAAATGTGCACCTATTACAACTGCCGACGTAGAAAGATCATTCAGTGGGTTAAAATGGATATTTAAAGCAAGACGCCGCTGCTTAACTGTTCCAAATTTAGAAAAGATATTAATAATTTATTTCGAAAATCATATCAAGTACTAAATTTACTGCAGGTAATTAATTAACGTTTTTTTTATTATTATCTCATAACATAAGGCTTGGTACTAAACCTAAAGTACTAGTACAGTTTACAATTCGCAGTGAGGTAATTATTCATTAGGCATGATTATGATCGTTTGTCAGAATAACCTATCTATTAATTTCTACTCTTTAGCAAATCATTCGTGCCCCAAAAACCCCAGGGTATACATGGGCCATATTGTCAGAAATAAATAATTTGAAATATGACATAATATGTCAAATTGATTGGTTTTTGTATGCTAAGGTGTGCAATATGGAGGCTGCTGCAGTGATATCGAGCTTAAGGCAAATCCAAGCGGCCTTTCAAATTATTGGAGTTCTAGGACTGACCGACACATTCTGGTCGCAAGATGCTGTTGTGACAGGTAAGTACTTTTTTAATATATGGTTTTAGGCTAGTTTTCCGACAGATTTAAGCGTTCTTTTAAGGTTCCGTACCCATGGGTATGGAAAGAGATCCATAATGGATCCCTATAACCACAGCTATAACTAAGCCTCGGATTACCTTTGACAACTCTTGTAGACACTTGAAATTTTCAAAGAACGTTTACTGCTATATAAAAAACTGATGGTTCTACTTTTTGGTATTATAAATCAAATTTTGCAGATGGTGCGTCTTACGACTTCATCATTGTGGGCGGAGGAAGTGCGGGGTGTGTGCTCGCAAATCGGTTGTCAGAGGAAAAGCAGTTTAGCGTGCTGCTCATCGAGGCTGGCGGAGACCCACCTTTTGAGTCTATGGTAAGGTGACGGAGCAGATTGAAACCATTTTGTTTAGCTGAATTTTTCTTAGTTGAGTCGATTACAATACGCCCTAGGTGACAAGCGGTCCCGACAGAGGTGAGTATTTCTGAACACGAATATTAAATTTGCTCCTGGTCATTAGATCTTTCCCATGTGTTTAAGCACATATGCTTATAAATTTATAAAATAATGTATATCGGCGTCTAGTCGTGACCCTTAATATAATCATTGTTTCATTTAGTAGGTTGATTTGTGTTCGTATCTTAGAGCCTGCTAATAGAGAGCTGTGCGAAAATGGACCAATCAGGGTGCGTCGCTGTTGAAACCAACACGAGCAAACTTGAATCTGCACGATGTGATTGGTTAATTTCGCACAGCTCCATTTTAACGCACTGGCAGCCTTAACCACTGGAGTAGAGGTGTGCGCCGCGCCGCCGCGCCGCCGCCGCCGACAATTTTTCCACGCCGCCGCCGCCGATGATGTTGACCGGCGTAAAATCGGCGTGGCCAATTTTTTATGATAAATGATTTTCTTATCCAAATTACAAGTACATACTGAGAAATACATCGTGTTATATATTTTTGAATAATCATATCTCATTAACATTTTGTTCATTGCAAAATCAACAACATTTAGCTTTTAGTATTTGGAGTTTGTTAGAGTCTGTCAAGCGAGTTGCGCCCGCGCCCCTCGGGTATGGGGCTGATTATATATCTATCTCATAATATACCATACGAAAAAAAGAGATGGATATAATAAATCAGCCCCATCCTAGGTGACAGTGGTGACACGATGCATTTGACATACTCTATGTGCGCGTGTTATTTATATAATATCTTTATGATTTATACTACTTACTGTTAATAAGTACAGCTCTTTTAGTATTTGGCGTTTATTATGTGCGTGCACGTGTTATTTTTACAACATCTTTATGCTACTACTGTTAATGAGTGCAGTGCAGTGCAGCTGCAGCATGAGGAAAAACCCAAAGCCCAAAACTCAGGACAGGTAGCGCGCCAAAGCGTGTAAGA
Organism: Hedya salicella; assembly: GCA_905404275.2. Classification (NCBI taxonomy): domain Eukaryota; kingdom Metazoa; phylum Arthropoda; class Insecta; order Lepidoptera; family Tortricidae; genus Hedya; species Hedya salicella. The sequence goes on along the minus strand of FR990106.1, from coordinate 3,614,503 downwards.
GCGTATGGTATTTTGCGGTGGGGGAGAGGAGATGAACCGAATTGTTCTTATTATCGGTTAGTGATAGTTCAACGGTGTAACTGTGTGCGAGTGTCGTTTGTCAGATATGGCGGACGAAAGTGACGATGTATCGGTCAGAAATCAAAAAGTTTGTGATTTTAAAATACAGACTTTGTATTGCAAATCAAAAAAAAATAGTAGTTGCTGGAAGCATTTTGGCAAACTTGTGTGGGAAAAAGATAATAAAAAGAAGCACGTGCTAACCGATCAAGTGTTTTGTGAAATTTGTTTAAACAATGCACAAAATCAAGATTCAAGCACTCTATTTGGCTTGTAAGTATTGCGTTGTTTTATAAAATAATAAATAAAACGTTTGAATGCTTAGATTATGGAAGCAATAACGAATAAAAAATTGTTACAGGGTAAAAATAAAATCATACAGTAGCAGTGTGAGCACGGGAAATTTGATTCGCCATTTAAAAGAAGAACACAATATTAGTGATGCGGAAAAGGAAAAGAAAGCCATAGCAAACATAAAAACGTTCTTCACACCAAGACCGCGCCCATCAACTAATACAGCAGCTAATCATAAGTGGTTACTTGCAAGAGATCTAGCTATATGGTTTTGTCGATCCCTGATGCCCTTTGACTCAGTTGCAGATGAAGGAATGACAGAGTTTTTCCAAGTAAGTCATCCTATTAACTTTGTAATAATATTTTCTATCGTCTGAATTATCGGTCTGTATACTGTATCTGTATATGAATCAAACATTATTGCCAGTATATGATTTGGCATTATGTACAAGAAAGCATTTATACATTGTAATAATAACTTCTATTTAGTATATGATTTGTTATTATGTACAAGAATGCGTTTACATGCATATATTATAATAATCACTTCTATTTTTTTCAGAAATATGGCGTCATTGTTGCTTCAGAAGATCTACCAACAAGAACAACAATTTCTCGTGATGCATTGCAAGATGTGTACGATTCATTGCTTTACGAAGTAAAACGTGAAACATCGAAAGCAGGCCAACACGTTGCAATGACCACGGATTTGTGGAGTGACTCGTATCGTCGCCGAAACTATATCACGTTTACACTGCACTATCTTGATGGTAAGTTATTAGTTAGTAGAGAGAGGGCATTATACACGTGGTGATTTTATGTGCCATTACCTTTATATTTCACGTTATCTTCCACTTTTTCGATAAAAAAATAGTTTTTGCTCGCACATGTGTAAAGAAGTTTTCAGTGCCACATGCTATTTTTAGGTCACTTTTTCTGTTTGTTTAAAAAAATTAAAAACTATGTGTGGCAATAATATATTAAAACATTTTTTCTTTTCAGAAAATATGGCCTTATATCGGTTTACCCTGGATACTATCCTCATTCTTGAAAAAAAGACTGGTGAAAGAATAAAAGAGGAAATTCAAGCTGTGAGAGAGCGTTTCGGATTGATAAAAAATCAAGTATTTCTCGTAACAGACTCGGGTTCTAATGTCAAAAAAGCGGCTACTTTGATTGATGATGTCACCAGTCATTTTTGTCTTGGACATGGACTGCATAATCTTGTAATGGTGGATGGGATTGCTACTGTTGAATCTTTGCAAGCATTAATACAGAAATCTAAAAAAATTGCAAAAGCTCTACGATTTCGCGCTCCTGAGCTTGAACAAGAAGCCGAAAAAGAACAACGGCTAATATTGACATCACTACAAGACCCCAATATGTATGATGGTGGTGACTCTGAGTCCAACAGTGATGACGACGATACTGATGAGAATGAAGAAGAATCGCGTCGTTCAGCAACGACATATGCTAAGACTACTCAAACTATTAAAACAGAAAGCAAAACCCGTTGGCACAGCTTGCTGACAATGTTAGAGAGCTTGTCCCATCCCAACAATAAAGGACCAGTAAATAACCTTTTGGGCAAAATTTCAAAAAATCACTTGAAAGTGACCGACGCGGAATGGCATATAATGCAACAGTTAATTCAAGTTTTAAAGAAAATTCGTACTGCAGTGGAAATATTAAGCTCTGATTTGAATTGCACAATAAACGTGGCGCTAGTTCTGAGAAATGAAATCGAAGATATTTTGAGGAAGACTGAAGATCGTGAATTGATCGCTATAACGGCTCTGAAAAAGAGGATGTTAGATCGACTGGATTACAGATTTCCAATAACTGATACATTGATCGCATCGTCGTTGCTGGATCCCCGGTTTCAAAAGCTGAAAACAATCGATTTGTATCTAGAATCCCGCATCATGACATGACAAGGCCTGATTTTATTGCAAATTATGTGGCCAATGATTTGCAATTAAAAGATGTTGACTCAACTTCAGTGCAGCTTCAAATGCAGCAGCCCTCAACGTCTCAGGCCTCAGAAGCAATGCTTCTAAGCTTAGCTAATAAATACAGTGAAGAGACTTCGACTTTCACATCACCCGTAGAGTCAGAGGCATGGAAGTATTTCTGCAGTGCATCAGCCAATGATGTCACACATGGGATCCTTCAATATTGGGAACAGCGCAAGAGCGTATATCCATGGCTGTATGCGACTGCCAGAGCCATATTGTCAATTCCTGCAACGAGCACACCCAGCGAACGTGTATTTTCTATAGCGGGATTGACTTTGAACGCGAAAAGATCCCGTCTTCACCCATCTCGTGTAAATAAAATAATATTCATACATGATAATTACTCTAAATCAAAAAAGGGTAGCTCTTAATTATTGGACAAACTGATTCGAACGAGATATATATGATTCCAATTTCATCAGAATTACCAAAAATTTGCTTGTGATGTGATTTGATTTGACTGATTAAGAATTATACTAGTCTTATTATTGTGATTTAATTATTTTTTTCTATTTAGGTATGTTAAGGATTGTTTGACTGTAAAAGTTTTAATTACATATGTTTCTTTATTAAAATGTTGTTTAAAATATTTTATATTGTTGATTTCATGTGAAACATGCTCTAATTTGATAATAAAAGTTGATTTACAAGGATATTTCGTTTTACTTTTAATCAACCTAGCAAATTTTGCTCCACGCCGATTTCACGCCGATTACGCCGCCGCCGCCGGTGAAAATTTCGCCGGACGCCGCCGCCGACAATTTTTTGATCGGCGCACACCTCTAGTAGGTATGTATGTTTGTCCGCTATCATCTCACGTTTGGCTGAACCGATTTAAATGCGGTTTTCGAAAAGTATTTGTTACATTCTGGAGGTTTCAGCATACGTCGTTTTGGTAAAGGTGAGTCCCTTATATATAGGGTTCCGTAGTCAACTACCCTTATAGTTTCGCCATTTCCGTCTGTCCGTCCGTCTCTCCGTCCGCGACTGAGCTCCGTGATCATTAGTACTATATGTATATGTATTACGCCAAGAAAACGGTAAAATAAAAACAAAAAAACTTTTTTTCGGGTCCCTCTCGTACACCCAATTTAGTGTTTTTTTTTCGGTCCAACATTAGTGTGTCGTGAATAGGTCTTTCAAAATTAATAGGGGTCTCCAAACATTATATTTTGATAAAATTTGCAGTTTTGTAAATATTTGCTCCGGAAATGCAAAAAATAGCGTCCCCCCCCCTTTTCAACCACGCGGCAAAAAATATGGAACATTTCATTTAAATAAGGCCTTTTACGTACTTTCAATAAAAACTGTAAACAAAATCAATATACTAATTAATTAGATAATAAAAAATATATTGGACACATATTTTTTGCTTTTTCAAATAATCATTAAATACTAAAAATACAAAAGAATGGAATAAAGCTTTATTCGGGATAACACATCATAACAAATTTAACATGACAAAACAGACAATATAATGTAAACGAGAGATGTGAAACTATAAATCGCATTAAACTATAGATCGCATTAAACTTTAGGAATAGGGACTCCTGACGTCACTCCCAAACTACCGGGCCAATTGAATTGCCATTTAGCACGAATATTTTCAAGAATTTTTAATGTCGACCTTGAGAGATTTCAAAATCGAAGCCATTTTCGTAATTAACGTCCCAAGAAACCAGAACAACGACACCCATTTTGATATTTTGACATTTCAACCCTATCGCTCACCAACGGGGATATGATATTTCACGTCCGCTAAGTTGGATTTCAAGATCGATGCCGTTTTCGTAATTAACGTCCCAAAAAACCATAAAAACGACACCCATATTGATATTTAGATAATACAACCCCATCGCACCCCGACAGGGAAGATATTATTTTACGTCCGCCACGTTGGATTTTAAAATCGTCGTTGTTTTCGTAATAAGCGACCCGATAAAACATAGAAACAATACCCATGTTGATTTAGACTTTGTCATTACATTTCCCCCTTTTAGGGGTTGAATTCTCAGAAAACTTTGAATACAAAAAGAACTTTGAATCCCTATTTCACACACAATTGCACAATTTTGAAAAATCTTTCTTAGTGCACCCCTTGACCTTATAAGAAACCTACAAGCCAAATCTGAAATCTCTAGAACCAGTGGTTGGGGTTGTGCATTGATATATCAGTCAGTCAGTCAGTCAGTTTCTTCATTTTATATTTAAGATAGAAAATACCTAGAAAACCGTGATCGATTGTGTAAGAAAGTTGCAATTTAAAATAATGGCCAGTTTAGGGTACATAGATAGCTATTATTCAGTTTTGAAACCACGTACATGATTATTAGGATATGTCTGAAGTAGTAATGTGCAAATGGACCTCCACGCAGATATGTACACTACACATTTTAAGCTTTTTACCATACCTTTTTTACTCTAAACGTAGTATCTCCAGATTCTCCAGTGAAGAGGGGAACAACTCAAAAATGCAACTTTTCAGGACAGGATAAATAGTTTTTTCACGTCATCTCACGCTCGAAAAGCTCCTCATGATAGCTTTGCGAAGCTTGGCTGAGGTGCCTGTTCTCTACTAGGGTTTAAAAACGCACCGCGCATCCGGACTCTATCCGCCGGCGAGCGGCTTATGCTCCGGCCCGCGACCGCCGCGGCGGGCTCGCCTCAGGACCGGAAAAGCTAACTCATCTATACCATTTTTATGAAATGTCATTGTCATTGAATCGAATAATACATTTTATGCATTGCTTATATACCTACGTCATTGTGGCTTCATCACGTCATATGTACGGTACAGTCTCGTAGCTGGTCATCCACATGTTAGATTTTTAATTTATGTATAGATAAAAGATACTTACCAACAAAAAAACGCGTTTTGTCTCTGCTGAAAAATTGCCTGTTTGAGTTATTTTGCTTTTCACTGGACATTTTTATTTGTAAGTTGTTAAAAATAATTGTAGCTTAAGCTGTCCTGTAGCAAACTGCAATATAATGTCTAAGCAATTATTCACACTATTATAAAGTTGCTAAAATAAAATGTCTGTACATTGAAGAAAATTTCTAAACTATAAGTGAAACGGACTATATATTAAGGTCACTAATGAGAGTAAATAATATATTTATTGCCACATAACTACATTAAGAATTAGGAACGAACTAACTTAACTACTAACTTACTGCTATGAACATAACAACAGAACTAACAATGTGCAATAGGGATGACCTCAGCGTTTTCAGTCCATCCCTAATGACAACTAGTAAATTACAAGTCCGTTCTTGGTATATACACTTAGCCTATGTTTTAGTGGTGTATATAGGATATTTAAAATTGGATAAGATAATTTATATGACCGGCCCCCGTATTGCCTAACGCGTTTGACGCTTGCAATCAGAATCAAGTGTCATGATTTTGTATGGGCTATGACAGTTGATTCCGATACCAAGTGTCAGAATATCGTTAGGCAATAACCCCGCGGGTTCGATGATACATTATTTTATTTATTATCTCAAATTAGTAAACATTTTTCCAGCTTCCTGGCCTGACTGGGCTCCTACCGCGAACATCGCCAGACTGGAAATATAATGCATCGTTTGATGAAAATAGAAAAATCTTCCAGAACAACCGCCAAGCACCACTGCCTCAAGGTAAAATGCTTGGAGGAACATACAGCTTTGGCAACATGTTCTACGTGAGGGGTAATCCAAAGGATTTCCAAACATGGGCAGATGTCGTCGGAGATCAGTCTTGGAACTACGAGAATGTACTGCCTTACTTCAAAAAGAGTGAACACCTGGATGATCTTGATATTCTTAATTCAAAGTATAAAAACTTTCACGGAACTAGTGGATACTTGCATGTGACCAGAGAACACCATAAAGAAGTAGATAAATACCTAGAAATGTTTAAGGAGCTTGGACACAACATAAATTTAGATGCAAACGGGAATGAAACCTTAGGATACAACGAAGGCTCCTTCACTTTATCTAAATCAGGAATCACACAAAATACAGCGTTTAGTTTCCTCAGACCGGCTATACATCGACCTAATCTGCACGTGCTTAAACATACTCTTGTTACTAAAATTCTGTTCGATAAGCATAACAATGCTATAGGAGTAGAAGCCTTGATACATAGCAATACTACTATCTCTATATACGCTGAAAGAGAAGTGATCGTTACTGCTGGTGCAATAAACTCTGCAAAACTACTCTTGCTTTCTGGTATCGGCCCTGTGGCTCATCTGCAATCAATGGGGATAGAAATTATTTCCAATCTGCCAGTTGGAGAAAATTTGCAAGATCATCCGACATCTATCGGAGCATACACGTTCGGAAGTTCTCATAAAGCACCAAAATCACCAAATTATTTCCAATTTGGTCTTCCTTATATGGCAGGATACGCAGCATTTGACAAGGCTCAGAAACAGCCCAATTATCAATCGGAATCTTTGGTAGTATCTAACAATCCTAAAGGCCCTTTTCTATTTTGCTACTTGGTTTTTTCTCTTGACTTTGATCTTTGTCAAGCATTTTATGAAGCCGCGAAAGATACAGAAATGGTATTTGTAACTGTAAATTTGTTACACCAAAAATCGCGAGGACTTATTCAATTGAAAAGCAATGATCCTACCGACTCCCCTTTAATTTTCCTAAACCATTTCTCGGATGAGTCTGATCTGGACACCTTGGCAGAATCTTGGGAAGATTACAATAAGATAACAAATTCAAGTTATTTTCAGAGTGTTGGTGGTAAATTTGTTGATCTAAGGCTACCGAAGTGTCAAGGCTTAGCAATGGGGAGTAGGGAGTACTGGCGCTGCTACATATTGAGCACGAAGGCGTCGTGTTATCAGTTTAGTGGCGCATGCAGCATGGGCGGGGTTCTAGACGCGCGCTTACGAGTCCACGGCGTGCGGCGCTTGCGCGTTGCTGACAGCAGCGCCATACCTAGCACCACTAGTGGACACATAAATGCACCTGTCATTATGCTGGCCGAAAAAGCTGCAGATTTAATTAAAGAAGATAATATATATTGAGATTGATTTTCTTTTTTTTAATAGTGATATTATATTGTTTTGATTCCTATATTTACATATTGCATTGTATACATTATATTATTGTTTTGATTCCTATATATTTACATTATATTGAATAAAACTTATGAAAACACCGGAATCTTATTAAATGGAAATTGTTACTATTAACACCACCCCTGAAGCTCGACTCAATCGTTAGTGTTTCGCGAGCAGATCGGAGACGTGATCGGCGACGGTGCGCCGATTCACCGACCAGAATGGTGCGGTGCGTGCCGGCCAGCTGGCGCGTGCGCTACTCGCCCTCTCACACCGCCTTCAGCCTATAGTCCTCGTCCAGCGCCACGTATTTGTCGCGCGCCTTAAACTGTGTCATGGGCATCAGCTTGCGGTAGAAACTGTGCGCCGCTCCGCGCACCGAGTCCTTTTCCACACGTGCGCCGTTAGCTCCGTCACGCGGTCCATGCGTGCCACCCACAGTCGGGTAGCCGCTCCAGTGTGTGTGCCAACTGCACGGCCGAACAAACAAACGTCAAAATCTGCTCGCCACGCTCTCGATCTGTTGCAACTGCCAACGGTTAACAGAATCAGGGCCAGGAACGAACAATATCACTTTAGGGGTTCTTAAACAAGGATTTTTAACTATGTAATAATAGTCAAAGTAGTCAACAATACCTTACCTTGAATATCGGCCTGTCGTTGGGGTCGGTGGGCGGCTGGAAGGGTAGCTTGACAAGCACCTGCTTGGGCATGAGCTCGCTGGAGAGATCTAGCAGCAGGTAGCTGTCGCGCGGCCCCGCTGCTGCCGGCGGCGGTGGACGCGTCACCGTCCATGCCGCGCATCTTGTCAAAAGTGAGCGCACGTATTTCCTGAACTCCTAGTGGCATGTTTGCTTTATCTGGGCGTCCACCAGTAAGTCCATGCCCAGTTCAGCCAGGGTTGCCGTTGCTGACATCTTGTTAGGATTGCTGAACAAAGGGCAAAACTGTCTAAATGGTTTGCGGCGAATGGTCTAAAAATCAACTGTAGCAAAAGTTATTATATGATTTTCCGACGTGGCTTTAATAGTCCCGATCCTGTTTGCAATATTCCTATCACTAAGTATGACTGAATAAAATTCCAGAGCGTCAAATTAGAAGGTGTGTAATGATCCCTCGAACAACAAATAGTATAACGTTCACTGTATAGAACAACGAATCATAGAAATTCAATGTGTATAATTGATCATTTAATAGAATAAACTTTTGATAGAATAACAATCAATATATTTTAATTTATTATAAGTACGAATTAATTAACGATTATTTATCATACGGATCGGGTAACATAATCCATATTTGGTACACTCCTCATTTTGTAGAACAATAATTTGTTCGAAAGTTGCCTGTTTAAATAGATTAGCAATGTAATGCTATTGCTTCCAATTTAACATTGAAGTAATTTTCAACTTACCATATTCGTACCTACTTATATAATAAGTAATTCAGATATAAAATAAAAATGATCATTTGTTCATTTTTTTTTCATTCCTTCAATCAAGTATTCCATAAACCTCCACTTTACCTCCTTACATAAGCTACTTTATTAGCAGCAGTTCGGCCGTTTCCGGCAGTTGTGATTGCAGAACTAACATAATTAACCTAGTTTTACGCAACGTTTATATGCGACAAAAGAGGCACATTGTCATTTAAATATTAACTACATTATAGGGATTATATTATATTTCGTTCTTATATCATTTAATTATTCTATGAAAATGGTATTCTATATAAAGTCCATTATATCTTATGCTAAATATAGTAAATCATAATCTACTAAATGTAATTATAATAAATAATTAATATTATTTCCGCAGTATTTAGTATTTCTTTACCGGCACTTTTTGTCTTACGTCCACAGCTCGACTAGTCTCATACGTAAAATCTTACGGGATTCCCCACAAAACTATGAGACTGCGAGCCTGGAGGAAGGCAAATATCCATGGTCACTTGCTTGCCCGGGACAGGATTTTCCAGACCACCTTAATTCGCCAGGACCAGGATTTGGGATGACATACTATGTAAATTAATGTACGACAGTTTACTGAGCCGCAGTACAGGTCCTGAACGGGCCAGATTATTAGCGGTGGGAACCAAAGAAGCAGGGTCTTGGTTAAACGCCTACCCATCGCCAAAGACCGGGACCTACTTCTGACACGCTACGAATAGCGAACTGTCTCCGGCTTGGAGCCCGAATCTGCGCCCCACACAGGTGCCCCTGCGGCAGCGACGTAGACCAGACGGGACGCCACGGGCTATCTTGCCAGAAAAGCGCCGGTCGCTTCTCAAGGCACGCCGTGCTTAATGACATTATCCGCCGAGCTCTTGCCACCGTCAACGTGCCAACACTACTCGAGCCAACTGGGATCGCGCGAGACGATGGCAAGAGACCGGATGGAATGTCTCTTATTCCGTGGAGGTTGGGGAGGATATTGGTGTGGGACGCAACATGTGTAGACACACTGGCTCTCTCTCACCTTCACGGAACTTGCAATAAGGCAGGCGCAGCGGCTGAAGCGGCCGAAAAGATCAAAAAGAAATACCGTGCTCTCGGCCCCGAATATAATTTCACCCCATTCGGAGTCGAGACCCCAAGGTCTCGACTCAGTTTGGACCCAGGTCCATTGGACCTGGAGGCTCACAGGCTCTACAAAGAGCTGGCAAGAAGGCTCGTGGACTCCACCGGGGATCGCAAAGCCGGCAGCTTCCTGGCCCAAATAATTGGTCTTGCTATTCAGCGAGGGAATTCTGCCAGCCAGCATCCTCGGCACGATGCCAAAGGGATCAACTTTTTAAAATATATTATAATATTTTAATTTTTTGTTTATGTATGTAGTTTTTAGTAAATTTAGTCAATATTTTGTGTAGGTAGTTTTAATTTGATATTTAAGTTCATTTTCATGTTTATTATAATTTGTAATACAATTCATATTTCAAATGTCGATTCTATGAAAAGTTGTTATATCATGTGATTTGGATAGTATATCATTTAATTGTTATATCGATTGAAATTACGAATAGTGAAGCGCACCCCAAATTAGACCCCTTCTAAAGATGGCACAAGCATGATAAATTAACGGATAGGCTGGCTAGGGCATGTTATGCTCTGAAATGCCTAGCCAGCACAGCAGACAAGGCTACGCTAAGAACTGTCTATTTCGCAAATTTCGAAAGCTTAATGAGATATTGTATAGAAGTATGGCGCAATGGTACAAATATAACGGCGGTGCTTTTAAAACTAAAAGAGGCGATTTCTCACAGGATGTTCACGTGTACCTGCACACATAGATCTTTGTTTATAGAATACAAAATTATGACTGTTGTTTTGTAGTGTATGCCTCAGTTATAGTTTCACCGTAACTTCGCTGTTTACAGCAACATAAAAACATATATTTCTTGAGTGTGCAAAAAGATAATATAAAACTCTATGTAACGTTATTTTAATGTTCTTTTATCATATACTTTATCTCATACTTAATGGTATAACAATATACTATATTCAACTACATGGACTTTTCATGAAGAACCCTATCTCATCATACATCAGTTTCTTTATATCTTTATCATATCTGCCTATTTATTTTTAACCGACTTCCAAAAAAGTAGGAGGTTATATGTTCAATAGTTTGTATTTTTTTTATGTATGTTCACCGTTTACTCCGCCAATTGTGGACCGATTTAAAAAATATATATATTTGAAACTTCTGAGGTGGTCTCATTGCCACCAAGTTGAGATCTGATGATGGGATCCCAGGGAAATCGAGGGCAATACTCAAATTTTATAGGCACTTATAACGTTTTTCATATATTTTCTTAAGCTATTTAAGTATTTGCATATGGTAGTCATCATCTCATCATGCTGAGCTGATGACGGAAGGTACAACTTCTTAATAGTTAAGAGTTAGAAGATGATTCTTAAAAAAATCATCTATTATAGGTAGATACGTTAAGACTGTTAGTCATATTTTTTTAGTGTGTCCCTGAATACCAGGGAAATCGAGAGAAACCCTCAAATATTATAGGCACTAACAATGTTTTATATATATTTTTTTAAAGTTATCCGTTGTTTTCCTCTGGTTGTCATCATTTCATGCTGAGCTGATGATGGAAGGTACAATGAACTAACCAACTTTTACATTTCTTACTTCCAAAGACTCGAGACGCGTGCAAAGTGCCTCCTCAATCTTCCCATTCTGGGCTCTAAAAATACTTTATATCACTACTAAAATCCATCACTAAAAAGCCAAAAACTAAAATTTATAAATAAAAAAAAAACCGACTTCAAAATAAACTAAAAAGCCATAAATAATCTTTTATGTACGGTACGGATACATTTGAATCACCTTTTGAAGTCGGTGCCAAACCTGAAGTAAATAAAGTTCTTTATTCAACAAAAATACGAATTACTATGACTAAATATATATGTAGGTAGATAATCACTAAAGGCTCGCCGCCGCGGTTTCTAATACCTAGTAATAAATGAATGGTTTGGCACCGACTTCAAAAGTTTTTTGAAGTCGGTTCTTTCTTTATTTATATTTTTTTTAAAAAACAAACACTAGCATAAGACAGCCAGACAAAACACATACAAACATTTTAGAAATAAGAACGAATTTTTAGTAACCAAAGGTAAGTAATTTTAATTATTTTGATAAAAGTCTGAATAATACTGCAATAAGAGTCTATAACAAATTGGACAAGGCCATTAAAGATTCTAATAATTACGGACTATTTGAAAGTAAATTAAGAGATTAGTTTATAAATAATAGTGGTCTATTTATAAATTAATGGAACCACAAAGTACTTAATCCCTACGTTTTAAGAGTCGGCACTTTCAAAGAAGCCTCGAATCGAATTATGAACGTACTTTGTGCTAACCCAACCAATACTTGCCAATACCACCAACACAAAAATGCAACGAGAGCTTGACTCTTCCAGTATCTACTGTTTATCGATATCGATAAATATGCGTTGCATGCTGCGGTACTATGCCAGTAATAAGTTTTGAGTATTACGAGTGGGTATTAATAATAGTAGTTTATGAAACTGCTACATAATGAGAGGCCTTAAAATACGAGTGTGATTTTATGAAACGAGCGTTAGTTTCATAATAGGATCACACAACTGTTGTAAGGCCTAATTATGTACAGATGCATACACTACTTTATCTACACACATATCATAAGTACTCTAAGATGGGTTCAGAAATAGCCGTAGAGACATGACCTGCATTGTTACTAGTGCTACCTGTAAAATATCAATAGGCCATAGATATTAAAATAATGCATAAAAATAAACTTTTAAACAAAAAATAAAACCGACTCCAAAAAAAACTAAAAATTAATAAATAACGCCATAATTCAGTTTCTTCAAATTACTTACAAGTAACCGTTTGTATACTCAATCTATACAGTATATACAATTAATCTTATTTTGGCGTCGGTGCCATATAAAGAATGTGTAAAATATTGAAAAATGACGATTTTAGTAAGTTGTGAAACGATGGTACCGACTCCAAAATAACATTAATTGTATATACTGTAATTGAGTATACAAATGGTTACTTGTAAGTAGTTTGAAGAAACTGAATTATGGCGTTATTATTTAATTTTTAGTTTTTTTTGGAGTCGGTTTTTTTTTTTTAGTTTATTTATTAACCGACTTCCAAAAAAAGGAGGAGGTTCTCAATTCGACGAAATGTTTTTTTTTTTTTTTTTTTTATGGATGTTCACCGATTACTCAGACTATTTGACAGATTTCAAAACTTTTTTTTTGGTTTTATAGAAGGTACTTTCTAGTTGGTCCCATTTAATTTTGGTGAAGATCTGATGATGGAATCCATGAGGAATTGAAGGAACTCCTCAAATATTGTAGGCGTACATATAGCGATTTTGGTATTATAAGAAACATAATAAGCATTTGCATTCAGAAAGTGTAAATTGGTCAAGTGGAACTGATGCAGAAGACCACAGAATGCCATCGGAACTCCTCAATGATAAATGATTTACGGGTGGCGACAAAATATCTTCATTAATTTAGCTAAGCAACTTCATAGTCACAAATTTAAATGTTCCTAATGAGAATGGTACCATCGAATTGATTTGATGATGGAGCCGGAAGGTAGGCACCAAATCTGTGTAATAAAATAATGTATCCTAGCCGTGTTTGGGCTTGTTCGAATCGTCACGAGATACACTTTTAAGTAACGATTTACTAAAAAGTGTAAAATAAATAAACTTTTAAACAAAAATATAAAACCGACTCCAAGAAAAACTAAAAAGTAAAAAATAACGCTATAATTCAGTTTCTTCAAATTACTTACAAGTAACCGTTTGTATACTCAATCTATACAGTATATACAATTAATCTTATTTTGGCGTCGGTGCCATATAAAGAATGTGTAAAATATTGAAAATTGACGATTTTAGTAAGTTGTGACACTAAAATCGACAATTTTCAATATTTTACACATTCTTTATATGGCACCGACTCCAAAATAACATTAATTGTACATTGATATAAAACAATTTAACGGATTATATCGCGTATATTATCTCATTTTAGTTCCCGCCGTTTCGGAAGCTTTCCAGCTTTCCATGGTCACGGGAGGACTGAGAAAAGATGTATTTTCTTCTGTCAAAGTTACAATTTGTGCAAACTACCCATTTTTTGAAAAAACACAAATAAAGGTGTACATACATGCCAGATGGGCCTAAGCTGTAAAGACAGTTACACATGTGCCAGAAGGGCTTAATTATTTTATTCTAATAATTTACCAAGCAGCATTTCACAAATGAGGCGTACTGAGGAGAAAAGAAACGCTGCAAAGAAAAACTCCCAGGCTACCTCATTACTAATTATAATAATTAAAAACACAGACTATTAAACTACTTTTAAACAGATAAGATATTTTACACCGTTCGGAAATCCTCCCGTGACCATGGACAGCTGGAAAGCTTCCGAAACGTCGGGAACTAAAATGAGATAATATACGCGATATAATCCGTTAAATTGTTTTATTTCAATGAGTAATAATCGCGGAAACAGAAGAAAATATTATTAATGGTACACTTTCTGAATGCAAATGCTTATTATGTTTCATATAATACCAAAATCGCTATATGTAGGCCTACAATATTTAAGGAGTTCCTTCAATTCCTCATGGATTCCATCATCAGATCTTCACCAAAACCAACTAGATAGTACCTTCTATAAAACCAAAAAAAAAAAATTTGAAATCGGTCAAATAATCTTTGAGTAATCGGTGAACATCCATAAAAAAAAAAGAAAACATTCCGTCGAATTGAGAACCTCCTCCTTTTTTTGGAAGTCGGTTAAAAAGTGTATCTCGTGACGATTCGAACAAGCTCAAACACGGCTGGGATACATTATTTTATTACATAGATCTGGTGCCTACCTTCCGGCTCCATCATCAAATCAATTCGATGGTACCATTCTCATCAGGAACATTTAAATTTGTGACTATGAAGTTGCTTAACTAAATTAATCAAGATATTTTGTCGCCACCCGTAAATCATTTATCATTGAGGAGTTCCGATGGCATTCTGTGGTCTTCTGAATCAGTTCCACTTCACCAATTTACACTTTCTGAATGCAAATGCTTATTATGTTTCTTATAATACCAAAATCGCTATATGTATGCCTACAATATTTGAGGAGTTCCTTCAATTCCTAATGGATTCCATAATCAGATCTTTACCAAAATTAAATAGGACAAACTAGAAAGTACCTTCTATAATACCAAAAAAAAAAATTTGAATGCGGTCAAAAAGTCTGAGTAATCGGTGAACATCCATAAAATAATAATAATAATAATAAAAGGCGTAGGGATGTGACGACCCCACCGCCCGCTGGTTCACCGGGGCAATCAGTCAACGCAGGGCAGCTTGTGGCGAGCTGTTGGGGAGTAGCGACCCCACGTACCTGAGTGCTTCTGGGGGACCCTGACGGAAGGTGTTGGATCAGGCCCCCACCTCTGGCTTGCCTTAACTGGCCGGTCAGAGTGGAGTCGCTAGAGCTGCGGCTCGAGGGTGGATGTGGAACGTAAGTGGCGAGTTGGCTTCGGTAGAAAGTCCAGTGACACCTCTCCACCCTTAGCCCTCCGCACCGATGTTGCCCTCAGGCCACTATATGTGTCGCTATTTACGAGGGCCCATCTAGCGGTGGGCAAGTCATCGTCTACCAGTGCCTTTAGCCAAGGGACACTTTTCCTGGTAGACGTTCGATTGTCTCAAGCAATAGCCCAGTATATATAGTCCATCATTTCAATCCCATAACCCAGCATATTTAGATCTCATCACTCTCCAATAGTTCTTGCACCTAGCGAGTGCTGTCTTTGTGCGTGTCCCATGATACGGGCAGGAACAGCACCCGCGCGGTGTACACCTTACATTTCATTAAATTGTCGAAAGGGCCTCTACGCGTTGGCTTCGGCTCCGCGCACGCCTCCCAAAGGTCCGGGACACCATTGTCCCGTGAGCGGGTGCGACATACATAAAAAAAAAAAAAAAAAAAAACCAACCGCTGACAACGTCACACGTGTTTTGATAATAATATTTTGAAAAATCGTTTGCAAATTATTTTATCACCATGTTTGGATTGTTTTACGTGCTTTACAACTAGTGGGCTCATTTGATATATGTATTTTAAATTTCTGATAAGTATACATTTGAATAAAGCCCCAGAATGAAATTTAACCCGAACTGACAAGAAATGTCGCCTTTGTCAACAACACGGAAAATTTACACTTTCTGAATGCAATTGCTTATTATGTTTCTTATAATACCAAAATCGCTATATGTATGCCTACAATATTTGAGGAGTTCCTTCAATTCCTCATGGATTCCATCATCAGATCTTTACCAAAATTAAATAGGACAAACTAGAAAGTACCTTCTATAATACCAAAGCAAATTATTGAATGCGGTCAAAAAGTCTTTGAGTAATCGGTGAACATCCATAAAATAATAATAATAATAATAATAATAATAATGTCTATGCCCGCTGACACTGACGGACGCGTCAACCGTTAATATTTTAATATATAATCACTTTTTACGTCTATTTACGCTTTTAATCCTCCGTCTTTTTGATAAATATATTTTAAAAGCAACACAAACGATGACGTACAGTGTAAGTACACAATGTACGAAACAAGAAGACCCAAAAGTCGGATTGGTTATGACGGCGACAAAATAGTCTAAGAAATGTTAACGAGGCAACGCGCGAGAGAGGCATCGACACCAGACACAAACGCACGCCCACCACCCCCGCCTGCATCGTCCAGCTCCTCAGCATCGTCGTCGGGAGACGAGTTTGCCACTGCTCCCGACACCAACAGTCAGTCGAGTGACGACGAGCGCGGGCCGCCGCCCCCGCCGCCACGACCACCAGCGCGACGAGGGCGCCCACCACTGCTGGCACGCTTGGGGCCTGCGGGGCATCCTGCTCCGCCCACGGCTCCCGCTACCGGTGGTGTAGTGCGTCGCATGCGATGGACTCAAGCAATGAACGAGCACTGCATGCGCGCATACTACGGGGCTACAGAGGGGGGAACCCACCTGTCTGCGTACCGAGACAGGATGCTCCTTCTGTTCCAGACCCTCGAACCGGCCATCGCCGTATCTGCACAGCGGCTATCGGATCAAGTGCGCGCTATCCAACGGCGTAAGTTGCTGGACGACGCGATGCTTGATCAACTGCGCCTGGAAGTACTGGTTGCTCGCGCGGCCTCCACCTCGTCTCGGAATCCACCTGCTACGTCGCCAGTTTCGGCGCCAGCACTCGACCTGGTGCCGGGGGCGCCGCGGGTCGATCCCGGCTCTGACGAGGAGCACTGCGCGAGTAGCGTAAGTACCCAGGCCAATGAGCAATTGAGGAGGACTCTGGAAGAGACGATTGAGCGGTATCGATTCGCGCCTGACTCTAGGCCGCGATTACCACGCTTGCCCACGAATAGACGTAACTTAGCGCTAGTGGGAGCCCTGAACGCTTTGCTAGACCCGTATCTGCGGGCTAGCGAAGATCTAGCTGATACCCACTCGATCATGTACTGTGGGGCCATCGCGGCGTGCCGCGTTGCTCATGTCAAGTTCCCGGACGCTGACCGAGCACCGCGGACTGCCGGTGGTGTCCCCGCCTGGCAAGTACGGATCGAGCGGCGTATCAGCACGTTCAGGACTCTCATTGCAAAGCTAATCTGCTTCAGAGGGGGTAACAACCGCCCTCGTGTCATGCGCTACGTAGCACAGGCCTTTGCGGGGACTGCTGTCAGACCCCGTGATTACATGGCCTGTGTTACGGAGTGCATCGACTTCCTGAAGCAGAAAGTATATGCGTGGGCAAGCCGTATCCGCCGCTACAGAGAACGTGTGGATCGATTCCAGCAGAATCGCCTCTTCCAGAGCGATCAAAGGAAGGTATACCGAAAGTGGGAGGGAACCGACCAACGTGTGACCGACGGGCGGCTGCCGGATCCTACTGCCATGAATAATTTCTGGCGTAGTATCTGGTCGGTGCCAGTCGAGCACACCGAGGGCGAGTGGATGAATGTTGTCGAACGTGAATGTGAGCCCATCGAAACCATGGGGGCTGTTACCATCAGCCCCGATGACGTGAGCTGTGCGGCTCGTACGACCCAGAACTGGAAAAGTCCTGGGCCGGACGGGTTGCACAACTTCTGGGTCAAGTGGTTTCGATGTTCACACGAACGACTGGCAACACAATTCCAACAAGCCCTCGAGCTTGGTTCCCTGCCATCTTTCCTAACAACTGGTGTTACCTTCCTGCTCTATAAGTCCGGTAGTACCACGGAAGCGAAAAACTATCGACCCATCACGTGCTTGCCTACGCTGTACAAGCTCCTTACATCTATTTTGAGAGCAAAAATTAACACGCACATTGTTGCGAACAACGTTTTGGCCTTCTCTCAAAATGGATGTAGGGTTGGGTCCCGTGGTACTAAGGAGCTCCTCCTCATTGACACGACTATTTGTCAACAAGTTCGACGGAGCAGGGGGACTCTTTCGGCCGCTTGGATTGACTACAAGAAGGCCTATGATTCGGTGCCTCATTCATGGCTTGGGAGGATCTTGGAGCTGTATAAAATCGATACAGTTTTAAAATCCTTTATAGGCTCATGTATGAGGCAGTGGACCACAGTCCTTCGTCAACCAGGTGGCCGAGATGGCCCCCCTGATCCGCAGGACTTTATAAGGATTAAGAGGGGTATTTTCCAGGGCGACAGTTTGAGTCCATTGTGGTTCTGCCTAGCCCTAAATCCACTCAGCACTCTGCTGAAGGATTCAGGATTAGGTTGCCGGCTTCGCAGAGGGGGTGAGATCATTTCTCATCTGCTGTACATGGACGATCTCAAGCTGTTTGCACCAAAACGACCAGAACTGGTGGAGCTACTCAAAGTCACAGAAACATTCAGTAGTGCCATTAAAATGGAGTTTGGTGTAGACAAGTGTGCGACCATGCATGTACAGCGGGGGAAAGTCGTAAATTCAACGAATTTACAGCTTTCCGAGACAATGTCTCTCAAATCTCTCTCCGAAGTTGAAACCTACAAGTATCTCGGTATGTCACAGTCATTGAGTATTGCGGACGGAGACATTAAACAGGCAGTGAAGGA
This sequence comes from Hedya salicella, assembly GCA_905404275.2. Classification (NCBI taxonomy): domain Eukaryota; kingdom Metazoa; phylum Arthropoda; class Insecta; order Lepidoptera; family Tortricidae; genus Hedya; species Hedya salicella. Next base: position 3,595,403 of record FR990106.1, on the reverse strand, counting down.
GCGTTTTTTTTGCCGCTTGACAAAAGTACTGAACAGTCTTTTGTCGGGTGGCAACAAGGCGCGCGCCTTCAACGCTTGGGTGATGCCCCTGCTCACTTACTCCTTTGGCATACTAAGGTGGACCCAGACTGAGCTGGACGCTCTGGATAGGAGGGTCCGTATGCTGCACACTACACATCGCATGCTTCACCCACGCTCGTCAGTAATGAGACTGTACATCCCGCGCAAGTGTGGGGGCCGTGGCTTTTTAAATGCCAAGGACCTCCATAATCGCGAGGTGTGCAGTCTCAGGGAGTATTTCCTAAACAACGAGTGTGGGATACATCGCGATGTAGTGGCAGTAGACAAAGGCCTCACCCCTCTATCCTTGGCAAACGAGAACTGGCGCAGACCAACGGTGCTTAGCACCGTAGACCGCAAAGACGTATGGAAAAGTAAGGAGCTACACGGGCGGTTCTACAAGGCCCTTACAGGACCCGATGTGGATCTGCTCGCGTCGGTGAACTGGCTACGTTTCGGCGATCTCTTCGGGGAAACCGAAGGTTTTTCCTGTGCAATTGCGGACGAAGTTATCATGACGAACAACTACCGGAGATATATCCTGAAAGACGGTACCCTAGGTTAGGTTTTTTATAATGTGTTTATATTTTGTATTTGCATTTTGTATTTTACTTTTTATATATATATATATTGTAAAAAACCTACCCTAAGATTTTAAATAAATAAGAGAATAATAATAAAATAAAAAAAAAAAAAACCAACCGCTGACAACGTCACACGTGTTTTGATAATAATATTTTGGAAAATCGTTTGCAAATTATTTTATCACCATGTTTGGATTGTTTTACGTGCTTTACAACTAGTGGGCTCATTTGATATATGTATTTTAAATTTCTGATAAGTATACATTTGAATAAAGCCCCAGAATTAAATTTAACCCGAACTGACAAGAAATGTCGCCTTTGTCAACAATACGGAAAATTTATATCTCGCAACTTATACATGCAAACGAGAAGCAAAACACGTCTAGCGGATACTAGCGCACGCCCACCACCCTCGCCCGCCTCCGCCAGCTCCGCTGCATCACCGTCGAGCGATGAATACGCCACCGCCCCGGACGAAAGCAGTGAGTCGAGCGATGAGCGCGGGCCGCCGCCTCCGCCGCCACGACCGCCTGCGCGACGAGGACGGCCACCGCTGCCGGCACGCTTGGGGCCTGCGGGGCACTCTGCTCCGCCCACGGCTCCCGCTACCGGTGGTATAGTGCGTCGCATGCGATGGTCTCAAGCCAACAACGAGAACGTCATGCGCGCATACTATGGGGCTACAGAGGGGGGAACCCACCTGTCTGCGTACCGGGACAGGATGCTCCTCCTGTTCCAGACCTTCGAACCGGCCATCGCCGCATCTGCGCAGCGGCTATCGGATCAAGTGCGTGCCATTCAACGGCGTAAGCTGCTGGACGACGCGACGCTTGATCGACTGCGCCTGGAAGTACTGGCTGCTCGCGCGGCCTCCACGTCGTCTCGGAATCCACCTGCTACGTCGCCGGTTCCGGCGCCAGCACTCGACCTGATGCCGGGGGCGCCGCGGGTCGATCCCGACTCTGACGAGGAGCACTGCGCGAGTAGCGTAAGTACCCAGGCCAATGAGCAATTGAGGAGGACTCTGGAAGAGACGATTGAGCGGTATCGATTCGCACCTGACTCTAGGCCGCGATTACCACGCTTGCCCGCGAATAGACGTAACTTGGCGCTAGTGGGAGCCTTGAATGCTTTGCTAGACCCGTATCTGCGGGCTAGCGAAGATCTAGCTGATACCCACTCGATCATGTACTGCGGGGCCATCGCAGCGTGCCGCGTTGCTCGTGTCAAGTTTCCGGACGCTGACCGAGCACCGCGGACTGCCGGTGGTGTCCCCGCCTGGCAAGTACGGATCAAGCGGCGTATCAGCACGTTCAGGACTCTCATTGCAAAGCTAATCTGCTTCAGAGGGGGTAACAACCGCCCTCGTGTCATGCGCTACGTAGCACAGGCCTTTGCGGGGACTGATGTCAGTTCCTGTGATTACATGGCCTGTGTCACAGAGCGCATCGACTTCTTGAAGCAGAAAGTCTATGCGTGGGCAAGCCGTATCCGTCGCTACAGAGAACGTGTGGATCGATTCCAGCAGAATCGCCTCTTCCAGAGCGATCAAAGGAAGGTATACCGAAAGTGGGAGGGCACCGACCAACGTGTGACCGACGGGCGGCTGCCGGATCCTACCGCCATGAGTAATTTCTGGCGTAGTATCTGGTCGGTGCCAGTCGAGCACACAGAGGGCGAGTGGATGAATGTTGTCGAGCGCGAGTGTGAGCCCATCGAAGCCATGGGGGCTGTTACCATCAGCCCCGATGACGTGAGTTGTGCGGCTCGTACGACTCAGAACTGGAAAAGTCCTGGGCCGGACGGGTTGCACAACTTCTGGGTTAAGTGGTTTCGATGCTCACACGAACGACTGGCAACACAATTCCAACAAGCCCTCGAGCTTGGTTCCCTGCCATCTTTCTTTACAACTGGTGTTACCTTCTTGCTCTACAAGTCCGGTAGTACCACGGAAGCGAAAAACTATCGACCCATCACGTGCTTGCCTACGCTGTACAAGCTCCTTACATCTATTTTGAGAGCAAAAATTAACACGCACATTGTTGCGAACAACGTTATGGCCTTCTCTCAAAATTGATGTAGGGTTGGATCCCGTGGTACTAAAGAGCTCCTCCTCATTGACACGACCATTTGTCAACAAGTTCGGCGGAGCAGGGGGTCTCTCTCTGCCGCTTGGATTGACTACAAGAAGGCCTATGATTCGGTGCCTCATTCATGGCTCGAGAGGATTTTGGAGCTGTATAAAGTCGATACAGCTCTAAGATCCTTCTTAGGCGCATGTATGAGACAGTGGACCACAGTCCTTTGTCAACCAGGCGGCCGAGACGCCCGCCCTGCTCCGCAGGACTTTATAAGGATTAAGAGGGGTATTTTTCAGGGCGACAGTTTGAGTCCACTGTGGTTCTGCCTAGCCCTGAATCCACTCAGCACTCTGCTGAAGGATTCAGGACTAGGTTGCCGGCTTCGGAGAGGGGGTGAGATCATTTCTCATCTGATGTACATGGACGACCTCAAGCTGTTTGCACCAAAGCGACCGGAACTGGTGGAGCTACTGAAAGTTACAGATACTTTCAGTAGCGCCATCAAAATGGAGTTTGGTGTAGACAAGTGTGCGGTCATGCATGTACAGCGGGAGAAAGTTGTAAATTCCACGAATTTAGGGCTTTCCGAGACAATGTCTCTAAGATCTCTCTCCGAAACTGAAACCTACAAATACCTTGGTATGTCACAGGCATTGAGTATTGCGGATGGGGACATTAGGCAGGCAGTGAAGGAGCTCTTTTTCTGTCGCCTGACAATAGTACTTAACAGTCTTTTGTCGGGTGGCAACAAGGCGCGCGCCTTCAACGCTTGGGTGATGCCCCTGCTCACTTACTCTTTTGGAATACTAAGGTGGACCCAGACTGAGCTGGACGCCCTGGATAGGAGGGTCCGTATGCTGCTCACTACACATCGCATGCTACACCCACGCTCGTCAGTAATGAGACTGTACATCCCGCGTAAGTGTGGGGGCCGTGGCTTTTTAAACGCCAAGGACCTCCATAATCGCGAGGTGTGCAGTCTCAGGGAGTATTTCCTAAACAACGAGTGTGGGATACATCGCGATGTAGTGGCAGTAGACAAAGGCCTCACCCCTCTATCCTTGGCAAACGAGAACTGGCGCAGACCAACGGTGCTTAGCACCGTAGACCGCAAAGACGTATGGAAAAGTAAGGAGCTACACGGGCGGTTCTACAAGGCCCTTACAGGACCCGATGTGGATCTGCTCGCGTCGGTGAACTGGCTACGTTTCGGCGATCTCTTCGGGGAAACCGAAGGTTTTTCCTGTGCAATTGCGGACGAAGTTATCATGACGAACAACTACCGGAGATATATCCTGAAAGACGGTACGGTCGACATTTGTCGGGCATGCCGCCGTCCCGGAGAGTCACTCAGGCATATCATGTCCGGTTGTTCTCATCTTGCTAACGGCGAGTACTTGCACAGACATAACCAAGTAGCCAGGATTATTCACCAGCAACTTGCTGTTAAATACGATCTTGTGGGGTCTGAGGTGCCATACTATAAGTATGTACCGATGCCAGTTCTCGAAAATGGTCGTGCCCCGCTGTATTGGGATCGATCTATCCTCACGGACAGGACTATTGTAGCCAATAAGCCTGATATCGTGCCGGTAGATCGATCTAAGCGCCGAGCAATGCTCGTCGACATTACCATCCTACATGACGAGAACCTCGTGAAGACCGAGAAGGACAAACTCAGCAAGTACCTTGACTTGGCTCACGAGGTCACCGCCATGTGGGATGTTGATTCGACGATCATTGTGCCAATAGTCGTTTCGGTAAACGGTCTTATAGCGAAGAGTCTCGACGAGCATCTTAAGAGACTCTCGCTAGATGGCTGGATCAAGGGTCAGATACAGAAGGCAGTAATCCTGGACACGGCCCGCATTGTCAGGAGGTTCCTCTCTGTGCAGCCCTAACCACCGGTAGCTTGAGCCCTGCCCCGCTGCCGGCGGCACCCTAGGTTAGGTTTTTTATAATGTGTTTATATTTTGTATTTGCATTTTGTATTTTACTTTTTATATATATATATATTGTAAAACCTACCTAAGATTGAAAATAAATAAGTGTATAATAATAATAATAATAAAACATTCCGTCGTATTGAGAACCTCCTCCTTTTTTTGGAAGTCGGTTAAAAAATAAACTTGAACAAATACAGAAGAAAAAAAAAAATCACATAAATTCGTGCGTTTGTTCATTCCCCAATCTAAAAATCTTTATACTTTTTTACTAGTACTAATTTTGGCTATCGATTTTTCTGACAACAAGTTATTAGTTGCAATCGTTTGCTGCATTTACAATATCCGGCGGAGTGTTCATATAGTTCTCGGAGTCACATCTACTCATATTTTCAACTTAAATTTAACTTAAAAACAACTTATCACAATTCTACTTTCGTAACTGCAAATAATCAACAAATAAATGACAACATTAATGGCGGCATTTCGATCCTCCGTCAAAACGAATGTATTTTTTTTTAATCATAGACAAACGAATGAAGTCCTTATTCTCATATAACTAATAGAGATCAAATGTCGTGCGGTTTATAATAAAAAACATACTGAATTGACGTTTCATATCGATAACTGTTTTTAACCGCCTTCCACAAAAAGGAGGAGGTTCTCAATTCGACGGAATGTTTATTTTTGTTTTTTTTTTTTTATGGATGTTCACCGATTACTCAAAGACTATTTGACCGATTTCAAAATTTTTTTTTTGAAATAAAACAATTTAACGGATTATATCGCGTATATTATCTCATTTTAGTTCCCGACGTTTCGGAAGCTTTCCAGCTTTCCATGATCACGGGAGGACCATCAATGAGTAATAATCGCGGAAACAGAAGAAAAATTTTTTTTGGTTTTATAGAAGGTACTTTCTAGTTGGTTCCATTTAATTTTGGTAAAGATCTGATGATGGAATCCATGAGGAATTGAAGGAACTCCTCAAATATTGTAGGCATACATATAGCGATTTTGGTATTATAAGAAACATAATAAGCATTTGCATTCAGAAAGTGTAAATTGGTGAAGTGGAACTGATGCAGAAGACCACAGAATGCCATCGGAACTCCTCAATGATAAATGATTTACGGGTGGCGACAAAATATCTTGATTAATTTAGCCAAGCAACTTCATAGTCACAAATTTAAATGTTCCTGATGAGAATGGTACCATCGAATTGACTTGATGATGGAGCCGGAAGGTAGGCACCAGATTTATGTAATAAAATAATGTATCCTAGCTGTGTTTGGGCTTGTTCGAATCGTCACGAGATACACTTTTAAGTAACGATTAACTAAAAAGTGTAAAATAAATAAACTTTAAAACAAAAATATAAAACCGACTCCAAAAAAAACTAAAAAAGTAAAAATTAACGCCATAATTCAGTTTTTTCAAATTACTTACAAGTAACCGTTTGTATACTCAATCTATACAGTATATACAATTAATGTTATTTTGGAGTCGGTGCCATCGTGTCACAACTAACTAAAATCGTCAATTTTCAATATTTTACACATTTTTTATATGGCACCGGCGCCAAAATAAAATTAATTGTATATACTGTATAGATTGAGAGTTTAAGAATTAAAAGTCTAGCTACAGGGTCAAATGGGGTATCATATGACAGGGCTTGACCTGCACATTTTCGAACAATTTTTCATTTTATTTATTGTAATTTGTTTTTGAATTTTTCACAATTTGTATTAATAAACACATTACACGAAAATTATAGCCATGTCTCTAACTAGCAAAGTTCTTTTTCATTTGCAAAAAACCTATTTGATCAACCCGGTTGCGTTAAGTTTGCACCTGATTTGTATGCAATGCCATAGATATCAGGTGCAAACTAAACTCAACCGGTACAAGGTAATAAAGTTAGGGCAAGTAAAAATTTGTACGGAACCATCGGTGCGCGAGTCCGACTCACACTTGGCCGGTTTTTTGTTATTCATTTTAAGTATTTGACTATAAATTTTATGACCGGAACACTTATTTAAACAGCTTAATTTAACCCGCTACTTATTCATTCCTGACTATGGTTCTTTGTTCTTAGCAAGCAAAGCCTCGCAAAAGTGCATCTTACATAGCGAATTTTAGTACTTAATTTAGCAAAAATTCTAGGATTAATTTGCGTACACTATTTACGCAAGTGTTTGGAAAAGTATGACCGCCATGTTAACATTCATGACTGCAAGTGTTGTATGCTTCATTCGATACTAATACGTCGGAGAAGAAACATTGCAGTAAGTCAAATGAATCACAATTAAACCTCGAAATAAATTATTTTATTATTACTTGTAAGAAATAAATTTAAGGAGTGAATATATATAATTGTACAATGCTCTGTGGGTCCAATTTAATAATTCATTTGGGGCGCTGTTGGGGTTGCCTCACTAACTGGAGGCGGCGGACCATGTTCGCAGCAGCTCGCACGGACGACTTTCATGCTATTCGGCGGAAATGAGTGGCGTCACTTTTGAGAAGAGTGCGAGGCAGCTCCAGCAGCATCCTCATAATGATACCAGACAGATTGGACTGTCCAATAATTATATATTATATGGACTTGTAAAGTCAAATCTAGAGTATAAGTTTTAAGACTTTTCAGTTTCCATACGTGCTAAGTACTAAGATTAGAAATTAAGTCAATAGGTAATATGCATGATATTTAAAACACAAAAATATGAAATTTTGATGAAATCGTTCAATTTTCATCAAATTAAGATAGAAAAGATTAAATTGACACGTCACAATTACTTAATCGCTAATCGAGTAATTTAGTCGTAAAATATTTTTGTGGTTAAATTACGTATTTAATCCATTTTTTGTACTCAGTATCCGGTACCGATTAACCTTCCAACCGATCGTAGCCTGTCCATCAACGATAGTTTAAAAATCGTTCATAAAACTTATCGAGATATTTTTAAATGAAACTTGAGTGTAAAAAGAAAAAATATCTAATCTATTATAAAGTTGTAAGAATGAAATGTCTGTACCTACATTGAAGATATTTAATAAAAAATGGTTGTTACGGACTATTTGGCGGCCAAAGCATCGAAAAATATTATTTTTTGGATTTTTTGTATGTTTGTATGTGTTGTTGTGACTTCATCACGCCAAATCGGCTAAACAGATTCCAACTGTTTTTGTAGCACGGGTAGCTGGGTATCTCCAGATGGTTATAGGATACTTGTTATTCAACAATGCCATATAAAAAATGTGTAAAATATTGAAAATTGACGATTTTAGTAAGTTGTGAATCGATGGCACCGACTCCAAAATAACATTAATTGTATATACTGTATAGATTGAGTATATAAACGGTTACTTGTTAGTAATTCGAAGAAACTGAATTATGGCGTTATTTTTTAGTTTTTACTTTATTTGGAGTCGGTTTTATTTTTTGTTTAAAAGTTTATTTATTTTACACTTTTTAGTTGATCGTTACTTAAAAGTGTATCTCGTGACGATTCGAACAAGCCCAAACACGGCTAGGATACATTATTTTCTTACATAGACCTGGTGCCTACCTTCCAGCTCCATCATCAAATCAATTCGATGGTACCATTCTCATCAGGAACATTTAAATTTGTGACTATGAAAATGCTTAGCTAAATTAATCAAGATATTTTGTCGCCACCCGTAAACCATTTATCATTGAGGAGTTCCGATGGCATTCTGTGGTCTTCTGCAGTGGAACTGATTCCACTTCACAAATTTACACTTTCTGAATTCAAATGCTTATTATGTTTCTTATAATACCAAAATCGCTATATGTATGCCTATAATATTTGAGGAGTTCCTTCAATTCCTCATGGATTCCATCATCAGATCCTTACCAAAATTAAATGGGACCAACTAGAAAGTATCTTCTATAAAATCAAAACAAAATTTTTGAAATCGGTCAACTAGTCTTTGAGTAATTGGTGAACATCCATAAAAAAAAACATTCCGTCGAATTGAGAACCTCCACCTTTTTTTGAAGTCCGTTTAAAAGTGGATATTTAAAGCAAGACGCCGCTGCTTAACTGTTCCAAATTTAGAAAAGATATTAATAATTTATTTCGAAAATCATATCAAGTACTAAATTTACTGCAGGTAATTAACGTTTTTTTATTATATCTCATAACATAAGGCTTGGTACTAAACCTAAAGTACTAGTACAGTATACAATTCGCAGTGAGGTAATTATTCATTAGGCATGATTATGATCGCTTGTCAGAATAACCTATCTATTAATTTCTACTCTTTAGCAAATCATTCGTGCCCCGAAAACCCCGGGGTATACATGGGCCATATCGTCCGAAATAAATAATTTGAATTTGAAATATGACATATTATGTCAAATTGATTGGTTTTTGTATGCTAAGGTGTGCAATATGGAGGCTGCTGCAGTGATATCGAGCTTAAGGCAAATCCAAGCGGCCTTTCAAATTATTGGAGTTCTAGGACTGACCGACACATTCTGGTCGCGAGATGCTGTTGTGACTGGTAAGTACTTTTTTAATATATGGTTTTAGACTAGTTTCAATTCTATCCTTCGACAACTCTTGTAGACACTTGAAATTTTCAAAGAACGTTTAACGCTATAAAAAAAACTGATGTTTCTACTTTTTGGTATTATAAATCAAATTTTGCAGATGGTGCGTCTTACGACTTCATCATTGTGGGCGGAGGAAGTGCGGGGTGTGTGCTCGCAAATCGGTTGTCAGAGGAAAAACAGTTTAGCGTGCTGCTCATCGAGGCTGGTGGAGACCCACCTTTTGAGTCTATGGTAAGGTGACAGAGCAGATTGAAACAATTTTGTTCAGCTGAATTTTTCTTAGTTGACTCGATTACAATACGCCCTAGGAGACTAGCGGTCCCGACAAAGGCGAGTATTTCTGACCACGAATATTAAATTAGTTCCTGGTCATTAGATCTTTCCCATGTGTTTAAGCACATATGCTTATAAATTTGTAAAATAATGTACATCGGCGTCTAGTAGTGACCCTTAATATAATCACTGTTTCATTTAGTAGGTTGATTTGTGTTCTTATCTTAGAGCCTGCTAATAGAGAGCTGTGCGAAAATGGATCAATCAGGGTGCGTTGTTGTTGAAACCAATACGAGCAATCTTGAATCTGCACAATGTGATTGGTCAATTTCGCACAGCTCCGCTTTAACGCACTGGCAGCCTTAACCACTGGAGATGATATAGGGATGCATTCACCTCTGCTAATGTCCCTAAATGCGAAAAATCAGGTAAGTCGAAAGTGTGCCTGGTTTTTGTTCGTAAATAGGTGTTTTTTTTATTGCCTGCGTTTGTAGTGGTAGTAATATGTCCGTAGTGTGCTGCACCTGTACCGTCTCTAGTCGTTAAACGTGTTAGATTGTACCAGATATTTATCGAGTTAACGTATGCGGAAAAGAAGGACCCCCTTCTGGTAGAATTAAATACCCCTAATAAAGGTAGATTTGGCTTAAATTTATGTAAATCTAGCTTTTGCCCGCGGCTCCACCCGTGTACTAAACGTAATTTTTAACCGTCTGCAAAAAAGAGGGTTCTCAGTTTGGCCCGTATGTAGTAGGTATGTATGTTTGTTCGCTATCATCTCACGTTTGGCTGAACCGATTTAAATGCGGTTTTCGAAAAGTATTTGTTACATTCTGGAGGTTTCAGCATACGTCGTTTTGGTAAAGGCGAGTCCCTTATATTTAGGGTTCCATAGTCAACTACTCTTATAGTTTCGCCATTTCCGTCTGTCCATCCGTCTCTCCGTCCGCGGCTGAGCTCTGTGATCATTAGTACTAGAAAGCTCAAATTTGGTATGAGTATGTATGTATATGTATTACGCCAACAAAACGGTAAAATAAAAAACTTTTTTTCGGGTCCCTCTCGTCTTTTGTACACCCAATTTGGTGTTTTTTTTCGCTCCAACACTAGTGTGTGGGGGGGTGTCGTTGAATAGATCTTTCAAAATTAATAGGGGTCTCCAAACATTATTTTTTTCTAAAATCAGCAGTTTTGTAAATATTTGCTCCAGAAATGCAAAAAATAGCGCCCCCCCCCCGCCCCTCTAACTTTTCAACCACGCGGCAAAAAATAAGGAACATTTCATTTAAACGAGGGCTTATACGTACTTTCAATAAAACTATAATCAAAATCAATATACTAATTAGTTAGATAGTAAAAAATATATTGGAAACATATTTTTTGCTTTTTCAAATAATCATTAAATACTAAAAATACAAAAGAATGGAATAAAGCTTTATTCAGGATAACACATCATAACAAATTTAACATGACAAAACAGACAATACAATGTAAACGAGAGATGTGAAACTTAAATGGTAAAAAATACTCAGATAGATCGCATTAAAATTTAGGAATAGCGACTCCTGACGTCACTCGCAATCTACTGGGCCAATTGAATTGCCATTTGGCACGAATATTTTCAAGAATTTTTAATGTCCACCTTGAGAGATTTCAAAATCGAAGCCATTTTCGTAATTAACGTCCCAAGAAACCAGAACAACGACGCCCATATTGATATTTTGACATTTCAACCCTATCGCACACCAACGGGGATATGATATTTCACGTCCGCTAAGTTGGATTTCAAGATCGATGCCGTTTTCGTAATTAACGTCCCAAAAAACCATAAAAACGACACCCATATTGATATTTAGATAATACAACCCTATCACACCCCGACAGGGAAGATATTATTTTACGTCCGCCACGTTGGATTTTAAAATCGTCGTTGTTTTCGTAATAAGCGACCCAATAAACCATAGAAACAATACCCATGTTGATTTAGACTTTGTCATTACATTTCCCCCTTTTAGGGGTTGAATTCTTAGAAAACTTTGAATACAATAAGAACTTTGAATCCCCATTTCACACCCTTAGGGGCACAATTTTGAAAAAATCTTTCTTAGTGGACCCCTTGACCTTATAAGAAACCTACAAGCCAAATTTGAAATCTCTAAAACCAGCGGTTGGGGTTGTGCATTGATATATCAGTCAGTCAGTCAGTCAGTTTCTTCATTTTATATTTAAGATAGAAAATACCTAGAAAACCGTGATCGATTGTGTAAGAAAGTTGCAATTTAAAATAATGGCCAGTTTAGGGTACATAGATAGCTATTATTCAGTTTTGAAACCACGTACATGATTATTAGGACATGTCTGAAGTAGTAATGTGCAAATGGACCTCCACGCAGATATGTACACTACACATTTTAAGCTTTTCACCATACCTTTTTTACTCTAAGCGTAGTATCTCCAGATTCTCCAGTGAAGAGGGGAACAACTCAAAAATGCAACTTTTCAGGACAGACAAAATAGTTTTTTCACGTCATCTCACGCTCGAAAACCTCCTCATGATAGCATTGCGAAGCTTGGCTGAGGTGCCTGTTCCCTACTAGGGTTTAAAAACGCACCGCGCATCCGGACTCTATCCGCCGGCGAGCGGCTTATGCTCCGGCCCGCGACCGCCGCGGCGGGCTCGCCTCAGGACCGGAAAAGCTAACTCATCTATTCCATTTTTTTGAAATGTCATTGTCATTGAATTCTCGTAGCTGGTCATCCACATGTTAGATTTTTAATTTATGTATAGATAAAAGATACTTACCAACAAAAAAACGCGTTTTGTCTCTGCTGAAAAATTGCCTGTTTGAGTTATTTCGCTTTTCGCTGGAGATATTTAGTTGTAAGTTGTTAAAGATAATTATAGCTTAAGCTGTCCTGTAGCAAACTGCAATATAATGTCTAAGCAATTATTCACACTATTATAAAGTTGTTAAAATAAAATGTCTGTACATTGAAGAAAATTTCTAAACTATAAGTGAAATGGACTATATATTAAGGTCACTAATGAGAGTAAAGAATATATTTATTGTTACATAACTAACTACATTAAGAATTAGGATCGAACTAACTTAACTACTAACTTACTGATATGAACATAACAACAGAACTAACAATGTGCAATAGGGATGACCTCAGCGTTTTCAGTCCATCCCTAATAACAACTAGTAAATTACAAGTCCGTTCTTGGTATATACATAACAACTTAGCCTATGTTTTAGTGATGTACGTAGGATATTTAAAATTGGATAAGATAATTTATATGACCGGCCCCCGTATTGCCTAACGCGTTTGACGCTTGCAATCAGAATCAAGTGTCATGATTTTGTATGGGCTATGACAGTTGATTCCGATACAAAGTGTCAAAATATCGTTAGGCAATAACCCCGCGGGTTCGATGATACATTATTTTATTTATTATCTCAAATAAGTAAACATTTTTCCAGCTTCCTGGCCTGACTGGGCTCCAACCGCAAACACCGCAAGACTGGAACTATATTGCATCGTTTGATGAAAATAGAAAAATCTTCCAGAACGACCGCCAAGCACCACTGCCTCAAGGTAAAATGCTTGGAGGAACATACAGCCTCGGCAACATGTTCTACGTGAGGGGTAATCCAAAGGATTTCCAAACATGGGCAGATGTCGTCGGAGATCAGTCTTGGAACTACGAGAATGTACTGCCTTACTTCAAAAAGAGTGAACATCTGGATGATCTTGATATTCTTAATTCAAAGTATAAAAACTTTCACGGAACTAGTGGATACTTGCATGTGACCAGAGAACACCATAAAGAAGTAGATAAATACCTAGAAATGTTTAAGGAGCTTGGACACAACATAAATTTAGATGCAAACGGGAATGAAACCTTAGGATACAACGAAGGCTCCTTCACTTTATCTAAATCAGGAATCACACAAAATACAGCGTTTAGTTTCCTCAGACCGGCTATACATCGACCTAATCTGCACGTGCTTAAACATACTCTTGTTACTAAAATTCTGTTCGATAAGCATAACAATGCTATAGGAGTAGAAGCCTTGATACATAGCAATACTACTATCTCTATATACGCTGAAAGAGAAGTGATCGTTACTGCTGGTGCAATAAACTCTGCAAAACTACTCTTGCTTTCTGGTATCGGCCCTGTGGCTCATCTGCAATCAATGGGGATAGAAATTATTTCCAATCTGCCAGTTGGAGAAAATTTGCAAGATCATCCGACATCTATCGGAGCATACACGTTCGGAAGTTCTCATAAAGCACCAAAATCACCAAATTATTTCCAATTTGGTCTTCCTTATATTGCAGGATACGCAGCATTTGACAAGGCTCAGAAACAGCCCAATTATCAATCGGAATCTTTGGTAGTATCTAACAATCCTAAAGGCCCTTTTCTATTTTGCTACTTGGTTTTTTCTCTTGACTTTGATCTTTGTCAAGCATTTTATGAAGCCGCGAAAGATACAGAAATGCTATTTGTAACTGTAAATTTGTTACACCAAAAATCGCGAGGACTTATTCAATTGAAAAGCAATGATCCTACCGACTCTCCTTTAATTTTCCTAAACCATTTCTCGGATGAGTCTGATCTGGACACCTTGGCAGAATCTTGGGAAGATTACAATAAGATAACAAATTCAAGTTATTTTCAGAGTGTTTGTGGTAAATTTGTTGATCTAAGGCTACCGAAGTGTCAAGGCTTAGCAATGGGGAGTAGGGAGTACTGGCGCTGCTACATATTGAGCACGAAGGCGTCGTGTTATCAGTTTAGTGGCGCATGCAGCATGGGCGGGGTTCTAGACGCGCGCTTACGAGTCCACGGCGTGCGGCGCTTGCGCGTTGCTGACAGCAGCGCCATACCTAGCACCACTAGTGGACACATAAATGCACCTGTCATTATGCTGGCTGAAAAAGCTGCAGATTTAATTAAAGAAGATAATATATATTGAGATTGATTTTCTTTTTTTTAATAATGATATTATATTGTTTTGATTCCTATATTAACATATTGCATTGTATACATTATATTATTGTTTTGATTCCTATATATTTACATTATATTGAATAAAACTTATGAAAACACCGGAATCTTATTAAATGGAAATTGTTACTATTAACACCACCCCTGAAGCTCGACTCAATCGTTAGTGTTTCGCGAGCAGATCGGAGACGTGATCGGCGACGGTGCGCCGATTCACCGACCAGAATGGTGCGGTGCGTGCCGGCCAGCTGGCGCGTGCGCTACTCGCCCTCTCACACCGCCTTCAGCCTATAGTCCTCGTCCAGCGCCACGTATTTGTCGCGCGCCTTAAACTGTGTCATGGGCATCAGCTTGCGGTAGAAACTGTGCGCCGCTCCGCGCACCGAGTCCTTTTCCACACGTGCGCCGTTAGCTCCGTCACGCGGTCCATGCGTGCCACCCACAGTCGGGTAGCCGCTCCAGTGTGTGTGCCAACTGCACGGCCGAACAAACAAACGTCAAAATCTGCTCGCCACGCTCTCGATCTGTTGCAACTGCCAACGGTTAACAGAATCAGGGCCAGGAACGAACAATATCACTTTAGGGGTTCTTAAACAAGGATTTTTAACTATGTAATAATAGTCAAAGTAGTCAACAATACCTTACCTTGAATATCGGCCTGTCGTTGGGGTCGGTGGGCGGCTGGAAGGGTAGCTTGACAAGCACCTGCTTGGGCATGAGCTCGCTGGAGAGATCTAGCAGCAGGTAGCTGTCGCGCGGCCCCGCTGCTGCCGGCGGCGGTGGACGCGTCACCGTCCATGCCGCGCATCTTGTCAAAAGTGAGCGCACGTATTTCCTGAACTCCTAGTGGCATGTTTGCTTTATCTGGGCGTCCACCAGTAAGTCCATGCCCAGTTCAGCCAGGGTTGCCGTTGCTGACATCTTGTTAGGATTGCTGAACAAAGGGCAAAACTGTCTAAATGGTTTGCGGCGAATGGTCTAAAAATCAACTGTAGCAAAAGTTATTATATGATTTTCCGACGTGGCTTTAATAGTCCCGATCCTGTTTGCAATATTCCTATCACTAAGTATGACTGAATAAAATTCCAGAGCGTCAAATTAGAAGGTGTGTAATGATCCCTCGAACAACAAATAGTATAACGTTCACTGTATAGAACAACGAATCATAGAAATTCAATGTGTATAATTGATCATTTAATAGAATAAACTTTTGATAGAATAACAATCAATATATTTTAATTTATTATAAGTACGAATTAATTAACGATTATTTATCATACGGATCGGGTAACATAATCCATATTTGGTACACTCCTCATTTTGTAGAACAATAATTTGTTCGAAAGTTGCCTGTTTAAATAGATTAGCAATGTAATGCTATTGCTTCCAATTTAACATTGAAGTAATTTTCAACTTACCATATTCGTACCTACTTATATAATAAGTAATTCAGATATAAAATAAAAATGATCATTTGTTCATTTTTTTTTCATTCCTTCAATCAAGTATTCCATAAACCTCCACTTTACCTCCTTACATAAGCTACTTTATTAGCAGCAGTTCGGCCGTTTCCGGCAGTTGTGATTGCAGAACTAACATAATTAACCTAGTTTTACGCAACCAAAGTTTATATGCGACAAAAGAGGCACATTGTCATTTAAATATTAACTACATTATAGGGATTATATTATATTTCGTTCTTATATCATTTAATTATTCTATGAAAATGGTATTCTATATAAAGTCCATTATATCTAATGCTAAATATAGTAAATAATAATCTACTAAATGTAATTATAATAAATAATTAATATTATTTCCGCAGTATTTAGTATTTCTTTACCGGCACTTTTTGTCTTACGTCCACAGCTCGACTAGTCTCATACGTAAAATCTTACGGGATTCCCCACAAAACTATGAGACTGCGAGCCTGGAGGAAGGCAAATATCCATGGTCACTTGCTTGCCCGGGACAGGATTTTCCAGACCACCTTAATTCGCCAGGACCAGGATTTGGGATGACATACTATGTAAATTAATGTACGACAGTTTACTGAGCCGCAGTACAGGTCCTGAACGGGCCAGATTATTAGCGGCGGGAACCAAAGAAGCAGGGTCTTGGTTAAACGCCTACCCATCGCCAAAGACCGGGACCTACTTCTGACACGCTACGAATAGCGAACTGTCTCTGGCTTGGAGCCCGAATCTGCGCCCCACACAGGTGCCCCTGCGGCAGCGACGTAGACCAGACGGGACGCCATGGGCTATCTTGCCAGAAAAGCGCCGGTCGCTTCTCAAGGCACGCCGTGCTTAATGACATTATCCGCCGAGCTCTTGCCACCGTCAACGTGCCAACACTACTCGAGCCAACTGGGATCGCGCGAGACGATGGCAAGAGACCGGCTGGAATGTCTCTTATTCCGTGGAGGTTGGGGAGGATATTGGTGTGGGACGCAACATGTGTAGACACACTGGCTCCCTCTCACCTTCACGGAACTTGCAATAAGGCAGGCGCAGCGGCTGAAGCGGCCGAAAAGATCAAAAAGAAATACCGTGCTCTCGGCCCCGAATATAATTTCACCCCATTCGGAGTCGAGACCCCAAGGTCTCGACTCAGTTTGGACCCAGGTCCATTGGACCTGGAGGCTCACAGGCTCTACAAAGAGCTGGCAAGAAGGCTCGTGGACTCCACCGGGGATCGCAAAGCCGGCAGCTTCCTGGCCCAAATAATTGGTCTTGCTATTCAGCGAGGGAATTCTGCCAGCCAGCATCCTCGGCACGATGCCAAAGGGATCAACTTTTTAAAATATATTATAATATTTTAATTTTTTGTTTATGTATGTAGTTTTTAGTAAATTTAGTCAATATTTTGTGTAGGTAGTTTTAATTTGATATTTAAGTTTATTTTCATGTTTATTATAATTTGTAATACAATTAATATTTCAAATGTCGATTCTATGAAAAGTTGTTATATCATGTGATTTGGATAGTATATAATTTAATTGTTATATCGATTGAAATTACGAATAGTGAAGCGCACCCCAAATTAGACCCCTTCTAAAGATGGCACAAGCATATTGATAAATTAACGGATAGGCTGGCTAGGGCATGTTATGCTCTGAAATGCCTAGCCAGCACAGCAGACAAGGCTACGCTAAGAACTGTCTATTTCGCAAATTTCGAAAGCTTAATAAGATATTGTATAGAAGTATGGCGCAATGGTACAAATATAACGGCGGTGCTTTTAAAACTAAAAGAGGCGATTTCTCACAGGATGTTCACGTGTACCTGCACACATAGATCTTTGTTTATAGAATACAAAATTATGACTGTTGTTTTGTAGTGTATGCCTCAGTTATAGTTTCACCGTAACTTCGCTGTTTACAGCAACATAAAAACATATATTTCTTGAGTGTGCAAATAGATAATATAAAACTCTATGTAACGTTATTTTAATGTTCTTTTATCATATACTTTATCTCATACTTAATGGTATAACAATATACTATATTCAACTACATGGACTTTTCATGAAGAACCCTATGTCATCATACATCAGTTTCTTTATATCTTTATCATATCTGCCTATTTATTTTTAACCGACTTCCAAAAAAGGAGGAGGTTATATGTTCAATAGTTTGTATTTTTTTTATGTATGTTCACCGTTTACTCCGCCAATTGTGGACCGATTTAAAAAATATATATATTTGAAACTTCTGAGGTGGTCCCATTGCCACCAAGTTGAGATCTGATGATGGGATCCCAGGGAAATCGAGGGCAATACTCAAATTTTATAGGCACTTATAACGTTTTTCATATATTTTCTTAAGCTATTTAAGTATTTGCATATGGTAGTCATCATCTCATCATGCTGAGCTGATGACGGAAGGTACAACTTCTTAAGAGTTAAGAGTTAGAAGATGATTCTTAAAAAAATCATCTATTATAGGTAGATACGTTAAGACTGTTAGTCATATTTTTTTAGTGTGTCCCTGAATACCAGGGAAATCGAGAGAAACCCTCAAATATTATAGGCACTAACAATGTTTTATATATATTTTTGTAAAGTTATCCGTTGTTTTCCTCTGGTTGTCATCATTTCATGCTGAGCTGATGATGGAAGGTACAATGAACTAACCAACTTTTACATTTCTTACTTCCAAAGACTCGAGACGCGTGCAAAGTGCCTCCTCAATCTTCCCATTCTGGGCTCTAAAAAATACTTTATATCACTACTAAAATCCATCACTAAAAAGCCAAAAACTAAAATTTATAAATAAAAAAAAAAACCGACTTCAAAATAAACTAAAAAGCCATAAATAATCTTTTATGTACGGTACGGATACATTTGAATCACCTTTTGAAGTCGGTGCCAAACCTGAAGTAAATAAAGTTCTTTATTCAACAAAAATACGAATTACTATGACTAAATATATATGTAGGTAGATAATCACTAAAGGCTCGCCGCCGCGGTTTCTAATACCTAGTAATAAATGAATGGTTTGGCACCGACTTCAAAAGTTTTTTGAAGTCGGTTCTTTTTTTTATATTTTTTTTAAAAAACAAACATTAGCACTAGACAGCCAGACAAAACACATACAAACATTTTAGAAATAAGAACGAATTTTTAGTAACCAAAGGTAATTTTAATTATTTTGATAAAAGTCTGAATAATACTGCAATAAGAGTCTATAACAAATTGGACAAGGCCATTAAGGATTCTAATAATTACGGACTATTTGAAAGAAAATTAAGAGATTAGTTTATAAATAGTGGTCTATTTATAAATTAATGGAACCACAAAGTACTTAATCCCTACGTTTTAAGAGTCGGCACTTTCAAAGAAGCCTCGAATCGAATTATGAACGTACTTTGTGCTAACCCAACCAATACTTGCCAATACCACCAACACAAAAATGCAACGAGAGCTTGACTCTTCCAGTATCTACTGTTTATCGATATCGATAAATATGCGTTGCATGCTGCGGTACTATGCCAGTAATAAGTTTTGAGTATTACGAGTGGGTATTAATAATAGTAGTTTATGAAACTGCTACATAATGAGAGGCCTTAAAATACGAGTGTGATTTTATGAAACGAGCGTTAGTTTCATAATAGGATCACACAACTGTTGTAAGGCCTAATTATGTACAGATGCATACACTACTTTATCTACACACATATCATAAGTACTCTAAGATGGGTTCAGAAATAGCCGTAGAGACATGACCTGCATTGTTACTAGTGCTACCTGTAAAATATCAATAGGCCATAGATATTAAAATAATGCATAAAAATAAACTTTTAAACAAAAAATAAAACCGACTCCAAAAAAAACTAAAAATTAAAAAATAACGCCATAATTCAGTTTCTTCAAATTACTTACAAGTAACCGTTTGTATACTCAATCTATACAGTATATACAATTAATCTTATTTTGGCGTCGGTGCCATATAAAGAATGTGTAAAATATTGAAAATTGACGATTTTAGTAAGTTGTGAAACGATGGCACCGACTCCAAAATAACATTAATTGTATATACTGTATAGATTGAGTATACAAATGGTTACTTGTAAGTAGTTTGAAGAAACTGAATTATGGCGTTATTATTTACTTTTTAGTTTTTTTAGGAGTCGGATTTTTTTTTTTTAGTTTATTTATTAACCGACTTCCAAAAAAAGGAGGAGGTTCTCAATTCGACGGAATTTTTTTTTTTTTTTTATGGATGTTCACCGATTACTCAAAGACTATTTGACCGATTTCAAAACTTTTTTTTTGGTTTTATAGAAGGTACTTTCTAGTTAGTCGTATTTAATTTTGGTGAAGATCTGATGATGGAATCCATGAGGAATTGAAGGAACTCCTCAAATATTGTAGGCGTACATATAGCGATTTTGGTATTATAAGAAACATAATAAGCATTTGCATTCAGAAAGTGTAAATTGGTGAAGTGGAACTGATGCAGAAGACCACAGAATGTCATCGGAACTCCTCAATGATAAATGATTTACGGGTGGCGACAAAATATCTTGATTAATTTAGTTAAGCAACTTCATAGTCACAAATTTAAATGTTCCTGATGAGAATGGTACCATCGAATGGTACCATTGATTTGATGATGGATCCACCTGCTACGTCGCCAGTTTCGGCACCAGCACTCGACCTGGTGCCGGGGGCGCCGCGGGTCGATCCCGGCTCTGACGAGCTCCTGCGCGAGTAGCGTAAGTACCCAGGCCAATGAGCAATTGAGGAGGACTCTCGAAGAGACGATTGAGCGGTATCGATTCGCGCCTGACTCTAGGCCGCGATTACCACGCTTGCCCACGAATAGACGTAACTTAGCGCTAGTGGGAGCCCTGAACGCTTTGCTAGACCCGGATCTGCGGGCTAGCGAAGATCTAGCTGATACCCACTCGATCATGTACTGTGGGGCCATCGCGGCGTGCCGCGTTGCTCGTGTCAAGTTCCCGGACGCTGACCGAGCACCGCGGACTGCCGGTGGTGTCCCCGCCTGGCAAGTACGGATCGAGCGGCGTATCAGCACGTTCAGGACTCTCATTGCAAAGCTAATCTGCTTCAAAGGGGGTAACAACCGCCCTCGTGTCATGCGCTACGTAGCACAGGTCTTTGCGGGGACTGCTGTCAGACCCCGTGATTACATGGCCTGTGTTACGGAGCGCATCGACTTCCTGAAGCAGAAAGTATATGCGTGGGCAAGCCGTATCCGCCGCTACAGAGAACGTGTGGATCGATTCCAGCAGAATCGCCTCTTCCAGAGCGATCAAAGGAAGGTATACCGAAAGTGGGAGGGAACGGACCAACGTGTGACCGACCGGCGGCTGCCGGATCCTACTGCCATGAATAATTTCTGGCGTAGTATCTGGTCGGTGCCAGTCGAGCACACCGAGGGCGAGTGGATGAATGTTGTCGAACGTGAATGTGAGCCCATCGAAACCATGGGGGCTGTTACCATCAGCCCCGATGACGTGAGCTGTGCGGCTCGTACGACCCAGAACTGGAAAAGTCCTGGGCCGGACGGGTTGCACAACTTCTGGGTCAAGTGGTTTCGATGTTCACACGAACGACTGGCAACACAATTCCAACAAGCCCTCGAGCTTGGTTCCCTGCCATCTTTCCTAACAACTGGTGTTACCTTCCTGCTCTATAAGTCCGGTAGTACCACGGAAGCGAAAAACTATCGACCCATCACGTGCTTGCCTACGCTGTACAAGCTCCTTACATCTATTTTGAGAGCAAAAATTAACACGCACATTGTTGCGAACAACGTTTTGGCCTTCTCTCAAAATGGATGTAGGGTTGGGTCCCGTGGTACTAAGGAGCTCCTCCTCATTGACACGACTATTTGTCAACAAGTTCGGCGGAGCAGGGGGACTCTTTCGGCCGCCTGGATTGACTACAAGAAGGCCTATGATTCGGTGCCTCATTCATGGCTTGGGAGGATCTTGGAGCTGTATAAAATCGATACAGTTTTAAAATCCTTTATAGGCTCATGTATGAGGCAGTGGACCACAGTCCTTCGTCAACCAGGTGGCCGAGATGACCCCCCTGATCCGCAGGACTTTATAAGGATTAAGAGGGGTATTTTCCAGGGCGACAGTTTGAGTCCATTGTGGTTCTGCCTAGCCCTAAATCCACTCAGCACTCTGCTGAAGGATTCAGGATTAGGTTGCCGGCTTCGCAGAGGGGGTGAGATCATTTCTCATCTGCTGTACATGGATGATCTCAAGCTGTTTGCACCAAAACGACCAGAACTGGTGGAGCTACTCAAAGTCACAGAAACATTCAGTAGTGCCATTAAAATGGAGTTTGGTGTAGACAAGTGTGCGACCATGCATGTACAGCGGGGGAAATGTCTCTCAAATCTCTCTCCGAAGTTGAAACCTACAAGTATCTCGGTATGTCACAGTCATTGAGTGTTGCGGACGGAGACATTAAACAGGCAGTGAAGGAGCGTTTTTTTTGCCGCTTGACAAAAGTACTGAACAGTCTTTTGTCGGGTGACAACAAGGCGCGCGCCTTCAACGCTTGGGTGATGCCCCTGCTCACTTACTCCTTTGGCATACTAAGGTGGACCCAGACTGAGCTGGACGCCCTGGATAGGAGGGTCCGTATGCTGCTCACTACACATCGCATGCTACACCCACGCTCGTCAGTAATGAGACTGTACATCCCGCGCAAGTGTGGGGGCCGTGGTTTTTTAAATGCCAAGGACCTCCATAACCGCGAGGTGTGCAGTCTCAGGGAGTATTTCCTAAACAATGAGTGTGGGATACATCGCGATGTAGTGGCAGTAGACAAAGGCCTCACCTCTCTATCCTTGGCAAACGAGAACTGGCGCAGACCAACAGTGCTTAGCACTGTAGACCGCAAGGACGTATGGAGGAGTAAAGAGCTACACGGGCGGTTCTACAAGGCCCTTACAGGGCCTGATGTAGATCTGCTCGCGTCGGTGAACTGGCTACGTTTCGGCGATCTCTTCGGGGAAACCGAAGGTTTTGCCTGTGCAATTACGGACGAAGTTATCATGACGAACAACTACCGGAAGTATATCCTGAAGGACGGTACGGTCGACATTTGTCGGGCATGCCGCCGTCCCGGAGAGTCACTCAGGCATATAATTTCCGGTTGTTCTCATCTTGCTAACAGCGAGTACTTGCACAGACATAACCAAGTAGCCAGGATTATTCACCAGCAACTTGCTGTTAAATACGGTCTTGTGGGGTCTGAGGTGCCGTACTATAAGTAGGCACCCATGCCAGTTCTTGAAAATGGTCGTGCCACGCTTTATTGGGATCGATCTATCATCACGGACAGGACTATTGTAGCCAATAAGCCTGATATCGTGCTGGTAGATCGATCTAAGCGCCGGGCAATACTCATCGACATCACCATTCCACATGACGAGAACCTCGTGAAGGCTGAGAAGGACAAACTCAGCAAGTACCTCGACTTGGCTCACGAGGTGACCGCCATGTGGGATGTTGATTCGACGATAATTGTCCCGATAGTGGTTTCGGCAAACGGTCTTATAGCGAAGAGTCTCAACGAACATCTTAAGAGACTCTCGCTAGATGGCTGGGTCAAGGGTCAGATACAGAAGGCAGTAATCCTGGACACGGCCCGCATTGTCAGGAGATTCCTCTCTGTGCAGCCCTAACCACCGGTAGCTTGAGCCCTGCCCCGCTGCCGGCGGCACCCTAGGTTAGGTTTTTTATAATGTGTTTATATTTTGTATTTGCATTTTGTATTTTACTTTTTATATATATATATTGTAAAAAACCTACCCTAAGATTTTAAATAAATAAGTGAATAATAATAATAAAAAAACATTCCGTCGAATTGAGAACCTCCTCCTTTTTTTGGAAGTCGGTTAAAAAATAAACTTGAACAGAAGAAAAAAAAATATTTATTCACATAAATTCGTGCGTTTGTTCATTCCCCAATCTAAAAAAATCTTTATACTTAATTACTAGTACTAATTTTGGCTATCGATTTTTCTGCCAACAAGTTATTAGTTGCAATCGTTTGCTGCATTTACGATATCCGGCGGAGTGTTCATATAGTTCTCGGAGTCACTTCTACTCATATTTTCAACTTAAATGTAACTTAAAAACAACTTATCACAATTCTACTTTCGTAACTGCAAATAATCAACAAATAAATGACAACATTAATGGCGGCAATTCGATCCTCCGTCAAAACGAATGTATTTTTTTTAAATCATAGACAAACGAATGAAGTCCTTATTCTCATATCACTAGAGATCAAATGTCGTGCGGTTTATATAAAAAACATACTGAATTGACGTTTCATATCGATAACTGTTTTAACCGCCTTCCACAAAAAGGAGGAGGTTCTCAATTCGACGGAATGTTTTTTTTTTGTTTTTTTTTTTTTATGGATGTTCACATTACTCAAAGACTATTTGACCGATTTCAATTTTTTTTTTTGGTTTCTTAGAAGGTACTTTCTAGTTGGTCCCATTTAATTTTGGTAAAGATTTGATGATGGAATCCATGAGGAATTGAAGGAACTCCTCAGATATTGTAGGCACACATATAACGATTTTGGTATTATAAGAATCATAATAAACATTTGCATTCAGAAAGTGTAAATTGGTGAAGTGGAACTGATGCAGAAGACCACAAAATGCCATCGGAACTCCTCAATGATAAATGATTTACGGGTGGCGACAAAATATCTTGATTAATTTAGCTAAGTAACTTCATAGTCACAAATTTAAATTGACTTGATGATGGAGCCGGAAGGTAGGCACCAGATTTATGTAATAAAATAATGTATCCTAGCTGTGTTTGGGCTTGTTCGAATCGTCACAAGATACACTTTTAAGTAACGATTAACTAAAAAGTGTAAAATAAATAAACTTTTAAACAAAAATATAAAACCGACTCCAAAAAAAACCAAACAAAGTAAAAAATAACGCCATAATTCAGTTTTTTCAAATTACTTACAAGTAACCGTTTGTATACTCAATCTATACAGTATATACAATTAATGTTATTTTGGAGTCGGTGCCATCGTGTCACAACTTACTAAAATCGTCAATTTTCAATATTTTACACATTTTTTATATGGCACCGACGCCGAAATAAGATTAATGTATATACTGTATAGATTGAGAGTTTAAGAATTAAAAGTCTAGCTACAGGGTCAAATGGGGTATCATATGACAGGGCTTGACCTGCACATTTTCGAACAATTTTCCATTTTATTTATTGTAATTTGTTTTTGTTTTATTAAGGAAAATATGAAAAAAAAATACCATTCACCCCTTTATCTCCGAAGATTACCAATCGAAAATTTTGAATTTTTCACATTTTGTATTAATAAACATAAGACATTACACGAAAATTATAGCCATGTCTCTAACTAGCAAAGTTTGTTTTCATTTGCAAAAAACCTATTTGATCAACCCGGTTGCGTTAAGTTTGCACCTGATTTGTATGCAATGCCATAGAAATCAGGTGCAAACTTAACTCAACGGGTACAAGGTAATAAAGTTTGGCCAAGTAAAAATTTGTACGGAACCATCGGTGCGCGAGTCCGACTCACACTTGGCCGGTTTTTTGTTATTCATTTTAAGTATTTGACTATAAATTTTATGAGCGGAACACTTATTTAAACAGCTTTATTTAATCCGCTACTTATTAATTCCTGACTATGGTTCTTTGTTCTTAGCAAGCAAAGCCTCGCAAAAGTGCATCTTACATAGCGAATTTTAGTACTTAATTTAGCAAAAATTCTAGGATTAATTTGCATACACTATTTACGCAAGTGTTTGGAAAAGTATGACCGCCATGTTAACATTCATGACTGCAAGTGTTGTATGCTTCATTCGATACTAATACGTGGGAGAAGAAACATTGCAGTAAGTCAAATGAATCACAATTAAACCTTGAAATAAATTATTTTATTATTACTTATAAGAAATAAATTTAGGGAGTGAATATATATAATTGTACAATGCTCTGTGGGTCCAATTTAATAATTCATTTGGGGCGCTCTTGGGGTTGCCTCACTAACTGGAGGCGGCGGACCATGTTCGCAGCAGCTCGCACGGACGACTTTCATGCTATTCGGCGGAAATGAGTGGCGTCACTTTTGAGAAGAGTGCGAGGCAGCTCCAGCAGCATCCTCATAATGATAGCAGACAGATTGGACTGTCCAATAATTATAAATTTATATGGACTTGTGAAGTCAAATCAAGAGTATAAGTTTTAAGACTTTTCAGTTTCCATACCTGCTAAGTACTAAGATTAGAAATGAAGTCAATAGGTAATATGCATGATATTTAAAACACAAAAATATGAAATTTTGATGAAATCGTTCAATTTTCATCAAATTAAGATAGAAAAGATTAAATTGACACGTCACAATTACTTAATCGCCAATCGAGTAATTTAGTCGTAAAATATTTTTGTGGTTAAATTACGTATTTAATCCATTTTTTGTACTCAGTATCCGGTACCGATTAACCTCCCAACCGATCGTAGCCTGTCCATCAGCGATAGTTTAAAAATCGTTCATAAAACTTATCGAGATATTTTTAAATGAAACTTGACTCTAAAAAGAAAAAATATCTAATCTATTATAAAGTTGTAAGAATGAAATGTATGTACCTACATTGAAGATATTTTCAAAAAAATGGTTGTTACGGACTATTTGGCGGCCAAAGCATCGAAAAATATTTTTTTTTGGATTTTTTGTATGTTTGTATGTGTCGTTGTGACTTCATCACGCCAAATCGGCTAAACAGATTCCAACTGTTTTTGTAGCACGGGTAGCTGGGTATCTCCAGATGGTTATAGGATACTTGTTATTCAACAATGCCATATAAAAAATGTGTAAAATATTGAAAATTAACGATTTTAGTAAGTTGTGAAACGATGGCACCGACTCCAAAATAACATTAATTGTAACGGTGACTTGTAAGTAATTTGAAGAAACTGAATTATGGCGTTATTTTTTACTTTTTACTTTATTTGGAGTCGGTTTTATTTTTTGTTTAAAAGTTTATTTAATTTACACTTTTTAGTTAATCGTTACTTAAAAGTGTATCTCGTGACGATTCGAACAAGCCCAAACACGGCTAGGATACATTATTTTATTACATAGACCTGGTGCCTACCTTCCAGCTCCATCATCAAATCAATTCGATGGTACCATTCTCATCAGTAACATTTAAATTTGTGACTATGAAAATGCTTAGCTAAATTAATCAAGATATTTTGTCGCCACCCGTAAACCATTTATCATTGAGGAGTTCCGATGGCATTCTGTGGTCTTATGCAGTGGAACTGATTCCACTTCACAAATTTACACTTTCTGAATGCAAATGCTTATTATGTTTCTTATAATACCAAAATCGCTATATGTATGCCTACAATATTTGAGGAGTTCCTTCAATTCCTCATGGATTCCATCATCAGATCTTTACCAAAATTAAATGGGACCAACTAGAAAGTATCTTCTATAAAACCAAAACAAAATTTTTGAAATCGGTCAACTAGTCTTTGAGTAATCGGTGAACATCCATAAAAAAAAAAAACATTCCGTCGAATTGAGAACCTCCTCCTTTTTTTTGAAGTCGGTTAAAAATGGATATTTAAAGCAAGACGCCGCTGCTTAACTGTTCCAAATTTAGAAAAGATATTAATAATTTATTTCGAAAATCATATCAAGTACTAAATTTACTGCAGGTAATTAACGTTTTTTTATTATTATCTCATATCATAAGGCTTGGTACTAAACCTAAAGTACTAGTACAGTATACAATTCGCAGTGAGGTAATTATTCATTTGGCATGATTATGATCGCTTGTCAGAATAACCTATCTATTAATTTCTACTCTTTAGCAAATCATTCGTGCCCCGAAAACCCCGGGGTATACATGGGCCATATTGTCCGAAATAAATAATTTGAATTTGAAATATGACATATTATATCAAATTGATTGGTTTTTGTATGCTAAGGTGTGCAATATGGAGGCTGCTGCAGTGATATCGAGCTTAAGGCAAATCCAAGCGGCCTTTCAAATTATTGGAGTCCTAGGACTGACCGACACATTCTGGTCGCGAGATGCTGTTGTGACAGGTAAGTACTTTTTTAATATATGGTTTTAGACTAGTTTCAATTCTATCCTTCGACAACTCTTGTAGACACTTGAAATTTTCAAAGAACGTTTACTGCTATATAAAAAACTGATGGTTCTACTTTTTGGTATTGTGAATCAAATTTTGCAGATGGTGCGTCTTACGACTTCATCATTGTGGGCGGAGGAAGTGCGGGGTGTGTGCTCGCAAATCGGTTGTCAGAGGAAAAGCAGTTTAGCGTGCTGCTCATCGAGGCTGGTGGAGACCCACCTTTTGAGTCTATGGTAAGGTGACAGAGTAGATTGAAACAATTTTGTTCAGCTGAATTTTTCTTAGTTGACTCGATTACAATACGCCCTAGGAGACTAGCGGTCCCGACAAAGGCGAGTATTTCTGACCACGAATATTAGATTAGTTCCTGGTCATTAGATCTTTCCCATGTGTTTAAGCACATATGCTTATAAATTTGTAAAATAATGTACATCGGCGTCTAGTAGTGACCCTTAATATAATCACTGTTTCATTTAGTAGGTTGATTTGTGTTCTTATCTTAGAGCCTGCTAATAGAGAGCTGTGCGAAAATGGACCAATCAGGGTGCGTTGCTGTTGAAACCAATACGAGTCGTTAAACGTGTTAGATTGTACCAGATATTTATCGAGTTAACGTATGCGGAAAAGAAGGACCCCCTTCTGGTAGAATTAAATACCCCTAATAAAGGTAGATTTGGCTTAAATTTATGTAAATCTAGCATTTGCCCGCGGCTCAACCCGTGTACTAAACGTAATTTTTAACCGTCTGCAAAAAAGAGGGTTCTCAGTTTGGCCCGTATGTAGTAGGTATGTATGTTTGTCCGCTATCATCTCACGTTTGGCTGAACCGATTTAAATGCGGTTTTCGAAAAGTATTTGTTACATTCTGGAGGTTTCAGCATACGTCGTTTTGGTAAAGGCGAGTCCCTTATATTTAGGGTTCCATAGTCAACTACTCTTATAGTTTCGCCATTTCCGTCTGTCCATCCGTCTCTCCGTCCGCGGCTGAGCTCTGTGATCATTAGTACTAGAAAGCTCAAATTTGGTATGAGTATGTATGTATATGTATTACGCCAACAAAACGGTAAAATAAAAAACTTTTTTTCGGGTCCCTCTCGTCTTTTGTACACCCAATTTGGTGTTTTTTTTCGCTCCAACACTAGTGTGTGGGGGGGTGTCGTTGAATAGATCTTTCAAAATTAATAGGGGTCTCCAAACATTATTTTTTTCTAAAATCAGCAGTTTTGTAAATATTTGCTCCAGAAATGCAAAAAATAGCGCCCCCCCCCCGCCCCTCTAACTTTTCAACCACGCGGCAAAAAATAAGGAACATTTCATTTAAACGAGGGCTTATACGTACTTTCAATAAAACTATAATCAAAATCAATATACTAATTAGTTAGATAGTAAAAAATATATTGGAAACATATTTTTTGCTTTTTCAAATAATCATTAAATACTAAAAATACAAAAGAATGGAATAAAGCTTTATTCAGGATAACACATCATAACAAATTTAACATGACAAAACAGACAATACAATGTAAACGAGAGATGTGAAACTTAAATGGTAAAAAATACTCAGATAGATCGCATTAAAATTTAGGAATAGCGACTCCTGACGTCACTCGCAATCTACTGGGCCAATTGAATTGCCATTTGGCACGAATATTTTCAAGAATTTTTAATGTCCACCTTGAGAGATTTCAAAATCGAAGCCATTTTCGTAATTAACGTCCCAAGAAACCAGAACAACGACGCCCATATTGATATTTTGACATTTCAACCCTATCGCACACCAACGGGGATATGATATTTCACGTCCGCTAAGTTGGATTTCAAGATCGATGCCGTTTTCGTAATTAACGTCCCAAAAAACCATAAAAACGACACCCATATTGATATTTAGATAATACAACCCTATCACACCCCGACAGGGAAGATATTATTTTACGTCCGCCACGTTGGATTTTAAAATCGTCGTTGTTTTCGTAATAAGCGACCCAATAAACCATAGAAACAATACCCATGTTGATTTAGACTTTGTCATTACATTTCCCCCTTTTAGGGGTTGAATTCTTAGAAAACTTTGAATACAATAAGAACTTTGAATCCCCATTTCACACCCTTAGGGGCACAATTTTGAAAAAATCTTTCTTAGTGGACCCCTTGACCTTATAAGAAACCTACAAGCCAAATTTGAAATCTCTAAAACCAGCGGTTGGGGTTGTGCATTGATATATCAGTCAGTCAGTCAGTCAGTTTCTTCATTTTATATTTAAGATAGAAAATACCTAGAAAACCGTGATCGATTGTGTAAGAAAGTTGCAATTTAAAATAATGGCCAGTTTAGGGTACATAGATAGCTATTATTCAGTTTTGAAACCACGTACATGATTATTAGGACATGTCTGAAGTAGTAATGTGCAAATGGACCTCCACGCAGATATGTACACTACACATTTTAAGCTTTTCACCATACCTTTTTTACTCTAAGCGTAGTATCTCCAGATTCTCCAGTGAAGAGGGGAACAACTCAAAAATGCAACTTTTCAGGACAGACAAAATAGTTTTTTCACGTCATCTCACGCTCGAAAAGCTCCTCATGATAGCTTTGCGAAGCTTGGCTGAGGTGCCTGTTCCCTTCTAGGGTTTAAAAACGCACCGCGCATCCGGACTCTATCCGCCGGCGAGCGGCTTATGCTCCGGCCCGCGACCGCCGCGGCGGGCTCGCCTCAGGACCGGAAAAGCTAACTCATCTATTCCATTTTTTTGAAATGTCATTGTCATTGAATCGAATAATACATTTTATGCATTGCTTATATACCTACGTCTTTGTGGCTTCATCACGTCATATGCACGGTACAGTCTCGTAGCTGGTCATCCACATGTTAGATTTTTAATTTATGTATAGATAAAAGATACTTACCAACAAAAAAACGCGTTATGTCTCTGCTGAAAAATTGCCTGTTTGAGTTATTTCACTTTTCGCTGGAGATATTTAGTTGTAAGTTGTTAAAGATAATTATAGCTTAAGCTGTCCTGTAGCAAACTGCAATATAATGTCTAAGCAATTATTCACACTATTATAAAGTTGTTAAAATAAAATGTCTGTACATTGAAGAAAATTTCTAAACTATAAGTGAAATGGACTATATATTAAGGTCACTAATGAGAGTAAAGAATATATTTATTGTTACATAACTAACTACATTAAGAATTAGGATCGAACTAACTTAACTACTAACTTACTGATATGAATATAACAACAGAACTAACAATGTGCAATAGGGATGACCTCAGCATTTTCAGTCCATCCCTAATAACAACTAGTAAATTACAAGTCCGTTCTTGGTATATACATAACAACTTAGCCTATGTTTTAGTGATGTACGTAGGATATTTAAAATTGGATAAGATAATTTATATGACCGGCCCCCGTATTGCCTAACGCGTTTGACGCTTGCAATCAGAATCAAGTGTCATGATTTTGTATGGGCTATGACAGTTGATTCCGATACAAAGTGTCAAAATATCGTTAGGCAATAACCCCGCGGGTTCGATGATACATTATTTTATTTATTATCTCAAATAAGTAAACATTTTTCCAGCTTCCTGGCCTGACTGGGCTCCAACCGCAAACACCGCAAGACTGGAACTATATTGCATCGTTTGATGAAAATAGAAAAATCTTCCAGAACGACCGCCAAGCACCACTGCCTCAAGGTAAAATGCTTGGAGGAACATACAGCCTCGGCAACATGTTCTACGTGAGGGGTAATCCAAAGGATTTCCAAACATGGGCAGATGTCGTCGGAGATCAGTCTTGGAACTACGAGAATGTACTGCCTTACTTCAAAAAGAGTGAACACCTGGATGATCTTGATATTCTTAATTCAAAGTATAAAAACTTTCACGGAACTAGTGGATACTTGCATGTGACCAGAGAACACCATAAAGAAGTAGATAAATACCTAGAAATGTTTAAGGAGCTTGGACACAACATAAATTTAGATGCAAACGGGAATGAAACCTTAGGATACAACGAAGGCTCCTTCACTATATCTAAATCAGGAATCACACAAAATACAGCGTTTAGTTTCCTCAGACCGGCTATACATCGACCTAATCTGCACGTGCTTAAACATACTCTTGTTACTAAAATTCTATTCGATAAGCATAACAATGCTATAGGAGTAGAAGCCTTGATACATAGCAATACTACTATCTCTATATACGCTGAAAGAGAAGTGATCGTTACTGCTGGTGGAATAAACTCTGCAAAACTACTCTTGCTTTCTGGTATCGGCCCTGTAGCTCATCTGCAATCAATGGGGATAGAAATTATTTCCAATCTGCCAGTCGGAGAAAATTTGCAAGATCATCCGACTTCTATCGGAGCATACACGTTTGGAAGTTCTCATAAAGCACCAAAATCGCCAAATTATTTCCAATTTGGCCTTCCTTATATGGCAGGATACGCAGCATTTGACAAGGCTCAGAAACAGCCCAATTATCAATCGGAATCTTTGGTAGTATCTAACAATCCTAAAGGCCCTTTTCTATTTTGCTACTTTGTTTTTGCTCTTGACTTTGATCTTTGTCAAGCATTTTATGAAGCCGCAAAAGATACAGAAATGCTATTTGTAACTGTAAATTTGTTACACCAAAAATCGCGAGGACTTATTCAATTGAAAAGCAATGATCCTACCGACTCTCCTTTAATTTTCCTAAACCATTTCTCGGATGAGTCTGATCTGGACACCTTGGCAGAATCTTGGGAAGATTACAATAAGATAACAAATTCAAGTTATTTTCAGAGTGTTGGTGGTAAATTTGTTGATCTAAGGCTACCGAAGTGTCAAGGCTTGGCAATGGGGAGTAGGGAGTACTGGCGCTGCTACATATTGAGCACGAAGGCGTCGTGTTATCAGTTTAGTGGCGCATGCAGCATGGGCGGGGTTCTAGACGCGCGCTTACGAGTCCACGGCGTGCGGCGCTTGCGCGTTGCTGACAGCAGCGCCATACCTAGCACCACTAGTGGGCACATAAATGCACCTGTCATTATGCTGGCCGAAAAAGCTGCAGATTTAATTAAAGAGGATAATATATATTGAGGTTTATTTTCTTTTTTTTAATAATGATATTATATTGTTTTGATTCCTGTATTTACATGTTGCATTGTATACATTATATTATTGTTTTGATTGCTATATTTTTACATATTGCATTGTATACATTATATTGAATAAAACTTATGAAAACACCGGAATCTTATTAAATGGAAATTGTTACTATTAACACCACCCCTGAAGCTCGACTGAATCGTTAGTGTTTCGCGAGCAGATCGGAGACGTGATCGGCGACGGCGCGCCGATTCACCGGCCAGAATGGTGCGGTGCGTGCCGGCCAGCTTGCGCGTGAATTAAGTGAACGGCAGAGATTTAAGTAAAATAAAGTCTTTATTTAAACTAACAGAGTAACAGTACAGTTTTACAATCAAAAGTATTCTAATCTTAAAATTAATTAATAATACTATTTATAGCTAATTTCTGCATCTTCAGCATTGACGCATGTCCCAGAAAGGTGTTTACTGCGTTGATGCTGATATGCGATAATTATCGCTGACGCGAGAGGATTTGGGCGTTGCAGCACCCTTAACTCCTCCCTCCTCAAGAGAGAAGTTATCTGAAGGTGACACAGTTGGCTTCAGATAATTTCGTCTGAAAAATACAGAATGTAGCTTATGGGAGATATATGTTAATGCTATAATAAGTGCGGCTACGTATAACGCAATGGTCCACACACTGACTCTATAGCTAATGACATAGCTTTCACTATCATCACTATCACTATTGTACTTGATGCTGTTGAGGATGTCCTTTACATCGCTGAAGTCTACGCCTCGAAGATCTACCTCGTTCTCGTTCCTCCTGATCTGAAGCTGCGGTTCTGGTAATATTACAGACGGTAATGTATAGCTGGTTATATATTATTGCTCGTTGCCTTTATGGTTATATCATCTATTTGGGTTTCGCAGTATTTGGTTGGTGTCAGTATGAATGTTCCCTCTAGGTTGTGTTTGGAGACTTCATCTCCGCAGGTTTCGGTTATCACTGTTCTTCTTCTGGTGTAGAGGAGCCAGTGGTCAGATGTAATTTTCTGGATAATTGTGTCTTCCGTTTTGATTGTCTGCTGATTACATTTTGTGAGGCTATCTTTAAGTAGCATCAGTTGTTCTATACAGGTTGCTGTTGAATGCTGCACGACGTCATCATCAGTGCAGAGGTATTTATCTTCCTCTATTTCCTCGCAATATCTAGCTACGGGTTTGAATTGCAATCTATTCATCATGAGGAATGGATATTTGGGAATTATTGTGAATGTTTTATCGGTTTCAGGTTTATATATTGGAATAGGGATAATCTTGTAATAAATATATGTGTTCTTTTCAATAAGTGGGATATCTAATATAAAAGTTAAGCGATTATTACTAATAAATGATTTTAATTCTATACTACGTTCTATCTTAACTAAATTTTCTTTATAAACTGGATAAACTACAGTAGCGTGTTTCTCTAATTCAAACAGAACATTAATTAATTCGGTTGAATTTATTACGGACTGGTGTAGCGTTGACAGTTTACTAAAAGCTATGGCGGTTTCTATTTCCTGAATAATATTATAAATAGTCCGAAAGTTATTTAGAATCTGGTAAACGCTGTTCATTATGGAAACCAAATTAAAAAGTTTAAACTCTTCTTTTTGAATTGACTCTAATTGTTTAGTTTTATAACCTAAATGTTTAACGTTAAAATGAATGTCACTTGAGACGTTTACTAATTTATCAAGAGCTTTTTGAAGTAATGTTACCTTATTTTCTACTGATATCTCCTTATGTTTCATATTATCGATTGCCGTATTAAATCTAATTGCATCGTCGTTATCTAAGTTTCCCGTAAATAACTTAACAGCTGATCCTAATGGGTTGAGAATACCTCGTTTTGTTCTTGCCGTTGGCAGAATCTGTAATAATCTATCTCTAGAAAGCTCTATAAAAGAATTTACTTGTACTTCTAAACCCATCAGTTCTCTTCTAGTATCTATGTTACTATCAATAATTTGTTTCAACTTACTATAATGTTCTAAATTAGCTTCTAATAATAAACTTATCGATTCTAGATCTATTGTCTTAATAATGCTCCAGGAACTAGTCCTCATCAGAGCTGTACCCATCTTGACTGGAGCTATCCCCGGACTCCGCTCGAGGTTTTGGATGTTGAGGCTGCAACCCTGATGCGCCAGGGCCATCAGTAATATCACACGCCACCTGTGGAGGTCGTTTGATATTCTTAAGTGCTACTCGGGTGTTACGCTTTTTTACTTGGACAGGGATTATATTTCTATCCGGTTTGCCTATAATTTTAACTTTTTCAAATCTAAGTAACTCCTTAGCTTTACGGATTCTCGTGTCCTTCATAAAAATCGTATCGCCTTCCTTAATTTCTGGTGGGATTTCGCCTCCTTTCTTTTCGCTAACCTTAACTTTATCATTAACTAATTTCTCACTAACATATTCATATAGTACTTTTAATCGTTTCCTGTGGTCTATAAGCAGTTTTTGCATAAGATTTCGTACCCTATCTATATCGAACAGATTTTCGGTGTCTGTATGACCAAAAACCATTTCGAATGGGGTAAACGTTGTTGCGCTATGAATGGAGTTATTATAGGCCATTATAGCATAGGTCATGACAGATACCGCGTCCAGTTCGCTTTTATCATATTTTGCTAAACGGTAGATTTCAATGAGAGTAGAATGAAATCGTTCTACTATAGCCATCGAATTAGGGTTATTTGGGGTTCCTATGTGCAATTCAATTTTATATAAGCTCAATAGTTCCTTCATTAGTTCGTTGTTGAATTCTGCACCAGAATCACAACTGATTTTCCTGGGAATACCATACATGCTGAAATACTTAATCAAAGCTCTTACGACTTCTGGAGTGCTTCGATTTGGTATACCTATTGCCTGTGCTAATTTGCTAAAGGCGTCTACTGCTGTTAGGTAATATTTACCTTCAGTAAATAAGAGGTCTATAAAATTTTCCTGGAATGGTGATTCCTGACTCTGAGTGAGTTGGATAAATGGCTTGATGGGCTTTCTTTCATACTTCATCTTGCGACATTGTTCACATGAATTAATTATTGCGGAAATTGTTTCTTTCAAATTGCTCCACCAATACGACCTTTTAAGTTTGGCTAAAGTTTCATTTATTCCTCTGTGACATGTCTTGCCTTCGTGATATTTTTTGACTAATTCTTTTATATCATCTTCATCCGTCATGTTCACAACTCGTTCCGTACATTCTACTAAGTTTTGCGTACCTTTCTTGTAAAGTTTCGTTACAACGTGACTGAAGGTCTTGCGAAACTCTGGTACTTCAAAATAAATATAGTATTTATTTTTAAAATCAACATATTCCTTTAAGAATTTCTTAACTAACTGTTCGTTCCCAACTGGCATGTGGACTTCAAGGATTTTCTATTTTTTATTAGAACTATCCTTGACACTGATATCATTTTTGAACCAAGTATAGACTAAAATCTGTTTAGGTTTCATATCTATTGCTTCATTCATTATTGGGATACCTTCATGTTCTCGGTTCGAGACAGAGTGAGCTGTAGCTCCATCATCTGAATCTGAAAGCTCTATAGTTTCTATTTCTGGTTCCGTTTCAGGCCTATTTAGATTTGTTATTTGATCAACAAGTGACTCTACGTGTTTTTGTATTTTTTGTTCTTGTTCGTCTACATTAACTGTCATTGACTCGTTGTCATCGTTTGTTATGTTAAGTTTTATACGAGACATAGCGTCAGCGTTTGTGTTCTGGTTACCTTTTTTTATATAAAATTTCAAATGTGTACTCGTTTAACCTTAATCGCCATCGCGTAAGTTTACTGTTGGGTTCTTTCAAAGAGTACAACCAAGCGAGGGGGCGGTGATCGGTATAAATAAAGAACTTATTTCCATACAGATAAGGTCTAAAATGTTTTACACCCTCTATTACGGCATAAAGTTCCTTTTCTATACTGTATCTAACTTGAGTGTCGCTTAATGTTTTTCTAAAGTATGCTACGGGTTTATCTGAACCAATGGTTCCTTGAGATAATACTGCGCCTATTGCGTAGTTTGAAGCGTCTGTCGTCAAGATGAAAGGTTTCTTAAAATCTGGGAATTGCAACAATGGTGCGTTAGTTAATATTTTCTTACAAAGTTCAAAGCTTTCCTTGTATTCATCATCTAATAAAATCTTTTTCCCTTTCTTCAAACATACAGTCATTGGTCTAGTAATTTTTGCGAAATCCTTTATAAATTTCCTATAATATCCTATGAATCCTAAAAAGCTTTTTATTTCAGTAGTGGTTTTTGGAATGGGGTAATTAAGTACCGCAGTAATTTTGTCGTCGTTTGGCTTAAGTCCTTCACTCGTTATGGTATGTCCGAGGTAGAGGACTTCCTTCCTGAGAAAATGGGACTTATCCAATTGGACCTTTAAATTTGTTTCTCTGAACCTATCAAATACTGCTTTCAGTTTGATTATGTGTTCCTGAAGGCTGCTTGAGAAGATTATAACATCATCAAGGTATACAAGACAATGTATTCCTTGAAGTCCTCTCAGGACGTTGTCCATGGCTCGCTGGAACGTCGCTGGAGCCGTTTTCAGTCCAAAGGGCATCCTGTGGAACTCATAGTGGCCAAATGGCGTGCTGAAGCCTGTTTTGGGCTTATCTTCGTCATTCACTTCGATCTGGTGATACTCACTAGCCAGGTCCAAAGTGGTGAAGTATGTGCTTTTTCCCAGCATATCAAACAGGTCATTTATGTTTGGTAGCGGGTACTTGTCATCAACTGTGATGTCATTAAGACGTCTGTAGTCAATGACCATACGCCACTTTTGTTCCCCTGACATATCCATCTTCTTAGGTACTAAATGGACTGGGGCACTTCATGGAGAGTGTGACTCTTGAATGACGTTGTCATTAAGCATCTTTTCCACTTGTTTTTTTAATTTTTTGTGTCTGGAAAGGAGGCATTCTATGCGCTTTAATATATATAGGGTCTTCGTTGACCGTCCGAATTTTATGTTTCACTTGGTTAGTGAAAGATAACGAAATATGTTCACAGTAAAATATGTCCTTATATTCCTCACATAGCTGACTTATTTGTTCTTTTTCTTCTTTATTCAGGTCATCCAATCTCAATTTTGAGAGATTTTCTGACAATAATTGGTTCGTGGAGGTCGCGTCTTGCGAAAAATTTAAATTTATTTTTTCATCAGAATAAGGCTCGACTTTGAAAGGTGCCGTAATTACTAAAGTCAATTTCTCTGACTTATAATTCTGAATCACAGTTGTAGCGTATCCATTGACACAGCTAACAAGTGCGGTTGGCATTCTTATGCCTTCTGTAAATTGTTTAAAGTCTAATATGGCATCGCCATTTAATAAATTTACCAGTAACTTGACCCGTAACTCGCTGCGAGGAGGTAATTCGAGTTTCTCTCGCATTGGCGGCGTGTAAACAATAGGTATTCGTGTTGTATTTGTATTCAACATTTGACTTTTCATGTCAATATTTGCACCTAATTGTTTCAACAGGTCGCTACCAATTAATCCGTCGTATTTACTATGGACACTATATACATAAAACTTGTGCCGTTCTAAGCTATTGAAAATCTTAGGTAACGGGATAGAGACAACCGTGTCATGTTTACTACATTCGTGGGTACTGACCACTTCAAATCTTTCCTGTTGCTTGTAATTTTTGTAATATTTTTCTACCTTTTCGGGACTAATAAACGATCTAGTACTACCAGTATCTATCATAAACACGCCTTGTAATTCGGGAACTAAAATGTGCGGCAGTCTACGTAACCTATTAAAATTTAACTCTATTCGCCTTCTATCGTGGAGGCCATTATGAAAAATTTTTCAGCCTCAGTATAGCTGTGGGATGGTCCCGGGGTTGGTTCCTCATTTGATTCAAAATGTATGGGGTTCGTATCATAATTTTCCGTATAATTAACACGTCTCGAACTAGCCGTTCTCATGGTGACGTCAGTGTTAGAGCCTGACGGTGCATTACGCGGCGGCACGTATTGGTTTTGCGAAGCGAACGGTGAATAACCCGCAGGTTGCTGATTGTGCATTTGCGGCGGCCCCGATACCAGCGGTTGTTGCCATTGATTGCGCATATTATTAGAATTATTATTTTGTGGCCTATTATTTCGATATTGGAATGAACTATTTGGTGAATTAAAATTATTTGGCGGTTTACGGTTACTATTTTGACTAACGGAATTAAAAATATTCCTATTCGGTCTATCCTGCCTATTATGGGGCTCGAAATTATTTTGATTATGGTTCTGCCTATTATTTACGTTGTTCCTGAAGGGATTCGTTAAATTATACACATTTTGGAGGTTCTGGCGTTCTAAAACTACTCGTAACGCGTCTTCTAACTTACTTACGCCTTTATCGTAAATTAAATCAACTAACTTCTGTGGTAAATTGTAAGTGAAGGTATCAAAAGCTAACTGATGGTAAAGCTCGCCTTTGGACCTTCGCGTATTCGGGTCTGCTACTGTCTCTGTGACTTTCGCAAGTAATATACCAAGATGATGCTGAATTCGTTGACAAAACTCTAAATAACTTTCGTCCTTTTGGATAACGAGTCCTTCTAAAGCCAATTTGAGGCCATTCTCGTTCCTATGATCCCCGAACTGCTTACTAAGGGCTATCTTAAGGTCATCCCATGTTGTGATGTTCTCCTGTTCGGCTATTAAAATAGCTGCTTGCCCTGTTAACCTACTAGTAATAATCTCGTACAGATATCGGTCCTGTTCGGGACTCCTAGTATACCTAATAATAACATACTCGCATTTCTTTATATAAACTGGCAATTGTCACGTATTGCCTTCGAAAAGCGGGATAAGATTGATGAGTGACTGTGGAACTTCCGTAATTCCTTCCATTATTTTACGATTGCGATATAAATACACTCAACAGAAATAACTACTTATTATTTTTATATAGTACCTAACTAACGATGTCAATTGAAAGTAGAGTTTGATACCTTCAATGACGATATATTAATGTTATTGCTGCGTTGCTAATCTCTAATAACACACATATATTTAATACAAGTGAGGATACGTATAAAAGGAGCAAGAAAAGGATGATGAAAAAGATTGACTCACATTCCCCCCGGGTGCTTTCACGAGTCCTCACGGTGGTGGAACCTTCTGGATTGTTTCCGGTCGGCTGGAGTTGGACAGCGTTCTGGATCGGCTGCTTGTTACTGCTGCGACTGGTCTTCTTGCGTTACTTAATAAATTTATTCGTTCGGCTTCCCGTTGAAACGTTGAAACGTACGTTGCCCGGCACGGTGAGATCGCGAAATATCGGTCACTGGACGTGTCAGGAAAACGACGGGAATCCTGTCCTCAGCGCCAATTAAGTGAACGGCAATGATTTAAGTAAAAAAAAAGTCTTTATTTAAACTAACAGAGTAACAGTACAGTTTTACAATCAAAAGTATTCTAATCTTAAAATTAATTAATATTACTATTTATAGCTAATTTCTGCATCTTCAGCATTGACGCATGTCCCAGAAAGGTGTTTACTGCGTTGATGCTGATATGCGATAATTATCGAGAGAGGATTTGGGCGTTGCAGCACCCTTAACTCGTACGCAACTCGCCCTCGCACACCGCCTTCAGCCTATAGTCCTCGTCCAGCGCCACGTATTTGTCGCGCACCTTGAACTGTGTCATGGGCGCCCGCAGCCGCGCCCTGAGCTTATAGCTGTTGCCCAGCATCAGCTTGCGGTAGAAACTGTGCGCCGCTCCGCGCAGCGAGTCCTTTTCCACACGTGCGCCGTTAGCTCCGTCACGCGGTCCATGAGTGCCTCCCACAGTCGGGTAGCCGCTCCAGTGTGTGTGCCAACTTCACGGCCGAACAAACAAACGTCAAAATCTGCTAAAATTGTGTCTGTACTCACCTCAATTATGTCAACGTCCTGAAACAATTGCACGAAATAAGCGAGATAATCAGCTTCGTCAGATTCCAACATTCGAATGGACGCCATGCCGCGTAGTGGGTCCACCACGCTCTCGATCTGGTGCAACTGCCAACGTTTAACAGAATCAGGACTGGGAATGAACAATATCATTTCAGGTGTTCTTAAACAAGGATTTTTAAGTATGTAATAATAAAACAATTGAAATAAAACAATTTAACGGATTATATCGCGTATATTATCTCATTTTAGTTCCCGACGTTTCGTCGTTTAGTCCTCCCGTGACCATGGAAAGCTGGAAAGCTTCCGAAACGTCGGGAACTAAAATGAGATAATATACGCGATATAATCCGTTAAATTGTTTTATTTCAATGAGTAATAATCGCGGAAACAGAAGAAAATAATAAAACAATTTAACGGATTATATCGCGTATATTATCTCATTTTAATTCCCGACGTTTCGGAAGCTTTCCAGCTGGTCACGATGGTCACGGGTGGACTGAGAAAAGATGTATTTCCTCTGTCAAAGTTACAATTTGTGCAAACTACCCATTTTCGAAAAAACAAATAAATGTGTACATACATGCCAGATGTTGATTGAAGATGTTTTTTTAACTAAAATGAGATAATATACGCGATATAATCCGTTAAATTGTTTTATTTCAATAAGTAATAATCGCGGAAACAGAAGAAAATATTATGTAATAGTCAAAGTAGTCAACCTTACCTTGAATATCGGCTTGTCGTTGGGGTCGGTGGGCGGCTGGGAAGGTAGCTTGACAAGCACCTGCTTGGTCATGAGCTCGCTGGAGAGATCTAGCTGCAGGTAGTCGTCGCGTGGGCCCGCTGCTGCCGTCGGCGGTGAACACCTCACGGCCCATGCCTCGCAGCCTGTCAAAAGTGAGCGCACGTACCTCCTGAACGCCTAGTTACATGTCGTTGTCGTAGCCGCGTTCCAATGTCTGCTTTATCGCGGCGTCCACCAGTAAGTCCATGCCCAGTTCTGCCAGAGTTGCCGTTGCTGACATATTGTTAGGATTGCTGATGCCTGCGACCATGTTAAAATGTTGCACTAACCAAAAGATTTGTTCTTGATTTAAACTTGAACGATATTTAAGTACACCGTATCAGAACAACATAGTTCTTAATTACGTATAGTAAACACAAGTACTTAAATACGATCTAATATATAACTAGGTCATCCATACTATATACTATATAATATTATAAATGTGAAAGTGTGTCTGTCTGTCTGTCTGTCTTTCTGTCTGTCTGTCTGTCTGTTACCTCTTCACGCTTAAACCGCTGAACCGATTGGAGTGAAATTTGGTGTGGAGATAGCTTGAGTCCAGGGGAAGGACATAGGCTACTTTTTATCACGGGAAAATACCCTTATTCACGTTTAATGAGTTTAAGGCGGACAAATCGTACGTTACGCTGGAATGCAAAAACTACATAACAGATTTGCGTAAAATTCTGCAGTAATATCGCTTAGATATCAGAATAGGACATAGGCTACAACTTTTGAGGTTATTCATTCATAAAAGGGTATTTTTATCAATAAATGGAAAACATGACCTTTTATTCATTGACGTTTTCTTTTCTTGATAACGAATAAACAATTGGTAAACTAGCAACAGTCATCCTATCAAAACGATTAAGCAAGGAACACACCTTTCGTATATGACGTATCATACAAATAAGAGTATTTCTTTATATAGCCGTATAATATCCCGGTGTACAATTTGGATTTGCGATCATCTCTGAATGATAAACATTTTGTTACAAAAATATGGTTTATGAATAAGATAAATAACATAACACGAGTTCTTTTTAACAATAAATGGAAAATAATCACTTTTTGTTAACAGAAAATTTTATTCCGAAGAATTTTAAAGAAATTTGCTTTGAAGCCAATATGACACGTAAGTACCTGTTTGCGTAACTGGATGGCGTTTGTTGTAATCGCTTTTCGTTCTTTATCTAGATAAAAGGACAAGTCCTGACTGATATATCAACGCAGAGCCAAAACTGAACTTAGAGACTTGAATTTTTTACAGTAGACACTATTTGTAACGTAGGCAAGGTACAAGTAAAGATTTTTGGAATTGCGGTAAACTTTCAAGTTTGTATTGAATATTCGTAATTATTCGAATTACTGTTATTATATTTCTGATATAAATTCTTCACTTCAAACGAAGAAAACTAATTTCAGCATTTTTGGAAATCCATCCCTTAACGGTGTTAAATTGGGGTTGCAAGTTTGTATGGAATATCTGTAATTATTTGAGTAACTGTTAGAATATTTCGCGTATAGACTCTTTTTTTTAAACTAAGAAAACTAATTTCAGCATTCTTGGAAATTCATCCCTGAAAGGGGTGAAATAAGGGACGAAAGTACAATGGCGCGTAAAGGGTGTTGTGAAGCGCTGAATTGAACTTTGAACGATGTTAGAGGAAACGAAGTTATGATGGGTGGAGTCACTATGTTGTTAGCTGGAGACTTTCGTCAGATTTCCGCGGGGAACTCGAGCTGATGAAGTTAAAACTTGCATTAAGGCTTCAAATATTTGGCCTATAATCAAAAAACTCAACCTTAAAATAAATATGCGAGTGTACCTCAAGGGCGATATTTCCGGTGGAGAATTCTTCGACTTTCTTCTTAAAGAAGGAAATGGAGAATACCCGAAACTGAGGGAAGGATTACAATTCCATCTGATCTCGCCGTAGTTGTCCGGACCGTTGACGACCGAATCTCTCAAATTTACCCAGATGTCCAAAATCTACACAGCAAGTCCATGGAGTGATTGTGTGAATGAGCGATTCTGAAACCTAAGAACCACCAGGCTTCCGTTAATAATAAAATGTTATTGGAGTCGTTCTAAGGTTCAGAATATGTAGTGTATGCATGCATAGGTAGGTAGACGTAAGTACAGACGGTGGCTGCGCCTATCGTAGGCAAGGAATAAAAACCAGTTCGTTGACAGCTACCCTGCGTGTTGTTTGTTTTCTGCCCCGCTCCCGTATCTATCAGTGGCGACGACGCATTAATCTCACGCGACAATAACCGTTC
This sequence comes from Hedya salicella, assembly GCA_905404275.2. Classification (NCBI taxonomy): domain Eukaryota; kingdom Metazoa; phylum Arthropoda; class Insecta; order Lepidoptera; family Tortricidae; genus Hedya; species Hedya salicella. The sequence continues at coordinate 3,551,033 of FR990106.1, read as the reverse complement.
ACAATGGCATCCTCCAACTCGGTCGGCTTATTTTCTAATTTCAATCACCAACAGCAAGACTGGTGTACTTATAGGAATAGGCTCAATCAGTGGCTTATCGCAAATAGCATAGATGATGAAAATGACAAAGCGGGTATAAAACGACGCGCCATCTTGCTAAGTGCATTTAGTGAGAACACGTATCAGTTAGCAAGTAATCTTGCATTACCTAGTGCGATTGAAAGAAAAAGTTATACCGAAGTAGTGGCGTTACTGGATGCACATTTTACTCCGAAGCGCTGCGTATTTGCGGAGCGGTATAATTTTTATGCCGCTGCGCAGCAGGTAGGCGAGAGCTCGGCGCAGTGGGCCGCGCGGCTGCGCGGGCTTGCAGCGCATTGCCAGTTCAAGAACATTGGGGAGGCGCTTCTGGATAAGTTCATTATGGGTATGCAACCAGGTCCAGAACGCGAGAAGCTGTTTTCGAAAAATGTCGACGAGCTCACACTGGCGAAGGCAATAGACACGGCGGAGAGCGTGCGATGCGCGCGCGCCGCAGCCAGCGCGACCTCGGCGCTTTCTTTCTGCCCCTTTCCCGTATCTATCAGAATACGAACACAAGTCTGTAGACTCGATATGTAGTGGACACAGATGATGGCATTAAACTACCGTGTAGAGTTTTTAAATGCACTTAACCCACCCGGCCTACCTTCGCACATAAGGGGTACTCGAGTAATGTTGTTACGAAATCTCAATCAGCCGAAGTTGTGCAATGGAACCAGGCTGCGTGTGAAAGCTTTACATAAAAACGTTATAGAAGCCATCGTTATTACTGGCTGTGCTCAAGGTGAACCTGTGTACATACCCCGGATACCATTTATACCCTCGAAATACCCATTCGAATTTAAATGGGTGCAGCTCCCCCTTAAGGTCTGTTTCGTGATGACGATCAATAAGTCTCAGGATCAGTCACTGAAAACAGCTGCACTCAAATCAAGAGAAGTAAGATATTTAGCATCTCGCAGATTATCTAAGATGTAGTTAACATAAGGCAAAGGCATCTGGTTTAGAAACCGAATTCACCTTCCTACTATCTAAGCAAAGCCGTAAATCCCCATTTGATTTTTCAGGGGTCCCTTTAGTTCCTATAAATTAATTGTGTCGATTTTCGATTGTCAGAAAATGGTTTCCATATTATTTATGCTCATAATCATCAATGGTCATAAAAATTGTTCAGCATACTCCTTGTTGAATCTAACATTAATGTTCAATAATATCAATAATTATACGTAATAAAAGACATAAAGTACATCTCCATAACATCTAAAATCATCTGAAGTCAAAAAAAATTACCGATATTTAAATATACTATTATTTGTATGCATATTGCCTTTTTACATAAAGTATATTAGTCATATATTTAATCATACTATTGTTTGTATTCATAATGGTTTTTGTTATATTAATAATAAGTTAAGTTAGAAATGGGACCCTAAACAGAAACAAAAAATAAAGACACAAATCTTACATGGACAGAAACACAAAAGGGATTATTGTAGATATTCGGGATAAAAAAACGCTTCCAAACTAATGTATAGCGGAGCATCAAAATGCGTCAAAAACCGAAAACTGTAGGTAAGGTTATACGTTTGTATTGTGACCATGTATAGCGGAGCGTCAAAATGCTTGTTTGCATTTACACAATTCACAAAATGGAACATGGGTCAAAAACCGAAAACTGTAGGTTAGGTTTGTATTGTGACCATGTATAGCGGAGAGAGCGAAGCGAGCGGAGCGTCAAAATGCTTGTTTGCATTTACAGAATTGACAAAATGGAACATGGGTCAAAATCCGAAAACTAGTAACGCAAATTAAGTAATGTATTATATATATATAATACATTACTTAATATACTATATATATATATAGTATTATTAATGTAACTGTTATAGACTATGATTTTATCCTTTAAGATATTATTCCTTATAATTGTTCTACGTAAGTTGGGTTATGTATATTTCACTTTCATGGATATGATTTTATTCTTTATGATAGGTATACGCAACTTAAGTTCGGTATTTAAATTTTATGGTTAATGATTTTATTGTTTATAATTTTATTCTTTACTATTGTTATTCGTTCTGAAATTATTCAATTTGAGATTCTACAAAGTAATACAATAACAATGGTGTAGACATTCTGACGAATTATTTTATGACAATCAATAAGTATGAGTCTCAAAAATAGTACGTTGGAAAATATATACATTGAAATTATGGCTTTCGACAATATGAGTTAAAAGTAATATGACAAAAAAAGGTATTCACTGAAAAAATCGATACTTAAATTTTATACGATCTAATATAGACCCGGCTGCCTCACTACTGCAGCGCCTCGACTATGTTCGCAGAAGCTCGCTCGAAATTAAGTCAATTATTATATACTATATATGGGCCGAAATAAATAATTTGACATATGACATATTATGCCAAGTTGATTTGTTTTTGTATGCTAAGGTGTGCGATATGGACCCTGCCGCGGTGATATCGAACTTCAGGCAAATCCAAGCGGCTTTTCGAATTATTGCAGTTCTGGGACTGACCGACACATTCTGGCCGCGAGATGCTGTTGTGACAGGTAAGTACTTTTTTAAAACATAGTCAATGGGCTAGTTTCCCGACGGATCAAATAGGCTACTTTTAAGGTTCCGTACCCATGGGTATGGAAAGGAATCCATGGATCCCTATCACTAAGCCTCCGATGACCTCCGACAACTTTTGAATAGATAGACGCTTGAAATTTACAAAAAACGTTTACCGCTATAAAGAGACTGATGGTTTTAATTTCTGGTATTTATCAAATTTTCTAGATGATGCGTCTTACGACTTCATCATTGTGGGTGGAGGGAAGCGCAGGGTGTGTGCTCGCAAATCGGCTGTCAGAGGAAAAGCAATTTAGCGTGCTGCTCATCGAGGCTGGCGGAGACCCACCTTTTGAATCTATGGTAAGGTGACAGAGCAGATTGAAAGAATTTTGTTTATCTGAGTCGATTACAATATGGCCTAGGAGACTAGCGATCCCGACAGGGGCGAGTATTTCTAAACACGAATATTAAATTTGTTCCTGGTCTTTGGTTCTAACAGATGTTTAGGCACATATGCAGTAATTTGTGAAACTATGTATAACGGCGTCTAGTAGGTGACCCTTAATATAACCATTGTTTCATTTAGTAAGCTGAATTGTGATCTTATCTGAGAGCCTGCCAATAGAGAGCTGTACGAAATGGACCAATCAGGGTGCGGCGCTGTTGAGACCAACACGAGCAAACTTAAATCTGCGCAATGTGATTGGTTAATTTCGCACAGCTCGGCTATAACGCAGTGGCAGCCTTAACCACTGGAGATGGCATATGGATGCGTTCACCTCTGCTAATGTCCCTATATGCAAAAAATCAGGTCAGTCTATTGTCTGTGTGTTTTTTGTACGTTAATAGGTGATTTATTTTTATTGTGTGCGTTTGCAGTAGTAGTAATATTTCCGTAGTGTGCTGTATATACGTTCGGTAATGTCAGCACGATTTGTCGTCTCCAGTGGTTAAACGTGTTAGATTGCACCAGGTATTTATTTAGTTAACGAATACGGAAAGGACGGACCCCGATCTGGTAGAATGAAGTACCCCGATGAAGGTAGATTTGGCTTAAATTTAAGTGTAATCAGGGGGCACGGCAGTGCCACCGCCAAGTCGAGCGCGAAGCAAACACTGCCGTACGATCCTTTACTGGAACCATTTCGCCGCATTTTCAGGCCCCAATTTGAGAACCTCTGGATAATACCAGAACGCAGAAATTTTCGTCATACAGTAAGCTATAATCACATACTTCAAATCCAAAATTTCAATTCTATAGGTCATTTACTTCCGAAGTTAAGGGAAAGCAAAGTTTCGCATTTATGACACCCACTCACTCACCCTTGATCATCAAAATAGAACTAGTACTTCCCATAAACTCAGAGAGCTGAAATTTGGTACAGAGGGTTTAATGGCCACATAAAGGAAATACTATGAAAGTAGGATAATCGAAGATCTGGAGTACCTGGTGACCCTGATTAGAAAACACAATAGCCCAACCAAACTAGTAGAGATCGACATACCGACTTTACGAAAAATATTTAACTTGTTGGGCCGCTTCGTTTGAGTTCAAAAATCGAAGGTCTATGCCCACGTTTCTACAAAAAGAAGTGAAATCCCACCAAAAAATTCTGTAAAAAACTACCTAAGTCTCGATGGAGCTGCTTGTTAATCTCTAAAAAGTGATGAAATCTAGACAAAGACGTGGCAAGTCTAAGGTTCTTTACTGCGATTTTTTTTTATTATAGTGTTTTACAGAATGTTTTTGGTGGGATATAATCTACAACACGATGATTGATTGTGTAATAATGTTGAAACTTGAAATAATGACCAGCTTTGGATATCTATTATTCAGTTTTGAAACCACGAACTTGATTTTCAGGACATGTCCGAAGTAGAAATGAGCAAATGGACTTCCACGCAGATAGGTACACTATACGTTTTAAGCTCTTTACCACTATCAACGTAGTATAGGGGGCCAAAAATTTTTGCACTTTTAAAACATCGATAAAAAAATTCCTATACATGTTTTTCTATCTTTTATGTATATAACCTAGTAACAGATAATTGCAATTTATTTTTTAAAAATTACTTTATTCAGATGTCCTCCGTCTGGTCGTTGGCACCCCTGCAATCGTATAGGCAAACCTTAGAAAACTCCCTGACACATACACCTAGGGATCGCGGCTATCTCATCATTTTTTTATAAAACTGCTTAACACAAAAAGTCCGTTGTTTTCCCTTGAAATGCTCTATTATAAATAAAATTGCACGAAGTGACCTATAGTTTCCCGCCAATATCCCGCCGCTCACTTTAACAGTTTCAGAAAAATTCAGTGTTGCTATTTTCAAAAAATTATGGCCCACCCTATATCGCCAGTGAATAGGGGAACAACTCAAAAATGCTACTTTTCTGGAGAGACAAAACAGTTTTTTCATTTCACCACACGTTCTAAAAGCTCCTCATTATAGCTTTGCGAAGCTGAACTGAAGTGCCTGTTTTAGCCTCTAGGGTTTAAAAGCGCACCGCGCACCCGGACACTGACGCGACGGGCTCGCCTCAGGACCAAAGGCTAAAACTTAATTTATAATGGTATAAACTACATTTATACTATTATTATGAAATGTGTGAACATGAAGATTTTTTGCAAAATATATGCGAAACGGACTATTTCAAGGTAATTGATTCGAAAAATACATTTTTTGGTTTGCTTATATACGTATTTGTGGCTTCATCACGTCATATGCACGGTACAGTCTAGTAGCTGGTCATCCACGTATAGTTATAAGATGCTTTTTACTCGACTACGCTGTAGAAATAAAACAAAGTTTTGTTTACATTCTTAATTCATAAATACGCAACATGTAAATATTTTGAATTCTTAACAACAAAAAACCGTGTTTTGTCTTTGCTAAAAAATTGCCTGTTTGAGTTATTCCGATTTTCACAGGAGATATTTAGTTGTAAGTTGTCAAAAGTTTAATCATAGTGTGCTTAGGCTGTCCTGTAGCAAACTGCAACAGAATGACTAAGCAATTTTTCACATACATTGAAGATAACTTTTAAAAAAATATGTGAACTGGACTAAATGTAAAGATAGTATTAAATCGTAAAACGCATTAAGATAATTAATAAGATTTTGTGAAACAATTCAGTAACAAACTAGGCAATGTATCTTACCACTATTTACCACTATTTTAGAATAGAATAGAATAGAATATATTTATTGCCACACCAATATAAGTGCATTAAGACCTCTTTCGTCCAAGATTGCACCAAGGACAGACGTGCGTTAATTGTTTTCCGAAAAATTACTGACTATTTGAAAGAAATATAGCCCTTGCTGTTATATTTATTGTATGGATTATCGCGTGTGTAATATCAGTGATTAAATTAGTGGCGCCGCTCGCCCGGTTCTGCTAGCGGCCCCGCACTCCACCTCGCGGAAACGAGAGCCACTTTATAATTTACCTCCCGCTCGCAGCTGCCGTCGCGGACCGACGCTTCCCGACTACACCCGAACCAAAACTGCTACGAGCTACGGATTCTGCGTCTACGGCGTAGCGGATAGACTGGAGTGCTACACAGGCGACCTTATTTTATTATTAAGTTATAACTTTAATTACGCAAATAACTTGCTATTTTTGCGTGTCGGTCTACAATGTCTTCTCCTAAATTCAGTTCCGAACCTGATTTGCCTGGAGGCTCTAATGAGAAGACCCCTGTCAGTCAGGTCACTCAGAGAAAAAGAAAAAGACTACAACCAACCTGGAGCGTGGAAATGTCCGAGTTACGCGAAGAAATGAAGGAGTTATTCTCGGCCTCAACTGCCAAATATGAGTCACAAATGAACAAGTTGTTCCCTATTCTTAGCGGAATACAGCAGTCCAATACTAATATCGAGGCTTCCATTAACTTTTTAGCGGAAGAGAACTGTGAATTGAAATTGAGAATTAAAGAGCTAAATGAGGAGCTTAAAAACAAAAATGAGCAGATGGTCTTATTGGAGGCCAGATTGGAAGAAACCCAGCGAATAAATTTTAGTAAAATGATAGAAATAAAAAATGTACCATTAGATGATAAAGTAACGCAGGAATCCATGATTGGCATGATAAGTACCTTGTCAAGTAATTTGAGCATGGAAGTATCAGAATCAGATATTGGGGACATTTTTAGCATCAAGAGTAGTAAATCAGACAAGAAGTCCATTATTGTAGAATTTAAATCTACTATGACCAAGAACAAGATTCTCAAATCGGCAAAATCGCACAATCTCCAAAACAAGAGTAGTCCGCTCAATGCTGGACATCTCGGACTGAACAGAAACCAAACTACACCAATATATATTGCCGAGCGTCTGACTCCAAGAGCCTCCCGACTTTGTTTTCTGGCGAGAGACCTCAAAAAATCGAAGGGATACATACACTGCTGGACTTCCTACGGTCGGGTATACGTGCGTAAATCTGACGAGTCACCGGTTATATGGATCACGAACGAACTCCAAGTGCAGATGTTATTCAATGAGTGACTATATTATATTGTAAGTTACGTCAAAAATGTTTTTAACTATAATTTACTATACGGATTTCGGCCTATGTTATACTCAAGTTACTTTGCCTTGCATCTGTTCAATATGTATATTTATAATGTGGTAGGATGCCCACATTCTATATTTGTATTTATAAACTCCCTTATAAGAATCCATGCACGTTTATCCAACTTACCTCACAGAACTTATTTAAAATCGGTCTTCAGTTATATAGAAGAATCGTTAGCCCACCGAATTATAAGAGTATTATTATATGATGTATCTCAATTCTTTTTCACCCTGTATCATATACAATTCAACCATGTCAACAATATTGACAGTTTAGCTTTATTTAATGGCGCAAATTAATATTTTAAATGAGTTGGATGAGCTTGACAGTAACAATAGTTTTACGTATAGCATCAGTGACTTAGCTATATATTTACCAAAAGAAAAACCTGTCTATTCCATACTATCGCAAAATATCAGAAGCGTTTATAAGAATATCGATGACCTTGACATAAACTTAGAATTATTCCAACAAAAAATTGATATTATTGTCCTCACTGAATGTCGATTAAATCAGGAGAGACCTCTTCCGAAAAAGGTAAATTTTGCTTGTTATAACACATCTCGGCATGTGACACAAAATGATGGTGTCGTTGTTTACATTAATAACTCTATTCCGCACAAAGTTATTGAAGTTCTCCTAGTAGATGCATCTTGCCTGCAGATTTCACTGTCAAATATTAGTATTTTATGCATCTATCGCTCTCCATCGAACGCTAACACTGATAAATTTGTTTCTTCTCTGAAGTTACATTTAAAAGATAACCAATTGAGTGATAATGTTGTGATTACAGGCGATATCAATATAAACCTTTTATTACAAAATACTTGTACCACAAACTACCTTAACATGATGGCTTCACACGGGTTGCTACCCACTCACAAACTCAACACGCGTATTGACAGTTGTATCGATCACATCTTTACTAATTTAAATCCAAATACTTATACCTCTAAGACAGCAATTCTTGAGACTACTATAACGGACCATCTCATGACACTTTTAAATATTTATTCCAAAACAATCAGTCAATGTAAAGAAGTAACAAAAACTGTAATAGACTACAATAATGCACTAACCTTGTTAAAATAAAATGACCTCAATATGCTATTACTCATTAAAGATCCTGACATATTAGTAAATAAACTAATTCACTACATTCAAGTCTCTATTGTGTCCAGCACCAGAATTATCAAAATCCCATGTAGTAAAAGAATATTAAAACCATGGATTACTCCTGGTGTGTTAAGATGCATTCATAATAGAAATAAAATGCAATTGAACTTACGGCGCGATGCCACTAATGAGGTACTTAAAGTGACATACCGACGTTACAGGAATTTCTGTAATAACCTTATCAAAAAATTAAAACAAAAATATGACAGAGACGTTTTGAATAATGCTAGAAGTAGTAATAAAAATCTATGGGACGCTATAAAAACTATTTCAAATTTAAATAAAACTAAATGTAAAAATAATGACCTAGTACATTTATCTGACTCTCCTTTGTCTTCTGCTAACTTGATCAATAAGCATTTTGCCAATGTGGGTCAACTTCTAGCTGAGCACATCCTGTCGACACGTACTGGTGAGTCCATTTGTAGAGCACATCTTGATCCCCTGCCTTCACACTCCTCGTCGATTGGTGTAATAGAACCAGATTTAGAAGAAATTGAAGAAATTATACTCAACCTAAAAACTAAACCTGCCTCAGGATGGGATAACATCCCCACAACTTTCATCAAATCAGCAAAAACAGAATTAGTTCCTATTCTTGGACATTTAGCCACACTTTGCTTTTCACAAGGTACATTTCCGGCTTCTCTGAAACGTGCTATCATTCACCCGGTCTATAAGGATGGAGACAGAGCGGAAGTTAGTAACTATAGACCTATATCGGTCCTATCATCCATCTCAAAAATAATGGAGAAATTAATAAACAGCAGGCTTATCAAATATTTTAACAGCTTCGATCTTTTATCATCGCGACAATTTGGTTTTCGCCAAGGCAAAAGTACGGATGACGCGGTATTTGAACTAACTAACTCCATTACTAACCATTTAGAAAATAAAAGAAAAACACTTTGCATGTTTCTCGATCTAAAAAACGCTTTCGACACCGTCTCTGTCCCCATCCTTATCCGTAAACTAGAGGTTATGGGAATTCGGGGCCAATTTCTCAATCTGATCTCAAGCTACCTGCATGATAGGACCCAACGAGTGAAACTTAATGAAGTGTATAGCGCGGATGAGTTCTCGACAGAGTTTGGAGTTCCACAGGGTAGCGTATTGGGGCCGACCCTTTTCCTGGCCTACATTAACGATCTCACCAATATCCAACTAACCAATGGGCTGGTGATATCTTATGCAGATGATACTGCATTGTTATTTGATGGTGATACTTGGGAGGATGTGTATGCTCATGCTGAGGCTGGTCTATGCAAAGTTATAAAATGGTTACAAACTAATCTTCTCACGTTAAACATTAAAAAAACTAATTATATAACATTTTCCTTCCGAAATTGTACACAGCCTCATAACGAGCTAAGCCTCACTGCCCACACCTGTTCCCTTCCAACTAGTAACAACTGCATTTGCCCCAACCTCAATCATGTTGCCTCCACTAAGTACCTTGGTGTTCATATAGACCAGCTCCTCTCCTGGGACCAACAAATTGAGGCAACTGCCAATCGAGTTCGTAAACTAATATGGCTTTTTAAATATATTAGACCTCGAGCAGATAGGGAATTATTAGTTTATATTTACAAGTCTCTGGTACAATCCGTCATAGTTTATTGTCTACCGATCTGGGGAGGTACTCACAAACATAAAATAATGGTACTTGAGCGCGCACAAAGGTACATCCTCAAAGTACTATTAGGTCAAAAAATGAGATATTGTACAGCTAACGTTTACCGAGATGTGGATGTGCTTACAGTTAGGCAGTTATTTATTCTAAATTGTATTCTAAAAACCCATAAAACTATTATACCCGATCCGGTCCTGTTAAGAAAACGAAATCTTTACAATGTAATTAATATACCAACGACTAGGACTGCCTCTGCGGGGAGACAATTTAATGTTCTATCTAAAAGGATTTATAATAAAATTAATAGGCTTACCAATATCTACACGAATAGCTATGGTGAATGTAAGAGACACGTCACGACATGGTTGAAAGGTAAAAGCTATGATGAGACTGAGTTACTAATTCAGTAATATCTTGTGTATTATGGTACTCTACTTATATATATATATATATATATATATTTTTTATCATAATAAAATTGTAATAGTTAAAATAAATTTTTTAAGGGCCGTTTCCTTCTGGTTTAGTTTCCAAACCACATTTACAAATACAAATACTCTTTATTGCACACCTCAAACATCAAGGAATAAAAAGAACAACATGAGATTCATTAAATTAACAGGCAGAGCTAAACAACAGACGGTCTTATCGCTAAATAGCGATCTCTTCCAGACACTTGCCATGTACTCTTTGTGAACGAAACTTTTTATTCTTAGATTTTACTTAATATTATATTTACTAATAGTATTAGCTTAATTGTACACTTTAATCTTAGATATACTCTATTAATTATTTATTTTTAACCGTGTATACTTGGATGAGAGAGCGAATTCTCCTAACACAAGTACTAACTTAAAAGGAGAATTCAACATTATCTGTAATCTTGTTGAAAATAAATATATTTTTGTTTTTTTTTTTTTTGATTTTTGATTAAGAATTAGATACGAACTAACTGAACTACTAAGTTACTGCAGCTTCGCTGCTAAGAACAGTAAGAACCGAAAAATAAAACAAACAGTGTGCAATAGGGGTGACCTCAGTGTTGTACGAAGGATATTTAAAACTGGATAAGATAATTTATGTGACCGGGATTCGATGATATATTACATTATTTAATCTATTATCTCAAACAAGTAAACTTTTTTCCAGCTTCCTGGCCTGACTGGGTTCCTATCGCCAAGACCCCAAGACTGGAACTAATAATAAAAATAGAAAAATACCTCAAAATGCTTGGCGGAAAAAACAGCCTCGACAAAATGTTCGACTCACGTAGTAATCCACAGAATTTCCAAACATGGGCAGATATCGTCGGAGATCAGTCTTGGAACTACGAGAATGTACTGCCTTACTTCAAAAAGAGTGAACACCTGGATGATTTTGATATTCTTAATTCAAAGTATAAAAACTTTCACGGAACTAGTGGATACTTGCATGTGACCAGAGAGCATCATACAGAAGTAGATAAATATCTAGAAATGTTTAAGGAGCTTGGACACGATATAATTTTAGATGCCAACGGAAACGAAACCTTAGGATACAACGAAGCCTCGTTCACCCAATCAGCACGTGCTTAAACATACTCTTGTTAATAAAATTCTGTTTGATAAGCATAAAAGTGCTATAGGAGTTGAAGTCTGGATAGATAGCAATACTACTATATCTATATACGCTGAACGAGAAGTGATCGATACTGCAGGTGGAATAAACTCTGCAAAACTACTCTTGCTTTCTGGTATCGGCCCTGTGGCTCATCTGCAATCACTGGAAATAGAAATTATTTCCAATCTGCCAGTCGGAGAAAAATTGCAAGATCATCCGGCATCTATAGGAGCATACACGTTTGGAAGTCCTCGTAAAGCACCGAAATCCCCAAATTATTTCCAATTTCCCGTCCCTTCTATGTTAGGTTACGTAGCACTTGACAAAGCTCAGAAGCAGCCCACTTATCAATCAGAATCTTTGATAGTATCTAATAATCCTGGAGACCCTTTTAAATATTGCTACTTTGTTTTTGCTCTTGACTTTAATATTTGTCAAGCACTTTATAAAGCCGCGAAAGATACAGAAAAGCTATTTGCAACTGTAAATTTGCTACACCAAAAATCACGAGGACTTATTGAATTGAAAAGACATGATCCTACCGATTCGCCTTTAATTTTTTTAAGCCATTTCTCGGATGAATCTGATCTGGACACCTTGGCAGAATCTTGGGAAGATTACAATAAGATAACAAATTCAAGTTATTTTCAGAGTGTTGGTGGTAAATTTGTTGATCTAAGGCTACCGAAGTGTCAAGGCTTGGCAATGGGAAGTAGGGAGTACTGGCGCTGCTATATTTTGAGCACGAAGGCGTCGCTGTACCAGTTTAGTGGCGCGTGTGGCATGGGCGGGGTTCTAGACGCGCGCTTACGAGTCCACGGCGTGCGGCGCTTGCGCGTTGCTGACAGTAGCGCCATACCTAGCACCACTAGTGGACATATATTTCGAAAGTGCTTGTAACTAGGCCTACTTGAATAAAGAATATTTTGATTTGATTTGATTTGATATAAATGCACCCGTCATGATGTTTGCCGAGAAAGCTGCGGATTTAATTAAAGAAGATAATATACATTGACATTGACTAACAGGTAAAATGTGAATGCTATTTACAGTTTCTAAGTTTATATAATGATATTTAATTTTGTTTCGTAGATTAACATTTTACATTGTATATATTTTAAATAAAATTGATCAAAACACTGGAATCACATTAAATTGTAGTTGTTACTACTTAACGGCACCCCTGAAGCTTGATTCATTCGTCAGTGATTCGCGAGCAGATCGGAGACATGGTCGGCTATGGCCCGCGCCGATTCACCGGCGAGGATGGTGCGGTGCGTGCCGGCCAGCTGGCGCGTGCGTAGCTCGCCCTCGCACACCGCCTTCAGCCCGTAGTCCTCGTCCAGCGCCACGAATTTGTCGCGCGCCTTGAACAGCGTCACGGGCGCCCGCAGCCGCGCCAAGGGCTTGTAGCTGTCGCCAAGCACCAGCTTGCGGTAGAAACTGTGCGCCGCTCTGCGCACCGAGTCCTTTTCCTCACGTCCGCCGTTCGCTACGATCAGCTCCGTCACGCGGTCTACGCGTGCCTCCCAGTCGGGTAGCCGCTCCAGTGCGGTCGCCAACTGCCGACCGAACAAACAAACGTCAAAATCTGCTAAAATAGTGTCTGCTGTGCAGAACATAACCTACCAGTACTCACCTCGATTACGTCAACGTCCTGAAACATTTGCACGAAATAAGCGAGATAGTCAGCCTCGTCAGACTCCAACATTCGAATGGCGCGCTTAATTTTGCCGCGGGTGATCTGTGAAGCGACGAAATCGGGTGAGCCGTCGATTTGTACGAGTTGGATAGCGCAACCCTCCTTTTCCAGTTGCAGCGCCATCTCGAAAGCGACGGCGGCACCGAACGAGTAACCCAGCAGCGTGTAGGGCGGCTGTGGCTGAGCGGCGCGCACGTGTTTCACGTAGAAACGCGCAAGCGCCGCCATATCGTCGAGAGGCGCCGAGCTGGCGCACTGCAACCCGTATACTGTGCCCCGCACGCTCCCCGCCATGCCGCGCAGTGGGTCCACTACGCCCTCGATCGGGTGCACCTGCCGACCGATACCAAAATGAGGGTCGAGAACGAACATTCAATATTACTTCAGATGTTCTTCAACAAGGATTTTCAAGTAAGTAATATAGTCAAAGTAGTCAACAATACTTTACCATAAATACCGGCCTGTCGTTGGGGTTGGTGGGCGGCTGAGAGGGTAGCTTGACTAGCACCTGCTTGGGCACCAGCTCGCTAGAGAGATCTAGCTGCAGGTAGTCGTCGCGCGGGCCCGCGGCCGTAGCCGGCGCACCCGCGGGCTCAGCGGCGGACGCGTCACCGCCCATGCCGCGCAGCTTCTCAAAAGTGAGTGCGCGTATTTCCTGAACGCCTAGTGGCATGTCGTAACTGCGCTCCAATGTCTGCTTTATCTCGGCGACCATCAGCGAGTCCATGCCCAGTTCAGCCAGGGTTGCCGTCGCTGACATCTTGTTAGGATTTCTGATGCCTGCAACCATGTTAAAATGTTGCACTAACCAATAGATTTCTTCTTGATTCAAACTTTAACGATAATTAAGAACACCGTATCTTACCGTATATTTTTTTGTTCCCTGCATTATGTATTTCGTTTCTAAGTATGAGACAGAAGAGGCGTTTGTCAAAATTTCCTTTTGCGAGTATCGTATTTATGGATTTATTTTTAGAGAGATACATTTTTTAATGGATATGAGAGTCTATTTACGATGAAAAATATTTGAGACTTGACTTAAATACTAATAATATTATGAGATTAACTCAGGATGAGGATAAATAATACCGAGGATGTTGGCGACGGCTTGCACGAGGTCCTGGGTGGGCTTGTCCTGCGCGCGGCGCTTGTCGGCGAGCACTATCGACGAGGCCACGGCGTGCGGCAGCGCCAGCAGCGCGCCCAGCGTCGTCAGGCACGACGCGATGCGCTGCGGCATGGTGCCGCCCACCTCCGTGTCCTCGCTGCCGTGCATGGCCGTCATGATGAGCCCCACGTCGCCGATCGCGCCCCACTGCACCGCCAGCGCCGGCAGCCCGTCGGCCTGGCGCTGCTCGCACAGCCGCTCCATGGCGCTGTTGGCGAGCCCGTAGTTGCTCTGGCCCGCGTTGCCGCGCCCGCACGACACCGACGAGAACGCCACGAAGTGCTCCAGCTCCGGCGCCAGCTCGCGGGATGCCGCGTCCAACGCGCGGGTTGCTAACATACACGAAATGAAGTCATATAATAAAACAGTGGTGATATAAGACTTATAAGATGATTTCCCGGTGATGTACTGACCGTCAATCTTAGGCTTGGCTACAGCGCGGAAGTCATCCGGGGTCTGGTTTTCCAGGAAGGCGTCGCGCAGCACGGCGGCGAGGTTGAAGATTCCGCCGACGGGCGCGGCCGCCGCCGCCTCCTGCAGCAGCGCGCGCGCGCCCGCCTCCGTCGTCGCGTCCGCCGTCGAGACCAGCACGCGCACGCCCTTTGCACGCCATCTGCATAATCAGCATTACCTATTTATATTCCTGTCTATTTCGAGCCCAAGAAGCTAATCTACGGCACGCAATCTCGCCCCTTCTATCCCAACAGGCATGACCAAGGACGCTATGACCCGCATGAACAAAATATGGCAGGAACGGGGAGTATGAACACCAAAATGCGGTTGATTTATTTATTTATTTATTTGGGGCATCAACAGCAGTACAAAACATGAAACATAATTCAAAAAACACTACAACAAAAGCCAATAACAGATGTCCACAAGAGTACAATTTAGTGGCACAAGTTACATAATAGCGAGTTAAGTACACTATGAGAGAACAAAAATACAAGTGACATTCTCAAATATTAGAAGAAGGGTACCCGTGTATGTGTGTGTGTGTGTGTGTGTGTGTGTGTGTGTGTGTGTGTGTGTGTGTGTGTGTGTGTGTGTGTGTGTGTGTGTGTGTGTGTGAGTGTGAGTGTGTGTGTGGTGTATGTGCGGAAAAGGAACATTTACTCAGCACTGAACTACTTTAGGAAGTAAGTAAAGACCGAATATGTTTCTTCAAACTTAATTTGGTGCAGTCAAACAAATCATACAGTTAAATTGTTTATTATATTGCCTTAACACCCGAATTAATGGGGAGTTTTGGGCATATTTAGTATTGACTGTAGTGAGACTAAAAAGGCAGCGTTCAGCGTGGCGTGTTCTGACCGCCGGCACAGAGAATTTGATCTCTGCGAGCAGCGAGGAGCTGTCAATACGGCCCGAAAGAATATCATTTAATAGAGAGGTGTCCAGCATGAGACGCCGATTTTCGAGGCTCAATAGGTGATGACGGTTGCACATAGAATTGTAGGTCGTATCCCATTTCTTTAGTCGATAATTAAGGTGACGCAGAAAGCGATGCTGGATTTTTTCAATCTTCTCTTTGTACATTATATATTGAGGCGACCAGACACAACTAGCGTATTCGAGGATGCTCCTAACATATGCATAGTACACTGCTTTAATGCATGCAGCATCATAAAACTCGTTGCAAATGCGAAACACAAAGCCCAGATTTTTATTTTTAAAAATATCACTAATTGTAACTTCGAGAGGTGGATGGTGCGTGTCTACCTTTACGAGAGGGAAGCTTGAGCTAATTATATCTACAGCAAAGTTGGAGAAAACTAAGTCTAAAGTATGGTTACTTGAATTTTTTGTAAAGTTATATTGCTCAAAATTTGCCAAAAGAAGGGTCTCCACAAGACTATAAGCTGCATTTTAAACTTCTACTGACCCTCGTCGTTCAAAAACAGGAGAGGTAGTATTGTTATTCCATGTAATTTGCGGAAGGTTAAAATCACCAGCAACAAATAAAAAAGAGTCAGGTGACTCCGATATCACCTTTTGAAACTGACTATTTAAGTTTGTAATGTGATTAGTTAGAAAGGGACCATGAGGTGCGTAAACTGAGCATATGTGCAAATCCTGGTTAGACATCAATGGGGAGCCCGGATCACAGCGCGAACGCAAGGATAAAGCCGGAATGGTAACCCATAAACACTTTGTACCAGGACTTGACCAGTCAGTACGACTACGAGCACCCAAAGTACGTAAAACTAAAATCATCACGCTACCACCATCAGCTTTTCCGCTTAATGCTCTGTCCCTATCCAACCTAAAGACTTCGTATCTATTATCACATAATTCTGTTATTTAAGATACTGTCAAAAAGCCAAGTCTCTGTGATAATAATTACGTCATAACAGTTACTCAACACGTTTTGATAAAATTGGTGCGTTTTTGAACGTAAGCCTCGTGTATTCTGATAGAATACTATAAAATTTACTAGGAAGCTAGCAATATGGCATATACATGCAGATAAAGTATGAACAAATTATAAATAAATGGGAACTCAAGAAACAACACAGCACATTGCATGAATTGACTTGCGATATTTTCCAAAACAAGAGCAAAACAGTTTGAATAAATATTCCTATTCCGTTTTATTGTGTGAATATGTCTGAGTGTGTGAGAAAACTTTATTAGTAGCGTGCTAGCGCTACACACGGGCAACATACAAAACTAAAATACTAAAAGTAGAATAGGAGCCTCAAATGATACAAGCTTAAACAATTTTGCGAAAGTCTGAGGTAGAACGAATGTGAATCAACGGTGCCTGGTCAGCTTTACGTGCGTATATGTTACACTTCTTGACCCAAACAAACTCATAACCCTTGGACGTACAGACAGCTTTGCACTCCTTAAGTAACTTTTTATTAGCAGGGGTAAGATGGTCATGATGGTCTCCGCTAAACCCAATGTTCTCTGTTTTAACACCGCGAGTTCGACGCAGGCCAGAGAGGATATTTTCTTTCAGCTGGCGTTGCCTCAACTTGACTGCGATCTTTTTTGGACGGCCCGCTTCAGCACGTGCAGGCTGAATCCGGTGAGCAAATTCGATGTCAGATGGCTGGAGGGTCACCCCAGCATGCTCAGCTATTTAGGACGCAATGCTAATTAGAGACTCATCTTTCAACTCGGGTATACCAGAAGTCTCTAAATTGTTCATACGTAGCCATTGTTGGTGCGCACCGAACTCGCTCTCGAGCCTGTGAGGCCTCGAGCTTCTGCTCAAGATCTTGGATTTTGTTTGTTTTTTCTTCAAGTAAATCATTTTTTTGGTTTAGCTCTACTGTTATAGCAGAGACGTGTACTGAGATTTCGGATTTGATTATTTCTCTAATTTCAGATTTTAATGCCTGATGTGAGGTCGAAATTAAGTCCTTCAGCCGACTTTCCAAATCAACAGGGGAACAAATACTCGGTTGCTGTATCGGAGTCCTATCCAACATTTCTGAATATATACCATTGAGCGATATAGTAGAATCCGCTGCTCTAACATTCGGTAAAGCAAATCTAACACATTTCGTTTTCTTAGCATTCAATAGCAGATAATTAACATTAAACCAGTCAAGTACTTTAACTAGTACACTATTAATTTCGGCATAGTCTGTTGCTCCCGGTCAACTTTGAAAATTAATGATGTATCATCAGTAAATAGTACTATATCACAAAGATTTTCTACTATAGATGGCAAGTCATTTAAATAAACCAAAAATAGACATGGACCTAAGATAGGGCCCTGTGGCACTCCTAGCTTAACTGCAGCTCCACTGGATTGGGTTCCATTTACAACAACTGTTTGTGTTCTATTGCTAAGATATGAAGACATAAGGCTTGAGGCATTTATAGACAGGCCATAATGTTCTAATTTCAAAATGAGTGATCAACGCAATCAAATGCTTTAGAAAGGTCACAAAAAACTCCAATTGCATCACAAGATTTCTCCCAGATATTGTACATATGTTTAATGAGTACAGATGCTGCATCAGCCGTGGAACGTCCCCTTGTGAAACCGAACTGTTTACTACCAAGCAGTTTATTTCTATTGAAGTGTCCCAGCAGATCCAGCAACATAAACTTTTCGAAAACTTTTCTTAATACAGGTAGAATAGATATCGGACGGAAATATACTAATAATTCTTCTGAACTACGTGTCATGATCAAATCATCAACACGTCGACGTTTTGTTTTGGCACTCGCATCTTCCATGTTTAGTGTAGGTCTTCCAGGGCCCGGTTGAGATTCCTTGGAAGTACAACCTGCCTCAGCATGATCGTATGACACAGTAAATGTCAAATCACCTTGCAGTTATTCCTTATTGCTTGTCAAAAAGCGTTCCCGAGTTCTTCGAGAACTTTCCCATTTTTCCGACAGTTTCGATGAATATCGGGAAATCACGGTCTTGATTTCCTTCATTGAATCTTCCATTATGCCGCTTAAGTCCTGTATTTTCGAAATGTAAGCGAAGAGAGCACCATTTCGTTCATTCTTGGAGTTTTTGAGCCATTCTTCAAAACAAGCGATTTTCGGCACGTTGAAAGTGTGACCTAGAAAAAAATTAATAAATATATGTTGGGCAAAAAAGGGGCAAGAAAAATAAAGTCCATCGTTATCAATGAGGTTATAGCTACTTCCTAAAAAATATTCAGGTCGGGGAGAAGAGGGGATTTTTACTTGAACTCCAATGAATTCGAAATTGAAGATTTTTTTTCTTAACTTTGTAACATAACGATATATTTTTCTAGGTTACAGGTCAAAAAGATCAAAATATAATAGTATTTAAAATAGTACTTACTTTTACTAACAGGATCCATCACAGCACTTAACCAAAATTAATAAAATATACCTGTGAGACGTTATCGCAATCGAAGCTAAAATGCAACTAAATTCATGCAAATAATGCAATTGTTTTATACACTTACCCTCATTACAAAAAATAATAATTATTTACGACAAATCATTAC
This sequence comes from Hedya salicella, assembly GCA_905404275.2. Lineage (NCBI taxonomy): Eukaryota > Metazoa > Arthropoda > Insecta > Lepidoptera > Tortricidae > Hedya > Hedya salicella. Next base: position 3,531,593 of record FR990106.1, on the reverse strand, counting down.
CTACCAGTGTAATCACCAACTAATATACTAATTACCCTCATTAATGGTTTCTGAATTGGGTGATGTTGTTTTTGTCCAGCTAGCTTGTTCTACTCGACATACAGCGAAACGGTGTAAACGCATAATGAGGGTACCCTGAACGCCAAACGGGCCAACATCCTCACATACTTAAAACTCGCTTAAATACTACAATACTTTCGTATTCCTACCACATAATGTGTAGAGGAGATGAATGTCTGGAGAAACTGATCATAGTTGGAAGCACGAATGGCAAACGAGCTCGAGGCCGATCTCCAACCAGATGTTTGACCAAGTTTTGCTTAGTCATAAGGGTTGCAATGGGCAGAACTAGTAGAGGCAAATCATTTATTTTCAGGGTAAACTACCCGATGATGTCTACGATCCTCAGTTATGAGCGAACGACAAGACAAAGAGAGACCACATTTCTATATTTGTATAAATAATAAATGTGGTATCCCTATAAAAAAAATAGAATCAGTAGATTATATTAACTCTGTTGGAAACTGTCGCTGTGTGTGTCCTAATCCTAACACTAGCTGAAAAGCAATGGGACGGGAGGCCCTGCGTACACGCATACCCTTAAGTGGTGCTAATGCGCTTAGCATTTTAAACAGAAATACTGCCAGCGGTTACAAAGACTATATTTCATGGTGTGCACGTAACGATGTGGTAGCTCAGTTGGAAACAAAACACTGTTGCGCTTAAACAGAGGCCGAGGGTTCGATTCCCTAACATTGTTGTTTGTTTTGACCTCTGTACCTTTATTTGCATAAATATCTCTAAAAACTACTGTTACAATAATAACTAGGGTTGCGTACCTTACTGAGTAAAAATGGAACCCTTATAAGATCCTTTTTAACCGACTTCCAAAAAAGGAGGAGGTTATATGTTCGATAGTTTGTATTTTTTTTATGTATGTTCACCGATTACTCCGCGAATTGTGGACCGATTTAAAAAAAATATATATTTGAAAGGATATACTCCCGAGGTGGTCCCATTGCCACCAAGTTGGGATCTCATGATGGAATCCCAGGGAAATTGAGGGCAATCCTCAAATTTTATAGGCACTTATAACGTTTTTCATATGTTTTCTTAAGCTATTTAAGTATTTGCATATGGTAGTCATCATCTCATCATGCTGAGCTGATGACGGAAGATACAACTTCTTAATAGTTAAGAGTTAGAGGATAATTCTTAAAATAATCATCTATTATAGGTAGATACGTTAAGACTGTTACTCATATTATTTTTAGTGTGTCCCTGAAGTAGTCTCCTTATCAGCAAGTCAGGATCAGATGATGGAATACCAGGGAAATCGAGAGAAACCCTCAAATATTATAGGCACTAACAATGTATTGTATATATTTTTCTAAAGTTATCAGTTCTTTTCCTCTGGTTGTCATCATTTCATGCTGAGCTGATGATGGAAGGTAGAATGAACTAACCAACTTTTACATTTCTTACTTCCAAAGACTCGAGATGCGGGCAAAGTGCCTTCTCAATATTCCCATTCTGGGCTCTAAAAAATACTTTATATCACTACCTACTAAAATCTAACACAAAGAAGCAAAAAATATTAAAAAAAGAACTGATTTCAAAATAAACTAAAAAGCCATAAATAATTATTATGTACGGTACGGATCACATTTGAATCACCTTTTGAAGTCGGTGCCAAACCTGAAGTAAATAAAGTTCTTTATTCAACGAAAATACGAATAACTATGACTAAATATATATATGTAGGTATAATATATATATTTAGTCATAGTATAATAACTAAAGGCTCGCCGCCGCGGTTCATAATAGTAATAAATGAATGGTTTGGAACCGACTTCTAAAGGTGATTCAAATGTGATCCGTACCGTACATAAAATATTATTTATGGCTTTTTAGTTTATTTTGAAGTCGGTTCTTTTTTTTTTTTTTTGTCTGCGTCTCGGTGACACACACAAACCACTTTTGACCCGGTTGCCCGAAAATAAAAACCGGATTATGGTTTTAATATTTATCTATTTTGTGATATACCTACTTAGTATCCGACCGTAACAAAATTTTCGGCTCGAATCGAACCTGAAATCGAATTTCGGAGGTTGTAGTAATTACAAATGAATGAAAAAATATACAGGGTGGAACTGGAGTGGTTCCGTAATTCATAGTTATTTCCAAACTGTAAGTACTTAAAAACGCAACAAAAAAAATGTTTTGCCTTATCACTGAGCACTCTTTGATGGCGGGTTCGGAAAATCTTGTTACAATACGTAACTTTAAGCTTGTAGCTTGTTTGCGCAGTAGCACACTACGCCGACTCTTGTAGCCTACACAATTTTACCCAACTTTCAAACAGGCGTTTGGTACGGGACATGTTGCTGCTCCACGAGGCGTGCTCAGGGTCTCTGGATTGCTGCGACTTGTTGTCAGCACTTCTTAGAATAAAAGCTACTACCCACCGAACCAGGCATACTACTTTATTTGCTGTGCCCTTCAATCGTACGAAGTATGGTTCCAACTGCCTCGCAAGTCGTCTTCCACATACGTATAATTCTTTATTCGAGTCATTTGACCCGTTTTTTCTGAGCAGAGCCTCATTCAGAAGGATGATTACTGAGCATCTGCCGCCCACTTGAGTTGCCGAGTTTGATATCATTCACACACGCACAGACCTTCATACACACACACACAAAACATCAACACAACACCTGCCATTCCAAACTTCTTAATTTCTTTAATATATAACGTATTGCTCATCTATCTGTTGTAACTTTGTACTTCCTTTTGTTATTATGACTTAACTTAACTTTTTTATTTTGTTGATGTAGTTAAGCACCCTATCTCAATGCGTCTGTTACCGTAATGTTAGTTTGTACGTGATAAGCCTATAAAATGTAAATCCGTAATTGGCCAATGTTAAACACATATGTATCCGATAGTAATAATTCTGTAATTTGTGCTGTGGATTTTATCTCAATAAAATAAATAAATAAATAACTAGTTTTTCTAGAGAGCAAAGTAGAGGGGTGCATGTATATTAGTAAAATCATATCACGAATACAAGGAATTGACCAATATAAAAAGTTTATCCTTGGAGTGTTCAGTTGAATGCCGTGCAATTGAATTGTTACGACACGGAATTATTATTATATGTCTATACAGGATGCCCCAATCGAATCTACTATTGTTTTTTGATAAAATTGATACGTTACTTTGCAAAACATGTGATTACACTAATAATTAAAAAGTAGTATTATGCGGAGATTTTAACTTGAACATTTTAAAGAGAAGCATGAGCACTTTACGATTTGAATATTTGTTATTAAACCATAATCTGAAATTTGAAATTAAGGAACCGACCAGATTAGCCAGTGGCACCTGCCTCGACAATTTTGCACACAACGTTAAAGGCTCCAAAGAAAAGTTATTGAGCTTGGTTTATCGTGGGTATGAGCTCAAGTTTTAAAGTGCCCCGTAAATAAGACATGTTTCATTAATTGCTGGCGAGTAAAGCAACGAGATTTTAGCCTAAAAAATTTGGCCCTGTTTAAGAAATGTATAAATAGTTTATCTTTTTCGGATGTATTACAGTGTAAGGATGCAAACGTGGCTTTAGAATTGTTTTTGGATACCTTCACTTGCTTTTACAATTTGTGTTTCCCTCTAAAAATAATAAAACTTAAAACTATTATAAAACCCAAGTGGATATCTCGTGGCATCAATATATGTAGCAAGAAGAGAAGAGCTTTACTCTGGAAATATCGATTTTGTCCAAATAAAGTTAATAAAAATATTCTTAAAGCTTATAATACTAGATATAAGAAAATAATCAATCTCACGAAGCGCTTACAAAATGACCATTTTATAAAGCAGGCAACCAGCAAATCAAAAGCCACTTCGCAAGTCATTAATAAAAACAAGCAGCTATTCCCCAAAGAGCCAATATTAAAGCTGATTTTGGACAATGTGACAATTTCTGATCCGATATGTATAGCCAATGCCTTTAATATTTTTTTTATTGACTATATAGTACCCAAATGCAGTGATTTACAGTGTAATCTAAAAACGAACTGTAGCCAATCGATGTATATGGCACCTACTATTCCCCATGTCATAATGATTATAATTAATTCATTAAAAAATACAAATAGCGTTGGATATGACAACATAAATACTAAAGCCTTCAAGCAGGTATCTCATGTTATTGTCCATCCTTTAAGTCACATTGTTAATCTTAGTATTTCAACGGGGGTATATCCAGACAAGCAAAAGCCTGTTGTTGTAAAGCCTTTACATAAAAAAGGGGATAAAACGAATGTGTCAAATTATAGGCTCATTGCTCTAGCAACGGCTTTTTCTAAAGTTGTTGAAAAAGTAATATACGAGGCACTCTACAATTATTTAGAGAAATATCATTTGCTAATTGCAGAACAGAAAGGTTTTTGTAGAAAAAAATCCATAAATATGTCAGTTTATGATCTTATCCAACCAGTTATAGAAAATTTAGATAGGAGAAATCACGTATGTGCCATATTTATGGATATGACTAAAGCGTTCGATTATGTAAATCATTCCATTCTTTTAAGTAAGTTGAACGCATATGGTATTCGTGGTAATATTTTGGAGCTGTTAAAGTCATATTTGAGTGATAGAGATCAATACACTGAACTCTCTCAAATCTGCATGCACACTAAATATGTAAAGGCTTACCGATCTGAAAAAAGGCAAATTAAGTTTGGCGTGCCGCGGGGAAGTGTTCTCGGACCTCTACTATTTTTTACTCTATATTAATGACCTGCCTCGGTACGTCAAACACCATATGGTACTATTTGCTGATGACAGCACTGTTAATAATGATATTAAGGATTATGAAATAGAAATTAATAATACTGTAAGGGACATAATTGAATGGCTAAATATGAATAATTTATTAATTAATCTTGACAAAAGCAAAATCATGCACTTTTATCAACGTAAATTACCTGTTCCAATCGTTTGTAATTAGAAAGGGACAATAATTGAGTCAGTTTCTGCTACTAAGTTTTTAGGAGTCCATGTAGACAACCATTTGTCATGAAACTTACATACAGAGCAAGTGTGCCAAAAACTAAATCAGTTGTCTATGCACATTATAAACTAGCAAAGCAAGCCAATTCTGATGCTGTATTAACTGCGTACCATGGCTTTGTTGCGTCGACCTTACGTTACGGCATAATTTTTTGGGGCAATTCTACAAATAAGGAAGCGGTTTTCAAAGCTCAAAAAAGGTGTATCAGAGCAATGCGTGGGCTTCAACCAACTGACAGTTGTGTATCACATTTTAGAGATTTGAGCATCCTGACAATGCCTTCTATGTATATGCTAGAAGTGGTGATATTTGTAAAAAATAATCCAGCGCTATTAAAAAAAAGTAGTTTTACCAGCAAACGTTTGGAGCAAAGATATAGAGAGGATTTATGCACAGCTCCAGCAAAAACCGCTTTAATGCGTAAAAGTGTATATTATCTAGCAATAAGAATATATAATAAATTACCCACAGAATTTAAACTGTTACCAATGTCACATTTGAGACACAAATTAATAACTTTACTTACGAATAAGTTATATTATTCTGTTTTAGATTATTTAAATGATGATTTCAATTGTAAGTAATTATTTGAGATTAATTTATTATTATTGTTCATATTTAATTTTTCTTTTTATTAGTATTCCATTGTCAATTACTATGATATTAGTATGATATTTAAGTTTAATTTTGTGAATAAACAAATAAATGAACTTTATTGTCACTAAAAATATACACTTTACGATCATATAAAACTTAAAATGAACTTAAATTGTATTATAATGTTTAAACAAAATCTTGTTTAGAAGCAGTACGTAAATATTTTTAAACCAATTTTTTTGTACGCCAATCGGCAAAACATAGTGGAACATAAAATAATTAAACATCTCTGTATATATGCAGCCATCACCTATGTTTAACAAATAAAACACTTTGACTTTGACTTAAAACAGTTACGTATACAATATTATAATTATTATTATGAACAACGAAATAATATTCTTCTATGATATTATAACTTCAACAAATATATATTCTTATAGAGGCCAGCAGCGGTGTCACAAGCCAATCAGGTTCGATCAATGATTATAAAATGTTAGTACAATAAAAAGTCGACTAAACATTTTATTGGGAGCAAAAATCCAACCATGACTTACCTGCGGATGCACCAGGCCTGGTAGCCGGTGCGCACGCCGCTGCGCGAGTTGAGCACGAGCGTGCGCGCGCCGCGGCTCGCCAGCCACTCGCCCAGCTCCAATCCGAAGCCGCCCAGTCCGCCTGCGATACAAATGCGTCAGAGCAAATAAAGTCACATTGAATAACTCATAGGAACAGCTGGTAATGTGTAGGCACTTTTTGGATACTGACCGACAGTCACATAGCTCTTGCCGGGATGCATGTAGGTGCGTGGCATGGCGGTCACCAGCCGCATCGGTGCGGGCACGCCGACCGCCTCCTCCTCGCGCACGCGGATGAGTACCTTGCCGATGTGCTTGCCCGTCGACATGTGTCTGCATCCAAAGAAATATGAGAGGGTTCTGCATGGCCAATTTAATTCACAAAGCTTGCAAAAGAATCTTACCGAAAGGCTTGCTCAAGTTGGTTGTTGGCGTAGACAGTAGTGGGCAGTGGACGTACGGCACCCGAGGCAATGCCCTTGGTTATGCAGCGCTCTACTGCCTTCTTGTCAGGATTTTCACCTCGATCGCTGAACAGGTTGTCCAGCAGGACACCGTGGACCGTGGTGTTCTTCAGCAGAACGGCCATGCCAAACGCGGTGTTGTTACTCAGATCCAACTTGCCGATCTCGAGGAAGCGGCCCTGCTTGGCGAGGCAGCGGAGTGACGCCTGCAGCTTGTCGCCCGCGAGCGAGTTGAGCACGAGGTCGACGCCGCGACCGCGCGTGCGGCGCAGCACCAGCTGCTCGAAGGAACAGTCACGAGAGTTGCCGATGTTGGCCTCCGGCAGCTGCGGGAAGCGCTCGCGCAGGAAGGCGCGCTTGTCGGGCGTGCCCACGGTGGTGAACACGGTGCACCCGGCATGTAGCGCGATAGCGATGGCCGCCTGGCCCACGCCGCCAGTGCCCGCGTGCACCAGCACGGTCTCGCCGCGGCGCATACGTCCGCGCACTTCCAGCGCGTAGTACGCCGTCCCGTACGCTACGGGCACGGTCGCCGCCTCTTCCAGTGACCACTGCTTGGGCACCTCCCACATGAAGCCCTCGTCAGCCATCAGCGTGGTCGCCAGACCCTTGGCCGCGATCATTCCCATCACGCGCTTGCCGGTCGACGATCGACCGCTAAATTCCATACCGAGTATACACTCCTGCAAAATATTAGGTTGAAATTGATCAATTGGAATGGGATAAGCTACATTTTGGTGATATTCAGTTACAATACAAACATACTTAGTTCATTCGATGTTAAAATATATGCGGATCACAATAATATAAGATACATATATATATTTACATTTTATCTGTGAAAATACTTCCCTCAACAAGTGCGTTAGAGAGGTAACATCCAGGGTTAACTGGCGTAGAATCGTTCGACGTGTTACGTAACCACGACTGCTCTGGCAAGAGTATATGTGCGATGACGTGAAAATATTATAAAGAAATATTTTGACGGATTTAGATCCAGCTTATCGGCTATATAGTATTCCACAAGCCGCTCAAGATCTGACTGAATAATTAAAGAATCATGGGTCGACTTTAACTTGCAAAACATTTTCATATCATCGGCAAAGCTTAGAAGTTTAGAATGGATAAAGCACTCACTAATATCGTTGACAAATATATTAAATAGCAACGGCCCGAACAAAGAACCCTGAGGGACACCACTTGGTACTATCACCCACCCAGACATATAATTATTGACAACAACCGCCTGTGATTTATTTTCCATGTAAAACGAGAACCATCTCGGTAAGTCTCCGTGAATCCCTATGTCCCGTAACTTAGATAATTATATAGAATGGTCAATTTTATCGAAAGCTTTACTGTAATCAGTATAAATCACATCCATTTAGAAATCAATATCCATCGCATCAGGGACGTAATCATTTAGGAGAAAAAGATTAGAGACTGTGGATTGCCGCTGCTGCGCTCTTAGCATAACAATTATAATAAAAGCATAATATGTACGCATTGTTATCTCATGGTTAGTGCACTCCTAGGCTCCGACAGGGCCAGCCTAGTTCGGGTTCTGTAAGATATTTCATTAACGTGAGTTTTTGTGACAAAAAAATATTATTTTTCTTATTCTGTCCGGCGCTATGTGTAGTGTAGGTACTTATCGAACTGAAACTATGCAGATTCAAATGCATGAAATACGTTAAATTCATGAGACGCATCTTGAGTAACCAATCATTAGTATGCTGCATGTTGCTAAAATCAGTTTGAAATCAAGATAATTAGAGTATAAACTCAACAGTATAAAATTATCTTGATTGATCCAGAGTGTCTTATAAAGTACGTAAGCTTTGCGTATAGGTACGACTGAGGAAAAGTGATTAACGTCTGAAGTAAATTTGCATAGTCTACCTCTTCAATAAGATCACCAGTGAGCGCGTCGGGCGGCAGCTTGCCAGTGGCGAGCATGATGTCGCGGAAGTTGAGCGGCGCGTAGTAGACGCGGCACAAGTCGGTGTGCGGGCGCTGCGGGGCGGCCGCCGCGTGCCGCAGGTCGCTCTCGATCCAGCGCAACGACGACAGGTCGCCGCGCGTCAGCGTGTTCACGTACGCGTGCTCCACCTGGGGACATAGATTGGGTTTAAGTCCTGGTCTTCAGGAATGTGGCGGCGAAGTCAATATATATCACTGATGCCCAACAGCAGCGATTACAATCAACATATACGAGCAGTAGTTACTAATGCAAAACGAAGGACGAACCTGCAGTTGAGCTTCAGCGGTGTCGTCGAGCAGCAGATGGCGGAAGGTGCCCCAGACGCCGGCGCGTAGCACGTTGAAGGCAAGATCGCGCTGCACCTGCGCCTTGTACGCCGGCGCGTCAGGGCTGAAGGCATCCTTGACTCCGGGCAGGTAGTAGAGGCGCAGCCGATCGCCGCCCGCCTCGCGCCGCAGGCACGTGCCTAAGCCCTGCACGCCAGAGCCGGGCGCGCGCGACCACACGTACACGCGCATGTCCTCGCTCTCGGCGCGCTTCATGGCGTCCTTCAGCTGCTCCACCCAGGCAAAGTTGTCGTCGCGCGCCTCCAGCACCACCTTCGTCGCCGGCACGGTCGGAGCGCGCCGCAGCAGCACGTACTCGTAGGACTCAGCGCGTGCACGCGATACCTTCATGTAATTAAATATAATAATTATAAAAGATAAAGAGAAGAATGACGACAAGTAAACGTATAAGAAAAACGTACCAGTGTCATCCCGGCGTCAGTGATGAGCGCCTGCGCCGTGGGCTCATCGAGCGTGCGCGCTGGCTCCTCCAGCAGCACGAACCCGCCGGGGGCGGCGGCCGCGGCCAGCGTGGCCAGCGCGGTGGCGCCGTGCTGTGCCAGCATGTTGGCGCCCAGCACCACGTGGCAGTCCGCCCCCAGCCCGCCGTTCACCCCCTCCGCGCTCGATACCTGGAATCGTTTCGGAAATAGATATAACATTTGTTTAAATTAGTGTGATATATTCCTCCTCCACGCGTCAATTTGAAACTTCATTGAGGGTCGCTATTCTCTCGTCCTTACCCAAGCAAAAGTTGGTCACATATACTACGAGCTCATATTTTTGGGTCTTATACTCTTCAAACTATTATACACCCGCATTTGGGCGCAGTCTACAGAACAGACAAAGAAAGAAGCATTCATAATTATTATTGATCTTCTATGTTATGAGCAGATAGGTATAATTTTATTAATATAATTTTTTTTTTTTTTTTTCTTATTATAATACGTATGCAATATTTTTCTAGAAGTTATGTTAGACTATGCATCTACGCAATGAATAAAAAAACCGGCCATGAGCATGTCCGACCATGCTTAGTGTAGGATTCCACATCCTTTCATACCAAAAAATGCACTCTAAGACGAATAAAATGCGATATGAAGAAGTGCACTAGCAAAAGAGCGTATCTCCACGGCACTTACATCCTTTTGTTGAGAAGCGCCGTTTTTCAGTAGTAGCTCAAAAACGGTATATCCGATCATGTTGAAAACAATTTTCGTTGAAAGATTTTTTTAAGTTTTATCTTTGTGATATTTTTTTTTGACATACCGTTTAGAAAATAAAGGGGGAGGGGGGGGGGGCACAATTTATGGTATGGTACTTTCGAAGCGAAATTTCCGAAAATTTCCAATGAATAAGAAACTTCCGAATTATTTTAAAAGTTCTGTCGAAATATGTGCCCCACATTGATATTAGCTGAATGTTTTCTTTTTCAGTTTCGGTTACATGTATATACATCTTGTAGTATTTTGAGTAAAATGCCTGTGACATACGAACGGACGGATGGACGGATATGACGAAACTATAAGGGTTCCGTTTTTGCCATTTTGGCTACGGAACCCTAAAAGTTAACCCTACGGTGCATGACTTATTATTTTTAAACAAAATTAAATTGTACTCAGACACTACAAGAAACGTATTGAAAATAATAATGATTAGGTGTTGCCGTCAAAAAGCGTTTTTTTTGGCCGTGCCATATTTGGTATGATATATTTTTTTATATATATTTATTTTTTGTGGTCACTAAATGGGTGCCACAAGATGGGCAACGTAGACGGGGCAGGCCTTGGCGGAGAGGGCGGGACGATCTGGATGCGTTTCTTAACAACTGGCCGGAGGTAGCATCTGATAGAGAGTCGTGGAGATCTAAGGGAGAGGCCTTTGCCTAGCAGTGGGACACTAAAATAGGCTAATAATAATTATTATTTATTTATTTATATTAAATAAAAAGCATTAAAACGTAAAATAAAAAAAGTGTGTACAGAACCCCTCGGTACGCGAGTCAGACTCGCTCTTGGCTAGTTTTATTATAATTGGTGATAGAAGACGTACATACTGTAAAATAATTTATCGACGGTATTTAAATATGCCAAGAAAAATGCTTGAGGACTAACTTGAACTCCGAGCGGGTCCATGGCGGCGGCGTACTGCGACGCGTCAGATCCGGCCGCCAGCGTCGCATCCACGCGCACCGCCGGCTCCGCGTCCAACACTGCGTGCACACATAATATCGTTAATACTGGATTCGACTTTACAGCGACATCGACTTCCGTTCGATACATATGCGGATAAACATAAGTATTTTTTTTCATGTAACGTACAAATATAATATATATTTATTTACATCAAAATCTTATTTCATACCTTTTAAGGCACACGGCAGCAACAGTGTATCCGGAGATCGCTCTAGCGCTGGCTCACTGACTTTTAGTTTAAGTACGCCACAATTCTCAAACGCAAGTTGCAGAACGGCGGTGAGCGCGTCGAGCTTCGACCGCCCAGTATCTGTGGTGTTATTCCACGCGCCGTCCAAAGGCAAGAACTCGTATTTTTCGAGGCTGGGTGCCGCTTGGATATTAGTACGGCGCGGTGCAAGCGCGGTCTTGATGCCGCGGTATTCGATGCCACCGGATACTATAAGATTGAGGTTGCGGTCTATTTTGACAGGTATGAAACCGCTGGTGGCCGCGGCCTGCTTTACTGCCTCGCGGTGCGCCGCGGGGTCTATGAGTACTCGCTGCAGACGTGTGGGCAAATACAGGTGACGTGTATCCACGCCTATGAGGCAAAATTGTAGCACAGTGTCCATAAAGGAGATCCAATTGTTCTCCCAGCTCAGGAGACCACACGTGCCACGCGCGTCCGAGGACTTGATTCCGCGGAAAACACCCTTGTAATAGTAACCGCGGACGCGCAAATCTTTGTAGATGTCATCAGAATCCAAAGGCGGCAGGTCCTCTTTTTTAACATCTAAATCATCAAAAACGGCTGCGGGCATGCGTTCAGCAGCGGGTTCATCAACAAGGCGCACCGAGCCTGTCACCACGACGGCGCCGCTCTCGCAGATCTCGAACTCGCCCGTGCCTTCCATTACTGTGACGAGAAACCTCAGCGGCATGTCACTAGGCACAATGGTGATTTGACGAAATTCTACGTTTTCCAACATAATCGCCGTTTCTTCTGTCTCTAAATTATTTACCTTCGCGATAGTACGCCACACCAACATCTGTCCAATGAAAATGATGATTAATTGATAGTGCCAGCCTAAAGAAGTGAAATTTAAACGACGATTGTCACACAACTTCTCATAGATAAAAACTCACGAGGTATCCAGTGGCGGGAAAGAGCACTCTGCCGTCGATGTTGTGTCCGGCGATGAAGGCATGATCGGGCTTGCCGAGGTCATACTGGATGATGTTCTCGCTGGTTCGGCCGGCAGTCTTGTAGTCAGCCACGCTCCACTCGATGGAGTGGTCCCAGCCGACGTGCGACGCAAGCGCGGGCGTGCCGCGCGACACGGGCCACGACACGGCCGGGTAAAGTCGCGACACCTTATTAATTTATTAAATTTATGAAATGGAATTCAGCATTCAAGACGTTTATATGAATACACATTTAAACTTGTTATTATGAAACAAATACGAGTACGTGAAAATCACCTGTGGCTGTATGCCGGCTGCGTAGATCTTGCCCACAGCAGCAAGCAGATGCACCAGTGCGTCGGGCGCGTCACGGCGCACCAGCGGCACGTGGTGTGCACGAGGTATCACGCGCTTCAACACCGCCTGCAGCAGCGCGTGCGGTGCTACCTCCACAACCAGTGCATGTTCCGGGACAAGTGCCATCAACGGCGCGAACCTCACTGGTGACATCAGGTTGTTCACATGGTACGCGGCGTCGCTCAGCATCGCTGCAATACAAGCCGTAAATCAACCCTGACTCAGGCTTAAGAAACTTACCCACAAATTATAGACCAATATCAATACTACCCGCATTGAGTAAAGTTTTTGAGAAACTTATTCTTAATCAACTTACATCTCATTTTAATGGATATAACCTATGCTATGAAGTATCATAGCAGTCAATTTGGATTTACCAAAGGTCGCTCCACTGCTGATGCTGGGTTAGTGCTAGTTAAACACATCTTTGATGCCTTGGAAAACGCTCAAGATGCTATTGGGATTTTTTGTGACCTATCAAAGGCATTTGATTGCGTTGATCATAATAATTTAATGCGCAAGTTGGAACACTACGGAATAAAGAACGGTGCAGTTGACCTCGTCTCATCATATCTTTCAGACAGAACGCAACGCGTAGTCATCAACGGGATGCAATCAACTGGGTCATCTGTTGCTATGGGGGCTCATTTCTAGGCCCCTTTCTGTTTCTAGTGTATATCAATGATCTACCAAACCTTGTGCAAGATAAACATGATTGTGTTATTCGCAGATGATACTTCTCTTCTTTTTAAAGTGAAAAGAAGAGAGAATAACTTCGTTACTATAAATGATGCGCTGTCTACTATTGTGCATTGGTTTACTGCAAATGACTTACTTTTAAATGCCAAGAAAACCAAGTGCATCAAATTCACATTACCGAATGTGAAACAAGTAGATTGTGCCAAGGTGACATTGAAAGGTGATGTGCTAGTATTTGAAGACAAAACAGTATTCCTGGGTGTTACTTTGGACTCTAAACTGCAATGGAATGCGCATATAGCCACTCTTACAGGTAAACTAAGCTCCGCAGCCTATGCAGTGAGGCGAATCAGACAGTAACAAACGTCGAGACGGCAAAGCTCGTGTACTTCAGTTATTTTCATAGTGTAATGTCATATGTAATTCTGTTGTGGGGCAAGGCAGCGGACATACAAACCATCTTCGTACTACAAAAACGGGCAGTACGCTCAATCTATGCACTGGGAGCTCGTGCATTACTGACCGAAAAATTCAGGGAAACTAATATTCTCACCGTAGCATCTCAGTACATTCTCGAGAATATTATGTATGTTCGGAAAAATCAACATGATTTCAAGCACAACAGTGTCATTCACCACTACAAAACAAGAAATAAGAACAAGCTTGCCATGCCTGCTCATCGTCTCCGCAAGGTCGGAACTTCGTTCGTGGGGAACTGTGTACGCTTCTATAACAAAATACCTACCGATGTAGTGAATTTACCTTACAGCAAATTTAAGTCCCACATAAAACGTCACCTACTTAACAAGGGGTATTATACTGTAAATTACTTTTTAGACGATAAAGATGTCTTTAAGCCAGTAGTTTAGTCGTGTGTATGTAAAGTAAGCATTATTTTAAAAGAGGTAATAATAGTTCGCATTTAATGTAACATGAGAGCACATTTGTTGTTTCTCACCGGGCAATACTATTAGTGTTTAATGCCCGCCAGTGTGAGCATGTCATGCTCGCTTAAAGGTCTTTGCTTACGGTGGCGTTGTTGATCGGGTCGCAACCTTCCCTAAAATATGGTTGAGGGAGGCGATGGCTGAGATATGCGTCATGCTCGTGAACGGGTGCCGTTTGTGGGGTCCGGTCTGTTCATGCTAGCAAGAGCCAAATTAATTGTATACCTAGTAACTACCTACCAGTGTTTAATGAACTGATGACGTCAGAGACTTCATCCTGTACTCGATTGAAGTTATTCATTTTTTATTTGATTTAGAGACTGTATACATCTCTAAGAGTTTTGTTTTATTTATAGAGGTATATCCTTTAACATTTCTGAGGATTTAAATTAGCTAATTTTATCTTTTTGCATGTTATGACGCCTAGAGACCATGTACATCTCTAAGAAATTTAGATTTAATAATAATTATGTTCAATGTATTATTCACTTTGACCCCTAAAAGACCTTAAACATCTCAGTGGAATTCAGGCAAATTATTATATTTAATTTTATCGCCAGTCGTGACGCCTAGAGACCTCATACATCTCTGAAAAAAAAAATAGTTTATATTTTATATTAACATTGATCTGGAGAATTTGTGCATCTCCTCTGCGTGTATCAATTATAAATTAGTTATAACACAATTGTAAAAGATTTAAGTATAATTAAGACAATATTGTAATAGTTAATTGGTACACGCATATTAATTGTTTTATATACTCTGACATTTAGAATTTTATTCTAGACACATTCTAGATTTTTTTTTCTTTTTTATTGACAATCCTTTTGGGATTTATCTTATTAATTATTTTAATTTTTAAAATGATGAGTTTATCAATAATAAGTAAGTATTATACTTATGTTAAATGATCTGATTAGGTTTTTCTGGGTTTCCCTAATCCTGCAACAAATGTTGGATCATATTGTATGTTTCCCACCAAAGACTTCTCTCATTGTAACTGACAATTCGAAAGTGCCTGTATCTAAGCCTACTTGAATAAATGATATTTTGATTTGATTTAATTTACTGTTTCTAATCTATAGATACTCACCCAGGTTCGAGCTCCACTGTTCTTGCGGTATCGAGGAAGAGAGCCAGCGCGCACTACGCGGTTTGGGCTTGGGTATGACCTGCAGCAGGCGGTCAAGAAGTAGCGGTGCAACTGCCGCGATGTATCTGCTATGGAACGCCACACCTGCGGTGTTGACCATCCGCACGAATACACCATCTGCCGATAGCTGCTCTACAAACTTTTCAACCGCCGCTATCGGACCCGAAATCTATTAAAAATAATAACACATGACTGCCTATTTTACAATTTAAACGAGAAAGCCAAAAATGACACTGTTCGCTAACGCCCTGGTATCCGGAACTCACTGACCGTGACACTATTGGCGGAGTTGTGGCAAGCGAGCTCAATGTCCGCGGGGCAGCGGCGCGCGGCCTCCTCCCAGGACAGCCCCACGGCGGCCATGGCGCCCGGCAACGGCGCGGCGTCCAGCGTGCAGCGCCCGCGCCAGTACGCGCACAGCACCGTCTGCTCCGCACTCAGCGTCCCGTCCGCGTATGCGCATCCTGCACCACATACCTCATTTTCACAAATTTTATCTATGTACATTTAGAAGCTATGCTCGGAGTTTCTTGATAAGATCGAATCAGAAATGTGTCGAGTCAGAGTAACTGATATATAAAACATTAATTTAATCTAACACGATCTTCACTCATTATCACAACACAACAAAACGGGGCTTAATCGCGTATAAATATGATTTTTTTAATTACCTTTCGGTGGATATTCTTCGACGTTTCGGACGTCGCGTTACGTTTATGGTCTCGAAGGAAACTGAGCGGCGAAATCAACGTCTTCTAGCCGCGCGACTTTTTCGATCTACCCGCGCTTGATGTTTATTATTCGGTTGAACACTACGGTCGTCATTAGACTGACACACTACACTCACGACATCAGGCGATTCATCGGATGTTATATCATATTGTTTACATTTACTAATTACTGGATTCCACGACTACCGACTCCCCAAATTGTTCAATACTGAGCTCCCACTATCTACAGAGGTTAAGTATCTAGGGGTAATACTGGACAGCAAACTAAATTGGAACAGCCACTTAAACAACAAAATTGACAAAGCTACAGTCGTTTTCTGGCAATGTCTTAGAATGGTAGGTAAAACTTGGGGGTTGAATCCCAAGATCACTCTATGGCTATACCAGATAGTGATTCGCCCAATGGTAACCTACGGTGCGGTAGTATGGTGGCCACGAACGAAACTATCTACCGTTGAAGCCAAACTACAACGACTCCAGAGGTTGGCATGTATGGCGGCCACGGGTTGCATGAGGACCACACCCACTGTGGCACTGGAAGTAATACCAGGCCTGCCGCTGCTGCATCTCTTCGTTAAACAGGAGGCAGCAGCCACAGTGAAACGTTTTAAAAAACTGAACCTCGGGAAAGCAACCAGGGTACCACATACCGAAATCCTCAGCGCGGCCATAGGTAAGGAACCGCTGATCGAAGCAGCGACCGATAGGATAACCAAGCAATTCGTCTTCGACAAAAAATACAGAATACAACTGTATGAAGATCCTGGGGAAGGTCTCAACCCTAGGGAGCTGAGAATCTTCACAGACGGGTCCAAAACAAGGTCAGGCACCGGCTCTGGAACATTCTCAGAGGACCTAAACATACGCATCTCGACGCCATTAGGAGCTCACAATACAGTCTTCCAGGCAGAATGTATCGGCATTATAATGGCCGCACATGCAATCATCTCAAGGAAGGTAACGGACTACCCCATCCGCATACTCTCCGAAAGCCGATCTGTTTTACAAGCTATACACCGTTACCTCAGCACTAATATATGAGTGTCACCGAGCCCTGGCACAGGTATGTACTAATAACAGTATTACCCTGCAGTAGATCAAAGGCCACAGCAACTCGCGTGGGGACGACGCAGCAGACGAATTGGCAAGAGGGGGTTTGGAAATGGATGTGGAGGGACCCGAACCCATTATACCTCTACCATTTGCCTGGCTGCGAAGCACACTGCGGGAAAACACGAAGATGGAACAGCGGCAATACTAGTCCAACTTAAGCACCTGCAGGCAAACCAGGGAGGCCATCCCGACAATCTGCCCCAGGTTGTCACGTAAGCTGAGACAGCTAAAGAGGCCTCAGCTCCGACTCGTAACTGGTTTAATTAACTAATTAATTAATTTATTTTATTTATTTGGAACATCAACAGCATTACAGAAAAAAAAACATAATGCTTAAAGCTTGCTTATAACTGGACATGCCTTATTAAACAAACACTTATTTACCCTTGGTGTCAGTCCTCTTTGCAGGGCCTGCATGGAAGCAGACGAGATAGCCGCCCACGTCATTCTCGAATGCCCAGGGGTGGCCAAGTACCGGGCACAACACCTCCGAATTCCGAGATCACTCCCAGAAGCCGTTGGCAACGTCAAGGGTCTGCTAGGCTTTCTGGTGGAGCTGGGTTGGCAAGAGTAGTACCACTAACCCATCACGCAAAATAGGCGCATCAAAGACGACGAGATGCAGAAATATCAGCCCGCGTATACCTATACCTATACCAACGAAAGGTGATTAAATAATTCATATTTATACGCGATTACGCCCCGTTTTGTTATGTTGTGATAATAACTGATATATAGCTCAAAGGAAAGCAAAACTTAAGTGCCAATGGGCAGTGCACATTGCTCGTAAAACCGATGGCCGCTTCGGCCATCGAGTCTTGGAATGGTGGCCGCGTACCGAAAGACACAACGTGGGTAGCTAAATAGGTACACCAAGTTTTCATAAATGAAAAGATCAGAATCAAATGCAATGGTACACTCATAGCAATCTGTGTCATTGGGTGTTGAGTTGAGCATGAAATGCTAACCGATTTCTCCAGCGGAGTGTCCGATGATACCGTCGGGGCGCACGCCCAGTTCGTGCAGAACGTCCACCATAGCCACCTGGACTGCGGCGATGGACACGAAGGAGTTGATGACGTTATCGAAGGCGGCGTCCGGCGCCTCCGTGATGACATTCAGGAGGTCGACGCCGTGCGGCTTGAGCGCCGCCGCCGAGCGCGCGATGCTCGCCGCGAACGTCGGCAGACGCAGCAGCGTGCGCGCCATGCCGGCCCACTGCGAGCCCATGCCGCTGAACACGAACCACACCGGGCGCGGCTCGCCCTCGCTCTCGAGGACCTCCATCACGGGCTGTGCGCCGCGCGCCGGGTCCAGCACGGCGTACCCGCGGCGCGGGTGCCCGGGGATGGCGTGCGCGTGCACGGCGTCCAGCAGAGCGTGCAGCTCGGCGTCACGCTGGTGCTCAGCGGCCAGGTTTAGTAGCTTCTCGACGGCCTCATCGGTGCGGCCCGAGGCTAGCACGACGCGTGGCGCCGGGTATTCGGCCGGTGGCGGACGCGCACCATTCTGCGACTCGAGGATGATGTGTGCGTTGGTACCGCCCAACCCGAACGAGTTCACCGCAACTAGTCCGCTCTGCCACGGCGTGTTTTTGGCTACCACCTACGACACTCAAAATATTCAAACACAACGAATTAATTTCTATACTCCTCTTTGAATGGGAAAAAAACGGCTACAGTGGCCACGCACTTCCGTGGGTAATCATTGGGCTGCCGATCTCAAATACATGATGAAGTCCATGATAATTTTAAGCCACGGCAACTGCAATGATGTTAGAGTTGGGTATACCTACAGTCACCACAATGTCTAAGCAACCTACGTGCTTCACTATACTGCCATCCATACTTTTACTACCTACACTCCATTTAAGCAAATAATTTGACCTAGAAAAAAATACTACGGTATCTATAGATGCATATTACTTTAAAAATCGGTCAAAGGGTCAATTCTAATAATGGTAATAAATAAGTATCACATAGAGATAAATATATCATAAATAGAGATTACAAATTATCTCGTAAAATCGAATTGAACTTGCTGATGCCACACAATAAATGTAAGCATCATGTTGTTTTTAGAGATCCGTATAAAAAAAGGTAAAAAGGAACCATTATGGTGTTACTCTGTATGTTTGTCTCTCTGTCCGATTGTTAAAGCGACATATTTAACGAACTACTTATGCTCCGACTCTATCTATTTTACATTTAGAAAAGTTATAATTTATACAGACGGCTAATATATTTCAAATTAAAATATATTTATTTTCTTTAAAAACCAGCCAAGTGCGAGTCGGACTCGCGCACTGACGGTTCCCGACGGCCGTATCTATGCAAATCCAGTATTAGCAGATCCCTACTCCTAATCAAAATGTACGCGGTGTTCGATCATGCTTTATTGGTTACTCATATAGACAGACGGACATAAAATAATACTGTTTTTAGTATTTGTTGTTATAGCGACAACAGTTCACGGTTCATGGAATACATCCTGGTAACAGACGGACAGACAGACAGATGGACAGCGAAGTCTTAGTAATAGGGTCCCGTTTTTTCCTTTGCGTACGGAACCCTAAAAACGACCTTATATTAATCTCAACAGTGGTCTCTTCTAGGGAAATACCGTAGGGTCAGACTTGTAAATGTGCCCTTGTGGCATACTTGCAGAATAAACTATTTCAATTTTGAATTCGAATTTTATCTGAACAATATGAGGGGGCCAAAAATTCAAAGTCTAGCTACTAAGTCAAGTGGGGTAACATTATATTGGGGTGCAATTTCTCGTTTACTGGCCCTGGAAGCAGCATTTAATTTGTTTTTCACATTAGGTATGTTAGGATCCTTATTGATACGGGCCGTGGTCCAAGCCTTATACAAAGCTTGCCTTAGAAGTCTGGCTTCCTTGCAGGGCCGATTAAACCAGACCAGAGCCGTGTTTTGGATCCTTATTTAGTAAATTGTTGATTATTTTAATTTAATCTTTACTCTACTGATGTTTTTCAATATAATGTTATTTTACACAATGTGGATTGTTTCTTTCAGTTTTTGGATAAAAATAATACAAAAATGTTAAATAGTACAACATTTTCACGTCTTTTTTATTTCGAACTTCAATACCGGTAAATTACCGGTTTACCGGTTTTGAACTACCCAAGTCGGTAAATTACCGGTTTCAAAATTATGCCGGTAATTGATTTCCCTAGTTGGTTCATATTAATTTGTACCTTCCATCATCAGCTCAGTTTGTGTGTCTGATGATGACAACCAGACGAAAACAACTGAATAACTTTAGAAAAAAATATATAAAACATTGTTAGTGCCTATAATATTAAAGGGTTTCTCTCGATTTCCCTGGTATTCCATCATCAGATCCTAACTTGGTGATAAGGAGACTACCTCAGGGACACACTATAAAGAATATGAATAACAGTCTTAACGTACCTGCCTATAATAGACGTTTTATTAAAGAATTATCCTCTAACTCTTAAACATTAAGGAGTTGTACCTTCCATCATCAGCTCAGCATGATGAGATGATGACTACCATATGCAAATACTTAAATAGCCTAAGAAAATATATAAAAAACGTTATGAATGCCTAAAAATGTGAGGATTGCTCTCGATTTCCTTGGGATCCCATCATTATTATTATTATAAAAAAGAATTTTTAAAATCGGTCCAGAATTAGCGGAGTAATCGGTGAACATACATAAAAAAAAATACAAACTGTCGAACATAGAACCTCCTCCTTTTTTGGAAGTCAATTAAAAAGAGGACTTTGCGGGCATTCCACATTCCATGCAAATGGAATGTGGAATGCCCGCTCGATGTTTGAGAAAACATAAATATTACGCGAAATTTTTAATAATGCCTCTAATTACCTCAATTTTTCATTTTCAAAAACCGTTTTTAGTACGCGCTAAGTTTGCACCTCATTTTTATGCAACGCTATAGATATCAGGTGTTAACCGGAACTGGGATATAATGTTAGGGTAAGTGAAAGTTTGTACGGAACCCATGGCACGCGAGTCAGTCTCGCACCTAGCCGATTTTATTTTATTACTCGTAATTGTGCTCCATTTTCTGCCTACCTTAATGCGGCCGTCAATGAGTGCGGGGATATCAGGGTTGGGGTCCTTATAATGCAGATTGCCTGGAATGACACCGCGCTCCATAGCGATCACCACCTTGGCAATGGAGCAGAGCCCGGAGCTCGGTTCCGAGTGGCCCATGTTGGACTTGACTGAGCCCACCAACAGCGGCGTCTGTCGGTTCTTACAGAATAGGTCCGCTATCGCATTCCCCTCTTCCGGATCTCCCACCTGTAACATAATTGAGTTACTCGGTGCTTCATGATAGAACACCATAAGCAACATAAAATGTGTGACTTTGACTATATTTCACCTTGGTACCGGTGCCGTGTGCCTCTACGTAGGAGACGTCCTCCGGTCTAAGATGGGCCTCCTCGAAGGTTTCTTGCGCGAGGCGAAACTGCATAGCGCCGTTGGGATGGCTCGCGCCTTTTATTTTGTAACCGTCGTTGTTGACGCGCGCACCACGCACAGTGCAGTACAAGCGGTGCGCGTCGCGCCGGCGCTGCAGCAGCACGGCCACGATGGCTTCGGAGCGCACGTAACCTTTCCCACTCGCGTCGAATCCGGCGCAGCGGCCCTCCGCCGAAAGCATGGTGAGCCGATGATAGCTTAGCGAACAGAACGGGTCAAGACAAAGATTGGTGCCAGCCACGATAGCGGCGTCGCAGTGGCCCGCACGGATAGCGTTTGTGGCCAGCACCATCCCGCACATAGAACTAGAACAGGCAGTGTCGACGGAAAGCGACGGTCCTTTAAAATCAAATGCGTATGAAATTCGGCTGGGGAACATAGCACTGCAACAGCCCATTACAACATAGCCATTGACATTGTCTAAATCTCGGGACCATATGTCCTTGCTCTCGACGGTGCTGAGCCCCACATAGACGCCGGTGCGCGAGCCGCGCAGCTCAGCGGGGCTGATCCCGGCGTCCACTATGGCCTCGTACGTCACCTCCAGCAGCATACGCAATTGCGGATCCATGACGCTGGCTTGCTTGGCGAGAACTCCAAAGAACGTCGCGTCGAAGTGCGTGATGTCCTTCAACTTTCCACAACGTTTTGGTATTCCGTACATACCTGAAAAATTATATTATTTTATTGCGGTAGTCGGAGTTCTCCAAAGGCTTAAGTTTCTAAAGACACATACAAAATAGCTTAGGCTGTCTGCTCGGCTAGTGTGAGTGGAGTTTCTCACCCGGTTTCCAGCGGCGGTCGTCCGCGGTGATGAGGTCCACGCCGGCATATAGCTGCTGCGCAAACTCCTCGATGCTGCCGCACTCAGGCAGACGGCCCGACAGCCCCGTCAGCACCACGTCGTCGTCGGCGCCTAGTCCTGCTGCTGTGTTCGCCATCCTTTGTTAATCTGAAAGTGGGCATTGCATATTTCGTTACCATCGAATATGCGCCGGAGACTTCAAAACATTTTTATAAACTCCTTTATAACACTTTTATTCTAGACACATTCTATGTTAAAAAAAAAAATCTTTTTCATTTACAATCCTTTAAGGATTTATAACAATGAATTAAATATTTTGAAATCTTGGAATTGGAAGAGGTGACAAACAGGGTGCCAACAATTGGGAACATTAAGTTTCCCAGAGTTATTAATACTTTTTTTTTCTCGATAATACGCGTTATTTGGACTCAGAATCTATGGATGGTTACGGAAGAGTAAGCTTGGAACCAGCATCCAGCCTCTTTTGTACCTACTGCCAAAAGTCTGGCTCGATCTTCTGTGCAGCACTAGGAGGGAATCTACAGTTAATTTGCATATGATGTCGTCCCAGTTCCTTTGTGATTTAATAGCGACGGGTATTCTGGAACCGCGGGGGATTCGTTTCACTATTTGCACATTGTATTTGATATGACTGAGACGGAGATGAAAAAATGTCGCTTATATTTTTTTTCCTTTCAATTAATTTAAATTTAATTAAATTTAATTAAAATTAAAATAAAAGAACGTTACTCTAATTAGAATTAAATACCTGAGCGACAGATGACCGACCTTTACTCGGTGGGGCACGAAGTTTTGGTATTTTAGAAGATGAGACCTCTATAAACTTGGATGGTAAAACTTAGTCTACACACCAAATTTTAACCAAATCGTTAGAGCAATCAAATCCAATACATAAAAGATTTGTGTACTCAATTAAAATTAAAATATGACCTCGGATTGCGAAATCTGTGGGTTAACAGCCCAGCTACGAGGATGCGAAGTGAGACGGGTCGAGATATCTCCGGCGTATGGGGTCGTTCGAGCGCACGCGCAGAGTGAAATGCTAGGCGGTAACAGATTACAGGCCACTAAGAGTTTAGTGACACGTGTATAATTTGATGCATATTATATAGTAAATGCGTTTTTAGGGTTCCGTACCAACAATGGTAAAAAAGGAATCCTTATGGTGCGACTCTGTCCGTCTGTCCGACAATTAAAGCGCCATATCTCAAATACTGCTTATGAAATCTATTTGAAATTTGGAATAATTATAAACATGATCAGCCCACATGTATAGCAACGGAAATATTCAAAAATATGTTTATTTAAAAAAGAACGAGAATATGACGGGGGGGGGATTCAAAGTCTAGCTACTAGGTCAAGTAGTATGTCATGTCATATGCATACGAAAGGGCTGGGTCTGCACATTTGAAATCATTTTTTTTTATTATGATTACACTCTTATTATGTTTTCTTATTTTGTTTTATTCAGGAAAATGTGAAAAAAAAACACCATTCCTCCCCCGTTTACCGAACGAACAATTTGTATAAATAAACATAAATGTTACACGAAAATTATAACCATGTCTCTAACAAGCTATTTTTTTTTTTCAAAATACCTATTTTAACAACCCGGTTGCGTTCAGTTTGCACCTCATTTTTAAGCTACGCTTTAGATATCAGGTGTAAACTTAACTGAACCGGAACCGGGTTATATAATAATGATAAGGTGCGTTCATACTTGTATCATTTGCTCGTATCCGATCACCGTGCCGTGGCATGACTGCGTATCGCGCTGCTTGGACGCTCACTGTCGGCGCGCCGATCATGCCGCACTCTTCCGATATAAGTGTGTGATACGCGTAGCAAATGGATTTCGAGCGATTGGATCGGCATAACGTCCAAACGCGTGATCGTGACACGCGATCATGCCACGCGACGATGATCTGATACGGGCAAATGATACAAATGTGGACGCACCTTTAAGGTAAGTGAAAGTTTGTACGGAACCCTCGGTGCGCGAGTCCGACTCGCACTTGGCCGGTTTTTTTTTTTGTTTTCCATTTAGCGTGTTAGGTACTGTAGTTTGCAATTCAAAGGATTGTCAAATGAGAACTTGACACGCGTCCGCCCTGTTTCAAAGAAGACACGCATTTCCACCCACGAGCAAATCGTATAGTTATTATTTTTAAAGTGACTTCGCATTCGTGGTACGAGTAAACCTCACAAAACGGAGTACAAGAGAAAATAATACATTTAAGGAGAGAACGACTTCTTCCAGGCAACCTCTGGGTAGTGGGTCTCTTTTATATATCTACGCTAAAAATCATGTCAATCAGCTGCTTTGTTGATATTTGAATGAAGAAAAACCAACAAACACAGTTTTGCGTTTTATAAGGAAATGTGCGTTTCTATCAAAAATAACTTTTTTATGACAAGCTTTTAGTTGACTGTGCGCACTTTTTTCACTAGTATCAAAATTAAACGATAAGGATGAAAAAAAAATGAAAAATATATCTGGCAAAACATTTATTGAGATAATGATTAAATAGATAAATTATCAATAAAACTTCGCCACTTCGAAGAAAAATCACCTTAATTCGACCAGCTCAAAATGCGCACACTTACCCCCGCACTAGGGGTAAGTGTGCGCAGTTAAGAGAAGTTTGTGGATTTGTCAGTATTCTAAGCAGACTGATTTTTATCCAACATACCTCATTTTATGGTGACATAACATAGCTTCAAATGTTATGCAAAATAAAAGGCTTAAATACATTTCTAATAGGAATAAAATTCATTTCCCCGTGTCAATTCTTTCCATGACAGCAAATTTTACTTTTACAGCACCGGATTCTGAATATTTTATTTTTCAAGTAGACGAATGATACCATCTGGGTTTTTATTGCATAAAATAGTTCTCTACCAACATACCTTTAATTTGTCTACACATATCACAAACTTCTCCCTGCCTATTCCTAAATAATGAGGTTGCGCACAATAACCCGCTGCGTATAGGAGGGTGATATATTTTTAACATATATCTAGCTTTTAGTCTCATTAATATTTGTATACAATTTGAAATTTGTCACCTTCATAGTGTAAGAAAAAATTAATAAAACAGTGTAACGTTATACGTACATATTAAAGTTTTTTATAATAAAATATAGATAAATTAAATAAGTAACACATTAAAAATAAGTTAAACAAAGTATTTATTTACAAATGTACATCTAAAACTTCATTAAATTATTAAAATGTAACAGGAATTCATCAAGCGGCATTCTGTGTTAGTTGCACTCGCGCGATGCAACATTTTAGCGCTCTCGGTAACTAGATCTTTTGTTATCGGTAATCGCGAGTTAAACAGCAGCGCAGATTGGCCGCCGGTCATTTGCCGAATTAGTTGAGTTGAATGCACGTCACATATGTATACGGTCTCTAATACGTGGAAGAAATTAGGTACTCTTTAAAGTAACCGTAGTAAATAATTGTGATCGTCACTAAGCGTTCCTCAAATATTATAATGTACATAATAACATTGAATTTGTGAAGTAAGTGTTGCGTGTACTTTTTATTATCGCAGAGGGCTAAAGTAGTTTATTCGCGTAGAAACATACATAATCACAATGCATAGGCTTTATTGAATAATCCATTCGTAATCATCTTTATATTAATTTTTGCACAATCATTTTTAGAACAGTGATTTCATCATCTTTTATTTCCACCCTCATATTTTCAAGGATTCATTAAATTGTTAATAGTTAAATCCCTCGCAATTGTAATCTCCGTTTCTGATTGTGATCATCTACGGCATCACTGCTACTATCCAGGCACTTTCCTTTTTGCCGCCGCTCCCGTGGATGTTCGCAAATTTATACTGGACCGCCCGTAATGTATTTTGATGGCGCGTTCCAGGGTCCAACGCTCGGGATACCGAATACCTTTATTCTCCACACTGAGGCTACCCTCTCCGCCGGGTCGGGATATCCGTTCCTGCCGCCCCGTGTTTGCCTGCAGACCTTAATCGCGAGCACTCGCGATCACCACCAACGGCCCTGACGCAGGAGAGTACCTGACCGATAAAGTAAACTGAACTTGTGTGGATTAAGTGCCGACCCCTCGCTCGCTCAAATTTAACCGGGTCGTATTTTTTTTTAATTAAATTATTATAATTTGCATGGAACTCTGTTCTCTCATTTCTCTTTCCTGATTTTACAAGGCATTTAAAAGTAGATACAGGGCACACCGTGACAACAGGTTTGGGTTTAATCGCATGTTTTTCACCCCAGGGGGGAAACACGAGGGATAAAACTTTGTGCAGGGTATTACCTCCTTATAAGGCATCGTTTGATTATAGTTTCGACCCAAAAACAATGGGGGTAAGTTTATTTAGGCTATCCTGCTATACCCTTTAGAGTATAGGTGTTTTGTATGAGCCGCTTTGATAGTTAAATAACAATAGGTAACATTATATTTTTAAGGGGAGCTCTCCCTCCACGTAACCGAAACTGAAAATTAAAAAATTCAGCAAATATAAATGTTTTCAATATGATCGGATGTACTGTTTTTGAGTTATTGCCAAAAACCGCGCTTCTCAGCAAAACGACGTAAGTGCCGTGGAGATACGCTCTTTTGCTGGTGCACTTTTTCATATCGTATTTTTTTTAACTGTAGTGCATTTTTCTGTATAAACAGCTGCGGAACCCTTCACCTGCACTGAGCATGGTCCGACATGCTCTTGGCCGGTTTTTCATTCCAGAGTTCCTAACATCACCTTGCGGCTCGATCATCGGATCAGCTTGATGTTATCATAAAATTGCATTGGTCACACGAGCTTACATAATTTTAAATCAATCGGAAACCAGGAAGTGGGTCAAATCGAACTTGAAAATTTTAAAGCGTATAACTTGTACTAAAAGTGCAAGTTAATTAAACCTTATAAAAATGGAACAAAAATTAAAGACAAAACTACTTATTTACGTGAAAACGATTTCATTATTTGATACTGGCTTTTTGTACTATCCTTATTCCAACCCAAGACTACTATGGGCTGCAAAATTGGATGGGCACCTTGCGGGCGATAATGGTTTGGTCGGTTGCAGGCTATCTTTGCAAAAATTAACTAGATGGCGTCGTTGTGAACAAAACTGACGATTTTAATCACTTAATTGAATTTAATAGTCTTGTAGTTACTAAAATGTATGTTCTATATAATAATCTACACGGACAAAATATGATTATTATTATTCATCAAATTGAAAAAAAAACTTACACCGAAATTACAACGCCATCTATATTTAACAAATGGCCCTTCTTTTCAACAAATTGTGCAATGTTGCCACGCTAGCCTATTGCCTTCCTAAATCTATTGGCGATATTTTAAAGAAAACTATCGTTACAAAATCAGTCCGCCATTTTATACTACATAACCATAAAGTTTTTATTCACAGTTTCAAACTTGTTCGAAAAAAAGATCTTGGATGGATATAAAGTTTCTTTAGTTATATTATACACAACTAGTGTGTTTAATTGAATATCAAAATTAAATTACAGAAAATAAAAAAATTAATAATTAAAAAAAAATGACAATAGGCGGGCTTATCGTTAAAAAACACGTTATGTTTATTATTCCTGTCTTAAAATAACATACGAGGACATAATTGCTAACTGTATGGATTTTAAAATAAATAATAAATAAATGAACTGGCTGTGATTAGGAATTAGAAAATAATTCGTTTTACTTCCTGCATTTATTTCTATAAAGTTTTTGAACCACATAATACCTACCTATATTATGGCTCTGGGCTATCAATCAAAACATAGGGCTGTTCTAAAAATATTATGTTACATGTTTTCATAATGAAAATACAAATTTTGACATATATTTGTATGAAAATGTTTAACGTTAAAACAGTCAGAATTTTACAATTAACAATTTGAAACATGACTGAATTCATAGCTATAGCATTCTATATTTGCGAGTAATAGTGTAGTGTTCATATTGTAGATAGTGCACGTTATTTGCACTCAGAATGAACAAACACTTTATTTTTAAATTGTGTTCTTTTTCAGATATATTTTTTTTATACCTGATATAACATTTGTGCTGTTGTCTCGACCGTATACATTTTTACTTTGGTCTATGAATTAGTGAAAAAAAGCAAGAGTTTATAGAAATGTCCACTGAATAAGGAGTATTTTATTATTATTATTACTATGAAGTTAGATAAATGGGTATGTGAGTAAAATTAACCTGAAGGACTAATAGATATATAATAATAAAACAATAAAAGCAATCCATGAACGTTATTACTCACACATTTCTTATTTTTAAAATATAATTCAAGTGAAAAACAAAAACAAAACAACTTAACTACATACTTCGTTGAGGCTACAGCTTAATTATTAGTTTCTGAAATCAGAAAGAGGATTGAAGCTTTACCTTAACAAAACAATACTTGTCTTATTTAATTACTGAATACATAAAAGCGAGTAAAACATAAGTTGAAAATAAAACTGAAACCGGGTTATAATTAGTTAACTATAATAATATTTAAACAATTTAACGGATTATATCGCGTATATTATCTCATTTTAGTTCCCAACGTTTCGGAAGCTTTCAGCTTTCCATGGTCACGAGTGGACTGAGAAAAAGATATATTTTCTCTGTCAAAGTTAACAAGTGCAAATTAAATTGTTTTATTTAGAGAATATTTAGAGGAAAAACTATAAAAAAAACATATAATCATAAATATATGGCATTAAGTCCGCCATATGTACTGATTTTATTTTGTGCAATAAAGTTTAAATAAATAAGTCGTCTTCTCTCCACGCATTTTTGCTGTGCCCAACAGGGTCCACAATTAAGTTCACTGTCATGTTACTTTTATGCAACTTAAGTTTACCTAATACCTATCCTGTAAACTAACATTGTGGAATGCAATAAACGATTGAGTATTGAGTATTTCAATGAGTTAACTATAATATTTAAATGTTGCTGTTTGATTCACTTTTGCTTATCATTTATCAATTAGTAAAAGTTGGCGTGATGGAAAAAGAGTGTAACAAACTGAAAAACACTAAACGTAGTAGAAAAATAAAACGAGGTGTTTTGCGCCTCAGACTCATTTTAGTATTTTAAAAGAAAGTTATTTATTGTCATAGTAGATACTTAAAAAAAATGAAGCATATTTTTCAATTTCAAACAAGAAAAATAATTTAGTATTGTAGAATACTTAAAAAAGTCACTAAAGTAACTAATATAAAGCTAATTACCTTCAGGAGCATCATAACTAGTAGTTATAGCCACCATTTTTATCTATAACAGCTTGCAAGCGCGGGAACGCATAAATTCTATTAAATTTTGACACAGACCCGAACCACGAATACTATCCCAAATGGTAGCACAGCGTGTCTCCTATATTTCTGCGTTTCGCTCATTCTGATGATTGTCGTTCAACGATAATACCCCATACATTTTCTATGGGATTTAAGATGGTGATCTAGCAGGCCACGACAGGACATTTATATTATTGTGCTGACGAAACCACTCACGCATATTTTCCGACCGATGTATGGGACAGTTATCTTGAACAAACTTAACTACTGATAATTCTTCCTCTAGATAGTCATTCCTAATAGTTGGTAACACGGTTTCTTCTAGCAAATTTAAATAGTCAGCACTCTTCGCTTGACTCGGCACTCGGACCTGTTCCCCCAGATCAGCGGCACTCATCCAACCCCACATGTTTACAGTATGCTGTAATCCTTCACTATGAAGGATACGGTGAATAGTGTCCACACTTGTGTTATATAAACGGGCATAGGTAATGGTTAGTTCGTTGAAAACCATTTACTTCATATTCCCAGACTAACGATGCTGCTGTGCGTCAATCAACCGTGGCCAACATTACAGTTCTTTGGCGGTGCAATTAATGACCCTTCTCCGAATCGTTGCACCTATAAAGCAACCGTTTTTCTCTGCAACAATATTTAGAAATATGGTATAATACAGATATCGTTTAAATATATTCATTATATTTCTATTATATATAAAAATATATAGTACTCAAAACAATATAGGGGCCGCTGTTGCGTGGAGAATTTTTGTTCAGTTTATGTGGTTACCATAAACTAGAGTATGTAAAATAAATTTTACCAATTATTATACATTTTCACGTTACAATCAAAATTTTTAGTGGCCCTTATACTGTTTTGAGCAGTATACTTAGATCCTTTAAAAAATACCTTCATTTACACCGGTTTTCTGGCAATTTTTCATTATAGAAGGCAATTATCTGTGACCTTCTCACTAAATCGATGTTGTAATGAGAATTCATATTAAAACTTGATAAGTAATAAAAATCAATTAAACAAGACAAGACGAGCTGTTTCGTTGCAATAAAAACTGGAACGGTATATTTATATTTTAAGTCTACCCCCTAAGTATGAGTGTTAACCAATGAGTAAATGTTGCACTTTTCAACAACGAATACCAAGTGAATTTATTAATTGTTATTAATATTCGTGTAAAATTGCAATTACTTTTTGATAAACCCAAAAAAATAATCAATTAAAAAAGTAATACTAAACGCATTCCTTGAATTTCTTGTAAACTTAAGTCATTCTGAATATGGTAATAAATTTCATTAATTTTCACTAAGTCTCAATGGCTGAGTGGCTGAATGCAGCTGTCTAAAACGTCGAAGGGTCCGAGAGTTCAAATCCTCGCAACAGTTGTAGGGAAGATAGTGTTTTTGGATTTTGCGTAAATCATAATCGGTAGTAGATTAATATGATTCGAATTTAGACTGTCCTTAGAAACATTTAATAAATAATCGAAGAAACATTCTATAATTTCTGGATTTGGACAATACCGAAAATAAACAAACTGACTCCGCATACCAACGGCATAAAATATTTTATTTTATCATGTATGGCTTTTACCAGCGCCATCTATTGGAATCTCATGAAACTAATGAAGTATAGCACATAGCGCAAGCGTCTCGACTTGCTTCAAGGCATTCGCGTTTACAAATGTCCATCCATTTATGCAGCCGATAGTACATGAAAACGACTCTTTATTGCCGTTAGTTGTATATTCCGGACGTCAGGACCAACAACCACAGTTTTGACAAGCTTTTAGTCGACTGTAATTTTATTTGAATATCCACCAACTGCTCATCAGGGGGTGAAAAACACCCGATTAACCCCAAAACTGTTTTATTTATTTTTACCTAAACTATGAGTGACGAATTTAAAAATTTGTACAATTATTAATGAGACTCAAAGCTATATGTTAAAAAATGTGAACCTCCATTTAAATTCTTGTAAAAAAAATCAGCCTGTATAACAAGTTCGGCTCTTGGTAACACACCATTTTTTTCCAAATACCTCCGAACTCGTTGAAGACATTCTGGCTTCACATTAGAAAAGCGTAAACTGCGCACATTGAAAAAAAAAAGAAATTCGAACGCGGGCGGCAATGCAGCCGCGGGCAGTATATTTTTGTTTTACTTACATTGCGTATTAAGCAAATAATGATAATGATAATGATTAGTGCCTACCTACTACCTAAAATTGCATTTGTCACCGAGCTTACTTAATGATGTCAAATTTTAAATCAATCGGAAACCAGGATCTGGATCAAATCAAACTTGGAAATTTGAAAGATAAAAATGGAACAAAAATTAACGACGGTCTCAGCATTGAGCACCTCAAACATGCGGGAAAACACTTGCCTCGCATTCTGGCCATGTTTTACACTTTGTGTCTCAGTCACACGGTATCTGCCTATGCAGCTCACACGTACAGTGGTAGTGCCAATTGTAAAAAACAAGACTAGCGATTTATCAGACCCGAGTAATTACAGGCCCATCTCCCTGACAACTATACATGCTAAAGTCCTTGACAGCCTACTAAATGCGCAACTTTGCAAACATATCAAACTTCATGACGCACAATTTGGCTTCAGGCCGGGGCTGTCTACAGAATGTGCGATTTTGTGCCTTAAGCGAGCTGTCGGGTACTATAAAGGTGCGTCCACATTTGTATCATTTGCCCGTATCAGATCATCGTCGCGTGGCATGATCGCGTGTCACGATCACGCGTTTGGACGTTGCGCCGATCGGATCGCTCGAAATCCATTTTGCTACGCGTATCACACAGTTATATCGGACGAGTACAGCATGATCGGGGCGCCGACAGTAAGCTTCCAAGCAGCGCGATACGCAGTCATGCCACGGCACGGTGATCGGATACGAGCAAATGATACAAGTGTGGACGTACCTTTAGGACAGATACACGCCCATATTTGCGTGCTTTCTGGACTTATCGAAGGCATTTGACCTGGTTGTTTACGAGAAGCTGTGGAGCAAACTAGCGAAATCGGGAGTACCAAGTGAATACGTTGCGTTGCTTAAGCATTGGTATAACAGCCAGGTCAACCGGGTGAGATGGGGGGCAGAGGAGTCTGACGAATACAAGCTGCAGTGCGGGGTAAGGCAGGGAGGGCTGACGTCGCCTCTCCTTTTCAACCTCTACGTGAACGAGTTGATCGAGCTGCTCGGAAGCGCACATGTCGGTTGTCATATAGGCAATGTGTGTTTTAACAATATAAGCTACGCGGACGACGTGGCGCTGCTGGGGCCCTCGGCTGACTCGGTGCGGCAGCTTGTTAAAATTTATGAGGGTTACGCCGAACAGCATGGGTGTTGAGGATCGTCCCGAGCCAAGCTGAGCCACAACGAGCGACGCTACAAAACTACTATGTTATTTGATTCTGATGTTATTTATACTTGATTTATTATGAACGAACTTTGTTAATTAAGATCCTCTATTTTTGATCCGTAAAAGCGATCACGATTATCTAGAGTAAGGTCTATAAAAACGACCAGTAATAGTGTAGGTACCTTAATAAGATAACACAAGTCTTTATTTGAACTTTAAAGCTAACAAATTAAACTTGATCCCACTTGTGAAATCTTATTACCTTAAGCGCATTTACCTGCTCACAATCTCTATGCGTTATTCCTTAAATTCGATTCGATGGACGCTTCGAAAGAGGTTCGATTGACGCCTCAAAGGAGGTTCGATTAACGCCTGACACAGAGTAACGCGGAGATGTGAGCGGTAGAGCGCGCGAGCGGAGACTGACGCTGCGAGAGAGAGAGCCGTGTCTTCACTTGCACCCCCGTGGAGGAGTGCAGGGGGGCCCGTGTTACCACTGTAGGCACCTTGGGCTGTGGCGGGGTCGCGACCCGTGACGACGGGCCGGGCGTGAGTCCTCATTTTGGGGAGGGCAGCGTGGCTGGTGCAGGCCGCGCGAGCAGGGGCTCGCGGCGGCTGGCTGAGAGAGAGGGGGCCTCGCGAGCGGCTAGCGGGCCTGGCCGGCTTCTTGAGCCCTTCGCCGCGTGTCTTTCCCCGGGGCATCCGTTTTAGCGGGACTGGGTACGGTCAACACGGCTAGGGCACCGACCAGGGAGCGGCTAAGCCGGTGAGTGCGCCGGGTAGGCGTGAGAGTCACGCCGCGGCTCGGGGGCCGCTGGCGTGTGCCGCGCGAGCGGTTGCTCGCAGCGGCGGTGGAGGCGGTGAATCGCCATCCGGCCTAGGGCGGGATGGCGAGGAGCTCTCGGGGTAGTCCCCGAAAGCGGCTGTCCGGGGGCCGGACGTAGTGGGGCGTGATGCCCTGGAGATGTGCGTGGCTCGACTTGTCCGCACGGTCGAACTATCGACGCGCGAGCCGACCGACACACATCTCCAAGTCGCGCCACTTGAGGTCCTAGCTTGGTGCGCCTCGGCAGCTTGCTGGAAAAGATAGGATGGAGTGAGCTGCATGCGTAAGCTGCCTTGCTGCGAGTCTCGTTTACTTACGACTTGAATGATGACCTGGATTTGGAAAGGGAGAGAAGGGCGATGGCAGTCAGAGGTAACATGCTCGCCCGCAGGTTTGCACGTTGTGACGAGTCTGTTAAATTGACGCTCTTTAGAGCCTACGGTCAGACGTTTTACACGTGCAGCCTGTGGGTGAGGTTTACACAACGGGCCTATAACGCATTACGCGTTCAATATAATAACATCCTGAGGATGCTTTTGCGGCTGCCGAAGCACTGCAGTGCATCTGGTATGTTTGCGCTAGCGCGACTAGATGACTTTTTTGCTATCAGGCGAAAGAGAGCAGCTTCCATGCTAAGGCGAGTGCGCGGTAGCAGCAACGAGCCACTCAGGGCGTTGGCCGAAAGACTCGACTGCCCAATTATAAAGTTTTGGGTTGAAGTTGCTATTGGGAGAGCTAAGTAGCCGTGCTACCTACTCTACGCACTCTCAATAGCTACTTAATTTTTACTTATTTTTATTTTAAATGCTTATGTCAACTAACATAGTAAATAAGATTTCGCTAACTAACACAAATATGGATTTCTGTGGTCTGAAATAAACGATTTTATTTTATTTTATTTATTAAGGACAAAACAAGTTATTTACGTGAAAACGATTTCATTATTTGATACTGGCTTTTTTGTACTATACTTATTCCAACCCAAGCGTACATTAAAATTACCCTCAGTGCCGGTAGCTGTATATTCAGGACGTTTATGTCACGTGGAAAGAAGTTAATCAAAAATTGGGATTGGAGTTTCAATTCCTTGGTTTCATTGAGGTACCTGAGAACTCGCGTCGCTGCCTTCCAGTGTACCCCCGCGTAACGTATTGCAAATTGGGACAGGTATGAAACCGTATGAGTGATATCGGGCCTTGTTTCAATTTAAGAGCTGATGAGTACTCTGTAGGGAACTTCAATTTCATCTTTCTGTTTCGGCAGGAATCATTTTGGGGCCAGGTTCCATAGGTATTGTGACAGATATTGCAACTGTGCAGAACGCAGCCAAACGGAAGTCACCGGCGGCCGTTCGCGTCATTAATTTGAAGATCGGCGACAGTCGGCATTAACCGCCAGTTTTTTACTGTCTCGATCATTCACCAAAACCACGAAATGAACATTTAATTTCGATTTGTCATTCCAAAATTCTGGATAAAATTGTTATTTTTAATATAAAAGAACACTCTTCATTGAAGTTCCACCTAGGGTATTCCTGATACCCTTAAAAGGAACTTGGGTCCCAAACATTGGTACTTCACCCTACGAAGAGGAGTATCAAGAGTTCGTCTTCATCATCAGCGCCTACGAGATACGGATGTGTATGCGTATGCGTACCTTCATTATCTTCGTATTGTCCCCGGGAGAAAACTCCGCGGACCATCTCATCTCAAAAAGGAATGGGCGAGTTAATTTGAAAGAAGCTAACATAGACGGTACTCTAATGGTAGGATGTCTAGGACTTGACAAACCTCAGAAACATGCAACAACA
Source organism: Hedya salicella (assembly GCA_905404275.2). Classification (NCBI taxonomy): domain Eukaryota; kingdom Metazoa; phylum Arthropoda; class Insecta; order Lepidoptera; family Tortricidae; genus Hedya; species Hedya salicella. Next base: position 3,495,533 of record FR990106.1, on the reverse strand, counting down.
ACAATTTATCAATGAAAAATCTTTGATAACTCTCCTGCTCTAACAATCCTGAAGGCCCTTCTAAAAAAAAGCAGAAATGCTATTTCTAATAACTGAAAATTTGTTACACCAAAAATCACGAATACTTATTCAATTTAAAAGGAATGATCCTGCCAACCCATCTTTAATTTTTCTAAGGCATATTTTTATTTTTTTAAAGTGTTGGTGGTAAATTTCTTGAGCTGATGCAACATTTACACGATTGCCAAGCTTTGACAAGCGCACAGGACGCAGTCATACGTTAGAGTGGGCAGAAGCTATCTTTGTCTTCCTCAAACATAAGGCAACAAAAGTGTCAAGGCTTGGCAATGGCGAGTAGGGGAGTACTCACGCTGCCTTATTTTGAGCACACGAAGGCATCGCTGTTCCTGTTTAGGTGTTGCCATCAGTAGCGCTATACCTAGCACTACTAGCGGACACTTATGCACCTGTCGCTATACTGACCAAAAAAGCTGCGGATTTACCTACTGGTGAAATGTGAATGTTATTTATAGTTTCTCTATTTATATGGTGTTTTACGAATAGCACTAAACTGTTTTTTTTTATTGGAAATTAGATTAGCATTATGTCGCAGAAATGCTTACTGTATGGCGATCAAGATATTTAACATCCTGTCTGACCTATTCAAAGATCTGCCATTCAATGTCTTCAAAAAAAGACTTTTTAATCATTTAATTGAAAATTGTTATGACACCGTAAATGAATACATGCATAACTGTAAGCTATAATATGAGTAATATTAAACATGCATAACTGTAAGCTATAATATGAGTAATATTAAATTGAATTGTATTTGGTCTATATTACTATTATTTTTATAAGTGAATTAAAGTCAAAGTCAAAGTCAAAGTGATTTATTGCATTCATGGTACAAATAGATGTTATAGGATATTTACAGTTGCGGTCATGAACCCTGCAAGGGCACAGCAATATTTAAAACTAAGTAACCTAAAACTAGTTTACAATATTTTAAGATTATTCGTTTGTATGAGTTCAGTTTCAATACTCGAATTTAAGTGTCATAAAAAGTTTCTTCATATACTGTCATACATATCTAATTTATATATTCGGATAAATAGTCATTTACTGAATAAAAACATTTCTGAATTAGATATTTTCTTAATGAATTCTTAAAATTTAATAAGTTGCTTTCTTCCCTAATCACTTGTGGTAATTTGTCATAAATTTTCACACACATAGGACCTGAGTCGAACATTTTTAATTTAGAGAGCGGCCGGGCTAATGCATTGCGGGGGGCGCAGAGTAGGTGGCCGAGAATACAGTGGGAAAAGGTTAAAGTTTTTCTTTACAAAAACACCTACTTCTAAATTATAAATGGAAGGTAGCGTAAGAACCTTATGCTGGATGAAGTGCTATTTACAGCTTTCTGTTTGCTGGATGTTCGCCAGTATTCGGATACATCGCTTTTGAAGCCTAAATAGTTTAATGGCGTGAGAGCTATTTCCCCATAGCACTACCTCGTAAGAGAGCCAGGCATGAGCATAGGCATAATATGCACAGATGGCAGTTGCAAAGTCTGTACATTGTTTTAGTTGGTTCAGAGCATATGTAAATGAACTTATTTTTTTCATAATTTTCTCTACATGATCGTACCAATATAGTTTCGAATCAATATTTAAACCTAAGAGTGTATGAACTTCTACGCAATCCAGTTCACTGCCATTGTAAGTAGCTGACTTCCTTTGATGTGGCCCAAACTGGATAAGATTTGTTTTTTTTTTCAAATTGAGTTTTAAATTGTGGTCCATTAGCCAGGAAACTATTGATGCAATTGTATCGTCTAACATCATCTGTAGTTCATCCTCATCTTGACATGATAATACAACTGAAATGTCACCAGCAAAAAGACTACACGGCTGAGTAATGACTGTTGGTAAATCGTTTATATAGATTAAGAACAAAAAGCAACCTAGAACGCTACCTTGAGGAATGGAACTGGTTACAGCCATTTCCTCTGACTTGACCTTTTTGATGAATCCTGAAAAATGATCTCTGAAATCTATTTCCACAATTTGTTTGCGGTTAGTCAAATAGGAGATGAACCAGTCATGTGCCAGACCTCGGATTCCGATGCCGTACAGTTTATTTAGTTATATGTCAAATAAAACTCTGTCATAGGCTTTGCTCATGTCAAGCAAGATACCGATGGCATGCTTCTTATTCTGTATAATAATAGAAGTCTCATGGACATATTTGAAAATTGCGAGTGTAGTTGACCGATTTTTTCTAAATCCGTTTTGAGCATAACTAAATTCTTTAAATTTTTCACAGTATGCATATAACCTAGTGGACATAGCAGTCTCATATATTTTAGCTAGAGTTGGCAAAAGAGCAATTGGCCGATAGTTGTTACAATCCGTTTTATCGCCCTTTTTATGCAGGGGCTTTACTAAGGCCAATTTTAGATCATCAGGAACAGTAGCTTCCACGAACGATTGGTTAATTAGTTTAGATAGGGGTAGAGCCATTTCCTCAGCGCATCTTTTAAATAGTATAGGTGGCATTTCGTCATGGCCAAAACTACGTTTGCTCTTAAGATTTTTCAATATATGAAAAATTTCTTTGGATGTGACGGGTTGCAAGAACATGGAATTTGCTAAGGGTGAATGAACCGGGTGGCCTCTCGGTCCCATTAAAGGGTTACAATTGCCGACGCTAACTGTTGTAAAGTACTTATTGAATTCGTTTGCAACCTGCCCGGCATCCTCTGATATTAAATTTCCTAATTTCAACTTGATGTTGTTAGTATTCCTTTTGGGTACCTTATGCGTTTGCTCCTTAACCACATTCCACATAGACTTGACTAGATTATCAGAAATTCTAATTTTCTTAATATTTTCAATCCTATTGGACGAAGAAACAGCTCTTTTTAACATTTTTTCATACTTTTCATATTTTGTTTTCAAGATAGGGTTATTTGTTTGCGAAACTAACCGTTTAAAGAGCCTTTTATTTCTGCAAGATACTTTTATTCCTCTCGTAAGCCACGCATTTTGATTATTGTTTTTTAATTTAATTTTGGGTTTCGGTATACATAAATCTAATAAATTTGTTAGCAAAGTACTAAAATTATTGAAAGTTTCGTTTGCATTTCCATGTCGGCTAAATACGTTCTTAAAATTTAGCTTTCCCACTTCCGATTTAAAAAAGAGCATATTTTTCTCATTAAATAATAGTTTTTTCAGTTTTCCAGATACTACACTTGTTTACTTCGGTAATTGGAATTCGCAGATCCACACCTTTATGACCTGAGAAACCATGGTCCTTTATTTATAGAACGAACTTTTCGTCTTTGAAATTCGTAAAAATAAGATCTAGGCAAGTAGAGCTATTGGGGGTAATTCTAGTAGGCTTATTAACACGCTGATGGTAATTATTGCTTTTCTTTATATTCAGCAAAGCGCTGCTAGGAGGATGTGCTCTCTAACGTTTACATTAAAATCCCCGCCTATCACCACATTTTTTAGTGCTGCTTTTTTTTGTAGATGCTGGAGTAAATCTGTTAATGATTAATAAAATATATCAGGCTCTCGGATACTATTTGGCCACTATATGTTAATTAAAACTAAGTTTAGTTTTTTATAATATATATTATTTTCTTCTGTTTCCGCGATTATTACTCATTGAAATAAAACAATGTAACGGATTATAACGCGTATATTATCTCATTTTAGTTCCGAAACGTCGGGAACTACAATGAGATAATATACGCGATATAATCCGTTAAATTGTTTTATTTCATCATATAATATATTTAAAAAAGTTGACCCCTTTGGCATCGTGCCGAGGATGCTGGCAGCATTCCCTCGCTGAATAGCAAGACCAATTCTTTGGGCAAGGAAGCTGCCGGCTTTGCGATCCCCGGTGGAGTCCACGAGACTTCTTGCCAGCTCTTTGAAGAGCCTGTGAGCCTCCAGGCCCCATGGACTCATGGTCTCGACTCCGAATAGGGTGAACTTGTATTCGGGGCCGAGAGCACGGTATTTAAAGCGCTTCATCTTTTCGGCTGCTTCAGCCGCTGCGCCTGATTTATTGCAAGTTCCGTGAAGGTGAGAGGGAGCCAGTGTGTCTACACATGTAGCGTCCCACACCAATATCCTCCCCAACCTCCACGGAATAAGAGACATTCCGTCCGGTCTCTTTCCATAGTCTCGCGCGATCCCAGTTGGCTCGAGTAGAGCCGGACGTTGACGGTGGCAAGAGCTCGGCGGATAATGTCATTAAGCACGGCGTGCCTTGAGAAGCGGCTGGCGCTTTTCTGGCAAGATAGCCCGTGGCGTCCCGTCTGGTCTACTTCGCTGCCGCAGGGGCACCTGTGTGGTGCGCAGATTCAGGCTCCAAGCAGGAGATAGGTCGCTATTCAGAGCGTGTCAGAATCTAAGTAGGTCCCGGTCTTTGGCGATGGATAGGCGTGTAACCAAGACCCTGCTTCTTTGGTTCCCACCGCTAATTATCTGGCCCGTTCAGGACCTGTACCGCAGTTCAGTAAACTGTCGTACATTAATTTACATAGTATGCCATCCCAACTCCTCTGCGAATTCAGGTGGTCTGGAAAATCCTGTCCCGGGCAAGCAAGTGACCATGCATGTTTGCCTTCCTCCATGCCTGCAGTTATCATATATCATAGTTTTGTGGGGAATCCCGTAAGATTTTACCTATGAGACTAGTCGAGCTGTGGACGGAAGACAAAAAGGCCGGTAAAGACATACTAGAAATTTTGCGGATCCCCAACTCTTCGCTTAGCTGTGTGTTTAAAATAGCCTCCAAATTCAGCTTAATAAGGTCGTCTAAAGGTGCTAAAAGGTTTTGGGATTTCCAGAGAGGACAGCAGCGAAGCACATATGTTAATTTTGGGACGAAAAGGCAGAATTTAAGTATTGACAAAGCATAATGAGGACTCATTTCGAGAAGTCTGTCGGCGTAATTTTGGAATTTAGAAATAGAATTAGCAACGTAAACTGCAAAAGATTCTTGGCAAATTGGAGAGCCAGAGGGAGCTTTAAGTAACTATTTTAATATTTGGCGTCAGGCTGTCAAATTGTTGTTTGATGTTGATGTCTCTGCAATCATCAGTCACCTGAATTTGGAATATACAGTTCGCACTTACTGAAGTTCAACTCTAGACCGATGGATTCGAATTCGAATTTTGTCTTTATTGTTACTAGGTCCGAGAAGACAGTATCAACGTCGCCTCCTAGGGTTCCGTCGTCCAAATACCACACGTTAAATTTTGATTTTAAATTTTGAATTATAGGATTTATGGCTTAACTAAAAATTGCTGGCCCAAGAGGATCACCCTGTTGGCAACCGACTTCTGAAGATGTTAAATTTTCACGATAAAGTAATTTTGTTGGATCTGCATAGCAGTGAAGAAGATAGTTGTAAATTTCTGGAACGTTCTGTTTTATTTCGGCCAGAAGGGTGTCTCTATTTACAGCATTGAAAGCATTTTTGACGTCAATTTTGATCAACA